>CM059433.1:9936527-11388028 GCA_030390025.1 Squalus acanthias
TCCCCTATGGACAAGCCCTGCGAATACACAGGATCTGCTCAGACGAGGAGGAACGCGATGGACACCTACGGACGCTGAAAAACGCCCTCGTAAGAACGGGATATGACGCTCGACTCATCGATCGACAGTTCCGACGGGCCACAGGAGCCATCGTCATACAGAACAGAACGGACTATTGTAAAGAAGCATACCGACAACTGGACAACCAGGAACACTACAGACAGCTACCCGCAGATCCGACCAAAGAACACACCCGCCAACTCAATAGACTGATCAAGACCTTCGATCCAGACCTTCAAAACATCCTACGCGCTCTCATCCCACGTACTCCCCGCGTGGGAGACTTCTACTGCCTCCCAAAGATACACAAAGCCAACACACCCGGACGTCCTATCGTATCAGGCAATGGAACCCTGTGTGAGAACCTCTCTGGATACGTCGAGGGCATTCTGAAACCCATCGTACAGGGAACCCCCAGCTTCTGTCGCGACACTACAGACTTCTTACAGAAACTCAGCACCCACGGACCAGTTGAACCAGGAACACTCCTTGCCACGATGGACGTATCGGCACTCTACACCAGTATCCCCCACGATGACGGCATCGCTGCAACAGCCTCAGTACTCAACATCAACAACAGCCAATCTCCAGACGCCATCCTACAACTCATCCGCTTCATCCTTGACCACAATGTCTTCACCTTCGACAACCATTTTTTTACCCAAACACACGGAACAGCCATGGGGACCAAATTCGCACCCCAATACGCCAACATCTTCATGCACAAGTTCGAGCAAGACTTCTTCGCTGCACAGGACCTCCAGCCAACGCTGTACACCAGATACATCGACGGCATTTTCTTCCTTTGGACCCATGGCGAAGGATCACTGAAAAGACTACACGATAACATAAACAAGTTCCATCCCACCATCAAACTCACCATGGACTACTCCTCAGAATCGGTCTCATTCCTGGACACACGAATCTCCATCAAAGACGGACACCTCAGCACTTCACTCTACCGCAAGCCCACGGACAACCTCACGATGCTCCACTTCTCCAGCTTCCACCCTAACCATGTTAAAGAAGCCATCCCCTATGGACAAGCCCTGCGAATACACAGGATCTGCTCAGACGAGGAGGAACGCGATGGACACCTACGGACGCTGAAAAACGCCCTCGTAAGAACGGGATATGACGCTCGACTCATCGATCGACAGTTCCGACGGGCCACAGCGAAAAATCGCATAGACCTCCTCAGAAGGCAAACACGGGACACAACCAACAGGGTACCCTACGTCGTCCAGTACTTCCCCGGAGCGGAGAAACTACGACATGTTCTTCGCAGCCTTCAACATGTCATCGATGACGACAAACACCTCGCTAAGGCCATCCCCACGCCTCCACTACTTGCCTTCAAACAGCCGCCTAACCTCAGAAGTACCATCGTTCGCAGCAAATTACCCAGCTTTCAGGATAACAGCGACCACGACACCACACAACCCTGCCATGGCAAACTCTGCAAGACATGCCAGATCATCAACACAGATACCACCATCACACGTGAGGACACTACCCACCAGGTACATGGTACATACTCATGTGACTCGGCCAACGTTGTCTACCTCATACGTTGCAGGAAAGAATGCACCGCGGCATGGTACATCGGCGAGACCATGCAGACACTGAGACAACGTATGAACGAGCACCGCGCAACAATCGCCAGGCAGGATTGTTACCTCCCAGTCGGGGAACACTTCAGCAGTCAAGGACATTCAGCCTCGGATCTGCGGGTAAGCGTTCTCCAAGGCAACCTTAGAAACACACGACAACGCAAAATCATCGAGCAGAAACTGATAGCCAAGTTCTGCACTCATGAAGACGGTCTCAATCGGGATCTTGGGTTTATGTCACGATACATGACGTGATCCGGACTCGAGTCGTCGTTAGCTTGTTCACAGATGTGATTCCCAGTAAAAAAGTAAAAATTTTCCCAGTAAAAAAGTAATTTTTTTTTAAAGCTTTTCGTTTTACATACAGACGGCAGCTTTTGACACGTTGGAACCCCTGCGACTACACCTCATTGTCTCAGTTGTATCTTGCTATGTCTTTTGATGTGGTACCTTCCTGGCTGACTTAATTAACTTTATCACACCTCGGCAGATAGTCAGGATGATTTAATTTATTGGTCTGCAATTGTAAAGTACACATGCTTTTTTTTCCATCTATATATGCTCTGGCGATTCTGTATCCAATTTACTTCACCTGAGGAAGGAGCGATAGCTCCGAAAGCTTGTGATTTCAAATAAAACTGTTGGACTATAACCTGGTGTTGTGCGACCTCTCAATTTCATAAAAAGATGCATAGAGTACAAAAGCAAGGAAGTTATGATGAACATTTATAAAACACTGGTTCGGCCTCCACTGGAGTATTGTGTCCATTCTGAGCACCGTACTTTAGGAAGGATGTGAAGGCCTTAGAGAGGGTGCAGAAAGGATTTACAAGAATGGTTCCAGGGATGGGGGACTTCAGTCACATGGATAGACTGGAGAAGCTGGGGTTGTTCTCCTTAGAGCAGAGAAGGTTGAGAGGAGATTTGATAGAGGTGTTCAAAATCATGAGGGGTCTGGACAGAGTAGATGGAGAGAAACTGTTCCCATTGGCGGAAGGGTCGAGAACCAGAGGACACAGATTTAAGGCGAATGGCAGAAGAACCAAAGGCGACATGAGGAAAAACTTTTTTACGCAGCGAGTGGTTAGGATCTGGAATTCACTGCCTGAAAGGGTGGTAGAGGCAGATTCAATCATGGCTTTCAAAAGGGAGTTGGATATCTGAAAGAGCAACATTTGCAGGGCTACGGGGAAAGGGCGGGGGATTGGGACTAGCTGAAGTGCTCTTGCAGAGAGCCGGCACGGGCTCGACGGGCCAAATGGCCTCCTTCTGTGCTGTAACCATTCTATGATACTAAGTCTGACTCTGGTGTTTGCACAGGTTTAACATGGTTCCATTGAGACACTTGAGGCCTCTGTCTTTTGATCGATACCATAGCCTAGATTTTCTCCTTTTAGCACAGTTTAGGCCCAAATGGCAATTAGCCAGCTTTAGACAGACTCAAGTGGAATGCACTGTTTGCACCCAATTTTCCAAAGTTAATTCATTTCCAGAGCGTCAAGTGTAGATTTGAACCGGTGTAGGAAGCACAGCCAGCTTGCCCATTTAAAAAAAGTAAAAAAGAAAGACTTGCATTTCTATAGCGCCTTTCACGACCACAGGATGTCCCAAAGCGCTTTACAGCCAATGAAGTACTTTTTGGAGTGTAGTCACTGTTGTAATGTGGGAAACGCAGCAGCCAATTTGCACACAGCAAGCTCCCACAAACAGGTGATAATGACCAGATAATCCGTTTTAGTGATAAATGTCAGCCAGGACACCGGGGAGAACTCCCCTGCTCTTCTTTGAAATAGTTGCCATGAGATCTTTTACATCTACCTGAGAGAACAGACGGGGCCTTGGTTTAACGTCTCATCTGAAAGACGCCACCTCTGACAGTGCGGCACTCCCTCAGCACTGCACTGGGAGTGTTAGCCTAGCTTTATAGGCTCAAGTCCCTGGAGTGGGACTTGAACCCACAACCTTCTGACTCAGAGGCAAATGTGCTACCCACTGAGCCACAGCTGACACTTGAAGTAGAATGTCGGGTTGCTTGCTTACTGGCAGTGGCCCAAAGGTTAAGTCCCAGGGGTGGTGGGGAGGGGAGGGCGGGGTGGTTAGTGGAGCGGCACCCGGGAGGGGGATCACAAGTACTGTGGAGTCAGGGGAGCGTTCCTGTTCCTCCTGATTCCACAGGAACGATTTTTAAAAATAATAATTTGAATTACCTTTCATTGATGGCCAGTGAAGAATCCAGAGTGGAGCAGGCTTGGCTCCTGCTCTGCTCATTGCACTCCAGTTTTGGCAAGAAGGCCTAAAACAGGCATTGTGTCCTCATTTACATATGTAAGGAGCCTGTTTTAGGCGGCCGCCAGGGATGCCTGAAAAAATGGCTCGGCCCAATTATTGGGCGGGACATCTTTGAGGTGTCCTTTGGATGTTGGTCCCCAAAATTGGCCTTTGCAGCAGCCATTATATATCCATAAATCTTTGCAACAGCGGGAGAGCTCTCTGTATCTGGCTCTCCGATAACCCAAACCCTGAGAAGACAGTGCCTCATGGTCATTGCCAGGTAGGTGTGCCAGGGTCCGCAGGTGTGGTTAATGGCATCTTGATAGGTTAGGCCGGAGTATGTTCGATGTCAGTCACCTTGCATTTGCTCTGACACTGGTGTTCTTTGCACCCAGCATTGCTATTGCACAAGTAATGGTAAATACATTTGCTGATATATTTCTCATCACTTACATGCCCTTAGAATGTGCCCACCCATATATTTTTTTTAATTCGTTTATGGGATCAGGGCGTTGCTGGCAAGGCCAGCATTTATTGCCCATCCCTAGTTGCCCTTGAGAAGGTGGTGGTGAGCCGCCTTCTTGAACCGCTGCAGTCCATGTGGTGATGGTACTCCCACAGGATTTTGACCCAGCGACGGTGAAGGATCGGCGATATACTTCTAAGTCAGGATGGTGTGTGACTTGAAGGGGAACTTGGAGGTGGTGGTGTTCCCATGCGCCTGCTGCCCTTGTCCTTCTAGGTGGAAGAGGTCGCGGGTTTGGGAGGTGCTGCCAAAGAAGCCTTAGTTAGTTGCTGCAGTGCATCTTGTAGATGGTACACACTGCAGCCACGGTACGCCGGTGGTGGAGGGAGTGAATGTTTAAGGTGGTGGATGGGGCGCCAATCAAGCGGGCTGCTTTGTCCTGGATGGTGTCGAGCTTCTTGAGTGTTGTTGGAGCTGCACTCATCCAGGCAAGTGGAGAGTATTCCATCACACTCCTGACTTCTGCCTTGTAGATGGTGGAAAGGCTTTGGGGAGTCAGGAGGTGAGACACTCGCCGCAGAATACCTAGCCTCTGACCTGCTCTTGTTGCCACAGTATTTATGTGGCTGGTCCAGTTAAGTTTCTGGTCAATGGTGACCCCCCCCGGATGTTGATGGTGGGGGATTCGGCGATGGTAATGCCATTGAATGTCAAGGGGAGGTGGTTAGACTCTCGCTTGTTGGAGATAGTCATTGCCTGTCACTTCTGTGGCGCGAATGTTACCTGTCACTTATCAGCCCAAGCCTGAACGTCGTCCGGGTCTTATTGCATGCGGGCATGGACTGCTTCATTATTTGAGGAGTTGCGAATGGCGCTGAACACTGTGCAGTCATCAGTGAACATCCTCATTTCTGACCTTATGTTGGAGGGAAGGTCATTGATGAAGCAGCTGAAGATGGCTGGGCCTAGGGCACTGCCCTGAGGAACTCCTGCAACATATGTCCTGGGGCTGTGATGATTGACCTGGGCATATTCTATGCCACTCATCGCTTGCAGCGAAAAGTTCCATAAATGGCGGTCGAGAGAGGGGAGCCATCAGAACGGGTCCCAAAGAATTTCCAACACCCATCTGCTGGGGGTAGATTGAGGAGCCACCATAACTCCAGCGGAAAATCCCTGCCACAAGGTGCAAAGATTTGTTACGGAAAAGAGACAATTGACAAATGCAACACTCGAGCTTTCCTGCACCATCAGGGATTTGCACGACGCGCTGAATGATAACAGTTGTTCTGGTCAGACTTACCGGAATGATGGGTGGTTATTAGAAACGTAAATCTTTGTGGCAATAACAGTTGGTGACAGGTGGGCCAAACACAAGCAGCCCATAATACAAACTTGCAACAGTTTTTTTTGTACTAAAGCAAGCCACGGTTTGCAATGCATGGTCTGAGAGCCGAAATGAATTTCAGATGCCTGAGCACGGTGTCGTCACTTTACGGGGAAGGCTCTGGCCTTTGTCAGTGCATGGTAAAAGCTGCCATCACCTCGAGAGGAGTTTCCTGTGTTAATGTGTACACCTCCAAGAGCTCTCCCTCCCCACCCCTTGTGCTCCTGCCTGTTATCTTGTAAGGTCCAGCTGACAGGTCGAATCAAAGCCGGGCCGGGGAAGTGGTGGGAGGGGAGGGGAGGGGAGGGGGCTTACTGCCACCGCTGACAGCTAATCAATGGATTCAGTTCAGAATCCCCTGCTCTGAGCTCGACAGGGTTAATGAGTGGCCAGGACGAACAATGCACTGAAATACTGCCTTTCTCTGTGGCCAGCCTGAAGGGGCAGAAATGTCCGCTTGATCAGCTGCAAATAAAGCCTGGGGAGAGGCAATGTCCCAACCTTTACACCGATCCAGCCTGGAGCATGACTGGCCTTATGAATGTGTTGTCCATAGAGTGACACTTGGCCAATCAAAAAGAAAAAAAAAACGCATGCATAATTTCATGCTTCAAAAAAAAAGAAAAAATCTTTTCAACCTTTTTTTGTAAATGCTCATTTTTAACAGTATGCTAAATGGGAGACCTAAGGACAATCCTAGGGGAGGCAGTGGGCACATTAATATAGTACGTTTAGTCCCACTCTGTTTATTTTTTTTAAACAGAATTTCTTTTGTTCAGTTTACTTGCTCAAACTAAAATCTGCATAAACTCCCCACAGGGCACCGAAAGTTCCTGACAGTTTTATACAGGCTGGGGCGACTCTTTGCATTCTCCTTAGATTGCCTGGGACTATTTGTAACTGGAAAGCACGGTAATACTGAAGAAAGTAAATATAGGAAACTCTTTGGTGTCCGGCACCGACGGGACCGGGGTGGTGCCGGTTGATTAAAAATTCTGGATGACGGAGAGGGTTATCTACCGAGGCTATTTTTAACAAACAAAAATAAAAAAAATCAAGAAATGTGCAGTATACAGTAACTGGGTACTCATCTACAGAATGTTGTGTTAAATGGATGGTGGAAGATGCTAGATTAAGTACAGTACTGCCAGTTGAGGGTAATCCATAACTCTTTAATTACTTAACAGTAAAACAAAACGGTTGTTGAGGTGTTGTTTTCGGAGTATGAATTTTGCCGGTTAATAGAGAATTCCGGATATTTAGGTGCTGTTTAAACAAGAGTTTCCTGTATTCAGTGTTTGAATGCACCAATTGGAAGCTTTTACAAGAAATATATATACTCCTAGATAAGACTGCATTCATTTACTTTTATTTTCTAACTGAAAAAAAATCATTTGAATAAATCCCCACATGTGGCTGATCTCCCAAGCACTTCTTTTTCAGCACTTTCAAGGCTGGGAAGCAGAAGCATAATGGACCATTGCCTAGCATCAGCTCCCAGTGGGGGAAAGGATCCTGAACGCCAAGGCAAAACAATTGCGGGAATGAAAAGAAAGTGCCGAGCCTGAACGTGAGACCACCGAAAATTGTGTGGATGGAAGGAGAATGTTACAAAGGTGCGTGGACAGACTAGGTGAGTGAGTAAAACTATGGCAAACGGATTTCAATGTGGGGAAGCGTGAGGTCATGGGGCGTTGGACCTGAGAAAGACAAACTGGAATAATTTCTTAATGGTGAGAGACGAGGTGCTGTGGAGGAGCAAAGGAATTTTAGTCACTAAAATCTAGTGCACAGTACAAAAAGTAATCAAAAACTTTAATAGGTGTTACGTAAGAAAACTACGAGGCACTTGGTCTAAGCGTTAAACAAAGCTTTAATCAACTGTTTTTCAACATGGAGATCTAGTTGTGTCCTTCACTAGTTCCTGTTGAGGAATGTCCTAAGCAAGCTGGGCCCATGCCCGAGTATTTATACTCTCCCTGGACAGCGCCACCAGCAGGCCGCCCAGTATTACTTCATACATGAATGACAAGATTCATGTCAAGGGGGTTGGCCTTTATCTCAAGGAGTTCAAAAGTGAGGAAGCGATGCTTCAGTTGTACAGAGCCTTGGACAGACCCCATCTGCAGTACTGTGCTCAGTTTTGGGCACTGAACCTCAGGAAGGATATATTGGCCTAGGAAGGGGTATCGCACAGATGAACTAGAATCATACCAGGACCATAGAGAAAGTAATTCCTCTGGTGGTACAATCCAAATCAAGAGGGCCTAATCTTAAAATTAGAGCTAGGCCATTTAGGAGTGAAATTCGGAAGCACTAATTCACACGAAGGGTAGTGGAAATCTGGAACTGGCTTCCGCAAAAGGCTGTGGATGCTGGGGCAATTGAAATTTTCAAGACTGAGACTGATAGATTTTTGGTAAGGGTATCAAGGGATATGGAGCAAATACGGGTAAATGGAGTTGAAGTACAGATCAGCCATGATTTAATTGAATGACGGAACAGGCTCGACTGGCTGAATAGCTTACTACTGTTCCTATGGTGAGGTGAGGTGAGAGTGACTGCCCTAGACATTGAGGCAGCATTTGACCGAGTGAGGCATCAAGGAGCCCTAGTAAAACTGAAGTCAATGGGAATCGGGGGGAAAACTCTCCACTGGCTGGAGTCATACCTAGCACAAAGGAAGATGGTTGTGGTGGTTGAAGGTCAATCATCACAGCCCCAGGACATCGCTGCAGGAGTTCCTCAGGGCAGTGTCCTAGGCCCAACCATCTTCAGCTGCTTCATCAATGACCTTCCCTCCAACATAAGGTCAGAAATGGGGATGTTCGCTGATGACTGCACAGTGTTCAGCGCCATTCACAACTCCTCAGATAATGAAGCAGTCCATGCCCGCATGCAACAAGACCTGGATGACGTTCAGGCTTGGGCTGATAAGTGGCAGGTAACATTCACGCCATAGAAGTACCAGGCAATGGCTATCTCCAACAAGCGAGAGTCTAACCACCGCCCCTTGACATTCATCAGCATTACCATCGCCGAACCTTCTACCATCAACATCCTGGGGATCACCATTGACCAGAAACTTAACTGGACCAGCCACATAAATACTGTGGCAACAAGAGCAGGTCAGAGGCTAGGTATTCTGCAGCGAGTGTTTCAACTCCTGACTCCCCAAAGCCTTTCGACCATCTACAAGGTACAAGTAAGGAGTGTGATGGAATACTCTCCACTTGCCTGGATGAGTGCAGCTCCAACAACACTCAAGAAGCTCGACACCATCCAGGACAACGCAGCTCACTTGATTGGCACCCCATCCACCACCTTAAACATTCACTCCCTCCACCACCGGCGTACCGTGGCTGCAGTGTGTACCATCCACAAGATGCACTGCAGCAACTCGCCAAGGCTTCTTCGGCAGCACCACCCAAACCCACGACCTCTTCCACCTAGAAGGACAAGGGCAGCAGGCGCATGGGAACACCACCACCTCCAAGTTCCCCTCCAAGTCACACACCATCCTGACTTAGAAGTATATCGCCGATCCTTCATCGTCGCTGGGTCAAAATCCTGGAACTCCCTCCCTAACAGCACTGTGGGAGCACCTTCACCACACGGACTGCAGCGGTTCAAGAAGGTGGCTCACCACCACCTTCTCAAGGGCAACTAGGGATGGGCAATAAATGCTGGCCTTGCCAGCGATGCCCACATCCCATAAAACGAATTAAAAAAAATTGTTTAGAGGTGGAGAAAGTTTAATATTTTTTAAATTATAGGTTAATTTTTTATTTTAGTTAATTACAGTCATATCACTTGAATATGAATATCCACGGGCAAGGCTTTACCTTGATTATTCTTTTAATGGGGCTTCCCCCCCCGACCAACCCTCCAAACCAATTTCCCTACATTATGCCTCCTCTCCTGAAGGGGGTGATTCATGCTGGGGCGTGCTTCCAAAAGCACAGCCAGTGGCGATTCAGGTGCCTATACATCAACTATCATCAGGCAATACCATTGGGTTGGGTGGGGGTGGGGAGCATTACAGCTGTGACTGATCCTATCCCCCCGCCCCATATCCACACACTTGCACGTTCCAGTAGGTGTCACTGGAGTATAGCAGTCAGGAGTGGGAATCCTGTTTCATTATTTTTCCACTACTTAGTTCAAGGTATGCTGGAGAATCCCTATCGCTGCCCCACGTGAGATTGGAAAGCTCACCATAGACCAGGAACCAAACTAAAGAGCTGTCTGTGTGGCTCAGTGCCACACCACAGCCTGCATTTGACGACTGGGGCATTGGTGAAACTCCCCTTTAACAGTATTTAAAATACAGAGGCAAAGAATATACTGTAACGAGGAGCTGCACAACGTCCAACGGAGGTGAACTGATTTTTCCTTCACATCTGGCCTGATTTGGACCTCGAGTTCAGTGAACACCTCTGATATGGGTTTTGCTGGAGTAAATAAGGAAAAACTGTTTCCACTGGCAGGAGGAGTCGGTAAACCAGAGGACACAGATTTAAGATAACTGGCAAAAGGACAGAGGGGAGAAGAGGAGAATTTTTTTCTTTTACACAGCGAGTTGTTGCCTGAAAGGGCGGTGGAAGCAGATTCAAGAGTAACTTTCAAAAGGGAACTGAATATATACTTGAAAAGGCCCCATCAAAGGAATATTCTTATGCAAAAGATATGACCGTAACTAACTATAAAAAATTAGCATTTAATTTTTAAATAAAATTTCCCCACATAGGAATAGGAGTAGGCCATTTAGCCCCTCGAGCCTGTTCCGTCATTCAATGATATCATGACTGAGCTGTGCCTCAACTCCATTTACCCGCCTTTGCTCCATATCCTTTGAAATCCTTACCCAACAAAAATCTATCAACACCAACAACCTTTAATGTAGTAAAACATCCCAAGGGTGCTTCACAGGAGCGAAATCGAACAAAGTTTGACACTGAGCCACATTAAGGATATATTAGGACAGGTGACCAAAAGCTTAATCAAAGACGTAGGGCTAAAAATTCGGGTACTTCCCGCCACCCGTTACCGGCAGATTTGTGAAAAAAAATGGTGGCCGCCTCACTACTGCCCGCCTCTGGCGCCGGCCTCATCGTCTGCCATTTTGGTGAGGGCCATAGCGCTGGCCCTAGACATGCAAATCTAAAGAGCGTGACGTCAGACGTCGTGCAACACTGACTTGACGCCATACTCTGTGAACTTGGACCTTATCGCTGAGTTTAGCGCTGGATCCTAAGCTCGCTGTCAGTGCTTCTTAAAGGGACACCCACATCTTTCAGGTAAGTTCGCATTTAAGCTTTTGGACTGGATTTTTTTGGGGAAAAATTCGGTTGCTTTGCGCCTCCCATTAGCGCCCTAAGAAGGCACTAATGGGTCGCAAAGCAACCTAGCGCCCGGGCGTGGCGCCGCCAACGCCTCCTGCGAAATTCAGCGGGAGGTTAGCGGCAGCAGTTACCTTTAGCGCCACCGGCGATGATGTCATCGCTGTGAGCAGTGTCCCGCTTGCGCCCCGGCCGCGATCTTCGGTCGCTCCCCTGACTTACCGGCGGACGCTGTGTCCGACGGGGTCAGGGGGGGGCCTACCTGCGGCCGGGGCGGCGCTATTTAAAGGCAAGGTGCCAGGCAGCCATTCTTGTTGCTGGCCGCCTGCCAGCACCTGCCCCCTTCTCTTGAGTGCCGGGCTCTTTTGCTGGCACTCTGATCCCTGGTGGCCCAGCTGGGCCCCGGGTCACGCTGCGCTGGGCCCCTCCCCTTTAGAAGGGGAGAAGGCCTGCAGTACCACGGCGCGATGTGCCGCAGAGGGTGGCGCTGAGGCACGTAGCGCCGCGATATTCCCTTGCAGCACCCCAAGAGGGAGGCGGGGCACTTCCAGTAGCACCCCGGTTCCCTCTTAGGAAGCTACCAATGAATTTCGGCTGCGGGGGCACTCATTTTTTCGGGGCGCTAAAAGTAGCGCCCCAAAGGGGGCGCAACTCAATTTTTCCCCCTTTATATTTTATTGAAGTAGTGGCTTGGTGCAATAGATGTTAAAAGTTGTTAAAGTGTGCAGGGAGTGCTGCTGGATGCATGCAAGGCCTTGGATGATAAAGGAAAGCCTCTGAGAAGACAGAAAATGCTGGAAATACTCAGCAGGTCAGGCAGCATCCATGGAGAGAGAAACAGAGTTCATGTCTCAGCTCGAAATGCTGCCTGACCTGCTGAGTAGTTCCTGCATTTTGTGCTTTTATTTCAGATTTACAGCATCCGCATGCAGAGGGCAGAGGAAGACGCAGAAGAAGAAGAAGCAGAAAAGGAGGAAGCAGAAAGAAGGATGTAACCCAGACAGCCCCTTCCTGGGCAGGCTATTCAGGATGGAAATATCTGCCTGCGGTCTCAGTGACCACAACCCCAATTCCCCTTTCAACATTAGTGCCACACCTTACCTTCCCTCTGTTACTGACCATCACAGCGTCCTCTTGGCCACAATGCTGAAATAAAAGCCACCACAAAGCAAACTTTCCAATACAACTTTATACATCTATCCATCCAATATGACATCAAGAAATCAACTAATCACCCTTATCCCTTAGTGACTGTCTTGTGTGTGCCTTTGCCTATCCTACTGATGTCACACAGTGCTACCCCAGTGGCTGCAGCATGGCTGGTGGAAGGCTGCTAACTTTCAGTGGGGGACATTGCAAATGGCCTTGCTGGTCGACCTTGAGGAGCTGGTGGCTGGGAGAGTCAAATCGAGTGATGGTGTTTCTTCTTCTTCTTCTTCTTCACTCTCTTCTCCCTCTTCTTGGCCAACTATTGGCTGGGCAGGCTGCATTTCTTGGGTGTGTGAAATTAGGTAGGCACAAGGGTGGAGTTGTGGTGAGGGGAGGGCGGGAAAGCAAGAGGTGCATGTGAGAAGCAGAATAACGTATGAGGATACCAGCATCTTGTATCCTTTCTGTCCCGCTGCTGGCCAAGGGCCCAGCCATGTTCCATGCCAAGAATGGCCTGCACCGTCTCCTCCAAGGGGGTGAGGTGAAGCTAGGAATAGGAGGCGTACCTTGTGTTTGGTACAGATTGTTGGTAGGTGAGTGATTGCGGGGGGGCGGGGGGTGGGAGTCATGCTTTGAGCAGTGTGTGATGCTAGTGGTGCAGTTGGTAGGAGACGGCTTTTGAAGATGCATTCACTGACCTTGACCACTGGTCTGAGGTCATGAAATTTCTTTGGGCACTGCAGCCAAGTCGTGGGGGCGACACTGCCTCGGTGATGTAGTCCCACATCCTTCTTTCTGTAGGGCCTCCTGTCCCCTGTGGGTAGAGGACCTCTCTTGCAGTGTTGACCCCCTGTACAAAGCTGGAGAGCTGTGTGCAAGACCCTGGGTGCCCCTTCCCTGGCTTGCTGAACCATTTGTGTTAGTGCTGAAGCACTTTTCCCTTTTTTTTTAGGTACAGTAGGCAATTCAGCTTTAACAGCTGAAGACTGCCATTTGGGAATTATTTTTAATTTTTTTTTTAATAAGGCAGTTGAGCTCCAAGTTCAAAAAACTGCCTATTTTTAAATGATTTTTATTTTTTTCATTTTAGAAGGCAGTTCCCCTTTAAGGGACCGACACTGCTTTCTAAAATGACAGCCTTGCTGTAAGAGAAGGCTGTTCTTGCGCCAGGGACACTACGGCCACGCTACATTGGGCCTCCTGCTGAGACTACCGCCCGCAAACCAGCCTTATACAGTAAGTTTAGCGCTGTGCTAATGTTAATTAGCAAGCAGCACCAATATACCAGTGCTGCCAGTGCCGTTAACTGTGGCCTGCGGTTGCACCGGCAGGTTTCCAGCGCTCTGGAATTGTTAGCCCTTAGATTTTAAGGAGCATCTTAAATAGTCGTGTCGAGAGGTAACAAAGGCAGGGATGAGGGTTTCAGCAGCAGATGAGCTGAGGCAGGGGCGGAGACGGAGACAGGCGATGTTATGGAGGTGGGAGTAGGCGGTCTTGGTGATGGCGCGGATACGGGGTGGGAATCTCATCTCAGGGTCAAATAGGATGCTGAGGTTGCGAATGGTCTGGTTCGGCCTCAGACAGTTGCCAGAGAGAGGGGTGGAGTCGGTGGTGAGAGACCGAAGCCAATGGCTTTAGGTGGAGGAAATTTCCGCTCATCCAATGCTGGGCGTCGGACAAGCAGCGTGACAAATCAGAGGCAGTGGAGGTGTCGAGAGAGGTGGTGGCGAGGTAGAGTTGGGTGTTGTCAGCGTACATGTGGAACCTGAAGTTGTGTTTCGGATAATGTCACCGAGGGGCAGCACGTAGATGAGAAATAGGAGGAGGTAAAGGATATCGATTTCAGCCTCGAGAATTTAAATTGAACCAGCATACATAGCCTTTTGTGGGAGCAAACTCCAGATTTGCTCTACCCTTCGTGTGAGAAATTGTTCCCTGATTTCATTCCCAAATGACCTGGCTCTAATTTTAAGATTATAGGGGGAAAAATTCAGTTGGTTGCGCCTCCCGTTAGTGCCTTAAGAGGGCGCTAATGGAGCGCAAAGCAGCTAGCGCCCGGGCGCAGCGATGTTTGCGCCGCTCGGGAACTTAACTAGACATTTAGCGGCGGCGCTAAACTTTATCGCCGCGATCTCTTGCGCGCGCAGATTGTGACGTCATACGAGAGTGCAACGCCCTTGTGGCGCCCCGGAGCAGAATTTCAGTGGCGCCCCCATCCTTACCGCCTGGCGCATCCAACGACCTGTAGAGTGGAACGCTATCATTCGCTGTGGGGCTGGGGGGGGCGCTATTTAAAGGGGGCCTCTTCCTGTCTTTCTCTGTGGTGGACATTTTTGCACCACTCGTTCTGAGAGAGAGAGAGAGATTCGGAGAGAGAGAAAGAGAGACTTCTGCATTGAGTCAACGCTGTGTCAGGTAGTTTTGGCTACTCATCCTAACTTCGCTGGTACTTTGGTTTCTGGCCTTCATAACTTTGCTTGCTTAGAGATATGGGGGCTGCACTGATGGGGGGCGTCGTCCTGCGCCAGCTGAATCGGAGGACACAGAGACGCAGAGAGAGAGTGGCAATGATGGCCAGATGGAAGAGGGCCAACAGGCGTCTGTACAGGAGAGCTTACCCTCCCAGGGTATATCGTGAACAGCTCTCCTACATTCATATGTCTGAGGAGCAGTGTCTGCGAAGGCTGCGCTTCAGCAAGGAGGTGGTCACTGAGCTCTGCCACCTGCTGCAGCCAGATCTGCAGCCTCAACTGAGGTCCAGGACGTCTCTGTCGGTGGCAGTGAAGGTCACAGTGGCTCTGAACTTTTATGCTACTGGCTCATTTCAATCTGATGTTGGGGACATCGCCAATATCTCCCAGTTCGCGGTGCACTGCTGCATCAGGAAGGTCACAAATGCCCTCTTTAAAAGGAGACGAGAGTTCATCTCTTTCCCCATGACCCCAGACTAGCAGCAAGAACGCGCTCTGGGCTTTACGAGGATAGCGGGCTTCCCCATGGTGCAGGGCGCCATTGACTGCACGCATGTGGCTTTGCGTGCTCCGCATGAGAATGCCGAGGATTTCCGGAACAGAAAGGGGTTCCATTCCTTGAATGTTCAGTTGGTCTGTGACCACAGACAGCTGATACTCGCTGTCAATGCCCACTATCCTGGCAGCTGCCATGATGCTTTCATCCTGCGCCAGACTACTGTGGCAGAACTTTTTGAGGCACCGCATCAGCCAGTTGGTTGGCTTCTCGGGGACAAGGGGTATCCACTGTGCACCTGGCTGATGACACCGCTCCGTACGCCCAACACCCCTGCTGAGCTGCGGTACAACGAGAGCCATCAAGCTACCAGGAACATCGTGGAGCACACAATCGGCGTGCTCAAGCAACGGTTCCGCTGTCTCGACCATTCTGGAGGAGCCCTGCAGTACTCGCCTGAGCGAGTTTCCAGCATCGTAGTTGTGTGCTGCATGCTGCATAACATGGCAATCCTCAGGACCCAGCCAATGCCACCAGGCCTTGGAGCACCACCAGAGGAGGAGGAGGAAGAGGAGAGGAGGAGGAGGATGATCAGCAGCAGCACCAAGGCGTGAGGGCGGCCCACAATGGTGAAACTGCAAGGGCCGTCCGTCAGCGGCTGATAGCAAGCCGCTTCTAGGCCCCTGCTGTGGAAATGGCTTCTGCCATTGAGAACAGCATGAATGAACCCAACACGCAACCCCTAAGCCGGCCAAGGCACCACTGATTCCAAACACCAAACATGTATATTTTGAGTACCAAAACTTATTTATTTTACAAACTCTGTGTGTGTCATTTCTTCATGACAAACTCATACAAATAAACACAAAAAAACAGTCATTACCATAACTGGTTCTCACAACCTGGAGATCATGTGCAAAACACTCAACAAAAGTTTGACCACGAACCTCGGCCTTTAATAAAAAAATGACCAGCATTTTGTCACACCTCCTACATCGAGGGTGAACTCCTTCCCGTGCGCCCTTCCCCCCTTCTTACCCTACTGCTCCTCCGCAATGGGACCTCAGTGGCTGCAGCAAGGCTGGTGGAAGGCTGCTGACTGTCAGGCCCTGACAATGCAGATGCCCTTGAGGGACGGCCTCGACCAGCTCTGGGCCTGGAGGGCCCGGCTGCAGACAGCACCAACTCTGCATGGGCGGCAGCAGTCTGTCCTACAGGCGGTGGCAACTGCAGTGGAGAAGTGACAGTGGTGGCAGCAGGAATGCTGTCATCTTGAGCGAGGACAGCAACTCCCTGCTCGACCGGCACACTGGCACTCCCACGGGGCAGCACCTCAGCATCCGGAGCAATCTGCTGGAGCACAGATTGCTAGCCTGCTGCGGCGCGGTGAGAGCCCCGGGGAAGTGTGAATGAACCAGCGAGGATGGCAGCAGACAGTACTCGCATGGCCTCAATCTGAGTCTGCATGAGAGCAGTCTGAGATTGAATTGCAGCACTGAGCTTCAGTGTCGCATCCACCTGCGCTGCAGCGAAGTGCTCCACACTCCTTGCCAGTGCTTCAATGCATTCGGGCACCCTACCCACTGCAGCCATGAGCTCAGTGTGCATGCCCACCGCCTGGGTGTTCATTTCCACGATCAGCCGCTCCTCCTCTGCGTCCAGTGCAGCAGGACTCGCTGGCATATTCTCCCTCCGGGGAGAAGGCCCCCGAGCTTCCCTACCCCCATCGCGTTGCTGCAGCCCGCTGGGTCCTGGAGCTTCACCCTCATCAGACCCTTCCCCCCTGCTCCCCTCCAGGGAAGGCGTGTTCCCAGTGTCGGCATGGGCTTCCTCGGGAGAGGGTGGCACTGATGCTCCGGCTTCCTCTTCCTCCTCGGCTGCAGCTTCACTCCCACTGGCAGCTTCAGGGCCCGTCTCCTCAGCTGGTGAATCACCATCTGAAAGCAGGGAGGTACAAGAGTGGCTTTAGCGTGAGGACAGGGTGGCAGTAAGGGAGGAAAAAGTGCAGCGAGTTAGTAAGTTGGATTGAAAGTGTCAAAGGCTGGTGTTGTGAGGGACAAGTGGAAGGACAGAGGACAAAAAGGTGATGACCTTACCATTGCTGTCCAGAACGGGGTCGGCGTCTCCAGTGGCGATGGGACCGATCACCCGGCTTGCCACAATCCTGTGGACGCGCTCCTCCAGATCGCTGAGGGGTTGCAGCTGAGGCCGCCCTCCACCCGTCCGTTGCTGCTGTCTCCTATTATGCGCCAGCTTGGCCTGCAAGAAAAAGGACGGCGTCTGAGTAAATATACAGCCATGGTCTTGCCTGATGTGCCTCCCATAGGTGAATAGCCCTTACTGTATACAGCCATGGTCTTGCCTGATGTGCCTCCCATAGGTGAATAGCCCTTACTGTATACAGCCATGGTCTTGCCTGATGTGCCTCCCATAGGTGAATAGCCCTTACTGTATGCAAAGTATGGAATGTGTGTGTGTGCTTCATGAAAGGGCCATAGGTGTTGGATGAGTGTTGTTAATTGTGGTTTTAAGACCCTCTGGCCATAGAGTGAGGTTGAGATGGAGGGATGGAGAGGTATTGCAAAAAAGCCACTCACCCTGACGACCCGAGTGAGGTCGTTGAACTTTTTCCGGCATTGGCCATGGGTCCTGGGCACCATGCTCCTGGAGGAGACGCGCTGAGCCACCTCCCTCCACACTCTTCTGTAGTCGCGCGGCAAAGGCCTCCTGCCACTCTCTGGGTACAGTATTGCTCTTCGGCGCTCCACCGCGCCAACCAGAGCATCCAAGGCCCGCTCGGTGAAGCGCTGAGCTCATTCTCTCACCCTCTCCATCCTTGGCTGGAAAATGGATTCACAGGTCTCTCCAGGCCGAGATTCAAGGCTGCAATGAGCAGGGTGTGGCTGGGGAGCAAGATCGCCCCCCCCCTTTAAGAACTGGCCGGCGCCAGTGTGTCTGTGTTCCCTCGCTAACTGGCAGCACCTGCGCTGCACTCGCGCTCTGAGTTAGCGCCTCACTCCTCGGCCTTTGCGCCTGAAGACAGGTGTGCAGCGCCTGATTTAGTGCTCCAATCACCTCCAGGGGCGTTAAAAGTGAAGTTTCCAGTCAGTGCCGATAATTAGCGCCAGGCGCTAATTTTTGCGCCCGGACGATATGTGCGCCCCAAATGGGGCGCGACTGAATTTTTAGCCCATATTCTCTTGTTCTGAATTCCCCCACCAGAGAAAATAGTTTCACTGTATATACCCTTTATCATTTTAAACTCTCTTCTCTTACTCTTAGGCAGTCCCTTGGAGCCGAGGATGACTTGCCTCCACACTAGAAATGAGTTCTCAGGTGACTGATGAGTCCAATGCGGGACCGACAGTCTCTGTCACAGGTGCGGGAGACGATGGTTGAAGGGGCGGGTGGGTGGGGTACTTATGTTGACGTGCGCTCCTTGCGCTGCTTGCGCTTGGCTTCCGCTCGCTCCCGCCGAAGAGACTCCAGGTGTTCGGCGCCTTCCCGGATGCTTCTCCTCCACTTTGTGCAGGCGTGGGCCAGGAATTCCCAGGTGTCCGTGGGGATGCTGCACTGTTGCAACATTCCCCACCGATCATTTTAAACACCTCGATTAGATCACCCCTCAGCCTTCTAAACTCAAGGGAATACATAGAAGATAGGAGCAGGAGTAGGCCATTCGGCCCCTCGAGCCTGCTCCGCCATTCAATGAGATCATGGCTGATCATCCAAATTCAGTACCCTGTCCCTGCTTTCTCCCCATATCCCTTGATCCCTTTAGCCTTAAGAAATATATCTAACACCTTCTTGAATATATTTAATGAATTGGCCTCATTTAATGAATTGCCTTTTGTGGTAGAGAATTCCACAGGTTTACCACTCTCTGGGTGAAGAAATTCCTCCTCATCTCAGTCCGAAATGGCTTACACCTTATCCTTAGACTGTGACCTCTGGTTCTGGACTCCCCGGCCATCGGGAACATCCTTTCTGCATCTAGTCTGTCTAGTCCTGTTAGAATTTTATAAGTTTCAATGAGATCCCCTCTCATTCTTCTAAACTCTAGTGAATACAAGCCAAGTTTAAGCAACCTGTCCTCAGAGTTTAACCCTTTAAGCCCCGGTATCATTCTGGTGACTCTGTGCTGTACCCACTCCACAAGGCCAATACATTACAACAGCGACTGCACTTAAAAAATACTTCATTGGCTGTAAAGCGCTTTGGGACATCCTGAGGTCATGAAAGGCGTTATATATCTTTCTTTGAATAACTTGATGCAGAGTTGCAAGAGCAAAATGATTTTATGCTTCACTGGTGAAGCATTTGTAAAGCACAGCTTCCCCCTTTCACAGCCAAAATTGCAAAATCTAGCAGCAGGCTTTCATCTTCCTAAAACGTATAGTTATTACGCAATGAGAAGATTACAGCTATATTACACTGATTCAGTACAATGTGGCTGTCTGCAGGACAGCAAATCACAGGCAATTTGACAGACCTTTAATCACACAGCTGCTAAGAGATACACTCTACCCTTATATGCGCTGAAGGACAGTTTAAACAACAAGAAAAGATCAATTTAGAGTTTGATATTCCTTTTAAGTTTATGCCTTTGAATACTGTAAATTAGGCATGGTTCTATCATTTTGTATATTCTGAGGGTTTTTTTTTCAGCATCATAACGGATCTCAGATATTATATGATAGGATATGGCGAGACTATGGTCCTGAGATTCTGGTCGAGATCAAGGGTGGGGAGCAGGTGGATCAGCTGCCTGTAGCAGGAACTTGGGGCAGAACCCAGTAATGCTGGGATTTCATCCCATTTTTTCACTTCAGACAATGGGTGGATCTTCTGCCTACCTCCCCCCATGTCAGGGGGGGCATGATGGGGGTGGGTGGAGTGGGGTTGGTGGGCGGGGGTGGGGGGAAGTTCCTGGACTACCCTGAAAACGTTCGTCCTTTATGTCCTTAAAAGGCCTCAGCGGAATACAGGCCAGCTGATAGCTGACATGAGGCCTTCTGAAAGACCCCAAACCTTACCCATTCCTCTATTCAAGTTTGATACCCTTATCCCGAAAGGCATTGTCTAAAGCCGAGATGCAGTTCCATGGGTGAGCGCTTCCCTTTGGTAGCTCGCCTGTGTGCCCATTCTTCATGTGTGAACTAGAGAGTGAGTGCTGGCCGGCTGGTTGACCATAGTGGAGGCGTAAATCACAGTCACGTCAGGCCCTGTCCTCAGCTGACATCCACAGAAGTGCACTTTCCAAGTGCAGTCATTGGATAGTAATGAGAAGTGAGAACATAGGAATAGGAGGAGGCCATTCAGCCCCTCGAGCCTGCTTCGCCATTCAATTAGATCATACCTGATTTGTGCCTCAACTCCATCTACCCGCCTTTATTCCATATCCATGGCTCATTTTTTCTCCTTGAGTGCTCAGGCCAGTTACAGTCTCTCTTCACTTAGGCGGTCCCTCGGAACCGAGGATGACTTGCTTCCCCACTAAAAATGAGTTCTCAGGCGACTGATGAGTCCAATGCGGGACCTGCAGTCCCTGTCACAGGTGGGGCAGACGGTGGTTGAAGGGGCGGGTGGGTGGGGTGCTTGGCTTGACGTGCGCTCCTTGCGCTGTTTGCGCTTGGCTTCTGCTTGCTCCTGGCGAAGAGACTCGAGGTGTTCGGCGCCTTCCCGGGTGCTTCTCCTCCACTTTGTGCGGTCTTGGGCCAGGGATTCCCAGGTGTCGGTGGGGATGTTGCACTTTTTCAAGGAGGCTTTGAGGGTGTCCTTGAAGCGTTTCCTCTGCCCACCTGGGGCTCTCTTGCTGTGTTGGATCATACTCCTTTCATTGCCATGGTTGAGATCAGCAAACCCAGGACAGATCTGGGACCAGACCTGGAGCCCCCAGTTCCACATCTTCATAGAATCATAGAATCATAGAAGATAGGAGCAGGAGTAGGCCATTCGGCCCCTCTAGCCTGCTCCGCCATTCAATGCGATCATGGCTGATCATCCAAATTCAGTACCCTGTCCCTGCTTTCTCCCCATATCCCTTGATCCCTTTAGCCTTAATAATCTTACAGTGCATTTATCAACTAAGCCATTGGGGTAGTGAGGTTGGTGCTATTTTCATTCACATTTCTCTGTGTCTTTGTCTCTTGTTTATTTATTTTTAAGTCTGTTATACGACATCAACAGCATGACATAATGGGGCAGAATATTGCCGGAGAACTTTACAGTCTCAAAATGTTGTTTGTTTTTGTGGTTTATTTTTCGATAGTGTGCGTGTCCGTAAATGAGTTAGTGTTGTGCTTAATGGAATTCCGTGATTCAGTGGCAAGCGATGGATTTGTCTGCCCGCTCTCCGGCTTTTTGCAGGCCCTTTAGAGGAAAGATTACCAAAGTAACTAATTCAGTTCTGAATCTAGAGTCTGTCTATGGCATTTGAAGACAAATAATTAAGTCGCGCCGACTCTAAATGACTGCTGCAATCACCCTCGTTTCTGCTCGTGAAATCCTTTTCTTTCCCCCCACAGTTGTGTTTATGTGGAGTAGACTCCCAGAAAAAACAGGTAAAGTTCGGTTGGTTAGCGCCTCCTGTTAGCGCCTCCGAGGGGCGCTAATGGGACGCTAGGAACTTAGCGCCCGAGCGTGGTGATTTTAGCGCCGCTCGCGAAATTGACCAGTCGTTTTGCGGCGGCGCTAAACACTACCGCCACGATCTCCTGCACTCGCAGATTGTGATGTCAGTCGAGCGTGCAACGCCCTGGTAGCGCCCCGGACCGGATATTGAGTCGTGCCCCCTTGCCTTAGTGCCTGCTGCTAGGAACGACAGGTAGAGGGGAACGTTTTCAAGTCGGGAAGGGGCTGGGGGAGTGCTATTTAAAGGCGGGCACTTCCTGCCTTTTCTTGTTGGCAACATTTTTGCTACACGCAGGTTGAGAGGGAGAGAGACGTCTGGAGAGATTTAACGCTGTCCTAAGGAGTTTTGGCCCTCAGCACCACTTTTGAGGTTCCTAAGCGCCGAGCTCTTTCCCTGGGCCTATCCATCAGTGCTTCCAACACAATTGCTTTGGAGGTCTCTCCAGGCCGAGATTCAAGGCTGCAATGAGCAGGGTGTGGCTGGCCAGCAAGATGACCCCTCCCCTTTAAGAACTGGACGGCGCCAGTCTGTCTAGCTTCCATGGTGACTGACATCGCCTGAGCTTCGGTAGCGTTCTGAGGTAGCGCCTCGCTCCCCGACGTTAGCACCTTAAGAGAGGTGTGTAGCGCCTGATTTAGCGCTCAAATCACCTCCGGGGGCGATAGAGGTGAATTTTGCAGTCGGAGGTGATAATTAGCGCCGGGCGCTAAACTTTGAGACGTCCGGTGGTCGTGAAAGGCGCTATAAGAATGCAAGTCTTTCTTTTTAGACCATATGAACCAAAAATACATTCCATAGAGTTGTTTGTGACGTTGAGGGTCAATGACACTGGTAAACTGCAGTTGGCTTGTGGAGCCATGTGTCATCTACTCCCACTCAAAGAATGCACAAATCTCTATTTCCATGGAAGTGAAAGAAAATTAATAATGTACAATGGGTCTATGATCAAATCGGCAAAAGTAGACTAAACTGCACTTGAGCAAGAGTCACACGCAATACTGAGTCCAGACTGTAGATAAAGATGTCACACTATTGCCGAGTGCAGAAACCTGTCACCCACTAAACTTTCCTATGCTGTGTCATGGGTGTGTATGGTGATGTGTTTGAAGGCCTGGCTTACCTATAAGGGATATACCACAATGAAGTGTGAAACTGGTAGTGCCCTCTGTGTACAGAATTCCCGTGGCATTGAGGGATCCTCTGAAGAGAGCAACTGAACTGGCTGCAACAGGAGTGGGTGTTTCTGTGGGTGAACCCAGAGGCTTGGTATCAAGTGTAGCTTAACAAGCTGAGCATCTGCATTGATCCGAATGACTTAACAGAAGCAGTCAAGAGATATTGGCCCAGAAATTCGGCCGAATACGGGAGAGTACGCACTGTGTACTCACCTGTATTCGGTCCCGAAGTGCCGGTTTCCTGCATGCACTGCGCATGCGCAGGAAACCGGCACTTCCGATATTGCGAAGGGGGCGGTTCCTAAGTGAACCACGTGCGCACTACAGGCTGTGCGCACGCAGCACACTTAGGTTTTTTTTCAGGTTTGAACGCGAGGGTAAGTATTGAAGATTTTACACATGAAAAAAGGAGGCGTAAGACCCCCTTTTAACAAGGTAAGTAGTTAATTAAGTATTATTTTAATTTTTTTTCAACAGGTTTATCTTTTTTAGAGACTTTAAAGAAAGGTAAGTTTATTTTTATAACTTTTAAAAAGAATTTAAATTTTTTCAAAAATTTAATTTTTGTTTAAAGGGGTTAATTTAAAACTATAGTTATTTTATTAATGTGATGGTTTTTTTTAAAATTTAATTGAGGTTTAGCTGTTCTTTTGGGGGCAAGTTGTATTCAAAGTTTTGACAGTTCTCCTGTCAAAACTATGAATGAAAGATGGTGTGCTGCCATTGGCTCTAACTGGCCCACGTGATCCCAGAGGTCGCATCGAACTAACTGCGTCTCTGGGACACGCACACACTGCGCGCTGGCACCAGGGAGAGGCCCAGGACCTGAAGTTCGTGTGGGCCCGAACCATAAAGGCAGGCGCGGTAGGTAAGATCGCGCCAGATCCTTACCCCCGCGGCAACCATCGAAGTCTAATTTCTGGGCCGTTGTTTTTCGCTACCATCTGTTGAAGAGATTGCTACAAGACTCAGCAATGTCAAGAAAAAATTCCTGCCAAAGATGGATTCGGACAAGTAGAACTAAGAATCAAGGCCTTAAACATAGAAACATAGAAGACAGGAACAGTAGTAGGCCATTCGGCCCCTCGAGCCTGTTCCGCCATTTAATGAGATCATGGCTGATCATCCAAATTCAGTACCCTGTCCGTGCTTTCTCCCCATATCCCTTGATCCCTTTAGCCTTAAGAAATATATCTAACTCCTTCTTGAATATATTTAATGAATTGGCCTCAACTGCCTTGTGTGGTAGAGAATTCCACAGGTTCACCACTCTCTGGGTGAAGAAATTCCTCCTCATCTCAGTCCTAAATGGCTTACCCCCTTATCCTTAGACTGTGACCCCTGGTTCTGGACTCCCCCGCCATCGGAAACATCCTTCCTGCATCTAGTCTGTCTAGTCCTGTTAGAATTTTATAAGTTTCAATGAGATCCCCTCTCATTCTTCTAAACTCCAGCGAATACAAGCCTAATCGTCCCAATCTCTCTTCGTACGTCATTCCTGCCATCCCAGGTATCAGTCTAGTGAATCTTTGCTGCACTCCCTCCATGGCAAGAACATCCTTCCTCAGATAAGGCGACCAAAACTGCACACAATACTCAAGGTGTGGTCTCACCAAGGCCTTGTACAACTGCAGCAAGACATCCTTGCTCCTGTACGCGAATCCTGTCGCTATGAAGGCCAACATACCATTTGCCTTCTTAACCGCCTGCTGCACCTGCATGCTTACCTTCAGCGACTGGTGCACAAGGACACCCAGGTCTCGTTGCACTTCCCCTTTCCCCAATCTATTGCCATTCAGATAATAATCTGTCTTCCTGTTTTTGCCACCAAAGTGGATAACCTCGCATTTATCCACATTATACTGCATCTGCCATGCATCTGCCCAATCACCCAACCTGTCCAAATCATACTGGAGTTTTTCTGCATCCTCCTCACAGCACACACGCCCACCCAGCTTTGTGTAGTCTGCAAACTTGGAGATATTACATCTAGTTCCCTCGTCTAGATCATTAATATATATTGTGAATAACTGGGGTCCTAGCACTGATCCCTGCGGTACCCCACTAGTCACTGCCTGCCACTCGGAAAAAGATCCGTTTATTCCAACTCTTTGCTTCCTGTCTGCCAACCAGTTCTCTATCCAAGACAGTACCTTACCCCCAATCCCATGTGCTTTAACTTTGCATGCTAATCTCTTATGCGGGATCTTAGCGAAAGCCTTCTGAAAGTCCAAATACACCACATCCACTGGCTCTCCCTTATCTATTCTACCAGTTACATCCTCAAAAAATTCCAGTAGATTAGTCAAGCATGATTTACCTTTTGTAAATCCATGTTGACTTTGTCCGATCCTGTCACTGTTTTCCAAGTGCTCTGCTATTACATCTTCTATAATGGACTCTAGCATTTTCCTCACTACCGATGTCAAGCTTACCAGTCTATAATTCCCCGTTTTCTCTCTACCACCTTTTTTAAATAGTGGTGTTACATTAGCTATCCTCCAATCCATGGGAACTGTTACAGAATCTATAGAATTTTGGAAGATGACCAGCAATGCATCTACTATTTCAAGGGCCACTTCCTTATGTACCCTAGGATGTAGATTATCAGGCCCTGGGATTTATCGGCCTTCAATCCCGTCAATTTCCCCAACACCATTTCCCTACAAATACTGATTTCATTCAATTCCTCCCTCTCATTAGACCCTATGTTCCCCGACATCTCTGGGAGGTTATTTGTGTCCTCCTTTGTGAAGACAGAACCAAAGTATGTATTTAATTGGTCTGCCATTTCTTTGTTCCCCATTATAAATTCCCCTGATTCTGACTGCATGGGACCTACGCTTGACTTCACCAATCTTTTTCTCTTCACATATCTATAGAAGCTTTTACAGTCAGTTTTTATGTTCCCTGCCAGAGGATACTACTGTACAAATTTTTAATGTTAGAAAGAAAAAATGTGCATTTGTATTGTCCTTTCATATCCTTGGGATGTCCCATAGTGCTTCACAGCATATTAATTACTTTTTTGAAGTGTAGTTACTATTATGTAGGTAAATGTGGCAGCCAATTTGTGCACAGCAAGGTCACACAAACAGCACATTAAATAAATTGGTAGATAGCCTGTTTTAGTGATGCTAGTTGAGGGTACAGCAGGCACCTCAAAGCACTGGAGAGGTACCGCCAACGTTGTCTCTGCAAGATCCTGAAAATCCATTATCAGGATAGGCTCACCATACATAGATACATAGATACATAGAAGATAGGAGCAGGAGTAGGCCATCCGGCCCTTCGAGCCTGCTCCGCCATTTAATGAGATCATGGCTGATCCTCCAATTCAGTATCCCGTCCCCGCCTTCTCTCCGTAACCCTTAACCCCTTTTGCCTGTAGAAATATATCTAATTCCCTCTTAAATATATTTAATGAGCTGGCGTACACTGCCCTCTGTGGCAATGAGTTCCACAGGTTCACCACCCTCTGAGTGAAGAAATTCCCCCTCATTTCTGTCCTAAATGGTTTAGCCCTTATCCTTAAATGATGTCCTCTAGTTCTGTTCTCACCCGCCAAGGGAAACATTCCTTCTGCATCTAGTCTGTCTAGACCTGTCAGAATTTTATACACTTCTATGAGGTCCCCTCTCAATCTTCTAAACTCCAGTGTGTACATCCCTAAACTACATAGTCTCTCCTCATAGGTCAATCCCGCCATTCCTGGTATCAGCCTGGTGAATCGCCGCTGCACCCCCTCCATGGCAAGAACATCTTTCCTCAGATGAGGCGACCAAAACTGTACACAGTACTCGAGGTGTGGTCTCACCAGTGCCCTGTACAGCTGCAGCAAGGTATCCCTGTTCCTGTATTCCAACCCTTTTGCTATGAAGGCCAGCATACCGTTTGCCTTCTTGACCGCCTGTTGCACCTGCATGCTCGCCTTCAGTGACTGGTGTACAAGAACACCCAGGTCTCTCTGTACTTCCCCCTCTCCCAATTTATTGCCATTTAAATAATAATTTGCCCTCCCGTTCCTGCACCCAAGGTGGATAACTTCGCACTTGTCCACATTATAGTGCATCTGCCATTTATCCGCCCAATCACCCAGTCTGTCCAAATCGCTCTGGAGCTTCCTGGTCTCCTCCTCTGAGCCCACCCCTCCTCCTAGTTTAGTGTCGTCTGCAAATTTGGAAATGCTGCATCCGACTCCCTGATCCAGGTCATTAATGTAAATTGTGAACAGCTGGGGACCCAGGACAGATCCCTGTGGTACCCCACTTGTTACTGCCAGCCATTCAGAAAATGAGCCGTTTATTCCAACTCTCTGTTTTCTATCTGACAGCCAGTTCTCTATCCACGTCAATACTTTCCCCTTTATCCCATGAGCTTCAACGTCAGTGTCCTCGCTCAGGCCAACATCCCCAGCACTGAAGCTTTGACCACGCTCGATCAGCTCCGATGGATGGGCCACATCATCCGTATGCCCGATACGAGACTCCCAAAACAAGCGCGCTACTCGGAGCTCCGACACAGCAAGAGAGCCCCAGGTGGGCAGAGGAAACACTTCAAGGACACCCTCAAAGCCTCCTTGAAAAAGTGCAACATCCCCACCGACACCTGGGAATCCCTGGCCCAAGACCGTACAAAGTGGAGGAGAAGCATCCGGGAAGGCACCGAACACCTCGAGTCTCTTTGCCGGGAGCAAGCGGAAGCCAAGCGCAAACAGCGGAAGGAGCGCACGTCAACCTAAGCACCCCACCCACCCGTCCCTTCAACCACCGTCTGCCCCACCTGTGACAGAGACTGTAGGTCCCACATTGGACTCATAAGTCACTTGAGAACTAATTTTTAGTTCCGAGGGACTGCCTAAGAAGAAGAAGAGTTGAGGGATAACTATTGGCCAAGACACTGGGAGAACACCCCTGCTCTTCTTCGAAATAGTGCCATGGGATCGTTTATGTCCACCTGAGAGGGCAGAGGAGGATTCGGTTTAACGTCTCATCCAAAAGACGGCACCTCCGACAGTGCAGCACTCCCTCAGCACTGCACTGGAGTGTCAGCCTAGATTAAATGTCAAGTTGCTGAAGTGGGGCTTGAACTCACAACTCAGAGACAAGAGAACTACCACTGAAGTCATGAAAGGTGTTTTATCAATGCAAGTTCTTTCTTTCATGGAAGGAAAATCAGGCAGGCTCCATCAAGGGTATACGAACCTCCCCACCTGATTGTCTCCTCTGGTAATGTTTAACGTCCAGGTGGTGAAGGCGAAAAACTATCCCAGCATGTAAGTTTCAGAGAATAATATTTTCAGACACACTATTACATTTGGTAATGTTTTTCTTTTTATTTCAAAGGAAAGGCGATGAAAAATATTGGAAGCTGACGGAGAAGAACTTGGAATTTCCTTGGGGCATTCTCCTGATCGGCTGCCGTAACTTCGGCACAAACCCAGATACAAGTGTAGCCAAGGTTTTCGCTGATCTTCCACCAAAGTTGCAGTGCCCTATCAGGAGCACCCCTGAGGAAATGCCTGTGGTGCTAGTTGGAGTTAAAGAAGATGAAATGTTGGAATGTCATCCACATTATTTATTAAGTATCCAGTACCAGTCACAATGTTTTAGGTTGTGTTTTGCATAACTTTATTCAGAACTGAAGAGACATTGAACAGCAAACCTATTAACCGCGCTTTGAATAAGAGACATCGTTATAGGCATTGTTTGAATTTGGTTTCACTTTTCTCCCCAGGTTTCTCCTGTCCTCTTCTGAAATTCCGCCTGTTTACTCAGCAATGGCTCCATGGACACTGATGCTCTCCACCTTCCAATACTTAACCCATGTGGCCATTATTCATGTGTGAGCCTTGTCAGTCAGTGGCAATAGGTTATTCGACTACTGGGTGCTTCACAGTTGAAACATACATAGAAACATAGAAAGATAGGAGCAGGAGTAGGCCATTCGGCCCCTCGAGCCTGCTCCGCCATTCGATGAGATCATGGCTGATCATCCAAATTCAGTACCCTGTCCCTGCCTTCTCCCCATATCCCTTGATACCTTTAGCCTTAAGAAATATATCTAACTCCTTCTTGAATATATTTACTGACTTGGCCTCAACTGCCTTCTGTGGTAGAGAATTCCACAGGTTCACCACTCTCTGGGTGAAGAAATTCCTCCTCATCTCTGTCCTAAATGGCTTACCCCTTATCTTTATGTGAGATGTCGCACAACACCAGGTTATAGTTCAACAGCTTTATTTGAAATCACAAGCTTTCGGAGCGGTGCTCCTTCGTCAGGCGAAGGAGCAGCGCTCCGAAAGCTTGTGATTTCAAATAAAGCTGTTGGACTATAACCTGGTGTTGTGCGACTTCTCACATTTGTCCACCCCAGTCCAACACCGGCATCTCCACATCATGGCCCTTATCTTTAGACTGTGACCTCTTGTTTTGGACTCACCCGTCATCGGGAACATCCTTCCTGCATCCAGTCTGTCTAGCCCTGTTAGAATTTTATAAGTTTCAATGAGATCTCCTCTCATTCTTCTAAACTCCAGCGAGTATAAGCCCAATCGACCCAATCTCTCCTCGTACATCATTCCTGCCATCCCAGGTATCAGTCTGGTGAATCTTCGCTGCACTCCCTCCATGGCAAGAACATCCTTCCTCAGATAAGGCGACCAAAACTGCACACAATACTCAAGGTGTGGTCTCACCAAGGCCCTGTACAACTGCAGCAAGACATCCTTGCTCCTGTACTCGAATCCTCTCGCTACGAAGGCCAACATACCATTTGCCTTCTTAACCGCCTGCTGCACCTGCATGCTTACCTTCAGCGACTGGTGCACAAGGACACCCAGGTCTCATTGCACTTCCCCTTCTCCCAATCTATTGCCGTTCAGATAATAATCTGCCTTTCTGTTTTTTGCCACCAAAGTGGATAACCTCGCATTTATCCACATTATACCTCATACTGCCAACATCTGTCCTTATGTCCACATGCACACGCACACACACACACACGCACACATTTCTGGATAGGGATCAGGAGTGGGAAGAAACATTAATTTTCCTTTCCCTGAGCCAAGGCAATGAGGTCAGCGGTAATGTCACAACTTGTGCCCAGCTGAACTCAGCTAACTGAACGCAGACTGGAGAGTGACCATGGAAGTTCCTGGTCTTATGAGTCAGTAACTCTTGATAAACTTGCTGAGCTCCGAGGGAACAACATTTCTGTTTTCAATTTTATTCTGTTGCCTATTCCTCCAAAGGAGAGCTCAGCAGTAAAGGGGCATGTGTCATCCAGTGTAGTAAATGCAACTATATCAGCGCAAGCCTTTCTTTTTTTTCTTTCCTAGTGTTTGGAAGCAGCTCCATGTCATCCTTGCCATTCGCATATCATCAGCTGCAGCCCATTCCTGAATTTACATATACGGAACATAACGGCGGCAGTTTTCAACTTCATCGCCTGGGCGGGAACCTGGCAAAGCTGATTGCCTGCCCATTCTGGAACCCACCGTATTTTCATCCCTTCGAAATCAATGGGGTGAAAACCAAGCCTGTTCTGCAGTAAGCGGGCACTCCATAGCGCCAGGTTACTGCTCAGACAATGACGTCGTAAATTATCCCCGAAATAATAGTCAAGATTCAGCAAAAAGCAAGAGGTGGTTAACAGTCTGTCTTCAGTATCAGCCTGGATCCGCTGGAAGTCCTGTTGCCTTGAACTAAGAAGGATATGGGTTCGAGCCCCATTGCGGATTCAAACAAACAGGGGTCGACTTTTCTTCAGGGGTTCTCTCGATTGTCCACTGTAGTTTTGACGGAAGATCCGTGGAAAATGGCGTAAACACTTTGTGATGTGTTTCTGTGGTTTCCGTGGCTCTTCCACTGAAGTTATGGCGGATGAGCAGGAGAACCCCCTGGAAATTCACCCCCATAATCTAGGCTAAGAGTTTAGTACAGTACTGCAAGTGTGGTATATTGTCAGAGGTGGATGAGATAATGGCTCGGATTTTGCTCTCAGTGGCGAAGGAACAGCGCTCACCATTCATCTCATTGACAGCTGCCCGCAGGCTTTTCGTGGGCTTGTCAACGTAGATTTCCCCTAATCCGGTGTCTGATTCAGCGCGGTGCCCTCGACAGGGGATCTGTGGTGTCTGTGGACAGGGAAAGCAACAGCTAGGCTCTTCAACCAATCAGATTGAAGAATCCTCACTGACACACGCAGAGTCTAAACCAGGAAGTAGAAAGCAGGAAATAGAAATTAGATTTAAATGATGTACAGAAAGCAAAATAAAGATTGGGAAATATAGATGGGATTAAGGGAGAGAGATAAAAGAGAAAGACAGAAAAACTAAAAAAAAATATATTTTTTAAATCTCCAACACTAATTTTCTTCTGAGGGAATGAGACTCCACACTTATAAAATTAATTTTTCAGGGCCAGAGAGGTTGTTCAGCAGTAATTATCACTTATCACGCCATTAAAAACTTACTTATTCCTCAATGCACTAGCCCTAACTTTTTCAGCCGTTTTTAGCGCAGAACTAATGGGCAAGTACCCCATGTTCACGCCGCTGCAGTAATTTCAATGCCAAGTCTATCGGCGAGGACTGCAATAGCACACCCTGTAGAGGAGCAGTGTTTAACTGCGCAGATGCAAACTCCAGAAGTTGCTGTCAGATTTCCTCCATAGCCTCACCGTTACTCTCATCGCAAACTATGGGCCATTAAACTGAGGCTACCTGCCTGTTCAAGTAGATGCAAAAACATTTCAGGTCAATATTTGAAGCTCGGGGAGTTATGTGATATCCAAGCCAACACTTGTTCACCAACCAACACCATCAAAAAACAGATTATCTGGTCATTTATCTCATTGCTGTTTGTGGGATCTTGCTGTGTGCAAATTGGCCGCCAGGTTTGCCTATGTAACAACTGTGACTGTACTTCAAAAGGCAGGATAGGTGCACCAACGTCGGTGTTCTTGCTAAGGCCAACATCCCCAGCATCGTAGCTTTGGCCACGCTCGATCAGCTCCAATGGACGGGTCACATCGTCCGCATGCCCGATACAAGACTCCCAAAACAAGCGCTCTACTGGGAGCTCCGACACGGCAAGAGAGCCCCAGGTGGGCAGAGGAAATGCTTCAAGGACATCCTCAAAGCCTCCTTGAAAAAGTGCAACATCCCCACCGACACCTGGGAACCAAGACTGCACAAAGTGGAGGTGAAGCATCCGGGAAGGCGCCGAACACCTCGAGTCTCTTCGCCGGGAGCAAGCGGAAGCCAAGCACAAACAGCGGAAGGAGCGCACGTCAACCCAAGCACCCCACCCACCCGCCCCTTCAACCACCATCTGCACCACCTGTGACAGAAACTGTAGGTCCCTCATTGGACTCATCAGTCACCTGAGAACTCATTTTTAGTGTGGAAGCAAGTCACCCTCGGTTCCGAGGGACTGCCTAAGAAGAGAAGACTTCAAAAGTAGTCCATTTGCTGTAAAGCACTGCGGGACACTCTGAGAACATGAAAGATCTTATATAAATGCAAGTTCACAAAGGGAGAAGTGGTAAATTATGTTTACAATTATTGCACGAATTGGACAGCGACACTAATGGCTCATTAGCACCGAATCCTCAAAGGATCAGTTTTTATGAATGCCCAGCTGAACATTGCTGCTTCCAAGTAATGAGCTTTGATTGTAGAAGCAGAGGACATAAGTACAATATTGGCAAGCCTCAAGGAAATGCAAAAGATTTTTTTCCTCAATAGAGTAGTAGATAGGTGGAATAGACTCCTATTAAAACAGCTGAACAGACTCCCATTAATAGCAATTAATGCTGGATTAATCAAAACCTTTTTAAGAAAGAACTGGATATTTGATAAAGAATGGATTTAACTTTCAAGTACAGTTAAACTGCATCCCCTCCCTTTCCAGAGCTTTCTTAATAAACGGAAGATTGCAAAGGGCTCATGCCTGATTTCCTGGGGTATGCTCTGGGCCTGGAAAGCTCTGCATTGGGAGTGCTGAAGATGAAAATATATCCCATAAATTTGTTGGGCGAGAGTTCATGACAGTGCGAATTGTACATGGTTTGTTGGAAGGAGGTGGTTTAATGGGCTGTTTCCTAATTTATCCTTTCTTATACACTCAAATCAAACTTTGTTAAGGGAAGATCATGTCTGACTAATTTGATTGAATTTTTTGAGGGGGTGACTAGGTGTGTGGATGAGGGTAACGCAGTGGATGTGGTATACATGGATTTCAGTAAGGCCTTCGATAAAGTCCCGCACAGGAGACTGGTCAAGAAGGTAAGAGCCCATGGAATCCAGGGTGCCTTGGCACATTGGATACAAAACTGGCTCAGTGGCAGAAGGCAGAGGGTCATGGTCGAAGGTTGTTTTTGTGACTGGAAGCCTGTGGCCAGTGGGGTACCACAGGGATCGGTGCTGGGTCCCTTGCTGTTTGTGGTCTACATTAACGACTTGGATATGAATGTAAAAGGTATGATCAGTAAGTTCGCGGATGATACAAAAATTGGTAGGGTGGTAAATAGCGAGGAGGGTAGCCTCAGTCTGCAGGACGATATAGATGGGTTGGTCAGATGGGCGGAACAGTGGCAAATGGAATTTAATCCGGAAAAGTGCGAGGTGATGCACTTTGGAGGGACTAACAAGGCAAGGGAATACACAATGAATGGTAAGACCCAAGGCAAGACGGAGGGTCAGAGGGATCTTGGTGTGCAAGTACACAGATCCCTGAAGGCGGCGGAACAGGTGGATAAGGTGGTAAAAAAGGCATATGGGATACTTGCATTCATTAGCCGAGGCATAGAATATAAGAGCAAGGAGGTTATGATGGAGCTGTATAAAACACTGGTTAGGCCACATCTGGAATACTGTGTGCAGTTCTGGTTGCCACACTACAGGAAGGATGTGATCGCTTTGGAGAGGGTGCAGAGGAGATTCAGCAGAATGTTACCCGGGCTGGAGTGCTTCAGCTATGAAGAGAGACTGGGCAGATTGGGTTTGTTTTCCTTGGAGCAGAGGAGGCTGAGGGGGGACATGATTGAGGTGTACAAAATTATGAGGGGCATAGATAGGATGGATACTAAGGAGCTTTTTCCCTTAGTAGAGAGGTCTATAACAAGGGGGCATAGATTCAAGGTAAAGGGCGGGAGGTTTAGAAGGGATTTGAGAAAGATCTTTTTCACCCAGAGGGTGGTTGGAGTCTGGAACTCACTGCCTGAAAGGGTTGTGGAGGCAGGAACCCTCACAACATTCAAGAAGCATTTGGATGAGCACTTGAAATGCCATAGCATACAAGGCTACGGACCAAATGCTGGAATATGGGATTTGATTAGACAGGGCTTGATGGCCGGCACGGACACGATGGGCCGAAGGGCCTCTATCCGTGCTGTATAACTCTGGGGTAGAAATTAGGTCGCGCCCCATTTGGGGCGCAAATATCGTCTGGACGCAAATATTAGCGCCTGGCGCTAATTATCGGCACTGACTGGAAACTTCACTTTTACCGCCCCGGGAGGTGAGTGGAGCGCTAAATCAGGCGCTGCACACCTGTCTTAAGGCGCAAAGGCCAAGGAGTGAGGCGCTAACTCAGAGCGCTGGCGAAGCTCATGTAATGTCAGTCAGCAATGGACCACACACACAATGGCACGGGCCAGTTCTTAAAGGGGATGGTTAATCTTGCTTTCCATCCACATCCTGTTCATTGCAGCCTTGAATCTCGGCCTGGAGAGACTTGCACATCAAATGTGCTGGAAAGAACAATGGAGAGTACCAGGCAAAGATTCAGAGTGCAGCTCCCACAGTCTCTGCTAAATCGATACAAGGAATGGCAAATCAAAATGAACCTGCAAAGTGCTGCTCAGTACCCAAAACTCCTTCACACAACGTTGAATCTCTCCAGAAGTCTCTCCCTCTCTCTCTCAGAATGCGTAGTTCAAAAATGCCACCAACAATAAAAGACAGGAAGAGGCCCCCTTTAAATAGCGCCCCCCCCCAGCCCCACAGCGATTGATAGCGTTCCAGTCTTCTGGTCGTTGGATGCGCCAGGCGGTAAGGCAGGGGGCGCCACTCAATTTCCGCTCCGGGGCGCCACAAGGGCGTTGCACCATGGAATGACGTCACAATCTGCGTGCGCAGGTGGTCGCAGCGGTAAGTTTTAGCGGCGCCGCACAATCTCAAGTTAAGTTCTCGAGCGGCGCAAACATCGCTGCGCCCGGGCGTTAGCGGCTTTGCGCCCCATTAGCGCCCTCTTAAGGCGCTAACGGGAGGCGCAACCAACTGAATTTTTACCCCTATGACTCTAACTGGCCAGAACGCGCCATGCCCATTCAGTCAGAATATTTTGATTGACAATGTTTGAGCTCCAAATACTTCCTCTTCTTTCTCATATAAGTGTGGCAATAGCTGTCACCGTGTGGGCTGGATTTTACTAACCTCGGTGGGTCCGTGGCGGGCGATGTCGGTGGCGGGTCCCGACCCCGCTGCTGTCTCCATCCCGCTGGCTGAAATGAATTTCCCTTGATTGGGCTTGTTAAGCTCCGCCCAGCGCGTTTCCTGGCCAATTAGAGGAAGCGGGTCTGGTGACATCATTTGATGACGCGTCATCAGCCGGTTTCCTTCAAGGGGCCATGGCCAACTTTCTTTTGATGTGGAGATGCCGGTGTTGGACTGGGGTGGACAAATGTGAGAAGTCGCACAACACCAGGTTATAGTCCAACAGCTTTATTTGAAATCACAAGCTTTCGGAGCGCTGCTCCTTCGTCACTTCACCTGACGAAGGAGCAGCACTCCGAAAGCTTGTGATTTCAGATAAAGCTGTTGGAATATAACCTGGTGTTGTGCGACTTCTCACAACTTTCTTTTGACATTTTTGCTGTCAGTGTTCTACAGCATTGAGGTGCTGTAAACACTGACAAGCACTGCACAAAGGTGCACGGCTGCACCCAGGCTCTCTCATGACTCCCTCCATGTGCTTAAGGAGGGAGTCACAGCACGCAGGGAGGTTCTTTTCCCTTCCCATGGGCGGAAGAGACCTCCCTAGGAGATCAACACAGCCTGGTTGCACATTGCAGAGGAGGGCACAAGCAGGGATGTTGTCAGGAGGACCTGGGTGCAGTTCCCCAAACCTTTCAGTGAACCCAGCAGATCACGAAAGGTTACTGCCAAGCCACACTCAACCTCATCCTGCTGTGCCTCTCATCACATCCCCATCACTCTGCCTTCCCTACCCTACTACTGCACATCTTTACTCACACCAACTTACCTTGCACCTCCACCCATCTCTCTCTATCTACATTATCGCATCCCCATCTCACTAGCCACCCCTCACACTCACCCTCATCCTAGTGCAATCATACCAACTAACAACACACAAGGGTAGGAACTTGCTTGCTCCACTTCACCGAGAAGAGAACGAAAACTAGAAGTAAAAAATATACATTTAAACAAAGGAAAATTATATAAAATATGGCCCAGAATTTGTTGCCAGGATAATGGTGAGTTTAATGGCGCTCGCCATTTTTAGTGTGCAAATCGTCCAGCAAGTCATGGTGAGCAAGAGACACCCCGTGAATTGCGAATCGCCACATGTTGCTGGACGATTTGTGCCACTCCACTGTTAGCCGCATGAAAACGACAGCTCGGCATCAACCAGTTGCTGAATTTGCACATTAATTGCCAATTAAATTCACCGTGGAAGGTTAGGCTTGTACCACCCCACACCAACACCATAAAGCATCCCTACAATGCCCAAGCCATTCCTTTCACACTCATCACCATTGCGGGGGGTACCGTTATGTCTCACCATTCACTGCAACTCAGTTATGTTCCTGCAATGCCGATCAAACTCTCTGGCCCAGAAAGGCAACAGTTTATACTGTGGAGTCTCATTCCTGCAGTAGTAAATTGTTGTTTGAGATTTTATAAATTTAATGTTAATTTTTTTCCCCTTTCTGTCTCTTTTTTCTTTCTCTCTCTATTAATCCAATCTTTCTTTCCCTCTCTTTATTTCTCTTTCTGTACCTGATTTGACTCTAACTCGCCCTATTTCATTCTCTGTCATTCCTCTGTTTCTTTTTCAATCCGTAACCAATTATTGGTTAAGGAGATAGACTGTTGGTCCTGTTGTTCACCAAGGTTTCAGTTGCCCCATACTCGCACTTCCAGCAACTTGCAGGGCAAAAAAATTTCAAGCTGAAGGGTGAGGGAAAAAGTCTAACTAATGGGGCACGCTGTGAGATGCCCCACTCCAGCAAATTCTGGGCCAATGTTTTCAAAAGCATGTAGGGACCAGGCTTGTATCGAAAAAAGCTTCCTGTGGTCAACAGAACGTCCTTGCCACTGATAATGGGTAATCAAATCCTGATTGACTGTCCTATTTTGAAGCAGCCCATTAACTGTGAATATAAAAACCTCTTTTCAAATAGTATGATATACGCAAGTTGGCTGTATCTGGCAAAATGAAAATAGAGATGATTGATAACAGCATAACAGAAGTATAATAGTCATAAAATATTACAAGTGATGTGCAAATCAAAAGATCATAAGATAATTATAGATGAGGAAAGGTCACATAACTTCATCCAGCCAGAAAGACTTTAAAGTCACTCACCTATAGCAGCTAAATGTTTCAGAAAGGCTTCCAGAGTTTTCACCTCCTCAGAACAGTGGCAAATGGAATTCAATCTGGACACGTGCAAGGTAATGCATTTGGGGAGGGTGAACAAGGCAAGGGAATACACAATAAATGGTAGGACACTGAGAAGTGCAGAGGACCTTGGAGTGCACGTCCACAGATCCCTGAAGGTAGCAGGACAGGTAGATAAGGTGGTTAAGAAGGCATACGGAATACTTGCCTTTATTAGCCGAGGCATAGAATACAAGAGCAGGGGGGTTATGCTTGAACTGTATAAAACACTAGTTAGGCCTCAGCTAGAGTACTGCATGCAGTTCTGGTCACCACATTACAGGAAGGATGTGATTGCACTAGAGAGGGTACAGAGGAGATTTACAAGGATGTTGCCTGGGCTGGAGAATTTTAGCTATGAGGAAAGATTGGATAGGCTGGGGTTGTTTTCTTCGGAACAGAGGAGGCTGAGGGGAGACAAAATTGAGGTGTATAAAATTATGAGGGGCCTAGATAGAGTGGATAGGAAGGAACTGTTTCCCTTGGCAGAGGGGTCAACAACCAGGGGGCATAGATTTAAAGTAATTGGTTGGAGGTTTAGAGGGGATTTGAGGGGAAATTTTTTCACCCAGAGGGTGGTGGGAGTCTGGAACTCACTGCCTAAAAGGGTGGTAGAGGCAGAGACCCTCATCACATTTAAAAAGAACTTGGATGTACATTTGAAATGCCGTAACCTACAGTGCTACGGACCAAGTGCTGGAAAGTGGGATTAGGCTGGATAGCTCTTTGTCGATCGGCGCGGACACGATGGGCCGAATGGCCTCCTTCCGTGCTGTAAATTTCTATGATTCTATGATTCTATATCTGGAAGCTCATTCCATGCATTGATCATTCTTTGTGTGAAGTAGAATTTTCCTTATAATAGTTTGAACCTGTGTCCCCTTGTCCTATACTTGCAACTTAAAGCAATATTCTGGATTTACCTTTACCGTTCTCTTTAGCTATCTTCTATACCTCTATCAGATGCCTCCTTTCTAGGCTGAAAAGCCCAAATGTCGAGTCTCTCAGTCTTGGCATTTAAGTACAGTACTGAGGGTGTGCTGCACTGTTGGAGGTACCATCTTTCAGCTGAGACGTTTAACCGAGGCCCCGTCTTCCCTCTCAAGTGGGCAATAAAGATCTCATAGCACTATTTGAAGAAGAGCAGGGGAGTTTTTCCTGGTGTCCTGGCCAGTATTTATCCCTTAACCAACATCACTAAAACAGATTATCTGGTCATTATCAACATTGCTGTTTGTGGGAGCTTGCTGTGCGCAAATTGGCTGCCGCGTTTCCCACATTACATCAGCGACTACGCTTCAAAAGTACTTCATTGGCTGAAAAGCGCTTTGGGACATCCTGAGGTTGTGAAAGGCGCTATAGAAATGCAAGTTTTTCTTTCACTCCTCATAATTCAGACATTTGACACGAGTGATCAGTCTCGTGACTCTTTCTCTGCACTGTCCCCAGTGCTTGAATGGCTCCCTTGTGTCTTGGCAACCCGTCGTGTTCAAGTTGTGGTTTGACCAGAGAACTGGACAGATTGAACATGATCTCCTCTGATTTATCTTCTGCCGTTCTGACTATTTAGTTGAATTGTCAGCCTTGCACTCTGTGTTAAACACCATCCGCCTCTGGGGATTAATTTGTTTTGAGCCCTTTTAGCCTGTCTCAGAGAACACAAATAGCACAACAGAACAAATACGAATTACAGTATTGTACCAAGGAATCAGTTACGATTACAGGCATGTTTCAACTTTGTAACCATGTGTGAAGAGTATGGTTGAGCATTGTCTCACACCAGGAGGCAGTCAGTGCCATTAAATGACCACAGGACAGGGTAAAGCTGATTTACTAGAATTATTAGACAGTGTGGGGTAAATGAGTTGATCCAGTATCGTAAGGAGGAACAATTTTGTAGGAATCATTTTCTTATGAATGGTTATTGCTTTTTAATGAATACAGTCCATGATATATATTATAATATTATATAGGTTATTCTTTCTCATCCTGTGATGAAATTTTTTAAATCGTAGAATCATAGAATAGTACAGCACAGAAGGAGGCCATTCGGCCCATCGAGTCTGCGTCGGCTCTTTCGAAGAGCAATCCAGTTAGTCCCACTCCCCCCGGCTCTTTCCCCATATCCCTGCAATTTTTTCTCCTTCAAGTATTTATCCAATTCCCTTTTGAAGGCTGCGATTGAATCTGTATCCACCGCCCTATCAGGCAGTGCATTCCAAATCCTAGCCACTCGTTGCGTAAAAAAGTTTTTCCTCATGTCGCCTCTAGTTCCTTTGCCAATCACTTTAAATCTGTGCCCTCTGGTTAGCGACCCTTCAGCCCTTGGAAACAGTTTCTCTTTATTTACTCTATCTAAACCCTTCATGACTTTAAACACCTCTACCAAATCTCCTCTTAGCCCTCTCTGCTCCAAGGACAACAACCCCAGCTTCTCCGGTCTACTCTTCTCCTGCCGTTGTCAAAGCTGCATATAACCTCCCCCAACTGGATGAGGATGTCGGGAGGAGGTTAATTGCCTGAGCCGAGGGGACCTCTGTTATAATTCAGCTACATTTCAGATCATTCTCCTCGTACTCAGCACAGAGTTCCACTTCTACAGGCAGGCCCATTCTGCCTACGTAGCAAAATATCACCTTATGCGCACAGTAATGTGGGATGAGCCGCACAGTAAACAATGAACCCATTTACCGATGACACACATATTGGAAATAATACAATTACTGCAAGCTCCTAATCTCTCCGCCTGCCAGACTAAAAACACTCGTGACGGATCATACATCTCAGGCTACAAACTACGAATCAGGTTTAATCAGAGGTAAAATTATACAAAAGCAAGAGAAAGAACAACAGATTTCACTCGACATTTCACTCTGAGACAACATCCATGATGCAATGTTTGTATATGAGGCTGAACTCCCACAATGTCTTTTGCTAACCTCCTTCTGTATATTGGTACGCCAAGAAGGGATTTGCCAAACTGGGAGAAGGCTCCAGTAGTTTGTTGGACAGTTCTGAGCATGGAGTTGTCCATTAACACTGGTATCAAACACCCTGGTTGTAATGGCTGCAACAGCAGACTCACATCCTTCTGGTGAGTTAACAGTTCCAAACGATTTGCTCTGTCTCCTTCGTGCAGCATGGCAATCAGGTTTTGAAACGATTACATTTCTCTGGACAAAGAGCGCATCAGCCTGTTCGTCCATTATCCTTTTAACTGATTAATTGCCAGACCAAACGATCCCTTAATTGATCAATTGCTTGTTCATTGCGGACCAACTCGTCTCCAGCATTCTTTTGTAAACAGTAAGACGAAAAGCTTCCACCTCGCAAAAGCTTGCCTGTAGCCAAGAATATTTTCCATAAATATAAATTGAAAACATCAGAGAAGAATAGGGGCTCAAAGTCACGCAATTGACACAGCGATGAGGCACAGACTGTGGGAGTCCTGGTCCAGATAATACATGCATTCCATCTGGACTGGCTGCATTCTGCTGTGCAGTAGCTAATTTAAAGTGACAACAATAGAGCCCAGGCACAAACCTCCAGACAGAAATATTAACAATACAGAAGCTTAGGAATTCTTGAGGTAGAATTCCGGGCCAGGAGAAGTGGAGGCTCTGGAATTTGGGGACAGAACCTGGATCCTCCGAGTTTACGTCTCTTCGGCTCACCAACAGCAAATCCAGCTGGGAGCGGGGGTACGGTCGGCCCAAATGCGCCAACAGCGGTTTGGGGGCGTGTCTGGGGCGTTGGCAAGCTACCCTATGAGTCCAGGCGGACACGCCTCCAGCTCGACCCAGCAGTGCTTACATCTGCAGAGAGCAGGTGTTAATGCAATTGTGAGCCAGATGTGGGCCCCCGCCGAGAAGATCTCCAACGGCAATTAACCCGAGGGCAGAGGTTCACAAACTGTTTTTGTTGAGCCCCCCGCCGATCCCACCTCAGACATTCAGACCCTGTGCGTGCCCCCCTCTAGATTTTAAGAAAACAGTGGGGGTGAAATTAGTCTTCGCCAGTAGCACGAAATGGCAATAGTGAATTGGCAGCCCGTTTTACACCGTGCATGGTGTCCCTTTCCATTGATTAAATGATACATTGCTCAAAACTGCTCTGATACAACTAGCCAATAATGAGGCACCGTTGATGAATAAAGAGATAAGGGTAAAATTGAATCTAAAGAATAAGGCAGACACTGAGTACATAGACAATAAAGGAGAGGATGACAAAAGGGAATACAAAGAGGTTAGAAAAGGAAAGAAGATTTAAAAAAATTAGGAAAGCAAAGAGGCATTACAAAATGAAATTATCAAAGAATATAAAAATAAACAGTAAAGTGTTCTACAAACACATGAATGACAAAAGGAAAATTAAAATAGGGAAGAGGCCACTAAGGGACTCACAAGATAAACTCACAGGGTATGACAGTGAAATGGCAGAAATACTAAATAAATACTTTGCCTCAGTATTTACCAGAGAGACTAACAAGGTGGACATGATATTAGACGAAGCTATCAAAAAGGATATTTAAGATAGAAGGGAGGGAGATATTTGATAAAATTGCCAAACTTTAAGAGGATAAAGCCCCGGATCTGGATGGATTACATTCGCGCATACTCAAAGAAGCTAGGGAAGAGATAGCATGGGCATTAGTAAATATATATTTAAAAATTCAATAGAAAAGAGAACAGTGTCAAAGGACTGGCGGAGTGCTATTGTTATTCCTATATTTAAAAAGGGAGATTGAACAAATCCAGGGTTCTATAGACCAGTTAGCTTAACATTGGTGGTGGGAAAGTTATTGGAATCTTTACTCAAAGATGTAATAGAAAAACCTGTAGAAGCCAAAAATATAATGAAGAATAGTCAGCACGGATTTCAAAGGGGAAGGTTGTGCGTGACCAACCTTATTGAATTCTTTGAAGAAGTAGACAAGGGTACTGCAGTGGATGTGATATACATGGACTTTCAAAAGGCCTTGATAACGTCCCGCATAGCAGTCTCAAGACTAAGGTCAGAGCATGTGGAGTCAGGGGACAAGTAGCAGAATGGATAGTAAGCTCACTACAAAACAGGAAACAGAGAGTAGAGGTTAAAGATAGTTACTCAGGCTGGTGGCAAGTGGGAAGTGATGTTCCATAGGGATCAGTGCTGGGATCACTGTTGTTCACCATTTACATGAATGATTTGTACTCGGGAATCAGAAGTACAATATCAAAATTTGCGGATGACGCCAAATTGGGGGTATAGTTAATACGGAGAAGGACTGCGACAAAATACAAGAAGGCGTTAACAAACTTGCAGAATGGCCGTGTAAATGGCAAGCGAATTTCAATATAGATGAGTGTGAGGTGGTGCATTTTGGTAGGAGGAATAAGGAGGCCACCGTCTGCTTGGAAAATAAGTGGGGAGTTTTAACTTGGAGCAGCGTATGTGTTCAGTTGTGGGTGGGGGGTTAAAGTGACCAAAAATGCTTTCGTGTCCAGAAGCCGGCTCCAACGCACTGATTTCGTGTTTAACTCGGGCGAATTCGGCTGGTTGCGCGTAACACCCTCCAGAGAGGCAGGTTAACAACTTAAATCTGTTAATCGCTCAATTCTGGTGATACTTCAACCTAGATTTGCATTTGACTGTGAATCATTTGGTTTTCCCAGGCTTCCTGAAATCCGCCATTGAATCCAAAGCCAGAACACGGCGACAATTCATGAGGCTCATTAAAAGTCAGGCAAGTCCAGCAATAACGACTCAGTGCTCACAGCTGCTTTCTTACCTCCCACTGGGAAAGGGTTTGTTCAGAGTACTTTTAGTGAGAGGTTAATTTCTGCACTTTGGAGGTATTAAGACTCAGATCAGGATGGGTGGCGCCTTGGCTGCACTAGATTGGACCTTAGATGAGGAGCAAGATGACTATCAGCAGCAACTGTGGAGAGACCTGCACGTGTTGAGCGGAGACGGGGAGCAGCAGAGGGGCCGAGCTCCCAGGAGGCAATGTCCGCTTAACAGGGTGCACAGGCAGAGGCTCAGTTTCCTTGACCTCGCGGACGAGCTGTGCTTCCAGAGGCTGAGGTTGTGGCGACAGGTGGTGGCAGAAATCTGCAGACTCCAAGAAGAAGTCTTGCTCCCTGCTGGACCTGGTGGACACGCGTTACCAGTGGCTGTGAAAGTGACCGCCACCCTCAACATTTTTGCCTCCGATCCTTCCAGGGCGCTACCGGAGTTATATATCCAGGACCTTCCAGTTGGCTGCACACAAATGCTGAGATGCTCTTGGCCGACGACCTCTGGGTTTTGGAGCCCGTGAGGTTTAGCACTGGCAAGGTAAGAATGTTGCAACTTAGCATTATGAATATTTCGCTCGCTGCTGAAATCAAGTCAACCTGACTGAGCGTTCTATGACATCTGTGTCGCTGATATTTAATTCTGTCACCAGATAGCTGGTACGTTCCTATCTCCCCATCTCTGATGGCCAGAGATGCTGAGACACCACTGATCTCCAGCACTTCCCCCTCTGCAGTTGTCAGCTGTGAGATCTGTGGAGGACCACCTCCAGTTCTCTCCCTCTCCCTCGTGTTCGGCACTCTCTTCTGCAATGGGGGAATGAACAGACCTATGAGTGACTGTAATGGCATGTGTTCACCCGATGGATGCAGAGCATTTGTTGAGAGTGACTATCAGGGAGCGGCATCAAATTGCATTAGCAAGAGGATGAGTGGCACTGGTGGATGGATAGATGGGGATGTGGGGAAGTGCATAGACAGAGAATGATGGGTGCGCTTGCAAGGTAAGTGGGTGTGAGGAGTGATCTGATGGAGTAGGCTTGACAAGGCAGAGTGGGGTGGGTGGGTGATGCGCACAACAGGATTCAGGGGACTGTGCAACTGTACTTACATTTTCTGACCTGGTTAGGTCATTAAAGTGCTTCCTGCACTGAATCCAGGCACCACACCTTCTGCTGTGCATTCAACGCTAAAACCCAGAAGTGAAATTATAATGTAAGGTTTCCAAAATTTACAGATCCCCAAAACCTAAGGAAAAAGGACTTTGGAACTACCTCAGAGTGACAAAAATGCATTTGGGCCTAACATAAGGAATTTAAGACCAAAAACCAAGTTTTGGCATTTTAAAAACATGTCTGGGCCTGTAAAGGGACAAGGAGATGGGTTCGACCTCTGTAAAAGCAGTTTGGCTATTGCAGTTAATTACACTGTCTGGGGAACCGTGATGACCTCACTCAAGCCCCAGTAGACATTAACATTTGAACAACAGACCCAGGGAAAAGACAGTCCCACCCAAAAGACAGGCCCCATCAAAACCGATTACAGGGCCCATCAGAAACATGCATAATCCAAATCACTCAGACCCATTCCATAGAAAACCCGGGCCCAGCCAAGAAAAGCAAACACAAAACCAATCACCTGTAATCAACCAAGGAGATCGACAGGATGCAAGCCATCCCAAAAGCCATTTGACACTTATTAAAATCGTTACTGTTGATGAGCCCTCCAAAATCTTACAATGATAAGGAAGCTTCAATGGGCATAATTAAAGGCCCGTTCTCAACAGCACAGTTCGAGTTCTCCAGTAGAGTTACATGGCAGTTCAAGGAGACAAGCAGTTCAACAGTTACACAGCAGCAAGGGAGTTCAACAAGCAGTCCGGCAGAAGGCAGTTCCACAGTTCTGCAAGAAGGCAGTTCAACAAGGCGAGGGGGCAACAGAAAGAAGTTCAACAAAGAAGGCCAGCAGCTCCAGAAGCAGGCCGACACGCAAGAAGAAACCAGAGCGACCGCCTCAGTGACCATCGGACACCTCGCGGCAACAAGGGCCTTACGAAACTTTTTACTCAAAAGACTCTAAACCCTAACTCTCAACTGTCAAGGATTCGTTTGGTGAGCATTATCCCTGGTTCTCCAGAGTCCAACCTAGCTAGTGAAGTGGGATTGGGAGGGGTGCAGTATTCTTCTAATGTTATTTCCCTCGCTTGTACCGAAGTGTTCCCCACTTTTAGAGTGTTAAGAGTGTTTGTGTTGTGTTTTTACTTTCTTGAATAAAGATCGAAGTTCTTTCATCAAACTCAGTTGTCTGCTGCACTTTTTATCACAACCCCCAAATAAGTGCAAGGTCTAGAACCAAGGGAGTGGGAGCGATTCGAACCGCTCAGATGTCAGAGGTGAAGCTGACACAAACCACCACCCCCTACATAATGAGTTAATGAGCTGCGTTAAAATGCCATAGACAGATGCGCTGAAATTCCTTCTGGGTTTCCCATGCAATATTGGACCCCACCCCGCATCAAACGTGTCTCAAAGTTAATTTTGGGGTCTAAAATTGGGTGGCGCCCCTTTTGGGGTGCTAACGTCGTCGGGGCGCTAATTTTAGTGCCCCAAAAAAGTTAGCGCCCCCCCCCTCCCACCGTAAATTCAGTAGTAGCGCCCCAAGCAGGAGGTGGGGCGCTACTGGAAAGTGTCCACCTCCTGCTTGGGGCGCTAATACTGAATTTTGCGGTGCTACGTGCCGCAGCGCCACGCGTGTCGGCACGTAGCGCCACGTCATTGCAGGCCTCCTCCCCTGATTAAAGGGGAGGGGCCTAGCGCTGCATGCACCTGGGCCCTGCCGGACCACCGGGGAGCGGGGTGCCGTCGAAACAACCCGGCACTCAAGAGGAGCGCCGGGCTGAGCGATCGCGGCCGGCACCCCGCATACAAAAGTGAAAGGGGGGCAGGTGCTGGCAGTCGGCCAAAACAAAAATCGCCGCCCGACACCTGCCCCTTTAACTTGCGCCGCCGCCGCTGCAAAACCGCCCCCTGATCCTGGCGCACATATAGTCTGCCGATAGGTCAGGGGGCGCAAGGGAAGTTTGCGGCCGGGGCGCAAGCGGGGCGCTGCGCACAGGCGATCATCAGTTCTGGTCTCTCTATTACAAAAAGTATATAAAAACACTGAAGAAAGTGCAACAAAAGATTTTTAAGGATGATACCAGAACTGAGAGGCTACAGCTATCAGCAAAGACTGAACAGGCGGGGGCTCTTTTCTCTGGATAAGAGAAAACTGAGAGGTTTTATGAAGGGGTTTGATGGGGTAGAGATAGAAACGATGTTTCCACTTGTGTGAGTCCAAAACTAGGGACCATAAACACAACATAGTCACCAATAAATCCCATCAGGAATTCAGGAGAAATTTCTTTACCCAGAGAGTGGTTAGAATGTGGAACTCGCTGCCACAGGGAGTGGTTGAGGCGAATAGCATAGATGCCTTTAAGGGGAAGCTAGATAAGCACATGAGGGAGAAAGGGATTGAAGGATATGTTGATAGGGGGAGATAAAATAAATAGAGTGGGAGGATGCTCGTGTGAAGCGTAAACACTGGCTGCCTGAATGGCCTGTTATTGTGCTGTAAATTCTATGTCATTATTTGCTAGCCCCACAATTACCTATATGTAAGTTTTTCTTTGAGAATAGTATCTTAAATTTAATAGCAAAACTCCAGAGTAACGAAATGCAATAATATTGCAGAAAAGAAGCATCTAATGATTGAAGTTAGGTTCCCTGAATCACTTGCTTACCTGAAATTTATGACATTCCCCTCTTTCACCTCAGAGAGTTAACCTCAAACTTCAAACTGCTGTCAATAACCACATGGTTACCAGCGGTGATTAGTACTATTATCGAGTCATTATTGATGGGTTCAGCTGAAGGTCAGCTGCATAATCTTTCTTTCCATTGATTTGGCAAATTAGCCAGGGATGAGACAGAGGGTAGAAGGATGCGTGATTGAGCTGGAAGCAACACCAACTGGCATCTTTTTATCCTCTATGAAGAGGATACGATCGATTCGTGTGGGATTCAGCACTTGTAGTACAATGTAGCGTGGTATCCCTATAGTTAACTGGGCGGCAGGTTTCTTTTTTAACAGTGGTGTTCTACAGTTTCAGAGCCAGTGGGTGGCGGCGGGGGGGGGGAGGGGGCCAAGGCTGGCTGTGCTGTGTTATGAGTTAATTTTCCAAGTTGGCACTCCTGCTGCTGAGCTTCACGCCACAGGAGTGCAGATCAAGGGCATGGAGGTCAGCGTGTCCGGTTGCCTGCACGTCAGTTATATGCCGTTAAGGTTCATTCTGCGATTCCCTGCCTCCCCCCCATGCTGAGTCTCACTACATTTGAGTGCGTGTCGGAGATGGGTGCCACACCACTGGGATTCACCAACGTGCCCAGCGGGGCTCAGCATCAGGATCACCGAATTACCCTTGAGATGGTGGGAACGGCAGGATAGTGGTTGTGATACTAGACGAGTAATCCGGAGGCCTGGACTAATGATCCCACCACGACAGCCGTGGAATTTAAATTCTGTTAATTAAATAATTACGGATTGTCGTAACAACCCATCTGGTACACTAATGCCCATTTAGGGAAGAAAATCGGCTGCCTTTACCAGCTCTGGCCTACATGTGACTCCAGACCCACACCAATGTGGTTGACTTTTAACTGCCCTCCGAAAGGGCCCAGAAAGCCACTCAGTTGTATCAAACTGCTAGGAAAAACACTGGGGCAGAATTTGTGGTCAGTATGACGGCATGCTCTCAGAGTATGCTGTCATACCACCTTTGAGATTGACCGCAGGTTCGGGATTTCCACATGCACCGACCTCCTTTTCATTTCAGAGCAAAGATTACAAGGGTGTTTCACAAGGATGTTTTTCGTAGAAAAAGATGTTCCTTGTTTTTTTTTTATTCGTTTATGGGATGTGGGCGTCGCCCATCCCTAATTGCCCTTGAGAAGATGGTGGTGAGCCGCCGCCTTCTATGAACCTTGTGCAGTAGCTGCGATGAATTTCACAAAACTGGTCACCCACAGAAAAAAAAAAGGAAAAGGACGCGGCCGAGAAATTCGTCTCGGGTGGTGACGAAAAACGGGCGATATCGGATCGGCCGCCCGTTATACGCAGTGTCTGATATTCTGTTCCGTTGACTGCAATAGACTGAATATCAGGCGCGGCTCACAACGATACTGCCCGCTTTGCGCCACCGTCCGAGACGAATTTCTAGCCCCAAGCATCTAATGTTTTCGGTTCAACAACAGAAAACGCTGGAAAAACTCAGCAGGCCAGGCAGCATCCGTGGAGAGAGAAACAGAGTTAACGTTTCAGGTCGAAGACCTTTCGTCAGAACTGGAAAAAAGCAGGAAATGAAATAGATTTAAAGCAAGTGTAATGCTGGGAAAAGGGGGAGGGGATGAAAGAACAAAAGGGAAGGTCAGTGGTGTGTTAGAAAGCAGGAGAGATTAAGAGACATTAAGAGATAATCAAGGCAAGAGGAGGTGGTAATGTGACAGGTAGAGGCTAGATGAAGTGTGAACTGGGCTGGCAGAATGAAGGACAGCTGCCAGCGTCTGGGAGGGAAGAAAAGGGGCCCAACAAAAGGGTGGATGAAAAAATAAAATAAAACAATATATATATGTGATAGGGGCCAAGGTTATGATCTGGAATTGTTGAACTCGATGTTGAGTCCAGAGGGCTGTAGGGTGCCTAAACGAAAGATGAGGTGCTGTTTTCGGTTAACTGTTTGAAATGCCGATGACATCGCTGACTATTCCCTGAGGCTTTCATGATTCAGACCAATTTAACAAACTACTATGAAATGCAATTTCCGTGCAGTGAAACTTTTGCACACAAGAAGCCTAGACACACAAGCAGGATATGTACTTCGCCTCCGCTGAAATAAAGCATCAAAAAATCATGAATGGGGGCATCACAAATTTCTGTTTCCTTATTGGCGCACTGCCCCACATGATCCCGGGTACGCTTACGCACATGTGTGTCCCTGGGACCCGTGGGCCGCTATGCTGCGCACAGCTCCGCAGTGAAACAATCCGGCCAATTACCGCCCCGTCAGCCTACTCTCAATCATCAGCAAAGCGATGGAAGGTGTCATCGACAGTGCTATCAAGCGGCACTTACTCACCAATAACCCGCTCACTGATGCTCTGTTTGGATTCCGCCAAGACCACTCGGCTCCAGACCTCATTGCAGCCTTGGTCCAAACATGGACAAAGGAGCTGAATTCTAGAGGTGAGGTGAGAGTGACTGCCCTTGACATCAAGGCAGCATTTGACCAAGTGTGGCATCAAGGAGCCCGAGTAAAATTGAAGTCAATGGGAATCGGGGGAAAACTCTCCATTGTCTGGAGTCATACCTAGCACAAAGGAAGATGGTTGTGGTGATTGAAGGTCAATCATCACAGTCCCAGGACATCGCTGCAGGAGTTCCTCAGGGGAGTATCCTAGGCCCAACCATATTCAGTTGCTTCATCAATGACCTTCCCTCCATCATAAGGTCAGAAGTGGGGATGTTCGCTGATGATTGCACAGTGTTCAGTTCCATTCGCAACTCCTCAGATAATGAAGGAGTCCGTGACCGCATCCAGCATAACCTAGACGACGTTCAGGTTTGGGCTGATAAGTGGCAGGTAACATTTGCGTCACCCGAGTGCCAGGCAATGACTATCTCCAATAAGAGAGAGTCTAGCCCTTGCCCTTGACATTCAATGGCATTACCATCACCGAATCCCCCACCATCAACATCCTGGGGGTTACCATTGACCAGAAACTTAACTGGACTAACGACATAAATACTGTGACTACAAGAGCTGGTCAGAGGCTGGTTATTTTTTTTTATTCGTTCATGGGATGTGGGCGTCGCTGGCAAGGCCAGCATTTATTGCCCATCCCTAAATGTAGCGAGTGACTCCCCAAAGCCTTTCCACCATCTACAAGGCACAAGTAAGGAGTGTGATGGAATACTCTCCACTTGCTTGGATGAGTGCAGCTCCAACAACACTCAAGAAGCTCGACACCATCCAGGACAAAGCAGCCCACTTGATTGGCACCCCATCCACCACCTTCAACATTCACTCCCTCCACCACTGGCGCACCGTGGCTGCAGTGTGTACCTTCTACAAGATGCACTGCAGCAACTCACCAAGGCTTCTTTGGCAGCACCTCTCAAACCCGCGACCTCTTCCACCTAGAAGGACAAGGGCAGCAGGTGCATGAGAACACCATCACCTCCAAGTTCCCCTCCAAGTCACACACCATCCTGACTTGGAAATATATCGCCGTTCCTTCATCGTCGCTGGGTCAAAATCCTGGAACTCCCTCCCTAACAGCACTGTGGGAGTACCTTCACCACACGGACTGCAGCGGTTCAGGAAGGCGGCTCACCGCCACCTTCTCAAGGGCAACTAGGGATGGGCAATAAATGCTGGCCTTGCCAGCGACCGCCACATCCCATGAATGAACAAAAAATAATGTGCTCTTGCCATTTAAAACCCTGCACAAGAACACAAACTCATAAAATGTAGTGCTAACTCTGCATCACTCACTGGTCAAGCAGTGTGGAGCTCTGTGCATTTTTTTTTATTCGTTTATGGGATCTGGGCATCGCTGGCAATGCCAGCATTTATTGCCCAACCCTAGTTGCTCTTAGTTAGGCAGAACGCTGCCTGAATTCGGCCGATTGTAGCGCAGCGGGATTTTTGGGGGTCAGCTAATGAGTATGTCCTTGACTTGACCCGGGTACAGAAATGGTACTGGGAATATGCAGCCACTCCTGATCAGGGGAGGGGACATATGCAGTGCTGCAAACCTGAGAGGTTTGTAGCAGGGCTAATGTCCGTCTCCCAAAAGCTAATGACACCAAGGCAGGAAGGTTGACTGGGGTCAGGGGTGCATCTCCATATTGGGTGGAAGGCCTGTTGCCCCGGTGATGCAGGACAATCAAATGAGGGCATAACATCCTGGCCACTCTGTTTCTTTTTCATTCATAGTCGATCCCCATTATATACACTATGTATAACCCATGTTCATATACAGTCCCCAGAACCATTACGTACTACGCTTAATCCTTATTTGTGTATGTTCTATATTCCGATCACATACAATTTTCCCTTCTGTGAACTTAATTAAGTATTATTAATGTGGCTGATAAGAAATCCCCAACCTACTATTAAATGTATAATTATGAATGTTTTCTGGCTCATAAATTGATTTATTTCCACATATTACTCAATCCTGGCATGTGATTAATAGCCAAGGTAATCTCATCCCTGACTCAATCAGGCCTCCTTTGAAGTAAAAGCTCTTGGTTAAGATTTTTTTCAGATGAGACCATATAGTGTTGCTCAGTCAGCTACTTCTTACGCAATTAATATATTAATACTGATTCATTTGACACTAGAAAACTCTTTCGGTGAAATTAGTGGATGAAAGCTTAATACATTCACGTTCTGTTCCACTGCCCGCTATTCTTTTAAATGGGTTAATGCCTCCGTTAAAAGAACGGATAGAGGAATGTCTAGACACAAAGGGCTGGATTTTGTCAATGGGGACGTGATGGAGGCGGGACTCCCACTTTTTGGGTTGTAGTCCCGTCTCCATCGACTTGTGGCCAACCCACTGTATTTTCCCTTGATTGACCTTGTTAAGCCCGCCCAGCGGGCTTAGCAGGCCAATCAAGGGTCCCTTGGATACAGGTGACGTCAGCCATTGAAATTTCATCTTTCAAGAGCTTTTGACAGATGAAATTTCAGTGTTTGACAGCTCTGTGAAGCTGTCAAACACTGACAATATGATTTCTAATGTGAGTCCCTGTACTTAGACTCAGTTAGAAATCAATCCAGCACAGAAAGCAGAGACTGCAGCTTTTGACAGCTCCGCGGCCATTCTGCTTTCTGTGCCGTGGATGTTTGGGACTCCCGACACCTTAAGGAAGCTAGCCTGCAGGACAAAGTTAAGGGAATAAAAGTTCTTAAAACACTTTACACACACCAAACACACTTACCTCTGCACTCATGCACCCATCACTCACCTGCACACCGGACATCTCGACCCCTCCAAGCCCTCCAGACCGACAGTCCGCCTCGCGAAATCGGCGTGGTTCGGACCTGTCGGGAAGCCCACACTTCAGGGCTAAAAATAGGGTTTAGGCAAAAAACTGCCTGTTAACTACCTGTTAACAGGCAGTTTATTGGCACTAATCCCCTTCCCGCCTCGGGGAGGCGGGTCCCAGCACAGGTCGGGTACCCGCCTCCTGGGAAACTGGCATGGAGGTGGGTTGGGGGCGGGATGGGTTCGGGACCCCCGAATCTGCTATTTTCACACCACTCCCGCCTCCAAACCCACCTCCATGGGCCGGTGAAAATTGAGCCCAAAAGGCATCAAGGGGTATGGGGAGAGAGCGGGAATATGGTATTGAGCTAACAGGATCAGCTATGATCTTATTGAATGGTGGAGCAGGCTCGAAGGGCCGAATGACCGACTCCTGCTTTTCTATTACGATAGCAAAATACTGCAGATGTTGGAAATCCGAAATAACAACAGAAAACGCTGGAAAAACTCAGCAGGCCAGGCAGCATCCGTGGAGAGAGAAACAGAGTCTCTTAATCTCTCCTTTTGTTCTTTCATCCCCTCCCCCTTTTCCCAGCTTTATCCTTGCCTTAAATCTATTCCATTTCCTGCTATTTCCAGTTCTGACGAAAGGTCTTCGACCTGAAACGTTAACTCTGTTTCTCTCTCCACGGATGCTGCCTCGCCTGCTGAGTTTTTCCAGCGTTTTCTGTTGTTGTTCTTGCTTTTCTATGTTTCTTACAGAGGCATGAAGCGTTCATCCGCTAATATCGCCAATAGGAATTTCTACCTTCGTGTGTTTTAAGAAGGGTTCAGTAAGCATTAAAAAATTGACCCCATGTGGAGTGAATATGAGTTTGATAAGGTGGGGGGGGGGCAGGGGGAAGAGGAGGAGTGGACATAGCAGATAATTAGGTGTGAGATGTGGAGTGAAGGGGCCAGGATTCAACATGTCAGAACATAGAGCTTGCTGGTTTGACAGCGATCAGCTGTGGGTTTTCCGAATTAAGGTGGCAGGTTTCTCCATACGTGAATGATTTTATAACACTGCAAATAATTTTTCCTGGACTTAAATACTTTAACCATCAGAAGAAATGTTCAGTGTGGTTCAATCTGCTGAGTTCACACAAGGAGTAACAACAACTTGTATTTATATAGCGCCTTTAACGTAGTAAAACGTCCCAAGGCGCTGCACAGGAGTATTTTAAGACAAAAAATTTGACACCGAGCCACATAAGGATAAATTAGGGCAGGTGACCAAAAGCTTGGTCAAAGAGGTAGGTTTTAAGGAGCGTCTTAAAGGAGGAAAGAGAGTGAGCGAGGTGGAGAGGTTTAGGCAGGGAATTCCAGAGCTTAGGGCCTAGGCAGCTGAAGGCACGGCCACCAATGGTTGAGCGATTATAATCAGGGGATGCTCAAGAGGGCAGAATTAGAGGAGCGCAGATATCTCGGGGGGTTGTGGGGCTGGAGGAGATTACAGAGATAGGGAGGGGCGAGGCCATGGAGGGATTTGAAAACAAGGATGAGAATTTTGAAATCGAGGCGCTGATTAACCGGGAGCCAATGTAGGTCAGCGAGCACAGGGGAGGTGGGCGAACCGGACTTGGTGCGAGTTAGGACACAATAATAATTAATAATAAAAAAAAACCATTTGGACTGAGGAACCAACCAGTTCAGCAGAGCCACACTGACACAGTGAAACACACTGAGCACATGCTAAGTTTTCGCAGCGTGGGCTAACTGCTATTTAAATAGGAGGTTTAAACTAAAGAAAATAACCTCAAGGAAGTAGATCAATGGAGAGTTTACTTGAAAATCAACGGCAAGCCATTCTTTGTGTGTGTGTGTGTGTGCACGTGTGCAGAAGCGCTGTTTGCAACCCTAGATTTAGCTGATTTGAATACTAAAGAAAAGGTGAACAAAAGTCAAAAGTGCAGTATTATTAATCACCCTGTTCAAATTGTTATTCCAGTGCTGTCTTTAAGCTGACAGCTTCCTGAGACGCACGTTGAAGGAGTCAGGATGTCCACACAGCTCTGCTGACTGTTTATCACTCAGTTTATCTGCAGCCCATGTTTACTCTTCATTAGTTCCGAGCAAAAAAATGACAAAATTGGCTTTAAGACAATGCAGTAGGCACAGCCTGTGGGGAGCTCTCTTAATCGATGACACCGTTCATTTATCAGCTTGAGGACAGGCATGTTTTAAGATATCACTTGGGATGGCGGGATGGCGGGGGTGCGGGGTGGGGGGGAGGGGGCGATCTGAGGGCCTGTATTTTAGCATGCAAATGGTAACTACTTTTCTTGACGTGCCAATGAAAATGTGCTTCCCCTGCAGCAGCCATCGCTGGTAAGCTGCTGTGACAATGTCAGCCTCTGGTGACAGGTGCAAGGGGTTGAATGCCGCATCCTCCTCCGAGTGGCTTGGTCCTGTTGCTCTCATGGGGATGGAACTGCAGCGTTCGGGCATATTGTGGATCGGGCCTGGGAATGCAATCGCGCGCACATTCGCAGACGTGACAGTTAATGGGGCTCAATCAATACGGGGGGCCCCAGCAGGCCGACAGCAAGCTGTCCAAAAATTCACAAGAGTGAAAAGAGCATCCAAATATTGTACAAAGGGACCGAAATGAACTAAGTTTCCTGCGGTAGCGATGCGGTAAAATTTCATGCCCCCCTTTTCGAGTTGACAGCCTGTGTTTCACAAACATTTCTGAGCTTGTCACATTAAAGCCTGGGAATCCTGGTTGACATAAGTACTTGAGCCGATGGGAATTGCACGGGAAAAATCGCGAGTCTCTCGGCTCGCAGGCTGTCTGTCTGCTCGGTGCTGCATGTGAAAGCCCAGGCCTGGTTTCTTGTCGGCAATGCACTCGCTCACGCAGAATGTTCAAGACCATGCAAAGCCCCTGATAAATGGCCGTCAAAAGCGGCGCCTGTCATTTTTCCTGCTTGCATGCACCACATGGACAGCCCACTCACTTTGTTCAGTTCAAAATGGGTGTCATAGAAACATAGAAACATAGAAGATAGGAGCAGGAGTAGGCCATTCGGCCCCTCGAGCCTGCTCCGCCATTCGATGAGATCATGGCTGATCATCCAAACTCAGTACCCTGTACCTGCCTTCTCCCCATATCCCTTGATACCTTTAGCTTTAAGAAATATATCTAACTCATTCTTGAATATATTTAATGACTTGGCCTCAACTACCTTCTGTGGTAGAGAATTCCACAGGTTCACCACTCTCTGGGTGAAGAAATTCTTCCTCATATCTGTCCTAAATGGCTTTCCCGTTATCCTTAGATTATGACCCCTGGTTCTGGACTCTCCGACCATCAGGAACATTCTTCCTGCATCTAGTTTGTCCAGACCTGTCAGAATTTTATATGTTTCGATGAGATCCCCTCTCATTCTTCTATACTCCAGCGAGTATAAGCCCAATCGACCCAATCTCTCCTCATATGTCATTCCTGCCATCCCAGGTATCAGCCTTGTGAATCTTCGCTGAACTCCTTCCATGGCAAGAACATCCTTCCTCAGATAAGGCGACCAAAACTGCACACAGTACTCAAGGTGTGGTCTCACCAAGGCCCTGTACAGCTGCAGCAGGACATCCCTGTTCCTATACTCAAACCCTTTCGCTATGAAGGCCAACATACCATTTGCCTTCTTAACCGCCTGCTGCACCTGCATGCTTACTTTCAGCGACTGGTGCACAAGGACACCCAGGTCTCGTTGCACTTCCCCTTCTCCCAATCTATTGCCATTCAGATAATAGTCTGCCTTTCTGTTTTTGACACCAAAGTGGATAACCTCGCACTTATCCACATTATATTGCATCTGCCACGCTTCTGCCCACTCACCCAACCTGTCCAAATCATCCTGGAGTTTCTCGGTATCCTCCTCGCAGCACACACTCCCACCTAGCTTTGTGTCATCTGCAAACTTGGAGATATTACATTTAGATCCCTTATCTAGATCATTAATGTATATTGTGAATAGCTGGGGTCCAAGGACCGATCCCTGCGGTACCCCACTAGTCACTGCTTGCCACTCGGAAAAAGACCCATTAATTCCTACTCTCTGCTTTCTGTCCGCCAACCAGTTCTCTATCCAAGTCAATACCTTGCCCCCAATCCCATGTGCCTTAACTTTACACGCTAATCTCTTATGCGGGACCTTATCGAAAGCCTTTTGAAAGTCCAAATACACCACATCTACTGGTTCTCCCTTATCTATTTTCCCAGTTACACCCTCAAAAAATTTCAGATTAGTCAAGCACGATTTACCTTTTTATAAATCCATGTTGACTTTGTCCGATCCTGTCACTGTTTTTCAAGTGCTCAGCTATTACATCCTTTATAATGGACTCTAGCATTTTCCCCAATACCGATGTGAGGCTTACTGGTCTGTAATTCCCCGCTTTCTCTCTACCACCCTTTTTGAATAGTGGGGTAACATTGGCTACCCTCCAATCCATGGGTACGGTTCCAGATTCCATTGACTGTTGGAAGATGATCAGCAATGCATCTACTATTTCTAGGGCCACTTCCTTAAGTACCCTAGGATGTAGATTATCAAGCCTTGGGGATTTATCGGCCTTCAATCCCGTCAATTTCCCTAACACCATTTCCCTGCAAATACTGATTTCTTTCAGTTCCTCCCTTTCATCAGACCGTATGTTCTCCAACATCTCTGGGAGGTTATTTGTGTCCTCCTTTGTGAAGACAGAACCAAAATATGCATTTAATTGGTCTGCCATTTCTTTGTTCCCCATTATAACTTCCCCCGCTTCTGACTGCAAGGGACCTACACTTGATTTCACTAATCTTTTTCTCTTCACATATCTATAAAAGCTCTTACAGTCAGTTTTTATGTTCCCAGCAAGCTTACTTTCATATTCTATTTTCCCCTTCTTAATTAATCCCTTTGTCCTCCTTTGTTGAATCCTAAACTGCTCCCAATCCTCAGGGCTACCGCTTTTTCTGGCCAATTTATATGCCCTCTCCTTGGATCTTATGCTATCCCTAATTTCCCTTGTTAGCCACGGTTGAGTCACCCTTTTTGTTTTATTCTTATGCCACACTGGGATGAACAAATTCTGTAGTTCATCCATGCAGTCTTTGAATGTTTGCCATTGCCTATCCACCGTCAACCCCTTGAGTGACATTCCCCAATCAATCCTACCCAATTCGCGCCTCATACCATCGTAGTTTCCTTTATTTAAATTCAGGACCCTAGTCTCTGATTCAACTACTTCACTCTCCATCCTAATGAAGAATTCTATCATATTATGATCACTCTGACCCAAGGGGCCTCGTACAACAAGATTGCTAATTAATCCTTTCTCGTTACATAATACCCAGTCTAAGATGGCCTGATCTCTGGTTGGTTCCTCGACATATTGTTCCAGAAAATCATCTCATAAACATTCTAGGAATTCCTCCTCCACAGTATTTTTACTAATTTGGTTAGCCCAATTTATATGCAAATTAAAGTCACCCATGATGACTGCTGTGCCCTTACTGCATGCTTCTCTAATTTCCCTTTTAATGCCGTCCCCAACCTCCGTATTACTATTTGGAGGTCTATATACCACTCCCACTAACGTTTTCTGCCCCTTGTTATTTCTCAGTTCTACCCATACAGATTCCGCATCATCAGAGCTAATATCCTTCCTTTCAATTGTGTTAATCCCCTCTTTAACCAGCAATGCTACCCCACCTCCCTTTCTTTTTTGCCTATCTTTCCTAAATATTGAATAACCCTGGATGTTGAGTTCCCAGCCTTGGCCACCCTGGAGCCATGTTTCTGTAATCCCAATCAAATCGTATTCATTTACCTCTATTTGCGCAGCTAATTCATCCACCTTGTTCCGAATGCTCCTTGCATTAAGACACAAAGCCTTCAGGCTTGTTTTTTTAATGCTCTCAGACCTATATGAATTATTATTTACTGTGACCATGTTTGATTTAAACCGTTGAGTTCTTTACCTTCTACTTTTGTTTTTCTCCTTCCTGTCTTTAGCTTTTATCCTTGTTTCCCTTTCCTCTGTCTCCCTGCTCAGGTTCCCATCCCCCTGCCACTTTAGTTTAAACCCTCCCCAACAGCACTAGCAAACACTCCCCCTAGGACATCGGTCCCGGCCCTGCAGACCGTCCCGTTTGTACTGGTCCCACCTCCCCCAGAACCGGTTCCAATGTCCAAGGAATTTGAATCCCTCCCCCTTGCACCATTCCTCTAGCCACGTATTCATTTGAAATATCCTCCTATTTCTACTCTGACTAGCACGTGGCACTGGTAGCAATCCTGAGATTACTACCTTTGAGGTCCTCTTTTTTAATTTACCTCCTAACTCCCTATATTCTGCTTTTAGGACCTCATCCCGTTTTTTACCTATATCGTTGATGCCTATGTGCACCACGACAACTGGCTGCTCGCCCTCCCCCTCCAAAATGTTCTGTAGCCGCTCCGAGACGTCCTTGACCCTTGCACCAGGGAGGCAACACACCATCAAAGACAAGCCACATTTTTGCATGTCAGGAGTAGCTCTCTTAAAGACGCACTCTTCGTTACCTTTTGCTGTCACACACTTCTGAGCTATGGGCTTTACGTTCAGTGCTTCCCACCCACTGGATTTAATGGAAGATGAAGAGGAACAGAAAAGGGGTGCCAAGGATGTCAGATAGTACCAGAGGTAGACTGGCTGCAACCACTAATATCCCACCAACAATATCATACAGGCCCTGGCAATGGCAGAGGAAAAGTGCCTCCACAGGTTCAGCAGAGAGGCTTCAAGGAGACCTGCAGATAAGCCCCATCTCAGGAACGGTGCCTCCAGAGCAGTCAAGATGACCGTGGCTTTCATCTTTGTGCCTCCAGCTCCTTTTAAGTTAACACAGAGGATATCTGCAGTGTCGGCCAATCTGCTGTTCATAGATGCACTGGGTGGAATGGCCACCTGCTGGCCCACTGAACAGCAATGTGATAGGCCTGCCCAATTTCCAAAGTACAGGGGTTCATTGGGGACACCCCTTTTGCTATCTGGGTCCCTAGGTACAATGCAACGGTTGATATGAACACAAAGGCCTTGTACCTCATCACTATGTAGGTGGTGAGTGGCCAGTAACATTGTCATGCAGGTCAATGCCTGCTTCCCAGGCGGCAGTCACAATGCTTTCATTCTAAGACATTCACTTGTGCCAGCCTCTTGTGAAGGTGAAGGCAAACTGGAAGGAAGACTGCTCGGAGACCAAGGCTGCCCTTTTCAAATATAGCTAACAACACCCTTGTGATAGAAATGATCAGAAGCTGTATGCAAATACAACGAGGACCATGCAGCGAAAAGGATCACTATAGAGCATACTATTGTCATCCTGAAGCAGAAATTCAGACATCACGACAGATCAGAGGGTGGCCTCCAGTACAGCTCTACCTGATTCTCCAAGATCATTGTAATCTGTGTACAAACTCCAAACCTGTACAATACAAAAAAAGATCGAGCCACAGAAGAGGAAGAAGCCAACCCACAATCAAGGGCAGAGCAGGATAGAGACACTCAACCCCAAGAGGACGTTGCTGCATCCAGGAAGATTGGTATGCCATCAGCTCATCCAAGAAACATCTGGTCCAGTGGTTATAAGAACATAAGAAATAGGAGCAGGAGTAGGCCATTTGGCCCTTCGAGCCTGCTCTGCCATTCAATAAGATCATGGCTGATCTTCTACCTCAACTCTTCCTGCACGATCCCCATATCCCTTGATTCCCTTAATATTCAAAAATCTATCGATCTCTGTCTTGAATATACTCAATGACTGAGCCTCCACAGCCCTCTGGGGTAGAGAATTCCAAAGATTCACCACCCTCTGAGTGTAAAATATTCTCCTCATCTCAGTCCTAAATGGCCGACCCCTTATTCTGAGACTGTGACCCCTGGTTCTAGACTCCCCAGCCAGGGGGAACATCCTCCCTGCATCTACCCTGTCAAGCCTGTAAGAATTTTGTATGTTTCAATGAGATCACCTCTCATTCTTCTAAATTCTAGAGAATATAGGCCTAGTCTACTCAATCTCTCCTCATAGGACAATTCCCCCATCCCAGGAATCAGTCTGGTGAACCTTCGTTGCACTCCCTCTATAGCAAGTATATCCTTCCTTAGGTAAAGAGACCTCATGTTGTGTTACCTCATTAAGTAACCCTCCTGCCACCAGGAACATGGATCCAGCCACCTTCTGCAACACTGCTCTCTGCCTTTCCACAGCTCCCATCAATGGCCTTCCTTTATTGTGCTGCTACCTTATTCCCCCACAATCAAAAAGGAACTTTTCACACAAAGTTAAAACATAGTGCAACCAATTTATTCACCTACTTTGTGCAATGTGTCAGTGCCATTAATGTCTTTTATCCCACAGCGTTTCCTCTGAGTGGTACTGTCTTGTGCGTGACTTCTAACGTGCGACTTCTTCTAAGTGATTTCCCAGTGGAGGGTGGAAGTGTGAATTCGAGACGCTGGGTTCTAGCGGGAGCCATTTGCGATTCCGGTGGTGTCTCCCTGCTCTAGTTCGTGAGATTGCCCATTGTTGGCTGGTCCTGCCTGCTTCCTGGCACATTGACTGTCACTGGATGGGTCAGACATGACGTTGCCCAGTGAGACAGCATCTGCATCTGCGTGAGTCTGGTAGTGTGTGGTCGAGAAACCTCAGGGTGCAGGAATTTGGTAGCTCTTCCGTTGTGTCGCAGTCAAGGATGAAGCCATTTAAAAGGCCCTGGAGCCCTTAAATGTGTTGGCTATGAAACTCGAGCAAGTGTGCCAGCAAGGCAACCCACTGTGTGGGTGGGAGCTTGTAATGAACAGGCAAAATATGCAAACCCTGCATATCAGGAAAAAACTCCCAAGGAAGTGAGATAGCGGGAACACTCACAACACACCGATTATCCTTGTTTTGGCCGAGAACTGGAATTTCCAGGCTTAAATTTTAAGTGGGAACAAACTTTCCAATTCACATACATTTTTACAATATCATCCTAATTTTAATGTTCTCACTCTCAGGCTTACAGTAACTTTCTCATCATACAATAATTCACAGTTATTGGAAAATCAAGCATAAAATACAGAATAGTACAATACTTTCCCTTGTAGAAACTGCTTATTTATCATACATTTTTAACTTTTACTTAAAAAATGACTGGAAATCTGGACAGGAGGATTGTTCAATTTGCTTTGCATTCCTCACACTTCATGGCGGTTTAAGCGTCTCAGATACGTTCACCACATTCACGATATTTTCCACGCTGTGCTTTTTCATACTTGCCGAAAACTTTGTCTCCCAGCATTAGCCGGAGGCAATTCCCACACAAACGCTACCTCACATGACTTTCTTCCTGCGGTTTGCGTGGAGGTGAAACGGCCCCTACCAGCCCTCTCTGGATGCAACCATGAGAAAGTCATTCTCAGCACACACAGAAAGGTGGAAGAGGAAAATGCAGACTTCCCCCCACACCCCCCCCTTCACAGTTAGTTTTCATGAAATTTCAGAGGGGTAAGTATTTTATCAATAACACCTGATAGCTGCATTCTATCATATTTACATGAGCTCTTAAAGGGAGATCTGGAGAGTGATGCAGCCAGAAGCTGTGCTGCACCTGTGCCTTTCAAGGTCAATGCTACTCTCACTTTTCGAACCCTAACAGCATCTCCGACATCAGCCAGTCGTTCATTGTCATATCACTGAATCAAATAACAGCTGCACTGACCAAAAGTAGGCCAATGTATCTATTTCCCCAGAAGCAAGCCCAGAATGACTTTCATAAATTGCCATCTTTACAGATGTTCTGGTTGCAAATAACTGTGTGCGTGACTGCATGCTCCTTCAGCACATTAATTTCAGTACCGTAACTTGAAGTGAACGATGATGATGAATATCCCAGTGAACTGCAACACAATGCCCGTCAAGAAGATTTGTAACGTGGGACAAAATTGGAGACGTGGAGGTGGAATTGTGGGACCATTTTACTTTCTTTTCGTGATGCCTTCCTTGAATAGCTGACTGGTTCTTTTTCTTCTCTGAGGTAGTAGATATGGCTTAATGACTCCTCCCCAAATTGCAGCAAAGCACTGAAGTAATGAAGCACAATGTTGCACTCCATCTGTGTTAAAGAGCATCTTTGACACTCTGATTATGTGTTTCAGATATCTGTTCCTTTACGCCGAGTTGTATCCACCTCCTCACGACATTCTTCTGGAGTACAAGTCCTTGGGCACTGATCGCTCTCTGGTTCCTTGCACAAACGGCATAAACCAGCAAGTTTCAGCAGACTATTTGTGCACATGGGACAGCAGAGCCAAGATTGGTCCTATATAAATGTACACTTCCAGTAGAGGTTGCTAGCTAGTGATCAGGAGTTGAATCCTCTACCACCTTAAACATTCTCTCCCTCCACCACCGGCGCACCGTGGCTGCAGTGTGTACCATCTACAAGATGCACTGCAGCAACTCGCCAAGGCTCCTTCGGCAGCACTTCCCAAACCCGCGACCTCTTCCACCTAGAAGGACAAGGGCAGCAGGCGCATGGGAACACCACCACCTCCAAGTTCCTCTCCAAGTCACACACCATCCTGACTTGCAAGTATATCGGTCGATCCTTCATCGTCACTGGGTGAAAATCCTGGAACTCCCTCCCTAACAGCACTGTGGGAGTACCTTCACCACACGGACTGCAGCGGTTCAAGAAGGCGGCTCACCACCACCTTCTCAAGGGCAATTAGTGATGGGCAATAAATGCTGGCTTTGCCAGCGATGCCTACATCTCATAAAAACAAATTTTAAAAAATGTTTAAAAAATTTCTCTCTTTTAGCATAGGAGCAGTGAAGCCAATGTAATGTCCCAGCTGAGATCAGCTAACTCAGCACCAACTGAACATGAATCTCCTCACCTTCCTGTTCTATAAGACTCAGCTCCTTCCTGCCTTAATTAGTTGACCCATCATGTCTCTACTTTCCATGCAGTTGTTTAAAATTCATCGAGAGAAAGTCTTCCCAAAGTTCCTGAAGTAAAATTCTCCAAAACATTGATTTAAGTGCCAACTTGGCTCAATGGTTGCACTCTTACATAGAAACATAGAAACATAGAATCTAGGAGCAGGAGTAGGCCATTCGGCCCGTCGAGCCTGCTCCACCATTCAATACGATCATGGCTGATCATCCAAATCCATTACCCTGTCCCTGCTTTAATCCCCACAGTACACATATCCCACCCTACCCCCGTAACCCCACGTATTTAATTCCCCCTAACATATCCCATCCTATCCCCATATTTAATCCCCCCCTAACACTAAGGGTCAATTTATCATAGCCAAATCAACCTAACCCGCACATTTTTGGACTGTGGGAGGAAACCGGAGCACCCGGAGGAAACCCACGCAGACACGGGGAGAATGTGCAAACTCCACACAGACAGTCACCCGAGGTCAGATTCGAACCCGGGTCTCTGGCGCTATGAGGCACCAGTGCTAACCACTATGCCACCTTTTAGTCAGAAGGCCATAGGTTTACGTCCCATTCCTGGAGTTGAGCACATAATCTAGGCTGATGCTTCAGCGCAGTACTGAGGAAGTGCTGTATTGTCAGAGATGCCATCTTTTGGATGAGCAATGAAAATCGGGAAAATCTATCTATCTCAGCCTTGAATATACTCAATGACTCAGCATCCACAGCCCTCTGGGATAGAGAATTCCAAAGATTCACAATCCTCTGAGAGAAGAAATTCCTCCTCATCTCCACAATTGTTTTGTGGACCCAGAGGGAGCACGCCTGCTCCTTCCGATACCACAACTTTTTGGGGCCTTTTTTCAGCGGCCTCCAGCGGCCCCTTGAAGGACCGTTCGTTAAGCTGTTCTTCACCCAGAAGAACTATACAGAGCTTGCGTGGTGAACGCTCTGCCTAGATGCTGTCCAATGTCACATCTGGGTCCTAGAACCAGCGTAGGACCCTGATTTAATTAACCAAATCAACTTGCTGCCTGTTTCAGGTGGCTGCAATGGGCGACTAAAAATCGCTTGATTCAATTTTGCCTGAGGCGCACATTTGGTTAATCGGGAATGGGAGATCACACCCTTGGACCCCCGTTTCTCCAATTCTATGCCTGAAAAATGGGCGCAACAATGTCCAATTTCTCCCCCATTGTGTCCAATCTTCAGCTTCAAAAGTTGTACATTAAGTGTTGGGTAATGTTCGAAATTATATTGCCAAATAATAAAAATTGACACAACCAATATAAGATATATTTATATTTTTCTCTATCTCCCCTGGTGGCTCAGTCAACACATGCACCATCTACTGTGCCATGCAGACCAAAAAGATTCCGGTTCGGTCCCTGATGTGCGCCGAGTTAGCCAATCACTGCCAGGGTGGTAGTGAGGGTGTATAGTTGGCCTCACTGTTCCCTGGCAAGGAAATAGGGGAAAAAAGCACTAGGCCTGGGTCCCCACTCCTGAGTGCTGTCTAATGATTGCAGCCACCAAGTACATGTGTATGGAAATTGTACGGGCAAGGCCAGAATTAGGCTGTGCTGTGATGTTCTCCATCGTCAGTTGACCTGCTGGTACTCACGGTGATTTTCCGAGTTCACATTCCCAGCCGGGAGTCTTTGCTGCCTATTGGAAATTCAAGCACGTACTGCTGACGATTTTCTGACATTGTGCACTGATTTCTAGTTGTGTGCAGCCCTTGGGCAAGGCCTCCTGCTGGGAACCCAAATGCAGACAATGAGCCCCCTTGGCTCATATATGAAGACTATCCACTTGGGTGAGGCGATGCAGAGTGCCACCACCCGAGGAACTGGATGGAGCCTTTAGGGCAGGAGGAGTAGAAGATAAAATTGGATTGAACTCTAAGGAGGGAAAAGCCATATGTTTAAGATACCGCTTTTGTTTATAAAAACTTCAGGAAGATATTACTTACTGCCTAAATAAGGGAAAATGGAAGCCAGATAAAAAGTGAAATAGGAATGCTCCCGAATTGGATAGGTCTTTCAAAGAGCCACGGCCGGCATGATGGACCAAATGGCCTCCTCCTGTGCTTTAAGGTTCTATTATTGCTTCCACCCTTTCCAGAAAAAAAAACTATTTCATGAATAAATTGTGGCTGCATCCCCACAGACAGGGAGGGGCAATCTGAGGGCGAGTCACTGATGTTTTGCTCTCTTCTGTCTCTCTGGAATCCATTAAAGGTTGGAACCGACTGAGGCCCTGTCATCAAGCTGTGATATAATAACTGGAATGGGCGGATGCCTAAAAGAAAGAAGGGATGAAAAGGGATTGCGTACCAAAAGATAGGCACACCTTAAGGGTCCCTATTTTGGTTTTTTTTGAGGACCCTTCTCAGTTGCCGATGACACTAACTGATTCAGGATAGAGGTGGATTTTCTTCACAAAACACCAACTAGAACAACATCAAATCTTGTCAGATTTTTCCCAAATTTGCCCAGTTTCAAATTGTTAGGATTCATACGACATACATAGCCCAGTCTACAACTAACTAAGTTAACAAATTAAATACATACATTCAAACATTTTTAAGATAAGCTGTAAGTTCTGAATGTGTTTATTCTCAAACCAATGAATGTTTGCAGATTGCAAAGACACTTGACTCTTTTGAGGAAGTGATGTCCCATGTAACTGTGAAAACCATTATGAAATGGTTTACCTAGACAACTGACAAAAGATCTACATGAAAGGATATGAGTTAAGTTCAAATCTGTGGAGGTTCAGGGCAGATCTTGGGAATGGATAAGAAGTTGGCTGACAACTGTTGGAGGAGTTCATTCCAGCTGGGAGGAAGTGTTAAATGGCGTGGCTCGGTGCTGGGTTTTGGAAACGCTGCTACTCTTTCTAATTTACGTCAGTGACTTGGATTGAGAAGCTCATTGCAAATTGGTCAAATTTGCAGATGACGCCAAACTAGGAGGGGTGGGAGTACCAATGGAGGCAGCTCAGAAATTACAGAATGAGCTGGACAAAATATCTAAGTGGGCAGAAGAATGGCAGATGAAATTTAATGTGGACAAGTTTAAAGTACTGCACATAGGAAGGGAAAACGGATGACACAGACCTCACTAACATGTCGCTGCTTGACTTTCCGCCCGAAATGGGAGCGACGTTGGTAGGAAGCACCGTAAAGTCAGGCGGACCAGGGGCTACCCGCCTGGCCCAAGGTAGTGTGGGGATGGAAGGGGGGTGGGGGAATGACTAGGGTTTTTGGGCCGGTCAGTGGTTTGCAAGCGGGGAGAGTCTAGGGGCAAGGGAAGCCTACACTTCCCTGCGGGGCCCAGAGGGGCACTCCTGGTTATTTCGCCCATTCTATTTTAACTTCCCGCCACTTACTTTCTGCCATCAGACCCCGTCAGGAATATTTACGTTGAGTTTTGGGCACCAAAGCACAGGAAAGACAGAAAAGGCAAAACACTGTGGATGCTGGAAATGTGAAATATAAACAGAAAATGCTGGAGATACTCAGCAAATCAGACAGGATCTGTGGAGGAAAGATATATTGGCCTCGGAGGGGGTTGCAACGTAGATTCACCAGAATGATGCCAGGGCTTAAAGGGTTAAATTATGAGGGCGGGTTGCAAAAACTTGATTTGTATTCCCTTGAGTTTTAGAAGGTTGAGGGATGATCAAATCAAGGTATATAAAATGATTAAGGGATTCCATAGGGTAGATACAGAGAAATGATTTAATCTGGTGGGGAAATCCAGAACAGAATCTTAAAATTAGGGCTAGGCCATTCAGGAGTGAAGTCAGGAAGCAGTTCTTCACACAAAGGGTAGTGGAAACCTGGAACTCTCTCCCCCCAAAAGGCTGTGGATGCTGGGTCAATTGAAATGTTAAAGACTGAGATCGGTAGGTTTTTGTTAGGTAAGGGTATCAAGGGATATGGAGCAAAGGGAGGTAAATGTTGAAATACAGATCAGCCATGAGCTAATTGAATGATGGAAGAGGCTCGAGGGGCTGAATGGCCGACTCCTGTTCCTATGTTAAAATTCCTAGCATAGTGTCAGAGTTCTGAATTGCGAGAAAAGACTGAATTAGGTTTTCAGCCTCAAAAAGTGGTCTAAGAGGTGATATTATATAAGATTGTAAATGGTATAGAAAAGAAAGATCTGGAAAATTAAATTAAATTTTAAGAGTAAGACTAGGGAATGTGGGTTTAAACTAGTAAAAGGCAAATTCAGGACTAATATCAGGAGATTCATCTTCACACAAAGAGTGTGCACTTTTGAATGGACTCCCAGATAGAGTATTGGAGGTGGAAACCTAGAATAATTTAAGAAATAATTAGATGCTGCAGTGGGGGGACTTTAGAGTCTTTCTGGGTGGATGAACTAAGATGGGCTGAATGGCCTTCCTTATGTATAATTATCTTGTGATTAGATAGTATTAACAGCACAGATACAGGCCATTCAGCCCAACAGGTCCATGCCGATGTTTATGCTCCACACCAGCCTCCTCCCAACCTCCTTCATCAAACGTCATCAACATATCCTTCTATTCCTTTCTCCCTCATGTGTTTATCCAGCTTCCCCTAAAATGCATCTATACTATTCGCCTCAACTACTCATTGTGGTAGCGAGTGCCACATTCTCACCACTCTCTGGGTAACAAGGTTTCTCTTGAATTCCCTATTGGATTTACAGAGTGAGTGCTGCCACCGGCGTACCGTGTCTGCAGTGTGTACCATCTACAAGATGCACTGCAGCAACTCGCCAAGGCTTCTTCGGCAGCACCTCCCAAACTCGCGACCTCTTCCACCCAGAAGGACAAGGGCAGCAGGCGCATGGGAACACCACCACCTCCAAGTTCCCCTCCAAGTCACACACCATCCTGACTTGGATGTATATCGGCCGATCCTTCATCGTCGCTGGGTCAAAATCCTGGAACTCCCTGCCTAACAGCACTGTGGGAGCACCTTCACCACACGGACTGCAGCGATTCAAGAAGGCGGCTCACCGCCACCTTCTCAAGGGCAACTAGGGATGGGCAATAAATGCTGGCCTTGCCAGCGACGCCCACATCCCATAAACGAATAAAAAAAACGAACCGGAAGCTGCGTAGAAGCATTCTGCGCATAAATGTCAACTTTCATAACTTTAATTAATCTGATAGAAACACCAATTCAACATAAGCCGATAGAAATAACAACAGAAAACGCTGGAAAAACTCAGCGGGCCAGGCAGCATCCGTGGAGAGAGAAAGAGAGTTAATGTTTCAGGTCGATGACCTTTCATCAGAACTGGGAAGAGCCGGAAATCAAATAGATTTAAGGCCAGGGTAAAGCTGGGAAAAGGGGGAGGGGATAAAGGAACAAAGGGGGAGATGAAGAGACATTAAGAGACATTAAGAGATATGCAAGGCTAGAGGTGGTGTTAATGTGACAGATTAAGGCTGAATGAAGTGTGAAATCCACTGGCAGAATGAAGGACAGCTGCCAGCTTCTAGGAGGAACAAAAAAGGTGGGGGGGGGACAAATAAAAATAAAATATAAATGTGATTGGAGCTGAGGTTATGATCTAAAATTGTTGAACTCGATATTGAGTCCAGAGGGCTGTAGCGTGCCTAAACAAAAGATGAGGTGCTGTTCCTCGAGCTTACGCTGCGCTTCCGTGGAACAGTGTAATAGGCCGAGGACGGTGAGGTCAGAGTGGGAGTGAAGCGGTGAATTAAAGTGACAGGCCACCGGGAGCTCGGGGTCCCCCTTACGGACTGAACGGAGGTGTTCCGCAAAGCGGTCACCCAATCTGCGTTTGGTCTCCCCAATGTAGAGGAGTCCACATCGTGAGCAGCGAATACAGTATACTAAATTGCAGGAAGTACAAGTAAATCGCTGTTTCACCTGGAAGGGGTGTTTGGGGCCCTGGACAGTGGGAAGAGGGGAGGTATAAGGGCATGTGTTGCATCTCCTGCGCGTGCACGGGAAGGTGCCGGGCGAAGGGGAAGGGGTGCTGGGGGTGGTAGAGGAGTAGACTAGGGTGTCGCGGAGGGAGCGGTCCCTACGGAATGCTGAAAGGGGAGGTGAGGGGAAGATGTGTTTGGTGGTGGGATCACGCTGGAGGTGGCGGAAATGGCGGAGGATGATCCGTTGAATGTGGAGGCTGGTGGGGTGAAAGGTGAGGACAAGGGGAACCCTATCGTGGTTCCGGGAGGGAGGGGCAGGGGTGAGGGCAGAAGTGCGGGAGATAGAACGGACACGGTCGAGGGCCGATAGAAACACCAATTCAAATTTTAATTTGAATTTTCTTTTCGGCTCAGTTCGGCAGCGCATAAATGTTAACTTTCTCCCGTGGCTCAGTTCGGCGGCAGCCATCTCCTTTCCCCACCCCCCCCCCTCATCCTATTGTTGGTAAGATTTAACGTTAAACCATCATCAGCCGGGTCTATTATTACTTAAATTTAAAGCTCGGTGGATGCTGACTGTTGACAAACTCCAGGAGCTTTCGCTTCTCAAGCCCACCAGCTGCACGTGAGGAACCCGGAGCCCAGCTCGGCCCCACCGTCAAATCACCACATCAGCGACCAGAAACCCGTTAGAAATTAGTGGAAACCGCGAGTGTCTTTACTTCTAATAATTACAAAGATGATTTATTTCACGAACAAACCACATTATTGTATCAGAGTGACTGCTGCCAACGAAGTCCCGGCAAGAACAACCAAGAAACCATTGGAACTACACAAGCGCAACAACTGTATTTCATTGGCAGCAGTCGCGTCCTTGGAGTTATTAGTGACTAGCTTATATTTATGGCCTCTAGTTTTGGTCTCCCCCAGGTGGAAACATCTTCTCTACATCTACCCTATCAAACCCTTTCATAATTTTAAAGACCTCTAACATCCTTAGGATCATCCTGGAATGCAAAGATAACCCTCGACTTCTCTTCGCCACTACCAACCATCTTCTTAAACCCCTCTCCCCTGCCTCCTCCACTCTCACCTCCAAAAACAAGTGCGAGGAGCTCATGGACTTCTTTGTCACTAAGATTGAGTCCATCTGTTCAACTGCCTCTGCCGCTTCCCTCCCTTCTCCTAACCCAAACTTCGCCGAGGGTTTCCCCCTGCCCTAGCCCAGATCTTTCTCTGGTTTTTCTTCTGTCTCCCCTTATGCCCTCTCCGAGCTCATCTTGTCCATGAGACCCACTTCCTGCTCCCTTGACTCTATTCCCACCAAACTGCTGATCACACAACTTCCCTTCCTGGCCCCCATGTTCGTTGATATTGTTAATGGTTCCCTCTCCTCAGGAACTGTCCCCCTCCCCTTCAAATCTGCCGTCATCACCCCTCTCCTCAAAAAAACACCCTTAGCCCCTCTATCCTTGCAAACTACCACCCCATCTCCAACCTCCCTTTCCTCTCCAAAGTCCCAGAACGTGCAGACGCCTCCCAAATCCGTGCCCATCTTTCCCGGAACTCCATGTTTGAATCCCTCCAATCGGGTTTCTTCCTTGGCCACAGCACTGAAACAGCCCTTATCAAAGTCACAAATGACATCCTATGTGACTGTGACCATGGTAAACTATCCCTCTCTCGTCCTTCTCGACCTGTCTGCAGCGTTTGACACTGTTAACCACACCATCCTCCTCCAACACCTGTCCACCATCGTCCAGCTCAGTAGGACTCCCTCACCTGGTTCCATTCTTATCTATCTAATCATAGCCAGAGAATCACCTGCAACGGCTTCTCTTCCCGCTCCTGCATCATTACCTCTGGGGTCCCGCAAGGATCTATCCTTGGCCCCCTCCTATTTCTCATCTACATGCTGCCCCTTGGCGACATCATCCAAAAACACAACGTTAGGTTCCACATGTACGCTGATGACACCCAGCTCTCTCTCACCACCATCTTTCTCGACCCATCCACTGTCTCTGATTTGTCACATTGCTTGTCCGACGTGAGCAGAAATTTCCTCCAACTAAACATTGGGAAGACCAAAGACATTGGGCTGGATTTTCATTGACCCGTGGGGGCGGGTTTGGAGGCGTGTGGGGGGTTAAAATTGTGAAAACTGGCGGGCGGGCACAAGTCCGCCTCCATCCCGCCTCCACGCAATTTTCATTAAATCGTGTCTACTGGTCCCGACTCCGTCCCGCCTCTAAGAGGCGGGATAGGCTGTTAAGGCCCTTAACAAGCACTAAATTGCCTCTATAATGCCATTTTGAAAGGCCTTTGTGATTTTAACCCTTGTTCTACGTGAAGCACGCCTGTTCTGAACCACGAATGTGAAACCTGACGGTAACACATTTCGAAAGCTTACTATTAGCTGCAGGTCCACTATTACAACGTAGTAGTAGGAGGAAAAATATCTGGGAGCAGACCTAGGGCTGCTGCTGCTCATTTTGCCTTCAGGTCCTCTCACAGCAAAGGCCAGGCAGTCTCTGAAGACCTTCAATGCAGCAGTAATGATGACATCATCAGAGGCGACTTTCAGACTGAAAACACTAATTGGGTCATGGGTTCCCACATGCTGGAACTCAATTGCCCAATTAGGTGAAAATCGCATCAATCTCCCACATCCAATTGCAGTCGGGTGGATAACACGAAAAGTGGATGACACGACCCCAACCCGCCCCAGTATCAAAATCCAGCCCATTGTCTTCGGTCCCTGCCACAAATTCCATTCCCTAGTCACCGACTCCATCCATCTCCCTGACAACTGTCTGAGGCTGAACCAGATCATCCTCAGACCATTGGTGTCGTAACTGACCTCGAAATTAGCATCTGCACTGATGTGACTGATTGTACAATCTGCACTGATCTGAATGATTGTACAATCTGCACTGATCTGAATGATTGTACAATCTGCACTGATCTGAATGATTGTACAATCTGCACTGATCTGAATGATTGTACAATCTGCACTGATCTGAATGATTGTACAATCTGCACTGATCTGAATGATTGTACAATCTGCACTGATCTGAATGTCCTTACAGTCTTTAAAGAAGGGATGTGAGAGTGATGATGCAAATTATAGATGGCAACTGTTTTCTTCCCTTGATACTGTCCTCTCAAAAATTGGCAATATTACTGTTGGATGTGCCTGTGTTGTATAAGATGTATGAAACAACAAAATGTCTGCAAACCTTTTTAAGCCTGTGCTGGGATTGGCCCTTATGAAATGACTTGATCTGTTTGTATCCCTGTGGTAGTGTGAGCGCCATTGTGTTTGCCTTGTGCACGAGTTTGGAAATATGGCACTCGAGTCATGGCTTCAGCTCATAGCCTATGTCACTTTAGGGAGAGAGAGAAATTGTTAATTAAGGAAAAAAAGGTAATGATTTTCTCTTATGTAGTCACCGCCCATTAATCGACTCTGCAATAAGCTTGTTCTTAGTCCCCAAACTGGCAAGGATAAATGTGTTGTGGGTGCTGCCTGGGTAATTGGCACGCACACAGTCATGATGATATTCTTGGCATCGTACACTACCTGAACATTAACAGACTTGTAGCCTTGCCTAGACTTTCAGTTTAGCGTTTTGTCAGCGGGTGCACAGATGGGTTGTCTTGGCGCAGTCAGTGGAACCCAAGACCGTGGAAACTCAGCAGTGGAAAAGAATGTCTCTCTGGTATTCTGTCACTCCTACGGGGACACTGGGAAGCTGGTGCAATGATGTGTTCTCCTGAGCAAAGCAGAAATTACTTTCAACATTAGTGACTGGTGCCCACAGCTGCTCCAGCAGAGTCTGAAAAGAACTGGCATCATGTTAGATGAAGACAGCAATTACCTTCACTGGCTTTGGGAGGGTGTAATTTAGTCTCCAAATCCTCTTTTCAACTTGTCACACATGTCATATGGCATTTTCTTGCTAAAATCTAATTCTCCAAAAAACAGTGGGTGTCAGACCAGTCAGTAAAACGAATGCACAATCTGTGAATACTAACAGGTGCATCTTTTTTCCTTGGCTTAATAGCACGCTCGCACTTCCAAAAGTCATCAGCCATGCTGCATTAGGCATAAAGTTAACACTGGCCGTCATTTCTACTCTGCAGAGAGGGGTAGAAACTGGTGGGAAAAGCAGAAAATTAAGGATTCTGTGAATCCATTTGTAATCTGTGGTAAAATGTTTGATTTACACAGACCTGCGCTGAAGCACAAATGTATAGATTTCAGAAGCTCACTGACAACAGTAAACAGCACAAAACATCTCAGAATTTGGCATCCAATAGCAAATGTATCAAATAAGGTCAGATAGAACTTCACCCCGAGCTTCACTTGTGCAACTCACAGGTTTTACAAAAGGTGTAACTGTGTGGTGGTGACTCTGTTTTGTTTGGATGGATATATCATACAGGAAGACAGCATGGCAATATTATGTGAGGACTCAGATGGAATTAAACTCATCACTGATTTAGAGCAAAAAATTGTTGTTTAAGGCTCCACACTTCACTCATACTGTGGATGATGTAAAGCTCAATAATTCAGCGGTATTCCAAGATTAAAGAAAGAAAGAAAGACTTACATTTATATAGCGCCTTTCACGACCACCGGACGTCTCAAAGCGCTTTACAGCCAATTAAGTACTTTTGAAGTGTAGTCACTGTTGTAATGTGGGAAACACGGCAGCCAATTTGCGCACAGCAAGCTCTCACAAACAGCAATGTGATAATGACCAGATAATCTGTTTTTGTTATGTTGATTGAGGGATAATTATTGGCCAGGACACCGGGGATAACTCCTCTGCTCTTCTTCGAAAGAATGCCGTGGGATCTTTTACGTCCACCTTAGAGAGCAGAGGAGGCCTCGGTTTAACGTCTCATCCGAAAGACAGCACCTCCGACAGTGCAGCACTCCCTCCGCACTGCACTGGAGTGTCAGCCTAGCTTTATGTGCTCAAGTCCCTGGAGTGGTCACTAATTTGTGACTGGGTGACACAGGTAAATGTGATATATTATTATTATTCTATATTATAGGACCGCCACAGGTGGCACTATGCTTGTATAGACTAGCAATGCAGCTTTCTGCATCTCTGCCCTATATGGACCAGAGGAAAGGTCCAACAGCCAGAAATAAATGTCACGCTCTTGATATGAAATATCGCACGTGTGAAACCTATATCTGTAAAATTTAGCTCACTTGTTTCTCCCTTGCTGTCAGTGCTGTGGAGTGTGCCCAACCTTGTACATGGAGCGGATTCCACAGCACTGGGAGCCCAACTTATTACACAGCCACGTCTACTGGAAGCGGTGGCTCCGTAACGCAAAAAGGGGGCATCAGCCGCCCAAAGTCACCAGCTATGTGGACGCCCTTGTGAAACAGAGCCAATGATTCACAGCTGGTTTCGAATGGGCACCAGGAGATTAAGAGGTTTTATTCTGAGCTGAATGAAGTGCTGAGAACTGGCAAGTGTAATGCAAACCAGCTGCAACCCTGTGCAAATGGCAATTTGCAGCTGCAGTAGAAAGAAGAGCTTTAGGGCTTGATTTTCTGGAAGGTTGCACCAAGACAATTGGGATTATTTTGATCTCTTTTCAATGCGTTCTCTATTTCTTATACTGTTTACATTTGTAGACTCGTTTTTGAAGTTCCTTCGACTTTAAGTGCATGTCGCTTCAGACCCGCCTTGAGGATCTCATGGGGACCACAAATGCAGGATTGCATCAAAAAAAAAACCATCACCATAAATTAGAAACCAAAACTTTGTGCGATGGCGTAAAACAGGTGATAGTGAGTCGGCAGTCCGTTTTATATCCCTCCCCATTTTTGTTTGCATTGACGTCATTGGAAATGAAAATCAGGAGAGATGTACAATGGGCTGCCGACTCGCTATCACCCGTTTTACACTATCGCGCAAAGTCAAGATCTGCCCCTTATTGTGATCGAGATGGTCGACAGGTGGCATGCAATAGGCTATATAAAACTTTTGAGATGCATCCATCACGGCAAATTTCAGTGGCATGTTTTTTTTTCAAGTGCAAAAGGTTAGAGAAAGAAAGCTAGTCTTTCTCTGCTGCTTTCGGAGGAGAATCCCCCTGCAACAGAAAATACCCTCCACTTGACTTCATAGGAACAGGAGTAGGCCATTTAGCCCCCTCGAGCCTGTTTCACCATTCAACGAGATCGTGGCTGATCTGTGACCGAACTCCTTTTACCCGCCTTTGCCCCATATCCTTTAATATCTTTGGTTAACAAAAGTCTATCAATCTCAGATTTAAAATTAACAATTGACCTACCATTAATTGCCATTTGCGGAAGAGAGTTCCAAACTTCTACCTAACTTTGTGTGTAGAAGTGTTTCCTAACTTCACTCCTGAAAGGCCTGGCTCTAACTTTTAGGCTATGTCCTAGACTCCCCAACTAGCAGAAATAGTTTCTCTCTATCTACCCCATCAGTTCCCCTTAATATCTTGAAAACGGCGATCAAATCACCCCTTAACCTTCTAAATTCTAGGGAATACAACCCTAGTTTGTGTAAGCTCTCCTTGTAATTTAACCCTTGGAGTGCAGGTATCATTCTGTTAAATCTATGCTTCTCTCCCTCCAAGTCCAATATATCCTTCCAAAAGTGTGGTGCTCAGAACTGAACACAGTACTCCAGGTGTGGTCTAACTAGGGTTTTGTATAGCTGCAGCACAACTTCTACCCCCTTGTATTCTAGTCCTCTTGATATAAAGGCTGGCATTCCATTAAACTTTTTAATTATTTTCTGTACTTGTCCATGAAATTTTAACAATCTATGTACATGGACTCCTAAGTCTCTTTGGGCCTCCACTGTTTCTAGCTTTGTTCTATCCTTTTTAGGTCCAAAGTGGATAACCTCACACTTGCCTATATTGAAATCCATTTGCCACAGTTTTGCCCATTCACTTAATCTATTAATGGCCCAGAAATTGATCTCGCTCTGTTCCCGCGGGGGTAAGGAGCAGGCGCGATCTCTCACTCCGCGTTGGCTTTTTCAGATCCAGCTCGCACGAACTTGATGTTCCAGACATCAGCTGGGCAGTACTTGCGTATCCCACCGGTGTAGTGAATTCGTGCGAGCTGTGGGATCACGTGACTCAGTTAGAGCCAATGGCAGCACACCATCTTCCATTCATAAGTTTCACTTACGTGCTGTGAAAGCTATGAATCTTACACCCCCCCAAAATAACAGCTAAACCTCAATTAAATTTTTTTTAAAAACCATCACATTAATAAAATAAGTATAGTTAAATAAATTAACCATTTTAAATAAAAAATTAAATTTTTGAAAAAATTTAAAATCCTTTAAAAAGTTATAAAAATAAACTTACCTGTCTTTAAAGTCTCTAAAAAAGATATACCTGTTAAAAAAAATTCAAAAAAATACTTAATTCACTACTTACCTTGTTAAAAGTGGGTCTTACTCCTCCTTTTTCCATTTCTAAAATCTTCCGTCCTTACCTGCGCGTCCAAAGCACGAAGTGCACAGCGTGCGCGCAGCCTGTAGCGCGCACGCGATGCACCGAGGAACCGCCCCCTTTTCCAAAGACCAAGTGCCGGTTTTCAGCGCATGCGCAGGAAATGCAGAAAACCGGCAATTGGAGAGAGAATACGCGAGAGTACGCAGTGCGTACTCTCGCGCAGCGGGATCAATTTTTGGCCCAATATCTCTTTGTAATGTTATGCTTCCATCTGCTCTGCTTACAATGCCGCCTATCTTTGGAGGGGGAGGGCGAACAGCCAGTTGTCGTGGTGCACATAGGCATCAACGATATCGGTAAAAAACGGGATGAGGTCCTAAAAGCAGAATATAGGGAGTTAGGATGTAAATTAAAAAAGAGGACCTCAAAGGTAGTAATCTCAGGATTGCTACCAGTGCCACGTGCTAGTCTGAGTAGAAATAGGAGGATATTTCAAATGAATACGTGGCTAGAGGAATGGTGCAAGGGGGAGGGATTCAAATTCCTTGGACATTGGAACCGGTTCTGGGGGAGGTGGGACCAGTACAAACGGGACGGTCTGCACCTGGGCAGGGCCGGGACCGATGTCCTAGGGGGAGTGTTTGCTAGTGCTGTTGGGGAGGGTTTAAACTAAAGTGGCAGGGGGTTGGGAACCTGAGCAGGGAGACAGAGGAAAGGGAAATAAGGATAAAAGCTAAAGACAGGAAGGAGAAAAACAAAAGTAGAAGGCAAAGAACTCAACGGTTTAAATCAAACATGGTCACAGTAAATAATAATTCATATAGGTCTGAGAGCGTTAAAAAAACAAGCCTGAAGGCTTTGTGTCTTAATGCAAGGAGCATTCGGAACAAGGTGGATGAATTAGCTGCGCAAATAGAGGTAAATGAATACGATTTGATTGGGATTACAGAAACATGGCTCCAGGGTGGCCAAGGCTGGGAACTCAACATCCAGGGTTATTCAATATTTAGGAAAGATAGGCAAAAAAGAAAGGGAGGTGGGGTAGCATTGCTGGTTAAAGAGGGGATTAACACAATTGAAAGGAAGGATATTAGCTCTGATAATGTGGAATCTGTATGGGTAGAACTGAGAAATAACAAGGGGCAGAAAACGTTAGTGGGAGTGGTATATAGACCTCCAAACAGTAATACGGAGGTTGGGGACGGCATTAAAAGGGAAATTAGAGAAGCATGCAGTAAGAGCACAGCAGTCATCATGGGTGACTTTAATTTATATATAGATTGGGCTAACCAAATTAGTAAAAATACTGTGGAGGAGGAATTCCTAGAATGTTTACGAGATGGTTTTCTGGAACAATATGTCGAGGAACCAACCAGAGATCAGGCCATCTTAGACTGGGTATTATGCAACGAGAAAGGATTAATTAGCAATCTTGTTGTACGAGGCCCCTTGGGTCAGAGTGATCATAATATGATAGAATTCTTCATTAGGATGGAGAGTGAAGTAGTTGAATCAGAGACTAGGGTCCTGAATTTAAATAAAGGAAACTACGATGGTATGAGACGCGAATTGGGTAGGATTGATTGGGGAATGTCACTCAAGGGGTTGACGGTGGATAGGCAATGGCAAACATTCAAAGACTGCATGGATGAACTACAGAATTTGTACATCCCAGTGTGGCATAAGAATAAAACAAAAAGGGTGACTCAACCGTGGCTAACAAGGGAAATTAGGGATAGCATAAGATCCAAGGAGAGGGCATATAAATTGGCCAGAAATAGCGGTAGCCCTGAGGATTGGGAGCAGTTTAGGATTCAACAAAGGAGGACAAAGGGATTAATTAAGAAGGGGAAAATAGAATATGAAAGTAAGCTTGCTGGGAACATAAAAACTGACTGTAAGACCTTTTATAGATATGTGAAGAGAAAAAGATTAGTGAAATCAAGTGTAGGTCCCTTGCAGTCAGAAGCGGGGGAAGTTATAATGGGGAACAAAGAAATGGCAGCCCAATTAAATGCATATTTTGGTTCTGTCTTCACAAAGGAGGACACAAATAACCTCCCAGAGATGTTGGAGAACATACGGTTTGATGAAAGGGAGGAACTGAAAGAAATCAGTATTTGCAGGGAAATGGTGTTAGGGAAATTGACGGTATTGAAGGCCGATAAATCCCCAGGGCCTGATAATCTACATCCTAGGATACTTAAGGAAGTGGCCCTAGAAATAGTAGATGCATTGCTGATCATCTTCCAACATTCGATGGAATCTGGAACTGTACCCATGGATTGGAGGGTAGCTAATGTTACCCCACTATTCAAAAAGGGTGGTAGAGAGAAAGCGGGGAATTACAGACCGGTAAGCCTGACATCGGTAGTGGGGAAAATGCTAGAGTCCATTATAAAGGATGTAATAGCTGAGCATTTGAAAAACAGTGACAGGATCGGACAAAGTCAACATGGATTTACAAAAGGTAAATCGTGCTTGACTAATCTACTGGAATTTTTTGAGGATGTAACTGGGAAAATAGATAAGGGAGAACCAGTAGATGTGGTGTATTTGGACTTTCAAAAGGCTTTCGATAAGGTCCCGCATAAGAGATTATCGGGTAAAGTTAAGGCACATGGGATTGGGGGCAAGGTATTGACTTGGATAGAGAACTGGTTGGCGGACAGAAAGCAGAGAGTAGGACTTAATGGGTCTTTTTCCAAGTGGCAAGCAGTGACTAGTGGGGTACCGCAGGGATCGGTCCTTGGACCCCAGCTATTCACAATATACATTAATGATCTAGATAAGGGAATTAAATGTAATATCTCCAAGTTTGCAGATGACACAAAGCTGGGTGGGAGTGTGTGCAGTGAGGAGGATAGCAAGAAACTCCAGGATGATCTGGACAGGTTGGGTGAGTGGGCAGAAGCGTGGCAGATGCAATATAACGTGGATAAGTGCGAGGTTATCCACTTTGGTGTCAAAAACAGAAAGGCAGACTATTATCTGAATGGCAATAGATTGGGAGAAGGGGAAGTGCAACGAGACCTGGGTGTCCTTGTGCACCAGTCGCTGAAAGTAAGCATGCAGGTGCAGCAGGCGGTGAAAAAGGCAAATGGTATGTTGGCCTTCATAGCAAAACGGTTTGAGTATAGGAACAGGGATGTCCTGCTGCAGTTGTACAGGGCCTTGGTGAGACCACACCTTGAGTACTGTGTGCAGTTTTGGTCGCCCTATCTGAGGAAGGATGTTCTTGCCATGGAAGGAGTTCAGCGAAGATTCACAAGGCTGATACCTGGGATGGCAGGAATGACATATGAGGAGAGATTGGGTCGATTGGGCTTATACTCACTGGAGTATAGAAGAATGAGAGGGGATCTCATCGAATCATATAAAATTCTGACAGGTCTGGACAAACTAGATGCAGGAAGAATGTTCCCGATGGTCGGAGAGTCCAGAACCAGGGGTCATAATCTACGGAAAACGGGTAAACCATTTAGGACAGAAATGAGGAAGAATTTCTTCACCCAGAGAGTGGTGAACATGTGGAATTCTCTACCACAGAAGGTAGTTGAGGCCAAGTCATTAAATATATTCAAGAATGAGTTAGATATATTTCTTAAAGCTAAAGGTATCAAGGGATATGGGGAGAAGGCAGGTACAGGGTACTGAGTTTAGATGATCCGCCATGATCTCATCGAATGGCGGAGCAGGCTCGAGGGGCCGAATGGCCTACTCCTGCTCCTATCTCCTATCTTCTATCTTTGCGTCATCGGCAAACTTGGATTTGTATCTCTCTATCGATTCATCTAAGTCGTTAATAAATATGGTGAATAGGTGATGCCCCAACATAGATCCTTGTGGGACGCCACAAGTCACATCCTGCCCATTAGAGTACCTGCCCATTATCACTACTCTCTGTCTCCTATTACTTAGCCAATTTTCTAATCAGGTCAATAATCTGCCTTCAATTCCATGAGCTTCAACTTTAGCTAACAGTCTCTTATGTGGGACTTTATCGAATGCCTTCTAGAAGTCCATATAAATAACATCCATAGACATTCCCCTGTCCACTACTTTAGTCACCTCTTCAAAAAATCCAATCAGGTTCATCAGGCATGACCTGCCCTTTACAAATCCGTGCTGGTTCTCTCTGATCAGCTGAAAATTTTCAAGGTGTTCAGTTTCTCTATCCTTAATTATAGACTCTAGTAATTTCCTGACAACAGATGTTAGGCTAACTGGTCTATAATTCCCTGGTTTCTCTCTCTCACCTTTCTTAAATAGCGGAGTGACATGTGCAATTTTCCAATCTAAAGGAATGGTTCCTGAATCGAGAGAACTTTGGAAGATTATAGTTAGGGCATCTGTAAAGTTCTCACCTACTTCCTTTAAAACCCATGGATGGAAACCATCAGGTCCTAGGAATTTGTCACTCTTTCGTGCCATTATTTTCTTCATTACTGTCATTTTGCTTATGTTAATTTTGGTGAGTCACCATCCCTGATTCAATATTAGTTTCCTTGGGATATCCGGCATGCTATCCTCTTCCATCCTGTAAATAATGACGCTTATGTTCCTATGTTCCTATACGTTACGGAGCTGCTTCCAGCAGAAGTGGCTTCATAATACACTGGGGCTCCCAGTCCAGTTCAATCTGCTCCATTGGCTCTGTGGGGTGGATTCCACAGCACCAACAGCAATGTAGAGATAACTGAGTATGTGCATAAGAACATAAGAACATAAGAAATAGGAGCAGGAGTAGGCCATTTGGCCCCTCGAGCCTGCTCCGCCATTCAATAAGATCATGGCTGATCTTCGACCTCAACTCCACTTTCCCGCCCGCTCCCCATAACCCTTGACTCCCCTATAGTTCAAATATCTGTCTATCTCCGCCTTGAATATATTCAATGACTCTGCCTCCACAGCTCTCTGGGGTAGAGAATTCCAAAGATTCACGACCCTCTGAGAGAAGAAATTCCTCCTCATCGCCGTCTTAAATAGGCGACCCCTTATTCTGAAACTATGCCCCCTAGTTCTAGATACCCCCACGAGGGGAAACATCCTCCCTGCATCTACCCTGTCCAGCCCCCTCAGAATCTTATATGTTTCAATAAGATCACCTCTCATTCTTCTAAACTCCAATGAGTATAGGCCTAACCTGCTCAACCTTTCTTCATAAGACAACCCCTTCATCTCAGGAATCAACCTAGTGAACCTTCTCTGAACTGCCTCCAATGCAAGTATATCCTTCCTTAAATAAGGAGACCAAAACTGCACGCAGTACTCTAGGTGTGGTCACACCAGCGCCCTGTACAGCAAGACTTCCCTACTTTTATACTCCATCTCCCTTGCAATAAGGGCCAGCATTCCATTTGCCTTCCTAATTACTTGCTGTACCTACGTGCTAATTGGGCTTATACTCGCTGGAGTTTAGAAGAATGAGAGGGGATCTCATTGAAACTTATAAAATTCTGACAGGACAGGACAAACTAGATGCAGGAAGGATGGTCCCGATAGTCGGGGAGTCCAGAACCAGGGGTCACAGTCTAAGGATAAGGGGTAAGCCATTTAGGACAGAAATGAGGAGGAATTTCTTCACCCAGAGAGTGGTGAACCTGTGGAATTCTCTGCCACAGAAGGCAGTAGAGGCCAATTCATTAAATATATTCAAGAAGGAGTTGGATATATTTCTTAAGGCTAAAGGGATCAAGGGATATGGAGAGAAGGCAGGGACAGGGTACTGAATTTGGATGATCAGCCATGATCGCATTGAATCGCGGAACAGGCTCGAGGGGCCGAATGGCCGACTCCTGCTCCTATCTTCTATGATTCTATGATTCTAACTTTTTGTGTTTCATGTACGAGGACCCCCAGATCCCTCTGTACCGCAGCATTTTTGTAGTCTCTCTCCATTTAAATAATAATTTGCTTTTTTATTCCTCCTGCCAAAGTGGATAACCTCACAACTGCAGGTTTTCATGTGAGCGGTATTTGATTGCCATTTCCAATTTTTGGCTGCCGATGCTTTCCCGCAGACATCGTCACCAGTGGCAGTGCTGTGATATAAAAACAGATGGCAGTGTATGATGTGACTCACTGTGAACAATGTCACAGGAGACGCTCTGGTAAATATTAATAATTTCATTACGTTTGCGATAATTTTCACATTGCTTAAAATAATTTAATGTAAAAATTATCTTCTTGAGTTGAAATTCATTTTTATTATGGGGGGTGTAATTATGTATTTTCAGCATGTCAGATGGGCTATTCTATGCAATAAACACTAAATGATGCGGTTGATTTGAAATAATGGTCCACGTCTGTTTATATTTATTTAACATTGCACCTGACTAGACATGTATTGCATTAATTAATTGTTTTTACAACTTTCACATATTGATATGAAAATAGCACAGGACTAGGGACATTTACGTAGACATCGGTGGGAAAAGTCCAAATCTGTTTCACTGGTTTTCTTGATATCACACGCCCCTTTTATGACACACACGTGTCTTTGTATTGAAAACCCATTGAGTGCTTTAGATGGGAGACCATAGCTGCAAACACTTCAGAGAATTTGCTGGATGGAGAGAGAAAGGGGGCCCAGAGATCCAAACAGGTGAGGAGGCAGAACTAAACAGTTAGCCCTTTTAACGGCTCAGACCCATTCTGTTATGAGAGGTAGAGGCTCGATATGACAATAGAAACTGAATGATTTTTTTAAAATCCCAATGATTGCTTCAAGTAGCAACACTTGTGTTCTGAGTTTTCTAGCAGTGATTGGCAGGGTGTGAAATGGGAATATTACACAGGCCAGCCAGCACCTGCAGCAATACCACATGACTTGTTATAAACTGATGTTTTGCTTTCTGCCCTGCTGAGAGCTAATTAATTGGATAAATGGCCCACCAAAATCATACGGTCCACCACTCATATCATGGCGAGACGCGTGCTGAATAGTTCTGGATTGTAGACTCCTCCATGACTGTGGACAGTCCAGCACTATGGCATTGGTCACACAGCGGACTTCCCATGACTGTGGTCAATGTAGTGCTGTGGAATAGTCTCGACCAATGGCATCCAAACATTTTGTCTTCATGGGTTACATAGGTGTGTACCATAGAGCTTCGGGGCCCACATATAAGTTATCCATTAATCTGCATTATATCTCAAGCTGCTGATACTAACAGATCTTACCATTACGATTTAGGATTTATCCACCAATGAGGTAATTGTGCTAAAATAGATTTTTCCAAACCTCCAGTCCCACAAAATTCAGACAGGACCGACTAATGAATAAGAAATATATAGTGAAGTAAGAGTAGGCTTCGAGGGCCAGGTTGCCTCGGGGTCAGGGCCGTAGTTTGGACACTCTTGGTCTGGACAGCAAGCTCTGCTGTTTTTGTACAGTGCCACACTATAGCACTATAGCACTACAGTCTACATATATAGGACAGTCTAAATAGAGGATGACCTGTAAGGGTGACCCCGAGCTTCCGGTCGCCTGTCACTTTAATTCTCCGCCCCACTCCCACTCTGACCTCTCTGTCCTCGGCCTCTTACACTTTTCCAATGAAGCTCAACGTAAGCTCGAGGAACATCTTTTGATACGGCACTTTACAGCCTTCTGGACTCAACATCGAGTTCAACAACTTCAGACCATAACCTCTGCCCCTCTCTGTTTTTTTCCCATTTTTTTTTCTCTCTCTCACAGGGCAGCTGTCTTTCATTCTGCCATTGCCATTTACACTTCATCTAGAGCCATCCTTTGTTTCTTAACTTGTCCCATTACCATCTCCTTTTGCCTTGCACCATCATCCCTTTTGTCTCTTAATCTCTCCTGCCTTCCATCCTATCACAGACCTTCCCTTTTGTTCTTTCCTCCCCTCCCCACCTTTTCCCTGCCCCTACACTTGCTTAAAAACCTGTTCCATTTCCTGCTTTTTCCAGTTCTGACAAAAGGTCATCGACCTGAAACGTTAACTATTGTTTCTCTCTCCACAGATGCTGCCTGACCTGCTGAGTATTTACAGCATTTTCTGTTTTTATTTCAGATTTCCAGCATCTGCAGTATTTTGCTTTTCTATATAGAGGAACTCCTGGGTGACTGCAGATAATGCAGCACTGTAGGACAGTCTAAAATAACAGGCACCTCCATGATTGTCAACAACATTGCTCTAAACAACAAGTAACTGCCCTATGATCAGCAAGCAGGAAATGTGAAGCTACCCCAGTTTGTTTCTGTCCCTTTGCTGATGCTGATATTCAACCATAGAGATATGCACCATCTAGTACCCAGCCAAATGCTGAGAATACGACTTCCCAACAGTGGCAGATGAGCTCAAGGCCGCCCTGGGACTCGAACCCACGGCCATCTGGTTAGGAGGCAGACGTTCTCTAGCATGTGCCAGCAGGCTGCCCCAAATCACATTTATTCAAATGACAAAATGTTGCCATCTGCCTCCTTTTTTGGTATATTAGGCGTTTACAGTAGGTGTGTTAACCCTTTCGCCGCCTTCATTTAGATTTCAGCAAAGCAGATTTTGGACAGTGCTGAGTGCTGACCTGACTCTCTCTTTGCTCTGTAACTGTTAGTTCAGTTTAAATCATGACATTAGTGAAATATGAAAGTGGCAAAATACATTTAGAACTTTAGCAAAATGAAGAAAATAATTACCAGTAGTAAATGAACAGCGATGAATCGATGAATTAACCACCACTACAGCTTTGTCCCACTCTGAGCGCTTCTGTGGATCAACCAGTCCAACGGAAGGGTTAGTGAGCAATCCTGTGAGTGGATTGTCTGCTTAAAATGATCAGTTGCTCAGAAATGCTTTGCTTGGTCTCCATACAATCAATAGTGTTTACGTTGAAGGGAATGTTACAATAATTGATGTTTGTTACCAAATACTTATACTTCACTTTATTTTTTGCCTTCTTTTAATGATTCAGCGCCATACTCACAATTCTCTGAGTGGCTGCAGCAAGGCTTCCTCCTCCGACAGTGACAATCTTGGAATGACTGCCGGGAGGTACCTGAGAGTGCCCCTGCATACCCACCGATTCCCCCTCCCATTCCCCGTGAGATCTCACCATGTCTGTGCTGACTGCCTCCTCCTCAGAGGAAAAGAAGGCAAACTCACCCTGCTCTGTGGTACATTCAGCTGGCATACGAGGTACTGATTTGTTTATTTTTTACTTTTACTCATTCCGGCGCAGACTCGCTGGGCCGAATGGCCTCCTTCAGTGTCAGCTGTGGCTCAGTGGGCAGCACACTCGCCTCTGAGTCAGAAGGTTGTGGGTTCACAGTCCCACTCCAAAGACTTGAGCACATAAAGCTAAGCTGACACTCCAGTGCAGTGCTGAGGGAGCGCTGCACTGTCAGAGGTGGCGTCTTTCAGATGAAACGTTAAACCGAGGCCCCGTCTGCTCTCTCAGGTGGATGTAAAAGATCCCATGGGCACTATTTCGAAGAAGAGCAGGGGAGTTATCCCTGGTGTCCCTGGCCAATATTTATCCCTCAATCAACATAACAAAAACAGATTATCCGGTCATTATCACATTGCTGTTTGTGGGAGCTTGCTGTGCGCAAATTGGCTGCCGCGTTTCCCACATTACAACAGTGACTACACTCCAAAAAAGTACTTCATTGGCTGTAAAGTCCTTTGAATAGGAAACATTTGCCCAATGAGTTTCAGGAAAATAAATATTTCTTTTCTTTTAACCCAAAAGTTATTTTAATTCACAATTTAAAACATATGTACAAACAATTAAAGCTACACATTCAGTATCCACTCAGCCAGTAACATGGTCAGCATAACTAAAACAATTACAAGAGACGTCCGGTGGCGCTATAGAAATGCAAGTCTTTCTTTCTTTCTGTACTATTCTATGTTAAGTAATGCCTCGACCATGAATACATTGTTCACATAGCTATGTGAAAGTGAATTACAAGATTCAGTCTAATGATTAATATGTAGTCTCGGCTAGGGTTGCAGGTAACAGCATAGAGAACCTCAAGTAGTTTACAACCAACCAAAGCACCGGGTTGCCATTATAGCCTTGCAGTCTCACCCTGGGATCTATTCTTGTTTCGGTAGACCTTTATGCTGTCGCTGGGGACTGTCCATGCAGACTATCCAGCAGGATCCACATGCCAGGCAGGATTGTTACCTCCCAGTCGGGGAACACTTCAGCAGTCAAGGACATTCAGCCTCGGATCTGCGGGTTAGCGTTCTCCAAGGCGGCCTTCGAGACACACGACAACGCAAAATCATCGAGCAGAAACTGATAGCCAAGTTCCACACCCATGAGGACGGCCTCAACCGGGATCTCGGTTTCATGTCACGCTACAGGGCATGACTCAACGTCATTGTCTGGTTCACAGATGTGATTTCCAGTTTTTTCTTAAAAAGTGAAAAGCTTAACTGCAGACTGCAGCATTTGACACGTTGGACCCCCTGTGACCCCACCTCATTGTCTTAGCTGTACTCTGCTGTGTCTTTGACGTAATGCCTCCCTGACGGATTGTATCTCTGCAGACACATTGTTCTCTGTCTATATATACTTTGTAACCGATTTGTATTCCCTCACTGTACCTGATGAAGGAGCAGAGCTCCGAAAGCTCGTAATTTCAAATAAAACTGTTGGACTATAACCTGGTGTTGTGCGACTTCTCATTGATGCAGAATGACATGGGACGGTCCCTAGCATTCGTGATCCTGGGGCAGGCTGCAGATTGGGGCTGGAGGGGGAGGTCCACGATCGCGGCAGCGAGGAGAGTGAGGCCGCGATTGGCAGCAGGGAGGCCGAAGCATTCCTTGAGGGGGCCGGGGAGCATTCCTGCTCCTCCAGGCTCACAAGGAGTGCTATAAAAAGCACGTATCTTGTGGAGCTGACAGCTCCGGCCTTCCTTTCGCTGCTGGGTTTCCTGGCCCCTGGGAAACCCATGCAGTAGTATTAAAATTTAAGTCAGCTCCCAATTGCACAGTGGGAGCCTGATTTAAATAAGTTAATGAAGTGCCCCGCCTTTCCAAGACGGGACACGCACACGGCACACTACCCACCGCCGTGAAAGCGGCAATGGTCTTGTATGGGGTGGGCTGGGGACGCATTCCCCATTTTTTAGGTTTGAAACCCCCTCTCCCCTGACCTCCTTCAGCCTGTCCTGGGGGGGGGTTAATATCAAGGTCAACGTTTCAGCTCGATGACCTGATGAAAGGCCATCGACCTAAAACGTTAACTCTGATTCTCTCTCCACAGATGCTGCTGAATGTTTTACAGCATCCTCAATTTCTATTTCAGATTTCCAACATCCACAGTATTTCACTTTTCATAGAATCACAGAATGATACAGCACAGAAAGAGGCCATTCAGCCCATCGTGCCTGTGCCGGTTCTTTGGCAGTGCTTTCCAATTAATCCCACTCCTTTGCCCTTTCCCCATAGCCCGGTAATTTTTACCCTTCAAGAATTTGGTTACAGTAACTCATAGTTGCTTGTAGCTCTACAGGCAACATCACCTCAATGGTGCATTGCTAAAGTAATATGTGTGAGCCTAGACTTTTAGCAGGAATCATTGGACAGCAATGGAGAGTGGGAGCTCTGGCTGTGTTGCCTCTCCCGAGCCTGGGACAATGAAGCTAATTGCAGACCCACCACCTTCCCTGGCAGTTAACTCAGTGGAGTCTAGGGCTAAAACCTGCGATCTTCCTAGTCTGCCTGGCTCAGTAGCACTTCCTATAGTGGCTTTACCAACTGAACCATTGGAGAACCTCACTGTGGGGGGGAAAACAACTTGATACTTAACTATGGTGCTGACATTCCTCGATACTTTAATTGTACAACTGTGTGAAAGCAAGAATGTGGGGTTATGGAATTTCTGTTCAACCTTTGCTGTCTGTGCCTGGTAATTTCCTGTTCACAAGAACATACTTTTAATAAAAAGTTTCCCTCCAATTCCACTTCCGTTTTTCCTGAAGGTGTTGAGAGGAGCTGAGTATTGTTTTACACAATAGGCAAGTGGTATTCTTCATGTGTTAGCTGAGACACCAAAGAGCAGGACTCTCCTCAGTATTGCTGCTGGTTTTGGGGCATAAAGCAGTTAAATCATAGAATAGAATCATAGAATGGTTACAGCGCGGAAGAAGACCATTCGGCCCGTGGAGCCCGTGCCGGCTCCCTGCAAGAGCACTTCAGCTAGTCCCACCCCGCCCCCACCCTGCCCTTTCCCCGTAGCCCTGCAATTTTTTTTCCTTCAGGTACTTATCCAACTCCCTTTTGAAAGCCATGATTGAGTCTGCCTCCACCACCCTTTCAGGCAGTGCATTCCAGATCATAAGCACTCGCTGCGTAAAAAAGTTATTTCTCATGTCGCCTTTGGTTCTTCTGCCAGTCACCTCGAATCTGTGTCCTCTGGCTCTCGACCCTTCCGCCAATGGGAACAGTTTCTCTCTATCTACTCTGTCCAGACCCCTCATGATTTTGAACACCTCCATCAAATCTCCTCTCAACCTTCTCTGCTCTAAGGATAACAACCCCAGCTTCTCTAGTCTATCCACGTAACTGAAGTCCTCATCCCTGGAATCATTCTCGTAAATCTTTTCTGCAGCCTCTCTAAGGCCATCACATCCTTCCTAAAGTGCGGTGCCCAGAATTGGACACAATACTCCAGTTGAGGCTGATCCAGTGTTTTATAAAGGTTCATAATGGATTATTACCAATGACAGTGAAGGAAATTAGAAAAAGCAACTCAAATAGCCAGTACAATATACAATTGGGTTTGCAGAATGACACTGCTCATTTATACGGTATTTCTTTTTACGCAGCGTGTTGTTATGATCTGGAATGCACGTGCCTGAAAGGGCGGTGGAAGCAGATTCAATTCTTCTTCTTCTTAGGCAGTCCCTCGGAACCGAGGATGACTTGCTTCCACACTAAAAATGAGTTCTCAGGTGACTGATGAGTCCAATGCGGGACCTACAGTCTCTGTCACAGGTGGGGCAGACAGTGGTTGAAGGGGCGGGTGGGTGGGGTGCTTGGGTTGACGTGCGCTCCTTGCGCTGCTTGCGCTTGGCTTCCGCTGGCTCCTGGCGATGAGACTCGAGGTGTTCGGCGCCTTCCCGGATGCTTCTCCTCCACTTTGTGCGGTCTTGGGCCAGGGATTCCCAGGTGTCGGTGGGGATGTTGCATTTTTTCAAGGAGGCTTTGAGGGTGTCCTTGAAGCGTTTCCTCTGCCCACCTGGGGCTCTCTTGCCGTGCTGGAGCTCCGAGTAGAGCACTTGTTTTGGGAGTCTCATATCGGGCATGCGGACAATGTGACCTGTCCATCGGAGCTGATCGAGCGTGGTCAAAGCTTCGATGCTGGGGATGTTGGCCTGAGCGAGGACACTGACGTTGGTGCGCCTATCCTGCCAATGGATTTGCAGGATCTTGCGGAGGCAGCGTTGGTGGTACCTCTCCAGTGCTTTGAGGTGCCTGCTGTACATGGTCCATGACTCTGAGGCATACAGCAGGGCGGGTATCACTACTGCTCTGTAGACCATGAGCTTGGTGCCGGGTTTGAGGTCCTGGTCTTCAAACACTCTCTTCCTCAAGCGACCGAAGGCTGCACTGGCACACTGAAGGCAGTGTTGGACTTCGTCATCGACATCTGCCCTTGTTGACAGTAGGCTCCCGAGGTATGGAAAGTGGTCCACGTTGTCCAAGGCCTTGTTGTGGATTTTGATAATCGGGGGGCAGTACTATGTGGCGGGGGCAGGTTGGCAGATTCAATAGTAACTTTCTAAAGGTAATTGGATAAATACTTGAAGGGGAGAAAATTGCAGGGCTGTGGGGAAAGAGCTATGGATCTTTCAAAGAGCCGGCACAGGCATGATGGGCCGAATAGCCCCCTTCTGTGCTGTACGTTTTTATATTTCTATAAGCTGCTGTCCCACAATAACCAGCTTCAGGCAGCCTTTCTGTTGAAGTGGCAAAGAGTTGCTGCTCTCATGTCTAAAGCTCGCTCATGTGTAGGCATTGGAGGCAGGCTCATTGCCACTCCCCAGAGAGACAGCAATGTCTAAAAGCCCATTCTTTGCAGCCCACTGGTGCAGGGCATGGGCTCAGGGCACAGAGATGCAACTGGTCTGTGTCATTACAGACCCAATAGTCTCTACCAGGAATCGGAAGACCTACACAAGTGTGGCATTCAGCCTGACCCTCAATGCATCCATTGAAGCAATGGTGGCCACCACTCCAGTTGCCACCAATGTCTTTAGAAGCTGTTCCTATTGTCTTGATGCCACAGGAATCTCCCGGCTGTCACAGTCTCCAGGGTGTTTTTGCAGGTCGTGGGAAACTTCTTGCAGAGTGAGTCGTGGACTCATTCCACTGGTCCATCATCGCAATCATATGCATGGAAACTGTGTCCACTGCCTGCACATGAGATCAATGCTTTCTAATCATAACCCTAGGGTCCTGAGCTGAAGAATAGAACTCCCCCTCTCTTCCACGCCCAGATCTTCATTCTCCCTAGTGCTCAGTGACAGCCCATCTGACTCATTAATGACTTCCTCCTGTGTGCTGGTGCTTGCGCAGGTACGGTGCTGTGACAGAGTTGGTGATGAATTGGCAGGAATTGCACTGGGTTAGCAGCAGCAGTCACATGGGAAGGAGTGGGGGGGGTTAGCCTAAACCCTGCCTGGCCTCTAACCCGCTAACAGAAAGGAGAATCCAGCTTCGAGCTGTCAGGCTGCTGAACCGTTGCCAGGCACCGCGGTTGAGACCGACCCTGTTCTCACCCGACATTTGTGCACCGTTCCAACAAGAGCCACTGCACAATGATCAGGCTCGGGCTGGTCTGCCCCAATCCAGGGCCGCTGAGACTAATCGTAGTGCCCCCCCCCCAGCCCCCCACACCCCGCCCTTGTTGCTGCAGCCAACTCAACCTCGGCCAACAATCGAATTGTGGACCTTCTTGGTTTGTTGTTGCCGAGTTCCATACTGGCCAGTGGATTTTGGAACTGAGCCACCAGGACAGCTTCAAAATCATATCAATTTATGATGTGGAGATGCCGGTGTTGGACTGGGGTGGACAAATGTGAGAAGTCGCACAACACCAGGTTATAGTCCAACAGTTTTATTTGAAATCACAAGCTTTCGGAGCGGCTGCTCCTTCGTCAGGTGAAGTGAAGAGATGCATATAGTCACAGCATATATAGTCAGAGAACACTGCCAGATGATTACAGTTAATCTTTCGAACTGCCCTTTATCACACCTCGGCAGAGAGATAATCACGGCAATCAAAGGTGTGGATGGTGTCCAAACAGGTCAGTCAGGAAAACATTACATCAAAGACAATGAGGTGGGGTCACAAGGGGTCAAATGTGGCAGATGCTGGGGTCTGTATGGAAAACAAAAGACTTTTTTTGCTGGAAATCACAGCAGGTCCGGCCGCATCTGTGTAGAGAGAACAAGCCAACGACGACTCGAGTCTGGATGACTCTACGTGTTGTGCGACTTCTCACATATAAATTTATCGAACAGAAGTGCTGCCGTGTTTCGCCGCTTTTATCGTCTTACTATCTCATTCTAACTGTGCGGTGTGATGCTTGTACTGCTAATCTGCTTGACCCAAACACTCGTAACCTTGTCTCCTCACATGTAATGGGGTCAGCCGCACTCGTTGTGTAAATTCTGTGTCACTGGAGCTAACCCATCAACTATCTTGGATTTAATCATCCGAGTGATTGTATTTAGAATGAGGGTTGCAAACCCACTGCTGTAAGTGGGAACTTCTAAAAGGTAAACTGGACACCAAAGCCCAGAAATGACTGTTGGCGACACTAACAGGAAAATGCTTCGTGCATTCGTCAGACATTCCTCTGTTTGCTGCTTTAGTGGAGTTAATAACCCATTCAAAAAAAAAGAGGTTGAAGTCGGCCTTAGAATGCCGGACAGGGGAACTTTAAGCGTTATCCCCGATAGGGGTACATTCTGCTGGAGCGGGGATCGTGCTCTACTACAGTTAGGTTATTATATTCGTGCCGGTGATTTTTCTGATCGTTGCCAGCTGTGTGCAAGGTACCACCAAGGGGCATGGGGGGGCGGGGGGGGGGTGGTCTCTTAAAATTCACCCCAGAGCAGCAGCAGTCATTTCTAGGCTCAAAAGTAATTTTTGTGTTTTAGGCTCTTTGCTGCTGTGTGTTTTGATGTGGCCTGTGGTGAATTTTCACCGGCAGCAAATCAAGAATCAGGACTCAAGTTTATCGTCGCAGTGCCTGCCTTGCCCTTGTTCTGCCCCCCTCCACCCATCCCCGCCCCCCCCCCCCCCCCCCCCCATGGTCCAGAAGATCGCAGCCCTACTTAGAATGGCACAATCCAGACATCGGAATAAATACTTCCATCAGAACCATTCCTGATGGCAAATGGCGGACAATGAACTGTCGGCTCTGTGTTAAACCCAGGATCCCATGTAGATCCCGCGGCACTATTTCGAAGAAGAGCAGGGGAGTTATCCCCGGTGTCCTGAGGCCAATATTTATCCCTCAACCAACATAACAAAAAACAGATTATCTGGTCATTGTCACATTGCTGTTTGCGGGAGCTTGCTGTGCGCAAATTGGCTGCCGCGTTTCCCCACATCACAACACTTCAAAAAATACTTCATTGGCTGTAAAGCGCTTTGAGATGTCCGGTGATCGGGAAAGGCGCTATAGAAATGCAAGTCTTTCTTTCTTTTAAACGGTGTCTCCAGAATGAACAGCGGTGAAACATTGCAGGCTGTCTGGCTTTGTTACTGAGCTACAATGAAAAGACCAGGCATGTATGAAATAGCATAACCACACTGGAGCAGCGAGAAGTCTCCTCATAAACCATTTAACGGCAAGCTCTGGGGTCCCAAAAGCTTAAGGCAGAGACCACTCTCGGGCAGCTCGCACCCAAGCACTTACTCATCTTAACCAGTCGCCTACACACTGAAGCTGAAACAGGTTTCAAAGTGAACGTTTTCCACTTACTGAGGGCAGCCATCGATCGCTGTTGGGGAGATCATTAACGGCCTTTTCTCACCAGAGCGTGATGTCATGCTGCTCCGTGTTGTCTGAAGTTACATGGACGTCTAAGTCTGTGGCTTTAAACATTTACCAGAACAGCCATTAATGATAACTGGGGCTCGGTACTGTAAATGCTAAGTACGCACTCCTGTGCACGCTTCTCAAGTGCTTCACATGTTTGTGGAGTGCTCCTCATTCCCAGTGGGAATTTCTCTTTCCGCCACCACTACTGCCGCCCCCCCCACCCCGTCACTCCCCTCCACATTGCCACCGAACATTCGAAGTTGTTTCTACGTGCTCATTTCTTCTTTTTAAAGACTAAAAACATGTGCACTGGTCATCCTTCAGTTCTTCCTTCCTCGGTTGAACAACGAGCCGCAGTAAAAACAAATCACGTAGCGCATGCATTAAATTCACAATCAATTTGTCCGCTGCACGTTGCAACAACAAAAAAAGCGCTACCTAGCTGGCCCGCTGTTCACCTTTTAAGGAGCTGGCACATTTAGCGCTTCTGCGATTTCCGATGTCTGTGCGCCGGTTTCTTACATTTACATCGCAACGGCTGGCTTCCTCAGCCAGACAGCAGAACCCATGAAAGTGTGCCCCTGGGGATAAGGGAGCTTGTTGTAGCAATGTCAATGTGGGGCCTGGTTCACGGATGTTGGCGTCATAGAATCATGGAATAGTACAGCACAGAAAGAGGCCATTCAGCCCATCGAGTCTGTGCCGGCTCTTTCGAAGAGCAATCCAGTTAGTCCCACTTGCCTGCTCTTTCCCCATATCCTTGCAATATTTTCTCCTTCAAGTACTTATCAAATTCCCTTCTGCACCGCCTCTAAGACAAGTACGTCCTTCCTCAGATAAGAAGACCAAAACTGTGCACAGTACCCCAGGTGTGGTCTCACCAAAGCCCTGTATAATTGTAATAAGATTTCCTTACTCTTGTACTCCATCCCCTTGCAATAAAGGCCAACATGCCATTTGCCTTCCTAATTGCTTTCTGTACCTGCTTGCTAGCTTTCTGTGTTTCCTGTACGAGGACGCCTAAATCTCTCTGAACACCAACATTTAATAGTTTCTCACCATTTAAAAAATATTCTGTTTTTCTATTCTTCCTACCAAATTGAATAACCTCACATTTCACCACATTATACTCCATCTGCCACCTTATTGCCCACTCACTTAACCTGTCTATATCCCTTTGCATCCTCTTTGTGTCCTCCTCATAGCTTACTTTCCCACCTAGCTTTGTATCGTCAGCAAACTTGGATACAGTACACTTGGTCCCTTCATCTAAGTCATTAATATAGATTGTAAACAGCTGAGGCCCAAGCACTGATCCCTATGGCACCCCACTAGTTACAGACTGCCAATCGGAAAATGACCCATTTATTCCTACTCTCTGTTTTTTGTCCGTTGACTAATCCTCTATCCATGCTAATATATTACCCCCAACCCCATGAGCCCTTATCTTGTGTAGCAACCTTTTATGTGGCAACTTATCGAATGCCTGTCAGAAATCCAAATATACTACATCCACTGGGTCTCCTTTATCTACCCTGCTAGTTACATCCTCAAAAAACTTTAATAAATTTGTTAAACATGATTTCCCTTTCACAAAACCATGTTGACTCTGCCTAATCATATTATGATTTTCTAAGTGCCCTGTTACCACTTCCTTAATAATGGATTCCAGCATTTTCCCGACGACTGATGTCAGGCGAACTGGCCTGTAGTTCCCTGTTTTCTCTCTCTCCCTCCTTTCTTGAATAGTGGGGTTACATTTGCTACCTTCCAATCCACGGAGACCGTTCTGGAATCTAGGGAATTTTGGAAGATCACAACCAATGCATCCACTATCTCTGCAGCCACCTCTTTTAGAATTCTAGGGTGAAGTGCCTTGGGATGTTTTTATTATATTAAAGGCACAAAATAAATGCTAATTGTTGCTTTTGTTGTTTATAGAATTGTCCATAAAGTGTTTGGCCCCTTTCACAGTATAGCTGTAAGTCTGAAGCTGCTGTCAACCAAAGTCATTTTTACCCTTCTAGACCCATGGGTCTCAGGCAATCAACGGCATTCTCCGGCCTACACAAAGCTGAAGACAGCTGGGACAACCACTTCTTCATGAGATCTGCTATCTCCCCTGTTGGTTTGCTGAATGATGCTGAGACACTTCAGATTCTGTTGTCATTTAAAAAAAAAAAAATTTTTAATTTGTTTTTATTGGATCTGGGCGTCGCTGGCAAGGCCAGCATTTATTGCCCATCCCTAATTGCCCTTCAGAAGGTGGTGGTGAGCCGCCTTCTTGAACCGCTACAGTCCGTGTGGTGAAGGCACTCCCACAGTGCTGTTAGGGAGGGAGTTCCAAGATTTTGACCTAGCGACGATGAAGGATCGGCAATACACTTCTAAGTCAGGATGGTGTGTGACTTGGAGGGGAACTTAGAGGTGGTGGTGTTCCTATGCGCCTGCTGCCCTTGTCCTTCTAGGTGGAAGAGGCCACGGGTTTGGTAGGTGCTGCCAAAGAAGCCTTGGTGAGTTGCTGCAGTGCATCTTGTAGATGGTACACACTGCAGCCACGGTACACCGGTGGTGGAGGGAGTGAATGTTTAAGGTGGTGGATAGGGTGCCAATCAAGTGGGCTGCTTTGTCCTGGATGGTGTCGAGATTCTTGAGTGTTGTTGGAGCTGCACTCATCCAGGCAAGTGGAGAGTATTCCATCACACTCCTTACTTGTGTCTTATAGATGGTGGAAAGGCTTTGGGGAGATAGCAGGTGAGACACTCGACGCAGAATACCTAGCCTCTGACTTGCTCTTGTTGCCACAGTATTTATGTGGCTGGTCCAGTTAAGTTTCTGGTCAATGGTGACCCCCAGAATGTTGATGGTGGGGGATTCGGCGATGGTAATGACGTTGAATGTCAAGGGGCGGTGGTTAGACTCTCTCTTGTTGGAGATAGTCATTGCCTGGCACTTCTGCGGCGCAAATGTTACCTGCCACTTATCAGCCCAAGCCTGAATGTCATCCAGGTCTTGTTGCATGCGGGCATGGACTGCTTCATTATCTGAGGAGTTGCGAATGGTGCTGAACACTGTGCAGTCATCAGCGAACATCCCTGTTTCTGACCTTATGTTGGAGGGAAGGTCATTGATGAAGCAGTTGAAGATGGTTGGGTCTAGGACACTGCCCTGAGGAACTCCTGCAGTGATGTCCTGGGGCTGTGATGATTGACCTTCAACCTCCACAACCATCATCCTTTGTGCTAAGTATGACTCCAGCCAGTAGAGAGTTTTCCCCCCGATTCCCATTGACTTCAGTTTTACTAGAGCTCCTTGATGCCACACTCGGTCAAATGCTGCCTTGATGTCAAGGGCAGTCACTCTCAATGCAAAGTAAGATCATGACATGACCCCACTGACACATAGCACTAGCTCAGCACTAACTGGCATGGCCCACCTGCTGCATGCAATTATATCACGGCCGACAAACAGAAACCAAAACAAGGAGGCAGTGTAGGATTATTTATTGACTTTCAGACTTCCCACATTAGGTGTTTGAGTGGGTTTCATTGACCTGAATCCACCTTAACAGAGAACCACACAGATGCAGTATCTCTCACAGAGATATTTTATTTGACCACTAACACACAGATTCAAGAAAAACCCAATAGAACCTGTCCTGGAGTCTTCAAGTGCCAGTGGCCAAACTGACGATCACTTGAAGTCTGTTGAAATCTTTAGACGCCTTCCCTTTGTTAGACCAGGATTCGTTTATCCTGGCCGACGGCAGTAAAAAAAACTAGGTATCGTGTCAGTTCTTATATTTTTTGTGTTCAAAACTTCTCTCGTGGTTCTCACACATATACCTCAATGATTGGCTCATTCAGGTATGGCTTTTCCCCTTGTCGTTCATAGTTGGTTCAAAGTTTAGTGGGATTACTTCATCATGCGTGTCACTTGTTGTAGTTTAATGAGGGTCTTATCTCAAGACAGTGTTGGTCGGTTCCACTGGTTCCATAGCAACCGCAGATTTGTCCTTGGTTACAACTGCTTCTTTTGTCCGAGTAATGTCAGTTAAAAATGTTCCTCCATATTCCTGTTTGCAACTTGCATTTTAAAGTGGTATAGCCATAATTAAAAGTTCTCCTTTGTATTAAAGTTCTTATTTTCCTTCAGCAGTATAAACGTGGGAAGGTGACACAGATGGAACGCTATGCGATCTCACTCCCTATTCTTGATCTTGCTGGTCCCGTCAGGTAAAAGCACCTCAAACACTCAATAATGGTGATTCCAGATACCTCGGGAAATCTTGTTTGCACAGGTAAAGCCCCCACTTTCTGCTGCTGGTCAAAGTCAGTCCTCCATTAGTGAAATGAAACTCCACCTCAAGTGTCATTACACCAGGCCCTGGATGATCCAGAAAGATGATCATTTTTAATGGGAAATGAACTGTGAAAGATAACTGAAATAAAAACAGAAAATGCTGGAGATACTCAGCAGGTCAGGCAGCATCTGTGAAGAGAGAAACAGAGTTAACGTTTCAGGTCGATGAGCTTTCGTCAGAACTGGAAAAAAGCAGGAAATGGAACAGATTTTTAAGCAAGTGTGGGAGCTGGGAAAGGGGGGAGGGGTTGAAAGAACAAAAGGGAAGGTCTGTGATAGGATAGAAGGCAGGAGAGGTTAAGAGACATTAAGAGATATTCAAGGCAAAAGGAGATGGTAATGGGACAGGTTAAAAAATAAAAGATGGCTCTAGATGAAGTGTAAATTGTGCTGGCAGAATGAAGGACAGCTGCCACGTGGGAGAGAAGAAAAAATAAGGGTGGAAAAAAAATATATATGATAGGGGCCGAGGTTATGATCTGAAATTGTTGAACTCTATGTTGAGTCCAGAGGGCTGTAAAGTGCCTAATCAAAAGATGAGGTGCTGTTCCTCGAGCTTACGTTGAGCTTCCGTGGAACAATGCAAGAGGCCGAGGACGGTGAGGTCTGAGTGGGAGTGGAGCGGAGAATTAAAGTGGCAGGAATTGAGAATTAATGTGAAAGATAACTGGTAGTTATCAACAGACAATTAATGAGCTCAGTAGCACCAAAATTGCAATGGTTCTAAAGTTTTTTACGGCTGTGCTTAGTCCTGACAATACACAAGGAAGAGATGCAAAGCTACGCAGTAACATTTTAGTAAAGGAGCTGATCGACAATTGGGAATCACGTAATAGCAACAATTTATTCTGTTGCGTGGTACCCGTTGAGAACGGCAACTCCTACCTAGACACACTGGATTAAAAGGAAGTGGATTTGAAAATAAAACCAGCAGAAGGAACTTGATTAGCATCTGTTGGATCTGTAATTCATTACTGTTCGAAGTGAGTGCTCCGGTTCAGGGCGAAGTTGCAATCAGCGGGTATTGTCTGAACCTGATTAGTAAAGCAAGCATGCGAACCATCCACATCTTACATGGACAGTCCATGTTTCCCACCAGGTGCCCATGTTTGCTGACAAATGACAGCGGGGAGTAGAATTTCCTGCGCTTCCCCGAAAATACTCCAGCAAAGCTGTTCTATGTGTTTATAGAATAAAATCATAGAATAGCACAGGACAGAAGGAGGCCATTCGGCCCATCGAGTCTGCGTCGGCTCTTTCGAAGAGCAGTCCGGTTAGTCCCACTCCCCTCGGCTCTTTCCCCCATATCCCTGCAATTTTTTTCTCCTTCAAGTATTTATCAAATTCCCTTTTTGAAGGCTACTAGTGAACCTGTATCCACCGCCCTATCAGGCAGTGCGTTCCAAATCCTAACCACTCGTTGCGTAAAAAGGATTTTCCTCATGTTCTTTTGCCAATCACCTTCAATGTGTTCCCTCTGGTTATTGACCTTTCAGCCACTGGAAAATGCTCCTCTTTATTTACTCTATCTAAATCCTTCATGATTATAAACACCTCTTTGCCAGAACCTGAATGCCATGGAGTCCCCTAAATCCTACCCTTTCTGATAATCTAAAGACGAACAACATAAACATAATTTATGACCTCATTAGATGGCTCCTACTCTTCAAAGTCAGCAACAAGTTGGAAGCACCCAGGGATTAAGTGGATTCATTTCATTGGGGTGTAGTACATTAGTGTTTGTGATTCAACAGTTAGTAGATCAGATCCAGTTCGATGCCGTGTAAATTAAGTAAACTAAGTAATAGGCAGAAGAGAGGCCAAAAGTCCTTCCACTACGTCCCCCACCTTAACTCCAGATCAGTAGAAGGGCTGCAAATTAGGCTGGGACCAGACATATTCAGGTCCCGGCCTTTCCTGGGAGTTTGTTGGGGCCTCTTCTAGGGATAGAGCCTCTGCCAACCTCAAACAAGGCCAGTGACGTAGAATGGAGCATGACTGGGAGGTGTGGGGTCTCCCAGACTGGAGGTCCATGGCTTGGCTGGACATCAACAGGCCAGTACACCAAATGAAGGCAGATTTGGGGCTCCCCTTAGCGTCCAGGCTTGGTTTGTGGCCTGGATCCCTGAAGCAGTCAGGAACAAAGACATTTTTTTTTAACCCACTTATAAAGGGTTAAAATGGGGAAATGCAGGGATCTTTTTGGGGAGAAGGGGGAACACAGCCTCCTCAGCCCCTCGGAGTGGGCACACCTCTGCAGTCTATGTCCTCCTCGAGCAGTTGGGTGGCTGAGATGCTCCCCGAGTGACCTACCACTGTCCCCAAAAACATTGGTGAGGTCAGTACCCGAAGACATGGGCAAACACATCCCGGCATTTGCACTGGGATGCTGGAGCTGCGGCTTTTCTGCCCCCACGATGTTCAGTTTAGAAGTATGTAAACGGTAGGCAGATCAGATTCAATTCAGTGCACTGTTAACGGTGGGGCAGATTGGATCTAGTTCAATTTTACATTGTGCTTCGTGCTGTGCCGATTCTTCTGGCTCCTGGCGTGCTGGTCTCAAGCAGCCAGTAACAGCTCCAAAATAAACTAAATAAACTTGCCGGATCCCAGTGCAAAACGAGGCACCCCCAGCCACCATCCTTAGTAAATCGAACACCTTTACTTCGGTATTGCCAGCAATAGCATAGCACTGGAACAATATAAAAACAGCTTTAGTGTAAATAATGGGCAGATTTGATTCCATTCTAAGCAGCGTATTAGATACAGTGCATGTAATAGACTGGATGTAGTTCAATACAGTGCGCATAATAGATTGTTCAGTTTGACGCAGTGTTAACAGCTGATAGATTAGATTCAGTTCAGCTCAGTATAATGGTACTAAGAGGTAGATTAGATCAGCAAATACGGGGGGTAACAGTAGGTAGATTGCCAAAGTCCTTCAAACAAATAGTTATAGTGGCAAAGATCAGCAGGATTTTAAACTCCATGCACTCCTCGGAGGTCAAGTCAAGAGCCACTAGGGCTCAGTTCTTCTGTGGACACACTGGCGTGACACAGTTCGCCTGTACCTGTGTTGCTGCATTGCCCTGGCTCCGATGCTCGGCAGCACAGATTTTCTTCATACAGGTTGAAATGTTGGGAGTTCCAGCTTGCTCGGTGGGGCAGTGAACCTTGCTCTGCATCGCTGGTTGCTGCTCACCTCTCTCCCTGTGGAGGCCAGGAGCTCACCAGAAACAGTTCAGCGAGCGTGGCCCGGGAAGATCCGCCAGGGAAACTGCTCACAGAGGTGAGTCGGCACAAGAGCATGCCAGCCACCAATCCGGCTGAATTCCCACCAGATCAGAAAATCCAACCCTATATATCTCCCGCTTGCTGTGTTTATATCTGCTTCAGAAATGGTGAAATCCATTACTATGGACTTTCACATACATGTTTTTTCCCCTGCAATACAAGTGATGGGATCTTGGCTTTACTACACATGTTATGAGAAGCCCGTGTCCTACTGTACGGCCATCACAGTTACATGCTTTAAGTGTCATCGGCCACGGCTCAGGGAGGTTTTCGAGTTATCTGCTTTTTTGGGTTGAAGTCAGGGTTTTTTGAAAACCAGTTTTCTAGCTCGGCGTGCATGGTAAAGGTGATGGTAAATGTTAATTAGGGCCTCAGCTCTCACTGGGAACACAATCGATGGCGTGAGTCCCAATGGCAGGAAAGAGGCGATGAAAGACTTTTTCTTTTTGTGGTGTCCATCGATGAAAGCCGCAACAAATGAGTTTGATGGGGGCAGTGTCAGCAAATGGTTGTGACACCACGGAGCCACAGGTATGTGGGCAACTCCTTTGTGACTGGCTTCGGCACACAGAGCAAACAGCATTCAAATTGACCACAATGACATCTTACTATCGGCCAGTTTGCTTTCTTTCTATGGATGGTCTGAGCCTGAGAAGCTCGTGATGCTACATTTCTACCGCATCCGCATTTGCAGTTGAGTGTTTGCTTATTTCATTGAAACGTATAAAATTCTGACAGGGCTCGCCAGACTGGATGCAGGGAGGATGTTTCCCCTGGCTGGGGGGTCTAGAACGAGGGGTCACAGTCTCAGGATACAGGGTAGGATATTTAGGACTGAGATGAGGAGAAATTTCTTCACTCAGAGGGTGGTGAACCTGTGGAATTCTCTACCACAGAAGGCTGTGGAGGCCAAGTCACTGAATACATTTAAGAAGGAGATAGATAGATTTCTAGACACAAAAGGCATCAAGGGGTATGGGGAGAGAGCGGGAATATGGTATTGAGATGGAGGATCAGCCATGATCATATTGAATGGCGGAGCAGGCTCGAAGGGCCGAATGGCCTACTCCTGCTCCTATTTTTCTATGTTTTCTGTTTTCTACGTCACAAGATGGTCATATGTAAATAAAGTTTGTTTCTTCACTTCTCTACTTCCCTCCCGCCTCCCCCCCACCCCCCCCCCCCCCCCCAGCAATGGTTCAGAACCCAAATATAAAAGCTCTCCCACCTCTTGAGCTTCGCCTGGACTGTGAAGTAGGATATTTGCAGCAGACTGTTGTGAACATATAATACAAATGTTCTGCCCTCTTTTCTTCAGGAGTGGAAATCTCAGCACCTGTGGAGGGCTGGTATTTAACGCTGCTCAGTGCGGGCCATGTTTCCACTTTCCTGAGGTGTAGACTTCAGTTTTGGAAGTCCGAGCAGTTGAATGTTTGGGATGCCATGACCTGATCTGATGAGGTGGCGGTCAGCCATCAAGACAGTTAGGAAACACGGAAGGATTAACTCTCCTCTATGGACAGAATGCATACACCCACCTCAGTCTGAACATAGGAACATAGGAGTAGGCCATTCAGCCCCTCGAGCCTGTTCCGCCATTCAATGAGATCATGGCTGATCTGCGACCTAACTCCATATATCCGCCTTTGGCCCATATCCCTTAAAACCTTTGGTTAACAGAAAGCTATCAATCTCCGATCAATTGCCGTTTGCGGAAGAGAGTTCCAAACTTCTACCGCCCTTTGTGTGTAGAAGTGTTTCCTAATTTCACTCCTGAAAGGTCTGGCTCTAATTTTTAGACCAAGTCCCCTAGTCCGAGACTCCCCAACCAGTGGAAATAGGTTCTCTCTATCTACCCTATCTGTTCCCCTTAATATCTTGATCTTTCACACCACATGCACATTCCCATTACGAGACTGGTACGGATCACACACTGTCCACAAGACATATATCCCAGTCTCGTTTGATCATCACATATTTGAAAAGAGATAACTATAAAAATAACTGAAATATTTCTGGGACACTAACAAATTAGTGTTCCTGGTGCAAATCTACCCTTAATTGTATATTCTATCAGCTACTCTAATAGGATGTGGAAAACAGCAGTATTTATACATGGGGTCAGTTTCCACATGTACGCTGACGACACCCAGCTCTACCTCAGCACCACCTCTCTCGACCCCTCCACTGTCTCTAAATTGTCAGACTGCTTGCCCGACATCCAGTTCTGGATGAGCAGAAATTTCCTCCAACTAAATATTGTGAAGACCGAAGCCATTGTCTTTGGTCCCCGCCACCAACTCCATTCCCTAACCACTGATTCCATCCGTCTCCCTGGCGACTGTCTGAGGCTGAACCAGACTGTTTGCAACCTTGGTGTCATATTTGACCCTGAGGCACATATCCATGCCATCACTAAGACCACCTATTTCCACCACCATAGCATCGTCCGACTCCACCCTGCCTCAGTTCATCCGCTGCTGAAACCCTCATCCATGCCTTTGTTATTTCTAGACTTGACTATTCCAACGCACTCCTGGCCAGCCTCCCATGTTCAGCCCTGTGCTCGCTGACCTACATTGGCTCCTGGTTAAGCAACACCTCGATTTCAAAATTCTCATCCTTGTTTTCAAATCCCTCCATGGCCTCGTCCCTCCCTATCTCTGTAATCTCCTCCAGCCCGACAACCCTCCAAGATATCTGCGCTCCTCAGATTCTGGCCTCTTGAGCATCCCCAGTTTTAATCGCTCCATTATTGGCAGTCGTGCCTTCAGCTGCCAAGGCCTTAAGCTCTGGAATTCCCTCCCTAAACCTTTCTGCCTCTCTACCTCTGTTTCCTCCTTTAAGACGCTCCTTAAAACCTACCTGTTTGATCATCTACCCTAATATCTCCTTATGTGGCTGGTGTCAAATTTTGTTTGATAACGCTCCTGTGAAGCGCCTTGGGACACTTTACTACTTTAAAGGCACTACAGGAAACTCTTTATTAACCGGCACCGACGGGACCGGCGTGGTGCCGGTTAATCAAAAAGTCCGGATAATGGAGAGTTATATCTCCCAACGTACGAGAGCCCCGTACACACTGACATGCGCCTGCATTCGGAGCTCCGTCTCCCCGGGGACCGCCAGCTGACCATCTGTCGTGTCCGCTGCCTACCCGGGCTGCACATTCCCCTCCCATTCTACACGCTCCGATACAAAGCAAACGCCTCGGGGTTTTTTTTAAAGTTAATCTTAAACGAGAGATGAAGGAAAACCCCGGTTACCTACTCAAGAATTTTGCCGGTTAAGAGAGATTTCCGGTTATTTGGGTGCCGGTTAAAAGAGAGTTTCCTGTATATAAATACAAGTTGTTGTTGTTGAGGGATATTTGGATCACATGTGTGTGCTTTAACAAATGTTTCTTAGCACTGTTCTTTCAAGGAGCTAGGTTCGAGGACGGCCTGAAACTATGAAGGACCGATGCGTATTGCCATGGTACGGTGGGATGCAGATTTAATCCCCACCCTCCGGAACTATTGATCGAGCCCATGTGGGGGAACCAAGCGAAGTCAATCTTCTCTCAGGTCAAAGGTAACGGCAGGGCATGCTCCATACCTCTCACTCACACCTGCCTTCACGACTAAAGAAGATGGTATGTAACCCAGGTAGACAACAAGGGGGAAAAAATTGTTGGAGGATAACTTACTATAAAAAGAGGCTGCCACATTCCTGAGATGTCAAAATCAAGTATCCATGAGGAGTAAACCCACAATAACCAAATTCAGACCAGTTTGCTCACCAATCATCCCGATTGGTCAAAGCGTGAACCCTGGAAAACCGTGACCACTTTATTCTTTCGATGATTTTTTTATTTTGGTTCCATCTTTTACCTTTTCTCCCTCCTCTCCTCGAGGCACAGGCTCATTCTGCGGGATGGTTCCATGGGCACCGGCAACACCCGAGGTACCTCTTGTTCCTGAACATCAAAATCAGATAAGCACTTTTAGCCAATGTACCGTTTGGTACGGGCACTGCTCTCATCGCTTACAGCACATCTCTTTCACCGTCATTATCGTTTTCCAGCCTTTTCACACATTGCCAGCTATCAGGCATCAGGGAAGGACTCGGGCTGTTCACTCCAACCATAGGCAGTGGAACAGTATCATATCCTTTGAAGCCACATTCGAACTGCATCAAATTTAGTGAGCAAATAGCAAATATGTAGGTGAGATTTAATTAAGGAAGCCATGTCATTGTATACTTACTAAATAATTGATTTACATTAGACAATTGCATAGCATACAGTGGAACGTAACTCTTGTGATCTCTGAAGTGGCACTTTGGGTAAGTTTATTAAGCAACTAATAAGTAAGTGAAAATTAATTAAACAGCGAATAATTATGTACTTACTAAATGAGCCATCTTGATTTAAAGTAGTACACTAGGGGCGCAATTTTGCCAGCCCTGGGAAGGCGGGTATGGAGGCGGGACTGCCAGGAAAATGGCAGAATTTGGGGGCGGGTGCCCAACCCGCCCCCAACCCGCCTCCGTGCCATCTTGCCTGGAGGCGGGAAGGGGATTACAGCCACTTAACTGCCTGTTTACAGGTAGTTAACAGGCAGATAAGAGGATTATCCCCATTTTGCCCACACAAGTGCGGGCTTCCCGAAGGCTGCGAACCCCGCCAGGGTCACCGAGGCGAGTAGTGGGTCTGCGGGGGTCGGAGGGATGAAAAAGTGTGCTGTGAAGGTGAGTGATGGGTGCAAGTGTGGAGAGGTGAGTATGTGAGGTAAGTGCAAAGTGATAGAAAAAGTTTACTTACATTTGTTTCTTCCTGCAGGCGTCAAGCGTTGGGTATGCGGAGAGTCTCGCACCTCCGCGACAGAGATGACAGATGGCTGCTGCATTCTCCAATGCAACAACCATCTAATTTCTGCAAAAGAAAGAGGTTTGATGAGTCTTGATTACAAGAACTCATCAAACAACAGAGAATGTCAGTGTTTGACAGCTTCACAGAGCTGTCAAACGATGACAATTCATCTGTCAAAATTTTTGACAGATGAAACGTCATACGCTGACGTTCTCTGTCACCAGCTTCCCCTTAATTGGCCTGCTAAGCCCACTGGGCGGGCTTAACAAGGTCAATCAAGGGAAAATAGCGTGGGTTGGCCACAAGTCGATGGAGGCGGGACATCGACCCGACAAGCAGCAGTCCCGCCTCCAACGCGCCCCCATTAGAACAATCACCCCTAGATTAAATACATTGCAACTCTCTGTAGACTTTAAATTGCACCAAAACAAGCAAGTTAACATTGAATAACTATGGTAAGACATAGAGGGCGGGTTTTTCTGGGATTTCCGCGGCCCCTCCGTCAGCTAATTGGGAGAATCCCTGAGGAGGTTCCGGCATAAGTACTTAAAAGTAATTCAGTTGAACCGTGAATCGGTTTCTGACACATTATCATCTCTTCCTCCTGCTGCTTTATGTCAACAATGCTAATTGCAACAGTTGGTACAACTGGCATTATCTCAGCCTCGTGTGTCACTGACATTGGCGGATGTGCACGGTACCAATCTGCCGATAGGCAATAATTCGAGGTGATCTGGTGTGCATACTTTGACCAGTATACACTGAATGATCCAAAATGAGACACACCCGGTACATTCAGAATGAATGAAGACGAAGAAAGACTTGCATTTGTATAGCGCCTTTCATGACCTCAGGCTGCCTGCCACAAAGCGCTTTACAGCCAATGAAGCACTTTTGAAGTGTAGTCACTGTTAGAATGTCGGAAACACGGCAGCTTATTTGCGCACAGCAAGGCCCCACAAAGAGCAATGTGATAATGACCAGGTAATCTGTTTTAGTGACGTTGGTTGAGGGATAAATATTGGCCAGGACACTTCGAACTAGTGGCCATGGGATGTTTTATGTCCACCTGAGAGGGCAGACGGGGCCTCGGTTCAACGTCTCATCCTATAGATGGCACTTCCGACAGTGCAGCACTGGGAGTGTCACCCTAGATTATGTGCTCAAGTCTCTGGAGTTTTCAATTCACTTCAATTCACTTGAAGAGCAGAGACTCATGCCAATAGCAGAGACAACACCAGCCCTCTCAGCCCTACTGTTTCTGTAGTGAGTTGCTGAAGTGGGAAGGGGGTGGCTGGGGCGAGGAAAAGATAGAAAGACTTGCATTTATATAGCGCCTTTCACGACCACCGGACGTCTCAAAGCGCTTTACAGCCAATGAAGCACTTTTTGGAGTGGAGTCACTATTGTAATGTGGGAAACGCGGCAGCCAATTTGCGCACAGCAAGCTCCCACAAACAGCAATGTGATAATGACCAGATAATCTGTTTCTGTTATGTTGGTTGAGGAATAAATATTGGCCCCAGGACACTGGGGATATCTCCCCTGCTCTTCTTCGAAATAGGGTCATGGGATCTTTTACATCCACCTGGGAGAGCAGACAGAGCCTCGGTTTAACGTCTCATCTGAAAGGTGGCACCTCCAACAGTGTAGCACTCCCTCAGCACTGCACTGGGAGAGTGTCAGCCTAGCTTTATGTGCTCAAGTCCCTGGAGTAAGACTTGAACCCACAGCCTTCTGACTCAGAGGCGAGTGTGCTACCCACTGAGCCACAGCTGACACTAAGGGAGAGGAAGTGTATACAAAAAGTAAAACATGTTTTAAATATTATTTTTCTTGCTTTAACGTTCTAAAATCTACGCTGCTGACTTCTGACATTGGAGGGAAGCAAAGGCCCTGAGGACTAAAACCCATTCTGGTGGCAGGGGGGGGGGGGGGGTTGGGGGGCAGAGAATACTGTAAAAATGTTAACTGCCTTTTTGTCTTCTGTTATCTTTGGGCAGCCTCAGGGACCCAGCGCAAGCTCTACTGCCAGGCGCCCTTCCGTATGGGTGCACAATGGGCGAAATCAGAGGAAAGTGAGGGAGGAGGGCGAGAAAGGCCATTCCTACCTCCTGCCACCGGGCCTGCACCTATGGCATGTGCAGGTCCAGTAATGCTGAACTGAGGGAGCTCTGGAAATCCGGGGACAGCGTAGTGGGGGTGGGTGGGGGTGGGTGAGGGGTCGGGGGCAGAGACGTGACACAATGGGCTGCGCCCCAATTTCCTCTTTGCTGCACCTGGGAATGGAGCATTGCCCAGGTGCAAAAATATGACCCTCCCTCCTCCCCCCGATATACCCCACCTTTTTAAAAAATCATATATATAAGTAAATGCTTACATTACCCGTTTCAGTGCGGTTGATTAGAGTATCTCTAACAGAGAATCATAGAATGATACAGCACAGAAGGAGGCCATTTGGCTCATCGTGCCTGCTTTTTGAATGAGCTATCCAATTAGTCCCACTCCCCCATAGCCTTGCAATTTTTCCTTTTCAGGTATTTATCTAATTCCCTTTTGAAAGTTACTATTGAATCTACTTCCACCGCCCTTTCAGGCAGCGCGTTCCAGATCACAACCACGCACTACGTAAAAATATTTCTCCTCATCTCCCCTCTGGTTCTTTTGCCAATCTCGTTAAATCTGTGTCCTTTGGTTACCGACCCTCCTGCCACTGGAAAACAATCCTTATTTATTCAATCAAAACCCTTCATAATTTTGAACGTGTTCTAATTCAACTATGAAGCATGGCAGTCTCAATAAAAAAACAAGTGAAATCTGAACTATTCAGCTTATAGCAAACAAATGGCACAATCCAGTGATATTAATGCAGGTCCGGTCAACAGAAAATCCATGTTTTAAGTTATGACACTCTGAAGATGTTGAGGGATCGACAACGCACGTCTGCTTGGGCTGAAGTTTGCTCATGGCATTTGCTGCTCGGTCGGCTAAATTAGACAGAAAGGAGGACGCAGCTCACTGCAAGGAATTTCCCGCATATTTTTTTAAGAAGCTTTAATCTGTCTTTACTTGTGCTGTTCCTGAAGTCTGTTGTTCTGCGATTCACCACAGCATGGGGTCATTGATCTGCCACATTTTTGCAGCCGTCTTCCTGTCGTTTTCATCATGCTAATTACAATGATTTATTCAGCGGGCGTGATTGGTAAATTTACTGGCCACAGGATTGCTATTTCATATGTGTGAAACACCCCTTAATAGTCTGCAGACGCACTGAAGGTTTTACCAGGAACTGGGTGCCTGTAGCCAAATCAGAACTTAATATAAGCACTTTCTAGGTATTGTATTATTATAAATGGTGACAATGATAAGACCCACTGGGCGTCAATGAAAATGAATAATCAGGAGAGATGTTTAACGGGCAGCTGATCTGATATCGCCCACTATAATCTATCGCCCAAAGTCAAAACAAACCCCCAGTGAGTCTTATCATCTTTATTTTACCCCCCCCCGTCCCTGTTACGCTGGGTGCTGCACTTCCACTGTTAAAGGCGTTGTGCACGTCTCCAAACAACTCAAGCTCAAGTGGGAAAATACATACGAACATACGAATTAGGAGCAGGAGTAGGCCATTCGGCCCCTCGAGCCTGCTCCGCCATTCAATAAGATCAAGGCTGATCCGATTACTTCACATTCCCGTCTACCCCCGATAACCTTTCACCCCCTTGCTTATCAAGAATCTATCTACCTCTGCCTTAAAAATATTCAAAGACTCTGCTTCCACCGCCCTCTGAGGAAGAGAGTTCCAAAGAGTCACGACCCTCTGTGAGAAAAAATTTCTCCTCATCTCTGTCTTAAATGGGCGACCCCTTATTTTTAAACAGTGACCCCTAGTTCTAGATTCTCCCACAAGAGGAAACATCCTCTCCACATCCAGCCTGTCCAGACCCCTCAGGATCTTATATGTTTCAATCAAGTCACCTCTTACTCTTCTAAACTCCAGCGGATACAAGCCTAGCCTGTCCAACCTTTCCTCATAAACAACCCGCCCATTCCAGGTATTAGTCTTAAGACATGATTTAGCAGTCACCATAATCAAAATGCAGCGATACTGTGTCCTACAGAGCCGGAAGATGCTGTGTTCGATCCCCGCTATGTGCTGAGTTAGCTAACCCCAGCTGGGGCAGCAGTAAGGATGTGCCAATTGACCTCAGCGCTCCTGGGCGATGGGAGAGGAAAATCAGGAATTTCTCCTGACCACTATCCCGACTGCAAGTGCATATATGGATATCAGGCGAGGACTAGGTTGGATTATGATGCCTTTCTTGGTTGACTACCCTGCTGTCACGTAGGGCTGGATTTTCTCAATGGAGACGTGCTGGAGGTGGACTGCTGGTTTCTGGGTTTCAGTCCCGCCCCTAGCGATGTCTGACCAACCCACGCTATTTTCCCTTGATTGGCCTTGTTAAGCCCGCCCTGCTTCTAAGGTGAGCCCTTGCACACAGGCTCACCAAGACCTCTCTCCTCAGCAGAAAGCAGATGGCTGCTGCATCTGAGAATGCAGCAGCCATTCTGTCATCTCTGCCGTTGAGATGAGGAACCTCCGGATCCTCAAAGGTTGAAGTCTGCAGAAAGAAGCAAAGGTAAGGAAACTTTTTCCAACACTTTACACTCACCTCTCATACTTACCTGTCCACACTTGCACCCATCACTCACCTCTACAGCTGACATTTTGACCCCTCTGACCCCCGCAGACCCACTGCTCGTCTCGCTGACCCTGGCGAGGTTCGCAGCTGTCGGGAAGCCCTGCACCAGCAGGTGTAAAATGGGGAAACAGGCAGTTAATTGGCTGTAATCCCTTTCCCGCCTCGAGGAGACGGGTCCCTGCGCGAGTCGGGGACCCGCCTCCCGGGAAGATAGTTCGTAGGTGGGTTGGGAGCGGGGTTAGGACTCGCTCCCAATTTTTCCCATTTTCCCAGCAGTCCTGCCTCTAAACCCGCCTCCTCAGGGCTGGTAAAATCCAGCCCGTATTGTCTGGAATCACACATGAGGATTGGTGAACTGGGTGAAGAAACCTATGGAACTGTTCCCGAGAATGAGTCAGTGACTTTAGGGAAGAGAAGAACTGGAATAAAAATAAATTGCATCTAGCTTCCGTTTCACTGTTACCAATGCACGTGCCCCATATTACTCATCACTTTCAGCGAAAGAACGCCTAAATGCTGCTAGTTTAAAATTTACACATTAATATCAATGGAGTTGGGAGATGGTAGGGGCCCATGAATGTGATTATTTGACGAAGCCCTCCTGAAAGGATTTTAACAGTGTCAGCTGTGGCTCAATGGGTAGCACACTCGCCTCTGAGGCAGAAGGTTGTGGGTTCAAGTCCCACTCCCAGGACTGGAAGCGCATAAAAGCTAGGCTGACACTCTCCAGTGCAGTGCTGAGGGAGTGCTGCACTGTTGGGAGGAGCCGTTTTTCGGATAAGACGTTAAACCGAGGCCCCGTCTACTCTCTCATGGTGGATGTAAAAGATCCACAAGGCACTATTTCAAAGAAGAGCAGGGGAGTTATCCCCGGTATCCTGGCTAATATTTATCCCTCAACCAACATAACAAAAACAGATTATCTGGTCATTGTTGTTTGTGGGACCTTGCTGTGTGCAAATTGGCTACCGCGTTTCCCACATTACAACAGCAACTCCACTTCATTGACTGGAAAGTACTTTGAGACTTCCAGTGGTCGTGAAAGGTGTTATATAAATGCAAGTCTTTCTTTCTTTAAACTTCCTGCACTCCTGAACAATAATTGTGACTGGGGGTTCAAGGGACATTATAATTTCATTCTAGTTGTGTATATGTTCTATAAATGTGATTGTGTGTAAAGTGTATGCTCTGTGGCCATTATCAGTTGACATTTTGTGTGTGCCAACAAAATCTCGGATGAATCACAACCAAAATTAACCGGCACACAACAAGATATTAAATTGGGCCCCTTGAGTGTTTTCATGCCCCTTAATGATTTTTCTGATTCTGGCATCTTAAGATGACAAATTCTTTCCATACACATGTATGCGGTACACAGCTCCTGTTTTAACACGTTGGATTGGAACTCTTGAATGACTCAGGGAAAGAATTGAAGAAAATGTTTTAAAAGCTGCAAATCATGTGCATAACCCCTGATGTACCAAAAAGCAGGGAATGTAGAGATAAAAATAAACCCCGCGATCGCTGGAAATCTGAAATAAGCACAGAAACATTCTACAATCAAGGGTCATGCGAACATACGAACATACGAATTAGGAGCAGGAGTCGGCCACTCGGCCCCTCGAGCCTGCTCCACCATTCAATAAGATCATGGCTGATCTGATTACTCCACATTCCCGCCTACCCCCGATAACCTTTCACCCCCTTGCTTACCAAGAATCTATCTACCTCTGCCTTAAAAATATTCAAAGACTCTGCTTCCACCACCCTCTGAGGAAGAGAGTTCCAAAGACTCACGACCCTCTGTGAGAAAAAATTTCTCCTCATCTCTGTCTTAAATGGGCGACCCCTTATTTTTAAACAGTGACCCCGAGTTCTAGATTCTCCCACAAGAGGAAACATCCTCTCCACATCCACCCTGTCCAGGCCCCTCAGGATCTTATATGTTTCAATCAAGTCACCTCTTACTCTTCTAAACTTCAGCGGATACAAGCCTAGCCTGTCCAACCTTTCCTCATAAGACAACCCGCCCATTCCAGGTATTAGTCTAGTAAACCTTCTCTGAACCGCCCATGCCCAAATCACTAGCCTCTCTGATTCTCAGTTCTTGCTCATTCCCAGCATCACTTTTTCCTGATGTAAAGCAACAAAAACATTTTTTTTTGCACCCGAAAGAAATGGCGATTTTACAAATGCGCCCAACCGCTGGAAGCCTGGAGTACCGCCCACTGATATTGGAAAATGCTGCCCGCACTAAATCTTATTTAGTTACCCTGCGGCGTGATTGGCGAGGCGAAGCTCTGTGCCAACAGCGGTGCCTGCAAAAATCCACCTCCAAAGTGTTTCTATTGCGTTAGCACTGGGGGCTGTTGTCAATTTTGTTGAAGTGGGACAAAACAAAACAGTCAAAAAAAATCAAGGGGGAAAAATCCGGTGGCTTTGTGCCTCCCGTTCGGGGCGCAAAGCAACTAGCGCCCGGGCGTGGCGCCGCTGACGCCTCCCGCGAAATTCAGCGTGAGGTTAGCGGCGGCGGTAGAGCCCCGCGGTGCTGCGTTTCTGGTGATGACGTCATCGCTGCGCGCAGTGCCCCGGCCGCAAACTTGGCTCGCGCCCCCTGACCTACCGCCGGACGCTCTGTCCGACAGGGTCAGTGTGCCGTGTTTGCGGCCGGGGCGGCACAAATTAAAGGGCAGGTGCCGGGCGGCCTTTTTTTTGGGGCCGCCTGCCAGCACCTGCCCCCTCTGGCCTCCTCCTGCGGGGTGCCGGCCGCGATCGGTCAGCCCGGCACTCCTCTTGAGCGCCGGGCTCTTTTGCCGGCACCCCATTCCCCGGTGGTCCAGCAGGGCCCCGGTGCGCGCTGCACTAGGCCCCTCCCCTTTAATCGGGGGGGGGAGGGAGGCCTACAGTACCGCGGCGCTACGTGCCGACGCGCGTGACGCCGCTGCACATAGCGCCACGATATTCAATGGGAGCGCCCCAAGAGGGAGGGGGAGTGCCTCCAGTAGTGTCCCGCCTCCTGCTTGGGGCGCTACCATTCAATTTTGGGCACGGGGGCGCTAACCTTTTCGGAGCGCTAAACCCGGCGAAGTTATCGTCCCAAAGGGGGCGCGAGACAATTTCCCCCCCCCAAAACTTTGCAATGAAACCCACATTTTGAATTATTTTACGGGGTGGTGGGGGGGGAAGGGGAAAGCACATGCCAATGGGTAGCGAGCTATGCCGGACCCTACCACTTAGCGAAATCCACAGCATAGTGGGGTGCTGTATTAAACTGACCAGTGGGTTGAAGGGATTTCACGTTCCTTTCTCTTCATCTCGAACACGTGTTTTTTCCCCTGAATGCGGTCCAGTGTTTCCAGCTAGACACTGCAGAATATCAGTGGCTTTCCTCCCCAGCTAGAAGGCAATAAAGCCTCGTTCGGTTGGGCATTGATTAAGGTGGTTGGAAAGCCCGTCCACTGGGGACCCACGAGCAGGAATACTGCGACATAAAACATGCAAAGGGATTTCAGATTTATGGATGAAGTGTCGACGCAGTATCATGTGCAGGAGCCGAGGATATCAAAGCAAGCAGGCAAGCGGACTGCCCGGACACTTAAAATGAAAAATGGGCCGTGTGTGAACGCAAGATGGTGCAAATGGAGGACAGATGGAGTCCGACATCTCTGACGTGTAATGTTTGTCTGCAACCGTGCAGCTACAGCCACCATGCTGTTTTACCAGTTAGCCATGGCTGTCGTGTTACTGGCTGGGATGAGCTTTGGTCTGCTTTATAAACAGCAACGCTTGTTCGATTCCCCCACCCCCCGCCCTCTCCCAAACAATCCGTTCCCTACAAGCTGTTCTTTAGTATCTGATGCAGCCATCTGAATACACGGAGCAGCTGCAGGACTCCGGTTTGACAACTGGCGTGCAGCAGAATGCCTGTCAGTAGCTAATAAAATGTCAGGCCGGCTGATAGTGCCTGGTAAGCTGGATTCTGCTTTCAACAACAGCTTGGCAAATACATAAGTCTGAGCCGCGCTTCCACAAATGAAAGATACATCACAGAACAAAAAGAAGCACTTGTCAGCTTTTTTTTGAGCTATATATATATTTTTTTTTAAAAGGAAAAAGACGACAGCTCCCTGATGGAAATTTGTTGCATAATCCCAGCTACACGATATAGATGCAAATCCAATTCTGGAGAAAAATGATTGTATTTGTGACCTTGTTAAAAAGCCCAGGACCGTGAATTCAAATTCCTCGCCTTGTAATGCATTACGCAGAAGCCAGTGTGGTTTATCACTTTCTAGTTATGATACTGCAGTAGTCATTAACACACGATGTGAGCTCTTCAAGCCTCAGAACTGAAACTAGCGATACAAAATTCACTCTGTGCGGTTACAAAGTGATGGTGTTTCCAGTTTCGTCCTTTAAAAATGAAACTCAAATATATCCAACCCTCCGGAATGTTCTCTTTACTCAAAAGTTATGAAAAGAAGAAAGAAAGACTTGCATTTCTATAGCGCCTTTCACGACCACCGGACGTCTCAAAGCGCTTTACAGCCAATGAAGTACTTTTTGAAGTGGAGTCACTGTTGTAATGTGGGAAACGCGACAGCCAATTTGCACACAGCAAGCTCCCACAAACAGCAATGTGAAAATGACCAGATAATCTGTTTTTGTTATGTTGGTTGAGGGATAAATATTGACCCCAGGACACCGGGGATAACTCCCCTGCTCTTCTTCGAAATAGTGCCCATGGGATCTTTTACATCCACCTGAGAGAGCAGACGGGGTCTCAGTTTAACATCTCATCCGAAAGAAGGCACCTCCGACAGTGCAGCACTCCCTCAGCACTGCACTGGAGTGTCAGCCTAGCTTTTATGTGCTCAAGTCCCTGGAGTAAGACTTGAACCCACAACCTTCTGACTCAGAGGCGAGAGAGTGCTACCTACTGAGCCACAGGTGACACATCAGTGGAGATCAGTGGAGATCATGAGTTCACAGCCCTCCGAATTTTCTGATTATTAATTTTAACGCCTGGAAGGTTGTGACGCTCCCAACATTTCTACCAATGATTTGTGTCTAAGTGGCAAGGAACACATTCCATTTATCTCTTCAAAACTTTCAACACCACCAAGGAGGGCAATCAGATAGGATATAAAGTGCACAGAATATCAACTGCTCTCCCGTCTCGTGACATGCTCCACTCTGGGAGTGCTAGCTCGTAGAATTTACCCTTATACTGATTTATTTGCGTGTAAGTAGTGTAGCACACCCTAAGTAGCTCACCTCATTCCTGGATTGACTTTGGCGTGGGAGGAGCTGTGGACAGCCATGTCTGCTGCTGGGGCCTATCGTTGTACCACATGCCTCTCCTGTGAAGCAGGGCCATGCTGAATATGGATGGGAGCGTGCCGCTGCGGTTGACTCACGTCAAGCTGTCAACCTTTTAAATGGTGGGCCTGCTGGGGTTGACACAAACGATATTCCAATTCCAAATCCTTTTCTTAAAAAAAATTATGGAGGCGATTTTCGCCTGCCTACCACCAATTTTCTTTTGGCCTGAGTAAGTGCAGCGGGACAAAAAATATCGTCTGACTCTGTCGAGCTACCAGCGGAGGTTCGCCCGTGCTGATATTTGGCCGATCCTCAGTTTAGGCATCCGGCATTCCTGCCAGAAGCAGGCGGGAGCCTCATTACTATGAGGGTCAAATGACGTTGTCAGGGCCCAAAGCCATTTTTGTGTCAACGAGGACTGCCGCTACTTTCACAACCCGCCCACAAATCATGGGTGGTGAAGCTCGGAGTGCAGCCATTTTCTGCATTACTTAAAGGGGTCCTCACCCGCCCTCGTTTAAAATGCTGCTAAGGTTTGCCTGTTATCTTGTTGTTAGCTTATTTTTGGCTACCAATGCACTTTTTTTAGCGCTTGTAGTAGCTGGAAGCTTGAGGGGGTTCTAGCGATGGAGTTTCTTTTTCCAAAAATGAGCAATTCTGTGTTGGCTGGAGGAAGAGGTGCAGCAGTAACAGGTGGGAGGAGCACACAGAGAGCTGCACCTGCAGGGAAAGCAACTGGAAGGAGGAGAGCTCACATGAGAAGGTGCAGAGGAGATTTACCAGAATGGTTCCGGGGATGGGGGATCTTAGCTACAAGGACAGGTTGGAGAAGCGGGATTTGTTTTCATTAGAGCAAAGGAGGTTGCGGGGTGATTTGATCGAGGTGTACAAGATTATGACAGGTTTGGATAGGCTAGATGGGGAAAGGCTGTTCCCGCTAGTTGATGGTACAAGGACTAGGGGGACACAGATTTAAGGTTTTGGGCAAGAGATACAGGGGGGATGTGAGGGAAAACTTTTTTACGCAGCGAGTGGTGAGGACTTGGAACTCGCTGCCAACGGAAGTGGTGGAAGCGGAGACACTCAATGTTTTCAAGGGGAGACTGGATCGGCACTTGAGGGAAATAAACTTGCAGGGCTACGGGGATAGAGCGGGGGAATGGGACTGACTGGATTGCTCTACAGAGAGACGGCACGGACTCGATGGGCCGAATGGCCTCCTTCAGTGCCGTTATGACTCGATGATTGCTTATCTTCCCAACAGAGACTGCAGGCCTAGGATAACGTACCTGCGTTTCTCTGAGCAGGCAGTGCATAAGGAGGCTGTGCTTCCCCTAGAGGCTATGACACACAGAGCTGTGTCTCACCTCGTGCAACAAGAGCTGCAAACCATTACTCTTGCTCGCTTGTGCTGAGCCAGCGACCCTGTGCAGACCACTCTAACTCAGTCTCTATACCATCGGGGCGGGTTGGGGTGGGGTGGGGTGGGTGCGCCGATTTCTGAGCTAACGCTTAGAAAGGGGTGAGTAAGTGGCGGTGCGTCTTCGGGGGGTTTGTGTCCCCCCCCCCTCCCCGGCACGGCTGCAGGCCTGAGTCGTCTGAAGGACCAAGAAAAAGGGCAGGAGGGAAGAGGGTTAGCATGCGATGGCAAGAGTAAGCAGTAGGAGATGAGCGATGGCGCAATACAGCACCAGGTTGTCATGCAGAGTGCATGGGAGAGAGTTAAGTGGAAAGAGAAAAAAGGGGGCAACTGCCCAAACACCCTACTGTGCCTGGCCTCTACCCTCGCCAACTCCAGAGCAGTGTGTCCTCCCTCAGGCAGTGATGTCTGTTGCGGCGTTTGCACCTCCTCCCATTCTCGTACTCTCCATTTTATTGTGCGCCAGCTTCTCCTGCAAGAAGCTTGGGACTGGGTTAGTGTGTGCCCTGTGGAAAGGTTCTGAAGATACATGTGGCAGCTCAGCATAGAGTGCATGCTGAGAGAAACAAGCAGCAAATATGAGCAAGAAGGGCCAGCCATTGTGAGGGCAGTAGCAGGTGTTGAGTGTCAGTATAAGAAAGTGTGGGGAAGTGTCCCCTTGTGGTTGGAGGAGAGGCTCGTGCAGTGGGGGAGGGGAGAAATTGGTAGAGTTGAGGGTAAAGTGGTGTTGCAGGACTGTAGAGGGATGTGGCGTCTTGCCTTGGCTGCCCTGTTAAGGTCATTATTTTTTTTCTTGCACTGTATGCAGTTCCTGGGTACAATGTTGGTGACCTGCTCAGAAAACGAGTGACTCCCCAAAGCCTTTCCACCATCTACAAGACACAAGTCAGGAGTGTGATGGAATACTCTCCACTTGCTTAGATGCGTGCAGCTCCAACAACACTCAAGAAGCTCGACACCATCCAGGACAAAGCAGCCCGCTTGATTGGCACCCCATCCACCACCTTAAACATTCACTCCCTCCACCAGCGGCGTACCGTGGCTGCAGTGTGTACCATCTACAAGATGCACTGCAGCAACTCGCCAAGGCTTCTTCGACAGCACCTCCCAAACCCGCGACCTCTTCCACCTAGAAGGACAAGGGCAGCAGATGCATGGGAACACCACCACCTCCAAGTTCCCCTCCAAGTCACACACCATCCTGACTTGGAAGTATATCAGCCGTTCCTTCATCGTCGCTGGGTCAAAATCCTGGAACTCCCTCCCTAACAGCACCTTCAACACACGGGCTGCAGCGGTTCAAGAGGCAGCTCACCACCACCTTCTCAAGGGCAATTAGGAATGGGCAATAAATGCTGGCCTTGCCAGCGACGCCCACATCCCATAAAATGAATTTTTTTTAAAGCCACCTCTCTCCAAGCCTGTTGACTGGTTTGGCCTGGCGCTCATCTGCCATCTGAAGGAAAGCAGACCTTCTTCGTGATCCTCACTTGCTTCACAAGCAGCTCCACAGCAGTATCTGCAAATCGGGGTGCCCTGGCTGTCTTCATTGTGCCTGCTGCCTCACAAATGCACTACCCACTAAAATCCGCCCTTCATCGTTATGAGGTGCCGGCTGGCTTTAAGAAACGTCAGGCCCACCAGATGTCCTGCCATCCCAAATGGCGAGCTGCCTATAAGCAGCGTGATTAATGCTGGCAGCTCACCAATCACAGTCAAATGAGGCCCGACCACCAAAATGGATCTGTCCTCCTGCCGACATCATCTGGCAGCTGTCCGCACTCGCTTAAACTGCACTCCGCACGAAAATGAACCCCTATGCACTCTTCAAGAGCACTTTTTTGCTTTTCCCTGGGCCGGCTGCTCCATTTACTCTTCTGACCCACTGAAATACCTGATGCTGTTCTTGGTGGTGTGGAATGTTTCCTAGCGAACTCTTCCTTCCGTCAGATCTGCTAATGCATCTCGGTTCAATCATTCTTTTTTTTTATTCGTTCCTGGGATGTGGCCAGCATTTATTGCCCATCCCTAATTGCCCTTGAAAAGGTGGTAGTGAGCCGCCTCCTTGAACCGCTGCAGTCCGCGCGGTCAAGGTACTTCATGTCAGTCACAGAATCCCCACAGTGCAGATAGAGGCCATTTCGGCCCATCGAGCCTGCACCGACACATATCCCACCCTATCCCTGTAACCCCACGTATTTAATCCCCCCTAACACTAAGGGTCAATTTATCATAGCCAAATCAACCTAACCCGCACATCTTTGGACTGTGGGAGGAAACCGGAGCACCCGGAGGAAACCCACGCAGACACGGGGAGAATGTGCAAACTCCACACAGACAGTCACCCGTGGCCGGATTCGAACCCGGGTCCCTGGCGCTGTGAGGCAACAGTGCTAACCACTATGCCACCGTGTTGCCCTATTCTGCAACGTCTTGTAAAAAATAAATTCCTGCCGAATCTGTTTTCTTGATCAATCCTGAGCCAACTGAATCTCTGCACTGAATCCCTGTAAATCCACGAGTGGAGCTGCCAAATGCAATCTTTATTGAAAGGAAGCATCAACCACTGTCTTCTTACCCTACAAGCAACTATTCCTTCTGGTCCCTTGCCAAATCTGCGACTTGTAACTTCTCTAATCCTCCCTGAGGTTCAGTTGCTTGCTCTCCTACTGAGAAAACTTTTGGCTCACTTTTCTCCTCATAGAATCATAGAAGATAGGAGCAGGAGTAGGAGTAGGCCATTCGGCCCCTCGAGCCTGCTCCGCCATTCAATGCGATCATGGCTGATCATCCAAATTCAGTACCCTGTCCCTGCTTTCTCCCCATATCCCTTGATCCCTTTAGCCTTAAGAAATATATCTAACTCCTTCTTGAATCTATTTAATGAATTGGCCTCAACTGCCTTCTGTGGCAGAGAATTCCACAGGTTCACCACTCTCTGGGTGAAGAAATTCCTCCTAATTTCTGTCCTAAATGGCTTACCCCTTATCCTTAGACTGTGACCCCTGGTTCTGGATCCCCGACCATCGGGAACATCCTTCCTGCATCTAGTTTGTCCTGTCCTGTCAGGATTTTATAAGTTTCAATGAGCTCCCCTCTCATTCTTCTAAACTCCAGCGAGTATAAGCCCAATCGACCCAATCTCTCTTCATACGTCATTCCTGCCATCCCAGGTACCAGCCTTGTGAATCTTCGCTGAACTCCTTCCTTTATCTCTAATCTCAATGATTTGGGTGAAAGGCCTTCGGACAGATTTTCCTATTGGCCGCGGCAGCAGCAACAACAGCAGCATACCTCTGATGGGGCAACACTTGTGCCTGCCCTCACATTCCCATCTCCGACTCCGGCCGATTTCCTGGCGTCAGGTTAATTAAAATAAGTTTGGTTGTTTGCCGTGTGCCGGGGTCGCCTGCTACTGCGGCAGAAGCTTTAAAAATATAAAAGGCAAACCTTGAAAAAAAATTTGGCCCCTTGCCGAATGCAATCGATCTTCAATCAATCAGGCAACTTGAGGAGGTAGGGAGGAATTTGGGGGCTGGACTTGGGGTTGCACTTGGTCTTCAACCCCTTTCAGCGTGAGTGTTAAAATTCCACCCAGGGAGAGGCTTCTTGTGTACAGGTGACACTGACAGAAGTGAGACAGGCATGATGAGGTCATCCGTCGGAGTTCACGCCAGTTCCGCTTCCAGTGCCTTCACCGCCCAAGTGAAGCTAACTTGTCTGGTGCTGCAAGTGATACCGGGGCCAATAAAATTCACAACGAGGAGTGGGCATTGGCAAAGCTGCAAATTCAAAATTCGATGTTGTTTTAAAAACAATTAAGATATTGGGCATAAAAACAGAAACCGCTGGAAACACTCAGCAGGTCAGGCAGCATCTGTGGAGAGAGAAACAGAGTCAACGTTTCAGGTCGATGACCCTTCGTCAGAACTGGGAAAAAGCTGGAGATGTAACAGGTTTTTAAGCAAGTACAGGGGCAGGGAAAGGGGGGAGGGGAGGAAAGAACAAAAGGGAAGGTCTGTGATAGGATGGAAGGCAGGAGAGATCAAGAGACAAAAGGGATGATGGTGCAAGGCAAAAGGAGATGGTAATGGGACAAGTTCAGAAACAAAAGATGGCTCTAGATGAGGTGTAAATGGCAATGGCAGAATGATCGACAGCTGCCTTGTGAGAGAGAGAAAAAAAATGAGGAAAAAAAATGAAAATAATATAGGGGCAGAGGTTATAGTCTGAAATTGTTGAACTCTATGATGAGTCCAGAAGGCTGTAAAATGCCTAATCGAAAGATGAGGTGCTGTTCCTCGAGCTTACGCTGAGCTTCATTGGAACAGTGTAAGAGGCCGAGGACGGAGAGGTCAGATATTGGGCAGGCAGAGCTGGCCCACTTACATTGTGGCAAGGGGCCATGACAATATCCCCCCACATCCCCACCTCCCTCCCCTGTACCCCAGTTGCACCAAAAATGAGTTTGGCCCTCATTCAAAGTACGCTAATACCTCTGACCCCATGATTTGGGATGGGATCAAGGTTGCATTTCAAGGGCAGACAGAAGGTCCACTCTGCCCTCAATCTCCCTCCCCCTAAAAGCCCCTACAGAGGAATTACAGGGCTCATTTCCTACTGTCGATCACAATCCCAACTAACAGTTACCACCTGTACCTCAAATAGAACTCAGTGAAACAGTATGAGTTTAATATTATTAAGAATAGAATCATAGAATAGTACAGCACAGAAGGAGGCCATTCAGTCCATCCAGTCTGTGCCGGCTCTTTCGAAGAGCAATCCAGTTAGTCCCACTCTCCCGCTCTTTCCTCATATCCCTGCAATTTTTTCTCCTTCAAGTATTTATCTAATTCCCTTTTGAAGGCTACTATTGAATCTGTATCCAACACCCAAATCAGGCAGGGCATTCCAAATCCTAACCACTTTTTGCGTAAAAAAGTTTTTCCTCATGTCACCTCTGGTTCTTTTGCCAATCACCTTAATTCTGTGCCCTCTCGTTTTCGACTAATTAATGAAAAATTTGCATTTTTCTTTCCTGATCATGTTGAGTAAAATTAATTTGGGAACTGGTTTCCACTTTTGTACCCAAGGGGTAAATTTTCAGCTTCGTGCTGTGGTGGCGGCAATTATTGGAAATCATTGGAAATCTGGGTGCATGTTGCGTGTGATTTTTCGAGCAGGAGCAGCAAAAGACGCCCAAATGTCTGATTCACGCTGTCAGGTGAGGGGGTGGGGGGCGGAAGGGGTAAGGCTCTCCGTTGAAAGCAGGAGTTCAGAAAATTACCCTTTAGAATCTGAAGTCCTTGTTCTTGTTTACCTATCCATCCATGATCTCACTCCATCCTACCACTGCAACCTTCTCTAGCTCTGTGATTCAATGGTATTCTGAGAGCAGGGGAGTTCTCCCAAAGTTCTGGCCAAAATGTATTCCTCAGCCTACATCACAAAACAGATTATCTGGTCATTTATCACATTGCTGTTTGTGGGAGCTTGCTGTGTGCGAATTGATTGCCGCGTTTCCTACATTACAACAGTGACTACACTTCAAAAGTATTTAATTGGCTGTCAAGGACATCCTGAGGTCATGAAAGGCGCTATATAAATGCAAACCCTTGTTTCTTTTTTCTGTCCATGTCCCCTCCCTCCAACATCATTGGTGTAGCTGTCCACCATCTTGGCCCCCCCCCCCCCCTTAAACCTCTCCGGCTTGCTTCCTCTCCCCCCCCCACCTTCTAAACTCTCCTCAAAGCCTATCTCTTCAACCACACCATCGGTAATCTTCCCTAACTGTGCAGTGTCCATCTCTCCTCTGTGAAATACCTTGGGACATTCATTATATTTGAAGGTGCTGCACAAAAATACAATTTGTTGTTCATGTAAAGCTGCCGCCAAGAAACCTGGTTTCCTCCAGCGAGCCAAACACTTATTTTCCCCTCAACAACTCTTCACTCTCTATAAAGCCCAAGTCTGTCCGAGACTGAAATACTGCTTTTATACTCGGGGGAAGTTCTTCTAGCATTTCTCTCATACTCCTGGACAAGATACAAGAAAAAAGACAATTGTCTTGACAGCTAATCCCTCTCTCGCTCCAGTCTCTCTATCATCCTTCACCCATCACAATCTTTCACGTCTCTCTTCTATGGATACTACTCGTGCTCATCTGAACGATCCTTTCTTGTTTCTTCTGAGCTGACAGGTTCTCCTTCCTCTCTGTGCTCAAATCAAGCCTTAACACACTGTCACCTAATCTAACTAATTACTTTCTAGGTCTTCAAATCTGTGAAACTTCTTATCTCCTTTAGTTTTCAGGCTCTTAATATCCAAACTAGGCTTCAACTGGTCAACACTTTCTGATTTACCAAACTGATAGTCCAAAGTGCATGACCACCTTGGTGCTGGCCTGCAATTTGGACTTTGGCCCTTCACTTTGGTTTCTCAGTTAAAAAGTTAGTGGCGATCCTAGTGCTCGCAGTTTATTGAATTATCTTCTGTGGGCCATTGACAAATTGACTTGATTTTCTGTTTTGACGTGATTTGATGCATTAGAAATTAACTTCTTGGGTGGATCAGTGGGTCGCACACTCGCCTCTGAGTCAGAAGGTCGTGGGTTCAAGTCCCACTCCACAGAACTTGAACACATAAAGCTAGGCTGACACTCCAGTGCAGTGCTGAGGGAGTGCTGCACTGTCGGAGGTGCCGTCTTTCAGATGAGACGTTAAACCAAGGCCCCGTCTGCTCTCTCAGGTGGACGTAAAAGATCCCATGGCACTATCTTCAAAGAAGAGCAGGGGAGTTATCCCAATATTTATCCCTCAATCAACATAACAAAAAAACCCAGTTTATCTGGTCATTATCACGTTACTGTTTGTGGGACCTTGCTGTGCGCAAATTGGCTGCTGCATTTTCCACATTACAACACCTCATTGGCTGCGAAGCGCTTTGAGACGTCCGGTGGTCGTGAAATGCGCTATATAAATGCAAGTCTTTCTATGAGAAGGAAAACAGGCAAGTACTTTTAAAGTTATGTCTTTTGAGAAAAATAGTAATTGATTAGGTTAGACTAGGAAAAAGTAAAAATGAAAGTAGAAAAGCAGAGAAATGCAAAAGAAATGAGAATAAGGGAAAGGGAAGACAGGATGAGTAGAATTAAAGCATGACTTTAATTTTAATAAAATTAAAAGAATTTAAATGCAAAGTAATTATTTTGCAGCATGTGGGTTGGTGTTAGCCTTGGCCTGGCGGTTGCACTCTCGCCTGAGTCAATAGGTTCTGTGTTCAAGTCCCACTCCACTGTCTTGAACACATAATGAAGACGGACACTTCAGTGCAGTACTGAGGGGGTGCTGCATTGGTACAGGTGCTGTTTTTCAGATGGGATGTTAAGCCAAGGCCCTGTCTGCCCTCTCACATGGGTATAAAAGATCCCATGGCACTCTTTGAAGAAGAGCCGGTGAGTGGTCCCAACGGCCTGGCCAAGATTTATCCATCAACCAACATCACTAAAACAGATTGTCCACAACAACAATAACAGCAACTTGCATTTATATCGCACCTTTAATGCAGTAAAACATCCCAAGGCGCTTCACAGGAACGTCATCAAACGATATTAGGACTTGGTCAAAAGGGGTAGTTTTTAAGGAGCGTTTTAAAGGAGGCGAGAGAGGTAGAGAAGGTTTAGGGAGGGAATTCCAGAGCTTAAGCCCCAGGCAGCTAAAAGGCACGGCCTCCAATGGTGGGGCTAAGGAAGTTGGGGATGCACATGGAGGCCAGAATTGGAGGAGCGCAGAGATCTTGGAGGGTTGTAGGGCTGCAGGAGGTTTCAGGATATGGAGCGATTTGAAAACAGGAATGAGAATTTGAAAATCGAGGCGTTGCTGGATCGGGAGCTGATGTCGGTCAGCGAGCACAGGGGCGATAGGTGAACGGGACTTGGTGCGACTTAGGACACGAGCAGCAGAGTTTTGGATTAATTCAAGCTTATAGAGGGTGTCATTCTTATATTACTGCTTGTGGGAGCTTGCTGTGCGCAACTTGGCTGCCGCAGTTGCCTACATTACAACGGCGACTGCACTTCAAAAGTACTTCATTGGCTGTGAAGCGCTTTGAGAGGTCCTGAGGTCGTGAAAGGCACGATATAGATGCAAGGGGGGAGAAATTCAGTCTCGCCCCGTTTGGGGCTCTAACTTTTGAAAGCTGGGAAACTTAGCGCCAGACGCTAATGATTCCCAGCTTTTGCAAAATTCGGTGTTTGCGCTCCAGGAAGGAAGTGGAGCTCTAAATCAAGCGCTCCACCTCCTCCCTGGAGCGCTAAAGGACACAGGCGGGGCGATAGTGGTGCACAATGTCCCGTGCAGCGCTGCCGCGTTCCGAGGTTCCTTCCCTCCCTTAAAGGGAAGGGCCGTTGCTGCAGGCTCTACAGTCAGCTGGTCCCCAACGGCAGCCCCTTTTATTTGCGCCTCCGAAGCTCCCGGCCTCCCGATGGACGCCTCCTGCAGCTGCCGGTGTTTTCGCCCCGGCGATGCTGCAGGGGGCGGAACCGAAGTTCGGGTCCGGGGCGATGCGCACGGCGATGACGTCACAATCTCCGGCCGCAGGGGAGCGTGGCGCTCGTGGCTACCGCCGCTGCAAACCTCCACGTCAATTTCACGGGCGTCGGTACTATCGCCGCGCCCGGTCGCAAAGCCGGTAGCGTCCCCGTTAGCGACCCCCGCCCCCCCCCAGAGACGCTAACGGGAGGCGCTAAGGTACCAAATTTCTCCCCCAAGGTCTTTTTGATCAGAGACATAAGCCTACGCCTGACACCTGAATAGCTTTGTTAATGCATTATTATCGCTTTTTCAGCATGCGGGGGCTGAAAACATCCAAACTTGGCCAGCTCAGGGAGACTGCAATTTTTCCAGATCTGCCAGCAATCTCAAGAATAAAGATATAAAGCTTCTTTAACCTTAAGTAACAAACCTTACTGAAAATTATGCCTTCACTGTGTTTGATATTATTAAAGATGTTTCAGTTCCCTAGCAGGGATTGATAAATTGGGACATGCATAGTATTCTGGTGCTGATCTTATCGTGCCAGTTGCTAGCTCTGTCCACTCGAAGTAACTCGTCCCACTGGGTCGATACAGTTACAGCTTGTTAACTGGCTGCGTCCTGAGGTGCTGACCTGGGAGAGACCCATAGAAACGAGTTCTGTACTGACTGCGCCAGAGGTGTGATTTTTGGTAAGTGGCTTTAATGTTGGACTTTAAAACCACATCAAGCAGGTTGTGGGGAATTGCAGCTCTAATGTTGTCGACAGATGCTGATTTGATGTATCTGAGTGCACTGTCAACAGCTAGCAGTAAGATTCAGCCAGCATTGATGGAATGTGGTCTGAACTGCTGCCAGTTGTATAACAGAAGTACAGTCAGTCACACTGCCACTTTATAGTTCTCTGTGCTGCTTTGATCACTCTTTAAATCAGCTCATCGCAGTTGCTGGAATCTCTGAAGTAATAGGTATTTATTAGCAACATGCCTTACAAATTCAGTTTTAAAATGGCAATTCATTGTAAAGTAACAGGTAGCTAGCTATAGCTTAAAAAAACAATCCATTTCTTTAATTCAGCAGATTGATGTGGTCTATTGAGTTGGTTGCCAAGCCGACACTTGGTCAAAAAGCAAAATATTGCTTCCACCATGAGAGATGGGAGGTTTCAACAGCCCCGGTTACCTGCTCTACCTTAGTCACCGGTCGGTCACTGCTTGCACTCGGCATACCAGCCCCACAGATGCTCTGCCAGGCTGGCGACACGGGAGCTCTGGCCTGGAGGACTCTGCCCTCTGACCACGCCCCCTTCTCACCATGGCGATCTTTCTCGCAGCGGCAAGAGGCTCCGCCCTCCCCCACCCCCCCACCCCCAATCAGGCTCCACGGAAACTGTTGGAAAAGGCCAGACCTGGTGAATCAGGTTCTCGCCCTAATTTTTCGGCCGAGTCCCGCCAGACTCCTGCCGAAGGTGGGGGCGGGGGGGACCGGGAGTGCGGCAGAAGGGCTATGGATTTTATGTTATTTGGATGGGCAGATGACTTGAGTGTTATATCAATGTAAACGGCAAGAAATCGCATGAAAGAAAGAAAGACTTGCATTTATGTCGCGCCTTTCACGACCACCGGACGTCTCAGAGCGCTTTACAGCCAATGAAGTACTTTTGAAGTGGAGTCACTGTTGTAATGTGGGAAACGTGGCAGCCAAGTTGCGCACAGCAAGCTCCCACAAACAGCAATGTGAAAATGACCAGATAATCTGTTTTTTTGTTATGTTGGTTGAGGGATAAATATTGGCCTCAGGACACCGGGGATAACTCCCCCCCCCCCTGCTCGTCTTCGAAGTAATGCCATGGGGATCTTTTATGTCCACTTGAGAGAGCAGACGGGGCCTCAGTTTAACGTCTCATCCGAAAGACGCCACCTCCGACGGTGCGGCACTCCCTCAGCACTGCACTGGGAGTGTCAGCCTAGCTTTATGTGCTCAAGTCCCTGGAGTGGGGACTGTGAACCCACAACCTTCTGACTCAGAGGCGAGTGTGCTACCCACCGAGCCACAGCTGACATGAACATCTAAATAATGTCATTGAGGTCTAACTTAAATAAAACTAACTGCAAATTGGCAGGCGCCAGTGCAAAACCTGACCAGAAAATTGGGTGGTGTGTTGTGGGTTAGTGAGAATGAGCCTAAAGGCAGCTATGGAGATGCTGGGCTCCTACGGTCTCCAGCTGAGAATTGACATGACTCGTACGGTTGACAAGTTGCAGTGCTTGTCTTTGCTCAGACTCAAGCTTGTGGCTGGAGAGGCATGAATGACGTAAATGATTTAGTACTGCACAGGCAAGACACGTGTCAAAATAAAGTCTGCGTCTGAATTAAGGTATTGGAGAAAGCTGACAGTTTAATTAACTTCTGCACTACTCACCTGAACTCAAACTGGTTTCCAGAGTTCTGTTCTCTGCTGAATAACATCAGTGAGTGCTAACCAGCCTTGGTTACTCAACTTGCCATGTCAGAAATCAGGTTACTTTGTGATCCAGCTAAAATTTCGGGCTGGATTTTCAGTGACCCGTGGAGGTGGGTTTGGAGGCGTGTGAGGGGGTTAAAATTGCAAAAACTGGCGGGCGGGCACAAGTCCGCCTCCATCCCGCCTCCACGCAATTTTCATTAAATGGTGTCTGCTGGTCCCGACTCCGTCCCGCCTTTAAGAGACGGGATAGGCTGTTAAGGCCCTTAACAAGCACTAAATTGCTTCTATAATGCCATTTTGAAAGGCCTTTGTGCTTTTAACCCTTGTTCTACATGAAGCACGCCTGTTCTGAAACACGATTGTGAAACCTGGCGGGAGCACATATCGAAAGCTGACTATCAGCTGCAGGTCCACTATTACAATGGAGAAGTAAGTAGTATCTGGGAGCAGACCTAGGGCGGCTGCTGCTCATTTCTGCGAGCAAAGGGCAGTCTCTCTCTCTCTCCCTCTCTCTTTGCATCCAGGTCCTCTCACAGCAAAGGCCAGGCAGTCTCTGAAGCCCTTCAATGCAGCAGCAATGATGACATCATCAGAGGCGACTTTCAGACTCAAAACACTAATTGGGTCATGGGTTCCCACATGCTGGAACTCAATTGCCCAATTAGGTGAAAATTGCATCAATCTCCCACATCCAAATGCAGTCGGGTGGATAACACGACCCCAACCCGCCCCAGTATCAAAATCCAGCCCTTCGTCTTCACAGGAGCAACCCACATCCTGCCAGCTGATGTTCAAGTCTGCACTCTTGCCTCTGAATCAGTAGGTTGTGGGTTCAAGTTCCACTCCAGAGACTTGAGTGCATAATCTGGGCTGACACTCCAGTGGCAGTGCTGAGGGAGAGTGCTGCATTGTTGAAGGTACTCTCTTTTGGATGAGATGTTAAACCAGGCATAGCCCTTTGTCAGAATTGGAATTAAAACATCAATGTTTGATGTTAAATATTTTTGATGGAGAAAATACTAATTATAACAATGCCTGACTTGCTCAGTGTTTCCAGCATTTCCTGATTTTTTCAGGTTTCCAGCCACTACAGTATTTATTTTACTAATATAAAAACAGAAAATGCTGGAGATACTCAGCAGGTCAGGCAGCATCTGTGAAGAGAGAAACAGAGTTAACGTTTCAGGTTGATGACCTTTCGTCAGAACTGGAAAAAAGCAGGAAATGGAACAGGTTTTTAAGCAAGTGCAGGGGCTGGGAAATGGGGGAGGGGATGAAAGAACAAAAGGGAAGGTCTGTGATAGGATAGAAGGCAGGAGAAGTGAAGAGACATGAAGAGATATTCAAGGCAAAAGGAGATGGTAATGGGACAGGTTAAGAAACAAAGGATGGCTCTAGATGAAGTGTGAATTGCGCTGGCAGAATGAAAGACAGCTGCCATGTGGGAGAGAAGAATAGAAGGCACAAACAAAAAGTGTGGATAAAAAAAATATATATATGATTGGGGCCGAGGTTATGATCTGAAATTGTTGAACTCTCTGTTGAGTCCAGAAGGCTGTAAAGTGCCAAATCGAAAGATGAGGTGCTGTTCCTCGAGCTTACACTGAGCTTCCGTGGAACAATGCAAGAGGCCGAGGACGGTTTATTTTACTGTTAGGCTGCAGGATTGGACATTACATTAATATGTATTGTCACGTCCTAATTTTTATCCTTGTGTTTAGATCTGTCTTACAGTTCCTGATCTCTGGAGCCTCTCCCTATCACTGACTCTAGCTCTTGTATATCCCACACTCTTTACCCAATCATGGGTGCTTTCACTCGTCCAGGTCCCACTCTGTGGAATTCCTTTCCACGTCCCTCTCCTCCTTTCAGAGCCTCCTTTATATGCAGAACTCATGAGGTCCCAAAACCTGGGCTCGGCAGTTGATGAAGTACATAAGCTGGCCCACTGACCAGCAGGTTCTTGCCAACCAACATCAGGGGTGGACTGGCCATATGGGAAATCGAGGGATTTCACAAGTGTCCCTGTGAATGGCTCCATGGTACTGTATTATTAGCACATCCCCTTTCGCTGTACGAATCCTGAAGAATCCCACATCCTTTTTGGGGGAGTCAGTCCATTTCTGACCGCCACCTTCTCCCGCTCACTCATACCTCCTCCGTGTTTATATCTAGATCCAGGGTGTGTACCTGTCTTGGCGCGCATGGCTGGTGGAGTGAGTGAGAGAGGATGTGTGACGTGTGGGAGTCACTGGGACCTGCAGCTGGTTCTTGGGCAATACCTATGGAATCAGAATACATGATGCATCATGCAGCTACATGGAGTTGGAAGGTTTTATGAGCTGAAGCCCTTTTAAAATGTCTGTGCCAACAGTTTCAGGTAAAGTTGCATTTGTAACTTGTGCCCTGCTGCAGAATTGCTATGCATGGTAAGCACTCAAAAGGCTGTAAAATGTTCAAAGTGGAAGGAAACATCTTGGTGGCATGTATACGTTGTCCATCGACTTGGCTTAAGTTCATGGTATGGAACGTTACCTTGCTTGATATTGTCAGGCCTGCAAACTTCTTTCACATTTGGAGCCTGATCCTCTGATTGGTGTACACAGGATTGACATGGAGAGACACCTTCTCCCAGGTACAATGGACTTCTGTCACGTGGGGGGAGAGTGCCTTGAGTTCCTAATATGGGTGGACCTCCCTGTGCCCCACTTCTTCGAACAAGACTTCCAGGAAACTATGCTGTTTGGACATGCCGCTGCTCCGTTCTCACACTTACCGCTCTCGGCAGGTATTGTAAAACTTGTAGCCTCCAAAAATTCACCCCCCTTTAAATGGCCACTGCAGGTCTGTAAATATCCTTCAGCGGTGCCAGATATCCTGCGCCCCATCCCCAAACACATCGAGATCCCAATCACAGGTGGATTACACAACAGAAGCTTGCTCTGAATATGTAGTGAGGCTTGACGCTGTTTGTGACACGGGCAGGCAGGCACAATGCCCTTACCGCAAGATTCCTGCTGACTCCAGGCTCAGCTTGGAAAACCCAATCCTGTCCGTTCAAGCATCATTTTGACAAAAAGTAAGTGCCCCAGCAGGAGGAAGCCCTGTTCAGTGCTGAGTTAGCTTAGTTCAAGGGAGACAGCAACTGGGGCACTGTGATTGGCCCCAGTATCCCTGAGGTAGGGAGGGGGAAAATTGGCAAAGATTCCCACTCCTGATGGCTATTCAGTGATTGCTGCTGGAAATTGCGGGCTGAATTTTAATGGGTTAGGAGGTGCGGGGGGGGCCTCCGAAGTGGTTGGGAAACCCCCGTAGGCCCAGCCGAATTTAATGGCGGGGCCTGAATTGCATGCCATTTCAATGCAGTTTGTGATCCATCTTTGGGATTATAAAGTTGCTGAGAATTATCTACAAGTATGTAACAAGTGCAAGTGCACTGAAAACAAAATTCCTGGGCCATGTGGGACAGTGAAGATTTTATGGAGCGTGGAAATAAAGTTCGCTGAAGTGCTGCTCGGCCAAATGGTGCTTCACTGCAGCTAAGCCCCGTCCGGGTCAGCAGGTTCATGCAGTTCTGCAACCTCCGTATTAAGGTGCATTAACTCTCTTTGGGAGGTCCCACCATGACCCCCAGTGGCCCGGTTTGCGTCAGGTCAGGTCAGATTCGGAAATTCCTTTGGCTTTTAACTTGCTCTGGGTATGATTTTGATGAATAGACTCAGGCATTTGAAAATGCCGTGTCTCCGAGCATTGGGCTGCTATTTACACGCAGCAAGGTTTTGTCAACATATGTCGACTCTTTGGGGGTTTGCTAAAAAAAAAAACTCTGACATAAGGGATGACAACGATGCCAATGCCAAAAGGGTGCTGGCAAAGTCTGTTGAAGAATTAATGACTGACATCAATGAGACTAAAATAGTGTGTCCCGCAGCATGTACACCCAACTGACGTGCCATTGGCCCAAAAATTAGTGCCGCTACGCGAGAGTACGCACTGTGTACTCTCGCGTATTCTGTCTCCAATTGCCGGTTTTCTGCATGCACTGCGCATGCGCTAAAAACCGGCACTTGGTGATTTCAAAAGGGGGCGGTTCCTAGGTGAACCGCGTGCGCGCTACAGGCTGCGCGCACGCAGTGCACTTAGTGCTTTGAACGCGCAGGTAAGCATGGAAGATTTTGCACATAAAGAAAGGAGGCGTAAGACCCTCTTTTAACAAGGTAAGTAGTTAATTAAGTATTATTTTGAATTTTTTTCAACAGGTATATCTTTTTTAGAGACTTTAAAGAAAGGTAAGTTTGTTTTTATAACTTTTTAAAAGATTTTAAATTTTTTCAAAAATTTAATTTTTTGCTTAAAATGGTTAATTTATTTAACTATACTTATTTTATTAATGTGATGGTTTTTAAAAAAAATTTAATTGAGGTTTAGCTGTTCTTTTGGGGGGTATAGATTCATAGCTTTCACAGCACTTTTGTGAAAGCTATGAATGAAAGATGGTGTGCTGCCATTGGCTCTAACTGAGTCACGTGATCCCACAGCTCGCACGAATTAACTGCGCCTGTGGGATACGCAAGCCCTGCACAGCTGCTGTCCAGAACATCAAGTTCGTGCGAGCTGGGAATGAAAAAGCCAGCGCGCAGTGAGAGATCACGGGGAAGCCTTACCCTCGCATGAAGGCGCCCTCACTAATTTTTGGGCCAGTATATTTCTTGTTGGTTCTTCCCCTCTTCTCCTGAATGTGCTGTCTCTCGCTGGGGTGAAGGTCCGTGGACACCAGCAGCCCCTCCAGCGCCTCACTAAAGCGAACGTTCCACCTGTGTACTTCGAGACGCTGAATGTCAGCAAGCTATTCCACTGCAGGAGGTTACATCACCATCAAGACCAATTCTGTGCTGCAGCAGGCGCAGGCTTGTGCGCGGGAGGGGGGGGGGGGGAATTTTAACCTAAAATAAAATGGGTGCACTGGGGGCGTGTGGGAAGTTAAAGTGTTAAAAATCTGAATCCCGACCTGAACCCACCTCCAACCCGCCCACTTCCGGTTTAAACGGAGGCGGGACGGGAGCAGGCAGCCAATCCGCTGCCAGGAGGCGGGTCGTCTATTTCACCATTTTAGCAAACCCCCAAAGAGTCGACATATGTTGACAAAACCTTGCTGTGTGTAAATAGCAGCCCAATGCTCGGAGACACGGCATTTTCAAATGCCTGAGTCTATTCATCAAAATCATACCCAGAGCAAGTTAAAAGCCAAAGGAATTTCCGAATCTGACCTGACCTGACGCAAACCGGGCCACTGGGGGTCATGGTGGGACCTCCCAAAGAGAGTTAATGCACCTTAATACGGAGGTTGCAGAACTGCATGAACCTGCTGACCCGGACGGGGCTTAGCTGCAGTGAAGCACCATTTGGCCGAGCAGCACTTCAGCGAACTTTATTTCCACGCTCCATAAAATCTTCACTGTCCCACATGGCCCAGGAATTTTGTTTTCAGTGCACTTGCACTTGTTACATACTTGTAGATAATTCTCAGCAACTTTATAATCCCAAAGATGGATCACAAACTGCATTGAAATGGCATCACAATTCACTTTATACATCTTCAGGTCAAACAGCCATTACTGATTCCATATATTGCTTCATAGCCGCTTGTCACTCGCGAGACTAAAGTTTACTCTGAATTATTTTGGGTCTTGTATACAGAATCGTGAAGGGAAAACAGGATGAGTTGAGTCATGATATTTACTTTACATTGGAAGAAAATGTTTTCTTTAATTTTCTATTTTGTTATGGAATACTTGTCCTTGTATATTCTGTTTCCTCTACTGAAGCCAAAAGTTCTGTGCTATTTAGTACAAAGCTATAGATAAAGGAACCAGAATCAGGAACTCTGCATCAGAGTTGTGGAGTGCACTAGCCACATTGACACTTAAAGTCGATCCATTCCTAGTAGACTGTTTTTCTCCCATTGGCACCATTAAGCTCGAAGTTTCCTGTTTCCTTCAGCTTATTTTAAGTCTTTTGGAAATGAAGGATTAACCCTTGACCAAGATAGTTATCTTTGTCTTAGATTTCAGTTTGTTATTTGCTAACACAAACATGTCTGGTTGAAGCCACTCCATCGCGGTTCCAGATGCAAGAAGCTTCTCCTAAACCTGCAGCTGACGACTGCCCGCGACACCATCAGGGACAGTATTGTCTCACCTGACAGTAGCTGTTGGCATCAGGTTAAAATTATTCAAGAAGCCGATTGCAATCTTACCACAAAGAGCAAAATCAAAGCCCCTTTTCCCAGACTTGTTTATAAAGTCTAGGCCTAAAAATTCAGTTGCTTTGCGCCTCCCGTTAGCGCCCTTAGAGGGCGCTAACGGGGCGCAAAGCAACTACCGCCCGGGCGCGGTGCCGCCAACTCCTTCCGCGAAATTCAGCGGGAGGTTAGCGGTGGCGGTAACCGTTAGCGCCCAGCGGTGCTGCGCTGCCGGCGATGATGTCATCGCCGTGCGCAGCGCCCCGCTCGCGCCCTGGCCGCGATCTTCGGTAGCGCCCCCTGACTTACCGCCGGACGCTATGTCCGACAGGGTCAAGGGGGCCTACCTGCGGCTGGGGCGGCGGCAAATTAAAGGGGAGGAGCCGGGCGGCCATTTTTGTTGCTGGCCGCTTGCCAGCACCTGCCCCAGTTGCTGTCCCCGGCGCTGCGCTCCGTGAGCCCGGCACTTCTCTTGAGTGCCGGGCTCTTTTGCCGGCACTCCCAATCCCCGGAGGCCCAGCTGGGCCCCGGGTCGTGCTGCGCTAGGCCCCTCCCCTTTAATAAGGGGAGGAAGGCCTGAGGTGCTGCGACGCGATGTGCCGCACACTATGTCCCATGAGGGAGGTGGGGCGCTTCCAGCAGCACCCCGCCTCCCTCTTGGGGCGCTACTGGTGAATTTCGGCCGTGGGGGGGCGCTAGTTAGGGCCCCAAAGAGGGCGTGACCCAATTTTTCCCTCATGGGGCTTGTCTTTTGACTCGTTAGCCTTATTAAGGAGAACGGTGTTGGCTCTCTGGATGGCTCATGGGATAAATGCAGTGTGTGGTGTGGTACTCAGTTACACGGATTCAGAAGGTCCCAGGCTCAATCCCTGACCTCTGCAAGGGTAACATATCTCAGCTAGGTCGGTGATGACATCTGCTATTGACATCAACATCCTGCTTGGGAGAGAAAAAACTCGCCGGGTTCAAACTTCTGCTTGTTATTCAGTGACCCCCCCCCCTGCTGGGAATTGCACATATAGACGTCAGCTGAGGGTAGGATCAGGCTCAGCTGTGATGTCCCCAGTGTCAGACTACTGGCTCACATTCACTGCCCAGGCTGATACAAAGATTCAGCAGCTTGTACAACATACTAGAGGCCTGTTAGCACCCAGGGAGATGTACCCCAGCACGGGTTACTGGAGAAGAGAAGACAATGGGGGGGGAAAAAAGATAACTACTGTACTGTGGGGACATGCCTACAATTTCCTGGTAAGTCGTCCCCAGCTGGGATCGTATATCAGGAAACCGAGAGTGCAAAATTCTCTGCGCTGTCATAAAATTGGCCCTTTTGTGTAAAAGCTCCTCTCCAGGCGTATCATGAAGCAGCGGAAAGGCGCATGTGCAGGACTCCCGATTCATGAAATCACTGAAGTGACATTCTAATGGGTTGAACCCAGGCCAATGATGCAAAATAAGGGGTGATTCCATGATTCGGCGCTCCCAATGGGGAAGCAATGCTCACGTGAAGTATCTTAGGAAATCGCTGATGGAGAATTTATGGGCTGCACGGTTCCCCACTGCGAGTGCTGGTTCATGGAATCACCTCTGTATAGTATTGCATCTCAATAACTCAACAGATTTACAATTGAGTTTCTGCCAAAAATTGTTTGTACTCCCGGCCCAGTGGAAAATCTAGCCCAACGACATATATAGGATAACCCCCCACAGAGTTTGCCACATATTACAAGGCTGCATCGAGGAGCTGAGAGATCATAAGCTGCAAGAGCAAAGCCTATCCCCTGTGATCCAACCCCACGATATATTACTGTCTTGGAAAGTGTTCCAGGGTGTGTTATTTTTTGCGATATATTAAAAATCTTGTCTGTGCATTCTTCCTGCCTGCTAAACATTTCTTCTCGTTGTAACGTTTTTGTCACATTTTTTTGTCTCAGCTTTTCTATTATAATTTCCATTGTCCACATTTATAATGGGAACTGCCTATGTAAACTTGTAATTACAATCTCCAGTCAGCAGTGGCATTGTAATGCCATAGTTTGGAGTATCTCAGTTCCTCAGCCTTCACTGCAAAGAACCACCGATAGCCAAACAACCCCACTTCCTAAATTGCTGTAACCGTTGCTATTTAGCTATAAATAATAATTTAAATGACAAAAAATGATAATATTGTATTATAAAAATCAAAATAAAGACAGAATGTAGGGTGTTGAATTTCCACAGGGCTCTCCTGATCTCTCCTCTAACATTGGCAGAAGGTGAGTGGAGACCCTGGAGTAATGAAGTAAATGGCCATTTTTTTTTGCTGCTTACACCAGTTCTCCGGGGTTTCTGCTGCTCGAAATCTCAGGTGTAGGACTTTAAAATGATTTATGATCGATTTATCCTCCACAGTCTAACCCTGCTTCAGTTGAAGACTATGCTTGGTCGCGATTCCCCACATACAACACAATGGGACCTCAACTAGTAATAGACCAGACTTACATATACCATGCACTTCCTGTCACACCATCGCCTTTCAGAGGTCACACTTTACTGTATTCTCTGAATCACCGTGAGCAGCGCCATAGAAGATCTGAAAGAAAGAAAGACTTACATTTCTATGGCGCCTTTCACAACCACCAGACGTCTCAAAGTGCTTTACAGCCAATGAAGTACTTTTGAAGTGGAGTCACTGTTGTAATGTGGGAACCGCGGCAGCCAATTTGTGCACAGCAAGCTCCCACAAACAGCAATGTGATAATGACCAGATAATCTGTTTTTCTTTGTTATGTTGGTTGAGGGATAAATATTAGCCCAGGACACTGGGGATAACTCCCCTGCTCTTCTTCGAAATAGTGCCATAGGATCTTTTACATCCACCTGAGAGAGCAGACGTTTAACGGCTCATCTGAAAGACGGCATCTCTGACAGTGCAACACTCCCTCAGCACTGCACTGGAGTGTCAGCCTAGCTTTATGTGCTCAAGTCCCTGGAGTGAGACTGTGAACCCACAACCTTCGGACTCAGAGGCAAGTGTGCTACCCACTGAGCCACAGCTGACACCTATCACTCACTCTAGAAGTTATATGCGGACTCTGAATCCTTTCATATCCCCATTCCTCTGGTAATTTAATGGACGCAATACCTCATTAAAAAATAAGTCGATTAAAGCCTCCATTAAAACAGCAGACTGAGGAATGTCATGCTAATGTCTGATACTGTAAACAATAACTTTTCGGCTCTACAAACTTAACATTAATTGCCACTTGAAATTTTGTTTGTTGATTTGTGGTCCTTTTGTTGACTATGGTGCCATTGTTCTAATGGTTTATCAGAGCTTGCATGTGCTGCAACAGTGCCCGTCACGTATTGCAGCTTGGCTTCAGGATCACCATTAAACCCACCCCATTTCTAGCCACTGCTCATTTTAGATTAAAGACAATGGGGGGAAAATTCGGTTGTTAGCGCCCGGGTGCGGCGTCGCTAACACCTCCCGCAAAATGCAGCGGGTGGTTAGCAGCAGCGGTGGTAGCCGATAGCGCCCCGCGGCACTGCGCCTCCGGGGATGACGCCATCGCCGTGCGCAGCGCTCTGGCCGCAAACTTGGCTCGCGCCCCCTGACCTACCGCCGGACGCTATGTCCGACAGGGTCAGGGGGGCGTATTTGCGGCCGGGGCGACGATAATTAAAGGGCAGGTGCCGGGAGGCCATTTTTTGGGGGGGCCGCCTGCCAGTACCTGCCCCCTCTGGCCTCCTCTTGTGGGATGCCGGCCGCGATCGGTCAGCCCGGCGCTCCTCTTGAGTGCCAGGCTCTTTTGCCGGCACCCCATTCCCCGGTGGTCCAGCAGGGCCCCGGTGCGCGCTGCGCTAGGCCCCGCCCCTTTAAGCACTTCCAGTAGCACCCCGCTTCCTGCTTGGGGCTCTACCATTGAATTTCGGGCGCGGGGGCGCTAACTTTTTCTGGGCGCTAAAAGTAGCGCCCCAGCAACGATATCACACTAAAAGGGTCGCGAGCCAATTTTCCCCCGCAATGTATTTAAAAAAAATATATATAACATATGAGGAAATAATGATAGTTATTCAATATTAGGATTCAGAGGGATAGAGTTTCTGCTTGTTTCCACTAGTTTTGTGCACAGATTCCAGTGCAATCAACCCAACCGGCGCAGAAGATCGGGAAAATTTAAACGTACGTTACGCCCAAAACCACTTACGCTGGTGTTTTCCGATCACCTTTTACACTGGTTCAACATTCAATTCGCCCGGATCAGGACCCGCCCACAAAACTGGCCGCGCCCCCGGCCGACCTTGCGAGATCCTATTGGTTGCGCTGGTTCGAGAAGGCTCTTCAAATTGCGCTCATTTTTTGAGGCGCGCAGGCGCTAATAGGCATAGCTTTTTCTGTATCAAAAAATATTTAATTCACTAAGAAATTATTAAATGGTTCAGTACAGTTTTTTTTACGTCATTTTAAATCAGGTGGAGGACTGGACACCCGTATTAAAAATGATTATTTTTGCCGGTGAACCTGTTTTCAGCTGTATTTAATAAAACTGCAGCAGGTTACCACACTTTTAAATACATCAAGGAATATTTTTTAATAGAAAGAAAAATAATAGAAATGATTACATTCTATTATGCTGCCCGATTGTGCGGGTTAAAAATCATAGAATCATAGAAATTTACAGCACAGAAGGAGGCCATTCGGCCCAGCTTGTCCGTGCCGGCCGACAAAGAGCTCTCCAGCCTAATCCCACTTTCCAGCACTTGGTCCGTAGTCCTGTAGGTTACAGCATCCCAAGTGCACATCCAAGTACTTTTTAAATGCGATGAGGGCCTCTGCCTCCACCACCCTTTCAGGCAGTGAGTTCCAGACCCCCCACCACCCTCTGGGTTCGTGGAGGGTTTTATGTTTGGAATTATGCAAGTGAACTTTAGCAGAAACTTGGGCAACTTCAAGCACAAATTGGGTACAATTTCCCAACCGCGCCCAAAAGCAGAAACTCTACCCCAGAAACATTTGTAAAGCGGTCACTCAGGCTTTGCTCTCTCAGCTTACGATGCGATCCGAGCAATCTCTCCCAACTGAAACGCGCTACCAGCTATCCATATCAGCTCTGCTGACAAGTGAAAACAAAATCATATTGACAAAGGTAACCGTGATTCATCCTGTTACAAAATAGTCCACGAGCACTGACTGACATTTGTTCTGTTGAGAAGCCAAGGTGGAAGAACAATGCTAGACAACAGCAAAGGTTATATATAAAAAAGTAAAAAGGATAAGGTACATCAGGAAGTAATGATTAGGTCAATATTAGCTTTTAAAAGCCTGAAGATTGCAGGAGAAAGAGAAGACTGGAAGATGGAAGGAGTGCCACAGTTTTGAGATAAACTGGTAATTGGCTGACAACATCCTTCTTACTGAAGAAACATAAAACCTGCATCATGTCGTTATTTTTTCCTCAGTGGCTCCAGACAATGACACAATAGGAAGTAACCCCTCAGGGGAACTTGTCTTTGAGGTACTATCTCTCAAATGGCTTTTGCTTCTTTACTTCATCACTTCAGACCATGAGGAAGTGATAAACAAACTTCTGTGATTTACAACAGGAACTCGTAGTGACAGTAACAACCTAGGCAGAAAAATTAATTAAGTACAGCATTTTATTTTCTCAATCTCCCATGTGCTGTCAATCAACAGGGAAAAGAAAAGGATTGTTCATTTCATTTGCACATGAATCTTCTTTTTTTGTTGTTGCCTTCATTCATTCATGGTCTGTGCCTTTAGGAGTTTTGATTGAGGTTGTTGCTGAGAAAACTGAACAGCTTAAGCTTCAGTGAGCACAATGTGCACATTTCCAAACATTTTCAATGGTGAGTAGCTGTTCAGTGATCAGAAGTTGCTCACTGCACCTCAAGCACCCTAACAAGTTAACACGGCGCAAATATTTTTCACTGCCTACGGGTATTCTTGTTATTATTGTACCAAACCACACATGGGAGATGACAGTCTCCCTTTACCACAGCCTTGGCAAATGCAAGATATACTACGGTGACACCGGGGATGAAAGGCTTTAGTTGTGAGAAGGGATTAGAGAAGCGGGCTCGTTTCAATAGAACAGAGAAGATTAAAGAGGAGAACTGATAGAAGTTTTCAAAATTAATAAACGGTTTTGATAAGGTAAATAGGGACAAACTATTTACACTGCTCAGTGAGTCAGTAACTGAAGGGCATAAATTGAAGATTAGTAGCAGTGGCCGAGGTTAGGGGAGGCGTTTTTATGTAAAGGGTTATTAGGACATCGAATGCCCTAACAGAAACAATGGTGAACTGGAATCCAGAATAGTTTTTAAAAACCAAGTGGCTGTTGGGGGGAAGTGGATAAATATTTGAAAAAGAAAAAAATAACAAAAAGTTTTGGGGGAAGATCAGAGGAATGGAACGATGTGGACAGCTCTTGCAGAGAGCCAACTCAGGCACAACAAGCTGGATGGCCTCTTTCTGTGCTGTAAAATCCAACGGTCATATATATCATGCACATAATTTTAAAATCATAATATGCATTTGATCACAAGAAGGTGCAGAATGAGAAATGGCAAATCAGCTCCACTCCAGCTGCAAGACATGTACAATCTGCTCCATCAAGGGCTCTAGCCAGAGCACTTCATCTTCAAAAGGATGGTTTTGGATAAATATTTCCTGATTCCCCGCATTAAAAAAGCAGAATCCCAGAATAATCGTTCCTCTCGCATCTCCACTGTTGAACCTTGGCCCCCGCTGTTACCCAGACAACGCTGCATTGAACCGAATTGTACTTTGGGGATTGCATGCTGGTGTGAGAAATGGCAAAATCTCGCTGGTGCAGTTGTGCGCTCTGAGTGGGCTGAGGCATGTTGTTGGGGCAAAGGATAGGATGCGTTGGTCTGTGATTCACCCGTGCACTACCTGATGTAGAAATGCTTAATGCTAACCTACGGTGAAGGAAGTGGGAATATTTATCATTCCCTGGCACACAGGAAGATGGTTGTGGTGGTTGAAGGTCAATCATCACAGCCCCAGGACATACGCTGCAGGAGTTCCTCAGGGCAGTGTCCTAAGCCCAACCATCTTCAGTTGCTTCATCAATGACCTTCCCTCCAACATAAGGTGAGAAATGGGAATGTTTGCTGATGACGGCATAGTGTTCAGTGCCATTCACAACTCCTCAGATAATGAAGCAGTCCATGCCCGCAAGCAACAAGACCTGGATGACATTCAGGCTTGGGCTGATAAGTGGCAGGTAACATTCGCGCCACACAAGTGCCAGGCAATGACTATCTCCAACAAGCGAGAGTCTAACCACCTCCCCATGACATTCAACGGCATTACCATCGCCAATCCCCCACCATCAACATCCTGGGGGTCACCATTGACCAGAAACTTAACTGGACCAGCCATATAAATACTGTGGCAACAAGAGCAGGGCAGAGGCTAGGTATTCTGCGACGAGTGTCTCACCTCCTGACTCCCCAAAGTCTTTCCACCATCTACAAGGCATAAATAAGGAGTGTGATGGAATACTCTCCACTTGCCTGGATGAGTGCAGCTCCAACAATACTCAAGAAGCTCGACACCATCCAGGACAAAGCAGCCTGTTTGATTGGCACCCCATCCACCACCTTAAACATTCACTCCCTCCACCACCGGCATACCGTGACTGCAGTGTGTACCATCTACAAGATGCACTGCAGCAACTCGCCAAGGCTTCTTCGGCAGCACCTCCCAAACCCGCGACCTCTTCCACCTAGAAGGCGCATGGGAATACCACCACCTTCGAGTTCCCCACCAAGTCACACACCATCCTGATTTGGAAGTATATTGCCCGATCCTTCATCGTCGCTGGGTCAAAATCCTGGAACTCCCTCCCTAACAGCACTGTGGGAGTACCTTCACCACACGGACTGCAGCGGTTCAAGAAGGCGGCTCACCCCCACCTTCTCAAGGGCAACTAGGGCTGGGCAATAAATGCTGGCCTTGTCAGCGACGCCCACAACCCATGAACAAATTTTTAAAAAAGCACCCTTCACCTTGGTAATGACAAACATTTGCCAGTAAAAGCCCCTGAGGCCTTGGAATAATGCCACGGAAGACTAACATATGGACGCTTAATGCAATCGGCTTAAATTTTTCCCTCTGCCATTTTGACAGAAACATTGGGCCCGGTGACATGAATCTTGTCATTCATGTGGAAATGACTTATGAAGTAATACTGGGCGGCCTGCTGGTGGCGCTGTCCAGGGAGAGTATAAATACTCGGGGTTGATTAAAGCTTTGTTTAACGCTTACACCAAGTGCCTAGTAGTTTTCTTACGTCGCCCGGTATTTACGGGGAGGTGGGGAGGGTGTGGGGGAGGTGGGGAGGGTGTGGGGGAGCGGGGTTGGGGGGTGGCGGGAGGCGGGGGGAACCCAGCTCTGCCGGGGTCGCGGAGGTCCTGCCGAATTTAATGGCAGGATCTCCTTCTAACTTTTCTTCTGCCGTTTCCCACCCGGCAGCCGGCCGAACTGGCAGGCCTGACTGGCAATTGGGCGGGAAAACCAACGGCAGCCTGGGGACCCTCGGCAATCGGGAGGGCGGAGGGGAACTAGAGGTCGAGGCTTGGGAGGTTGGCGATCGTGGCAGATGGAGAGAGAAGCCGCGATCGGCGGAGAGAAGGCTGAAGGCTCCCTTGAGGGGCCGGAGAGAGCACTCCTGCTCCTCCTGGCCCACATGGAGTACGGTTAAAGGGCACTTACCTTCTCCGCTTTCCATTCACTGCCGGGATTCCCTGAGCCCTGGGAAACTCGCGCAGCGGCAGTTAAATTTAAATCAGGCTCCCAATTGCACTGCGGGAGCCTGATTTAAATATGTTAATGAGGTGTCCCGCCATTCCAAGATGGGACACTCGCACACCACGAAACCCACTGGCGTGAAAATGACAATTGGCGCATACGTGGTGGTTTGGAGATGTGTCCCCCATTTAAAAAATTGTTTAAACACCCCCCCCCCACCCCCGCAACCCTCTCTTGCCCGTCGAGGGGTGGGGAGGTTTAATGTCGAGGCCATTAACCGGTTTAAAATAAAAGATTAATGCCTCTTCTAAAACACCAGACAACGGAACTCCAGGTGAGCCTGGGAAACACTCACAAGTTACTATTCCCAACGTGATTTCCGGAGCTCAATCATAGAATCGTAGAGCACAGAAGGAGGCCATTCGGCCAGTCATGTCTGTGCCAGCTCGTTAAAAGAGCTATCCAATTAGTCCCGCTCCCTTGCTCTTTCATAGAAACATAGAAAAATAGGAGCAGGAGTTGGCCATTTGGCCCTTCGAGCCTGCTCCGCCATTCAATATGATCATGGCTGATCCTCCATCTCAATCCCATATTCCCGCTCTCTCCCCATACCCCTTGACGCCTTTTGTGTCTAGAAATCTATCTCTCTGCTTCTTAAATGTATTCAGTGACTTGGCCTCCACAGCCTTCTGTGGTAGAGAATTCCACAGGTTCACCACCCTCTGAGTGAAGAAATTTCTCCTCATCTCAGTCCTAATTGTCCTACCCCGTATCCTGAGACTGTGACCCCTCGTTCTAGACCCCCCAGCCAGGGGAAACATCCTCCCTGCATCCAGTCTGTCTAGCACTGTCAGAATTTTATACGTTTCCCCATAGCCTTGAAGATTTTTCCTTTTCAACTACCTGTATATCCGATTCCCTTTTGAAAGTTACTGTTGAATTTGCTTCCACCGCCCCTTTCTGACAGTACCTTCCAGATCATAATAACGTGCTGCGTTAAAAATAAACCTCATCTCCCTTCTTGTTCTTCTGCAATGTCTCAATGACTTAAGAAACTCTTATTTCAGCATATACAGTCTGTTGGTCTGTTATATTGATGGTACGATGACTGCAAGAACGCTGAGCAAACATTTTACTTGATGAATACTCAACAGTTTATTCAGGTGAAAAGTAAACAAACTGGTGTATTTAGTTAAGTGAATTGCAGACAATATTAGCAACAAACGCATTTGTGCATTCGTGAGAGATTTCTCTCTCATAGCTATTTTGACAAGTCATTTACCTGTTTAAAAAAATGCTTCTGTTAAAATCCTAAACAAAAGGGGGGGGAAATTCGGTGGCACCCGCTTTGGGACGCTAACTTCACCGGGGTGAAAATGGTTAGCGCCCCTACGCCGTAAATTGAGTGGTAGCGCCCCAAGCAGGAGGCGTGGCGCTACTGGAAGCGCTCCCCCTCCTTCCTGGGGCGTTCCCATTCAATATCGCGGGGCTACATGCAACAGCGCCACGCGCGTCGGTATTGCATGCCTCCCTCCCCTGATTAAAGGGGAGGGGCCTAGCACTGCGCGCACCGGGGCCCTGCTGGACCACCGGGGAGCTGGGTGCCGGGAAAACAGCCCGGTGCTCGAGAGGAGTGCCGGGCTGAGCGATCGCGGCCGGCACCCAGCATAAAAAAGCGGAAGGGGGTAGGTGCTGGCAGGCGGCCAAGAGAAAGAATGGCCGCCTGGCACCTGCCCTTTAATTTGCGCGGCCGCAGCCACAAAAGCACCACCCTGACCCTGTCGGACATATCGTCCGGCGGTAGGTCAAGGGGCGCGACCGAATTTTGCGGCCGGGGCGCTGCGTGCGGCGATGACGTCATCGCCGGAGGCGCAGCACCGCGGGGCGCTACCGGCTACCGCCACCGCTAACCTCCCGCTGAATTTCATGGGAGGCGTTAGTGATGCCGCGCCCGTGCGCTGGGGCTTTGCGCCCCGTTAGCGCCCCCCGGGGGCACTTACGAGAGGCGCAAAGCAAACCAATTTTTACCCCCCAAGAAATTTCATCTGAACACATGAACATGTTTGTCACTGATACCATACAGCATGGTTTTAGCCCAGATGTTTGGACACAATTCATCCCCCATCGTCTCATACAGATCCAGTACTTCATTTTTTTTTGTAACAGAAGGTCATGACCTCCAGCAGCAGTTTCAGACACAAGTTTATATTATTAAGATTGTCTTTACAAATGGCAGCCTCAGGCATCCTGGCTCCATATTTTTTATGCATGAATAATTATTTATTGATGAAGTTTATGTAAACCAGATAAACCATGAGTGATTATGAGATTTGAGAGTCCAGATTACCAGGGGCCCACAATCTTTGTTGTCGCCTTCAATAAATGGTCATGAGGGTTCACTTGTATCATTGTTCCAAGTTAGCTCTGTATCTTGAGTGCTTGCTTTCTTTAGGTCTCAGTGTATGACATCTTTTTTCCTGTTATTTAGATGTTTCTGTGTATTTTCGTATGCATTCCTGTACTGTATGTTCAACTGCACTTGGATCAACCTAATGAAACCTGATAGGAAACAGGATTTTGGCAGATATAGCTTGGACGTCCCAAGACCAAACTCTAACTCTATCGGGAAGGATCACGTTTTCCTTCCTGCTCTGCTTAAGGCGAGACACCATCAATAGCTCAGGGCACACTGGAGGGAATATGTTTTTCCTCACCCTCTGAAAATGTAAAGCAGAAGTCACTGATTTTTCTGACTACACCAACTGTATGGAGTGATCCTTTCCCCTTGTCCCTGACAGAGTGCAAGTGAGCCCAACAGAGACAAGTTACCTAAAGGAATTAGCGTTTAGTCATCTCCTCTGATCGAGCATGAATCAGAACCACGAACCGGATGGCTTCAAAGCGAAGGGATCGTGTACCAACCACTCCGGCTTAGCAATGGGCCCAGGTTACTGTCTAATCACTAACTAGAGGTGCACTCCTGACCTAACTAATACACAGAGATGTATGCTAAGTCAGGCAGTGTGTGAAGTACAGGATTCTTGAGGAAAAACCAGAAATGCTTAGACCACCGTCTGGTTGTTTAAAGATCTCTTTCCAGAGAGCAGGATGTTTTCTGCAAGATTTTTGCTTCTCCTATCAAAATAGCTCTTACAGTGACAGAGAAATATATAAACATTAGCCACTTAGAGACAGTATTTATTATATGTGGAGGGAATCTGAATGTTTACTTTCCTTGAGATTTTGACCTCTTGATTCCTCAGTTACAACAGAAGAAAGTTTGCCTTTGACTGTTGGAGTGCTGAATACCATTTATAGTTAGTCCATTTGCAACTCAACAATTGCATTACTGTTAGGAACTCATTAAAAACACAGAAAAAATACATATTTCAGGCTATCACAGGTACATAATTCTTAAATGTTGGATTAGGATTCACTTACATTATAGAAGCATGCTGTACGTCATATTAGACCTGCAGGTATAAAATCTCCATACATGAAATGAGGCTAATAAAGGAGAGCACTAACACATAATGAAATAAGTAATCTTTGAATTTACTGGAACATTCAGCTCCATGTAATAAATAGTGTCAGATAGGTGATAATCTACCATGGTCTTTCATGATGCGGAGATGCCGGTGTTGGACTGGGGTGGACAAAAGTGAGAAGTCGCACAACACCAGGTTATAGTCCAACAGCTTTATTTGAAATCACAAGCTTTCGGAGCGCTCCGAAAGCTTGTGATTTCAAATAAAGCTGTTGGACTATAACCTGGTGTTGTGCGACTTCTCACTTATGGTCTTTCATGGGGTTAATAGACAAGACGTTTGCCTTGCTAGACATTGCGTCAGACTGATGCAATACACTAAGGGTAGGATTAGATGTCAGGTACAGCTGGTGGCGCTGGGCTCATTACAGTAGAGAGTCAGCGTTATTAAACAGAGCCCTGGGTAGGATATTTGTGTTGTTTATTTAAATTATTATTACACAGTACCGGCTTTACATTATTTGTGACTTCCGCTGGAGGCCATCTGAGATAAATATTATTTAAAATGCAATGGGGTGAAACAATGCTTTAAATGGGAGTCACAATGCATCAAGTAGGAGTTACGCCTGGTGCCCATTTTTTTGCCCATTCTCAGGAACATACAACGTTACACCGTTGGGGTGTGCTGAAGGTTATGCATAACTGAGCAGCCAATCCAAAAGCACTCACAAGCGTATTGTCCAACCAAATAAATGGGCATTTACCTGCTCCAATTAACATTTTGAGGGAGAAATGGAAAGATATGTAGAAGCTGACCGCATGTCTGAGGATTAAGCGGTCAACGGGCAGTCGGTAGATGAGGAAGAGGGGAAGGGCTATGTCTAGATTTTTAGGGGAATCCGGAGGTAATGGGGCAAGGGTGGGAAGAGAAGCCATTGCTGGAGATGCTTTGGCTACAATCAGATAAGTAAGAGTGGGACCAAGTGAGGGTAGTCCCACTGAGCTGGACAACAGAGAGGCGTTGCGGAGGAAGGTGTGGTCAATTGAATCAAAGGCATAGAGGTTGAGGAGAGTGAGGAGGGAAAATGCACCACATCCACAGTCGCAGAGAATGCCATTCATGACTTTGATTAGAGTCGTTTCAGTGCTTGGGTGGGGTCAAAACCTGATGGCAGAGATTCAAACAGGGAGTCACAGGAAAGATGGGCATGGATTTGGGAGGTGAGAGCACATTCAAGGGCTTTGGAGAGGAATGGGAGATTGGAGATGAGGTGGTAGTTTAAGGACAGAGGGGTCAAGATTCGGTTTTGGAGGAAGGGGGTGATGACAGCAGATTTGAAAAGGAGGTTGACAGTACCCGAGGCGAAGCAACCGTTAACAATATCAGGCAACATGGGGTCCAGGAAGGGAAGTTGGGTGGTCAGCAGTTTGGTGGGAATGGGGGGGTCAAGGGAGCAAGATCTAAATGGTGAACAGTGAACCTCTTTGAAAATACCGGAGCCGAAATGTACCATCCAGCGCCCTTTCGTGCAAACAGCAGGAGGGTAATGTAAAAATTAATGGGGCGTTCTCTCCAGGAAAAAGTAATTTCTTGTGCCCGGCAACGGCACAAGCCGAATGGTCACTATCCTCCTGAAGGAGGTGGGAGGAGGGGTCTCTTTGGGATCACGTCAGCTGCAAGAGGACGCACTTGGCAATCAGAAACCAAGTCGAACCTTTGTGGCACAGCTGGTAAATCATCACCTAAGCCAAGCTGGTTAGCAGTATTAGCAGTTAGCGGTCACTTTAATTCTCCGCTCCACTCCCACTCTGACCTCGCCGTCCTCGGCCTCTTATACTGTTCCAATGAAGCTCAACGTAAGCTCGAGGAACAGCACCTCATCTTTCGATTAGGCACTTTACAGCCTTCTGGACTCAACATTGAGTTCAACAATTTCAGACCATAACCTCTGCCCTTATCTATTTTTTCATTTTTTTTTCTCTCTCTCACATGGCAGCTGTCTTTCATTCTGCCATCGCCAGTTACACTTCACCTAGAGCCATCTTTTGTTTCTTAACTTGTCCCATTACCATCTCCTTTTGCCTCGCACCATCATCCCTTTTGTCTCTTAATCTCTCCTGCCTTCCAGCCTATCACAGACCTTCCCTTTTGTTGTTTCCTCCCCTCCCCCCTCTCCCTGCCCCTGCACTTGCTTAAAAACCTGTTCCATCTCCAACTTTTTCCAGTTCTGACGAAGGGTCATCGACCCGAAACGTTAACTCTCTTTCTCTCTCCACAGATGCTGCCTGACCTGCTGAGTATTTCCAGCATTTTCTGTTTTTATTTCAGATTTCCAGCATCCGCAGTATTTTGCTTTTGTATTTGTTGTAGCAGTATTCTCTGATGCGGTTGATGGTTGACCAGCCAGCCCAGCTCATTCATGAGACATGGAGTTGGGATTATTCCCACACCGCTGCAGATGACCCTGTGAACCAATGCCGTAAGAGCTAGGGTGGTCTGAGTTGGATATACAGCAGGAAACTCAGCAGTGCTGTGCGGTTTCAGCTGGTTGACGTCCATCAGTGCCCCTTCACACACTCGGGGGGCACTGATGGACATCTACCAGCTAAAACCGTGCTGCACACAGCACTGCTGCCATAATGGAAAGTCACGTGCAAGTGGTATATGACAAGTCTCGGCGGGATTTTCTTCATTGCCTGTTTGTAGACAAGCAGGAAAAAGAGCATAGGGCCATGTAGACGATAGGGAAGATTTTTCTGTGGGGTTCTCCTGCAGTAGCTTTCGTGGAATTCGGAGCTCCTAGAATTAGGAACATCCTTGTTTTCAAATCCCCTCCATGGCCTCGCCCCTCCCTAACTCTGTAACCTCCTCCAGCCCTACAACCCTCCGAGATCTCTGCGCTCCTCTAATTCTGGCCTCTATCGCATCCCTGATTATAATCACTCCACCATTGGCAGGCCGTGCCTTCAGCTGCCTGGGCCCTAAGCTCTGCAATTCCCTCTCTAAACCTCTCCGCCTCTCTCTCCTTAAGACGTTCCTTAAACCTATCTCTTTGACCAAGCCTGTCCCAGGAAAGAGAGGTAGCAGAAGGCACGGCCAGCAATGGTTGAGCGATTATAATCGGGGATGCTCAAGAGGGCAGAATTAGAGGAGCGCAGATATCTCGGGGGGTTGTGGGGCTGAAGGAGATTACAGAGATAGGGAGGGGCGAGGCCATGGATAGATTTGAAAACAAGGATGAGAATTTTGAAATCGAGGCGCTGCTTAATCGGGAGCACAGGGGTGATGGGCGAATGGGACTTGGTGCGAGTTAGGACACAGGCAGCCGAGTTTTGGATGACCTCAAGTTTACGTAGGGTAGAATGTGGGAGTCCAGCCAGGAGTGCACTGGAATAGTCAAGTCTGGAGGTAACAAAGGCATGGATGAGGGTTTCAGCAGCGGATGAGCTGAGGCAAGGGCGGAGACGGGCGATATTACGGAGGTGGAAATAGGCGGCCTTAGTTATGCTGCGGATATGTGGTCGGAATCTCATTTCAGGTTCAAATATGACACCAAGGTTGCGAACAGTGTAGTTCAGCCTCAGACAGATGTTAGGGACACCCAAAATGTTAATCCACCTTTTCTCATTTCAGATGTAGATGGACCTCCTGTCTACTTCCAGTATTTTCTGTTCTTATTTTAGATTTCCAGCATTGGCAGTGTTTTCTTTCACCTCTAGTGAAAGTCATCGGTGTTTGAGTCCCTGAGTCCAGAGGCGCAGGGCCATTTATCCTGATGACACCCAGCTCCACCTTTCGACCACCTCTATCGCGCCCACCCCCGCCCACCCCCTTCTCCGCCACGGCTTCTTTGGCGTCAGACTACTTGTTCGGTAACCAGTCTTGGATGAGTCATAACTTCCTCCAGCCTATTTTCGTCTGGGTAACATTGGGTACCCTCACCCTTCCCTCAGCCCTTCCACCACACTAAACCTTATCCATGCTTCTGCAAGTTCTAGGCTCAATTATTCCAACACTCTGCTTGATAGAGTTTGAGAATGGAGATACCCAAAAGGGGCTGTTCGTTGTGTTCTATTTCTTATTGTAATTTGAGACGAAAGAACGTGACAAAATTATCATTCCAAAAATTCTTACTTACGTAGGCCTCTTCTGGCCCTGGACCCACCTCACGTCCGCTTCCCGAGGGCGCGATTGGCATCGAACGACGTCATCAGACCCCAACTTTTACATCTCAATAAGACCCTCGACTCCCCAAAACGCAGCTGTGAAAATGGCGTGCGGCGCTGGATCAGTGAGAACATAGGAATAGGAACAGGAGCGGGCCACTCAGCCCCTCGAGCCTGTTCCACCATTCAATTAGACCGCGGCTGATCCGTGTCTTAACTCCATCTCCCCACCTTGTTTCCGTATCCCTTAATGCCCTTGCCTAACAAAAATCTATCAATCTCAGTTTTGACATTTTCAATTGACATAACCTCAACAGTTTTTTGGGGGAGAGAGTTCCCGATTTCCACTGCCCTTTGTGTGAGGAAATGCTTCCTGACATCAACCCTGAACGGCCTGGCTCTAATTTTAAGGTTGTGCCCCCTTATTCTGGACTCCCCCCACCAGAGGAAATAGTTTCTCTCTATCTACCCTATCAAATCCTTTGGTCATCGTAAACACCTTAATTAGATCACCCTTTATCTTTTATGCTCAAGGGAATACAAGCCTAGTCTATGCAATCTGTCCTGAAAGGCCACCTGCGAAGACAGCTACCTATACACCTGTCACGATTGTAGCCCTCCCACTAGGTGAAATGACTGCCTGGTCATGACTCCTAGGCTAGCATCTCGCTCTTTCTCTCTCTCTCTCTCTCTCTCTCTGTAGTATATACATCACTTTTTATCGATGTAGTAAGATCCAGGATTCAAAATGCTGGACATTAAAGATGCTCTACAATAGAAAGGGTGACCGTATATCGGAACCTCGGAATATCTTTCAATGCTCGGATATTTCACATCGGGCATGGTTTATGGGGGTGGGGGGGGGGGGGGGTGGTTAAAATCGGGGCTTAGGCATCTTCCGTTTCTATACCAGGCCAGTATTGCAGATTCGCTAATTTCATGTTTTTTTAGCTATAAGGAAAGATTGGATAGGCTGGGGTTGTTTTCTTTGGAGCAGAGGAGGGGGGGGGGGCCTAATTGAGGTGTATAAAATTATGAGGGGCCTAGATCGAGTGGATAGGAAGGACCTATTTCCCTTAGCAGAGGGGTTGATAACCAGGGGGCACAGATTTAAAGTAATTGGTCGGAGGTTTAGAGGGGATTTGAGGGGAAAGTTTTTCACCCAGAGGGTGGTGGGGGTCTGGAACTCACTGCCTGAAAGGGTGGTAGAGGCAGAGACCCTCATCGCATTTAAAAAGTGCTTGGATGTACACTTGAAGTGCCGTAACCTACAGGGCTACGGACCAAGAGCTGGAAAGTGGGATTAGGCTGGACAGCTCTTTGTCGGCCGGCACGGACAAGATGGGCCAAAAGGCCTCCTTCTGTGCTGTAAATTTCTATGATTCGATGTATTTTTTTAATAATCACTCTTGTTGCTATCAACAACATTTCTGTTTTCCTTTCCCCTTTGTAATGCTCAGTTTAATTATCAGAAACAAACACCAGGGAGAACGGAGTGAGTTTGGCCCAGAATTGACCCTCGTCCATAGTGTACTGAGCCTGCATCGACCATGATATAAAACCTACCACAGATGTGGCCCTTGAAACCACTCTTCTTCTTCTTCTTCTTAGGCAGTCCCTCGGAACTGAGGATGACTTGCTTCCACATTAAAAATGAGTTCTCAGGTGACTGATGAGTCCAATGCGGGACCTACAGTCTCTGTCACAGGTGGGGCAGACGGTGGTTGAAGGGGCGGGTGGGTGGGGTGCTTGGGTTGACGTGCGCTCCTTCCGCTGTTTGCGCTTGGCTTCCGCTTGCTCCCGGTGAAGAGACTCGAGGTGTTCGGCGCCTTCCCGGATGCTTCTCCTCCACTTTGCGCGGTCTTGGGCCAGGGATTCCCAGGTGTCGGTGGGGATGTTGCACTTTTTCAAGGAGGCTTTGAGGGTGTCCTTGAAGCGTTTCCTCTGCCCACCTGGGGCTCTCTTGCCGTGTCGGAGCTCCGAGGAGAGCGGTTGTTTTGGGAGTCTCCTATCGGGCATGCGGACGATGTGACCCGTCCTTCGGAGCTGAGCGAGCGTGGTCAAAGCTTCAATGCTGGGGATGTTGGCCTGAGCGAGAACACTGACGTTAACCACTGACAATATGCTGACCATCACAGATCAGGGTTAAAGCCCAATATGCCCTCCAATTACATAATTTATAAGTGGCAGGGGCGGAGAGTAATTAATCCTACACTCTGGAATTTAACATGAATCAGCGGTATATTCACAACATGTTCCAATATAGAGTCATAGTGCAATCAAAGTTTAAGCTTCCTCAGCAGGTGTTCCTCATGTTACTGCTTTAAGCACAGTGCATTGTTTTCTAATCCTGTTTGCATGGGTTTAAACACTGGTACTTAATAGTTGACTGGGTAAAGATAAAGCTGTGATTGTGTTTTCACACCACTTCTGGCAGTCAGTGAACTGTTTGATGGCGCACATCAGCTCTCGGATACCTCAGGAAGTATTTCAAAAAAGACAATGAGTTAATCATATGCTAATTTTTCTGACTCGTATATTCTGTTGAGGTAAAGGAAAGGCCTTCTCAAAACCCATCTTTTCGACCAGCCTTCCCAGTCACTTCTCCGAGCTGTGCACTGTGACGCCGTACACACTACTTTGTTCCTTTTATCTATTTTTTTTTTCTTTCATCCCCACATAAAGTACCTTGGCACACTTCGTATGGAATGTAAGCTCTTGTTGTTGCTGCTGCAGTTCCCTCTGATCCACTTACAAAAGAAGTGGTTCTGCAAAGCTGAGGGCCCCAGTTTATACTGCAAGAAGGATCCATAGGAACAACAACAGCAACTTGTATTTATATAGCGCCTTTAACGTCGTAAAACGTCCCAAGGCGCTGCACAGGAGTATTTTAAGACAAAAAAATTTTGACACCGAGCTAGATAAGGGTAAATTAGGGCAGGTGACCAAAAGCTTGGTCAAAGAGGTAGGTTTTAGTCAAGAGTCATAGAGTTATACAGCAGAGAAAGAGGCCCTTCGGCCCATCGTGTCCGCGCCGGCCATCAAGCCCTATCTATTCTAATCCCATTTTCCAGCACTTGGTCCGTAGCCTTGTATGCTATGGCGAGTCCGTAGCCTTCCCAAAACCCATCATTTCGACCAGCTCTTAAGGAGCATCTTAAATGAGGCAAGAGAGGCAGTGAGGCGGAGAGATTTAGGCAGGGAATTCCAGAGCTTAGGAATTGCTGGGTGAAAAAAAACAAGGTCCATCTAGTTTGCCTTCTACCATCCTGGTGCAAGATACAACTATAATAGAGTTGTTGACTAATCGCGGCAATCACTCTCCATCAACAACAACAACTTGCATTTACACAGCGCCTTTAACGTAGTAAAATGCCCCAGGACACTTCGTTAGAGCATTATCAAACAAAATTTCATTGGTCTACAACAGAGCCAGACGTGATGCGAGGAAAACCCCCAGTGGTGGAGAGCGTTGGGAACCAGAGGTCTAGAGTCACCTGTTCCTCCTGGGCACGCTACACTTGTCACATGTCTCAAATTATTCAAATCCTGTATCCCAATATGATTCCACAGCACCAGAGCAACAGGAAAGCAACTGCACATGCACAATTACATGAAGGTTGCGAGTCCCCTTCGCCAGCATCTGGGGGAACCCTGGGAGTGAAAAATCAGTGGCTTGTTTAGGTAGCTAGGCCGCTCAGCCTGTCACTGGCCAGAACATCATGCCGTTCTCCTTATTTACTCTATCAAAACAGTTCATGATTTTGAACACCTCCATCAAATCTGCTCGAAGGACAACAACCCCAGCTTCTCCAGTCTCTCTACATCCCTCAGCCCTGGTACCATTCCAGTAAATCACCTCTGCACCCTCTCGAAGGCCTTCCTAAAGTGCGGTGCCCAGAATTAAACACAATACTCCAGCTGAGGCCTAAACGGTGTTTTATAAAGGGTTAGCATAACTTCCTTGCTTTTGCAATCTATGGGGGGAATATCAACCCCAAAAAACGAATAGGTTGGGGTCAAGTGGGAGGTTAAAGTGTTAAAAAAATGAATTCTGACCCGAAAACGCCTCCAACCCATCCACTTCCGGTTTTAGCGGAGATGGGACGGGGCGGGGAGGGGGGGGGGGGGGGCGAGCAACAAACCCGCTGCCAGGAGGCGGGTCGCCCATTTAAATATTATAATGAGGCTGCGTGCCTCAGACTTAACCACAATTTCAAGTTTAACTCTGGCTGGTCGGGTTTCTCAGGCCTCAGGGAACCCGTCAGCTAAAATAAGGCGAGGCCTGGTGGATCTGGGACGTAAGAGCCTTTACACCTACCTCCTAGATCCAGTCCTCTGCCTCACCCACCCCCGGGATCGGACACCCCCACAAGGCCTCCGATTCCCCCCCCCCCAAACGAGGCCTCCGATCTCCCCCCCCCCCCACCCCCCCCGACGAGTCCTCCGATTCCCCCTCCAGCTCCCCGATCGCCTTCCCAGACTCCCCCCTTCAATCCCGATCCTCTCCCCCATGCCCCCCCCACCTCCCCCCCCCCACCCCGCCACTTTGGTGATACTGCGGTGGGCCCCGATCGTCCAGCCCCAATCCTACTCCCACCCTGGCTCACTTCCCCCCGATGCTGGTCTGGCCCGACCATCCGGCCACCAACCACCCTTCCCTCCCTGATCCCTCCCTCCCTCCTCTCTGCAGCCCAGTGCCACAGGCCTACCCGCCCACAGCCAGCCAGCCAGCTTCTCCATCTGGCAGGCTGCGGGTGGGATACACAGCTTTGAAATGCTAATCAGGACCTACCATTAAATTTTCCTGGGTTTCACGACCGCTTTCTAGCCCACCATCCCCCATCCCCCATCCCGCACCCCAACCCCGCTCCCGACCTACCTCCAGATGAAAATTTCAGCCTATGCCTCTATTTCAAAAGCCAAGGATCCCGTCTCCTTTTTTTAAACAGCCTTCACAACTGCAAAGATTTGTGTAAATACATGCCCGGGGTCTCTCTGTTCTTGCACTCCCTTTAAAATTGTATCATTTAGTTTATATTGCCTCTCCTCATTCTTCCCACCAAAATGTATCACTTCACACTTCTCTGCGTTAAATTTCATCTGCCATGTGTCCGCCCATTTCACCAGTCTGTCTGTGTCCTCCTGAAGTCTGTTATTATCTCCTCCTGTTTACTACATTTCCGAGTTTCGTGTCATCTACAAACTTTGAAACTATGTCCTGTATACCCAAGTCCAAGTCATTAATCTATGTCAAAAAGCCATGATGTGGAGATGCCGGTGTTGGACTGGGGTGGACAAATGTGAGAAGTCGCACAACACCAGGTTATAGTCCAACAGGTTTATTTGAAATCACAAGCTTTCGGAGCGCTGCTCCTTCGTCAGGTGAAGTCTCCGAAAGCTTGTGATGTCAAAAAGAGCAGTGGTCCTAATTCCGACCCCTGGGGACGGTCACCAATGTTCCCTTTAATTTTTATATTGGGGGTGCGTGGCCCCTTTAAGAGGCTACGCGGCCCATTCAAAATACCGCGCATGTGAGTTTCTCCCATTTAAAAGCCGGTGAGCCGGCTGCGTGGGCGCTCGAGAGCGCTGCGCAGCCGGGCAGCTTAAAGGGAATTACAACTCCTCACGACTGCTCTCTGCTTTCTGTCCCTTAGCCAACTGCGTATCCATGCTGCCACTGTCCCTTTAATCCCACGGGCTTTACCACAAGTCTCGAGTTACTCAAATCCTGCGTCCCAAAATGATTTGACAGCACCGGAGCAATAAGAAAGCAAATACACACGCGCAATTACTTGAAAGTTGTGGGTCCTCTTCCCTAACATCTAGGGGAGCCCCGGGAGTGAAAAATCAGCAGCCTGTGTAGATAGCCGCTCAACCTGTCAGTGGCCAGAAAATCTGTCTGCCTGTGCCTCTAACAGCAATGTTTTTATCGCTGCTGGGGGCATTGCTGCTAACGGAGGCGTCAGCAGATACAATCTCCTTAGATGGGTCATAAGAACATAAGAAAAAGGAGCAGGAGTCGGCCATTTGGCCCCTTGAGCCTGCTCCGCCATTCAATAAGATCATGGCTGATCTTCTACCTCATCTCCACTTTCCTGCACTATCCCCATATCCCCTTGATTCCCTTAATATTCAAAAATCTATCGATCTCTGTCTTGAATATACTCAACGACGGAGCCTCCACAGCCCTCTGGGGTAGAGAATTCCAAAGATTCACCACCCTCTGAGTGAAGCAATTTCTCCTCATCTCAGTCCTAAATGGCCGACCCCTTATTCTGAGACTGTGACTCCTGGTTCTAGACTCCCCAGCCAGGGGAAATATCCTCACTGCATCTACCCTGTCAAGCCCTGTAAGAATTTTGTATGTTTCCATGAGATCACCTCTCATTCTTCTAAACTCTAGAGTATATAGGCCTAGTCTACTCAAACTGTCCTCATAGACAATTCCCCCATCCCAGGAACCAGTCTGGTGAACCTTTGTTGCACTCCCTCTATGGCAAGTATATCCTTCCTTAGGTAAGGAGACCAAGGGGGAAAAGATCGGTATCGCCCACTTTGGGGCGCTAATATCGGCCGGGTGCAAAGTTTAGCGCCCGGCGCTAATTATCGCCTCCGACTGGAAAATTCGCCTCTATCGCCCCTGGAGGTGATTTGAGCGCTAAATCAGGCGCTACACACCTCTCTTAACGTGCTAACGTCGGGGAGCGAGGCGCTACCTCAGAACGCTATATATTATACATGTTGGGTAAGGATGGAACACTGGATCATCAGCCAGCTATGGAAATTACAATGGCCGGAAGACCATTTCAACATGTTGTCTCCTAATTTCCTACTCAAAAATTTTCCACACACTAATCGAGGCAGTTTTCAAAGCCAGCAGTTCTAAGGACTCAGATTTGAAAGCTAATTCTATGGAATTCAATGCTCTTTTCTATTGTAGATTTTCTCGCTTTCCTTCCTTCTCTTTTGAAGGAGCTGGCTCCTGCTGCAGTACTGTTGCCCCGATTCTAGCCACCTTCTGCCACTGTGCCCAAGTGGCCATTCTTCAAAACAGTGCATTTTGGCAGGCTGTCTGATTGCAGCGATCATCACAGGCAAGCCTGTTCCATCCGTACCCAACATATACATACACATTAGGGGGGAAAAATTCAGTCACGCCCCGTTTGGGGCGCAAATATCGTCCGGGCGCAAAGATTAGCGCCTGGCGCTAATTATCGCCACTGACTGGAAACTTGACTTTTATCGCCCCGGGAGGTGATTGGAGCGCTAAATCAGGCGCTTCACACCTGTCTTAAGGCGCAAAGGCCGAGAAGTGAGGCGCTAACTCAGAGCGCTGGCGAAGCTCATGTAATGTCAGTCAGCAATGGAACACAAACACAATGGCACGGGCCAGTTCTTAAAGGGGATGGTTGATCTTGCTTTCCATCCACATCCTGCTCATTGCAGCCTTGAATCTCGGCCTGGAGAGACCTGCACATCAAATCTGCTGGAAAGAACAATGGAGAGTACCAGGCAAAGAGCTCAGAGTGCAGCCCCCACAGTCTCTTCTAAATCGATACAAGGAATGGCAAATCAAAATGAACCTGCAAAGTGCTGCTCAGTACCCAAAACTCCTTCACACAACGTTGAATCTCTCCAGAAGTCTCTCTCACTCTCTCTCAGAATGCGTAGTTCAAAAATGGCACCAACAATAAAAGGCAGGAAGCGGTCACCTTTAAATAGCGCTCCCCCTTTCCCTTCATGACAGAAGAACGCTCCTATCAACCTGTCGTTGCTAGCGTCAGGCGGTAAGGCAGGGGGCGCCACTCAATATCCGCTCCGGGGCGATACCGGGGCGTTGCACACTCGTCTAACGTCACAATCTGCCGGCGCAGGAGATCATGGCGGTAGTGTTTAGCGCCGCCGCAAAATGTCTAGTTAATTTCGCGAGCGGCGCAAACTTCGCCGTGCCCGGGCGCTAGCTGCTTTGCGCCCCATTAGCGCCCTCTTAAGGCGCTAATGGGAGGCACAACCAACTGAATTTTTCCCCCCTAGGAGTCATAACGTCAGGAGTAACTATATCAACAACAACTTACATTTATATAGCGTCCTTAACGTAGTAAACATCCAAGGCACTTCACAGGAGCGTTATCGAACAAAATTTGGCACCAAGCCACTTAAAGAGACATTAGGACAGGTGACCACAAAACTTGGTCAAAGAAGTCGTTTTTAAGGAGCGCCTTAAAGGTAGAGAGGTGGAGAGGTTTAGGGATCCGGAGCAGAAAAGCCGGCTACTTTTTCACTCGAAGAGCTGAGGCCAATTATAGAATTCTTACTGCCACTCCGGCTAAGATTATCCAACTCAGCACAGACCAGGTATTGAACCTGGGGGTTTATGACTCAGTTCTCAGTACCACACTAGACGGTGCAATGACTAGCTGAGACATCTGAGAAACATCCTTTCCCAAAAAACGAGAGCAGAATAAATGCAACACACTTTCAGTGTCAGCTGTGGCTCAGTGGGTAGCACTCTTGCCTCTGAGTCAGAAGGTTGTGGGTTCAAGTCCCACTTCAGGGACTTGAGCACATCAAGCTAGGCTGACACTCCCAGTGCAGTGCTGCGGGAGTGCTGCATTGTCGGAGGTGCCGTCTTTCGGATGAGACGTTAAACCGAGGCCCCGTCTGCTCTCTCAGGTGGACATAAAAGAGCCCATGGCACTATTTCGAAGAAGAGCAGCGGAGTTATCCCCGGTGTCCTGGCCAATATTTATCCCTCAATCAACAGAATAAAATTATCTGGTCATTATCACATTGCTGTTTGTGGGAGCTTGCTGTGTGCAAATTGGCTGCCGCGCTTCCTACATTACAACAGTGACTACACTTCAAAATTACTTAATCGGCTGTAAAGCGCTTTGAGACGTCTGGTGGTCATGAAAGGCGCTATATAAATGCCAGTCTTCCTTTCTTAATTCAAGAATGTTAGACTGTCTAATGAGGGCTCTTCACCCTGAATCTGCTTCACACAACGAGGGTCATTTTTAACTGTTGTTGCTGGGCGGAAAACGGGTGATAGTGAATTGGCCGCCCGCTTTACAACTCGGCCGATTGTCTTTTATATTGACTATGGAAAAGGTAATGCGGGCAGAGTGCAAAACGGCTGCCGATTCGCTATCGCCTGGCAACAAAAGTTAAAATGACCCCCAATGAGTTTTCCTGTAACTCTGCTTGCATGCTAACCGCGATGTACTGATGTGCAGGACATTAACATTTTCGAAAAACTATACTGCACTTCTAAGCTTATACTGCCAAGTAATGACTGCAATCCCACACCGCATCAGTTTACTCCTCTGTCTTAAGTATAGCTCATGTCTGCTTCCTTGTGTTTCGCATCACATACCCTGACTCTTCATTCACTCGGCTGTCTGCGGACTCGGTAATACAGCAGGCACTGGTGTATTTTTGAAACCCGAGACAGTTCCTCCAATTTACTCCTTCAGTCAGGGAGCTGAGGTATTGCTGGATTTCTTAAAGTTCAGCTCTCACTTGGCGCTGACCTCAGATACTGATGTATTTCACAAATAGCATATTGCACCTGACATTAATCCTCAGCCATCAATCCCCAGAGCTAAGAGCGTGATCTATCTGGCGCTGTATAATATGGAATGGCTGTGTTATTTCCTGGTAGGCACTGAACAGAATTCTCAGGTGATCGGATCGTAATCATCAATCCGTCTGTAAACATGCCATCGTACATCAGCTACTGGCTGTCAGTGAGTCACTGTGATGTTCACCAACAGCAGAAAAATAAGAGATTGGAGGTGATTTTAACCCTACTCTCAGCAGAGACCTGACGGGTGGCCAGTTAAAATCGCCCCTGGCTCTTACCTGTCTGAAAGCCGCCATGATCGCAACACCTGCAATTTTAACCTGCTCTCCTAAGCAGGCAGCAAGGATAGCCGCCCGGAGCCAACAGGGTCCTTCTTTAAACATGTATGTTACGGCCCGATGACATCATTGAGACTGGACTGTAATTTTAACTCAGGCCTGAGCGGGGAATCCCGATATATATATAAATACTTAAAAAAGCTAATGACTGGGAGTGATTTCATCAGTCGTTCATTATATTCATTTTTGAATATTAAGGGAATCAAGGGATATGGGGATAGTTCAGGAAGGTGGAGTTGAGGTAGAAGATCAGCTATGATCCTATTGAATGGCGGAGCAGGCTCGAAGGGCCAAATGGCCTACTCCTGCTCCTATTTCTTATGTTCTTATAACCTCTCAGGATATGCAGTTCACGGTGTCATCTGAATCTGTGAAAGTGATTATTATAATCCATATTAAGTTGCCTTATAATCCAGGTACCTGCTATTCAGTATATGATTATACTAATCAAGAACTGAAACTGTTCACATTCACACTCGGATTTTGTGGCTTCCTGCTACTGTCGCTGTCATTTTATCAGCCATTGTCTCTGAATGCTCGTGTCTGACTGGTACGATCAGAAAACTTACAACAAACATATGTGCACAATACACTGAAAACAGGGCAAGAGGCAGGAGCTGACAATTTTTGTCATCACTGGCAAGGCTAGCATTTATTGTCCATCCCTAATTGCCCTTGAGTGGCTTGCTGGGCCATTTCAGAGAGCAGTTAAGAGTCAACCACATTGCTGTGGGTCTGGAGTCATGTATAAACCAGATAAGGACAGCATATTAGTGAACCAGCTGGGTTTTTATGACAATCTGGTAGTTTCATGGTCACCATTACTGATACTAGCTCTTTATTCCAGATTTATTTAAATTTAAATTCCCCATTTGGTGGGATTTGAACTCAACTCTCCAGATCATTAGTTCAGGATTACTGGATTACTAGCCCAGTAACATTATCACTATGCTACCGTCCCCTTAAGGTTCCATAACGGTAGCATAATTAAAAGTACCATCTGATAATATGAACAAATAGCTGCTAAAAGAGCTGGCATATCAAAATAAAGAGCATATACATGAAGGGACAATAAATGATAGGGTTTCATCCAATATGAGGAACATTCAAACCCAGCTTCTAATTAAGGTGCCGAAAATGACATGGGTGACTTTTTACAGAGGCAACTGCACCTTTACAGTAACTATGGACTGTCTGACTAGCACGTTGAAAACATTCAGAACATATAACTAAACGCGGGACCTTTGTTTTGAAAAAGAATTGACTGTAAAAATGTGATATCCGACGAGAAAGATTTATCGAACAGAAAGCATTGGCAGGGCTGACTGTTTAGATGGGGATTCAGATCGATTCAGACTACCGGAAATTCAGGTGGTTGAATGAGAAAAGAAATGACCACCAGAGGGTCTATGGAGACTTTGAAAACTTCCCCAGAACAGTTAAAGTAATGGATACCTTGTACAAATACTGCCCTCCCTCCCCTCCAGACAACTAGGGAAATTGATGCCCCGAACACACAGAGCTACCAGACCGTAACAGAAACAAAGGACTCAGGTAACTTGCTCCTGAGACTGCAGTGGAAACAAGCAATCTCCAGAATAGGACTCCCTAGACGGAAAGATCCATGAGATAGCTAGGAATGGGGCACCTTGCATGGACAGCACCAACCCCAGACTTCCAGGAAAACAAACAGAGATCCCACAAGGCAGTCAGGGTAATAATAAATGTTCCAGACACAGAAGCAATAGAACTCCACAAAAATCAAACAGGATAGATTGGATGGATGCACACAAATGAGGAAAAATGAACATAAAATGACAAAAAAGGATACGTTTGTCTTTCCTTTTTATGCCTATAACTTTGGATTCCGATCTTACTAAGGAGTCGAAGAGCAGAGGGACTTAGGGGTTCAGATTTAAACCGTTAAAAGTGGGAGGATAAGTTGTTAAAGCTGTCAAAGAAAAGCACATGAGATCCTTAATTTCATAAATAGAGGCATAGAGTACAAAAGCAAAGCGGTAATGGTATACCCATGCAAATCATTGGATAGGCTGCAGTTAGAAAATTGTGTCCAGTTTCTAGGCTTCCTGCTTTCGGAAGGATCTCAAGATTATGGAGAGAGTACAGAAGAGATTTACTAAGATGATACCTGGGATGAGGGGCTTTAGTTTTGAAGAGGAACTGTTCTTTTCACAACAACAGAGAAGATTAAGGGAAGGTCTAATAGAGGTGTTCACAATTAAGGGTTTTGATAAGATAAATAAGGAAACAATAGCCTGGCCTTTCCTCTGCATTTGCGCCCAGATATGCATGTAATCTGGGAGTAAACAAAATACGTAACAACAACAACTTGTATTTATATAGCGCCTTTAACGTAGTAAAACGTCCCAAGGCGCTGCACAGGAGTATTTTAAGACAAAAAATTTGACACCGAGCCACATAAGGAGAAATTAGGGCAGATGACCAAAAGCTTGGCCAAAGAGGTAGGTTTTAAGGAGGGTCTTAAAGGAGGAGAGAGAGGTAGCGAGGCAGAGAGCTTTAGGCTGGGAATTCCAGAGCTTAGGGCCCAGGCAACTGAAGGCACGGCCACCAATGGTTGAGCGATTATAATCAGGGATGCTCAAGAGGGCAGAATTAGAGGAGCGCAGATATCTCAGGGGGTTGTGGGGCTGAAGGAGATTACAGAGAGTGGAAGGGGCGAGGCCATGGAGGGATTTGAAAACAAGGATGAGAATTTTGAAATCGAGGCGTTGCTTAACCGGGAGCCAATGTAGGTCAGCGAGCACAGGGGGTGATGGGTGCGATTTAAAGATTGCGGAATACGGAGCGTCAGTGAGTTACATGCGTAACTACAATACTCCAAGGCTCCTCGATTTTTTACGTCCATCCCTCAAACCCTCCATCTGAGCAAATCTCCACCCACTAAACTGGCCATGCCCCCGACTCTCAAAGGCGATTGTCCTCCAATTGTGCTTGTTCGGAGGGATCTCTCAACCTTGCGAACAGATTTTCAGAGGAATCAGGAAAAAAAGTCATTTTTCTGGTCTTTTAATTGCAACATTTCGAGCATTTATAAAAATAATTATCCTCACTAAGACCTGCTCTATATTTTCTGTTTCTTTTAATGCATTTTTATTGCATAAGTCACGTTAAAAATTGAAAAGCTTCCCTGATTTCAGGTTCCTACACTATTCACGTGCATGAATAATGGTTAAATGAGTTGAAAGTTAAATTTTAAGAATCATAGAAGAAATATACTGGTGTGGGATCGGTGTTTCCATGGGTCATAATTGTTTATGCCATGGCTCAGTGGGTAGCACACTCGCCTCTCAGTCAGAAGGTGTGGGTTCAAGTCCCCACTCCAGAGACTTGAGCACAGAAATCTAGGCTGACACTCCAGTGCAATACTGAGGGAGTGCAGCACTGTTGGAGGTGCCGTCTTTCAGATGAGATGTTAAACCGAGGCCCCGTCTGCTCTCTCAGGTGGATGTAAAAGATCCTCTTGGCACTATTTCGAAGAAGAGCAGGGGAGTTATCCCCGATGTCCTGGCCAATATTTATCCCTCAATCAACATTACTAAAAAATAGATAATCTGGTCATTATCACATTGCTGTTTGTGGGAGCTTGCTGTGCGCTGATTGGCTGCTGTGTTTCCTACATTACAGCAGTGACTACACTTCAAAAGTACTTCATTAGCTGTAAAGCGCTTTGGGACGTCCGGTGGTCGTGAGAGGCGCTATATAAATGCAAGTCTTTCTTATGTCAATTTATGCCCATTTTAAATTCAAGCATATTCTAATGAGATTGAGAGGATTCTTGGGTGCAACTTGACATTGGCAAAATGGCTGTGCCCTCAGCGGAAACTCCAGGCCAATATTTCCAGTGGTCAGTAAATCAGTAGCGAGAGGACATACGTTTAAGATCATCACCAAATGCAGAGGTTAGGAGAATTTATTTGAATGCAACAACAACTTGCAGTTATATAGCACATTTAACATGGTAAAACGTCTCAATGCCGATGGTTATTAGAACATTAGGAAACAGAATCTATAATATCTTTTAAAAGGGAATTGGATAAATATTTGAAAAAAGGAAAAGAAATGGAATTTTACCTCTCTGATCTGTCAGCTGTGGCTCAGTGGGTAACAGTCACCTCTGAGTCAGAAGGTTGTGGATTCACAGTCCCCACTCCAGGGACTTGAGCACATAAAGCTAGGCTGACACTCCAGTGCAATGCTGGGGGAGGTGCCGTCTTTCGGATGAGACGTTAAACCGACGCCCCGTCTGCTCTCTCAGGTGGACGTAAAAGATCCCATGGCACTATTTTGAAGAAGAGCAGGGGAGTTATTCCCGGTGTCATGGCCAATATTTATCCCTCAATCAACACCACAAAAACAGATTATCTGGTCATTATCACATTGCTGTTTGTGGGAGCTTGCTGTGCGCAAATTGGCTGCCGCGTTTCCCACATTACAACAGTGACTCCACTTCAAAATTACTTCATTGGCTGTAAAGCGGTTTGAGACGTCCGGTGGTCGTGAAAGGCGCTATATAAATGCATGGATTTTGATAATCGGGGGGCGGTACTGTGTGGCGGGGGCAGGTTGGTAGAGGACCTTTGTCTTACGGATGCCTTGGACAACGTGGACCACTTTCCATACCTCGGGAGCCTACTGTCAAGAAGGGCAGACGTCGACGACGAAGTCCAACACCGCCTTCAGTGTGCCAGTGCAGCCTTCGGTCGCTTGAGGAAGAGAGTGTTTGAAGACCAGGACCTCAAACCCGGCACTAAGCTCATGGTCTACAGAGCAGCAGTGATACCCGCCCTGCTGTATGCCTCAGAGACAAGGACCATGTACAGCAGGCACCTCAAAGCACTGGAGAGGTACCACCAACGTTGCCTCCGCAAGATCCTGCAAATCCATTGGCAGGATAGGCGCACCAACGTCAGTGTTCTTGCTCAGGCCAACATCCCCAGCATCGAAGCTTTGACCATGCTCGACCAGCTCCGATGGGCGGGTCACATTGTCCGCATGCCCGATACGAGACTCCCAAAACAAGCGCTCCACTCGGAGCTCCGGCACGGCAAGAGAGCCCCAGGTGGGTAGAGGAAACGCTTCAAGGACACCCTCAAAGCCTCCTTAAAAAAGTGTAACATCCCCACCGACACCTGGGAATCCCTGGCCCAAGACCGCACAAAATGGAGGAGAAGCATCCGGGAAGGCGCCGAACACCTCGAGTCTCTTCGCCGGGAGCGAGCGGAAGCCAAGCGCAGGCAGCGCAAGGAGCGCACGTCAACCCAAGCACCCCACCACCCGCCCCTTCAACCACTGTCTGCCCCACCTGTGACAGAGACTGTAGGTCCCACATTGGACTCATCAGTCACCTGAGAACTCATTTTTAATGTGGAAGCAAGTCATCCTCGGTTCCGAGGGACTGCCTAAGAAGATATAAATGCAAGTCTTTCTTTCTTCTTTCTTTCTCTTTGCCCAGTGGAGACCAGATGGTAGAGGAGTTAAACGATACACTTACCACTTGTTTTACACCCCACCGCCATTTTAAAACGACTGTTTACCTGGGTGGTTGAGGTACCCGCCTTACTCAGGCAAGCAGGATAAGGGACTCTATTTCACAGAGCTGGCACAGGCATGCTGGGCTGAATGGCTTCCTTCTGTACTGTAAAATGTATGATCCTATGATTTGGCCAGCTCCTTTTTCGAGGAGTTAATTGACATAGCAGTAGAATTGCTTTGGACGGGAGTTCATTTCACATATCTACCAACCTGAAAAATCTTCCATTCTTTGACTTTGCATGAAGTTTGTCAATTTGCTCATGACGTTTAGTTCTGTAGTCACAATTCAAATTAAATAACCCATCAAACATTGTCCATTTTCAAGATCAGAGTCATGACCATTTCAATCTTATTTTCTCCAATAAGAATTGGCGAGTCACTCCTCATTATTTACTGCGAAGTGCATAATTCAGCAGATTTTTACTTTGTGCTTTTTCCTCCTAATTTTCCTCTCTGGTGACTCACCCATTTGGCTATTTTTCATGTGTGAGCCTAGACAGTGAGGGGGGCGATTTTAACCCGACTCGCTCAGCAGAAACCTGGCGGGTAGACTGTTAAAATCGCCCCTGGCTCTTACCTGTCCGAAAGCCGCCATGATCGCAACATCTGCAATTTTAACCTGCTCTCCTGAGCGGGCAGCAAGGACATGCGCCCGGAGCCAACGGGGTCCTTCTTTACATATGCAAGTCGTGGCCCGATGGCATCATTGAGACCCGACTGTAATTTCAACTCAGGCCTGAGCGGGGAATCCGCCTGGAGTTAAAATCGGGGGGGTGGTGGGGTGGGTGGGGTGAGTGTCAGTAGACTATCTGACCATGGGGAGATCACAGCTGATCACAGCGATGTCCTTACCCAACACACACCCCCATTCCTGCCCCCCCTCTGACCCGGGCACCTTTCCAGAAAGAATCACTGGGCAGAGGTTGCAGTTGGAAACCCTGACTGAATCGCCTTCCTTAGACCCAGAGACACTGAGGCCAATTGTAGTACCCAGGATTAAATCAACTAACACAGCCCAGACTGGGTGTTGAACCACTTGCTTTCCTGCTCGGCATGGGTCAGCTGTTCATCAGCCAATGGAGAGCTCATATTTTTCTTTATACAGGAAACTCTTGTTTATCCGGCACCCAAATATCCGGAATTCTCGCTTAACCGGCAAAAATCATCCTCCGAAAACTCCTCTCAAATAACCGGCAATGTTGCCGAGTCGCAGTCCGAGTCTCCGCGAACGGCGAGTACTCCGAAAACTCCTCTCAAATAACCGGCAATGTTGCCGATCCCGAGTCCGCGAACGCCGATTTAGTCAGTAGGGGTAGTTTTCAAAAGTGCCACTACTCGGCCTCCTGGAGCTGTCGGAAGTCCGAAACACTGCAGTAGCAGGAGTTGATTCTCCCGCGCTGCCGGGAGTCTCACTTACTGTTAAGTAATTAAAGAGTTATGGATTACTCTCAACTGGCAGTACTGTACTTAATCAAGCATCTTCCACCATCCATTTAACACAACATTCTGTAGGTGAGTACCCAAATACTGTATACTGCACATTTCTTGATTTTTTTCTTTTTCTTTGTTAAAAATAGCCTCGGTAGATATAACTCTCTGTTATCCGGAACTTTCGATCAACCGGCACCACGCCGGTCCCGTCGGTGCCGGATACCAAAGAGTTTCCTGTATGTGTATTTATGAAAGTCTGTACAATAACAAAATCAAGAACAAAACAGAATTAACTGCTGTGAGGACCCAGTGATATCGGAGTTATAGCCACATATAGTAGACTTCTTGATCCCTTAAGGAATTATACTTTTTTAATGAACTGAAAGGAGCTAACCGCTGAATTTGTGAAAGGATTCACTCTGAAATAAGACTGCAATGCAAATGCTTGTTGCAATATATTGGCCCTGAATTTGCTGGAGTGGGGCATCTCGTGGCCTGCCTCATGAGTTGGATTCTTTTCCTCCTCCTCCTCCAGCTCAAAATTTCTTTGCCCCACAAATTGCTGGAAGTGCGAGGTCAACGGGGCATCTGGGACCTTGGTGAATGACGGGACCAACAATCTACCTCCTGAACCAATGAGATTTAAAGATAGAGAAAGTAACAGAGCAAATGATGGAGAAGGAAATAAGGGTAAATTACCGTCAAATTAGATACAGAAAGAGAAATAAAGAGAGGGAAAGAAAGATTGGATTAAGAGTGAGAGAAAAAAGAGACAGAAAGGAAAAGTAAGATTTTTTTTTAAATCTCTAGGAACAATTTACTACCTGTAGGAGTGATACTCCACAGTTTCAACTGTTCCCTTTCTGGGCCTTGGAGTTTGAGTGGAATTGCAGAAACATAAATCTCCTCATGAAAAGGGTCCTTATGTCATTAAGTACCAGCCCTAACTTTCTGCAGCGAGTTTATTTGTTTTAACAACGCAAGTCCAGCAATTTCTTGAAACTCAAGGGTAGGTTGACAGTGAAATCCATTTTCGTGAGTCTAACGCAAGCGATGCAAATCATCCAGCAATTTATGGCAATTCACAACTCACACTGCATCTCTTCCTTGCCACAATTTGCTGGGTTATTTACACATTAATAACAGCGTGTGCATTTAACTCGCCATTATGTTCCCAGCAAATTCTGGGTCAATAAGCTTATTACGTTGACATTTTTCCAGGTGAGTTATGCTTTCTAGCCAATTCCCTCATCACTTGCAGCTATTGTTTCTCCCATTTTAATGGTAATTATCAATCTGCTCCTATTCAGCGCAAAGGTCCACATGATATGCACACCTCTGCAGTAAATGTCAGATCTATCAAACACTCAGCTTTCTCCAACTGAAAGCCAAAATAGTCATGTGTGGAATCGACATACCATGAAATAGAGTTAGATCAAAGACCTGCTGTGAAAACCAGTAGACTGTCACTCATAATAAAGTTCATTCTTACATGTCAAGATTGTTTATGTTATTCTCAGCAGAAACTGATACAGAGAGACATTTAATATATTCTGCAAAACTAGAACAGGAGTTGTCTTAATATCTTTTAAGAAAAGGACATTGGGCAAAGATTTCCTCTGTGTGCTATGTGTAACGAAATTGTAAACACCTTACGTGTAGCGCACAGAGAAAATCTTCACCCGTTGTCTCTTGTAGCGGTTTGATTCAATCATTTTTTTCCTTTAACATTACAAGAGGAATTTTAGTATAAAAAGTAATTGAAAGAAAGAGAACACAATAAATGTGACTTTTTTTTGTAAAGAGATAAGCAGCATAATTTAAGATTTAGAAAGCAGAAATGTCTTTGCTAATACATAAGGGGTAATTTTTCAACTAAGATCGATTGGGCGCCCTGCTCTCTGTGGCCAGATTTCTGATGTGCGCTCCAATTGTTTTTTTAAAATTTGTTTGTGGGATGTGGGCGTCGCTGGCAAGGCCAGCATTTATTGCCCATCCCTAATTGCCCTTGAGAAAGCTGCTTTCTTGAACCGCTGCAGTCCGTGTGGTGAAGGTCATGCGTCCCCAGATGTTGGCGAGGAGGACTTTGCAGGGTTGACTGGGCTGGGTGTGCCATTGCCATGTCTGTAGCCAGTGCCGAGGTCAATCCAGCTTCATTTTTATTACTTCATTTCATAGCGGTTTGTTACAACTGATTGGGTTGCTGGGCCATTTCAAAGTCAGTTAAGAGTCAACCACATTGCTGTGGGTCTGGAGGTCACATGTAGGCCAGACTGGGTAAGGACAGCAGACTTCCTTCCCTGAAGGACATCAGTGAACCAGATGGGTTTTTACAACAATGGTCACCATTACTGATACTAGCTTTTTATTCCAAATTTACTTAATTAACTGAATTTAAATTCCCCAGCTGCCGCGGTGAGATTTGAACTCACGTCTCTGGATCATTAACCCAGGCCTCTGGATTACTTGCCCAGTGACATTACCACTATGCTACCATTCCCTTAGTTGTGCCATGCTCTACGTTGGGAACAGTGGCGTAAACGGGATTTCCCGACAAACTTCCAATGAAGTTACGGTAGCAGAGTGGGAGAAGTCTCAAGCAAATTCCCAGCCATTCAAAGCTCACCTCTAGACTTGCAGTTCAGTTCTGACGAAGGATCCCATTTTGGATGTTAACCCATCTTTCTCCTTTGAGCACTGACTAATCTGCTGTGCTTTTCCACCATCTCTCTCTTTACCCTATTGCTGCATTTGTGATGGCAATTGGAGGGCAGAAGGAGCCCTGATATCTGCTTAAATGTGATAAGTTGGAGCGCCATTGTAAACTTGCTGGGTTCTTCAATCAATTTTGTTCGAAATACCAACATGAGGAAATCTTCATTTGCCATGTAGGGTCAAGCTTACTGTGGCACTCTTGCCTCGGAGTCTGAAGGTTGTGGGTACAAGCCCCACTCCAAGAATTCAGCATGAAATTTGGGTTGACACTCCAGTGCAGAGTTGAGGAAGTGCTGCATTGTCAAAGGTAGCATCATTCAAATGAGAAGGTAAGCCAAGACCTTAACTGCCTGTTTTGATGGTTCAGGTGAATATTCAAAGATCCCATGCTGCTATCTGAAGAAGAGCAAGGAATTCTCCTGATGTCCTGCCGAGGATTGCTCCTTTAGCAAGTACCACCAAAAAGAGATTAACTGGTCATTCATCTCAATGCTGCACATTTGACTTTAATATACATAAAATGGCTGCTACCTTTACCTATGTTGAAAGCAAGAAAGATCTTGCATTTATCTTCTCTTCTTCTTCTTAGGCAATCCCTCGTTACTGTGGATGACTTGCTTCCACATTAAAAATGAGTTTTCAGGTGACTGATGAGTCCAATGCGGGACCTACAGTCTCTGTCACAGGTGGGGCAGACGGTGGTTGAAGGGGCGGGTGGGTGGGGTGCTTGGGTTGACGTGCGCTCCTTGCGCTGCTTGCGCTTGGCTTCCGCTTGCTCCCGGCGAAGAGACTCGAGGTGTTCGGCGCCTTCCCGGATGCTTCTCCTCCACTTTGTGCGGTCTTGGGCCAGGGATTCCCAGGTGTCGGTGGGGATGTTGCACTTTTTCAAGGAGGCTTTGAGGGTGTCCTTGAAGCGTTTCCTCTGCCCACCTGGGGCTCTCTTGCCGTGCCGGAGCTCCGAGTAGAGCGCTTGTTTTGGGAGTCTCGCATCGGGCATGCGGACGATGTGACCCGTCCATCGGAGCTGATCGAGCGTGGTCAAAGCTTCGATGCTGATGCATTTCATGACCTCAGGACGTTCCAAAGCTCTTGTCAGCCAATTAAGTACTTTTTGAAATCTAGTTACCGCTGTAATGTAGGAAATGCAGCAGCCAATTTGCGCACGGCAATGTCCCACAAACAGCAATGAGATAATGACCAGATAATCTGTTTTAGTGATGTTGGTTGAGGGATAAATATTGGCCAGGACACCGGGGAGAACTCCCCTGCTCTTCTTTGAAATAGTGGCCATGGGATCCTTTATGTCCACCCGAGAGGGCAGACTGGGGTCTTGGTTCAACATCTCATCCGACAGCGCAGTGCTCCCTCAGTGCTGCACTGAAGTGTTAGCCTGGTTTATGTGCTCAGTTCTCTGGAGGGGGGACCACGTAACAACAATGACTACAATTCATTGGGATGCTTCTTGGAGACATAGGGCCGAAAATTGATCCCGGTGCGCGAGAGTACGCACTGCGTACTCTCGCGTATTCCCACTCCAATTGTCGGTTTTCTGCATGCCCTGCGCATGCGCTGAAAACCGGCAATTGCTCTTCTGAAAAGGGGGCGGGTCCTCGGCGCATCGCGTGCGCGCTACAGGCTGCGCGCACGCTGTGCACTTCATGCTTTTGACGCGCAGGTAAGTACGGAAGATTTTGGAAATGTAAAAAGGAGGAGTAAGACCCACTTTTAAGAAGGTAAGTAGTGAATTAAGTATTTTTTTGAATTTTTTTTTACAGGTATATCTTTTTTAGAGACTTTAAAGACAGGTAAGTTTATTTTTATAACTTTTTAAAAGATTTTAAATTTTTTCAAAAATTTAATTTTTTATTTAAAATGGTTAATTTAATTAACTATACTTATTTTATTAATGTGATGGTTTTTTTTTTAAATTTAATTGAGGTTTAGCTGTTATTTTGGGGGGGTGTAAGATTCATAGATTTCACAGCCATGCTGTGAGACTTATGAATGGAAGATGGTGTGCTGCCATTGGCTCTAACTGAGTCACGTGATCCCACAGCTCGCACGAATTCACTACGCCGCTGGGATACGCAAGCCCAGCACAGCTGATGCCTGGAACATCAAGTTCGTGCGAGCTGGATCTGAAAAAGCATACGCGAGGTGAGACAACGCGGGGAAGGCTTACCCCCGCGGGAACAGAGCGAGATCAATTTCTGGGCCAATAATTTGCTAAATAAATCCAAGCTTCTCTTACTCTCTTCTGAAAACAATCTGAAGTGTTTCATTGTTTCTCTGAGTACCAAGACCCTTTCAGTTTTTAAAATATTTTCCACTTCTCTTTCGTATAACCACCAAAACTGTTTTCCTCTAAATTGTAATAACAACTATTATTGTAAAAATAAATGAAAACAAATAACAAGCAGGATTCAGAATATCTCTTGCATAAACATAAGAAGAAAATAAAACTGCCTGAGTTCTGGTGAAAGGTCTTACCTATCTTTCCCTTTCAGATGTTTATTTTAATCGCATCGTATCTCTGATTTGGGGCCTGAAGGAGCTCAAGAAGAAGTGTGAAGCTTCCTGCATACTCTTTATGGCTTTGATAAAGTATAGTGCAGAATGCCGCTGAGGTCCACACCCCGTGTCAGTTATCCTCACACAGACGTTTGACCCACAGAGTGTGGGGCAAGGGCACCAAGTGAGTTCAGCCCACTGCTGCCAATCAACATCAAAGGCCTGCCATTCAGTCTGTTTTGCAAACCCCCCCCGCGCCCCCCCCAAAAAATACGGAGAATCTCATTTCAGTCATTATATACAGAAAGCTCTGTTTGCTTACCCTGATTAACCCCTGAGCAAAGGAACCTCTTCACCTAGACAGATCCACTTTCAGAAGACACGGCCCCTCTGCAACAGAACCTAACTCAATCTCCCAACTTCAAAGGCACGGCAACGAAGAATGCAAGGTTCCTGAATCAGACGGTCTCTTTGAAGTTCTCAGCCACATTTACTTCCTGCCACATAACACTTAACCTTTCCAGGATCAAGGTAATATTTCTACACCCTTAAAAAATAGTTAGATGTGCTATGATTCGATTAAAACATTTCAGTGTACGTGAAGAATGTAAAAGATCGTATATGAATATTGTCTATTGTGTAATTTGTCGCTAATTCTTTTACATTGTCAAACTTATGGATAAAGTACCGTTTACGTTCTCACTTTAGTTCTACCACATTGTATTCAGAGAGATAGATAACAAGTTGCGAAAAAAAATCTACATTTAAAAATAGAAACTGATCTTTTTCAGTAAGTTTTGCAATTTAAATTTATTCTCCAAGGATTCGCAATGGTTTTTTTTTGGCTGAAGCTAATTATGGTCAACTATGCTTAATTCGAATGATCTGATCATTTATTTTCTTCTAAGCACTAAATTTCCACTTTGCTGTGTTAATTAGCTTATTTTGCTAATGCTAATTACGGACAACTTGCTTAATTCAAATGATTGGATAATTCAGTTTTTTTTAAGTGCAAAAACAAATTACTTCAAAAATATCAGTAGACTGTTCTAAAGAAATCCCTAACATTAACATGCACTAATGATAGCACGTACTAACAAAGCTAATAATAGCAAACTAGCAAAGGATAAGCTGCTGCAAAAACTGCCTGCTGCCATCTTTCTCCATTGCTAGCTTACTTTCCTAAATCCTGTGGGGGCAGGGGGTTGTTTGAGGTCACTTGCTGGTTCAAGTTGCTGAACTGGCACTAAAATGAATTTAACAGTCTGAACGGTTGAGAGTCGAGTGAAAAAAAAATCAGCACCCCAAAATCGTCAGGCTGCGTTGTTTCCTGGTTTTAGGCCCTTTGAGATCTGGAGGTCACCTGTCCACCAGATACGCAGTGACAACATCCCCAGCATCGCTCAGGCCAACATCCCCAGCATCGAAGCTTTGACCGCGCTCAATCAGCTCCGATGGATGGGTCACATCGTCCGCATGCCCGATACGAGACTCCCAAAACAAGCGGTCTACTCGGAGCTCCGACACAGCGAGAGAGCCCCAGGTGGGCAGAGGAAACGCTTCAAGGACACCCTCAAAGCCTCCTTGAAAAAGTGCAACATCCCCACCGACATCTGGGAATCTCTGGCCCAAGACCGCACAAAGTGGAGGAGAAGCATCCGGGAAGGCGCCGAACACCTCGAGTCTCTTCGCCGGGAGCAAGCGGAAGCCAAGCGCAAACAGCGGAAGGAGCGCACGTCAACCCAAGCACCCCACCCACCCGCCCCTTCAACCACCGTCTGCCCCACCTGTGACAGAGACTGCAGGTCCCGCATTGGACTCATCAGTCACCTGAGAACTCATTTTTAGTGTAGAAGCAAGTCATCCTCGGTTCCGAGGGACTGCCTAAGAAGCAGAAGAGTGTTGCACTCACAGCATTCAGCTATAGCTGGAATACAGCTGAGAGTTGTGAGGGTAAGGACTGCGCCGCACTCCATTTAAGAGGGAAAGGTGGCACTTACATTGCATCTGCAACAACATCATTCTCATCGTAAGAGACAAATATTTATCACCAGAGAAACTGAAAACCGCAACTGCTGCTAAGTGTGAAGTGATAATGAAGTAGCCGAGAAAGCTACTTTACTGGTAACGGCACCTGGCTGAGCTACTCGCTGCCAACAGAAGACATTTTCAAACGTTGTTTTGCTGGCAGGGACGCTTCACCACCAGCAGTACATCTTCACAATACCATCTTGCACTTATACAGCACTTGACACCCACCGAGGCACTTCACGGACACAAGTGGAGGAATAGACGCCTGGCCAATGAGGGAGAGATTAGAAGGGGGTGACCGAACGCTTGGTGCAAGAGGTGGGCTCTAAAGAGGGTTTTAAAGGAGGAGAGGGTGCTGGGGAGATGGTTGGGGTTTAGGGAGGAAGTTCAAGAGAGTGGGACCTTGGCAGCAGTCAGTGTAGGGTGAAGGGAGGGCGGTGGGGGGGCTGCACAAGAAGCTGAAGTCAAGAGGAAAGGAAATTATTGAGGTCGCAAACAGTCTGGTTCAGCCCAAGACAGGGGTCAGGGAGAGGGATGGAATTGATGATGGGGGCCCTGATTTTTTTTGTAGAGACTGAAGTTGATGGCTTTGATCTTCCCAATGTTTAGGTGGAGGAAGTTACGGCTCATCCAAGACTAAATCCAAGACTGAACGCCTTGATTTTAAAATTCTCATCCTTGTATACAAATCTCTCCATGGCCTCGCCCCTCACTATCTCTGTGACTTCGTACAACCCTCCAAGAACTCTGCGTTCCTCCAACTCTGATTCTCTTGTGCATCCCCCACACCCTTCACCCCACCATTGGTAGCCACGCCTTCAGCCGCATAGGCCCTAAGCTCTGGAATTGCCTCTCCACCTCTCCTACTTTAAGACACTCTTTAAAACTTTAGTCTTTGACCAAGCTGAAGTCACCATCCTAATATCTCCTTCTTTAGCTCTGTGCCAATTTTTGTCTGATTACGCTCCTGTGAAGCGCCTTGGGAAGTTTTACTACATTAAAGGTGCTATTCAAATGCAAGTTGTTGTTGAATGTCAGTTAAGCATTCTAATAGCAAAGAGGCAATAGAAGCATTGAGAGGCGGTGGAGAGATAGAGCTGGGTGTCATCAGCGTACACGTGGAAACTGACCCTGTGCATGTAGATTATCTCATCAAGGGGCAGCATGCAGATGAGGAAGAGGAGAGGACCAAGGATGGATCCTTAGAGGACTCAGAAGATGACAGCCCAGAGCAACATTTGCTAGAGGTGCTCTGGCTACGATTGAATAGTGAGGGTGCTTTCACTGAGCTGGACAACAGAGGAGAGGTGTTGGAGCAGGATAGTGTGGTCGAAGGCTACAGGAGGTCAAGGAGGGACAGATAATGCACCACAGTCACAGTCACAGGGAATGTCATTCATGGCTTTGATTAGGACTTTTTGATGCTGTGAGAGGGGCAGAAAACTAATTGAAGAGATTCAAACAGGGAGTTGTGAGACAGGTGGACATGGGTTTTTGAAGAAGAGGGAAGAGAGGTTGGAGATGGGAAATTTAAGTGCATGTTTTTCCCCGTCATTAATTTAAATGGTCGGATAATTATGCACCGCACGCCCGACTTTGCAACATGTGCTGCCAGCAAACAAGGCTCCTTGTCGAACTCAGAAAATGACCCCATACATGAAATCATAGCGGCTTTAAGACGTGGGCAGGGGGAGCCTATGATTTGTGCTCCCTGTGGGAGTTCACCAGATCACAGAATCACCCCTAGGGTGGTAAACATTTTCTGAGCACTTTCTGTCAATCATTTTGCTTCTCTGTGAGTGAGTCTGTGCGATTTAGATAGATGGTCCTGGTGCTGGTTGTGCCAGTCTATGAGCGTGTCTACATTGCAACTTGAGCAGTAATTGTCCTCTGCAGTCATGCTAACGGCGCAGTATAGCTCCAGGATCGGGTCCTGGCCTGACTCCAGAGGGGAGTATGTGAGATCCCTTGGTGGAACCCATCTCACATTATCTAAGGATAAGGGGTAAGCCATTTAGGACTGAGATGAGGAGGAATTTCTTCACCCAGAGAGTGGTGAACCTGTGGAATTCTCTACCACAGAAGGCAGTAGAGGCCAATTCATTAAATATATTCAAGAAGGAGTTAGATATATTTCTTAAAACTAAAGGGATCAAGGGATATGGAGAGAAGGCAGGGACAAGGTACTAAATTTGGATGATCAGCCATGATCTCATTGAATGGCGGAGCAGGCTCGAGGGGCTGAATGGCCGACTCCTGCTCCTATCTTCTATGTTTCTATGTTTTTATGTCTGTTTGACACCAAATGAAGTTTAACTCAAGTGCAGTGTGGAACGGATTTAAAAAGTGGCCAAGGGCTCCCTTAGACCTTGTGAGCATTTCTTGAATGACCTCAAATTGATTTAGAGAGTGTGGACATTCTCAGAATACATTTAGGATTTGACAGATGGGAGAGGAGCTCTGTGCATGCTTGTAACCTCTCTCAGGTGTCAGCCTTGGCTCAGTGGTAGCACGCTTTCCTCTGAGTTATAAGGTTGTGGGTTCATATCCCGCTCCAGAGACTTAAGCAAATAAGCTAGGCTGATACTTCAGTGCAGTACAGAGGGGGTGCTGCATTATCAGGTACAGCAAGCAATAAGGAAGGCAAATGGCATGTTGGCCTTTATTGCAAGAGGGTTGGAATATAAGAGTAAGGAAGTCTTGCTACAATTGTACAGGGCCTTGGTGAGACCACACCTGGAGTACTGTGCACAGTTTTGGTCTCCTTATCTAAGGAAGGATATAGTTCCCTTGAAGGCGGTGCAATGAAGGTTCACTAGATTGATTCCTGGGATGAGAGGGCTGTCCTATGATGAGAGATTGTGTAGAATGGACCAATACTCTCTGAAGTTTAGAAGAATGAGAGCTGATCTCATTGAAACATACAAGATTCTGAAGGGGATTGACAGGGTAGATGCTGAGAGGTTGTTGCCCCTGGCTGGAGTGTCTAGAACTAGGGGGCATAGTCTCAGGATAAGGGGTAGGCCACTTAAGACTGAGATAAGGAGGAATTTCTTCACTCAGAGGGTTGTGAATCTTTGGAATTCTCTGCCTCAGAGGGCTGTGAATGCTGAGTCTTTGAGTATATTCAAGGCTGAGATAGATAGATTTTTGGACTCTAGGGGAATCAAGAGATATGGAGACCGGGCGGGAAAGTGGAGTTGAGGTCGATGATCAGCCATGATCTTATTTAATGGTGGAGCAGGCTCGAGGGGCCGTATGGCCTACTCCTGCTCTTATTTCTTATGTTCTTATCAGAGTGCTGACTTTTGGATGAGACGTTAAACTGAGGCCCCGTCTACCCTCTCAGGTGGACGTAAAGGATCCCATGACACTATTCGAAGAAGAGTAGGGGTGTTCACCCCGGTGTCTTGGCCAATGTTTATCTCTTATCCAACACGATCAAAAACAGATTATCTGGTCATTTACCTCGTTGCTGTTTGTGGGACCTTGCTGTATAAAAATTGGCTGCCGTGTTTCCTACATTACAGCAGTGACTACACTTCTAAAGTAATAAAAACAGAAAATGCTGGAAATACTCAGCAGGTCAGGCAGCATCTGTGGAGAGAGAAACATGGTTAACGGGCTGGATTTTCCGGGGGGTCAGCATGCGCGATCGGTGGTGGGTCAGGTGGGAAAGTGTTTTTTTTCCTCAGCGGGTCAGCACCCCACTGTAAACCCGCCACCATGCGCCTTTCCCCGATGTCGGGTCTGTCAGCGCTGAGCAGACCCGACACGCAGCAGCGGGTTCACACGGGGGACCCAATTCAGGCATTTAGTGGCTTGTTTAGAGCCACTTAAGAATGAATTTCAGCTCACCTTCTGCATTTGACAGCTCGCCCACGGGGTCCACGCTGGTCGTGGACCATGTCTGTAAAGCTGAGGCGGGAGTTCAGTGGCCATTGAATCAGCTGTTGAGTTGACAGCTTCACATGTACAGTAAAAGCTCCCACCTTACAGAGATATCTTCCCTCAGCCACAAGCTCTTCCTCACTGCATTCCCACAACAGATTCACCATGCTGCAAGTCTTTACACAAGTCTCCATCCAATCTGACCTCATTACCTCTCTAACCATTGACAGATCGCTTCTGTCATCTCTACTTCACCTGCCATCTATTCCATCAGCATGGGTGCCCTTGAAACTCTCTCACCTTGGTCCTCAGAATCCCACCATGATTAGCCCCAGCATCAGCAGCACCAGGCACACCAGCAGCACCAACAACAACACCAACCTTCTCCGCAATCACCTGATGCTGCACAAGACAGAGGGCATCAGCACCCAACTACATTGCTGCCTGGGAGGCCAGGGATGGTCTCACCACGGCCAGATTTACTTCACTTGACACTGTACACCCTGGCTGCCACATGATGCGCCAGGTTGGCACCACCCCACACCAACACCATAAAGCATCCCTGCAATGACCAAGCCATTCCTTTCACACTCATCACCATTGCAGGGGGGTACCGTTATGTCTCACCATTCACTGCAACTCACTCAGCCACTTCTAAAGGTGCACACAAATCTGTTCAAGAACGCAAAGTGTTGAAAGTAAAGGTTTCAATATTTGACACCACATTAACAGAAACTTTGCATGAACATTGCATAAAACACCCAAGTGCCTACCCTTGTGTGTTGTTAGTTGGTATGATTGCACTAGGATGAGGGTGAGTGTGAGGGGTGGCTAGTGAGATGGGGATGTGATAATGTAGATAGAGAGGGATGGATGGAGGTGCAAGGTAAGTTGGTGTGAGTAAGGATGTGCAGGAGTAGGGTAGGGAAGGCAGAGTGATGAGGATGTGATGAGAGGCACAGCAGAATGAGGTGGAGTGTGGCTTTGCACTAACATTTCGTGATCCACTGAGATCATTGAAACGTTTGCAGCACTGCACCCAGGTCCTCCTGAGCACATCCCTGCTCGTGCCCTCCTCTGCAATGTGCAATCAGTCTGTGTTGATCTCCTGGGGAGGTCTCTTCCGCCCATGGGAAGGGAAGAGGACCTCCCTGCGTGCTGTGACTCCCTCCATAAGCATATGGAGGGCGTCATGGGAGAGCCTGGGTGCAGCCGTGCACCTCTGTGCAGTGCTTGTCAGTGTTTGCAGCACCTCAATGCTGTAGAACACTGACAGCACAACTGTCAAAAGAAAGTTGGCCATGGTCCCTTTAAGGAACCCAGCTGATGACGCGTCATCAAATGCCGTCACCAGACCTGCTTCCTCTAATTGGCTGGGAAACTCGCTGGGCGGGCTTAACAAGCCCAATCAAGGGAAATTCATTTTAGGGGCCGGGATGGAGACAGCAGCGGGGCCGCGACCCGCCACCGACATTGTCCGCCATGGACCCACCGAGGTTAGTAAAATCACGGCCAACGTTTCAGGTCGATGACCTTTCGTCAGAGGAGAATGGTGCTAGTGGCTGCTGTGAAGGGAGCAAGGAAGAGGTGAGAATGTGTTTGTAATGAGAATGAGGATGAGAAGTGGTATCGTGTGGCCTTGTACTGAGTGGTTGAAGGATGCGATGGAGGGGCGGGAATTGTTGAGAGTGGTGGGGGAGGGACCAAGGAGTGTTGCCACGTGTCGTTGAGAGAGATGGAGAAATGAAGAACTATACTCACCCTTGCTACTCTTGTAAGGTCATTGAAGCACTTCCTGCAGCTCCTGGGAGTGATGATCCTGGAGCTGACAACCTCAGCGATCTATCTCCATGCCAGGTGGACTTCGTGTTTTGGGTGCAAAGAGAACTACCCTCCTTGCCCTGACCTCGTCCAGCAGGACCGCCAGGGAAGCCTCAGAGAAGCCGGGGCTTGCCTCCAACTCATTTCTGAGCAATTTTCTTTCCCAGCAATGAAACTGGCAGAAGGGAAGGCGATTTGTCCTTGAGGTGCATTCCCTCTTTAAATAGGCCTCAGACATGGGCGGAAATCCCCGAGTGTCAGTGAGTCAGGTAGGACATCGCTCTATGAGATTATAATGATGAGAAGTCGCACAACACCAGGTTATAGTCCAACAGATTTATTTAAAATTACAAGCTTTCGGAGCTGTCGCCCCTTCCTCAGGTAGAGTTACTGTGAGACAATCTACCAGAATTCACAGAATATAAACACAGAGAAAATGCAGAGATTCAATCTATCTCTACATCAAAGACATACTAAGAGCACAGCCAAGACAATGAGATGTGTCCCAGGGGGTCCAACGTGTCAAAACACCTGCTGGCTGCATATCCTCTCCATTTGGATTTGTTTCTTGTGTTTGTTTCTTGTGTTTGTTTTTTTAAAAAGCTGGAAAGACCGGCAACGATGTCAAGTCACGTTCTGTAACGTGACATGAACCCGATATCCCGATTGAGGCCGTCCTCATGAGTGCGGAACTTGGCTATCAGTTTCTGCTCGATGATTTTGCGTTGTCGTGGATCCCGAAGGCCACCTTGGAGAACGCTAACCCGCAGATCCGAGGCTGAATGCCCTTGACTGCTGAAGTGTTCCCCGACTGGGAGGCAACCCTCCTGCCTGGCGATTGTTGCGCGGTGTCCGTTCATACGTTGTCTCAGTGCCTGCATGGTCTCGCTGATGTACCATGCTCTGGGGCATCCTTTACTGCAACGTATCAGGTAGACAACGTTGGCCGAGTCACATGAGTATGTACCATGTACCTGGTGGGTAGTGTCCTCACGTGTGATGACGGTATCTGTGTCCATGATCTGGCATGTCTTGCAGTGGTTGCCGTGGCAGGGTTGTGTGGTGTCGTGGTCGCTGTTCTCCTGAAAGCTGGGTAATTTGCTGCGAACGATGGTACTTTTGAGGTTAGGCGGCTGCTTGAAGGCGAGTAGTGGAGGCGTGGGGATGGCCTTAGCAAGGTGTTCGTCATCATCGATGACATGTTGAAGGCTGTGAAGAACATGGCGTAGTTTCTCCGCTCCGGGGAAGTACTGGACGACGTAGGGTACTCTGTTGGTTGTGTCCCGTGTTCGTCTTCTGAGGAGGTCTATGCAGTTTTTCGCTGTGGCCCGTCGGAACTGTCGATCGACATATATAATGATTATAATGAGGCCCGGGAGTAAAAATACTGGGGCGTCGAGTGAGTTTCACACTCACCTCACTACCTACTCACCCAAAACCTGCCCAGAGTTAAAATCGGGGCCAATGTTTCTGATGAGACTGGGGCTGACTTCATAACTCATAACTCCAACAGAAGGTCAGAAATGGGGATGTTCGCTGATGACTACACAGTGTTCAATGCCATTCACAGCTCCTCTGATAATGAAGCAATCCATGCCCGCATGCAGCAAGACCTGGACGACGTAAAGAGTATGATGGAATACTCTCCACTTGCCTGGATGAGTGCAGCTCCAACAACACTCAAGAAGCTCGACACCATCCAGGACAAAGCAGCCCGCTTGATTGGCAACCCATCCACCACCTTAAACATTCACTCCCTCCACCACCGGCGTACCGTGGCTGCAGTGTGTACCATCTACAAGATGCACTGCAGCAACTCGCCAAGGCTCCTTCAGCAGCACCTCCCAAACCCGTGACCTCTTCCACCTAGATGGACAAGGGCAGCAGACGCATGGGAACACCACCACCTCCTGACTTGGATGTTTATCGTCGATCCTTCATCGTCGCTGGGTCAAAATCCTGGAACTCCCTCCCTAACAGCACTGTGGGGTACCTTCACCACACGGACTGCAGCGGTTCAAGAAGGCGACTCACCACCACCTTCTCAAGGGCAATTAGGGATGGGCAATAAATGTTGGCCTTGCCAGCGATGCCCACATCCCAGGAACAAATTTAAAAAAAAGTTATGTAAACCTGGCGCAGGACTAGGAAGAACGATATCACGATTATTTCCATCAATTTATTTTGTTTATAAACTTTCTTTGAGAGGCAGCGCTCTTTTTCTATGCATTTGCTTGAATTCTTTTGTTTGGAATTGAACAACAGTATCGACATCCAGAGGGGCCAGGGGTTATCGAGGTGGATTTAAGAAGTTCTGTAGTAAAATATGTAGCACGATTTTGCGGCTATTTCTGAACTTTTTTTCTTGCTTTTTTCCCGTTTTTTTTCCCCCTCTTTCCATTTAATGCGGGTAATTTCGGCTTTATGTGAGAGCGTTAAAGGGGTGCTAACGAATTGGCAGCCCATTTTACATCTGTCCCTTGTGCCTCTGAAAGCAGAAAGTTCCGCGGCGTTGTTTTATTAAACTTAATCATTGATTGATGATCTGTACTCATTGGGTTTTCAAGGGAATAAATGGAACAGTTTGTGGATCTGGTACTAAGTAAGCAGCATTAACGCAATTTGGCTCCAAGCTTTAATCAAGTGCTGTGCAGCTTTGATCTGTGTGAGGCAGGGTAGGATATTTGAACACTGCGTAACATTGAATAATACAAGGTAGAGATTAGCTGAGAGCTGGGCAGAGCTTTTGAATGGTGCAAGTGACTGTTGCAATGCTGTTTTTTTGTGTTGGATGGTCTGAAGTAGGTGACTGATTGAGCAGTGTGCGCTGTGCTGGATGATGTAAGATCGGAATGAATGAGCGCGGCGCAGTATGTCAGGCAGTATGAGGTGGGGGAGAAGTGATTGAGCATTGTGCGATGTTTCTAACATTGATCCTAAGTCAATCTGTGGACTCTTTTTTTCCCTTTTGCACAATTAATCGTCAGCCATATTCTTGAAATAATTGTCTCCTTAGCAGCCTTCGCTTTCTCGCATCTTCTTTGCGGTGTTCAGTACACACTGCACCAACATGCCACGCCTTTTCGCTGCAGTCAAGACCAAGAATAGGCAAGCTGTGGTGTGATACTGGAAACAGCAGCCATTATTTCGCTTACTGCAAAATACCAATGACTGAACAGTGTCTATACCCATGGCCACCCTTATCATTGATTACTAGCTCTGATCTTATGACCCTAAACACGCTTATGAATTCAGTCCTATCCATCTTCTGGAAGGCAGTCTTCTTCTGTCTCTTTAACATTAATAAAGTAAAAATAGGCCTGACTGCCCCATCATATCCTTACTCTAGGATCCAACTTTACAGTTAAAGAGGCGGAAGGCAATAAATGCCGTAGCTTTTTCAGTGAGCGTTGACACTGTCCAAATATGTACATATCCACTTGCTCCAGTTTCCAATAGGTTTCCAATTATCAATAAAAGGAAGTGAGATAAAGCTGTGCATGCACCAAACCAAGTAAGAGAAATGAATTTGTGTTATCCGTGGAATGAATGAAGAAAACATAGGAATAGCAGGAGGCCATTTAGCACCTCAAAAACATCTTTTGAGCTCCCTACAGCTAGTGGAACTGTCCAGTGTAGTTTTAAGCCATCAAGACAAAAAGATTCCAAGGCCCATTCTTGGTCTATGCTGATTTAGTTGACCGCAGCCAGGTTACTTGAGGTGCTCTGGGCTTGGTTGAGGGAGGTGAAGAAAATCAGCCAGGGTTCATTCCCCGATTGCAATACTATGACTTGTGGTGGAAATTATGCATGTGTGGACATCGAGGGTGGGTGGGGAGGCGGGTGCAGGGATTCTCCTCTGCGTTCCCACCTGAAATCAAATGGGATTACGGCGGAGAACGAGGGAATATTCAGGTGGTGAGGCCTACCGCCACTTCACTGACCTGTGCTGGATTCCGCCACCCCCACCCCCACCTCCACCACCTACCATCCCCACGCCCTCTCTGGGATTACCAATGACAGTTTCTTCCCCACCCGACGCATGTCGCAAATGGCAGTGGGGGAATGGGGGGATCAGTTCCCTGAAGGATTTCCCTCCCATCTGCACCATTTACCGTTGCTTTCCAGGGCCGCTATATGGAAGGTGGTGATAATTCTTAGGAAGCGGTAGTAAGGGCCTTGAGGTTCCCACCTAGGAGGGGGGAGGGCTTTGAAGCAGTCTCCTTTCCCGCTCCCTAAAGTAGGCCCCAAACAGTTACTAGCTGAGGGCCTAGGTCTTCGCCAAGCCCTTCAGTGGGACTTCTGGTCCAATCTTCGGGGCATTCCTGTTGTAGCACCACTGGAATTTTCAGCCTTTGCATTGGTTGGTTCTCCTCTTCGTAGTGGGAATCCCATTGGGAGCCCACCATGCATAACGAATAACCCCCCCGACCCAAAGAAATGGGTCGAGGTTGGGGAAGACTTGGAAGGGGCGGGTGGAAATCTTGCCCTGCCAGAACTCTGCCCCGAGGAGGAGAATCCTGGCACAGGTGAGGCTAGCGCTGCGATGTGACAAGCTCGCACATGAAGTGTGGCCACTTGGGCGAGGTACTGGCGGGCTACTGACACCATTGGAACTGAAACTCAGCCAGAGTCAGCATCTTTAAGACAAGAGGAGAGCAAGATTGGAAAAAGAGGCAGGGAGGAAATTAAATGAAAAAAAAATAATATCATGGTTTTGTTATCATTTTGGGCACAGAAATGCTAGTGCAGTGCTGAGGACATTAAAGGTGTGGGCCCTAAATAACCGCGAGGGCTCTCCTGATCTTCCGGCATTACATCAACAGGAGATTGGGACAAGTCAGGAGTGCGATGGAATACTCTCCACTTGCCTGGATGAGTGCAGCTCCAACAACACTCAAGAAGCTCGACACCATTCAGGACAAAGCAGCCCGCTTGATTGGCACCCCATCCACCACCTTAAACATTCACTCCCTCCACCACCGGCGTACCGTGTCTGCAGTGTGTACCATCTACAAGATGCACAGCAGCAACTCGCCAAGGCTTCTTCGGCAGCACCTCCCAAACCCGCAACCTCTTCCACCAAGAAGGACAAGGGCAGCAGGCACATGGGAACACCACCACCTCCAAATTCCCCTCCAAGTCACACATCATCCTGACTTGGATGTATATCAGCCGTTCCTTCATCGTCGCTGGGTCAAAATCCTGGAACTCCCTCCCTAACAGCACTGTGGGAGTACCTTCACCACACGGACTGCAGCGGCTCACCGCCACCTTCTCACGGGCAATTAGGGATGGCCAATAAATGCTGGCCTTGCCAGCGACACCCACATCCCGTAAAAAAAAAAGAATTGAAAAAAACCGCTGGAGAAATGGCATAAATGACTGCTTTCAGCAATTTGCCTCACTTCTCTTGGGGGGTTCCACCAATCTCACACTGAAGTCACACAGCAGATCCAGAGAACTCCTATGGAAATTCAGGGCCATGGTCTGATTTCATTTGGCATTGTTGTCAGTACATTTGATGCTTTTGTTGTTCCACCGTAATCAATCTGTTAAATAAAAAGGCTTAAAAGTGTCAATTTAATAAATCCTTAACAAGAAGCAGAGTAGCATTCCTGGTACCAAGCCATGGCCTCTATTTTGCATTGGGTAAGCTCAGCAGCCATGAGTTGTTGTTCACCTAAAACCGATCGAGCGGACTTGATTTCCACACAATTAGTTGACGGGGAAAATAGACTGTCTATCATATCTGATACTAGAACTGACAGAGCAAAGGCATTAGAGAACTGATTGTTTAAACGTATAATAAAAGTAACGAGAGGAATGAGACTATTATTTTTTTTAAATCGGTCTAAAGGAAGGCAGAACTCAAAAATAAAATCAAAATCTTGTTTTTGATGATGTAGACTCTGGGACTTTTTATTGAAATATAAAATTCCATGTACCGTATCCCCACTCATTCTATTATAAAAAGCATCCTGATCGAAGGACAGCATTCCTGGGCAAATTATGGGATCAAGGGATATGGGGAGAAAGCAGGGACAGGGTACTGAATTTGGATGATCAGCCATGATCGCATTGAATGGCGGAGCAGGCTAGAGGGGCCGAATGGCCAACTCCTGCTCCTATCTTCTATGATTCTATGATTAGGTATGTGTTTATCAGGATTCAACTGGTCATTCAGGCCGAGCTGTCATTACAGTAAAATGAAAACACAAATTGCTTCGAGCAACCAAGATTGAAATATTTTTTTACACCCTTGCCTTTTATTTCTAGGCTTTCCACGTATAATTAATTATATTATCTTGTTGATGCCCTCTCGTGTCAAATAACTCAGTGATCCGTTTGCGGAATTTGTTTTTTAAAAAAAACACTGACAGAGGTGTAGCACAGTAATTAAAAAGTATGTTATCTCCCGAGAGTTTATGTCGTGCCTCAGCTCTGGGTGAGTGCCAGCTTCAGCTAATCCCATCAACCCAGTCTGCGGGAAAGGTCAGAGTTCGGTAACCGCCATCACAGTCGGTACTTAACTGAATTTCTAACAAGCGTTTACCTACTAAACAGCTGTTCCCTAGTAATAATTCTTAAATTATCCCTTGTTTTTCTAAAAGCCAACGCGTCCGCCAATAACGTTTTATCCGTCCGCTTGCCTAGCTACATTTTAGAAATAAAGTTATCCACTAGCCTTCCCGGTAATCTTGTAAACATTTGACAAAAGATGATTTCCCCCCCCCCCCACCCCCACCTCTCTGATCAATTAATCATGACCAGCACTGAATGGTAGTTGACCTATAAAGAGTTTTTGGCCCTGAGACTATGCTGTAAGCAAATCCACATTTCTTCTGCCATTTGGTCAACGTTCCAAAATCCAGGCCTTTAAGCCATATGTTGCCACAGCAATAAATGTAACGTGGCAATTTTTACCATGGCAACAGTCAGTCATAGTACCTGACATCAGCACACTCAGGCAGGAAATTGTGATGCTGGGATAGACGGTTTGCTGAGATTTTCAGCTAAGCCCCTACCTCGGCAATTTTACTGCCGTTGCCACTCGCTTCTCTGGTTTCACGTGTGAAAACATTCTGATGATAAAACTGGTGCGTTACCGTAGAATGTTAGTGATTCAACCCACTTGAGTGCTGAGAGACTTTCGCAGCTTGCAAACCCCTGGTTCAGCAATGCGACTGCAATCCTCAGAGGGGGGGCTCATTTCTGTGTGAGCGAGCACGCTTGGACAATTCTTAAAGCCCCATAACCTTTGGCATAATAGGTTAACAGATCAGGGCTAGCTGTTAGATTATAGCTCCGCTCTCCTCTTTCTCACCATTTTGAATCACTGTGCTCTTATACTTGCAAGGAAGGACATTTTGTGCTGTAACTAGCTTCTCTAATGCAGCCACCTTTCACTAGTATTAAAGGTTTAACTTATCTGGAGAATAGGTGTTCCTTCAATTAAATTAAATTAAATAAGTTAAATAAGTTTAAATTTTAGTAATAAAGTAACATAAGGGTTAAGTCATGACAGGAAGTCTCGGACCCGTTTCATGCTCCTCCTGTGCCATGTGGGAAACCAGGGACACTTCCAGTGTCCCTGACAACTACGTGTGCGGGAAGTGTGTCCAGCTGCAGCTCCTGACAGCCCGCATGGCGGTGCTGGAGCTGCGGGTGGACTCACTCTGGAGCATGCACGATGCCGAGAACTCGGTGAATCGCTCATTTAGTGAGTTGTCCACACCGCAGGTAAAGGCTAGGACAGACAGTGAATGGGTGACCAAGAAGCAGGGCAATATCAGGAAGGTAGTGCAGGAGTCCCCTGTGGTCATCTCCCTCCAAAACAGGTATGCCGCTTTGGACACTGTTGGGGGAGATGGCCTACCAGGGGAAGGCACTAGCAGCCAGGTTCATGGCACCATGGCTGGCTCTGCTGCACAGCAGGGCGGGAAAAAGAGTGGCAGGGCTATAGTGATAGGGGACTCAATTGTAAGGGGAATAGACAGGAGTTTCTGTGGCCGCAACCGAGATTCCAGGATGGTATGTTGCCTCCCTGGTGCAAGGGTCAAGGATGTCTCGGAGCGGCTGCAGAACATTCTGAAGAGGGAGGGTGAACAGCCAGCTGTCGTGGTGCATGTAGGTACCAACGATATAGGTAAAAAGCGGGAAGAGGTCCTACAAGCAGAATTTAGGGAGCTAGGAGCTAAATTAAAAAGTAGGACCTCTAAGGTAGTAATCTCTGGATTGCTACCAGGGCCACGTGCTAATCAGAATAGAGAGAACAGGATGGTGAGATTGAATACGTGGCTTGAGCAGTGGTGCAGGAGGGAGGGATTCAAATTCCTGAGGCATTGGAACCAGTTCTGGGGGAAGTGGGACCTGTACAAAAGGGACGGTCTGCACTTGGGCAGGACTGGAACCGATGTCCTCGGGGTAATATTTGCTAAAGCAGTTCGGGAGGATTTAAACTAATATGGCAGGGGAATGGGAACCTATGTAGCGAAACAGGGGGAAGTAATATGCAGTCAGAAACAAATGTTAGAAGGGTGAGAAACAATAGGGGAAGGCCGAGTAAACAAAGGCAAGAAACACAAAGGGCCATACTAAATCATAAGTCTAAAAGGACAAAGGATGTTAATAAAACAAGCCTAAAGGCTCTGTGTCTTAATGCAAGGAGTATCCGTAATAAGGTGGATGAATTGACTGTGCAAATAGATGTTAACGGATACGATGTGATTGGGATTACAGAGACGTGGCTCCAGAACAATCAAGGCTGGGAACTGAACATCCAGGGGTATTCAACATTCAGAAAGGATAGAATAAAAGGAAAAGGGGGTGGGGTAGCATTGCTGGTTAAAGAGGAGATTAATGCAATAGCTAGGAAGGACATCAGCTTGGACGATGTGGAATCAATATGGGTTGAGCTGCAGAACACCAAAGGGCAGAAAACGTTAGTGGGAGTTGTGTACAGACCTCCAAACAGCAGTAGTGAGGTGGGGGAGGGTATGAAACAGGAAATCAGAGGTGCGTGCAAAAAAGGCACAGCAGTTATCATGGGTGACTTTAATATGCATATAGATTGGGCTACTCAAACTGGAAGCAATACGGTGGAGGAGGATTTCCTGGAGTGTTTAAGGGATGGTTTCCTAAACCAATATGTTGAGGAACCAACTCGAGGGGAGGCCATCCTGGACTGGGTGTTGTGTAATGAGGAGGGACTAATCAGCAATCTTGTGGTACGAGGCCCCCTGGGGAAGAGTGACCATAGTATGGTGGAGTTCTACATTAGGATGGAGAAGGAAACAGTTAAGTCAGAGACCATGGTCCAGAACTTAAATAAGGGCAACTTTGAGGGTATGAGGCGTGAATTGGCGAGGTTAAATTGGCAAGCGATATTTAAGGGGCTATCAGTGGAAGGGCAATGGCAGACATTTAGAGATCGCATGGATGAACTACAACAATTGTACATCCCGGTCTGGCGTAAAAATAAAAAAGGGAAGGTGGCTCAACCATGGCTAACAAGGGAAATCAGGGATAGTATTAAAACCAAGGAAGTTGCATACAAATTGGCCAGAAGTAGCAGCAAACCCGGGGACTGGGAAAACTTCAAAACTCAGCAGAGGAGGACGAAGGGTTTGATTAGGGCAGGGAAAATAAAATATGAAAGGAAGCTTGCAGAGAACATTAAAATGGACTGCAAAAGCTTCTATAAATATGTAAAAAGAAAGAGGTTAGTTAAAACAAACGTAGGTCCCCTGCAGTCGGAAACAGGGGAAGTCGTAATGGGGAACAAGGAAATGGCCGATCAATTGAATAAGTACTTTGGTTCGGTGTTTACTGTGGAGGACACACACAACCTGCCGGAAATAAAAGGGGTCAGAGGATCTGGTAAGAGGGAGGAGCTGAGGGAAATCCTTATTAGTCGGGAAAAGGTATTGGGGAAATTGATGGGACTGAAGGCTGAAAAATCCCCGGGGCCTGATGGTCTGCATCCCAGAGTACTTAAGGAGGTGGCCTTGGAAATAGTGGATGCATTGACGATCATTTTCCAACATTCCTTAGACTCTGGATCAGTTCCGATGGAGTGGAGGGTGGCCAATGTAACCCCTCTTTTTAAAAAAGGAGGGAGGGAGAAAGCAGGGAATTATAGACCGGTCAGCCTGACATCGGTCGTGGGTAAAATGATGGAAGCAATTATTAAAGATGTCATAACAGACCATTTGGAAAGTGGCGACATGATAGGTCCAAGTCAGCATGGATTTGTGAAAGGGAAATCATGCTTGACAAATCTTCTGGAATTTTTTGAGGATGTTTCCAATAGGGTGGACAGGGGGGAACCAGTAGATGTGGTGTATTTGGACTTTCAGAAGGCCTTCGACAAGGTCCCACACAAGAGATTGGTGAGCAAAGTTAAAGCACATGGGATTGGGGGTAATGTGTTGACGTGGATTGAGAACTGGTTGGCACACAGGAAACAAAGAGTAGGAGTAAATGGGTACTTTTCAGAATGGCAGGCAGTGACCAGCGGGGTACCGCAGGGTTCGGTGCTGGGACCCCAGCTGTTTACATTATATATTAATGATTTGGACGAAGGGATTAAATGTAATATCTCCAAATTTGCGGATGACACTAAATTGGGAGGCAGTGTGAACAATGAGGAGGATGCTAGGAGGCTACAGAGTGACTTGGACAGGTTGGGTGAATGGGCAAATGTATGGCAGATGAAGTACAATGTGGATAAATGTGAGGTTATCCACTTTGGTGGTAAAAATAGAGAGGCGGACTATTACCTGAATGGTGGCAGATTAGGGAAAGGGGACGTGCAACGAGACCTGGGCGTCATGGTACATCAGTCACTGAAGGTGGGAATGCAAGTGCAGCAGGCAGTCAAGAAAGCAAACGGAATGATGGCCTTCATAGCAAGGGGATTTGAGTACAGGAGTAGGGAGGTGATGCTACAGTTGTACAGGGCCTTGGTGAGGCCACACCTGGAGTATTGTGCGCAGTTTTGGTCTCCTAACTTAAGGAAGGACATTCTTGCTATTGAGGGAGTGCAGCGAAGGTTCACTAGATTGATTCCTGGGATGGCCGGACTGACATATCAAGAAAGATTGGGTCAACTGAACTTGTATCCTCTGGAGTTCAGAAGAATGAGGGGGGATCTTATAGAGACATTTAAAATCCTGACTGGTTTAGACAAATTAGATGCGGGCAGAATGTTCCCAATGGTAGGGAAAACTAGAACCAGGGGTCACAGTCTAAGGATTAAGGGGAAGCCATTTAGGACTGAGCTGAGGAGGAACTTCTTCACCCAGAGAGTGGTGAATCTATGGAATTCTCTTCCACAGAAGGTTGTTGAGGCCAGTTCGCTAAATATATTCAAAAGGGAGTTAGATATAACACTCACAACTAAGGGGATCAAGGGGTATGGCGAGAAAGCAGGAATGGGGTACTGAGGTAGCATGTTCAGCCATGAACGCATTGAATGGCGGTGCAGGCTCGAAGGACCGAATGGTCTACTCCTGTACCTATTTTCTATGTTTCTATGTTTCAAGGTTTGCATGGAAATTGCATGAAGTGAACCAAAATTTACAGGCAAAGGGATCTTATTAACTTATTCAGCTGTAATCCTAGTAAATGGTTGAACCCACAATTCTCTAAAGCGATGCTCCAATTGCTTTCTTTAAATAAAAATCCAGATTATTCCACAAAAGCACTGTGAGCCTCATCTTGTTTATGTATCTTGTTTGGGGCTACGTGCATTTCCCCAATGTTACACATTGGGATAAACTGGAACACCAGCTGGAACACAATGGGCTTGGCATGCTTCAGTCATCAAAAAAAAAAGACAGCGAGGATTCTGTTTCTTGAACTTTTAACAGAACCACTCATGAAATCGCTGTAGTTGTGACTGAGAAATACGAGTTTGTAAGTCGCAACGCACCCGTGGTACTGAATTCTTCTGAAGCAGCTGTCGTGCCACTTGGCTCTCCGAAATTTCGATAAGTCCAAACATCTACCTGGGAAGTGTGGAATAGTGACGAAGAAAGCTGCGATGGCAAAGCTGGTTTCAGGGAGGAGGCTCCGCTAGTGCTGGTGAACACAGTTAGGGAGAGAACGGCGCACATTTTTGATGATGGAAGACATGCAAAGAAGGCGTCAAGTGTGGCAATTGGCCCTGATTTCAACTCAGGTGGATGCCCGGCTCAGGCCTGGGTTAAAATTACAGTCGGGTCTCAATGATGTCATCGGGTCGCAACGTGTAAAGAAGGACCCTGTTGGCACCGGGCGCCTGTCCTTGCTGCCTGCTCGGCAGAGCAGTTTAAAATTGCAGATGTTGCGATCGTGGCGTCTTTCGGACAGGTGAGAGCCAGGGGCGACTTTAACTGGCCACCCGCCAGGTTTCTGCTGAGCGAGTAGGGTTAAAATCGCCCACTGACAGCATCAATTTCTCCTTTATTTGGAGGACCTGGCAGGAAGGGGAAAGGGCAAGGAATGACGATTATTTCAAAATAGGAGCACGGGACAAATATGCGCACAAGGAAACGTTGCAATTGTGAAAGATATATACTGTACTAAAAAGTTACACTGACACGAACAAACGTTAACAAGAAGGTAGTACACCTGACGAAGGAGCAGCGCTCTGAAAGCTTGTGATTTCAAATAAAACTGTTGGACTATAACCTGGTGTTGTGCGACTTCTCACATTTGTCCACCCCAGTCCAACATCGGCATCTCCACATCAAGAAGGGAGTAGGAATGGAAATAAGGAAATGGAAAGCGTATTATACGTCCTGTGATGGGAGAGTGAACTACTGAAGGTAGGAATTCCATGCACCAAATCACCGTGGCCGGGATTGTCCTGGGAGCTGCTCCCACTCCAATGCCGTAACTTCACCATAAGTGCGGTGGAAACATACGTAAATGAGGATTTCTGCGCACTTCCAGCAAAGTTACGGTAGCGGATCGGGAGCAGCTCCGAGGAAAGTCCCGGCCCACGTCTCAAAGCCCACTGCTCGTATGTTGAAAGGCAAAATGATTTGCGTTATATGTTACACGAGCCTGCCCATACTCACTGATTATGCGCGAGCTTACAATAGTGTATGTAATGCCAATTTGATATCGAAATAGCTATGTATGCTTTTGCACTTGTAATATATCTTGCTCTTTCCACAAATCTAGAAGAACCTAGTCAAACACTACCTGCACCTGTAGAACTCCACACTCAAACTATTACCCCCTTCATCTGAAGCAGCACCTCGGGAGCTGAGGTTGAGGGAGATGAGGGTGAGGTGATTGATGAGGGTGAGGTGATTGATGAGGGTGAGGTGATTGATGAGGTGCCAAATGGTACAGAGCAAAGGCTCAAAATGCTGCCTGCCACAAATAAGCCATAGAACCATAAAAGTAACAGCGCAGCAGCAGGTCATTTTAGCCCATCAGGTCCATGCTGGCTCTTTGCTAATGAGTCCTATAGTGACACAGACCTTAATTGGCTACAAGTTTGTGCTTGGTAGATACCTGCTCAGGTTCAGTGGAGTCAGTCACACCCGCAAGTGAATTCCATGCCATTAAGTGCTGGAGTAATCTCGATCTGCTCAATATGTACTTATATGACAGCATAAACCAGGGCTGTAACAATGATACTCCCTTGTGATCTGCACTGGATATTCATGCGTTGTGCACATCATGCACCTGCCTGCCTCTCTAAACTGTGGATAAAGCAAACGCCTGATAGGATGAGCCAGATACGAATTTTTAACCTGCTTAATTTCACAACAAGTGAACTCAGAGAGCAACAGTGACGATTAGACTGCCCAAGAGATTAGGGCCGTGATTTCGCCGACCGAGGCGGGCTCAGTGCGGCCGAGGTAGGTGGCGGGTTCCGATCCCGCTCCCGGCTCCATCCCGCTCCGTAAGAATGATTTTCCGTTGATTGGTCTTGTTAAGCCCGCCCTGCGAGGTTCCCGGCCAATTAAAAGGAAGCGGATCTGATGATGTCATTTGATGACGCATCATCAGCCGGTTTCCTTAAAGAGACCATGTCCACATTCATTTTGACAGTTCTGCTGTCAGTGTTCTACAGCATTGAGGTGCTGCAAACACTGACAAGCACTGCACAAAGGTGCACGGCTGCACCCAGGCTCTCGCATGACTCCCTCCATATGCTTATGGAGGGAGTCACAGCACGCAGGGAGGTTCTCTTCCCTTCCAATGGGCGGAAGACACCTCCCCAGGAGACCAACGCAGCCTGGTTGCACATTGCACAGGAGGACACAAGCAGGGATGTCGTCAGGAGGACCAGGCTGCAGTGGAGCATACCTTTCAATGATCTCAGTAGATCACGAAACGTTACTGCCAAGCCACACTCAACCTCATCCTGCTGTGCCACTCATCACATCCCCATCACTCTGCCTTCCCTACCCTACTCCTGCACATCCTTACTCACATCAACTTACCTTGCACCTCCACCCATTCCTCTCTATCTACATTATCACATCCCCATCTCACTAGCCACCCCTCACACTCACTCTCAACCTACTGCAAGCATACCAACTAACAACACACAAGGGTAGGCACCTGGGTGTTTTCGCCAATGTTCATGTGAAGTTCCTGTTGATGTGTTGCCAAACATTAAAATCTTTATTTTCCACACTTTGCGTTCTTGGACAGATTTGTGTGCACCTTTGGAAGTGGCTTAGTGAGTTGCAGTGAATGGTGACACATAACGGATCCATCCCCTATTCTAATCACTCCAACATTGGCGGCCGTTCTTTCAGCTGCCGAGGCCCTAAGCTCTGGAATTCCCTCCCTAAACCTCTCCGCTTCGCTACCTCTCTTTCCTCCTTTAAGATGTTCCTTAAAACCTAGCTCTTTGACCAAGCTGTTGGTCACCGGCCCTAATATCTCCTGATGTGGCCTGGTGTCACATTTTGCCTGATGATGCTCCTGTGAAATGCCTTGGGATGTTTTACTACATTACAGGTGCGATATAAATGCAAGTCGTTGTTGTTGTTGTATCATTCTGCTGACCCTGCGCTGCACCCCCTCCAAGGCCAATATATCCTTCCTGAGGTGCGGGGCCCTGAACTGAACGCAGTTACTCTACAATCCGCACAGGGACGTTCACAACTCACAAACGGCAAACGTGACAAAAGAAAAAACACATCACAGATATTTGGACAACATGACGGGCTGCACGACTGAATAAATTGAATTCACTTTTAGCCTGTCTTGCACTCTGTCATTCTTTCATTGTGCCAAAGAGAATGCGTCAGTTATTCAAAACTCAAAGAAACTTAGCTGTGTGCAGTGCATACTAAAATAAAAAGCAGAAATGGCAAATTGCAATCAGTGATTATCATTGTATCTAAAAAAACATAATTGGATCAAATTACAAAGCTCAAACACTACAGTAACGGTTGCCTTATTAAATTAATGAAATACAGAATAAAGACCTGGATGAACTGGGCAGTGAGGACCTGTCTCCCCCTCTGCCGTGGCTGGTCTGCCGTTGCTCCTAGCTGAAGTTGTGCAGTGATATGTATGGTGTTACCGATCTCTGGTTATGCCCCTAATAAAGTGGTAGATGGTTAATTCCTGAGATGCCCCCTGATGGAGCCAGTGGCATAAAAGCTGTGGACAGAGCTGAGCTTCATTGGTAATTGATAGTGAATTGCAGATGTTTTGACTGTCGTTGCAAGTCTTTGTAAATCAGGTGGCTCGCCTCAGTTACAGCCTTCCTGGTGAGCCCGAGAATCCGAAGGCAATTGTCCTCACTATGCCCACATAACTTGCGGTAGATGTGTCAGTGTCAGCTGTGGCTCAGTGGGTAGCACTCTCGCCTCTTGAGTCTGGAATGTTGTGGGTTCGAGTCCCACTCATGGGGACTTGAGCCTGTAAAGCTAGGCTGATACTCCAGTGCAGTGCTGAGGGAGTGCTGCACTGTCGGAGGTGCCGTCTTTCGGATGAGACGCTAAACTGAGGCCCCGTCTGCTCTCTCTGGTGGATGTAAAAGATCCCATGGCCACTATTTCAAAGAAGAGCAGGAGAATTATCCCCGGTGTCCTGGGGCCAATATTTATCCCTCAATCAACATAACAAAAACAGATTATCTGGTCATTATCACATTGCTGTTTGTGGGAGCTTGCTGTACGCTAATTGGCTGCTGCGTTTCCCACATTCCAACAGTGACTCCACTTCAAAAGTACTTCATTGGCTGCAAAGCGCTTTGAGACGTCTGGTGGTTGTGAAAGGCGCTAAAGAAATGCAAGTCTTTCTTTCTAGATTCCTTACTTGAGTACTACCTGCTGTGACTCATGGGCCTCCCACCCCCTCTGCACTACAATTCCAAATTCGCATCGTTTACATTTGAATGGCGGCTTCACACGTGCTTACCGTCAGGGTATGACAGTACTACTCAACCACTACACTCAAATCTTCATGTTCCTAATCTTTACTTACAACAGACTTCTGTAAAATACTTACCTGTTAATGTGCCTCCTTACTTGCTGAATTCTGCACTAATTGGTCACTCACGATTTTTAACAAGGCCGTAACAAATTCAGTTGGCCCTTTTTCCAGTTTTCCATAAATGTTTCGAACAGCTGATTTTGGGGTGGGGGTGGGTGCGGAGTTGTCAGAGTAAGGATAATTAGCCAGTTGCGACTTTACCCAACCGTTCCACCACTCTTAACACACATCTGTTTCACAGAGCTGCACGGAGGAAAGTCAGTTCCAACGGTTTAAGGCTGTCACTGAGAATGCATAATGTGCTACAGCTGAACCTTCCAACTGTTATTTTTCAAGGATTCTGTTCAAAATGACAATAATTAAAACGCCTGCAATTCTTTGTAAATTGTCAGAACATCCATTTGCTGTGGATTCCTCATTTTCATTTATTTTTCTATCCAGATAAAAGTTATCTTTTAGGGATTTGGTTATACTTAAACTTTGTGACTCCAAATTCTGCCAATGTTCTCCCCTTGTGGGGATGTGGTACCACTGTGCCAGTTGCACTCCTGATACCTTGCCCAAGTGGTCATCTTGGGAAATGTTGATGTACAGAGGGACCTGGGTGTCCTTGTACACCAGTCACTGAAAGCAAACATGCAGGTGCAGCAAGCAGTTAGGAAGGCAAATGGTATGTTGGCCTTCATTGCAAGAGGATTTGAGTACAGGAGCAAGGATGTCTTACTATAGTTATACAGGGCCTTGGTGAGACCACATCTGGAGTACTGTGTGCACTTTTGGTCTCCTTACCTAAGAAAGGATATACTTGCCATAGAGGGAGTGCAGCGAAGGTTCACCAGACTGATTCCTGGGATGGCAGGATTGTCGTATGAGGAGAGATTGGGTCGACTAGGCCTGTATTCACTAGAGTTTAGAAGAATGAGAGGGGATCTCATTGAAACGTATATAATTCTGACAGGGCTAGATAGACTGGATGCAGGGAGGATCTTTCCCCTGGCTGGGGGGTCTAGAATGAGGGGTCACAGTCTCAGGATACGGGGGTAGGACAGTTAGGACTGAGATGAGGAGAAATTTCTTCACCCAGAGGGTGGTGAACCTGTGGAATTCTCTACCACAGAAGGCTGTGGAGGCCAAGTCACTGAATATATTTAAGAAGGAGATAGATAGATTTATAGACACAAAAGGCATCAAGGGGTATGGGGAGAGAGCGGGAATATGGTATTGAGATAGAGGATCAGCCATGATCATATTGAATGGCGGAGCAGGCTCGAAGGGCTGAATGGCCTACTCCTGCTCCTATTTTTCTATGTTTCAATGTTTCTATCTTCATGTGTGAGCGGGGCTTGCTTGATAGTGACTAGAAATGGGAATTCTGGATGGTTTCAGTTCTATTCTCCCCCTCCCCCTTCCCCCCGGGGTGCTGAGGCCCATTTGTAACACATCTCCCTCTCCTTGGCTGCGGGCTAACGCACAGATGTGTTATTGAATATGGGAACTTGCTGGTCTATCTGATTGCCTTATCTAGCTGAGCCTTTAGGGAAGCTGGCCCATAGCTGTAATGATCAGTCTGCCTTCCTGTCATGTTCAGTTAATCGCACTGGCCGTCCTTTCTGCCCTTTAATAAGTATAATAGCAATAGTTGGCACCACAGTCCACTGACAATTTTGAATGCTGCCTAACAAACTTCTTCAATTCCAGCACTTCTAATGAAACATTCTCCCTTTATTCAGTTAAAAGTTTAATTGCCATTAGAAACCTGTATGCTCCTCCAAGAAAATGCAGTACTCAATTATTTATTGACTATATAAAAAAAAAGACTTGTATTTATAAAGCGCCTTTCACGACCACCGGACGTCTCAAAGCACTTCACAGCCAATGAAGTATAGTCACTGTTATAATGTGGGAAACGCGGCAGCCAATTTGCGCACAGTAAACTCCCACAAACAGCAATGTGATAATGACTGGATAAACTGTTTTTGTTATGTTGATTGAGGGATAAATATTGGCCCCAGGACACCGGGGATAACTCCCCTGCTCTTCTTCGAAATAGGGCCATGGGATCTTTTACATCCACCTGAGAGAGCAGACGGGGGCCTCGGTTTAACACGTCTCATCTGAAAGACGGCACCTCTGACAGTGCGGCACTCCCTCAGCACTGCACTGGGAGTGTCAGCCTAAGCTTTATGTGCACAAATCCCTGGAGTGAGATTTGAACCCACAACCTTCTGATTCAGTAGGTCAAGTGTGCTACCAATTGAGCCACAGCTGACACTAAAAATCTCAGAGGAAATCGAAAAGAGCTAAACCTCCGACCACAAAAACAGAGCAAGTAGATTCTGCATTCTCAGTGATTTCTTGGAGACTGGCCTCTCTGCTAATGTGCTGGTCCACCTATTGGCATTATTTCAAGCAGCCCCTTGTTTGTTGCAGCCTGTGGAATAAAGTAGATTGGCTTCCTCTGAGTGTCTACCCATAATCTTGCTGTGTAAGCATGGTTTTGGTGAAATTGCTTCCATTACCTTTTAGAGGCTTAGGCAATGTGTTGTATCTCTGTATTTTCAAATCTTCACAAATAGCTGTAGATCTGAGAAATACGATAACCTAAAGGATTCGCTGCAGGGATTTTTTGCGTCATTGATTTTCAGCTTTTAAGTCTTATGAGCCAGTCCATTTCTATTAATGAAAGCTCCATTGAAAAAACTAACGATTGTGGAATTGCTTTAGTCATAACAGTGAGCTGCCCTGTACATCTGTACTATCCTTTTGTTGCCGCTGTGTGAGATGAATTTTCTTTTTTTTTAGATAGATGATTATAATTATACCTAGCCACAAAATAGTCAAAATATTCATTGCTGTATTGGACCATTTTTAATCATTTTAATCACTTTCTTTCATCCTATTTGTTACACCACACTTGGAGTACTGTGTACAGTTCTGGTCTCCATATTATAAAAAGGATATAGAGGCACTGGAGAAGGTGCAAAAAAGATTTACAAGGATGATACTAGAATGGACAGGTTATACTGATCAGGAATGATTGAACAGGCTGGGTCTCTTTTCTCTGGAAAAGAGAAGGCTGAGGGGTGACCTGATAGAGGTCTTTAAGATTATGAAAGAGTTTGATAGAGTCGACGTAGAGAAGATGTTTCCACTTGGGGGAGACCAGAACCAGGGGCCATAAATATAAGATAGTCATTAATCAATCCAATAGGGAATTCAGGAGAAACTTCTTTACCCAGTGAGTGATAAGAATGTGGAACTCGCTACCACAAAGTGTTGTTGAAGCAACTAGCATGGATGTATTTAAGGGGAAGTTAGATAAATATATGAGGGAGAAAGGAATAGAAGGATTTAATCGGGAGTTAGAGGGAGTTAATAGGAATGTAGTGGTAATAGGGGAAAGCATAGTCAGGGGGATAGATACAGTTCTCTGTGGCCAAGAGCGAGAGTCCAGGCGGCTGTGTTGCCTGCCCGGTGCCAGGGTTCGGGACATCTGCTCTGGGCTGGAGAGGAACTTGCAGTGGGAGGGGGAGGAGCCAGTGGTCGTGGTCCACGTCAGTACCAACGACATAGGTAGAACTAGGAAAGAGGTTCTGCTGAGAGAGTATGAGCAGCTAGGGGCTAAATTAAAAAGCAGAACCTCAAGGGTAATAATGTCTGCATTATTACCTGAGCCACGAACAAATTGGCACAGGGTAAATAAAATGAGAGAGATGAATGCATGGCTCAAAGACTAGTGTGGGAGAAATGGGTTTCAATTCCTGGGGCACTGGCACCAGTACTGGGGAAAGTGGGATCTGTATCGTTGGGACGGTCTTCACCTGAACTGTGCTGGGACCAGTGTTCTGGCGAGTCGTATAACTAGGGCGGTAGAGAGGGCTTTAAACTAAATAGTGGGGGCAAGGGATCAAATTTGGGAAGATGTGGTAAGTCAAAGAGTAGAGACAAGGCAAGAGAGAAAGGTATTAATATGGGAAATGATAAACAGACCGTGACAGGAAGGGATAGAGAGTACAAATCTAAGAGTAAATCAACAGATAAGACTAGAGGTCACAAAAATAATAAAAGGACAAAACTAAAGGTTCTGCATCTGAATGCACGTAGCATTCGAAACAAAACAGATGAACTGATAGCGCAAATAGAAATAAATAAGTATGATCTGATAGCCATTACAGAAACATGGCTGCAGGATGACATAGATTGGGACCTGAATATTGAAGGGTACACGACATTTAGGAAGGACAGGAAGCTAGGAAAAGGTGGAGGGGTGGCTCTGTTAATTAAGGATGGTATTAGCACAATAGAGAGGGATGACCTAAGTTCAGGAAACCAGGATGTAGAAGCGGTTTGGGTAGAGATGAGAAATGATAAAGGCAAGAAGTCACTTGTGGGAGTGGTGTACAGGCCCCCTAACAGTAACCGCATGGTAGGATGGAGTATAAAGGAAGAAATAATGGGAGCTTGTCAGAAAGGTATGGCAATAATCATGGGGGATTTTAATCTACATATAGACTGGAAAAATCAGATGGGCAAAGGTAGCCTAGATGAGGAGTTCATGGAATGTTTTCAGGATAGTTTCTTAGAACAGCACGTTCTGGAGCCAACCAGAGAGCAGGCTATACTAGACCTGGTATTGTGCAATGAGATAGGATTAATTCATGACCTCATAGTGAAGGCGCCCCTAGGTAGCAGCGATCATAATATGATTGAATTTTACATTCAGTTTGAGGGAGAGAAGAGTGGGTCCAAGACTAGTATTTTAAACTTAAATAAGGGCAATTATGAGGGCATGAAAGCAGAGCTAGCTAAAATGAACTGGCAAATTAGGTTAAGGGATAGGTCAATAGAGTTGCAGTGGCAGACATTTAAGGGGATATTTCAAAATACACAGAATATATATATTTCAACGAGAAAGAAAAATTCCAAGGGGAGGACCCACCATCCGTGGTTAACTAAAAAAGTTAAAGATAGTATCAAACTTAAAGAAAAAGCATATCATTGCACAAAGATGGGTGGCAGGTCAGAAGATTGGACAGAATATAAAAAACAGCAAAGAATGACTAAAAGATTAATAAGGAGAGAAAAATTAGAGTACGAGAGAAAGCTAGCTAGAAATATAAAAACAGATAGTAAGAGTTTCTATAGATATTTTAAAAAGAAAAGAGTTAACAAAGTGAGCGTTGGTCCTATAAAAAGTGAGTCTGGGGAATGAATAATGGAAAATAAGGAGATGGCAGTTGAATTGAACAGGTATTTTGCATCGGTCTTCACTATAGAGGATACAAGTAACATCCCAGAAATAGCTGTAAATCAGGAAATGGAAGGGAGGAACTCAAGAAAATTACAATCACCAGGGAAGTGGTACGGAGTAAATTGTTGGAGCTGCGGGCTGACAAGTCCTCGGGTCCTGATGGACTTCATCCTAGGGTCTTGAAAGAAGTGGCTAGCGAGATAGTTGATGCATTGGTTTTAATTTTCAAAATTCCCTAGATTCGGGCAAGGTTCCATTAGATTGGAAAATAGCAAATGTAACTCCTTTATTCAAAAAGGGAGGGAGACAGAAAGCAGGAAACTACAGGCCAGTTAGCTTAACATCTGTCATAGGGAAGATATTAGAAGCTATTATTAAAGACGTTATAGCAGGGCACTTAGAAAAGTTCACGGTAATCAGGCAGAGTCAACATGGTTTTGTGAAAGGGAAATCATGTTTAACCAATTTATTGGAGATCTTTGAGGAAGTAACATGTGCTGTGGATAAAGGGGAACTGGTGGATGTACTGTACTTAGATTTCCAGAAGGCATTTGATAAGGAGCCACATCGAAGGTTATTGTGGAAGATAAAAGCTCATGGTGTAGGGGGTAACATATTGGCATGGATAGAAGATTGGCTAGCTAACAGGAAACAGAGAGTAGGCATAAATGGGTCATTTTCTGGTTGGCAAGATGTAACGAGTGGTGTGCCACAGGGATCAGTGCTGGGGCCTCAACTTTTTACAATTTATATAAATGACTTGGATGAAGGGACCGAAGGTATGGTTGCTAAATTTGCTGATGACACAAAGATAGGTAGGAATCTGGCAAATGGGGTATAATGTGGGAAAATGTGAAATTGTCCATTTTGGCAGGAAGAATAAAAAAGAAGCATATTATCTAAATGGTGAGAGATTGCAGAGCTCGGAGATGCAGAGAGATCTGGGTGTCCTAGTGCATGAATCACAAAAGGTTACTATGCAGGTACAGCAAGTAATTAGGAAAGCTAATAAAATGTTATCGTTTATTGCGAGGGGAATTGAATACAAAAGTAGGGAGGTTATGCTTCAGTTATAAAGGGCATTGGTGAGACCACATCTGGAGTACTGTGTACAGTATTGGTCTCCTTATTTACGGAGGATGTAAATGCGTTGGAAGCAGTTCAGAGAAGGTTTACTGGACTAATACCTGGAATGGGCGGGTTGTCTTATGAGGAAAGGTTGGACAGGCTAGGCTTGTATCTGCTGGAGTTTAGAAGAGTAAGAGGTGACTTGATTGAAACATATAAGATCCTGAGGGGTCTTGACAGGGTGGATGTGGAGAGGGTGTTTCCTCTTGTGGGAGAATCTAGAACTAGGGGTCACTGTTTAAAAATAAGGGGTCACCCATTTAAGACAGAGATGAGGAGAAATCTTTTCTCACAGAGGGTCGCGAGTCTTTGGAACTCTCTTCCTCAGAGGGCAGTGGAAGCAGAGTCTTTGAATATTTTTTAAGGCAGAGGTAGATAGATTCTTGGTAAGCAAGGGGGGTGAAAGGTTATCGGGGGTAGGCGGGAATGTGGAGTAATCAGATCAGCCATGATCTCATTGAATGGCGGCGCAGGCTCGAGGGGCCGAGTGGCCGACTCCTGCTCCATGTTGGTATGTTCGTATGTTGGTATGTTGGTATGTTCGTATGTTCGTATGTTGGTATGTTGGTATGTTGGTATGTTGGTATGATATGTTGATGGTGCTACATGAAGAAGGGTGAGAAGGAGGCTCGTGTGGAGCATAAACACCGGCATCGACCTGTTGGGCTGAATGGCCTGTTTCTGTACTGTAAATACTGAGTAAATACGGCCGGAATTTTCCCATCAAAAAATGGGTGGGTTTGGAGCGTGGGGGCAGTTACATTGTTAAAAATGGGAATCCCGACCTGATCCCGCCTCCAACCCGCTCACTTCCGGTTTCCCCGGGGGCGGGCGACCAACCCGCTCCCAGGGGGCGGAACGTCAATTTAAACATTGTAATGAGGCGGGAAGCCTCTTTTTCCCCGTCCATTTTGAGTTTAACTGCCTGTGGGCGGGTTTCACACAATTCGTGAGACCCGGCAGTTAAGCCGAGGCGGGGACCGGTGGATCCAGGATGTAAGTGACTTTATACCCACCTCCTGGATCCAGGGTCCCGACCCACCACAATCGGAGACCCCAACACGAGGCCTCCAATCGCATTCTAAGGCCTCCACCCCGCAGGCCTCCCCCCTCCCCAGACCTCCCCACCCAATGATGATGATTAGGCCGGACTCGATCCTCCGCACCAAACACCCCCGATCCCTGGCCGCCCCTCCCCCGCAATCCCCGATTCCCCCCCACGATCGCCAATCGCCTGCCGATCACTGACCCCTCCTCCCGATCTCCGACCCCTCCTCCCGATCACTGACCCCTCCTCCGATCACTGACCCCTCCTCCTGATCACTGACCGCTCCTCCCGATCCCCGACCCCCTCCTCCCGATCACTGACCCCTCCTCCCAATCTCCGACCCCTCCTGCCGATCACTGACCCCTCCTCCCGATCTCCGACCCCTCCACCCAATCACTGACCCCTCCTCCCGATCACTGACCCCTCCTCCCGATCTCCGACCCCTCCTCCGATCACTGACCCCTCCACCCGATCGCTGACCCCTCCACCCGATCGCTGACCCCTCCTCCCGATCTCTGACCCCTCCACCCGATCACTGACCCCTCCTCCCGATCACTGACCCCTCCTCCCGATCTCCGACACCTCCTCCCGATCTCCGACCCCTCCTCCGATCACTGACCCCTCCTCCCGATCTCCGACCCCTCCTCCCGATCTCCGACCCCTCCTCCGATCACTGACCCCTCCTCCGATCACTGACCCCTCCACCCGATCACTGACCCCTCCTCCGATCACTGACCCCTCCTCCGATCACTGACCCCTCCTCCGATCACTGACCCCTCCACCCGATCACTGACCCCTCCTCCAGATCACTGACCCCTCCTCCCGATCTCCGACCCCTCCTCCCGATCTCCGACCCCACCTCCCGATCTCCGACCCCTCCTCCTGTTCTCCGACCCCTCCTCCCGATCTCCGACCCCACCTCCCGATCTCCGACCCCTCCTCCTGTTCTCCGACCCCTCCTCCCGATCTCCGACCCCTCCTCCCGATCTCTGACCCCTCCTCTCGATCTCCGACCCCTCCTCCCGATCTCCGACCCCTCCTCCCGATCACTGTCCCCTCCTCCAGATCTCCGACCCCTCCTCCCGATCTCTGACCCCTCCTCTCGATCTCCGACCCCTCCTCCCAATCACTGACCCCTCCTCCCGATCGCTGACCCCTCCTCCCGATCACTGACCCCTCCTCCCGATCACTGACCCCTCCTCCCGATCTCTGACCCCTCCTCCCGATCACTGACCCCTCCTCCCGATCACTGACCCCTCCTCCCGATCTCCGACCCCCCTCCCATGATCCCTCCCCCGGCCTCCCGGGTTTCCCGCCCGCCTCGGACCCCCACCACCCCTCCTCCCACCCCCAACCCACCTCCCCGAACAAAATTCCGGCCAACATCTCTGCCTGACTCTAAAATCATTTGAGTTTCAGAAGGAGTCTGTGCAACTACATTGCACTGTTGTCACAGATGACTACTGCGATGTAACAGTGCCAAGTGTATTTACTTGTTGACTGAAATTTTCATATTAAAAATGTATTGACTTTATTTTTCTTTCAACTATTTTAGTTTGCATTTATTTTAACTGGCGAAAGATTGGAAATGGTGTACACCAGGGATAAATGCTGGGTCCAGGTTTGTTCTCGGTCAATATAAATGATTTGGTCTTGGGTATAAGGAACACAACCTTGAAAATCACTGATGATGCAAAAGTTGGAGGTTTGACAATCAGTGAGCTGAACGGTAAAAGACTTCAGGATGACATAGACAAGTTAGCAAAATGGGCAGACTGGTGGCAGATGCAATTTAATTTGGATAAGTATAAGGTAATACACTTTGTGTTTTATAAATAGGTGTATAGAGTACAAGAATATAGAAGTAATGATGAATTTATACAAAGCATTTATTAGGCCACAATGAGAGTACTGTGTGCAGTTTAGGGTGCCCCTTTACAGAAAGGATATTAAAACCATAGAGTGCGTACAGTATAGATTCACCTGGATGTTAACAGGGATGGGAATCTATAGTTATGAGCAGAGACTTGAGATACCAGGACTATTTCCACTAGAACAGAGAAACCAAGAGGAGATTTAATAGTAGTTTTTCAAATTCTGAAGGGAGTTGTTGTTGTTTCGTATGGCGAGAAAAGCTCATAATGGGCTGTTTAGTTTGCCGATCCATTCGATGGCCTCCTCAGACGACGAGTGGAGAAATGAGGTGCCTCCCGCAACAGATCTCAGTGGGCAGGTTGATGTGATGTGTTCCGTGGTCTGGGACTCATGGCCACAGTCGCACTTCGGGTCGTCCCCTCATCTTCCACTTGTGGAGCAGGAGGTCTCATCGTCCGTGCCCTGTGCGGATTGGGTTGAGCGCTGTCCATCGTCTCCGAGGGACCTCTGCTGTTGGGTCAGTGATGAGGTATTGGTTCTTTATGTTGCAGGCATCCCACGATTCTGTCCATCTGGATAGTTGGTCGATACCAGCTGCACGAATATTGGCTGCTGTTTCCCAGAATGGCCGGCGCGATTTTAAGCGCTTTCGTGGTGGGTTTTTCAAGTCTTCGTGAACGGGAAGGTCGGTGTTGCTCACGATTTTTTCCATCTCACGGAGCACGGTGGCGTCGCGGCGAATGGCAGGCGGGGCGATGTGGGGCAGCACCGGGAGCCACTCAGTTAGAGAGGGCTTGAGTGTCCCTGACACCATCCTCAGGGCGGCGTTTAGCTGCACGACCATGGTCTTTGTGTGGCGGCTGCAGGACCATGAGGCAGAGCAGTATTCGGCAGCAGAGTAGACTCAGGGCCACTATTGCGGTGCGAAGTGTTCTGGCTGTGTTGTCCCATGATGTTCCAGCGAATTTCCGGACCAGGTTCACCATGGTTTTTACTGTTTGGCCGCTGCTGGTGAGATGAGGCCAATAGGTGAGAGTCGCGTCCAGGGTGACGGCCAGGGAGTTCTGAAGGGAGTGAAATCGGTGTACACCAGGAGCACGAAAAAGGCACATAATGGGCCAGAAATTCGGCTCCCTGGCTTCCCGCGGGTGCAAGGATCGCGCGCGCACCTACCTACCGCGCCTGCCGTTGACCTCTGGGCCCACGGGGACTTCGGCTCCTGGGCCTCTCCCAACTGCCGGCGCGCAGTGCTTGTGTGTCCCAGGGGCGTAGTTAGTGCGATGTGTCCCCTGGGATCACGTGGGCCATGGAGAGCCAATGGCAGCAGACCATCTTTCATTCATAGATTTGACAGGAAGACCTGTCAAATCTATGAATACAGATCGGCCCCAAAACATCCCTAAAACTACAAATAAATTTTTAAAAAAACATCACATTTTTAAAATAACTATAAATTACGTTAATTAACCATTTTAAACAAAAATTTAAATTTTTGAAAAAATTAATTACATTTTTTAACGGGGCTAAAACTAAACTTACCTTTCTTTAAAGTAATTAAAAAAATAAATCTGTGAAAAAAATGTTTAAATTTTAATAAAATCAACACTTACCTTGTTAAAAGAAGGCCTTGCGCCTCCTTTTTCAAAGTGTATCTTCTCCGTGCTTACCCTCACGGAGGAACCTGTAAAAAAAACCAAAGTGCGAGGCGAACACGCTGGCCCTCCGGCGTGCGCATTCGACCTCTGAACCCCTTTCCTCAGGGGAACGGAAGTGCCGGTTTCCCGCGCATGCGCAGTGCATGCAAGAAACCGACACTTTCGTTCCGTCCACGGGTGAGTACACAGTGCGTACTCACCCGACAACAGCCGAATTTCTGCCCCATTGAATCAGCAGCCCGTTTTACACCATCAATGGAAGTCATTGAAGTCAATAGAAAAGAAAATCAGGCACAGTGTAAAATGGGCCGCCGATTTGCTGCGAGCCTGTTTTGTGCTACCGGCAGAGACCAATTTTACTCCGATGAGTTTTAGTAGAGTGAATAGGGAAAGACTTTTTCCTCTGGGTGGGGAGTCAGTGACAAGGGGTCATCAATTTAAAAATATTAATAAGAGAGGGAAGACAGATGTTAGGAGAAAATTCTTTACACAGATTGTTGCTGGAACATGGAATGCTTTACCACAGGGAGTGGTTGAGGCAGAGAACATTGCATCTTTTAAGAGAAAATTGGATAAATTTTGCCGAGAAAGATACAGGGCTGTGGGGAGAGAGCAAAGGCAGTGGGATTATCTTTGAATGGCCTTCTTCTGTACTGTGAACTTTGATGGTTCTATGATTAACTGTTTAACTAATTAAATCAAAACTCCGTGTAAGAGAAATGGGGCTTCACTGGGGAAGATAGTTATCTGTTTAAATATGGCTTAAAATGTGAAGCATAGAGTCATAGGGCTGGATTTTCATTGACCCGTGGAGGTGGGTTTGGAGGCGTGTGGGGGGTTAAAATTGCGAAAACTGGCGGGCGGGCACAAGTCCGCCTCCATCCCGCCTCCACGCAATTTTCATGAAATCGTGTCTGCTGGGCCCGACTCCGTCCCGCCTCTAAGAGGCGGGATAGGCTGTTAAGGCCCTTAACAAGCACTAAATTGGCTCTATAATGCCATTTTGAAAGGCCTTTGTGATTTTAACCCTTTTTCTACGTGAAGCACGCCTGTTCTGAACCACGAATGTGAAACCTGGCGGGAGCATGGCTGGCTGGCTGGGCCGGCTGGCCGGCTGGCTGGCTGGGCCGACTGGCCGGCTGGCTGGCTGGCTGGCTGATCGATCTGGGAGTGGTGGTGGATGGGAGACATATCTGGCAGTGGTGGTGTAAAAATATCTGGGAGCAGACTTAGGGCTGCTGCTGCTCATCTTGCATCCAGGTCCTCTCACAGCAAAGGCCAGGCAGTCTTTGCAGACCTTCAATGCAGCAGCAATGATGACATCATCAGAGGCGACTTTCAGACTGAAAACACTAATTGGTTCATGGGTTCCCACATGCTGGAACTCAATTGCCCAATTAGGTGAAAATCGCATCAATCTCCCACATCCAATTGCAGTCAGGTGGATAACACGAAAAGTGGATGACACGACCCCAACCCGCCCCAGTATCAAAATCTAGCCCATAGAGTTATACAGCACAGAAAGAGTCCCTTCGGCCCATCGTGTCTGCGCCGGCCATCAAGCCCTGTCTATTCTAATCCCATTATCCAGCACTTGGTCCGTAGCCTTGTATGCTATGGCATTTCAAGTGCTCATCTAAATGCTTCTTGAATGTTGTGAGGGTTCCTGCCTCTACCACCCTTTCAGGCAGTGAGTTCCAGATTTCAACCACCCTCTGGGTGAAAAGGTTTTTCCTCAAATCCCCTCTAAACCTCCTGCCCCTTATCTTGAAATAATGCCCCCTGGTTATTGACCCCTCTACTAAGGGGAAAAGTTCCTTTCTATCTACCCTATCTATGTCCCTCATAATTTTGTACACCTCAATCAGGTCATTTGAAAAGCATAGTTAAAGAACAACATATGCTTTGGATTTAAAAGTATGAAACATGGTTAATTTAGATATAACTTAAGTATATTATACTAAGTATCCATCTTTCAGATGAGACGTTAAACCGAGGCCCCGTCAGCCTTTTCAAGTTGACTTAAAAGGTCCCGCGGCACTATTCAACGAAGAGCGGGGGAGTTCTCCCCAGTATCCTGGCCAATATTTATCCTTCAACTAACATCACTGAAACAAATTATCTGGTTGTTATCACGTTGCTGTTTGTGGGAGCTTGCTGTGTGCAAATTGGTTGCCGCGTTTCCTACATTAACAACAGTGACTCCACCTCAAAGTACTTCATTGGGTGTAAAGCACTTTGGGACGTCCTGCAGTTGTGAAAGGTGCTATATAAATGCAAGTCTTTCTTCTTTTCGTTCTTATGGTGTTAAATACAGGACTGCCGAGGAGGTAAATGCATTGCCAGTGTGGTACAAAGCCAGAAAGCTTCAAAGATCGATTTCCATTTTGTACTGAATTAACTGATCTTAACCTTCGGATTTCTGAGCGAACAAATCACTAAAAGTTGTGACACAGGTTAGCAAGGCCATAAAAAAAGCGAATCAAACACTAGGGTTTATTTCTAGAGGGATAGAATTGAAAGGTAGTGAAGTTATGCTAAACCTGTATCGAACCTTGGTTAGACTACACTTAGAGTACTGCGTACAGTTCTGGTCACCATATTATAAAAAGGACATAGAGGCACTGGAGAGGGTGCAGAGAAGATTTACAAGGATGATACCAGAAATGTGAGGGTATACATATCAGGAAAGGATGAACAGGCTGGGTCTCTTTTCCCTTGAAAAAAGAAGGCCGAGGGGTGACCTAATAGAGGTCTTTAAAATTATGAAAAATTTTGATAGAGTGGATACAGAGAGAATGTTTCCACTTGTGGGGAAGAGCATAATTAGAGGCCATCAATATAAGATAGTCAACAAGAAATCCAATAGGGAATTCAGAAGAAACTTCTTTACCCAAAGAGTGGTGAGAATGTGGATCTCGCTACCACAGTGAGTGGTTGAAGCGAATAGTATGGATGCATTTAAGGGGAGGCTAGACAAACATATGAGGGAGAAGGGAATAGAGGGTTACGCTGATAGATTTAGATGAGGAAAGACAGGAGGAGGCTCGAGTGGAGCATAAACGCCGGCATGGACTGGTTGGGCCGAATGGCTTGTTTCTGTGCCGTATATCCGATGTAATCCTAAGGAGGATAAAAAATAGATGAGCTTCCCATAAAGGCCCGTTGGTGTGACCCCATTGTCACCCCAGCTGATTCTCGTGGGGGTCAAACCCTGAGGGCCGATTTTACGAATGTGCGTTCTTGCTGAGCATATCGCTGGAAATCTCAGCTGTGCACCCCATGACTTTCTGTCCATTAATAGGAGCGCACTCAAGCTTTCGTGGTGTGCACTTTCAGTGGCCGAGGGCCCCAGGGTGGAGCAGAATGTCATAAAATTGTACCTCTCGGACCTTTTTCTAGTCTGCGTGGTTAAGTACAAGACCATGCGGTTTATTTGCCCACTGAGCCATTGGGGAAAGTGGCAGGGGTAGACCTTGACTTTGTGTAAAACAAGTGATAACGAGCCGGCAGCCCTTTTTACATCCCTCCCGAGTTTTATTTCCATTGAAGTCAGTGCAAATATAAATCGGGAGAGATCTAAAATACATTGGCCCAAAAATTCGGCCGTTCCCGGGTGAGTACACAGTCCGTACTCACCCGTATTCAGTCCCAAAGTGCCGGTTTCCTGCATGCACTGCGCATGCGCCGGAAACCGGAACTTCCGGTATGGTGAAGGGGGCGGTTCCTAGGTGAACCGCGTGCGCGCTAGAGGCTGCGCGCACGCAGCACACTTAGGTATTTTTTCAGGTTTTAACGCGAGGGTAAGTATTGAAGATTCTACGCTAGTAAAAAGGAGGCGTAAGACCCCTTTTGAACAAGGTAAGTAGTTAATTAAGTGTAATTTTAAAAAATTTTCAACAGGTTTATCTTTTTTAGAACTTTAACGAAAGCTAAGTTTATTTTTATAACTTTTAAAAAGTATTTTAATTTTTTCAAAAATTTAAATTTTTGTTTAAAGTGGTTAATTTATTTAACTATAGTTATTTTATAAATGTGATGGGTTTTTAAAAAAATTTATTTGAAGTTTAGCTGTTCTTTTGGGGCCGATTTCAATTCACAGATTTGACAGGTCTCCTGTCAAATCTATGAATGAAAGATGGTCTGCTGCCATTGGCTCTCCATGGCCCACGTGATCCCAGGGGTCGCATCGCACTAACTGCGCCCCTGGGACACGCAAGCACTGCGCGCCGGCTCTTGGGAGAGGCCCAGGACCCGAAGTTCCTGTGGGCCCAAAACACAACGGCAGGCGCGGTGGGTAAGAGCGCGCGCGATCCTTACCCCCGCGGCAAGCCGGCCACGTGAATTTCTAGGCCATTATCCCATAAAGTCAAGATCTACCCCATTGTTTCTATGCAGGCATTCTTGTGCTTGTGCAGTACAAAAGATAAATGAATATTATATCCTGACTTGAATCTTCAGATAGGTGGTCTGATCTAAAGCACATGGCTATTAAGAGCGACAAAGTAAAAACAACAAGCCCAAAACAATCATTTATTAATTTATAAACATCTTGTCTGTTGTTGGATTTTCGCAGCTGATTATAAAGAACCACCCTCACCGTCAGTACCCCAATTCACCATTTATCTTGTAGATGGCAGCCAAAGACCTTTGTCAGCTTGAATAAAGTGGGAAGTCAAAAATACACATGAGAAAAAAATGACCTTGTGATAAGAATTTAACACAGGGATAAAAAAAACTAGCAGGAATAAGAGTAATAGTCCCGCCACTAAAAGCATCACTGTGCAGACTCCAACCTGTCAACAGAGACCTTTATACCAGAGGGATTATGTGACTGTAGAAGAATCTCTGCTCATCAACATTTTAGCCTGAATATTACTCAGTGTGCTATTGGTATCCGTACACTTAATATGGTCATATGAAATGACTTTGTTATTTGAAAAGAAGAATGATCCCATTTATTTTGTTTAACTGCCGTTGGCTAATATCACACAACATAATTTCTAGTCTTAAAAGTATTTTGAAAGGCTCCAACCAGCTAATCCCTCCCCCTTCACCCTGGCCTAAATGTATTATTCTGTCACTTTTATCTCCTGTCTTGCATCTCTGCCCTGTGTCAGTTTGGAGGGCATTGTTTGGACAGATGCGATTACTGCAGCAGCTTAAGCCATTGCTCTAATGAATAACCTGACTACTAGCCTAATAGACAGAAAAAATATGAATCTGCGCTCAGTTAGCTGATCTCAGCCAGGGTGCCACAACCCTCCTGACCAGGATATCCTGTACCTGATTGCTATCCAGTCAATTCTACTGGAGAGGGTGTGTGGGTGGATGCCAGGTTATAATGCAGGTGCTTCAGGTAGTCATCTTCAATAACAATAATAAAAAATACAACGCATGATTGAAAATACAAAACTGGCTACTTGAAAGCATCAACAATAGGCTACATATCACCTCCAGGCTTCTCTCTGTGTCAGCTGTGGCTCAGTGGGTAGCACACTCACCTCTGAGTCAGAAGGTTGTGTGTTCACAGTCCCCACTCCAGAGACTTGAGCACATAAAGCTAACCTGACACTCCAGTGCAGTGCTGAGGGAGTGCCGCACTGTCAGAGGTGCCGTCTTTCAGATGAGATGTCAAACCGAGGCCCTGTCTGTTCTCTCGGGTGGATGTAAAAGATCCCGTGGCACTATTTCAAAGAAGAGCAAGGGCGCTATCCCCGGTGTCCTGGCCAATATTTATCCCTCATATAACAAAAACAGATTATCTGGTCATTATCACATTGCTGTTTGTGGGAGCTTGCTGTGCGCAAATTGGCTGCCGCGTTTCCCACATTACAACAGTGAATACACTCCAAAAAGTACTTCATTGGCTGTAAAGCGCTTTGAGACGTCTGGTGGTCGTGAAAGGCGCTATATAAATGCAAGTCTTTCTTTTTCTTTTCTCTGTTACTCTGTTCTCTCTGCATATCAATGACTTTCTCGCTTATCATCCAACCCTATCCATTGTTTTATTGATGATTCCACTCTGCAATCATCAAGGTCCTTCAGATCTCACAACTTCAGTGTTCACAGCCTCCAGTGTAATGGCTGAATCACTCCATATATTGATCTCCTTCATACTTTTCGATGGTGCAATGAAACCTTGTTTGTTTCAATTCTTCAAACTCTATCCCAGTCTAACCAACAGTTGTCAGCAAGGATTGTCCCTGGCGGTGCAATTGCTGATGATAGTGTGGCATGGTGGGGTGGGATTTCTGCCCATGCGCTCATCCCAGTGAATTTCCCATGGTTCGTTTAATAGCAGGCCAGGTAGATAAGGTGGTTAAGAAGGCATACGGAATACTTGGCTTTATTAGCCGAGGCATAGAACACAAGAGCAGGGAGGTTATGCTTAAACTGTATCAAACACTAGTTAGGCCACAGCTAGAGTACTGTGTGCAGTTCTGGTCACCACATTACAGGAAAGATGTGATTGCACTAGAGAGGGTACAGAGGAGATTTACGAGGATGTTGCCTGGACTGGAGAATTTTAGCTATGAGGAAAGATTGGATAGGCTGGGTTTGTTTTCTTTGGAACAGAGGAGGCTGAGGGGGGGCCTAATTGAGGTGTATAAAATTATGAGGGGCCTAGATAGAGTGGACAGGAAGGACCTATTTCCCTTAGCAGAGGGGTCAACAACCAGGGGGCACAGATTTAAAGTAATTGGTAGGAGGTTTAGAGGAGATTTGAGGGGAAATTTCTTCACCCAGAGGGTGGTGGGGGTCTGGAACTCACTGCCTGAAAGGGTGGAAGAGGCAGAGACCCTCAGCACATTTTAAAAGTACTTGATTATGCACTTGAAGTGCCGTAACCTACAAGGCTACGGACTAAGTGCTGGAAAGTGGGATTAGGCTGGGTAGCTCTTTGTTGGCCGGCATGGACACGATGGGTCGAAATGGCCTCCTTCCGTGCTGTAAATTTCAAAATTTCTAAAATAATTTTTGACTCCCTGGATGGTTTTCCACCTCAGATTGGGAGCTCGTCACTAGGGGTGAGGGGGGTGGTGGGGTGGCGGGGGGGGGGGCGCAATGGCAAGGGTTTTGTAGCAGCTCAAAAGATCAATCATCTCTGGGAGAACTTTGGATTACAGGGAAGGGAAAGCTTGCTCACAGTGGCAGATTGGGGCTTCTGGATGGCAAGTCCCCAAAGATTTTAGTGGGAGCAATCAATGTCTTGTTGTGGGAAATGTGATGCGGAGGGAAAAGTCTTGGCCAAGGAACTGCCTGGGCTCAATGGAAGGTGGTGGCTTTGACAGTTAGTGACTCCCTAGATGACTATTCAGTTTGAGAAGAATTTTAGTGACCTGATCAGGTCAGGCATGGTAAGAAGAGTCAGCCAAACCTTCCAAGAATGCACTGTGTTAACCATGTTTGCCACTTACAGCCACACTGCCCTTATTGTGTTAAGGTGCTTAAGAGCTTACATGAATGTCCAGGATGTTCTGTGGAGCCCTTTATACTTCCAGCCATCATCTACAAATATTACTTTGTGGCGGATCGCCACCTAAACGGGCGCAATCCACTTTTCCATCTGTGGACAATAAATCGGGCACCTTGCCTTTAAGGCGCATGCTGCCTTTAAGGCATGAAAAAAGGAGTGGGCGTCGCCCTCAGTGTGAACTTAAAAAGAGTGGGCGTCGCCCTCAAGCAGGAGTAGGGTTTTGCAGAGAGAAGTTGTAGCAGCCATTTTGCCAAGGAGTATGTAATTAAAAGCCATGTGCTCCACATATTGACTCGGCCTCAATTCGTGCTTCGCGGCAGCCACAACAACTTCACTTACAGCTTTCCACGCATAGACTGCACAGAAAATTCACATGATATTTTGTTGCTCATTTTCTGCATACGTTGTTACCCTATTCTGGTCTGCCTGCTGATACCTATGTTGGACTGTATGTCATGGCAATCAGAGGACAATTACACTGCATATATTCTTCTTAAGGACAGCCCATAGCACACGGGAAAGATTGGGCACAGGTGGAGGTTCAATCAACCTCTGACCTCTCACTACCCACGAGGAGGAATCTTAGAAACTCTTGGGGTAGGCAGACAATGGGGACGTCAGAAGGTCGGTGACAGTTGCAGGTTTGTCATGGCATTCTGAACCTGTTCCTTGGTGCACCTTAGCACCACGCATAATCTGTCAGAAAGCTGCATTATAAACCCTCCAGTAACTCCTTCTGTTGCAAGTCACATATGAAATCTGCTCCTCTGCAACCACTTTGAAGCTCTCTGCTTCTTCTTCTCCAGGTGTACACAGCAAGAAGAAGGAGAGCAGGATGATGAAGATCTGGCAGACCCCTCGGCTTCAAGCCCTGCCAGCATTGCTATAAATGTGAGAAGTCGCACAACACCAGGTTATAGTCCAACAGTTTTATTTGAAATCACAAGCTTTCGGAGCTGCTGCTCCTTTGTCAGGAGCAGATCTCCGAAAGCTTGTGATTTCAAATAAAACTGTTGGACTATAACCTGGTGTTGTGCGACTTCTCACATTTGTCCACCCCAGTCCAACACCGGCATCTCCGCATCATAGCATTGCTATAAGTCACCCTCTCCCTGTCTAGCACCAGCCCAGAGGTATCCACACAATGACGACAGATAGTGAGTCAGAGGTGAGTGCAAGAGGGTGACAGACAGAGCATGAGTGGGCCATTGGAGGTGTTTGGGGGGCGGGGGGGATGGAAGATGAGGATGCAGGTATTCTTGGCTGAAGGATCAGAAGGCATCTACCCTCAGCGAAAAAGCCTTGAGAACCAGGTCTCAGAGGTCTTGCTTTAAAGAGAAGGATGCCCGCAGAGCATCACATGCACGTGCAGACAATAGGGAAAGTTTTGCAGAATGTGCAGCAGAGGGTAGGACAAGGGGAAGAGTCCACAACCAACATCTGTGGTAGTATGAGGAATGGCTTCACAGCGCGGCAGACCATTCTGAAGCACGTGGGTGGCAGCAGGTGGGCGCCATATGCATACTGTCGGGCCTGACTGGCTTGGCCTTGGTCATCATAGTCCTCCAATTGCAAAATAAGGAATTCACAAATCTTTCCAAACAGCCTGCTGGGATCCTTTGAATGAATTTCTACCTTTTCTAGCGCCTAGCAGCACTGGACTCCTGTTTTATATGAGGGATCATTACTACAGGAGGTAAGTTAAGTGGTAATGTTAGCAAAATGTTCATCTACCGTGTCAGCCTTGGCTCACTGGAAGCATGCTCACCTCTGAATCAGAAGGTTGCGGGTTTAAGTCCCACTTAGCCATCGGGGTCCTCAGCTCTGGCAACTGATCATGTTTCCTCCCTAAACCTCTCCTCCTTTAAGACGCTCCTTATTACCTACCTGTTTGACAAAGCTTTTAGTCACCAGTCCTAATATCTGCTTCTCTGGCTCATTGTCAATTTTTGTCTGATTGCACTCCTGTGAAGCACCTTGGGACGTTTTACTGCATTAAAGGTGCTATATAAATGCACATTGTTGTTGCTTATCACACTAGAAATGAGGCTCATTCTCATCAAGCCATGTATTTGATCACAGAAAGCGTATTTAGGGTATTTATGACATGGTTGCACTGTTTAGACTTCATTGAAGAAAAGTAACGTAGGTGTAATCTTGACAGCACTGACAGAACCTTCCCTGTGCTGGAACTGGTTTGCAAGTCTTGCTGCAGAAGAATGCGTTACTATTTTTGGCTCAGTGGGTAGCACCCTCGCCTCTGAGTCAGAAGGTTGTGGGTTCAAGTCCCACTCCAGGGACTTGAGCACATAAAGCTAGGCTGACACTCCAGTGCAGCGCTGAGGGAGTGCTGCACTGTCAGAGGTGCCGTCTTTCTGATGAGACGTTAAGCCAAGGCCCCGTCTGCTCTCTCAGGTGGACGTAAACGATCCCAAGGCACTATTTTGAAGAAGAGCAGGGGGGAGTTCTCCCCGGTGTCCTTGTAAAGGAATAGCCATATTTCAGAAAAATACACCATCCTATGCAGAAAAAACACCAATGTACCCTTCATAACAAGGACCAAACTGAAAGAACAGGCCTCCCTTACAGTCCTTGTTTTACACGGGCAATTTGATTATCGGGATTGTTCTAGGGATTATAATATGAGGAAGTCCCCACATTAGAATAATAATCAGGCCTTTAATGAGTGGATATACTTGCATTGGAGGCAGTTCAGGGACGATTCACTAAGTTAATTCCAGAGATGAAGGGGTTGACTTATGAAGAAAGGTTGAGCAGGTTGGGCCTATATTCATTGGAATTTAGAAGAATGAGTGGTGATCTTATTGAAACATATAAGATACTGAGGGGGCTCGACAAGGTAGATGCAGAGAGGATGTTTCCCCTCGTGGGGAAATCTAGAACTCGGGGGCATAGTTTCAGAATAAAGGGTCGCCCTTTTAGAACTGAGATGAGGAGGGATTTCTTCTCTCAGAGGGTTGTAAATCTGTGGAATTCTCTGCCCCAGAGAGCTGTGGAGGCTGGGTCATTAAATACACTTAAGGTGGAGATAGAAGATTTTTGCAAGATAAGGGAGTGAAGGGTTATGGGGAGCGGGCAGGGAAGTGGCTTTGAGCCCAAGATCAGCCATGATCTTATTGAATGGCGGAGCAGGCTCGAGGGGCCAAGTGGCCTATTCCTGCTCCTATTTCTTATGTTCTTATGAGTGTCGCACACAGTCTGCGTGCAGGCTCCAGCTGCTGAAAGTGCTTCTAGATTATGTTGACATGTGCAGCGTGCAAGAGGTGCGGAGTGGGCCTCAGGTTTCTACACCCAATAATATGGGGGCCACTAATCACATTGTCAGCTTCATTACATCACAGTTTGCTGATGTAAATCCAATGATGTATAACCAGAAACAGGACAACGTATTTTAAGTTATTTCACATCCTTTTCTTGAACCTAATAGTCTTCCTCCAAAATAACAGAAATGGGTGTGGAACCAGAACATAATTTAATGTTGGCTGAAAAAAAAAACGTGATTTGCTCACTTAAATCATTTCCATTCTTGCAATATATCTGTCCCATCATGATGGATGATCGTGATCAAGAAACTTTTACATACAAATGTGGACTAAGGCGCAACGAAGAACTAGCTGCTTCTCTTCTGTACATTATTCTGACTACAGATGCTTCAATACAAGGAATATCATTTTTTCCCCCCTTCTTGACATAGCAGTACAACACGATTCTTCCAGCCTTATTTGTGTGTAGTTTGCAGTTCTGGCCCAGTTTGTTCCAGATCTTATTTTACCCGCTGGCAGTAAATATTATCACCCAGCATCATTAAGGCACTACATTAATTAGGGTGTGTTCTGTTAGTAATAGCACTGCAGAAGGTATTTTTTTGCTTCAGTCATTTAGTGCTCAACTCTGGCATTAATTAAACCAATTTCCAGCTGGTCTTATTAAGGTCAGAGCCATATAAATTTCCTTGAGCTAACAGACCCCTATACTAACACAGAGGCTGATGTGTCTGGCTGTTTCGGTCAGGCAAAGAAAAGACCGTTTGCAGTGGGTTTATTGGCCCCGCTGGAGTTTTCTGGCTCCTAGTGAAAAGCAAATCAGACATAAATTGAGATTCAGTAGACAATGCCATTTGGTCTATGTGACGTGCTGCTGGGGGTTTAAACTTGCACACTGTAGATAGTACAGTTTGGAGCTGTGAAATCAACAGCAGCTTTCAAATCTTAAGCTACTGGCTCTTTTCAATCTTCTCTTTTGTTTTATTTATTCATTCATGGGATGTGGGCGTCGCTGGCAAGGCCGGCATTTATTGCCCATCCCTAATTGCCCCTCTGAAGGTGGTGGTGAGCCGCCTTATTTGAACCGCTGCCGTCCGTGTGGTGAAGGTACTCCCACAGTGCTGTTAGGGAGGGAGTTCCAGGATTTTAACCCAGTGACGGTGAAGGATCGGCGATATACTTCCAAGTCAGGATGGTGTGTGACTTGGAGGGGAACTTGGAGGTGGTGGTGTTCCCATGCGCCTGCTGCCCTTGTCCTTCTAGATGGTAGAGGTCGCGGGTTTGGGAATTGATGTCGAATAAGCCTCAGCGAGTTACTGCAGTGCATCTTGTAGATGTTTACACTGCAGTCACGTTGCTTCCGTGGTAGAGGAAATGAATGTTAAGCTGGTGGATGGGATGCTGATCAAGATGTTAGTGAGGAGGACTTTACAGGGTTGACTGGGACGGGTGTTCCTCCTGGCCCCTCAATAAGTTAAGTAAAAAAGTCAAACTTTCCTTTTGGGTGGCAGCCTTCAACGATTACTTTAAGGACCACTGAGCACCTGAAGAAAATGACCACAGCATGCACAGCGCGTGCTGCACTCATTTGCAGGCCACTTTCTCGAAGGGGCCTTAAACAGGCATTAGGCTCCGATTTGCATAGGCAATGGATGTAACGTCTGTAAAATGGGTGCAGTGCCATCGAATTTCTAGGCCATTTTATCTTAGTCAAGCCCTCTTTCCACCATTTCACGTGGCCAAAAACACCAAGAGTAACTGCAACAAGACCTGTTGAAATTCTGGCCCTGAAATTGCACGGGGTGGGGTGGGGGTTCTACCGGTCTCCTGTCTTAACTCCAGCAGAACGCCGGCAAAAAATCCAGGGAAATGATGTGCATGGCCAGTTAGGGTGGCAGACCAGTACAGTCCAGCTGCAATTTCAGGACCTGAATTTCAACAGGCTATTTCACCATGAAGGCCATCGCAGCTGAGCTTGATCCTGATCCTGTCCTAACTGATGTCCACACTGGATAATGTCAGGAGTGGGAGCCATAACTGATTTCCCCCTCTCTAACCCAGGATCGCTGAGACCAATTGTAGAACCCCCTACTCTACCCGCAGCTGATTCAGCACGGATGGGGTTTGAGCTTGCATTGTAAGGTTTAATATGACACTATGCAGTTCTGTTAATGACTATGCCATTGGGCGAATGAAGATGTATGTTTTACAGAAAAGACTATTGAAATTATTTTCTTTCAACTACGGTGTCCATTTGATGTGACTGGGTTAACCAGTATGCATAGAGGAATTCCAACTCCCCAAGTTATTTATTTATTTGAGAAAACCATCTATTTCAGCTCCCTTGGTGGCTTAATGGGGCATGCGTCACACCATGTGGGACTTAGTCACAGACCAGGAAGGAGTGCTACAATTGGTCTCAACGTCCCAAGGCGGAGGGAGGGGAATTCCAATCAGCAAGAGCTTCTGCTCCTGATGTGGTGTGTGCGTGCACGCGCGTGCAGGCAACGGACCAGGACAAAATTAGCACAAGTGTGCAGTCCTCAGTGATGTGGTAACCTGCTGACATTGTCCCCAGTCACACATAAAGAATAACCGCTCGTGTGAGGTGCCCTGTGGTACTTAATCCCAGCATAACTCGGCACCTGCAGGAGGGGAGGGGAGAAAGAATGTATCAATCTTTTGAAAAGGCATTTAATTCCTTCAAATGCTTGTGTCAGTATGCGTTATGGACAGATTTTTAAAAAAAAGTTACCTTATTAAAAAAAAAGGTGAAATCTAAAACAGAATAAATTATAACTGCAGTTGGGAGCAGGGTTGCCAACACTGGTTGGACGTGTTCCTGGAGGTTTCATTATGTGATCTGCCTCCAACAGCCCCGCCCGGCCAAACAGCCATTTTTTATTCGTACATGGAATGTGGGCGTTGCTGGCAAGGCCAGCATTTATTGCCCTTGAGAAGGTGGTGGTGAGCCACCTTCTTGAACCGCTGCAGTCCGTGTGGTGAAGGTACTCCCACCGTGTTGTTAGGGAGGGAGTTCCAGGATTTTGACCCAGCGACGATAAAGGATCGGCTGATATACTTCTAATTTTTTTCCCCCATCTCGAATAAACGAAAGTGTTGAAAGAAAATGTAAAAAAAAACCCCCACATTTTGGTTTTAATGCCTCTGTGATTTTTCTCCCGAGTTACTCGCCCCAGGGTCCAGGAGGTTAATCTTTAATTCTCGGAGACTCCCAGGCCAATCCTGGAGGGTTGGCGACCTTAGTTGTGAGGCTGAACTGTTGTGTGAGGTCAGGTAATGTGGCTGCTCTGTTTGGCGCTGACATCAAGGCCTCGTTGTTCCAGCAGTGGTGCCTGTAAAGCACTGGCCACAACCCTTCACTGAAACCCTCCGCTCATTCCCACAGTAGTTTGAAAATGTTTCCTTTGCACTTACTAGAGTTTAGAAGCATGAGAGGGGATCTCATTGAAACGTATAAAATTCTGACAGGGCTAGACAGACTGGGTGCAGGGAGGATGTTTCCCCTGGCTGGGGGGGGTCTAGAACGAGGGGTCACAGTCTCAGGATACGGGGGTAGGACATTTAGGACTGAGATGAGGAGAAATTTCTTCACTCAGAGGGTGGTGAACCTGTGGAATTCTCTACCACAGAAGGCTGTGGAGGCCAAGTCACTGAATATATTTAAGAATGAGAAGTCGCACAACACCAGGTTATAGTCCAACAGTTTTATTCGAAATCACAAGCTTTCGGAGCTGCTGCTCCTTCGTCAGGTGAAGTGAAGGAATACGAATCGGCACAGCATATATAGACAGAGAACAATGCATGTGCAGCGTACAATGTCAGACGACTACAGTTAATCTTTCTGACTGCCTTTTATCACACCTCGGCAGAGAGACAATTTATATATTTAAGAAGGAGATAGATAGATTTCTAGACACAAAAGGCATCAAGGGGTATGGGGAGAGAGCGGGAATATGGTATTGAGATAGAGGATCAGCCATGATCATACTGAATGGCGGAGCAGGCTCGAAGGGCCGAATGGCCTACTCCTGCTCCTATGTTTCCATGTGAGTTATCTTGGCACTTTGCCAATTCTGAGTCCCACTCAAGCTTGTAACTACAATTTACAGTCACTTTACAATTGAAGATTACAAATTGTTAAACCACCCCCGCTTGCGACACACCTTTTTAATGCTGTACTCGGGATGTATTTGATTATCACCGAGTTCCAAAATGCTTTTCTCTATAAATCAAATCTGGTTAAGGCTAAATCTTGCCAGAATTAAAAGTCTGCACATGCTTCGTCCAGGGCTGGATTTAAAACATTCTGGACGTGTAATAGAGCCCAACAATGTGTAAATACTGCCTTTATCAGTGTGAATAACATCGGCTGCAGCTGATGAGGAGAGCCACAGAATGAGAGCGAGACACAGAATCCTGGACGGACTGCTCTCTCTCTCGTGTGTGTGTGTGTGATACAAATGCAATGTTTTGATGATTTTTCAAAATATTTGACTCATCCGTTAAACACAGACGCAATCAATAAACTAATCAGTTCTGAGAATAATTGATTTTCACACCTCTCGAGTGGGGTCACCTCGCTGTGACAAGAAGTTTATACAGATGGTAAGGATCAGACAGACACGCAGTGATGCAGAACTATGCCCCCAGAAACACAGCAGGCTGCAATCGCTCTTTCAGCATTGTCTTGGTAAACTAAGCGTAGCGGAAAAAACAGTGGAAAACAGAGCACGAGTAATCCTGGTGCCCTGGCCTTACAGACGAGGGTGAAAGGAAAGTTGCCCTGTCATTATATTTTGGTCTCAAGGTTAGAATGAAACCCTTAGGGTAAGCAGCTGTCAATTAGAGATAGCTCTTACCCAATTCACTGTCTGGAATCATAGACTTATCTCCTAGCAACTGGGAGAACTCTTCATTCATGGTCACTAACCTTAGCACTGCCACCAAATCAAACGCCATGGAAGAGACAGAAAAATAACCTTTTCAGATTGGACAGATGCACTCAATAAAAGGCTGAATGGAGAACTTGACCAAAAACTAGCACAATCCATTCTGAGCAACAGCAAAAAAAAAATGGATCTTTTTAGAATAGCTAATTAAACTTTCAAACGGAAATATATACTTTTCAACGTGCTGAAACAGCTATTAGATTTTCTCACATGCTGAACAATAGGTTCGCTTTGTTGAAACAGAACAAGAGTAGTATTGCTAGTTATAAGACTGCTATTGTTTGCAACATGCCTTTGAATCAGGCCTCCTAGTGTATTGTTGATGCCATCAAGTCACTAATACGGCACAGCTTACAAGATTCTGTCATTTAGTACCACCTTGATACCTAGCCATGCTTCAGTGCATGTGCAAACAAGGAGGATGATCTTTCAGGAGACACAGAACTGAATTGTCCTTGACAAAGATTTATTACTAACACATGGCTGTTCGACGTAGTGGGGGTGAAATTCCACAGGGGAGCTTCTGCCTGCCCGCCGTAACTTTGGCAGAAGGGCCACGGCAACCCCCTGGAAAACAACATTAATTTTCGGAGGATTCCGCAGCTCTATCACTTAAGTCACAGTGGACAAGCGGGAGAACCCCCGCGGAATTTACCCCTGGTAACACAGTAGGCCCGAAATTCCAGGAGACCCAGTCCAGCAGCAGAAAGTGTGGTGGGGTGGAATTCCCGGCCACCCAATGAGCCCACCACAGACCCTGTCTGAAATTGCAGGGTTGAGGGGGTCATTAACATACTCACTATAGGCCAAAGAATCTTTGGAATTCTCTGCCCCAGAGGGCTGTGAATGCTGAGTCTTTGAGTATATTCAAGGCTGAGACAGATAGATTTTTGGGACTCATGGGGAAATCAAGGGATACGGAGATCGGGCGGGAGAAAGTGGAGTTGAGGTCGATGATCAGCCATGATCTTATTGAATGGCGGAGCAGGCTCAAGGGGCCGTATGGCCTACTCCTGTTCTTATTTCTTATGTTCTTATGTTCTTCCGCCTGTAAAGCTGAATCAGCGACACCCACCCTGACAGAGGCCCAGAAAGTCAGAGCAGTGCTCGCAGAGGAAGCCCGGGAAGGTCTTCCCCGGGACACAGAGCAGCCCAGCTTTGCAGCTCCCAAAGAGGCTGCGGCGCCGTCTCTGGAACTTAATTGATCCCCTCTGGGATCGATTACCTGCTCCCTCCTGCATTTTGGACCCATAACAAAACCTAAGCCACTGAGCACCACGTTCACTTTATGTAGGGGCATAATCCTGGTAGGACTGGTCCCACACCACTTGCGCCGGTGATGCATCGAGGCCAGATCAGAATTTTGGCCCCAGTAATACTTTGGGTCAGAGAAGACCATTGGTTCATCTCGACTACCATGCCAAGTCTCCCATCAGTTTCCTCACCTGTTTCTAGAACTATTAGCCCTGTGTCTCCTTTACTAACAGTAGCCTCTCTCTCTAAACTATGTGTACAATGAATAATTGTTCAGGTGAGATACTGGACTGGCTTCTGACACCTTTGGAACCCACTCCAGCATGAAGAGAGGAGGATCCCAGGGAAAAGCTGAGGTGGAAGAAAGTCTTACGTGTATAAAAATCAATGAAGTTTATATGTCATAAATCATCAACTGCTCAATAAATAGTTGATGGTTTCTGGCTCTATTTATATCAATTATATATCACCTTTAGGTGGTAGCAGTGTAGTAGGCTGAAAAGGGAAACAGTGAGCAAGAGCCCTCAGCGCTGGATCCATCACTTTTTGGGGGACGGAGTATTAGATCAGGCACGTGCTCGCGATCCCAGGTAGAATGAAGAGGTTAACCTTACCGTGTCCCAGCTTCAGGCAGCTCTTGCCATCCTACTTTAATCAGCCTTGGTTGCGTCATTAGCCTTGTGCTGGAGTGAATCCGAGTCAACTCAGAAGCAAAGCTGATCTGCTGTTGGATTACGCACTCTGGAGACTCACTAGCACATAAACACACCTTCTCCAGAGACTAAAGTACCCAAAATAATTGCTTTAAACTAGAGGGACATTATGTGGAGCCAGACAACACTAAGCCTGTGTGTGTGTGTCTCTGGTGAATAGTTGCCACTGATCTGTGAATTGATATACGGTGGCAGGGCAGGGAGTACCAAACTCATTTAGGTTGGAGGAAGGATATAACAATTCAATGTTCTGGTCATAGAGCTGTGTCACTATTCTCACTGAAGATTTAAATTGGAAGGGGGAAAAATTCGGTTGCTTTGCACCTCTGTCGGGGCGCTAACGGGGCGCAAAGCACCTAGCGCCCGGGCGCGGCACCGCTAACGCCTCCCGCGAAATTCAGCGGGAGGTTACCGGCGGCAGTAGCCGGTAGCGCCCCGCGGCGCTGCGCCTCCGGCAATGACATCATCACCGTGCGCAGCGCCCTGCTCACACCCCAGCCGCAAATTTGGCTCGCGCCCCTGACCTACCGCCGGATGCTATGTCTGACAGGGTCAGGGTGCCATGTTTGCGGCCGCCCCCTCTGGACTCCTTTAATCAGGGGAGGGAGGCCTGCAGTACCGCGGCGCTACGTGCCGACACACGTAGTTCTGTGATATTGAATGGGAGCGGCCCAAGAGGGAGGGGGAGCGCTTCCAGTAGCACCCCGCCTCCTGCTTGGGGCGCTACCATTCAATTTCCAGCATGGGGGCGCTAACTTTTTCGGGGCGCTAAAAGTAGCGCCCCAGTGAAGTTATCGTCCCAAAGGGGGCGCGACCCAATTTCCCCCCAGAAATGTCTACACTTAGGGATCCATAAAAAATCTATCTTATGAAGTGACAAAATACTCAGAGGTTTACCTAGTGTCTTAAAAGCCTGGACATGTTACGCAAAAGTCAATCTCTAGGGTAAACCTGGAAGTTTGATCTGACGCAGCAGGGTTTCCTGGATAGTGATCAGGAACTCTGGCCAGTCTTCCCCTTTCTAACCTAGAGCTGCTAAAGGCAGCTCGAGCACACTTCCTGCAGCTCCTGCAAAAATCAACTAACTCAACACAGACTGTGGATTGAATATGAGACCTTTCTGGTCTGTATAGTAATAAACTCACTGAACCTTTAGGGAAGCTCCCATTCTTATCTATATAATGCAATGGGTTGTAACTGCCTCAGGGCAAACCAATCTTTCAGTGGTGGCCTCAAACAGGCGTTAGGCCCCTTCATCGTCGCTGGGTCAAAATCCTGGAACTCCCTCCCTAAGAGCACTGTGGGAGTACCTTCACCACACGGACTGCAGCGGTTCAAGAAGGCGGCTCACCACCATAGTCTCAAGGGTAATTAGGGATGGGCAATAAATGCTGGCCTTGCCAGCGACGCCCACATCCCATAAACGAATAATAAAAAAAAATATGCAGATGTAAAGGGTTTAATGCCTGCTTCAGGCGAGGGCACTGCACGCCGATTTTTTTTGGCCTTTACCAATATGGCGGGCAGCACACTCCCGGATCGTAATGAGCGTGCGCTTCCTGTCCACCATAGTGGAGGTATAGGAGGCCGCTTAGAGCCCAAAGAACAGGACGGCCTGGGCCTCTTCTGGCCCACGATCCTCCTCCCAACAGGTGTGGCCTGACGAGAAAGCCGTCACTGCTCCCCTGTTCACGCTCGGACTAAAATAGCAGATCGGGTCCCGATGATGTCATCAAGACCCAATCCGCATATTTACACAGGACACCGTCAGCTTGGGGCTGCTCAAAGGAGCAGGTTAATGTTCAGGACTCATCGGGAATGTAGCGGGATCAGAGGGGGTAAGTCGATCCCCTCATTTTAACTGCCCCCCGCACCCGCCCCCGCCCCCCACCGGGCCTGGTCTCCACCAGCTCTGTAATAAATGATCCTGTCCATATTGTAGGCTCTAAATCCAAAATTAAAATGTTGCTTCGTTCAGTCGTATGCAAAGATTCTCGACAAAAGGGGTCCAGGGTCTGCCCTTCGAGAATTCAGCAAGGAGACTGCAACCACCCCCCACCCCCCACCCACCCCATAATAACATCATCAGAGGACTATACCAGTAAAAACAGTAGCTACACAAGTATGAAAATATTGGACACCTGGCAGTAGGCCCCTTTCACAATGGAGCATCGTCAGTGTTAATGCAGCAGTAAGGCTACTGACCCCATTTTGAGGCCGTTACTGCCCCATTAACACCAGGCGAGGGCATTCAAAATCGACCCCAATGTGTTGCATCACAGACTGGTGGGCTACAGCTTCATGCGTGCCTGACACAGTAACTTATTAATCTCAGCGATGTAATTGCTGCTAAGAATCATGTACAGAGAAAATTAGTGGGTCAGTGGCCTCTTGACCTTACAGACATCTCTTTGCAGCCAGTATTAGCGAGACATTGGCAGAGGCCTCCTCTCTCGGCCAGGTGTAGTGAAGGATTCTATGTCTGGAGATTGCGGTTGGCACAATACCTTACACTGGCAGCAATTGTGAAGTCAGGGTGGATGGTGGTGGATCCTGTCTACGTCATCCTGACGTCTATGACTATCCTCGTCACTGTCTATTACATTGCCAAGCTTCAGATCATCTGTAAACTTTATAATGCTGCTCCCTACACCTGAGTCCAGGTCGTTTATAAAAAGTGAAAAGAGTAATGGACCCAAAACTGACCCTTGGGGAACACCACAGCACACCACCTCCCAGTCTGAAAAACACCCATCCACCACCACCCTCTGCTTCCTGTCACTGAGCCAATTCCGTATCCATCCCACCACTTTCCCCTTAATTCCATGGGCTTCCATCTTCTTAGCAAGCCGCCTGTGTGGCACTTTGTCGAATACCTTCCAAAAGTCCATATATACAACATCTACTGCACTACCTTGATCAACCTTCTCTGTGACCTCATCAAAGAATTCAATCAAATTAGTCAGACACAATTTGCCTTTAACAAATCTATGCTGGATCCCCTTGATTAACAAATGCCTTTCCAAATAAAAGGTTTTTTTGTCCCTGATAATGGTTTTCAATAAACTTCCCCACCACCGATGTACGGCTGACTGGCTTGTAGTTTCCTGGTTTATCCCTCTCCCCTTTCTTGAATAGTGGTATAACATTAGCAACAATCCAGTATTACTCCTGTATCCAATGAGGATTGAAAGATTGTGACCAATGCCTCTGCTATTCCTACCTTTGCTTCTTTCAGCAACCTAGGGTACATTTCATCTGGACCAGGTGACTTACCAACATACCAGAGCTTAAAGGGTTAAATTATGAGGACAGGTTGCATAAACTTGGCCTGCATTGAAGCGGAAGGGTGATCTAATTGCAGTGTTTAAAATGAAGAAAGGATTCAACAGTGAAACTATTTCCTCTGGTGGGGAATCACGAACAAGGGGCATATTCTTAAAATTAGAGCTATTCCATTTAGGAGTTAAATCAGGAAGCATTGCTTCACACAAATGGTATGGATGCTGGGGGTCAATTGAAATTTTCAAGACCGAGATCGATAGATTTCTGTTGGGTAAGGTTATCAAGGGATATGGATCAACGATGGGTGAATGGAGTTGAGGTACAGACCAGCCATGATCTAATTGAATAGCAATTGAATAGCGGAACAGGCTCGAGGGGCTGAATGGTCTACTCCTGTTCTTATGAGAGCTCCTGAAGCAGTACAAAAGAGGGCTCTCAGTTGCAGCTAACTAGATCACAGGATCTTTAGCTGTGTGGTTGTCCAGGAGAGGTTCCAGCTTCTAGATAGCTACTTCAACAGTTTTCTTGCCTTACAACCCTTTAGTCAGATCTCTCTACTTATTATGGGTGCCATTCTTGCTTCTTTAGTCTGATGGAGCAAGCCTGGCATTGTGTGCAGTTTTGGTCGCCTTATCTGAGGAAGGATGTTCTTGCCATGGAGGGAGTGCAGCGAAGATTCACCAGACTGATACCTGGGATGGCAGGAATGAAGTATGAAGAGAGATTGGGTCGATTAGGCTTATATTCGCTAGAGTTTCGAAGAATGAGAGGGGATCTCATTGAAACTTATAAAATTCTAACAGGACTAGACAGACTAGATGCAGGAAGGATGTTCCCGATGGCAGGGGAGTCCAGAACCAGGGGTCACAGTCTAAGGATAAGGGGTAAGCCATTTAGGACTGAGATGAGGAGGAATTTCTTCACCCAGAGAGTGGTGAACCTGTGGAATTCTCTACCACAGAAGACAGTTGAGGCCAATTCATTAAATATATTCAAGAAGGAGATAGATATATTTCTTAAGGCTAAAGGGATCAAGGGATATGGGGAGAAAGCAGGGACAGGGTACTGAATTTGGATGATCAGCCATGATCTCATTAAATGGCGGAGCAGGCTCGAGGGGCCGAATGGCCTACTCCTGCTCCTATCTTCTATGCTTCTATGCTTACAGGAGGAGGAGCAGCAGCAGCAGCGTAAGCCTCAGCAACCACCACCACCAACAGCCTGGCCTCTCAGAAGACAACAGGTGAGGGGGCCATACCCAGCACACAGGGTCTACAGGCCAAAAGTCACCTTCTTGGACCGCTCTGAAGAGCAGTGCAGGAGGAAGCTGTGCTTCTCCAGCCAGGCCATCACCGACCTTTGCAACTTCCTGCAACAGGACCTGCTGCCTGTTGGACCAGGCGGACATGCCATGCCAGTGGCCCTTAAACTCGCCACAGACCTGACTCTTTACGCCAACGGCTCCTTTCAGTCTGCTACAAGGGGGACATCAGCCGCATCTCCCAGTCTGCAGTTCACGGCTGCATTAAGCAGGTGACTGACGTCCTCTTTGCCAGGGCGGAGCAGTACATCACCTTCCTCACTGACCTCAGCAGTCAACAGGACAGAGCTCCGGGGATTTGCAGCAGTGGCTGGCCTCCCTCGCCTGTAGGCCGTCATTGACTGCACACACGTGGCCACCAGAGCACCAGCCAGCAGCATTCATCAACAGAAAAGTATTCCACTCTTTATCAATGTGCAGCTGGTAGCTGACCACAGGGACAACATCACGCAGGTCTGTGCAAATCACCAATGGGAGCTGCCGCAATGTTTTTATCCTCAGACACTCTATCATCCCCCCCCGCCATTCTACCCTGTGAGGAATGTGTCAGGATGGTTGCTGGGGGACAAGGCAATGTACCCTAGAGAGAGAGTGTCCTGCATCATCATGACCTGCTGCATGTCGCACAACATCGTATTGCAGAGAGCCCCGCATCGGGAGCAGGCAGAGCAGCAGCAGCGGTCATCATCAGACGAGGAAGACTAGGGGGAGAGAGAGGAAGCAGCAGAGGACGGAGGTCCACCTCAGTACCTTGCAGCCGGAGATGTCAGGGGTCAGCCGAATGGCCTCCTTTTGTGCCGTTATGACTCTATGGGGGTGATTTTATCAATGGGGACGTGATGGAGGTGGGACTGCTGCTTGTCGGGTTTTAGTCCCGCCTCCATCGACGACCGGCCAACCCGCGCTATTTTCCCTTGATTGACCTTGTTAAGCCCGCTGGGGCTTAGCAGGCCAGTTAAGGGAAAGCCGGCGACAGAGAACGTCAGCGTATGACGTTTCATCTGTCAAAAATTTGCTGTCAAAAATTTTTGACAGATGACTTGTCATCGTTTGACAGCTTTGAGAAGCTGCCAAACACTGACAATCTCTGTTCTTTGGTGAGTCCTTGTACTCAAGACTCACCAAGCCTCTTTCCTGAGCAGAAATCAGATGGCTGTTGCATCGGAGAATGCAGCGGCCATTCCGTCATCTCTGCCGGTGAGATGAGGCAGCTCCGCAGCCTAAAGGGATGAATGCTGGAGGAAGAAGCAAAGGTAAGTAATCTTATTAAAACACTCTACACTCACCTCACACACTTACCTCTCTACACTTGCAGTCATCACTCACCTGCACACCGGACATTTCGGCCCCTCCGACCCCCGTAGACCCACGGCTCGCCTCGCTGACCCTGGCGAGGTTCGGAGCCGTCGGGAAGCCCACACTTTAGGGCTCAAAATAGGGATTAGCCAAAAAACTGCCTGTTAACCACCTGTTAACTACCTGTTAACAGGCAGTTAATTGTCACTAATCCCCTTCCCGCCTCGAGGAGACGGGACCCGGTGCGGGTCGGGTACCCGCCTCCTGGGAAGATGGCACGGGGGCGGGATGGGGATGGGATGGGTACCCGTTCCCAGATTCTGCCATTTTCCCGGCAGTCCCGCCTCCATACCCGCCTCCCCAGGGCTGGGAAAATCGCCCCCCATGACTCTGTGACAAGCCACCTCCAACAGAATTGCACTGAATTACCAACTTAAAATCGGTGCAAACCGATGTTCCCTGTAAGCGGCGCTTTGTTCCGCGCGGCCTGTTTCTTTTAACGCGCGGTCCCTTTAAATTTCTGTGCGTGCGCGGTATTCACAATGTAAAAGCCGGTGAGCGGCCCCTGCGCGGGACCTTTCAGATTACTGCGCGGCCGCACGTGTGCGCACCTTAGCGGGAACATTGGTGCTAACGTTTTTGGAGTGGGGTTTGAACCCACCACCCTCTGACTCAGGGGCAAGTGTGCTACCAAAATCATCAAAGGCTGACAGCCACAGTAAGCAGCTAAGGTGCAGCCATGCAAAGGATGGATTTAAACCAGGAGAATGACAGGTCATAAATTCCAACAGTAATGCCCGAAGGTTCAGCATCTAACTTAGGCCTCTAGAAAACAGGTGTAACTAAAACCAGCAACTGAGCAAGGCTGATGCTGGGATCTTAAAGATGAATTGCTGAGTTCCGTTATTCTGTTAGATAGAGGCTCATAACTTTGCTTTGGATTTGTCATTTGTCAACATTTTTTTGCCCCCTAATTTGGAGGCTCCTAGCTTCATTTGAAAGTCTCGCTCAAGACTGTTTCTCGCTTGGGGGAATGTCCCTAAAATGACGGGGAAGGATGCAAAATGTTTTTGCCCGCCCGTAGGGATTCCCAACTTTATCATTTATTTGTTAGAGGAAGAAGATGAAGAGGAACAGCAGGCAACTTAGGAAGCCAGTGTTATAAGACAGCACCACAGGAGACTTAGAGCTTCCTATAGAAATCCAGCCACCAGGGTGTATAGCCTCTGATCACTCCTGAACAATATCCATGTGTCAGGAGGCCTCTGTGTTATGTGGGTCATGTGCAGAAGTTCCTGGAGTTTCCACTCACTCCAGGTTGCTCTGCAGAGAACCTCTCTCTAATAGTACTGCAAATGATGACATTGCCGCACATCTTTGGAGAGTCCCTGCGGTGCCTCCGTACGGCTCTGATGCTCTGCAAATATTTGTCTTTTCACGTCAGAACCTCTGAGATCTGAATGTTTATCTGTGAGAAGTCGCACAACACCAGGTTATAGTCCAACAGTTTTATTTGAAATCACAAGCTTTCGTAGCGCTGCTCCTTCGTCAGGTGAAGAAGCAGCCGCTCCGAAAGCTTGTGATTTCAAATAAAACTGTTGGACTATAACCTGGTGTTGTGCGACTTCTCACATTTGTCCACCCCAGTCCAACACCGGCATCTCCGCATCATGAATGTTTATCAGTCATGGTCTGACATCTCCTAAGCCTCTACTCGGGTACATCATGCTCCGCCTCCAAAGTCTCATCCTCTGGCCTTTGTTGTGAGTTGTGAATCACTCTATATCAATTCCTCACACAGTCTATCTGTATTGCCCAGGTTAACCTATCTGGGCTGGTGTGTGCAAATGTTAGGGCCATGATGTAGTGGGCCAATTTCTGCCCACTACACCACTTAGTGCCAAGATGTTGAAGGTTTTGGCATTGATTCTTTCTCTCTCTCTCTCTCTAAGCAGCATCTTTCTTGCTTCGAGCTTCTGTGGAGATAAGAAGATTGAAAAACAGGATGAGTTTCCCGCCTGTCTATTTTTTCCTGCCTGTTAGGCTCATGAAAGGAACTCCTCAGTGTATTAACCTCAAAAAAGGCAAACCATTTCTGATAGTTGATTATTATCACCGTCAGCACAAACCGTCTGTGGGTCCAGGCCCTCCCATATCTCCATCCCCCACAGCATTAACTGAGTGAATTCCCAGCATTTGCTTCGCCTCTTCCTGCTGTTCCTCTTCCTGTAACCTGCCCTTCTGAGGAAATGAGCGTAATCTTTTGCTGCAACAGCTGGGTACAAAGCAATACCCAGCTATTATCAAATTTTAAAATCAATTGTACATAAATAGATTGAATGATGATTATTACTATTTACATAGAATTACATAGAATCTTACAGCACAGAAACAGCCCATTCTGCCCATCTGCTCCGTGCCGGTGTTTATACTCCACACGAGCCTCCTCCCACCTTACTCTATCTCACCCTATCAGCATATCCTTCGATTCCTTTCTCCCTCACATGCTTATCCAGCTTCCCCTTAAATGCATCTTTACTATTCAACTCAACCACTCCCTGTGGTAATAAGTTTCACATTCTCACCACTCTCTGAGTAAAGAAGTTTCTGCTGAATTAATTATTGGATTTAGATCGAACCCCTTTCATAATTTTAAAGAGCTCTTTCAGGTCACCTTTCAGTCTTCTCTTTTCAAGAGAAAAGAGCCCTCTCAGTTCTGGTATCATCCTTGTAAATCTTTTTTTTTGCATTTTTCCAGTGCTTCTGTACTCTTGTTGTAATATGGAGACCAGAAATGTGCACAAGTGTGGTCTCACCAAGGTTCCACATAAGTTCCTCTAGAAATGAACCGCAGTGCTTTGTTTGTACTTTTTATAGCTTTATTAACCTGTGTTGCTACTTCTAATGATTGGTGAATTTGTACCCCTAGGTCCCTCTGTGCCTCTACCCCATTTAGACTCTTAGGGGTAAAGATTCGGTTGCTTTGCGCCTCGGGGTGCTAATGGGGCGCAAAGCAACTTGCATCTGGGCACGGCGCCGCTAATGCCTCCCGCGAAATTCAGCGGGAGGTTAGCGGCGGCGGTAGCCGGTAGCGCCCCGCGGCGCTGCGCCTCCGGCGATGATGTCATCACCGTGCGCAGCGCCCCGGCCGCAAACTTGGCTCGCGCCCCCTGACCTACCGCTGGACGCTATGTCCGACAGGGTCAGGGGGGCGTTTTTGCGGCCAGGGTGACGATAATTAAAGGGCAGGTGCCGGGCGGCCATTTTTTGGGGGGCCGCCTGCCAGCACCTGCTCCCTCTCACCTCCTCCTCCTGCGGGGTGCCGGCCGCGATCGGTCAGCCTGACACCCCTCTTGAGTGCCGGGCTCTTTTGCCTGCACCCCGCTCCCCGGTGGTTCAGCAGGGCCCCGGTGCGCGCTGCGCTAGGCCCCTCCCCTTTAATCAGGGGGGGGGAGGCCTGCAGTACCGCGGCGCTACGTGCCAACGCACGTGACGCTGCTGCACGTAATGCCACGATATTCAATGGGAGCGCCCCAAGAGGGAGGGGGAGCGCTTCCAGTAGCGCCCTGCCTCCTGCTTGGGGCGCTACCATTGAACTTCGGGAACGGGGGCGCTAACCTTTTCGGGGTGCTAAAAGTAGCGCCCCGGCAAAGCTGTCGCCCCAAAGGGGACGCGAGTTAATTTCCCCCCTGACATAAGAAAACTACTAGGCACTTGGTCTAAGCATTAAACAAAGCTTTAATCAACTGTTTTTCAACATGGAGGTCTAGTTATGTCCTTCACTAGTTCCTGTTAAAGAATGTCCTGAGCAAGCTGGGCCCATGCCCGAGTATTTATACTCTCCCTGGACAGCGCCACCAGCAGGTCGCCCAGTATTATTTCATAAGTCATTTCCACATGAATGACAAGATTCATGTCGTACCCCTTATTTTCCAAGGAGTAGGTGGCCTCCTTACTACTAAAATGCACCACCTCACACTTATCCACATTGAAATTCATTTGCCATTTGCACGCCTATTCTGCAAATTTATTAACGTCTGCTTGTATTTTATCACAGCCTTCCTCAGTATTAACTATACATTTATAAATAAATTTACATTTATTTTAAGCAGTATTAACGATGGAAATGGCAATTTCAAATGCAAGCAGTTCCAGGCTAACTCTTAAAAGAAATAAAGCTATCATCTTCTCCTGTTTTATGAGCTTCTGAATGCTGTCAATAACTAGCTTGGCAAACTACGTCCCACAAACTGCTTCCATATGTCGCAAGTACATTGCTAATCCTTCAGTAGAACACTGAGTATACCACAAAGTATCTGAAAATTGTTCCAAAACATGCAGACTGATGACTGATACATTGATACACGTGACAACAAGTATCTCTCGGGCCAAAACACCACCGGGGGTGAAATTGGGCTCTGTAGCACCCGTTTTTTTTTGTGGCTGCTACGAGGCCTCTTAAACTACGAAAATGGCACCCGCGACACGCGCGCGCGCGCACGCTTCTGACGCGAAGTGCGCCGGACGACATCTTTGCAAAGGGGTTTGCGCGCGCGCCTCTAACGACCGCCGGCAGCACGCAGAGCAGGCAGATCCCTATTTAACGCCAGCGCTGCCAGTTTGGAGCTCCACGCTCCAGCCTACGCCCTCTCTGAACCTCGCACAGCTGAACATGACACGATACGGCATGAAGGAGCCCCCCGCCAGCGCTATTTAAAGGGGTCATGAACTGCTGACAGGTTAGTTGCTGGATTATTTCCTCTGGCTGTTGTTGCGGCTGCTTTTCCATACTTATTAAAAGTTTCAATTGTTTACAGTTAGTTGCCTGTCTGGTGCTGAAGTACTCTTTGGTGACTTAAAGGCTTGTGCACAAACCAATTGCTTTCAGAGATGGGTGGCCTAGTAGGGCTTCCTCTTGTCATTGAGCATGACTGGGAGAATCACCCCTGTGCTCGCTGGCTCCCGGTTCAGCAACGCCTTGATTTTAAAATTCTCATCCTTGTTTTCAAGTCCCCCCATGGCCTCCTCGCCCCTCCCTATCTCTGTAATCTCCTTCAGCCCCACAACCCCCCCGAGATATCTGCGCTCCTCTAATTCTGCCCTCTTGAGCATCCCTGATTTTAATCGCTCCACCATTGGTGGCCGTGCCTTCTGCTGCCGAGGACCTAATCTCTGGAGTTCCATCCCTAAAGCTCTCCATCGCTCCACCTCTCTTTCCTCCTTTAAGATGCTCCTTAAAACCTACCTCTTTGACCATCTGCCCTAATCAATGATCCCCCTCATTTTGTTTTGAATGTGCGGTCCCTTTAACGGGCTGCACGGCCCATTCAAAATGTCACGCATGTGTGAAATCTCCAATTGAAAAGCAGGTAAGCGGCTTGCGTGGGACCTCCAGACAGTTTAATGGCAACATTGGCCCTAATATCTCCTTTTGTGGCTCAGTGTCAAATTTGCTTTGATCACGCTTCTGTGAAGCGCCTTGGGACATTTTATTACTTTAAAGGCGCTGTATAGATACAAGTTGTTGTTGTTGAGGCCACTCAGAGCATGACAAGCTGCTAGAAGAGGGAGGAGAAGGAGTGGGAGAAGGGCTCTCAGCAGGAGGCCATATCCGTCGAGGGTCTTTAGGAAGCAGATCTGTTGGAGAACAGATTGCTGCAGTGCTGCGACGCCTTGGAAGCCCCTTTGCACACTGGTATCCAGAGCATGATGACAGCAGTCTGAGCTTCCACTGCAGCACTCAGACGTTGGGTGGATGCCGCTCGTGTTGCAATGGAAGCTGAGACATCGGCCATCAGACGCTGCACCATGGTTGGCTCCACAGGTGTGTTGATGGAGGTGGCCACCTGTTCCATGTTGGAAAGAATGGCTCCAAGCTCTGCGCAAAGCCCTGTCCCAAGTTGGTTCCCAGCTCCTCCATGCTCCTTGACATTGAATGCAGGCTTTCCGGCAGGCTTCTCAGTGCACCAAGCATTGGGGTGTGTACACCCATCAGCCTTCTTCTGTAGCCTGGCCCACTGAAGTCCTCATCTGAGACCTCTGCAGCAGAACTAGTGTGCGACCTCGCCCTCTGGCGAGCTGGCACCTGCGCTATCCTTTCCCCCAGCCCTGGCTCCAGCGCACTTGTGCCCGGTGTCTCACCACGTGCAGATCCCGCCTCTAAACTATCCTCAAAATTACGCGCAGTGTCAGTATCTGAGCTGGTGGCTGCGACTGTGAAATCGAGTGATGGTGTCCCTTCATCTTCTCTGTCTTCCTGCTCCTCCTCCACTGCTGCAGCAGCTGCCAGTTCTGAAATGAAAAAGGGGACAAGGGTTGGGCTGTGGTGAGGGGAGAGCAGAAAGTAAGAATTGCGTGCTTACACCATCTGCAGCTTGTACGTCAGAAGAGATTGAGGGATGAGGGAGAAGTGGGATGAGAGAAGGAGGATTAGGTATGCAGACACCCGGTTTGGATAGGCTAGACGGAGAAAGGCTGTTCCCACTAGTTGTTGGTACAAGGACTAGGGGACACAGATTTAAGGTTTTGGGCACGAGATACAGGGGGGACGTGAGGAAAAACTTTTTTTACGCAGCGAGTGGTGAGGACCTGGAACTCGCTGCTGACGGAAGTGGTGGAAGCGGAGACACTCAATGTTTTCAAGGGGAGACTGGATAGGCACTTGAGGGAAATAAACTTGCAGGGCTACGGGGATAGAGCGGGGGAGTGGGACTGACTGGATTGCTCTACAGAGAGCTGGCACGGACTCGATGGGCTGAATGGCCTCCTTCTGTGCCGTTTTGACTCTATGACCCTCATCTTCAATGGCTTCAACCCTGCCAGTGGCCACAGCCTCAGCAGTGGCCCTTCCCATAAAAGCCAGCACTGTCTCCGCCATGGGGGTTAAAAGATGCGGGCGTGCCTCTCCCCCTCCCGTTAATTCCTGCTGCCTCCTGTTGTGTGCGGCACTTGCCCCTGCAAGAAAGTGTGAAGTGTGTCAGTGAGTGTCAGCAATATGGGTGATGTGGCTGCCATGGCTGAATAGCTGCCAGTGTGCAGTCTTTGAGATGTGGGTACGAGGCTTGCAACAGTGCGAATTGTGAAATTGCTGGAAATAGGGAAAACAGAATAGGGGTTATGAGCTTAAAAATAAAAGATTTTTTGCATTCTGAAACCTATGTTCTAAATAGTAATTAATTATTCACCAGTTTGGTGATCAAAATTCAAAACATGACACAAAGAATCAAGCTTGAATCACCACTGGCTTGACAGCGCAACATCTTAGTGTACATAAACTCATTTATGGTCCCCTGTCTAGAAATATTTTGACAACAGTAATTTGAAGAGAGTCATCCTTAACCAAAACCAATTTTATCTGCGGTGAAGTTACTTTATCAATTAAATGCACAGTTGATCAATCTGCATCGGTGAATTCTATTTATCAATACCACTGCCCTATCATTGGGTGCATAACATCAAGTCATCAATGAAGAATGGGGTTCCGCAGGGCTCAGTACTAGGTCCCCTTGCTTTTTGTGGTATATATCAATGATTTAGAGTTCAATGTAGGAAGTATGATTAAGAAGTTTGCAGATGATACTAAAATCGGCTGTGTGGTTGATAATGAAGAAGAAAGCTGTAGACTGCAGGACGATATCAATGGCAAATGGAATTCAATCCGGAGAAGTGTGAGGTAATGCGTTTGGGGAGGGCTAATAAGGCAAGAGAATACACATTAAATGGTAGGACACTGAGAAGTGTAGAGGAACAAAGGGACCTTGGAGTGCATGTCCACAGATCCCTGAAGGTAGCAGGCCAGGTAGATAAGGTGGTTAAGAAGGCATACGGAATACTTGCCTTTATTAGCCGAGGCATAGAATACAAGAGCAGGGAGGTTATGCTTGAACTGTATAAAGCACTAGTTAGGCCACATTACAGGAAAGATGTGATTGCACTAGAGAGGGTACAGAGAATATTTACGAGGATGTTGCTGGGAGTAGAGAATTTTAGCTATGAGGAAAGATTGGATAGGCTGGGGTTTGTTTTCTTTGGAACAGAGGAGGCTGAGGGGAGACCTTATTGAGGTATATAAAATTATGAGGGGCCTAGATAGAGTGGATAGGAAGGACCTATTTCCCTTAGCAGAGGGGTCGATAACCAGGGGGCACAGATTTAAAGTAACTGGTCGAAGGTTTAGAGGCGATTTGAGGGGAAATTTCTTTACCCAGAGGGTGGTGGGGGTCTGGAACTCGCTGCCTGAAAGGGTGGTAGAGGAAGAAACACTCACCACATTTAAAAAATGCTTGGATGTGCACTTGAAGTGCTGTAACCTACAGGGCTACGGACCAAGAGCTGGAAAGTGGGATTAGGCTGGATAGCTCTTTGTCAGCCGGCACGGACACGATGGGTCGAAATGGCCTCCTTCCGTGCTGTAAATTTCTATGATTCTATGAAAAGCATCACCACCGCACCAGGGATTTATTGGATTGAACAGTAAATCCTTGGGGACTGCTATTGATTAAAGATATGGAGATTGCTGTCACCCATCAAACATATTTTCTTAGCAACAAGAAAGAAAAATAGGCCTTACTTGCTGGGTTATTGAAACCATCAAACTTTTTTGGCACGATTGGTGACAACTTAAGTATAATCTCCAGTTGTGAAATGCAAACTTATCCTTGTGGCTTGTTCTAAATTGTGATTACCAAATTGGAGAAACCATGAATTCATGTTTGGTACACACAAGATGTAGGTTGTTGGAATAAACATTTTTCCCTTGAGCGTCGATGACCCCCATTTTGACCTTAGATGTTCCCCTTTCAGAAAGCCACTTTAATATTGCAGTTTCCTCACTCCCAACATGAAGGTACTAAGGAATTAAATGTGAGTGGGGTCATCATTCCAATAAACCTTGCGAGACTCTCTGGGGCTGATTCAGGGGAATCTAACATAGCTGTGGAGAGTGCTGACGTCTTCATAATCTTTTTGTTTTTGCACAGTTTCGAAGATGACTAATCTCACTGTACAATATTTAGAAGCCTGGTCTGTGTTGCGTTTGCCAAACCTGACAGGCATGATGGGAGGAGCGCAGAATTGACCGCCACAACCTGGGCTAAGCGGGCGAGGGGGGCGGGGTGGGGGAGGAGCGGGGGTGGAGTTGGTGGCGGGAGAAATCATTGTGGTTCACATTCCTGATTGTTATCCAGCAACCCTGAGCTGTAGAGCTTCATGTGAAGGCCAGATCACGCTCAGCTACAATATCCTCCTACAATCCAGTATATAAGATCCTGAGGGGTCTGGACAGGGTGGATGTGGAGAGGTTGTTTCCTCTTGTGGGAGAATCTAGAACTAAGGGTCACTGTTTAAAAATAAGGGGTCGCTCATTTAAGACACAGATGAGGAGAATTTTTTTCTCACAGAGGGTCGTGAGTCTTTGGAACTCTCTTCCTCAGAGGGCGGTGGAAGCAGAGTCTTTGAATATTTTTTTAAGTGAGAAGTCGCACAACACCAGGTTATAGTCCAACAGCTTTATTTGAAATCACAAGCTTTCGGAGCGCTGCTCCTTCGTCAGGTGAAGTGAAGAAATATGAAGAAATGGACTATAACCTGGTGTTGTGCGACTTCTCACTTTTGTCCACCCCAGTCCAACACCGGCATCTCCGCATCATGGCCAATATTTTTAAGGCAGAGGTAGATAGATTCTTGATAAGCAAAGGGGGTGAAAGGTTATCGGGGGTATGTGGAGTAATCAGATCAGCCATGATCTGATTGAATGGCGGAGCAGGTTCGAGGGGCCGAGTGGCTTACTCTTGCTCCTAATTCGTATGTTCATATGTATGTTAAAACCTTACCCTTTAGGCTCACACATGAGGAGAGGGTACAAAACCAAGACACTGGTGAGTCAAAGTCATCCATGGACCTTTATTACATGTATGAAACTCCACTTCAAGAGAAGGGGGTAAGGGTAAAGAAAGAACGTTGAAGGAGAAGAAAATAGTGAATGATATTCTTCAGTATCAGCCAGCAAAATAAATTCTGTCAATTCGTGATAGCCCAGTATATTGTATTCACTGCTCATAGTGTGATCTCCTCTACACTGGGGAGACCAAACACAGATTGGGTGATTGCTTGGTGACTGGCTCCTTTCTGTCCACATGTGTTGTCCTGATCTGTCTGTAGTTCATCATTTTAACTTCCATTCCCCCCACCCAAATCCTACTCTGACCTCTCTGTCTTTTGGCCTCCTATACTGTTCTAACCGAGCTAGTTTCAGGAACAGTATCTCATTTTAATCCTGTGTACCGCTGCAGCCGAGAACTGAACTGAACATTGGCTTTAATGACTTGAGACCTTATCTATAGCCCTCCCCCTGTTCATTAAAAAAGGATGGCTCTGTCGAAGTCTGGGGGAGTGGAGACAGATTTTCATTTTGGGTGTAGACCCTTCATCGGAGAGGGTATGGAAGGGTGGGGCGGGGGGGGGAGGGGGAGGGGACAGTGGGCGGTGGGTGGGCGGACGGGGGGGTGGGAGTGTGGGAATGGGGGGGTGGGGGGTTGGGAAACATGTCTGCACTTGGTGTGCCGACCTGCTTTTCTCTTTTCTGGACTAGTGGACCCGCTCAGACTTTTCATTTTCATTTTCAACATCCTGCATTTGCCTTTTTATTTTTTCAATTTTCCCTGGTTTTTTGCCTTTTTACATTGCGACAGCCTTTTCATCATTCCTTTTTCAGTCAATTCTTTTCATCCTCTTAGTGATTTACATGTTCTTTGAGCATTTTTTATGACGGCTTTATTGAAATGGCCTTTATCATCAAAAGTTCTCTGCTTTTCTATTCTGTAGTTTGCAGATTATTCAACCCATCAACCTTCTCTCTCTGACTGAGGTATCTGTCAATGGAAAAGATAATTGGGCAGAGTGTAACAGGGGCTGTCGATGTGCTATTGCCCGTTTTGCGCAACCGCCCAAGGCGGATTTCACCCCCTAAGAATGAAGCACACTCTAAAATACACTGTACGGTAGTAAAACATCTCTAGGTTGAGCTATTGTCAATAAACCACTGAACCACCATCAATAGGAACATAGGAACAGTAGTAGGCTATTTAGCCCCTCGAGCCTATGCCGCCATTCAATGAGATCATGGCTGATCTGCGACCTAACTCCATATACCCTGCCTTTGCCCCATATCCCTTTATACATTTGGTTAACAAAAATCTATCAATCTCAGATTTAAAATTAACAATTGATCTAGCACCAATTGCTGTTTGCGGAAGAGAGTTCCAAACTTCTACCACCCTTTGGCCAGAATTTTGCCGCCGCTCAGAGGGCGGATTCGGAGGCGGGTCTGCTGTCAAAATCGAAAAGATTGACAGCGGGTTGGGATCCCGCTCTGAACCCGCCTCCGTGCCAGTTTCCCAAGTGCGGGGACCGCCTGAGCTTCGCAGACCCGGCACTAAGCGGAGGGTCAGTCAATTGAGATATTTAAGAGGGATCTTTAAAGGTAGTTGAACAGCATTTTGCCACCTTCTAGCCATTTTTCCAACTTTTCCACGAGGTTCCCGTCACTCGGGGATCACGTCAGGTAAGTGTGTCGGGTTCTCGATGACTCCCCATTGCTGTGAATAGGTGACAGCTGTAAAAGTGGGATAAAACCCACAATTTCACAGCCGTTCACTTTCCAATGTCAGAAGCTTGAGCCTTAAGGAGTTGGAAGACACTTTTGAACTGTATGCAGTAAACTCTCTATCCATTGTCATCTCCTTGGAGCAAGCTCTCTCACCATTGACAGATCACTTCTGTCATCTCAACTTCAGCTGCCATCTATTCCAGCAGCATTGGTACCCTTGAAAAAATCTCACCTTAGTCTTCAGAATCCCACCACAATCAGCCCCAACACCAGCATCAGCAGGCACACCAGCAACAACACTAACATCACCAACAACAACACCAACCTTCTCCGCAATCACCTGATGCTGCACAGGACACAGGACATCAGCACCCGACCACATTGTTGCCCAGGAGGCCAGGAATGGCCAGATTTACTTCACTTGACGCTGTACACCCTGGCTGCCACATGATGCGCCAGGTTGGCACCACTCCACACCAACACCATAAAGCATCCCTACAATGCCCAAGCCATTCCTTTCACACTCATCACCATTGTGGGGGGTAACGTTATGTCTCACCATTCACTGCAACTCACTAAGACATTTCCAAAGGTGCACACAAATCTGTCCAAGGCGGCAAAGTGTTGAAAATAAAGATTTCAATGCTTGACAACACATTAACAGAAACTTTACACGAACATTGGCTAAAGCACACAAGTCTACCCTTGTATGTTGTTAGTTGGTATGATTGGACAAGGATGAGGGTAAGTGTGAGGGGTGGCTAGTGAGATGGGGAAGTGATAATGTAGATAGGGGGGGATGGGTGGAGGTGCAAGGTAAGTTGGTGAGAGTAAGGATGTGCAGGAGTATGGTAGGGAAGGCAGAGTGATGGGGGTGTGATGAATGGCACAGCAGGATGAAGTTGAGTGTCGCTTGGCAGTAACGTTTCGTGATCTACTGAGATCATTGAAAGGTTTGCGCCACTGCAGCCTGGTCCTCCAGACGACATCCCTGCTTGTGCCCTCCTGTGCAATATGTAACCAGGCTGCATTGGTGTCCGGGGTAGGTCTCTTCCACCCATTGGAAGGGAAGAGGACCTCCCTGCGTGCTGTGACTCCATCCATAAGCATATGGAAGGAATCATGAGAGAGCCTGGGTGCAGCCGTGCACCTTTGTGCAGTGCTTGTCAGTATTTGCAGCACCTCAATGCTGTAGAACACTGACAGCAGAAATGTCAAAATCAATTTGGACACGGTCCCTTGAAGGAAACCGGCTGATGACGCGTCATCGGATGACTTCATCAGACCTGCTTCCTTTAATTGGCCGGGAGCCTCGCAGGGCGGGCTTAACAAGCCCAATCAGGGCAAAATCACTTGGAGGAGGCGGGATGAAGACAGGAGCGGGGTTTGAGGCCGCCACCTACTCCGGCCACACCGGACTCGCCATGGTTGGAGAAATCGCGGCCTTTGTGTGTTGAAGTGTTTTCTAACCTCACTCCTGAAAGGCCTGGCTCTAATTTTTAGACTATGGCCCCTAGTCCTAGACTCCCCAACCAGCAGAAATAGTTTCTCTATATCGGCCATATCAGTTCCCCTTAATATCTTATCTGATGTCATCTCAACCCCTCGATGTGTTACAGCCTTATTAAGCCCTCCAGACTGTGTATAGCCCTGATTATACTGTGTGCACATATGGATAGTCTATATAATGCATATATTTCATCATATAGATAGAAAGAAAGAATGCTTCAGGAGAGAAAACTCCATCAAAGCCTTTAATCAGAAAGCTGCAAGAGCAAGCTTTGGTCAGGCTGAGAAGGCTGGAATGCAAGGGAATAGTTGGGAATTATTGTAGGGTAGCGTGGTGTGTTCATTACTTGATGTCATTAAGCCAAGACAAGTTGTACTGATTGAACTAAGAGAGCCTGATCATAACTATTATTCTGTATGTTCACCCGCTGTGAAATAAAGCAACTTATGGGGGGCGAAATTGAGCTCTGTAGCGTCCATTTTTTGAGCGCTATGAGGCCTCTTGAACTAAAATAATGGCATCCGCGACGGCGCATACTCTTCCAATGGGAAGAGCGCAGGGCGCCATCTTTGTAAAGGCGTTCGCGTACGCGGACCTAATGAGCACAAGCAGCGTGCAGTGTAGAAAGACCATGACGTCAATCAGCATGTAACGCTGATTTGATGCCAGCGCTGCCATTTTGGAGCCCCACCCTCCAGCCTACCCGCTCTCTTAACCTTGCACAGCTGAACACACGTTCAACGGCATGAAGGACCGCCCCACCAGCGCAATTTAAAGGGATCGTCAACTACTTGCAGGTTAGTTGCTGGATTATTTCTGCTGGCTGTTGCTGCAATTCTTCACATTTTGGGTGCTTTTCCACACTTGTTTAAAGTTTCAGTAGTCTACAGGGAATGGTCCGGTTGGTGCTCAAGTACTTCTTTGGTGACGCAAAGGCTTGTGCACAAACCAGCTGCTTCTAGGCATGGGTGGACTAGTAGGCCTTCCTCTTCACCTTGAGTATGACTGTGAGAATGAGCAGAGGCCTCGCAGTGCAGGAAAAGCTGCTAGAAGAGGGAGGAGGAGGAAGGCGAGAAGGGCTCCCCCATAATGGCCAGCACTGTCTCCTCCTTGGGGATCGAAACATGCAGGCATGCCTGTCCCCGTCCCATTCATTCCTGCTGCCTCCTGTTGTGTGCCACCTTCTCTTGCAAGAAAGAGGGAAGTGTGTCAGTGAGTGTCGTGCAATATGTTTGGGTGATGTGGCTGCCATGGCTGAATAGCTGCCAGTGTGTGCAAGCTTTGAGATGTGGATGCGAGGCTTGCAACAGTGCTAAGTTTGTGAGGGTGAGGTAAAGCACATGAATGTTAGGTATGAATCCTTATTGATAGAGATTGTTGGTGGGTGAGTGATGGGGCTGTAGTGAATTGAGCAGTGGATGAGGCTAGTAGGCGCAGTTGTCAGGTTATGGCATTTGAAAATGCACTCACTGACCTTGACAACTCGTGTAAGATCATTAAACTTCTTCCTGCACTGCATCCAGGTCCTTGGGGCTACACTCCTGGCATTGATCTCCGCCGTTATCTGTTACCATTGCCTCCTGAGCACGTATTTGGAGGACCTCCAGCCCCCCTGAGGATACAGGACATCTCTCCTTTTTCCATCTCTTCCACCAAGACCTCCAGTAACCTTAATGCACGTTCTCTCCCATGCTCAGCCATTGTTGATTCTTCCACAGCACAATATTCAGAATGATCTCAGCACCACCAGCAGCCACAATGCACCTCCCCTTTAAGAGGTGCAGGCTAGGTTTAAGTAGTGCTCGGCACTCATGAAATGGGGCCCCCTGCTGATGTGTGCAGCCAATGAACAGCGTGGGGCGTGCTGGCTACAAGCAGAAATCATGGAAATGAGCGGGCAGCATGAAGTTGGCATCTTGCCTGCGGTGCACTCAACGGGCGCGGGTTAATTGTACATTGTGATCCCTGCGTCCGTTTTCGGGAGTTATCCAATTCAACTCCCATGGATTCATATCAAGCCTCATTTCACTAAGAGGGTGATTTTGCCAATGGGGGCGCGTTGGAGGCGGGACTGCTGCTTGTCGGGTCGATGTCCCGCCTCCATCAACTTGTGGCCAACCCACGCTATTTTCCCTTGATTGACCTTGTTAAGCCCGCCCAGCGGGCTTAGCAGGCCAATTAAAGGGAAGCTGGTTACAGAGAATGTCAGCGTATGACGTTTCATCTGTCAAAAATTTTTGACAGATGAATTGTCATCGTTTGACAGCTCTGTGAAGCTGTCAAACACTGACATTCTCTGTAGTTTGATGAGTTCTTGTATTCAAGACTCATCAAACCCCTTTTGTGAGCAGAAATTAGATGGTTGTTGCATCGGAGAATGCAGCAGCCATCTGTCATCTCTGCCGGTGAGATGCGGGAGTCTCCGGTTCTCCAACTGTTGAAGCCTGCAGGAAGAAACAAAGGTAAGTAAAAATTTTCTATCACTTTCCACTCACCTCACATACTTACCTCTCCACACTTGCACCCATCACTCACCTCCACAGCACACTTTTGGACCCCTCCGACCCCCGCAGACCCACTGCTCGCCTCGGTGACCCTGGCTGGGTTTCCCGACGTTGGAAAGCCCGCACCTCTGGTGGAAAAATGGGGATAATCCTCTTAACTGCCTGTTAACTACCTGTTAACAGACAGTTAAGTGGCTGTAATCCCCTTCCCGCCTCCAGGAGATGGGACCCGGCGCGGGTCGGGTACCCGCCTCCTGGGAAGATGGCACGGAGGCGGGTTGGGGGGGGATGGGCACCCGCCCCCAGATTCTGCCATTTTCCCGGCAGTCCCGCCTCCAAACCCGCCTCCCCAGGGCTGGCAAGATCGCGCCCTAAGTATTTTCTTGGTCCACCTCAAAGGGATTGAAGAAGCACACATATGAAAGACATGAATATCCAGTATGAATCACAAGAGGATACTATTGTTACACCCATGGGCTGCACACTTCTATAGTTAGATATTGGGTGGTACACGCACACCCCTAAATGTAAGGCATTCAAATCACTTACGGAAGTGTCTAGCACCCCTGTATCTTAGAGAATATCAAAGGCAAGACTTTATACCTGTAACAAGTATTTAATGAACAATCCTACTTATTTCCACCTTAAATGCCATTAAAGAGGAGCAGCAATTGGACCAGGGCCAGTCTTACACATTGCAAGTCTCTATGTAGCAGATGTCCTGGGACCCCTTCAGATCCGACCGGGCGAATATAATACTTTTATTGTTCTGCTACTAATCAGTGAGAGGGTCTTTGACCTACTCCATTCCCAACCTGGGTGGGTTCACTCCTCTTTGCATGACCCGGTCACCCTGGGCTTCCCAGGATCACTGTATCAGCGCTGACTTTAAACCGGACACTCGATCGGCACAAACTATTCCAGCACAGAACTCCTGACCCCAAGCAATGAGCCTCCCAGCAGCTGGATTATAGGAGTGTGTCGCACCCTCGGTGTGGACATTTTAACAGGACCTGAGCCGGGGAGCCAGAAATGGTACATTACATAAGATAATGAAACGTCATTTGGCGCTTAATTATATACAGTTTTAGGGCAATATTTACCGAGCTAGTAAATGGGAGCAAAGCTGCCAAGTAGTAGAGGGAGGAAAAATTGTCCTGATTCACTGCAGTAGCCTACCACTGCCGTCAAATGCCACTTTATTAAATGTCGTTCTGCTCCCGCTGTCAGTTCCTGATAGACTTGATACTTCTAATCTCAAAGACTTTGGTTGTGGCACATCTCCATCTTTGCTGAGAAGTTACTGTCACTGGTTCTTCAAGCCACAGTTTGCTACTCAGTGACTGTAACTTTGTAACTTTGCTCCCACATTACAGCTTGCTTCGGCAGAAACACAGTTGCCGCCTTTTCGGAAACATATGTAGATCCTTCGAACGTACAACGAACAGCCAGTTCTGTCTTCTGCTTGCTCGGTCAAACACACACACACTGAGCACAGCACAGTACATGGTAACACCAGCCCCGATTTTAAGTTCGTGACGTGCTGGAAGCGGGGGGGGGGGTCCCGATAGCGCGCGGGAAACCCGGAAGTGAGTTCAGCGCATCTGTCAGTGGCTTTTTAGCTCAGCCTCCTCATTATCATTTTACTTCCCGGCTTCCCATCCAATCAGCGGCAGCGGGCGTGATGTGGACCTGCGTAACGCGATCTAAACTCCAGTATTTAAAGAGACCATCCAAGCATCCAAGCTGTAGGAGTTGGAGTTGGTTGTAAGAGAACTGGAAGTGTTAGAATGGAGTCCGGACGGGCAAAGGCTGCGCTCTGTTTCACTGACGCCTCCCTGGATGCGCTGCTGGGGGCCGTGAGGAGTAGGAGAGAGATACTCTACCCTAGCAACGGGAGGAAGAAGTCTGCAGCTGAGACCAAGAAGGCGTGGTTGGAATTAGCGGAGGAGGTCAGCAGCAGGAGCCTAGTACCACGCTCCTGGATTCTGTGCAGAAAGCAGTTTAATGACCTAAGCAGGTCAGGAAAGGTGAACACAGTGCCACATTCATCTACATCCTGCTGTGCACATCACACCACCCCCTCACTCTGCCTTCTCAAAGCCTACTCCATCACATCACTCCTCACACCCACTTATCTTGCAGGTGCACCCATCCCTCTCTGTCTATGTACTTCCTCACATCTCCATCTATCCATCCACCCACTCACCCTCATCCTTATGCAATGTCATGCCTCTCCCACATAGTCACCCATACCAAATGCACACCATCCATCGGATAAGCACATGCCATCGCACTCACTCGTAGGTCTGTTCTTTCTCTCCTTGCAGGAGAAGAGAGCACAGAACACCAGGGAGAGGGAGAGAACCGGAGGGGGCCCTCCACAGATCAAGCAGGTCACAACTGCAGAGGAGGAGATGCTGGAAGTAAGTGGAGTTATGGCATCCCTGGCTGTCGGAGATGTGGAGACGGGGAGCTCCCAGCTACCTGACGATATAATTAAATAAAAGCCACCCACACATCAGCTGGACACAGATGCTGTTCCCCCCGCGGGGGCCATCGATGAAGAGGAGTATCATTGAGCAGCAGCGGACAATGTGCGATGTACTGACCGACCTTCAAAGTAGACTCACCACGACTGCAGAGAGATTGGCGGAGTCCACCACAAGCATGAGGGGGGTGATGTCACAGGCCATCGAGATGATGTCTTCTTCCATGGATAGAGTGGCCAGCGCCATGGACCGTCAAACGCTCCAATCAAATAAGTCCATGCACGCTTTCAACACCACCGTGCAGACTCTGGGTGCCAACATGTCTACCACCTTAAATAGGTTGACAGATACCTTAGCCTTGGCCTTACAGGGCCGCACTGATATGCACCAAAGTGTTCACCAGCACAGTGGGAGCAATGAAGTGTGGCTGGGCCATGAGAGGGATGATGGCGAAAGGGGTCCTGGAAGTGGGGACTCCACTTGAAGCGCTTCCACTGCCCACCTCTCAGTCAGTAGCCCACATGCTGCCTCGTCTCCCGATGGCTGAGGCTGCACCTACACAGGTGCAGGTGGAGCAGTCTATGGCAGGGCTCTCACGGGCTCCAAAACCCGGAAGACGTCAGCCAAGAACATCTCAGCAGTGACAGCGGGGATCTGAGCAGTCGGCCCCCGCCTCTGCTGAAGCCCCACAGGTTGCACGACATAGGAGCGGCAGAAAAAGGAAGAGTAAGGCTTTGTAGTTGCACAAGGGTGTCTGAGAAAATGTTCTTTTGATAAGTGTTTAGGGGAGTCATTCGTGCGCGCCAACAGAATTGGCAACTCGAGTTAATGGCTGCCGAGAATGGCCGCAACGCTACTGTCGAAAAATTGGCTCTGGGGGGGTTGGCGATGTGGAGCGCAGCGCTAGCTTATCGTGCAACGCCCTCCTGGTGGCGTTAATGAAGTGCCTCCGACCCGAAGGTCCCGTCCACAGTCGGTGTTGCAGCTTCTTACAGCCTCTGGGAGCGAGGCTGTGGAGTTCGCAAGGCATGGTGGGCAATTAAAGGGGCTATACATTAAAGGGGCAATGCATTCAAAACTTATAAAATTAAAATCAAGTGGGAAAAAAATGAATTTTTCAGCCCTTACTGCCTTTCAAAGAAACATAAACATTAAAAATGATTCCCAAATGGCAGTCTTCAGCTCTTAAAGCTGAATTGTCTTCCACACCTAAAAAATGGTAAAAATGCTTCAGCACTGACACAAATGGCTCAGCAAGCCAGGGAAGGGGCACCCAGGGTCTCGCACACAGCACTCCAGACTGTGCAGGTGGTCAACACTGCAAGAGAGGTCCTCTACCCACAGGGGCCAGGAGGCCCTCCAGAAAGAAGGATGTGGGACCAGATCACCGAGGCTGTCACTGCCAGCAGTGTCGCCCCCACCACCTGGCTCCAGTGCCCGAAGAAGCTTCATGACCCCAGTCCAGTGGTCAAGGTCAGTGAATGCATCTTCAAAAGCCGTCTCCTACCAACTGCATCACTAGCCTCACACACTGCTCAATGCACAACTCACCGCCCCCATCACTCACCTACCAAACACGAGGTACATCTACCATTCCTAGCTTCACCTCACCCCCTTGGAGGAGACGGTGAAGGCCATTCTTGGCAGGGGCATGGCTGAGCCCTTGGCCAGCAGCGGGGCAGAAAGGATACAAGATGCATGGTATCCTCACACGTTATCCTGCTTCTCACATACACCTCTTGCTTTCCCGCCCTCCCCTCACCACAACTCCACCCTTGTGGGAGGAGGCTCGTGTGGAGCATAAACACCGGGACGGACCAGTTGGGCCGAATGGCCTGTTTCTGTGCTGTAAATTCTTTGTAACTCTATAGCTTAGCTACTCACTGGCGAAACTCACTGAGCCATCAGGAAAGCCTCAGTGTCGGGTTTTTTTTAAATCTAAAATTACCATTTCATTTCATCAAAAGGAGCTTTGTACATGTTTCCAGAAAGGATACTACAGGGATTACCCTTATACTTTGATCTTCTCCAAGAAAACACTTTCTTATCTTCCATTAATGTGCCCTTCTCCCTTCCACACTTCGGCCGCGATTTTCCCTACCTGGGCGGGGTGAAGGCGGGAGATGGCAGTGGCAAGGGGTGACGAACCCGCTCCTGCGGCGATCCCGGACAAAAATAAGATCTTACCATGAAGGGCCTTATAAGAACATAAGAACATAAGAAATAGGAGCAGGAGTAGGCCAATTGGCCCCTCGAGCCTGCTCCGCCATTCAATAAGATCATGGCTGATCTGATCCTAACCGCCAATCTACTATCACAGACCTTGTTAGGCCCGCCCTGCGCGTTTCCCGTTCCAATTAATGGGAGCGGATCCGGTGACATCACCGGATGACGCGCTTCTTGCCGATATATTTAAAGGGGCCATGGCCCCGTTTGCTGCCAGTTGGATTTTCTTTGGTGAAGCTTGTGTTAGTGAGTGGAGGTCTGCACCATGATGTCTGAAAGCCAGAGATCTGCGCCTCATTTCAATGATGAGTGCCTCCAGCATCTTGTTGAGGGAGTGAGGTGCGGCTCATAGGAGGAGGCCTCCCCAACAGACTAAATCAGCGTGGCTTAATAAAGTCAAAGAGGTAACGACTAATTCAGTGGTGCGTCGCACCTGGGTACAGTGCAGGAAACGGTTTAATGATTTTCTAAGATCAGGAAAAGTAAGTATAAACCTAGACTTACCTTGATGATACTGTGCCTGTCATCACATCCCCACCACTGTGCATTGCCAACCATCCTCCTGCACAAAGTTACTCAGCCCAAGATCCCTTAGACCTTCATCCAATCCGTCTCTCTCTATTCACATTACAAGGTCCCCATCTTAATTTCCACCCCTCACACTCAGCATCATCGTTATGCAATGAAAGCAAGTAACAGCACAAAAGGAGGCAACGTGGTATCGCCAAGCCACTCCATCAAAGTCTCCCTGTGCAGCTGTGTGCCATTCCATTAATGACGGTCATTCCATCAGTCTCTTTAAACCTTCTCTTCTTTGCCTCCTTGCAGGAAGAGATTGCCCACAATAAGAGGGAGAGGGAAGAGAATGGGCGGAGGCCCTCAGTCCATCTTTCATTTGTCAGGCGCGGAGGAGGCAGCACTCGATATTGCTGGTGTGGTGGAGGTTCCGGAAGTGGGGGACGGAGAGAGGGGCTCAATAGATGCTGGTGACAGAATTATTATCCACGCAGTTGCAGGCCTTTCATCAGTCACTCACATGGGGTGTTATGTGATCAGAAAATTAATGGTGATGATGTGTATAATGGTATGTATCTGCACTTAAGATGTCATATATTTAAATCATGTCTTTACTCTCCAACAGGTCCATCAGGAGACCCCCCCCCCGCACCCCACTGTCCAAGAGCAAGAGGAACAAGACTGCTCAGAGGAGCCTCCTGCCTCTGAGGGTGCAGCGTCACCTCACAGAACGCAAACCAGCACCAGCGCAGATACGCACGCCTCGGTGGGACTGTCGCGAGATAGAGTAGTGTTGTCACCGGGTGTCTCACAAGTGAGCAAGAGCAGATGGTGGAGACAGTGACAGCAGTGGAGACTCCTCGTTGGAGGGTGCAGGAGTCTCCCTAGCTCTGCTCAGCTGCATGAAGACACTGAGCCTCGGGGTACATCCAGGAAGAGGGCGATCCTGGAGCTGCAGGAACAAGTGCAGGAGGCTCAGACAGGTTTTGTGACTGCGCTGACTACGAGTGTGCAGAGAATAGAGGAGTCCATCTCCAACATGAGCAGCACCTTGGCGCAGTCACTGGCAACTATAGCTTCCTCGATGGATAGGATGGCCACCTGCATGGAGGAATCACAGCGCCAGTGTAATGACAAGATGGTTTCTCTTCTAAATAGATGGTCATCCATGGAGGATAGATGGGCATCCATGGAGGATAGATGGGCATCTATGGAGGATAGATGGGCATCCATGGAGGATAGATGGGCATCCATGGAGGATAGATGGGCATCCATGGAGGATAGATGGGCATCCATGGAGGATAGATGGGCATCCATGGAGGAGAGAAACCAGAGGCACATAGACGTCCTTTCTAGGAGGGATGTCAGTATAGACGTGGGCCCTAATGTCCACACTGAAGTGCAGCAAGGTGCTCTCCAGCTTCTTCCTAGCAGGGAGGTGCGGGTGTCCCATGAGAGGGATGATGGTGGGAGGGGACATGTAAGTGGGGGCTCCTCTCCAAGCGCTCCAACTTCCACCCCCTTGCCACGCCCTCAGTCAGAGCCGCAGATGCTTCCCCAGAGAGTGATGGCCGAGTCTGCCCCTGCACAGCTGCAAGAGGAGTAGACTTTGGCGGGGCCCTCACAGGCCCCAAAACCCAGAGGATGACTGCCAAAGGCGTCTAAGCAGTTGCGGCAGGGAGGTGATAGCAGAGGGGTCAAAAACCAGGGGGCATAGATTTAAAGTAATTGGGGGAAGGTTTAGAGGGGATTTGAGGGGAAATTTCTTCACCCAGAGGGTTGTGGGGGTCTGGAACTCACTGCCTGAAAGGGTGGTAGAGGCAGGAACCCTAACCACATTTAAAAAGTACTTGGATGTGCACTTGGGATGCTCTAACCTGCAGGGCTACGGACCAAGAGCTGGGAAGTGGGATTAAGCTGGATAACTCTTTGTTGGCCGGCGCGGACACGATGGGCCGAAATGGTCTCCTTCCGTGCTGTAACTTTCTATGATTCTATGAGGAGGCTGCCTCTACCTCTGCTGAAGCCACAGGGGTAGCACCATGTAGAATCACCCGGAAAAGAAAGATCCCACACAAATAGTCACAAAGGTTTTCACTCGGGTGTGTTTATCAGTATCATTATGATGGTTGTAAAAATATGGAGCTATGTAACTAAATCATTTATTTCTCTCACTTTGCAGTCGCAGCCAGACGTGTGGGATAGAATGGAGGTGTATGGTCAGGGCTGATTGGACATGCAGTAATGGTGCTGATGATGAAAAGAAGGAAGTAGTCATTGAGTGAATGGTTTATGTTGCTGGTGTGGGATGATACCAACATGTGGACGCCTGTACCAGGCAAATGTGTGACATCCACAAAGTTACTGGAACCTGGCATTTATGAGGCGTCCCTGGCGTTATGACCAGCAACGTTCTCACGCACTGGTCTTAATGGCTGTGCCGGCTCCTGCAGGTATTCCTCATCGGCGTTGCCAACCTCATGTTGCTCCTCCTCCTCCTCCTCTTCCTCCTCCCCCTCCTCTTCCTCCTCCCCCCCTCCTCTTCCTCCTCCTCCTCCTCCTCCTCTTCCTCCTCCTCTTCCTCCTCCTCCTCCTCCTCCTCCTCCTCCTCCTGCTCCTCCTCCTCCTCCTCCTCCTCCTCCCCCTCCTCTTCCTCCTCCTCCCCCTCCTCTTCCTCCTCCTCCTCTTCCTCCTCCTCTTCCTCCTCCCCCTCCTCTTCCTCCTCCTCCTCCTCCTCCTCTTCCTCCTCCCCCTCCTCTTCCTCCTCCTCCTCTTCCTCCTCCTCTGATGATGATGAGGCTCTTCGCTCCGCGCCGTCTTCATCATCTAGCGCCAGTCTTCGCTGCTGAGCGATGTTGTGAAGGGTGCAGCAGACCACAGCTATTCTGGATACCCTCGCTGGTGCATACTGAAGGGCCCCTCCAGATCTGTCCAGGCATCTGAACCGCAATTTAAGCGACCCTATAGTTTGCTCGATCATAGTTCTCGTGGAGATGAGGCTCTGATTGTACCTTCCATCAGCCTCATTCGCTGGCCTCCTCAAAGGTCTCATCAGCCACGTCTTGAGGGGATAGCCCTTGTCCCCAAGCAGCCAACCTGAAAGACTGGTTGGCGGTTCGAAGAGCTGAGGGATGGTGGAGTGGCGCAGGATGTACGAATCATGGCAGCTGCCAGGGAACTTGGCGCACACGTGTATGATGATTTTATTGTGGTTGCACACCAGCTGAACGTTTAGGGAGTGGAAACCCTTGCGGTTCACAAAAGCTCTCGGATTGTGATGGGGTGCCCTGATCGCCACATGTGTGCAGGCAATCACTTCCTGCATCCGTGGGAAGCCAGCCAGAGCGGCGAAGCCGATCGCCCGCTCAGTCACACTGGCTTAATGAGTGGTAAACCTTATATAGTTGCCCGACTTGTTAAACAGGGCATCGGTGACCTGTGTGATGCATCTGTATGTGGCAGACTGGGAAATGCTGCTAATGTCTGCGGCAGATGCCTGGAAGGAGCCTGAGGCGAAGAAGTTGAGGACAAGGGTGACTTTGGCAGCCACTGGTAGTGGCTGTTCACCCCTTCCTCTGGGCTGCAGGTCTTCCTCCAGCAATGCGCCAAGGTCGGTGACCACCTGGTGCGATAGCCTGAGTCTCCTTCGGCACTGCTGCTCTGTCATGTTTAGGTAACTCATGCTCTGCCTATAGACCCTGTGCTGGAGGTAATGCCTCTGGCGCAGTGCATCCCTGCGCTGATGCCCTCCGCCCTGTGCAGCATGAGGTGGTTGAGGAGAAGGTTGGCGCTCTTGTTGTTGCTGCTGCTGGTGTGGCTGGTTCTGCTGCTCCTGCGGCTGTTCCTCGTCAGACTCGGAGGACCAAGATGAGAGAGCATAAATCGTGCCCATTTTGATTGTTGATATGCCAGATCCAGTTGAGTTGACAGAAGCAATCTGTCACTGGTCAGAAATTTTCTTCAAAGAAGGTTACAGTGACTATAGAGTTCACTACAAACAATTCCAAAGTGTATGAGGCTGAAAAGACTCTTCCTAACACTGAAGGCTACAGCTTCTGACATTGGAAAGTGAACAGCTGTAAAATGGTAGCTTTTATACCACTTTTGCAGCTGTCACCTATTGAAAGCAATGGAGAGTCATTGGGAACCCGACTCCCCTTACCTGGCGTGTTCCCCGAGGGACGGCAAACTCGTCAAAAAAGTTGGTAAAATTGTAAGTGCCTGCTTTTAATCCTCTTAAATTGCTTCAAACTACCTGTTAAGTACCTGACCCGCCGCTCGGTGTCGGGTCTGCGATACACAGGCAGACCCGACAGTTGAGAAACTTACACGGAGGCGGGTTCAGAGCGGACTTCCGCCCCGCTGTCAATCAGGGCCATTTCGACAGCGGGCCCGCCTCCAAACCCGCACTCGCGGGGCTGGGTAGATTCCGGCCATTGCCACTCCTGTCAGCACCCCTGTCTAAACCGCTGCATCTTTCATGCCTTCACCTGATCTATGGCTGTCTGTGCCTATTCCGTCGCTCCTTATCCCTGTGTCTTGCCCCCCTGACCTGCAATAAAAAGCCGGCAATAATAACAGTCCATCTAGGCTACATGGCGGCGTGTTTCCTGCTGTTGTTGTCAAAAATCTGCCCATGCCAAAATGGCTGACCTGCTTTTCGAAATGTTTACAAGAGATAGAAATTTTAAAACTGTTTGTTTAGTTGAGCTGGCGGGTCTCTGTGTGTGTGTGTGTGTGTAAGTGTACGTGAGCCACATGAGAGGAGAATTGAATGTTCCTTAACAAACATGACTGAAGAAATCAAAGCAAACGGTCACCATAATCAGTCTTTCTCGCTTTGAACTTAAGAAAAGAAACAAATGTTGCGTTAAAGCTAACAGCTAAGGTTACATGTGGATCGAGGGTGAAGGTGAAGTGGGCCGGGGGAACGTTGCTGGTGAAGAAACCTGCTGGGACTTTGCTAGCAACTGCTAAGCAACAGACTATCCCCTGCATTGCAAACACTAGACCACAAAATGAATGACCTCATCTACAAATCAGTTGTTTGCCAGGCAGCGATGGATTCAGCTGGCTTTAATAATATTGCAGCGCTTATGCAGCAGGTGCAGTTTAAGAGCTACTGGCCTTCATTTATTTCAAAGGCTGCTGTTTTTTTTTTGTTTGTCTACTTTATTCCATCTGCTCATCACTCTTTCTGTTCATTTCCATTCCGTCTCCTTTTTTTTTCTCCACTGCTCTCCTCTCTGTTGGTCGGCATCAGTTTTGTTCTTTCCCCTTCGGCATGAAACAGAATGTACCTCCATTTAAAAGCCAGGCACAATGCACGTATTCAGTGTGTTCTGTACCATATTGTCTTGCGTGGATCTAATCTGTGTCCCGCGTCTGCAGAATATCACAGCGTGGCGGGCTACACAAAAGAAGCGAGCAGTGTTTGAATTTCTCCCGTGTTGCAAATGTAAGATTTTTCTTCATCCATCAGGAGCAACGGGCAAGTGTTGTGGAAGCGTTTAATGTGTAAACCATGAAGTCTGCTGCCGAGTCGGACACCTTTGCATCAGACTCCTCGCACAACGCCAGCTACGCTATTATTCCGAGCAATATGGCAAAAAATTTGCATCTGAGGCAGACAATAAAGGAATTGGATACTTGATTTCACAAAAAGGGAATTGGATAGACACTTGAGAAGGAAACATTTGCAGGGCTGCGGGGAAAGAGCAGGGGAGAGAGTGGGACTGATTGGAGGGCTCTTTCAAAGAGCCGGCACAGGCACGATGGGCCGAATGGCCTCTTTCTGTGCTGTGTGGTTCTATGACTGAAGCAATGGCTGGCAAAATGGGGGGGTGAAAGTCGTCTTGGGCGAGTTTCCATTTGGGAAAAAAAAATCGGGCGGTGTTTCAAAGGGGCTGCCGATCGCCCGTTTTACGAAACTGTCAAAGACCAACGCCATCTTCAATGTGTCACATATCCTGTCCAGAGCACTGGAGCGGAAAGGCCGCAGTTACTACTGCCAAGCACGTTTACCATCAAACAAATGAACTTGCATTTATATATTGCCTTTCAGGACCTCAGGACGTCCCAAACCGCTTCAGAGGCAATGAAGTACTTTTGAGCAGTGACTGATTGATTCCTTTAACAACGCCTGCACACAGGCACTTTACAGAAGGGGGGGGGTCACTGAATAATGATCAGAAATCAGAACCCTGACTGACTTTATTCCCCTCACTAGCCCAGGATGGACTGAGTCCAGTTATAGCACATCTAAAAAGAAAGACTTGCATTTATATCGCGCTTTTCATGACCTCGTGATGTCCCAAAGCGCTTCACAGCCAATGAAATGCTTTTGAATTGTAGTCACTGTTCTAAAAAATCTAGAGAAACATTTACTCCAAGTTTAATGATTTGGGTAAATATCAGTCATTAACAATGAACCTTGGGGCCTTTTCTATGGTTTATCTCTGCAATCTGAAGCGTTTGCAACCATCTTCAGCCAGAAGTGCCGAGTGGATGGTCCATATCGGCCTCCTCCTGAGGTCCCCACCACCACAGAAGCCAGTCTTCAGCCAATTCGATTCACTCCAAATGATATCAAGAAACGGCTGAGCGCACTGGATACAGCAAAGGCTATGGGCCACGACAACATCCCGGCTATCGTGCTGAAGACTTGTGCTCCAGAACTAGCCGCACCTCTAGCCAAGCTGTTCCAGTACAGCTACAACACTGGCATCTATCCGACAATGTGGAAAACTGCCCAGGTATGTCCTGTCCACAAAAAGCAGGACAAATCCAATCCAGCCAATTACCGCCCCATCAGTCTGCTCTCAATCATCAGCAAAGTGATGGAAGGTGTCGTTGACAGTGCTATCAAGCGGCACTTACTCACCAATAACCTGCTCACTGATGACCAGTTTGGGTTCCGCCAAGACCACTCTGCTCCCGACCTCATTACAGCCTTGGTCCAAACATCGACAAAGGAGCTGATTTCCAGAGGTGATGTGAGAGTGACTGCCTTTGACATCAAGGCAGCATTTGACCGAGTGTGGCATCAAGGAGCCCTAGTAAAACTGAAGTCAATGGGAATCGGGGGTAAACTCTCCACTGGCTGGAGTCATACCTAGCACAAAGGAAGATGGTTGTGGTGATTGAAGGTCAATCATCACAGCCCCAAGACGTCGCTGCAGGAGTTCCTCAGGGCAGTGTCCTAGGCCCAACCATCTTCAGCTGCTTCATCAATGACCTTCCCTCCATCAAAAGGTCAGAAGTGGGGATGTTCGCTGATGACTGCACAGTGTTCAGTGCCATTCACAACACCTCAGATAATGAAGCAGTCCATGCCAGCATGCAAGAAGACCTGGACGACGTTCAAGCTTGGGCTGATAAGTGCAGGTAACATTCGCACCACAGAAATGCCAGGCAATGACTATCTCCAACAAGCGAGAGTCTAACCACCTCCCCTTGACATTCAATGCATTGCAATTGCCAAATCCCCCACCATCAACATCCTGGGGGTCACCATTGACCAGAAACTTAACTGGACCAGCCATATAAATACTGTGGCAACAAGAGCAGGCCAGAGGCTGGGTATTCTGCGGCGAGTGTCTCACCTCCTGACTCCCAAAAGCCTTTCCACCATCTACAAGGCACAAGTAAGGAGTGTAATGGAATACTCTCCACTTGCCTGGATGAGTGCAGCTCCAACAACACTCAAGAAGCTCGACACCATACAGGACAAAGCAGCCGGCTTGATTGGCACCCCATCCACCACCTTAAACATTCACTCCCTCCACCATCGGCGTACCGTGGCTGCAGTGTATACCATCTACAAGATGCACTGCAGCAACTCGCCAAGGCTTCTTCGGCAGCACCACCCAAACTCGCGACCTCTTCCACCTAGAAGGACAAGGGCAGCAGACGCATGGGAACACCACCACCTCCAAGTTCCCCTCCAAGTCACACACTATCCTGACTTAGAAGTATATCGCCGATCCTTCATTGTCGCTGGGTCAAAATCCTGGAACTCCCTCCCTAACAGCACTGTGGAAGTACCTTCACCACACAGACTGCAGCAGTTCAAGAAGGTGGCTCACCACCACCTACTCAAGGGCAATTAGGGATGGGCAATAAACGCTGGCCTTGCCAGCGACACCCACATCCCATAAACGAATTAAAAAAAAATCTCCTTCAGCCCCACAACCCCCCTGAGATATCTGCGCTCCTCTAATTCTGCCCTCTTGAGCATCCCTGATTATAATCGCTCAACCTTTGGTGGCCATGCCTTCTGTTGCCTAGACCCTGAGCTCTGGAATTCCCTCCCTAAACCTCTCCACCTCGCTACCTCTCTTTCCTCCTTTAAGACGCTCCTTAAAACCTACCTCTTTGACCAAGCTTTTGGTCACCTGCCCTAATTTATCCTTATGTGGCTCGGTGTCAAATTTTTTGTCTTAAAATACTCCTGTGCAGCGCCTTGGGACGTTTTACTACGTTAAAGGTGCTACATAAATACAAGTTGTTGTTGTTAAAGGCGCTATATAAATACGAGTTGTTGTTGCTAAAGGCGCTATAAAAATACATGTTGTTGTTGTTTAGTTTGGTGAATGCACTGAGTCATACAGAATAAAACCTGGCTATAGTCACTGCTTAGGCTCGCACATGGCAAATAGCTACTTGGTTCGGCTATTGAAGGGTGCCACTGCCCATGCAACTGCGTTTCAGTAACAATCAGTCTTCAGGAGAGGGGGAGAGAGAGAATTCAGGCAGCTTGGTTTTTGCACTCGGTTGCTGTGTCACAGAGTGGTAGCTTCCAGGATGGTGCAGTGGGGGGAAGAGTAACTAAACAGGAGCAGCAGAGTAACCTGAGGCTTCTGGGGCTCTGAACTCCATTATAATAAACCAACACACAGGCTTTGTGGTTGGTAGGCCTTCTCCCTGGGTTTGGAGCACTGCTGCAAGCTTCATTTACCCCTACTCACCAGCATAAAGAAGCCAACAGGTCAAAAATAGGCCATTGCAAACTAATTGATACAGGCAACTGTGTCTAACCTTTCACCTGTCCTGCACACTGATTCTTTACAATTAACAACTCAATCCCATTTTCTGCACTATGTCTAAAATATTCTCAGATATGCATTATAACGCGCTGAGAAGATAACTATATATTAAATAGGGATTAATATGCTCTCCGTACTTAGACTGCCGTCGTGAAGGGGGCTTGTGCGATAGCCCACCGGCTGATCGGTTGTGTTATATTACCTGGCAAGTGCGACACTCATTGCAAAGATAACGTCCATTTTAATCATTCTAAATGTTTCATAAATGGTTTATAAGTTTCCTGAATTGCCTGGGGATGTATTCTCTTCAAACATTAGGGCAAAGTGATTGAGTTTTTATAGCAGGAGCTCTTGGTTTTTTTTAATAGAATACTGATGGAGTGAACCTCTGCTAATCTGATTTACATATGTATCCACACAGGGACACTTCTCTGTTTGTTTTTAGATACGGGCTCTCAGCAGTCCCTGTGTAATCTGATTGTTTAAAAAGATTGTAGTGATTTATAGGACTTAGCAGAACATTCTTTTGGCTTTTGCGGGGGGTGGGGTTGGGGGTGGGGGGGGTGGGTGGCGGCAGTGGCCATGGGGGAGGGGGGATGGTGCCATACAATTGAAAGCTGAGCAGCTTTTGAACTGCTTCTGGTACAAGAGTGTCTGCGAGCCAGTTCTCAGCAGTTGCACTACTGAAAAAAACCAACTCCCAGTGGCAGCAGCTTCGACCCAACCAGTTCATGAATTAAAGGCAATGCCTATCTTCAAAAAAAAAACTTTAAAGTTGGCTTCGCGCCAGTTGTAGTTATCTCACAACCGGTGCAAAGGCTGAAACAATGTAGGATCACCACCCCCCCCCCTCCCCCTACACCCCCATAGGTGGTCTCATGCCCAATTCAAACTACTAAACACGTACCAATTCGGCTGCCGTTTTCCGACGTTACAACACCGGCTGCACTTCAAAAGTACTTCATTGGCTGTAAAGCGCTTTGGGGCGTCCTGAGGCGGTGAAAGGTGATATATAAATGCAAGCTTTTTCTTCCTTTTTCTTCCACTCATCTTGTGTCGGTTCACTCAAACTGAAACAAATCTAGCAGAGCAAGAAGCGAGCAGCCTATTCTAACTTTACTCTGACTACAGAGTTGTTGGAGCTCCAACTGCACATTCCGTACCTGAGGGCAGTTATTCGATGTCACACTTTGAAAGAAAGACTTGCATTTCTATAGCGCCTTTCACGACCACCGGGCGTCTCAGAGCGCTCTACAGCCAATGAAGTACTTTTTGAAGTGGAGTCACTGTTGTAATGTGGGAAACGCAGCAGCCAATTTGCACACAGCAAGCTCCCACAAACAGCAATGTGATAATGAACAAATAATCTGCTTTTGTTATGTTGGTTGAGGGATAAATAGTGGCCAGGACACCGGGGATAACTCCCCTGCTCTTCTTCGAAATAGTGCCATGGGATCTTTTACATCCACCTGAGAGAGCAGACGGGGCCTCGGTTTAACGTCTCATCTGAAAGATGGCACCTCCAACAGTGCAGCACTCCCTCAGCACTGCACTGGGAGTGTCAGCCTAGATTTATGTGCTCAAGTCCCTGGAGTGGGACTATGAACCCACAACCTTCTGACTCAGAGGCGAGTGTGCTACCCACTGAGCCACGGCTGAACGCTAATTAATTAGTTTGTTAGTTAACAGGTTTATAAGACATTACTGACGGAGATTGTGAAAGCTAAGATTCACTAAGGTTTCTTGGTCATATACCATGTTGATAGCTGCCTTTATATTACTCAAGACCTGCGCCAGTGATGCCAGCTCCCAACTCACTCAGCCGTCTGCAGCTCGCAAGTAAACTTGCCAGGATTTGCTGCAGCCGGTGTCTGGGAAGAACCTTTTCCCTTTTAACAGAAAGTTTACATTCAGATTGCAGCCGGTTGTGCAGGACCATCACATCAGATGTCAGCGCTGCTAGAAAGGGGTCGGAGCTCAGTATAAATAGCAGCTGAAAATAAAGGCTGGCTTTGCGTCAAAACTAGCTGAAAAATCTGGCTCCATTTTCCACTATTACTGCATTAGGAATTGGGAAAAGAGCAGCACATTCAATGGAATTGGCTTTCAAATCCTCTGGTCCCTGTACTTGTCCACTCAACAAATTGCTCTCTTCAGTTTATGAGTGGTTTTTCAGAGCTGGCAGTTAAGGGTAAATAGAGCATCCATCCCCCCTCCCCCATTTACTTAGGGCCTTTGCACGCTCTGTGATTATTATTTTTTTCTCTTCAATTTTCCACCCTCCTCTCGCAGGCTGGGTGCTTCGAATGAAGTTCACCTCAGCTGCTCTGATATTGCCCGAGACCCCGTGTTGGTGCTGCTGGCCCCCCTTGCCTCGTGGGTGTTTTTGCAGTTGACCGCGGCCCCGAAGCAAATCCGCCAGATTCACTAAGGCCCACCGATGGGAAGATCCGGTCTGGTAGGCCTGGCAGATAGGCCAACCAGACCGGATCTGGCAAACTAACTAACAGGGTCAGTTGTGGCTCAGTGGGTAGCACACTCGCCCCCTGAGTCATGAAGGTTGTGGGTTCAAGTCCCACGTTGACTTTGTCCATATTTGAACATCTCACTCTCTACCATCCTTCACATCTTCCTCTTTGAGATTCTCATCATCTATCTCCCCTTCTCTGGGCCTGCCTGATAGCTTTCTTGGCAAAACCTCTTCTCAGCTTTCACACTGAGCGACTGCTCTTACTTGTCGACTTTAATCTGCACCTGAACTCACCCTCCCCCATCTCTTCCACTTTCCCTGCCCTTCTTTCCTTCCTTAAACTCTCCCTCCACATAAACTCTCCCTCCCATAAGGACAGCCATCCTCCTTACTTCGTTATTACACGTGGCTTCATTTTTTTCCCAACATCACAATCGCCAACCAGCACATCTCTGGTCATTATCTCATCCTTTTCACAATATGCATCCTCCTGCCATGCCTTATCCCTCCACTCTGTTTACGGCCTTGGAAAAAATGACCCCAAATCCTTCACCAGCACACTCTCCAGTTCTCCACTCCCTCTTCTCTGGTCCACCACCTGCAACAGTATCAGGGGCTTCATTGATCTGCTCGGTAACGTCTGCATCGTTAATGTCACCTACCCCCAGTGTTACCCCCGATACCAGAATCACCTCAAGTCCATAGAATAGAGACCAAAACGCATGCAGCTTCTGACTCGGTTTGACCTCCTCAAGCTATATCACCTTACCCTCTATACAACTAAGTTCTCCTGTTACTCAGAGTCAACCTGAGGGCAAGTTCAAAACCCAAATGCCTTTTCACCACCACTTGGCACATCTTCCAATCTCTCTTCCCCCACTCCCATCATAACCTCTGACTCTCGATGTGAGGAACTCATAGACTTCTTTGTTTTCAAAATCAAGATAATGTGGTCGATCGCCTCTGCCTCCTCCTAATATCCCTATTGACCTCAGCCCTCACCTCCGTACGCTCTGAGGCGCCCTTACGCCCCATCACCTGCTCACTCGACTCCCTTTGAACTGAGATTTTGATCACCAATTCAATCCCATACTTGCTGACACTGTTGACCGCCTTCCTTCAGTCATTGTTCCTCAAAAAAAACAATCTTGATCCTTAATCCTTCCAAACTGCCTTACCCCTAACCTGCCTTTTCTTCCCAAATTCCTTAAACGAGTTGATGCCAACTTCTCCCAACACTTTCTGTTCAACTGCTTCTAATTTGGTTCCTGACCAGTGCACAGCACTGAGACTATCCTGACCAAAGTCACCGTTGACCATTCCATTCTAATCCACCAGGTCTCCTACACAGTCCACATCCTTTGCAACACTTCTTGTGGCTACACTTCCACCTGTCCCAATCACAGTCACTGGCCTAGTCATTTCCTAGTGATGGTGCCACGTCCATTTTTGGGTCTGCAAGGGCCCCCGCCCCCCCCCACCACCCCCTCCCCGCCTCAATGGTGAGACCTGAGAGTCTCCAGATATTGGGCCTCATTTTAATATTGCCGGCGAAGCACGAAGAGCCCGCCGGTGAAGATGACTCCAAGTTTGGGCCACTGGTAGCAGCCTCAGCTAAGTGTTGTCGGGGTTCAGGGATTGGGTTGAGTGCCAGGACCTGGGTCGGGGATTAGGGATAGGGGCGTAGGTTGGGGGTCATGGCCACGGGTCGTGTCCGAGGGTCGAGATCGGGCGTCGGCAGAGGAAGCCGGGGAAGAGGGTCGGGACAGGAAAGGTTGGAGGTCGGGAGTGCCGATAATCGGGAGGGGTTTTAAATGTGGGGCCAGGAGTACCAGGAATGCTTACGTTCAGGTAAGTTACTTACCCTCTTTAATGCAGGTGCTCACTGGGGCTGGTTTCCATGAATGCAGTCCACAATGTTGCTGGCTGTCTCGGAACAGACCAAATTTGGAGAGGGGACCTCAAACAGGCATGAGGCCCCTTATTTGCATATGCAAATGACATAATGCCTGCTTCAGGCATGGGATAATGGCGGACTCTCGTTTGTCCTTACCCAATATGGCGGGCGGCGCACTTCTAGACGGAGAGGTGGGCATGCTTCATGCCCGCCATGTTGGGGCCTTAGTAGTCCGAGCAACGCCTGAAAAATGGACACTGCACAGACCAAATTCTAGGCCTTAAACTTTTTTTCTTCATTTCCCACAAGATCACCTCTGGAGTGCACCAGGATTTAATTGTTGGTCTCCTTTTACTCATAGCAAATATCTCAGCAGCATCCGCAAACTTCCTCATTTAACCCAATGATACCCAAATCTTCTTCTCTACAACTACATTGACTCCGGGGCTGCTGTTAAACTATTCAGCTGCCTGTCTAACATAAATCCTGGATGAGTTGAAATTTCCGAGCGCTCCCCCCTCTCCTCCAACCACCAGGCGCTGAACAATCCATACTTTCCAGTCGTCCGTGTTTCATGTGGATAGTCAGCGATGTGGGATCCATGTCCTGGTGGACCAAACTCTGGAGGGGCCAGGCCCTAAGTGCCGCTGCAAAGCCCCGACCTGCTGACCCTCCAATTTCTGGTGACAGCCCTGTAGGATGGGATTCTCATATCAGGAATTCCCATTCACAGTGTACAAGGCTATCAATCGCAGTAAGGGTGCCAGCAGGAAGGATCTCCAGAGTGTGTAACTAGGAGGAATTGGGGGAAATGGTGCACTTGGGGTGCTGGGGGCAGGGGGAGAGAGGGGAAAGCAAGCGCAGTGTTTTTGGAAAAGTAGGCGAAGAGAAAGAATTTAGCCACAGATCTTGAAGGGGAAAGAGAGAGGGAAACCAGGAGCATCCCTTGGGAAGAGAGAAAGAAATAATTACATTTTTATAGCGCCTTTCACGACCACCGGACGTCCCAAAGCGCTTTACAACCAATGAAGTACTTTTTAAAGTGTAGTCACTGTTGCAATGTGGGAAACGCAGCAGCCAATTTGCGCACAGCAAGCTCCCACAAACAGCAATGTGATAATGACCAGATAATCTGTTTTTGTTATGTTGATTGAGGGATAAATATTGGCCCAGGACACCGGGGATAACTCCCCTGCTCTTCTTCGAAATAGTGCCCATGGGGATCTTTTACGTCCACCTGAGAGAGCAGACGGGGCCTCGGTTTAACGTCTCATCCGAAAGACAGCACCTCCGACAGTACAGCACTCCCTCAGCACTGCACTGGGAGTGTCAGCCTAGCTTTATGTGCTCAAGTCCCTGGAGTGGGGACTGTGAACCCACAACCTTCTGACTCAGAGGCAAGTGTGCTGCCCACTGAGCCACAGCTGACAGAGAGAGAGAGAACACAGCAGTGACATTTGGGGAGGTGGAGAGAGAAAGACAGAAATAAAAGTAAGCAGCAACACTGGGTTGGGGGGGGGGGTGGGGGGGCGGGTAGAGAAGGGGGGAGCAGCACCTCTGGGAGCAGGAGAAACCAAGCACAGTGCTTCAGAGTGGGGAGGGAAGCTGGGAACAATGCTTTCATTAGCTGGTTGGTTTATTGAATTGTTTTTGTCTTTTCCTTTTTTGCTTTAGATTAAAAATCGATCAATTGTATAAAAGTGCTTAAAATTAACCAGAATGCAGCACTTCTAATGTAAAAATTCAAAAGTTTTCAGGACAGCATCCCACTGTAACTGCTTAGAAAGGCACCACTTATCTAAGAAAGGATATACTTGCCATAGAGGGAGTGCAGCGAAGGTTCACCAGACTGATTCCTGGGATGGCAGGACTGTCGTATGAGGAGAGATTGGGTCGACTAGGCCTGTATTCACTAGAGTTTAGAAGAATGAGAGGGGATCTCATTGAAATGTATAAAATTCTGACAGGGCTAGACAGACTGGATGCAGGGAGGATGTTTCCCCTGGCTGGGGGGGTCTAGAACGAGGGGTCACAGTCTCAGGATACGGGGTAGGACATTTAGGACTGAGATGAGGAGAAATTTCTTCACTCAGAGGGTGGTGAACCTGTGGAATTCTCTACCACAGAAGGCTGTGGAGGCCAAGTCACTGAATATATTTAAAAAGGAGATAGATAGATTTCTAGACACAAAAGGCATCAAGGGGTATGGGGAGAGAGCGGGAATATGGTATTGAGATAGAGGATCAGCCATGATCATATTGAATGGCGGAGCAGGCTCGAAGGGCTGAATGGCCGACTCCTGCTCCTATTTTTCTATGTTTCTAGTTGAGAGGAGAGGAGGCTGCAGCAACAACAACAACTTGCATTTTGTATAGCACCTTTAATGTAAAACAAAAAGGCCCCAAGTCATAGGGAATAGATGGAATTACATAGAAATAACAGGGTCGACATTAGTTATGGCATGGATTCAGGTCCATAGCCAGCGGCCCGCCGATAGCACATGCCCCAACTGGGAGGCCTGAGGCCGGCCCAAAATTGGTCCTCAGGCCTCATTAACATTTTTTACGTGAGCTACTTCCACAGATAGCTTGGGTATTTTACTAAGAAGAATATTGGGCCTCTTGCCTTGCCGGCAGTGGCCCTCGGATAAGTCCTGCGAGAGGGGTTGAAGCAGGAATGGGTAATATTAATTTCTAGCCCAACCACACGGAAACAGGCCATTCAGCTGAAACAACCTGACGTAAGAAAACTACTAGGCACTTGGTCTAAGCGTTAAACAAAGCTTTAATCAACTGTTTTACAACATGGAGATCTAGTTGTGTCCTTCACTAGTTCCTGTTAAGGAATGTCCTGAGCAAGCTGGGCCCATGCCCGAGTATTTATACTCTCCCTGGACAGTGCCACCAGCAGGCCGCCCAGTATTACTTCATAAGTCATTTCCACATGAATGACAAGATTCATGTCACAACCCGTGTAGGAAAGCAAATGGTATGTTGGCCTTCATTACAAGTGGATTTGAGTATAAGAGTAAAGACGTCTTACTGCAATTATATGGGGCCCTGGTGAGACCACACCTGGAGTATTGTGCACAGTTTTGGTCTCCTTACCTAAGGAAGGATATACTTACCATAGAGGGAGTGCAACGAAGGTTCACCAGACTGGTTCCTGGGATGGGGGGATTGTCCTATGAGGAGAGATTGAGTAGACTAGACTTATATTCTCTGGAGTTTAGAAGAATGAGAGGTGATCTCATTGAAACATACAAAATTCTTACAGGGCTTGACAGGGTAGATGCAGGGAGGATGTTTCCCCTGGCTGGGGAGTCTAGAACCAGGGGTCACAGTCTCAGAATAAGGGGTCGGCCATTTAGGACTGAGATGAGGAGAAATTTCTTCACTCAGAGGGTGGTGAATCTTTGGAATTCTCTACCCCAGAGGGCTGTGGAGGCTCAGTCGTTGAGTATATTCAAGACAGAGATCGATAGATTTTTGAATATTAAGGGAATCAAGGGGATATGGGGATAGTGCAGGAAAGTGGAGATGAGGTAGAAGATCAGCCATGATCTTATTGAATGGCGGAGCAGGCTCGAGGGGCCGAATGGCCGACTCCTGCTCCTATTTCTTATGTTCTTATGTTCATATGGTCGTTATCCTCCACATGAGCAGCAGTCCTAATCCCATGTTCCCATATCTCTTTACTCCCTTTTCCTCCAACCACCTCTCTAACTTATTCTTAAATGCTGGCATGGCACTTGCAGCATTGTAGCTAAGCACAGTTTCATCTCCCTTGTGCCGCTACTTGAAATGTGCTGGTTAGGCAACTGCCTCTGGACACATAACTAAGACTAAAATGTTTCACACGCTAGCAGAACTCGAGAGAATCTGTCGACATATAGCTTAAGTTTGGACTGTTGAATGGTGGTTCAGAGGACTGTAACTCAGGATTACCTCAGGCCATCCTTAACTACTGATGCACCAAGTAGGATAGGGTCAATGGATGCTTATAAAAAAAAAGTATTAGACCGATTCTGTCAGCATGAATAATACAGATTGGACATGCGACAAGGGACCTTTTGTCCTATTTCACTCCAGCGACCATGCTTCATTGAATAGTGTAACTCAGTGAAGGAGCTCTGTAAATAGGATTGTTCGAGTAATAAATCAATGGAAGGAACTAAAGTAAAAAGCTAACAATTATCTAGAGGTAAGCACATACCTCTGACTAGAGTTCTCCTTTGAAGTGGTGAAGTCATGGAAGAGTGATTCTTCTCGTTGTGGATCTTATTAGGGTGAGAGGTGACTAGGTTGGAGTATTTTTCTTAAGTATCAGTGGATACAGGTCACTTTCAGTTCTGGCAATGTGCTATAAATATGACAGATCTGACTGCTTAAGCTTTTTTATAATGACCTGCCAAAGCAGCTGGAAATCGAACTCTGCCAAAACGTGGCTTTAAATGCAATACCCTGTTATTTGTTGGACACACACCGTTAGTAGCTGTAAAAAAATCCCATCTACACGACATACATTTACACTCAAGCTCAGGAAGGAATTAGGATGCAGAGAACCCTGGACACCTGTGAGCATTGTCACATCCAGGATCCTGAAACCAGAGTGCTGAAATTCCTGGGAACACCTTGTGGGAGAGGTGGGTGGGTGACCGAGGGGGTAGCAGAATTTCTGCCCGTCCATTGATGACGTCCCTGACCCCGTCAGAAATCCTGGCATCAGGAAAATTGACATATATTGTCCAGGCGTCCGCGCTGCTTCCAGGTGGTGGTCTGAGCGGGAGGAGGAATATCACTGCTGCCGCACCTCTCCACAGCATTAGCAGGGCCGTGGGACTCTGGGAAGGAAGGCAAGAATAATTTAAATGGCCCTTTTCTTGCTTATGCCGGTTTCAGCAAAGCAATCAATGGCTCTGTGATCAATTTGGCTCTGCCGAAATTATCCTTTGAATTTAGAAACTCCCCCCCTACCCCCCCGCAATCCTAGCAATACTAGAGATCAGGGACTCACAGGCGTTGCTGGTGTCCAGAATTGCTGAAGTATTAATAAGGCGGTGAAAAGGGGGATCCAGGTTGTGCACTCAATTCTAGCCCTTACGCTGCCATGTGCCCTGCGTAACCATTCTACCTGTCACCAGGAATTTTGGGGCTCAGGAATTTAGTTCGATTGTGAAATCTAATGCTCAGACATCCTATCTTGGATCTGAAAATCAAAGTGGAGAAAACGTTGATGTGGCATTTTTTTTTTCCATTTAATTTTCTCTCTTCTTGAAGGCACTGGCTCTTCCTGCGATACAATCCCACAGGGCTTGGCAGCTGTCCAGTGCCTCGGCAAAGTGGCAACTTTTCATGCATGAACCTAAAGCAGTGACTGTTGGCCGTTCGACTACAGAGGGCATCACACTTAAGCCCAGACCTGGTTCCTCCCCCCCCCACCAATATCTGCGCACATGTACTTTCCATCAGGGGCCACTGAACAATAATCAGGACCAAGGATGGTCCTTATCCCTATTCCACGGACACTGAAATCAGCTGTACTGCTGGTACCTTTGCCCTGGATGAGATCAGTTGACTGAGCGTGACATCCAGCATATTTTGTAAATACAGCTTGATATCCCGTGACAGTGCACATGGGAGTCAAAGCCCAGTGTAGGTCGGGGGATAATTGAAGCGGGCCGCACAGATTAAAAAATATATAGCGATATATTGGGGTAGAGTTTCCGCTTTGGGCGCTATCAGCAATCTGGGCGCAAATTGCACCCAAAATTGCACCCGTTTTGAAAAGTGTTTTTTTCCCCCTGAATTTCTGCATGTACCGATGGCCGAATGCCAAATCCGCCATGAACCAGTGCAATCGGGCAGCGTTTTAAAATGTAATTTCAAAAAATAATAATAATTTTTGCTTTAAAAAAATTCCCTGATATATTTAAGAGTAGTAGCCGGGTGCAGGTTGATTAATACAACTGAAAATGGGTTTAATCACAAAGAAAATAAGCGTTTTTTTAATCACAGTGTCAATCCAGCAGCTGTGAGCAATCCGATTTTAAATGACTTAAAATGACTTTTTTTAAAACATACAAACTATTTGCTAGTTACAATGGTGTACAGTTGTCAGTTTCTTAGTAAATTAAAAAAAAAATACATTCAAAAGCTTTTAAAACGTGCCCCCCAGAAAAGCTTAATTTTTAGAGCCTCCTCCTAATTGTAATTAATTCGATCGGGGGGGGGGGTCACGGCCAGTTTTGTGGGCGGGGAGGATTCCAGCGCGATGTTTTTTTCAACTTGCCCGAAGGGTCGCGGAGTCTCGATTTGCGCTGGACGTAATTTGCGCTTGGAATTCGCGATCTTTTGCGCTGGTTTGGCCGATTTGAAAATAACAACTTAACCAAGCGGAAAATCCAGGCATCCACATGTCCCCACACATTTCCTGTCTGAGCCACTTGACTTCCTGTTGTCGTGCATTTCTGACACTTTTTTGTGTCACTTTTTCCCCCATTATAATATCCACATTTGTAATGAGTTTCGCCAATGTAAACTTACCACGTTGCAATTACACAATCTGGTCACCGGGTGACACATTCTCGTTCTGAAAAATCTTCCTGCAAGTTAGTGGCGGACTTTTAATCAAAAGCTTTTTACTGCAAATAGGTTTCATCAGGAATTTTGCCGAGGGACTGCACTATGTCGGTAAAAGTAAAATTGCGTAAAGTTCAGTTGTATCCATAGCAAGCAAAACAGATGTGAACGGCACCTGTGTGAAGATCACGTTGTTCTTTGCACCCTGCAGGATTTGTATTGTCTCTCCGAAATCTAACAACCAATATTGATCTGGCACCCACCCACCAGAGTAAAATTCCTTTTTTCTGTGCCCCCCCCATTATTACATCACCCCCAAAGGTGGGAGGGTGTAATTACAGCGTGACAAGTTTACATAGACAGTTTCCATTATAAATGTGGACATAGGAATTTATAATGAGCAAAAAGTTGACACGCAAATGTGACAATATGAAATAATGTTTTGTACATAATAAGTGCGCATAGATGTAAGGTTTTTAATATATTATAGATTACAACATGTATTGAATATACTAGTGACACTTAATGGAAAAACATCAATAACTTCAAGTTTTATTTTTATTACATATGCTGATAGACTGTCCAAACTAAACACTTTTGTAGAGTGTCTTATTAGAACGTGAATTGGTGTCACACACTTGGACTAACACTGCTTAGGAGTGATGAGAAAAGAAAGAAAGACTTGCATTTCTATAGCGCCTTTCACAACCACTGGACGTCTCATAGAAACATAGAAACATAGAATCTAGGAGCAGGAGTAGGCCATTCGGCCCGTCGAGCCTGCTCCGCCATTCAATACGATCATGGCTGATCATCCAAATCCAGTACCCTGTCCCTGCTTTAATCCCCACAGTACACATATCCCACCCTACCCCCGTAACCCCACGTATTTAATTCCCCCTAACATATCCCATCCTATCCCCATAACCCCACATATTTAATCCCCCCCTAACACTAAGGGTCAATTTATCATAGCCAAATCAACCTAACCCACACATTTTTGGACTGTGGGAGGAAACCGGAGCACCCGGAGGAAACCCACGCAGACACGGGGAGAATGTGCAAACTCCACACAGACAGTCACCCGAGGTCAGATTCGAACCCGGGTCTCTGGCGCTGTGAGGCACCAGTGCTAACCACTATGCCACCGTGTTGCCGACTGAGTCAGAAGGTTGTGGGTTCACAGTCCCACTCCAGAGACTTGAGCGCAAAAATCTAGGAAAAATCTAATCTCGAAGCGCTTTACAGCCAATGAAGTACTTTTGAAGTGGAGTCACTGTTGTAATGTGGGAAACGCAGCAGCCAATTTGCCCACAAACAGCAATGTGATGATGACCAGATAATCTGTTTTTGTTATGTTGGTTGAGGGATAAATATTGGCCAGGACACCAGGGAGAACTCCCCTGCTCTTCTTCGAAATAGTGCCATGGGATTTTTTATGTCCACCTGAGAGAGCAGACGGGGCCTCGGTTTAACGTCTCATCTGAAAGACGGCACCTCCGACAGTGCGGCGCTCCCTCAGCACTGCACTGGGAGTGTCAGCCTAGATTTTTGCGCTCAAGTCTCTGGAGTGGGACTGTGAACCCACAACCTTCTGACTCAGTCGGCAAGTGTGCTACCCACTGAGCCACAGCTGACAGAGGAAGAAATAATCCGCTTGACGAGTTCACATGGTGCTATGAGGCCATCAGAGAAGTGTGAGCAGTGTACAGCAGCTGTGCAGACTCAGAAATAATGGAGTCGGTTTGAACCCTGCCCGCCCAGTGGCGGGCGGACAGTTAAAACCGAGCTGGTGAGTCACCCGCTTGGAACTGGCCCCTTTCCCGCCGCCTGCGATCTTAACCTGCAGGGTTCTTCAGGCGGCTGAGTTGCCCACCTAAAGCGGGAGGAGGGGGCCTCGAGAATTCATGCAAACTCAGGGTCCTATTACACCCATAGGACACCGCGTGCGTTCTCTCCCGGGGCCTGAGCAGACAAGTTGGGAAGGGCGAAGAGACCCAGAGGGCCCGGAGAAGCAGGGATGCTCCGCGCGGGTAGTGGGTGGGCAATCAACTTGCCAGACAGCTCTCCCGCCGGAAAACCCACTCCGAGTTAACATAAGAACATAAGAAATAGGAGCAGGAGTAGGCCATTTGGCCCCTCGAGCCTGCTCCGCCATTTAATGAGATCATGGCTGATGTGATCTTGGGCTCAGCTCCATTTCCCTGCCCGCTCCCCATAACCCATCACTCCCTTATTGTTCAAAAATCTGTCTATCTCCACCTTAAATGTATTCAATGACCCAGCCTCCACAGCTCGCTGGGGCAGAGAATTCCACAGATTTACAACCCTCTGAGAGAAGAAATTCCTCCTCATCTCAGTTTTAAATGGGCGACCCCTTATTCTGAAACTATGCCCCCGAGTTCTAGATTCCCCCACGAGGGGAAACATCTTCTCTGCATCTACCTTGTCGAGCCCCCTCAGTATCTTATATGTTTCAATAAGATCACCTCTCATTCTTCTAAACTCCAATGAATATAGGCCCAACCTGCTCAACCTGTCTTCATAAGTCAACCCCTTCATCTCAGGAATCAACCTCATGAACTTTCTCTGAACTGCCTCCAATGCAAGTATATCTCCCTTAAATAAGGAGACCAAAACTGTACGCAGTACTCCAGGTGTGGTTTCACCAATATCCTGTACAGTTGTAGCAGGACTTCCCTGCTTTTATACTCCAACCCCCTTCAAATCCCCCCCAATATTACAGATCCCTATCCCTAGCATCCCTTATGATCAAGATGAAAATCTTCTGTTGCATGTGAGAATTTAGTTCAATTAGCCATCACTCTGTCCTGACAGTGATGATTGGTGTGAACAATAATGATCAATGGGCTTGATCACAGCTTTGTGATGACGTTCAGACCAGCAGAATAAAGCTACCACATTCAACTTCCCACGGCTTATTGTGTGAATGCACCACGTGGTGTGGTACTGAGCCGTACAGACCAGGAACTGTCTATGGTTCGATTCCTGGTCTGTGCTGTCTTAATTACCTGTCGGTAACCAGAGGACACAGATTTAAGGTACAGTAATTGGCAAAAGAAACAGAGGGGACATGAGGGGGGAAAAAAGTGACGCAGTGAGTTGTTATGATCTGGAATGCACTGCCTGAAAGGGAGGTGGAAGCAGATTCAATAGTAACTTCAAAAGGGAATTGGATAAATACTCGAAGGGGGAAAACTAATTGGAGAGCTCTTTCAAAGAACTGGCACAGGCATGATGGGCCGAATGGTCTCCTTCCGTGCTGTATCATTCTATGATTCTATAATTGGTCTAAATCAGGGTGGCACTAGGAGCACCACAATTGCCTTTCGTTCTGCTGGACTAGGGTGGGGGTGGGGGATGGTGCAGGTGGGGAATCAGGCAATGTACCCACCCCCTATTGGTTTTCATTGGAAAGTGCGCGTGTGCAGATATCGGATGAGAGTAAGACTGGGTTCAGCACTGAAGGCCTCCAGTAAATTGCTTGCATGGATTTACATACAAGTGGAGGGCTATCAGCACCCATAGAACCATATCCCAGAGATGGAAAGCGAAAGTGGCGATATGACTACTACAGGGTTACTGTGAGATCTCCTGCGGCATTGCTTCTGGTTCGACAAGTGTGTGTTGTAGGAAGTAAATGTCACACTTACGGGAGGTGCGCGTAATGCACAAGACTTTTCATATATTATAGAGCTATCCAAATCTTTTCACGTGAGCTATAGAAAAATAATTTCGCCACATTAGCATTCTGAACAGCCCACTTCAAATAATTTGCAGCAGGTTCAGATGAATTGTGCAGAATTGATTTCTTAAAAGTCTGAACTGATGTGTTGAATAAATGTTTTCATTAACAGCAAAGCACAGTGACGCGTGCTTAATTCGCCAGAAAAATTAATGTATAAAGGTCAGTATCCAGTCACTTCTTGTAAAAATGGATTGTGTATTTTCATCCCACTTGACTGTCCAAGTTTTGGCTTGCCATGATAATTTAAAAACTCCCCAGTTCTCACCCCCTCCTCTTGTGAAGACACTGGAGATGAAAAATGACATGACCCTTGAGTGGGAGTGTGGTGGAACGGTCACAAGTTAGGCCAGGACCCCGATACGCTGAGTCACGACCTTTTCCCAGATGTCTCCATTGGCACCAATGGAAAGCATCATCGAGCCGGGTGTAAAACGGGTGGCCGACCCGATCCTGTCAGCTTCCCATCGTGCAGGTTAGGTTAAACTATGATTCACAAAGGAGATCACAACAGAACAATGTACAATCCTACAGCTAGATTGGGAAACCCCTTAAAGGACAAGGACGGCAGTGTCAGTGGTTGTGAAGGTTAGAGCTTACTTTGAACCTTTACGCAGTAAACTCCTTCCAAGCAACTGTGGGAGATCTCAGTCACATCTGCCCAACCTTTAGTGCACACTTGCATCACGCAGATCACTGATGCATTGTTTGTCAGGGCCAGTAAATTCATCAGTTCCCCTTTAGAAAGTAGCCATCAACAGGAAAGAGGCCTCCACTTCTATTATGTAGGAGGATTCCCCAGAGTGCAGGACATCATTGACTGTACTCATGTGGCCTCCATTCCCCACCCCCGATGTTACTCCATTCTTGAACAGAGGCGGTCCACCAGTCCATGAATGTGCAGCCAGTCTGCGACCGTAGGAACACAATTATGCACATGAATGCCCGTTACCCTGGCAGCTCCCACGATTCCTTCATCCTCCAGCCATCAATGGAGCGGCATTATTTAAAGGGTCATGAGGACTGCAGCCATGGCTGCTGTGCGACCGAGGATATACACTGCAGCTGTGGCCCACGTCACCACCGTATGACCCGAGGACAAGAACTGAGAAGAGGTACATTATGACGCACGCTCCCACCAGCCTCTCGGTCAAGCGCGTCATCTGCGTCCTCAAGCGATAATTCAGATAGCGGAATAGATCAGGGGGGGGCGTGCTAACTGTGTTAGCGTGTGTCGCACTCTCGCTTCTGAGTCAGAAGGATGTCGGTTCAACTCTCACTCCAGGGACTTGAGCGCATATACCAGATGACACTCGAGTACGGTACTGAGGGAGTGCTGTACCGTCGGATGAGACGTTAAACCGAGGCCCCGTCTTCCCTTTCACTCGGATGATAAAGATCCTCTGGCACAATTTGAGGAAGAGCAGAGGAGTTCTCTCCTGGCCAATATTTATCCCTCCGCCAACACCTAAGAACAGATTGTCTGGTCATTATCATGTTGCTGTTTGCGTGACTTTGCTGTGCAGAAATTGGCTGCTGCGTTCCCCTACATTACAACCCTGACTACACTTCAAAAGTACTTCATTGTCCTGAGATGTGAAAGGTGCTATATAAATGCAAATCATTTCTTTTCTTTCTTCTCTTCAACAGAAGAGCAGAATTTTCCACCTTGTGATTCTGGCGAGAGAAACCAGCCCAGTAAAAGAGCAAATCCTTTCTAATTTTGTTGACATTAATGTGCCTGGTAATGAAATGTGTGAAGGCATGAGCTATAGAGATCTGTGAGAAATATATATTTCTGAACTGAATCCATTTTAATAATGCATCGTTTTCCTTCTTGGGATCAATATTAGTACTGCATGCTTATTGACGTTGCTGACCTTCACTCGTTCCTGCTGGATTTCTGGCTCCGTGATTGCCAGGAACCATGGACATGGAGTAGAGAGGTCAGTGGCACTGATATCAATCCCTGTAGCAAAGAAACTGAATACTGTGACAGGCTAAATGAGCAGACAACAATAAGAAGACCACTTGATTGATAGAACTGATCAGCACTGGACAGAGCAACCAGTAACTACGCTGATAAAAGGAGCGAGTTTCTTGATACTTGTAACAGCCTCTACCATATTGACTATATCAATCAGATCTGAAGGTGGAATAAGTAGCTTTGAGTGACAGAAAGGGTTTAACTACAATGTAGGGGACCAGTGAGCAGAAAGTGAAAACACTGTGTTACAAAAAAGAGGAAAGAGGCATCAGTACACATTTTTTCAAAAAATTAAAACGTGACAAAGAAACATGATTAACTTCAAAGGCCTTTATTTCTTTGTGAATATTTCTGAGTGCTGATGAACTAATCAATGATACAGGCCCAAAGCTGGTACTGAACCTACTAATGTGATGGAACTCAATTAACATTAGTTGATGTAGAATACTTCAAATTCAATTGTGCATGTTAACCCTTCAAATGCTGGGAATGAATTATCTTATAGCTGTGACAACGTCGACACACAGGCACTCGACAGTAGGGAGTCACCGAATAGTGATCAAGATTCACAACCCTGACTGACTTTATTCCTCTCACTCGTCCAGGATAGCCTGAAGCCAGTTATAGCGCATCGAAAAAGAAAGACTTGCATTTCTATCGCAACTTTCATGACCTCAAGACACACCAAAAGGCTTTACAGCCAATTATGTACTTTTTGAAATGTATTTCACCGTTGCAATGTGGGAAACGCGGCAGCCAATTTGCGCACAGCAAGCTCCCACAAACAGTCATGAATTAAATGACCGGATCGTCGGTTTTTAGGTGTTGATTAATCTACTAAGATTAGCTAACTCAGCAAAGGCCTCGGATCAAACCTGGGACCTCCCCGTTCTGTGTGGCTCAGTATCACACAGGGATTGCAATTACTTCACCTGACGAAGGAGCAGCGCTCTGAAAGCTTGTGATTTCAAATAAAGCTGTTGGACTATAACCTGGTGTTGTGCGACTTCTCACATTTGTCCAAAAAAAACATTGGGGGTGCCACGAAAACATTTCCACAAAAATATATATTAATTAAAAGGCCAATAAGTACTTGTAACTTCCGCTATTAAAAGGGAAGGATCCTGAGAAGACTCACGTTGACAGAATTCCATTTCACTCCCCTCTCGCCGACAGACAGCTTGCTTTTCCCCCCCGCTGCTTCGGTACAATTTGTGCAGTTGAGACAAATGTTGCATTTAATTTCTGGCACAGATTCCGACAAGATTCTGCGCCCTGCGCGCTCACGAAAACGGGTCCCAAGCAGCGGGCGACGCCCTTCGACTCCCAGCTAAAATGCAGTGAAACATGGGGCCATTTGCTGTGGGCCCGTACCAGGAGCCGAGGGCGGTCTCCTCTGCGTCGCGGTGCTCTGGGGGAACTGCAGCCTGGAAAGGTTCACCGGGCGTGTGAAGAGAAACCATATCACACGCACAAATCCTCTCAACAAATTAAAACTAGGTCCAAGCAGCAAAAATTATCGGGAAACATTTAGAGGAACCTGTGCTGGCAATTAAACGTGCCCTCCAGCTGATTCATGATAGGCTGCATAACTCAATTTAATGAAATTGTAAATCAATAAACTCAATTTCCCTAATTGCCAACAGTTAAAGTGGCTTATTAATTTAGATTTAGATTAGCATCATTGTTGTGGCCTAATAGGACGCTGTTCAATGTTTCCATTTGTGTAGGCTTATGACTGGAGGTTAGACTGAAAACAACTTTGTGCAGAATCTATCCTCCCAGTGGCTGGAACGGCTATTTTGGTGGCATTCAGTTGAAGCCACATTGTAACGTGTTGTGTCCCCTGTTCCCACATGCCGCCGATGGTCTGTTAAGCTCTGCAACGGAACGCAGGGTATAACAATACAAATTCACCAGCTTAATAACTGGAGGTTACCCGTCTGACCTTTGTTAACTAGCCTGGAAAACGGCACACACAAAACCAGGCTAATGCATAAGCCAGGGAGCAGGAAGCTCATATTTTATTGCTAAGGCAGCCTTGAATGTCACCGTAGTCGGTGCAACTTTCCTCAGGTGCTGACTGTTCGGATCTGTTTGTCGTGGTGCCTTCTCCCAAAGTTTTAGAGCTCTTCACCAGCGGCACAGCAACTGGCCTTGATCCTTTGGGCCCTCATTTTCCTAACTGTTATCGTGTGGAATATAAGCTGCCTTGTGCCTGGTAGTTCATGAAAACAATTGCATGCTTATGCCATATTTATCGCTAAAAAAATCCACATGACTGCATCATAATGAATGCCAGTGAAGCCCTTATTGTTTCCTGGTTTACTGAGCTGAAGTTTACGAAGGGTGCAAGGGGGGGAGGCAGGTCAGGAGAGCGTTGGCATGGTCGAGTGCAGAGGTAACAAAGGCATGGGTGAGGGTTTCAGCAGCGGATGAGCTGAGGCAAGGGGTGGAGACGGGCGACGTTACGGAGCTGGAAGTAGGCGGTCTTGAAGGAGAGGCTATGGGTTCAGACGCTCAGCTCAGGGCCAAATAAGGACGCCGAGCCAAGACAGTGAGCATCACCTAGCTATTCGACTGTGGAAGGTATCACACCTAAGCCCAATGCTGTCCTCATCCAATGTGCGCTTATCACCATGCTTTGGTAACTATATATCAAACCAAAATGATGTTGAATAAACCCCAAAAATCCTCATGACTGTATCATAATGGTTGCCAATGAAGCCCTTATTGTTTCCTGATTTACTGAAGACTTTTACAATGTAAAATGCACTTGGGGGATTTGTGATCAAGTGTCTGTCCATCAGAGCAAAAGTTATTACATCCTGCTTCAATGCTGATACTGCTCCTGTTACTAGCATGAATGTCCCAGCTGCAATCATGAAAGATCACTTCATTGTATCACTAGAACTGCAATCCAAATCACAATACATTTAATTTTTTTTAAATTTGTTTATGGGATGTGGGCGTCGCTGGCAAGGCCAGCATTTATTGCCCATCCCTAGTTGCCCTTGAGAAGGTGGTGGTGAGCCACCTTCTTGAACCGCTGCAGTCCATGAGGTGAAGGTACTCCCACAGTGCTGTTAGGGAGGGAGTTCCAGGATTTTGACCCAGTGACGATGAAGGATCGGCGATATACTTCCAAGTCAGGATGGTGTGTGACTTGGAGGGGGAACTTGGAGGTGGTGGTGTTCCCATGCGCCTGCTGCCCTTGTCCTTCTGGGTGGAAGAGGTCGCGGGTTTGGGAGGTGCTGCCGAAGAAGCCTTGGCGAGTTGCTGCGGTGCATCTTGTAGATGGTACACACTGCAGCCATGGTGCGCTGGTGGTGGAGGGAGTGAATGTTTGAGGTGGTGGATGGGGGGCCAATCAAGCGGGCTGCTTTGTCCTGGATTGTCCTAAATTCAACCAACAGCATTTGCTTCCAAATTGGCTGACTGGGTAAATACATCCCTTGCTGAGGTTCTGGGACACCCGGAGCAGGAAGGTCCTCGGTTCGATCTCCGATTTGTGCTGAATTAGCTGATCTCACCCCGGGATGCCTGTGGGTCAGGCTATTCGGTCCTGGAAGGCATCACAATTGAGGCTGTTGCTGTCTCACCCGACATCCGCGCACATGTATATCCCAGTAGGAGCGACTAGAATATCTGCTCCCCCCCCCCCACCTCCCTCCCATGGCCAACCCAAGGGCACTGAGACCAATTGTAGCACTCCAACCACTGCTCCAACTAAGATCACACTCAGAACACTTCTGGTTGGTGGGGCTACGGTCAGCAGCACCTTTATTCATTGGTCATGATGCGGAGATGCCGGTGTTGGACTGGGGTGGACAAAAATGAGAAGTCGCACAACACCAGGTTATAGTCCAAGGGGGAAAAATTCAGCTGCTTGCGCCTCCCGTTAGCGCCTTAAGAGGGCGCTAATGGGGCGTAAAGCAGCTAACGCCCGGGCGCAGCGCCGCCCACGCCTCCCGAAAAATTTAGTGGGAGGTTAGCGGCGGCGGCAGCCGGTAGCGCCCTGTGGCGCTGCGCCGCCGGCGATGACGTCATCGCCGTGCGCAGCACCCCGCTCGCGCCCCGGCCGTGATCTTCAGTCGCGCCCCCTGATTTACCGCCAGACGCTATGTCCGACGGGTTCAGGGAGGCGTACGTGCGGCCGGGGCGGCGATATTTAAAGGGGAGGTGGCAGGCGGCCATTTTTGTTGCTGGCCGCCTGCCAGCACCTGCCCCCGTTGCTGTCCCCGGCCCCCATGAAGCCCCCCCACCGTGAAGTGCCGGCTGCGCTCCAAGAGCCCGGCACTTCTCTTGAGTGCCGGGCTCTTTTGCCGGCACTCCCGATCCCTGGGGGCCCAGCTGGGCCCCGGTTCGCGCTGCGCAGGGTCCCTCCCCTTTAAGAAGGGGAGGAAGGCCTGCAATACCGCGGCGCGACGTGCCGCAGCGCATGGCGCTGCGGCACGTAGCGCCAGGATATTCACTCGCAGCGCCCCAAGAGGGATGCGGGGTGCTTCCAGTGGCGCCCCGCTTCCCTCTTGGGGCGCAACCACTGAAGTTCCGGCGCGGGGCCGCTAATTTTTTCGGGGCGCTAAAAGTCGCGCCCCGGCGAGGTTAGCGCCCCAAATGGGGCGCGACTCAATTTTTACCCCCAACAGTTTTATTTAAAATTACGAGCTTTCGGAGCGGCTGCTCCTTCGTCAGGTAAATCTGGAATAAAAAGCTAGTATCAGTAATGGTGACCATGAAACTATCAGATTGTTGTAAACCCATCTGGTTCACTAATGCTCTTTAGGGAAGGAAATCTGCTGTCCTTACCTGGTCTGGCCTATATGTGACTCCAGACCCACAGCAATGTGGCTGAGTCTTAACTGCCCCGCTGAAATGGTGTAGCAAGCCACTCAGTTTGTAACAAACTGCTACGAAACACAATAATAAGACCTTCCCCTCACTGTACCTCTACCTGACGAAGGAGCAGCAGCTCCGAAAGCTCGTAATTTTAAATAAAACTGTTGGACTATAACCTGGTGTTGTGCGACTTCTCATTTTTATTCATTGGACCATCAGAGAGCCACTGGATCAGTTATTATACTACAGCTGATGTGAGTCCGGAATTGTGTGAGATTACCTCTTTGAGGCCATTTCATTCTTTTTAAATCCGCAGCCTTCTCCAAAGAAAAGCTTTATGAAAACAACAACTGCTCTGTCAGCACCAGTCCAATCAGCAGCAAAGGAAACATTCACCTCAGATGGTTCTTTTTTTTTCCTTTTTACCTCAGATCTCTCACTTTGATGTATAGCCCCACCTCTCTGGTAGGAGAAGATTTTACCTCTGATGTTAAAACCTTTTAATATGAAATACATATTGCGTATCCTTCGTATTCTGAGCAGACAAAATTGCAACTTACTGTCTTGTCTATTCAACAGATGACATCTTATCAGAGTCTGGGCTCATTTTGAAAATGGTTGTGTAATAAAGTGCTTGTGTCCTTAGAGGTATCAATACACGTTGAATACGGTAGTGTAGTGGTAATGTTACTGGGCTAGTAATTCCAGAGGCCTGGACTAATGAGACATGAGTTCAAATCCCACCATAGCAGCGCTGGTGAATTTAAAAATTCTGTTAATTAAATAAATCTGGAATAAAAAGCTAGTATCTAGTAATGGTGACCATGAAACTATCAGAATGTTGTATAACACCCATCTGGTTCACTAATGTCCTTTAGGGAAGAAAATCTGCCGTCCTGACCTGGTCTGGCCTATATATGACTCCAGACCCACAGCAATGTGGTTGAGTCTTAACTGCCCTCTGAAATCGTGTAGCAAGCCACTCAGTTTGTAACAAACTGCTATGAAACACAATAATAAGACCTTCACCACATGGACTGCAGCAGCTCACCACCACCTACTCAAGGGCAATTAGGGGTGGGCAATAAATGCTGGCCTTGCCAGTGATGCCCACATCCCATAAAAACAAAAACAAAAAATACAAGGTGGTATCATTGTGCGGTTCAGGTGATGCCTCAAGTAAGGGAGCAAAGTTTAAATATGTTATGTTTCATCAATGTCACATAAACCCCAAAACAAAGTTACATCCTTAAAACACATATGAGATTCTGTTTAAAGTCTCTGAATCTGAAGGTTGTGGTTTGAAGCCCCCACTGCAGAGACTTGAGCATGTAATCTAGGCTGACTGATTATAATCACTCAACCATGAGTGGCCATGCCTTCTGTTGCCTAGGCCCTAAGCTCTGGAATTCGCTACCTCTCTTTGCTCCTTAAAACCCACCGTCTTTCGGATGAGATGTTAAACCGAGGCCATGTCTGCTCTCTCAGGTGGACGTAAAAGATCCCATGGCCACTATTTTGAAGAAGAGCAGGGAGTTATCCCCAGTGTCCTGGGGCCAATATTTATCCCTCAACCAACATAACAAAAACAGATTATCTGGGTCATCATCACATTGCTGTTTGTGGGAGCTTGCTGTGCGCAAATTGGCTGCCGCGTTTCCCACATTACAACAGTGACTACACTCCAAAAGTACTTCATTGGCTGTAAAGCGCTTTGAGACGTCCGGTGGTTGTGAAAGGCGCTATAGAAATGCAAGTCTTTCTTTTTTACCTCTTTGACCAAGCTTTTGGTCACCTGCCCTAATTGCTCCTTTATGTGGCTCGGTGTCAATTTTTTTTTGTCTTTTAATACTCCTGTGAAGCGTCTTGGGTTGTTTTACTGCATTAAAGGCGCTATATAAATACAAGTTGTTGTTGACACTTCAGCGCAGTACTGAGGGGGTGGTGAAGAGATGTGAAATCAAGGCCCTGTCTGCTCTCGCAGATGGATGTAAATGATCCCCCGGCATGATTCAAAGAAGAGCAGGGGTGTTGTCCCAGTGTCCTGGTCAACATTTATCCTTCAACTAACATCACTAAAACAGATTATCTAGCCATTTACTTAAATTATTTTTGTGGGATCTTGCTGTGCGCAAATTGGCTGTGCTGTTTTCCTACATTACAACAGTGACTACACTTCCAGACTATTTCATCGTGTGTAAAAATGCTTTGGGGCATCCTGAGATTGTGAAAGGCGCTATATAAATGCAGGTTCTTTCTTTTCCCACTCCTGGAGGCGCTGAATCATGCTGGAGCAGGGTTCAACAGGTGACAGACTCTCTCCTGCACTTGAGCCAAGGCTGTTGTGCTTCATGTGTGAGCCTAGACAGTGAACATCGCCTAGCTATTCGACTGTGGAAGGCATCACACCCAAGGCCAATCCTGTCCTCAGCCAATGGGCGTTCATGTACAATTCCCAGCATCGGTCACTGGCTTCTGACTGAGAATAAAACCTTCTCTGATTTTTCCTCTCCCTGACGTGGGGACACCGAGACCGAGCTTAGTGCCTCTGACTCCTGGCTGAGAAAAGATAACGCAAACAGTTATTTAGAGCTCGGTCTTTCTTCGTCTGGATGGGGCATTTATCCCGTTAAAAGCCATCAGGCCAGCTGGTGTATCTATATTCCTGTACCCGGAATAAAATATCCTTGAACTGGAGTTCTTAGCACAAGTACAAGTTAAACAATTTTAAACTTGATAGAGGTGTACAAGATTATGATGGGTTTGAATAGGCTAGACGGGGAAAGGCTGTTCCCACTAGGTGATGGTACAAGGACTAGGGGACACAGATTTAAGGTTTTGGGCAAGAGATACAGGAGGGATGCGAGGAAAAACTTTTTTACGCAGCGAGTGGTGAGGACCTGGAACTCGCTGCCGACGGAAGCGGTGGAAGCGGAGACACTCAATGTTTTCAAGGGGAGACTGGATAGGCACTTGAGGGAAATAAACTTGCAGGGCTACGGGGATAGAGCGGGGGAATGGGACTGACCGGATTGCTCTACAGAGAGCCGGCGCGGACTCGATGGGCCAAATGGCCTCCTTCTGTGCCGTTATGACTCTATGACTAAATGCATTTTCTGTCTATTTGGATTCAGTTCTTTAAATAGAATGTTTACAGAAGGTGCTAATGGCATTATTGGGAGGACTGCGGGGAAGGAGATAGCAGAGCACAGCAGTAAGAAGGATAGGAATTAATATCAGTCGATACAATGAACTCGGAGTTGCATCAGTAACCCTATCATACCAGTTATTAATTGAGTTCCCTTATTCTGTTGTGCTCAGTACCCTGGCAGCTCGCTCACCCGACGTCATCATCATTCACGATGGAAACAAAAATGTTCAAAAAGGTAAACAGTTTGGGAAAAAAAAATGTCAATTTGCTTTTAATTTTGTATCATTGATCATGAGATCCTCTCAATTAATTGGCCTTTATTGCAAGGGGTATGGAGTATAAAAGTAGGGAAGCTTTGATGCAACTTTACAGGGCGCTGGTGACACCGCACCCAGAGTACTGCATACAGTTGTGGTCTCCATATTTAAGGAAGGATATACTTGCATTGGAGGCAGTGCAGAGAAGGTTCACTAGGTTGATTCCTGGGATGAAGGGGTTGACGTATGAGGAAAGGTTGAGCAGGTTGGGCCGATACTCATTGGAGTTTAGAAGAATGAGAGGTGATCTTATTGAAACATATAAGATTCTGAGGGGGCTCGACAGGGTGGATACAGAGAGGATGTTTCCCCTAGTGGGGGGAATCTAGAACTAGGGGGCATAGTCTCAGAATAAGGGGTCGCCCATTTAAGACGGAGATGAGGAGGAATTTCTTCTCTCAGAGGGTCGTGAATCTTTGGAATTCTCTACCCCAGAGAGCTGTGGAGGCGGAGTCACTGAATATATTCAAGGTGGAGATTGACAGACATTTGAACTACAAGGGAGTCAAGGGTTATGGGGAGCGGGCAGGGAAGTGGAGTTGAGGCCAAGATTGGATCAGCCATGATCTCATTGAATGGCGGAGCAGGCTCGAGGGGCCGAATGGCCGACTCCTACTCCTGTTTCTTATGTTCTTTTCTTATGTTCTTAAACCTCACCCAGGAGGCTCAAGAGGCCAGCTGGGAATTTGATTACATTGCAGCATAAAGACCACCAGGGGTGGATGGGGTAATCTTCCAACTTTCCCTTATTTTGGCGGGGAGCCTCGCTCCTCGCCGGTTCGGGCGTGCACTAGAAGTTCGGCCGCGTGGTTTCCCGACCGTTAATTTAAATGGTCAGTTCAACGTGCAGTGCGCCCTGGATTTGCGATACATCAGCAGGTCCTGTCGATCTGAACGGCAGGACCTCATTAACATTTCGTAGCGCTGCCTCCTGCCAAGCTGCTGGCCAAATGGAGAGTCTGGCAAGGGGCCGGGAGGGAACACCAGTGGCAGGAGGCCACAGCCCGGGACACTTGGGGATGGTCCCCAGCAATGGAGTAGGTCAGCAATTGGGGCTGGGGGGTGCGGGGGCTGGGAAGGTTGCCATAGGGAGGGGGTGGGGAAGCCTGCGATTGGGGCTGGGGGTGGGGGGGAGATCGGCAATCGGAAGTGGGGGTGGGGGGGGGGGGAGGCTGGAGATCGGGGCGGGTGGGGGGAGGAGGTCGCCGATTGGGTCAGGGGGAGGGGGGGAGCAGGGGGGAGGTCGCCGATTGTGCCAGGAATGCTGAAACAGCCACTCACCTACTGAAGCTGGAACTTTCACTGCCGGGTTTCCCGACCCTTGGGAAACCCCTGCGAAAGCAGTGAATTTTAAATCAGGCTCCCAATTACACTGTGGGAGCCTGATTTACATGTGTTAATAAGCCTCCCACCTTTTTTTCAATATTCATTTATGGGATGTGGGCATCGCTGGCAAGGCCAGCATTTATTGCCCATCCCTAATTGCCCTTGAGAAGGTGGTGGTGAGCCACCTTCTTGAACCGCTGCAGTCCGTGTGGTGAAGGTGCTCCCACAGTGCTGTTAGGGAGGGAGTTCTAGGATTTTGACCCAGCGACGATGAAGGATCGGCGATATACTTCCAAGTCAGGATAGTGTGTGACTTTGAGGTGAACTTGGAGGTGGTGGTGTTCCCATGCGCCTGCTACCCTTGTCCTTCTAGGCGGTAGAGGTCGCGGGTTTGGGAGGTGCTGCCGAAGAGGCCTTGGCGAGTTGCTGTAGTGCATCTTGTAGATGGTACACACTGCAGCCACGGTGCGCCGGTGATGGAGGGAATGAATGTTTAAGGTGGTGGATGCGGTGCCAATCAAGTGGGCTGCATTGTCCTGGATGGTGTCGAGCTTCTTGAGTGTTGTTGGAGCTGCACTCATCCAGGCAAGTGGAGAGTATTCCATCACACTCCTTACTTGTGCCTTGTAGATGGTGGAAAGGCTTTGGGGAGTCAGGAGGTGAGACACTTGCCGCAGTATACCCAGCCTCTGACCTGCTCTTGTTGCCACAGTATTTATGTGGCTGGTCCAGTTAAGTTTCTGGTCAATGGTGACCCCCCAGGATGTTGATGGTGGGGGATTCGGCGATGGTAATGCCGTTGAATGTCAAGGGGCGGTGGTTAGACTCTCGCTTGTTGGAGATAGTCATTGCCTGGCACTTGTGTGGTGTGAATATTACCTGCCACTTATCAGCCCAAGCCTGAACGAGATCCAGGTCTCCACCTCTCCACGCCAGGACACTTGGACGCCCCGCCCGATATTCTCCGCTGTAAAAATGGTGGTGGGCGTGTGTGTGGCAGGTTGGGGTTCCCTTCCGCACATTTCACTTTTTAACCACCGCCTCCAACTCCCCAGGACCCTCTCCTACTCGTCATGGGGGCGGGGGTTGGGGGGGGGGGGGTGGCTGCGGGGGGGGGGCGGTGGTTAATATCGAGGCCAGTGCTTCTAAAGGGGCGACGCTCCCAATCCCTGCCGGAGAAGCAACGTCTGGGAAATGACCCGCCTTCCTTAGATCCCCGTTGGGAATAAAAAGCTGAGTGTTGCCAACCGCCTTAAAATGGCAAATAATCTTCAGGCTGGCCCCAAACCACAGGCAGCTCAGCAATGACAGCTAGTGCAGAAAAGCTGAGAACAGGAATAATTGGTTTTGAGTTACTGCATGATCTGCACGCAGTTACTGTGGGGAAAAAAAGTGGAAGCAGTCCAGAGAAAAATGTCAACAAATCCAAAAAGGAAAAGCAGACACAAAGATAGTAAAAGTAAAATCAGCAGTGAAATGCAGATTTTGCATAAAATGAATTCTGGTCAGCTAAATTCGAAGCACTTTTAAGTTCTAATTTCTCCGCCCACCCACCCCCCCGACCGCCGTGAATTAACACTTATACAGTCTGAAAGGTCTGATCAGCGGAATTCCAGACAGCTCCAGCGGTATTCCTGCTGCATTATTTGAATTGTTTGGATCGGTGTCTGAAAATGTTCATTTCCGGGTGTCACCATCTGATCACAGCACAGTCATTAACTTGCATAATAAACTTGCAGGGCTACGGGGACAGAGCAGGGGAATGTGACTGACTGGATTGCTCTACAGAGAGCCGGCACGGACTCGATGGGCCGAATGGCCTCCTTCTGTGCCTCTATGACTCATTATTAGCACCATTTCAGCCACAGTCCTACTGCGTCGCTAAACGTAGCTACCCGAAGCGCTCGGCCTCAGACTTGACGGCTTTTCCCACCCAAATGCATTAGCTCCCTTGAGCTGATTTTTGCGGATAAGCCCAGTAGCGCAGGCATCGGCTGCAAGGAAAGCCGGAGAAGGAGAGGCAATCAGGAATGAAATGTTGGGACTGGACACGTTCAGTCACTTACGCCACCCCCCCCCCCCCACCCCCTGCATTAACCCACTCTCTCAACTCCCTGCCAAGGAGGCCCTGCTTCACATCTGGTGTCTGTCGTAAGGCGCACAAGAAATCCCCTGTAGTCAGGATCAGAGAAAGGCGATTGTATATTAGGCAGCAGAGATGTCCTCAGCACACGGTCAAATCCAAAGTGGAGGGAGGAAGAAACAGTTGAGGCTTTTTTTTTCTAAATGTCGATAAAAGAAGATCTAAAATTAGATACAGGAAAATGAAAAAGAAAATGCTTAAGAGGTGTGGTAAAGAATGGTGTGTGCAAACTAAAATTATTTATCAATTCAAAGTTGGGGTTAAAACTTTGTAGTTATCAGTAGCCTTAGGTTTAATACTTCTGAATTATAGTCACGAGCCATTTTGTCTTTCCTTTCATCAGTCCATTTACATCCTGGTGCCGTATTTGTAATTTACACTCGCTTAGCAAATACTAGAATATAATTTTTCTGCAGATCAGTATTCCAAGACTAAACAATCAAATCTTCCTTTAGCATTTAATAGACATTTATTGATCTGGAAGGTGTGCTCACCTATCATTGCTGCATAAATGTTCTCTTAAATGGAAAAAGATTGAGGAGGAAAATATTTTAGAAAGAGGTTTAAAGAGAAGCAATAATCCAAAGTGATACGAACCTAGAAATGACCTTTGGTGATATGAGTAGTGTGTTCGTATGACATTTTTCTGTCTGCTATTTTAATGCAGGCATAAATGACATTTTACGCTTATGGACTTTTACTTAGGCAATTCCCTGATCAGGCTCCCCCCCACCCGCACCCCAGTGCTGGCAAGGAGCATAGATTGGCAATTCACAGGTCTGCACCCACTGATTTTTCTGTCAATTTTCTTCTGTTGCTATTTCTCCAGAACAGATTAGTAGCACTCGCAGGGTCTTACTGATTTTTATCAATCCCATTGTTGAGTCATTACATATGAGTCATTATACCTGAGGCCCCTACAAAATAATTCGCTCACTCCGGTGTAATTAAAACTACTTTCATATTCTTGGTGAGGTTTATTCCATCTGTTTGCAAAAGCAGGTTTTAAAAATAATAGAGAAGCCAGGAAAAGCACTGAATGCAAGATTCTCCAGGGAAACTATCGATGTTGAGAAGTTGAAATTTGGGTCAAGGAAATTGCAGTGTTATTTAAAGATTAATTCACTTCTGCCTTTACTAAAGAAGAAGATGGAAAGTTGCCCACATTAGACATCAGACTTCCAGGAGAATCGAAAGAGGAGCAAGATAATAAGCAAATAATAATTGATATTCTATATATCGCCTCTTGATTGGGAGAACGAGAGGGCAGTGATCGGGAGAGGGAGGTGCTTAAGTGCTTGATTTGCTCCTGGAAAACATGCACGGCACCATCGAATTTACATAAGAAGATAAGAACATAAGAAATAGGAGCAGGAGTCGGCCATTCGGCCCCTCGAGCCTGCTCCGACATTCAATAAGATCATGGCTGATCTTCTACCTCATCTCCACTTTCCTGCACTATCCCCAAAAACCCTTCATTCCCTTAATATTCAAAAATCTATCGATCTTTGTCTTCAATATACTCAACGGCTGAGCCACCACAGCCCTCTGGGGCAGAGAATTCCAAAGATCCGCCACCCTCCGAGTGAAGAAATTCCTCCTCATCTCGGTCTTCAATGGCCGACCCCTTATCCTGGGACGATGCCCCCTAGTTCTAGACACTCCAGCCAGGGGGAAACAACCTCTCAGCATCTACCCTGTCAATCCCACTCAGAAGAAATTTCTCCTCATCTCAGTCCTAAATGGCCGACCCCCTTATTCTGAGTACGGTAGATTTTAACTTTCACCGTCAGACGGTAAACCTGGAGTTGAGGATCGGCCGGCCATATTACAACGCTCCCGATTTTGCTTCCCGTTGAACTAAACAGAAAATAAAATCAGGCGGGTTATGTAACGGCCGGCCGATCTGTGACAATGAGCTTATCGCCCGACGGTGAAAGCTAAAATTCACCACAATTTTTCCCCCAAAATGATAATGCATGAACAGACTTTTCAACATTCATTTATACTAACGAAATGGATAGCTAGCTGCCTGAGAAGAACGGAAGGATCATTACTGCAGGCGCATCATGGATGACTGCTGCTTTTCATTGCCACTAATGTCATGTCAGGAATCATGTGTTTTAAAGCCATGCGTTCCCATGATTTTTGTAAACGATATTTCTCCTGCTTGTCCATCAGATGCCTTCGCTTGTCTTCCTATTCCAGATGCTGCGTGACCTCCTGTGCATTACCAGCAGTTTCTGTTTTTATTTCAGATTTTCAGCACTTGCGGGTATTTTTTTTTCATCTCCGGTTGGGGAAAAAGTTTGCAGAATTCACAATATATATCAGTGATTTGGATGAGGGAATCAAATGTAATATTTCCAAGTTTGCTGACAACGCAAACTAGGTGGGATTGTGAGTTGTGAGGAGGATGCAAAGAGGCTTCAAGGCGATTTAGACAGGTTGAGTGAGTGGGCAAATACATGGCAGATGCAGTATAACGTGGATAAATGTGAAGTTATCCACTTCGGTAGGAAAAACAGAAAGGCTGAGTATTATTTAAATGGTGATAGATTGGGAAATGCTGATGTACAGAGGGACCTGGGTGTCCTTGTATACCAGTCACTGAAAGCAAACATGCAGGTGCAGCAGTTAGAAAGGCAAATGGTATGTTGGCCTTCATTGCAAGAGGATTTGAGTACAGGAGCAAGGATGTCTTACTACAGTTTAATTTAATTTAATTTAATTTAATTTAATTTAATTTAATTTATTGGTCTGCAATTGTAAAGTACACATGCTTTGTTTTCTATCTATATATGCTTTGGAGATTCTGTATCTAATTTACTTCACCTGAGGAAGGAGCAAATCGATAGCTCCGAAAGCTTGTGATTTCAAATAAAACTGTTGGACTATAACCTGGTGTTGTGCGACCTCTCAATTTTGTCCACCCCAGTCCAACACCGGCATCTCCGCATTACTACAGTTATACAGGGCCTTGGTGAGACCACACCTGGAGTACTGTGTGCAGTTTTGGTCTCCTTACCTAAGAAAGGATATACTTGCCATAGAGGGAGTGCAGCGAAGGTTCACCAGACTGATTCCTGGGATGGCAGGACTGTCGTATGAGGAGAGATTGGGTCGACTAGGCCTGTATTCACTCGAGTTTAGAAGAATGAGAGGGAATCTCAATGAAACGTATAAAATTCTGACAGGGCTAGACAGACTGGATGCAGGGGGATGTTTCAGCTGGCTGGGGGGTCTAGATAAAAGGGGTCACAGCCTCAGGATACAGGGGTAGGACATTTAGGACTGAGATGAGGAGAAATTTCTTCACTCAGAGGGTGGTGAACCTGTGGAATTCTCTACCACAGAAGGCTGTGGAGGCCACGTCACTGAATATATTTAAGAAGGAGATAGATAGATTTCTAGACACAAAAGGCATCAAGGGATATGGGGAGAGAGCGGGAACATGGTATTGAGATAGAGGATCAGCCATGATCATATTGAATGGCGGAGCAGGCTCGAAGGGCTGAATGGCCTACTCCTGCTCCTATGTTTCTATGAAAACTTTCCTCTGGAGATTAAACAAGTTGGAGAGAAGCCATGATATAGGTTTGTGAAAAGATGGCTTTGCGCTGGCTGAATAATCTTTCCTCATTCTATGCTTTCTTATGTTTTATACGACACCATGCACTAAAAATGTATTTTACTGAGCACTATAACACAGATTTTAGTGTGGCTGGATTTATATTAAGTGCCTGAAATTTCAATATGTGCTCCCAGTGTGCAAGGCTCCCCAAAGTCAGGAAGTAATCCTTTAAGAGTACCCATGACTGCTAACCCATCCAAGATTGGCTAATGCATTGCAGAGTAAGGATCAGACCTGGTGACTGTCTAATACATATAGCTCAGTGCTGTACCATGCAGTGCATTTACCCATTGCACCATCAGGGAAGCTCCGCAAAGTTATGTTTTGAGTTCTCATGAAGGTCTAATGGTTAAAGACACATAAGCATGAAGGTCCCAGATTTAATAGCTGGTCTGTGCTGAGTTGAATGATTTCAGCCAGAGCAGCAGTTGGGATGTGGGCATTCCATGGGCACCAATAGCCCACCATCACCTCATCTAAGTGGCTCTTCTTCAGATATGGGTCGAGACAGTGAGTTCCAGCAGGCGATATGTTTGGGTATCACAGCTGAGCCTAATCCTACCCTCGTCTGATATCCATATTCACACACTTCCAATTATCGATCATGAGCTGGGCCCCGGGCCCATTTTTCCTCTCCCGAGCGCAGAGGTCCTGAGGCCAATTGTAAGATCCCTACTGCTGCACTGGCTGACATCAACGAACTCATCAGTGACCAAGGATCACAGCTGACGTCTTGCTGCTGGTCCATTTGGATTAGTACCACGCCAGAAGGTGCAGTTACCTACCGAGCTGTCTCGGAGACTATTTTTTGATTCAAGACAATCTGATTTTAACAAGTACAATCATGTTTTAAGAGTTACAGCAACCGAATTGTAGTTTAAGCACCAGATTCTAGGAGGCCACAGAAAAGCTGCACTGCCGGTCTACCACTTTTCCACTTGGTACATGCAGAGCTGTGTGGCGTACGTCGAAGAGTCAGATTGGCTCAGTGGTAACAATAAGCGATCTTATTGAAACATATAAGATTGTGAAGGGGCTTGATCGGGTGGAGGCGGGGAGGATGTTCCCAAGGATGGGTGAAACTAGAACTAGGGGGCATAATCTTAGAATAAGGGGCTGCTCTTTCAAAACTGAGATGAGGAGAAACTTCTTCACTCAGAGGGTAGTAGGTCTGTGGAATTTGCTGCCCCAGGAAGCTGTGGAAGCTACATCATTAAATAAATTTAAAACAAAAATTAGACAGTTTCCTAGAAGTAAAGGGAATTAGGGGTTACGGGGAGCGGGCAGGAAATTGGACATGAGGCTGAGTTCGGATCGGTCGAGGCCCTGTGGGTGGCGTAGCGGGCCCAGGGGCTGAGTGGCCAGGTCCTGCTCCTACTTCTTGTGCTCTTTAGATTTGAGGTTAGGATCAGATCAGCCATGATCTTATTGAATGGCGGAGCAGGCTCGAAGGGCCGATTGGCCTACTCCTGCTCCTATTTCTTATGTTCTTATGTAACAATCTTGCCTCTGAGTCAGAAGGTTGTGGGTTTAAGCCCCAGTTAAGCAGGTAATCTAGGCTGACATTCCAGTGCAGTATTGAGGGAGTGCTACATTGTCAGAGGTGCTGTCATTTAGATGAGAATTTAAACCGAGGCCATGTCTGCCTGTTCAAGGGACTGTAAAGGATCCCGCTGACTTTTTTGAAGAACAGCCGGGACCTCTGGTGTTCTGGCCAACATTCTTCCCTCAACTAACCCCACCAAATTAGATTAATTGGTCACTAATCTCATTGCTGTTTGTCGGACCTTACTGCGTTTTGTACATTGCCTTTGTCTACAAAACAACAGTGATGACACTTCAAAAATAATTAATTGGCTTCAAAAATAATTCCGATGCCCTGAGGATGTGAAAGGCACAGTGTGAATGCAAGTTCATTCCTTCTTACCCGTTGGTCCATCAGAACTTATTTTCCCCAATTTCCTCTCCTGATTCTTGCTGGGGTATAGTTCCACAAGTCTTGCCATTGTTTTGGTATCTACAGGTGTGAGACCTAGAGAGTGAGGGGGGAAATTTCCCAGCCCTGGGGAGGTGGGTATGGAGGCAGGACTGCCGGGAAAATGGCAGAAACTGGGAGCGGGTACCGAACCCGCTCCCAACCCACCTCCGTGCCATCTTCCTGGGAGGTGGGTCCCCGACTGACGTAGGGCCCCGTCTCCTCGAGGCGGGAAGGGGATTACAGCCAATTAACTGCCTGTTAACAGGTAGTTAACAGGCAGTTTTGAGGCTTATCCCCATTGGGGATCCGGAGGTGCCTCATCCCAATGGCAGAGATGACAGAATGGCTGCTGCATTCTCAGATGCAGCAACCATCTGATTTCTGCTGAGGAAATAGGTTTTGGTGAGCCTTCAGTACAAGGGCTCACCTTAGAACAGAGATTGTCAGTGTTTCACAGCTTCTCTAAGTCACCGACTTAACAAGGTCAATCAAGGGAAAATAGCGTGGGTTGGCCGGACGTCGTTGGGGGCGGGACTGAAACCCAACAACCAGCAGTCTCGCCCCCAACGCGCCCCCATTGACAAAGTCCAGCCCTGAGTGTTAGCTGGCCATTTAACCATGGGCAGGAATCACAGCTGAGCCCACACCTGTCCTCACTCAGTATACACATCGAGGGGACATGGAATTGGGGGTCAGCTGTGGCTCAGTGGGTCGCACACTCACCTCTGAGTCAGAAGGTTGTGGGTTCACAGTCCCCACTCCAGGGACTTGAGCACATAAATCTAGGCTGACACTCCCAGTGCAGTGCTGAGGGAGTGCCGCACTGTCGGAGGTGCCGTCTTTCGGATGAGACGTTAAACCGAGGCCCCGTCTGCTCTCTCAGGTGGACATAAAAGATCCCATGGCACTATTTCGAAGAAGAGCAGGGGAGTTATCCCCAGTGTCCTGGCCAATATTTATCCCTCAACCAACATAACAAAGACAGATTGTCTGGTCATTATCACATTGCTGTTTGTGGAAGCTTGCTGTGTGCAAATTGGCTGCCGTGTTTCCCAAACTAATTGTTCCCTTCCCTAACCCAAAGGCATTAATGCCAATTCTAGCAGACAATCAGGTACCAAAGCAGAGACCAAGGATGAAAATTGGGAGCTGCCTGGTCTATATGGATACGTATCACACGACATTTACAGATTGAACCATCAGGGAAGGCTGGATGATACATGGGGGTAAAAATTCAGTTGGTTGCGCCTCCCGTTAGCGCCTTAAGAGGGCGCTAATGAGGCGCAAAGCTGCTAGCGACCGGGCGCAGCGATGTTTGCGCTGCTCGGGAACTTAACTAGACATTGTGTGGCGGCGCTAAACTTTACCGCTGCGACCACCTGCGCGCGCAGATTGTGACGTCATTCCATGGTGCAACGCCCTTGTGGCGCCCCGGAGCGGAAATTGAGTGGCGCCCCCTGCCTTACCGCCTGGCGCATCCAACGACCGGAAGACTGGAACGCTATCAATCGCTGTGGGGCTGGGGGGGGGCGCTATTTAAAGGGGGCCACTTCCTGTCTTTTTCTGTGGTTGACATTTTTGCACCACTCGTTCTGAGAGAGAGAGAGAGATTCGGAGAGAGAGAAAGAGAGACTTCTGCATTGAGTCAACGCTTTGTGAGGTAGTTTTGCCTACTGATCCTAACTTCGCTGGTACTTTGGTTGCTGTCCTTCATTACTTTGCTTGCAAAGAGACTATGGGGGCTGCACTGATTGGGGGCGTCGTCCTGCTCCAGCTGAATCGGAGGACACAGAGACGCAGAGAGAGAGTGGCAATGATGGCCAGACGGAGGAGGGCCAACAGGCGTATGTACAGGAGAGCTTACCCTCCCAGGGTATATCGTGAACAGCTCTCCTACATTCATATGTCTGAGGAGCTGTGTTTGCGAAGGCTGCGATTCAGCAAGGAGGTGGTCACTGAGCTCTGCCACCTGCTGCAGCCAGATCTGCAGCCTCAACTGAGGTCCAGGACGTCTCTGTTGGTGGCAGTGAAGGTCACAGTGGCTCTCAACTTCTATGCTACTGGCTCATTTCAAGCTGCTGCTGGGGACCTCGCCAATATCTCCCAGTTCGCGGTGCATTGCTGCATCCGGCAGGTCACAAATGCCCTCTTTAAAAGGAGACGAGAGTTCATCTCTTTCCCCATGACCCCAGACAAGCAGCGTGACCGCGCTCTGGGCTTTGCGAGGATAGCGGGCTTCCCCATGGTGCAGGGCGCCATTGACTGCACGCATGTGGCTTTGCGTGCTCCACATGAGAATGCCGAGGAATTCCAGAACAGAAAGGGGTTCCATTCCTTGAATGTTCAGTTGGTCTGTGACCACAGACAGCTGATACTCGCTGTCAATGCCCACTATCCTGGCAGCTGCCACGATGCTTTTATCCTGCGCCAGACTACTGTGGCAGAACTTTTCGAGGCACCGCATCAGCCAGTTGGTTGGCTTCTCAGGGACAAGGGGTATCCATTGAGCACCTGGCTGATGACACCGCTCCGTACGCCCAACACCCCTGCTGAGCTGCGGTACAATGAGAGCCATCAAGCTACCAGGAACATCATTGAGCGCACAATCGGCGTGCTGAAGCAACGGTTCCGCTGTCTCGACCATTCTGGAGGAGCCCTGCAGTACTCGCCTGAGCGAGTATCCAACTTCGTAGTTGTGTGCTGCATGTTGCATAACATGGCAATCGTCAGGACCCAGCCAATGCCACCAGGCCTTGGAGCACCACCAGAGGAGGAGGAGGAAGAGGAGGAAGAGGACAAGGAGGATGATCATCAGCAGCACCAAGGCGGGAGGGCGGCCCACAATGGTGAAACTGCAAGGGCCGTCCGTCAACGGCTGATAGCAAGCCGCTTCTAGGGCCCCTGCTGTGGAAATGGCTTCTGCCATTGCTAACAACATCAATGAACCCAGCACGCAACCCCTAAGCCGGCCAAGGCACCAATAATTCCAAACACCAAACATGTATATTTTGAATACAAAAACTTATTTATTTTACAAACTCTGTGTGTGTCATTTCCTCATGACAAACTCATAGAAATAAACACAAAAAAACAGTCAATAACATAACTGGTTCTCACAACCTGGAGATAATGTCCAAAACACTAAACAAAAGTTGGACCACGAACCTCGGCCTTTAATAAAAAAATGACCAGCATTTTGTCACACCTCCTACTTTTTGCCCTTCGAGGGTGATCTCCTTCCCTTGCGCACTTCCCCCCTTCTAACCCTACTGCTCCTCCGTAATGGGACCTCAGTGGCTGCAGCAAGGCTGGTGGAAGGCTGCTGATCGTCAGACCCTGACACTGCAGATGCCCCTGAAGGACGGCCTCGACCAGTTCTGGGCCTGGAGGGCCCGGCTGCAGACTGCACCAACTCTGCATGGGCGGCAGCAGTCTGTCCTACAGGTGGTGGCAAGTGCAGTGGAGAAGTGACAGTGTTGGCAGCAGGAATGCTGTCATCGTGAGAGAGGACAGCAACTCCCTGCTCGCCCGACACACTGGCACTCCCACGGGGCAGCAATTCAGCATCCGGAGCAATCTGCTGGAGCACAGATTTCTGGCCTGCTGCGGCGCGGTGAGAGCCCCGGGGACATGTGAACGAACCATCGAGGTTGGCAGCAGTCAGTGCTCGCGTGGCCTCAATCTGAGTCTGCATGAGAGCAGTCAGAGATGGGATCACGGCAGTCAGTGACTGAATTGCAGCACTAAGCGTTAGTGTGGCATCCGCCTGTGCTACAGCGAAGTGCTCCACACTCCTTGCCAGTGACTCAATGCATTCGGGCACCCTTCCCACTGCACCCATGAGCTCAGTGTGCATGCCCACCGCCTGGGTGTTCATTTCTGCGATCAGCCGCTCCTCCTCTGCGTCCATTGCAGTAGGAGTCTCTGGCATACTCTCCCTCTGGGGAGAAGGCCCCCGTTCTTCCCTACCCCCATGGCGTTGCTGCAGCCCGCTGGGTCCTGGAGCTTCACCCTCATCAGACCCTTCCCCCCTGCTCCCCTCCAGGGAAGGCGTGTTCCCAGTGTGGGCATGGGCTTCCTCGGGAGAGGGTGGCACTGATGCTCCGGCTTCCTCTTCCTCCTCGGCTGCAGGTTCACTCCCACTGGCAGCTTCAGGGCCCGTCTCCTCAGCTGGTGAATCACCATCTGAAAGCAGGGAGGTACAAGAGTGGCTTTAGCGTGAGGACAGGGTGGCAGTAAGGGAGGAATAAGTGCAGCGAGTTAGCAAGTTGGATTGAAAGTGTCAAAGGCTGGTGTTGTGAGGAACAAGTGGAAGGACAGAGGACAAAAAGGTGATGACCTTACCATTGCTGTCCAGAACGGGGTCGGCGTCTCCAGTGGCGACGGGACCGATCACCCGGCTTGCCACAATCCTGTGGACGCGCTCCTCAAGATCGCTGAGGGGTTGCAGCTGAGGCCGCCCTCCACCTGTCCGTTGCTGCTGTCTCCTATTATGCGCCAGCTTGGCCTGCAAGAAAAAGGACAGCATCTGAGTAAATATACAGCCATGGTCTTGCCTGATGTGCCTCCCATAGGTGAATAGCCCTTACTGTATGCAGCCATGGTCTTGCCTGATGTGTCTCCCATAGGTGAATAGCCCTTACTGTATGCAAAGTGTGGAATGTGTGTGTGTGCTTCATGAAAGGGCCATAGGTGTTGGATGAGTGTTGTGCATTGGGGTTTTAAGACCCTCTGGCCATAGAGTGAGGTTGAGATGGAGGGATGGAGAGGTATTGAGAAAAAGCCACTCACCCTGATGACCCGAGTGAGGTCGTTGAACTTTTTGCGGCATTGAACATGGGTCCTGGGCACCATGCTCCTGGAGGAGACGCTCTGAGCCACCTCCCTCCACACTCTTCTGTATTCGCGTGGCAAAGGCCTCCTGCCACTCTCAGGGAAGAGTATACATCTTCTGCGCTCCACCGCGCCAACCAGAGCATTCAAGGCCCGCTCGGTGAAGCGATGAGCTCGTTCTCTCACCCTCTCCATCCTTGGCAGCAAAATGGATTCACAGGTCTCTCCAGGCCGAGATTCAAGGCTGCAATGAGCAGGGTGTGGCTGGGGAGCAAGTTGGCCCCCCCCCCCCGCTTTAAGAACTGGCCGGCGCCAGTGTGTCTGTGTTCCCTCGCTAACTGGCAGCACCTGCGCTGCGCTCGCGCGCTGAGTTAGCGCCTCACTGCTCGGCCTTTGCGCCTTAAGACAGGTGTGCAGCGCCTGATTTAGCGCTCCACTCACCTCCCGGGGCGGTAAAAGTGAAGTTTCCAGTCAGTGGCGATAATTAGCGCCAGGCGCTAATATTTGCGTCCAGACGATATTTGCGCCCCAAACGGGGCGCGACCTAATTTTTCCCCCATGGTATTTCATGAATTAACCTTTATCTCTCTAAAAGCTGCAGTATTTAGTCCTTGCTTGCTCCCAGTTGTTACACACTTCAACAAGGGCACACACAATTACACAATTATGAAGCTATTGTTTTGCAAGAAATTACTCACTCCCAATGATTTTTTAAATGGAACTGTTGAAAATACAGAAAAAAAACAATTAACCCAGACATTTTATACTTGGAGGACGGTAGAGCTGCTTAGTTTTGGAAGAATTGTTTTCTATTGTTTCTTTTGATAAAATATTCTGCAGAAAATAAACTGGAGGCCAACTTGCAAAAGAGCTGTCAGTACAAAAGGGAACTTACAACTTTCAATTCTTACCTTGGGATAGATTTGCAGTTTATTGATAAATACAACCTGCCTGCTCTATATGGCTAAGTATCACACTAGATTTACTGACTGAACCATCAGGGAAGGGGCTTTTATAATTTTATTTATACAATAATAATGAATAAGAAATGGTTTGGCACATTGGAATTGTTGATGGTTTAATGGAACTCTTGGGCTCATTCGGGTGAGTACTGCTAGTGCATCTCCCAAGTCAAGTACAGGTTCAGTACAGAGTAAAACACCCTCTACATTCCTCACCAATATGCCTTAACCCCAACCTCAAAAAAGCAACCTCTTACACCAATGTAACATTTATCCATTTCCTACCCCAACCTATTTTGAGCGATTTTTGTCAATTTAGTGCCACTTAGCGTCAAAGGGGTAGCTTTGTGCTGCGAGGCCGACACTCAATAGAAAAATAAGTTAAGACTTAGTTCGCATAAGATGCTGAGTTAAGCGGAAAAGTCACTTCACCCTATCTGTCTGGGTTGGATTAGACCCAGAGGTAAAAGTATAGTGGCTAACCCGCTGTGCCGGCCAATTCCCCCACCCACCCCCTCACCACACACAAAAAAAATGCTAATTAACACAGGTTGTAATTATCGTAAAACTATGTTAATAAACTCGGATAACATAAATCTGACGTAGAGTTTCGAGACCCTAGCCGAATCATAAAATGTCCTCGCCGCACTCTGCTGTTGTGTTTGTGATCTGCCCTCCGTCAATAATCCAATTCTATTACAGGCAACATTCCCGCATTGTTGCGCTGTTAATGTCCACGCCGACAGTTAGGAAACAACTGCATTCCTGCTCAGTGGGGTTTGCATAATTTCCAAAATAATATCAGCATGTGGCTGCATTCTAAAATGTCCGTGCAATTAAATAAAACACATTTTTTTCCCTTTCTAATTACCGTCGTGCCTGAACCCTGCTGCATGTCGCTCACTTAACTCATTAGACCAATTTTCTCCAGGAGGGTGAAAAGGTTTACTGGATTTTAGAAACGCAATCAATCCAACCACTTGATAAAGCAGAAGTAATGCACCCGCCTCGCAGCTGTAAGGTTCAAATCCTAGGCCTGTCTGCCACGCAGATATGTCGGTGACTCTGTCTGAATTTGGATCTCTTTGGCTTCATTTTAAATTAAATTAATCTGAAATGCTTTACTTTCTAAATTGCTATCCCATCCTAAACTGATGATACAACTCGACTTTGATTCAGAGTGGAGACAGATCACGGACAGAAATTCTGAGTCGGAATATGTCAGAAGATTATCATTAGTTCTCTGTCCTTTGTGCTCAGCAGATACAATATTTCTAGCAGTAATAAAATATGTCCAAACTCATCACTAAAATAATACAGCTTACAAAGCTGTAAATTTACTACAAAAATTCCTTGCTTCAATCAACCTTAACTGGAAAATTAGTGCCAAAATTCCCTCAATGGTTTTTCTTCTCTCCGCTCCTTTTGAAGGTGATAATTCATAACCATCTTCTGGAAGCACAACACCAGCTTATAGTCCAACAGTTTTATTTGAAATTACGAGCTTTCGGAGCTGCTGCTCCTTCGTCAGGTACAGTGAGGTCTGACGAAGGAGCAGCGCTCCAAAAGCTCGTAATTTCAAATAAAACTGTTGGACTATAACCCTGGTGTTGTGCGACTTCTCATTTTTGTCCACCCCAGTCCAACACCGGCATCTCTACATCATGATCTTCTGGTAGCTCATCTAAGTGGCCATTTTCTACCACGAACCTAATGGGCCTACAGTTTAAATCACTGGTGCTAAGAATGCCGTGACACTCCATCCCTTATCTTGCCCCTTTCTCCAGTGAGAGGAACGGCAAGAATTACCAGCACAATCAAAACAGGTGTGAGGTTGTGATCCTCAGGTGTTAGGGCGTGAGATTGTGATCTCATGCCACTGAATGCAGGATCGTAAATAGCTTGCAATTAGTTTCAGCATCCCCAGGTTACGGAAGAGGAAATTGATCAGTCAGATTGATATCTAATAGCTGCTGTTTGCAAAAAAATTATTGGATTTATCTAGTTGTATAATGATCCCTACTGAGCCAAGATAATACACATAGGTGCACAGGTTGTGGCCCACTGATGGCTCAACTGGTTAAGCGAGTGAGTACCTGAGTCTGGATGATCCCTGGCTCCCTCGGCTATGCTGAATTAACTGATATCACCTGGGACGTTGGTGAGACACTAAAATTAGCCTGAGCAGCACTGGGGAAAGGAAGGAAACAAATTGGGCAAGTTTCCCCTTGCTGACTGTTGTCCAGCAACCTTTAGTGTCAGCTGTAGCACACTCGCCTCTGAGTCATGAAGGTTGTGGGTTCAAGTCCCACGCCAGGGACTTGAGCATATAAAGCTAGGCTGACACTCCAGTGCAGTGCTGAGGGAGTGCTGCACTGTCGGAGGTGCCGTCTCTCGGATGAGACGTTAAACCGAGGCCCCGTCTGCTCTCTCTGGTGGATGTAAAAGATCCCGTGGCACTATTTCAAAGAAGAGCAGGGGACTCCTGGCCAATATTTATCCCTCAACCAACATCACTAAAAACAGACTATCTGGTCATTATCACATTGCTGTTTGTGGGAGCTTGCTGTGCAACGGTGACTACACTTAAAAAAAAAGTACTTAATTGGCTGTAAAGCGCTTTGGGACGTCCGGTGGTCATGAAGGGCACTATATAAATGCAAATCTTTCTTTCTTTACAGTAAGTGCGTGGACATCGAGTGAAGACGGGATTGGGTTTGACTGGGAAGCTCTCCATAGTCAAATCGTCTGCCAGCACTCATTGTCCAGGCTCATACCTGGTAAGGTAAGGTAAGGTGCACCAAGGCCACTGCAAGGAGTTGGGCAAGGAGGATGGGAGAGCAGAAAGTTGCCAGAAAAAATAAGGGAAAAAAAAGACATTGAGGCGGTACAGGGTGGATAGACAGGGAAAGGGTCCAGGTGAGTGCTGGGCCAAATTATGAAACCGAAGATAATCAGATTGGGCCAGTCATATGTAATCAGCCAGATGCCTAAATTCAGTCCAATGTGTTGAGGTGTGGTGTTTCTATAATCGGAAAACAAACTTGTTACTTTTCTCTCTCCCTAATTTCCTGCCCTCTCCTCCTGTCCTGAAGCTGTTGATTTCCTGGGGTACAGTTCCAATGGGAAGGGTCATCTGCTGGCACCTCACCAAAAATGGCCATTATACATACCAGTATATGCTCTTGACAGTGAGTGCTGGCAAGTTATCCGACCTCGGGGTCGAGCCAGATCCTAGCTTGAGAGGAGTCCACACAGCCGCAGTTTCCAGCAGGGGTCACCGGATAGCAATCGGGATGGGGAGCACGGGCTGATTTTCCGCTCCTTATCCCATGGGGTATTGTGGCCAATTGTAGCACCCCTACAGCTGCCCTGACTGATAGCGGCAGATCATCAACTGAACCAGGAACTTCCTTGGTCTGTATGGCTCAGAGACGGGGGGGGGGACCTCAAACTCCTGGCGAGGACAGAACACGTGTGGATCACCCACAGGGCTGCAGAAGTTTGGGTGGAACCCGTTTCTCCAGAGTGTCCGCCCAGTAACGCTGTGCCCCAAATTCCCGTCGGCGGGGGGGGGGGTGGGAAAACTTTCTGCTGCTTCCGTTCTGTCTGGCAGACTTTGGAGGCATGTCTGGGGCTATTCCCGGGAATCCTTCCCATTACTCTGCCTGAAATGTCTAGTGGGACCTACCCTTCTTGAGAGCCGAGCTTTAAGACGGCCTCAATACTGCTTCAGAAAAAGGTAACTGAATCCCAAGGCCCCCCCTGCCCTGACTGTGGAAATGACCCTATCCTTGCAATTTGTCCTGCTCCATCGCTCTTCCGGCAGCTAAACAAGGATCCCGGAATTTCAGGACAGTTCACTTTACCTCTGAGCTATCGGGAAGCAGGCCAAACCTGATGTTAAACCTCAAACTAATTTCTGGAAAAAAAAACTAGTGAATACAATTTACATTAAAAAAAAACCTGGCAAACCGGTCAATTTGTTTTTGCTGGAAAGGATTCGATGAGGCAGAAGGGTCCCTTCAGCATGTTTTATACGACGTAAAATTCTTTTCATTCTTTCTCTCCTTTCCGTTTTTGGTAAATTTTTTCTTTTGTGAATTCATTCTCACTTTATTTTGTCAGCTGTGGCTCAGTGGGCAGCACACTCGCCTCTGAGTCAGAAGGTTGTGGGTTCACAGTCCCCACTCCAGGGACTTGTGCACATAAAGCTAGGCTGACACTCCCAGTGCAGTGCTGAGGGAGTGCCGCGCTGTCGGAGGTGCCGTCTTTCGGATGAGACGTTAAAAACTGAGGCCCCGTCTGCTCTCTCTCAGGTGGACGTAAAAGATCCCCATGGCCACTATTTCGAAGAAGAGCAGGGGAGTTATCCCCCGGTGTCCTGGGGCCAATATTTATCCCTCAATCCACAAAACAAAAACAGATTATCTGGTCATTATCACAGTGCTGTTTGTGGGAGCTTGCTGTGCGCAAATTGGCTGTCGCGTTTCCCACATTACAACAGTGACTACACTTCAAAAAGTACTTCATTGGCTGTAAAGCGCTTTGAGACGTCCGGTGGTCGTGAAAGGCGCTGTAGAAATGCAAGTCTTTCTTTCTTTCTGAATGTTTATTTTTTCTGTCCGAGGATATCTGGAAATCAACAGAATGGGTTTGAAACCTGGGGACTCCTGCCCTTTAAAGTGTAGGAGATCGTACAAGGAGCCCAACTTGCAGCTTAATAGGTGACACTAATGAGCTAGAAACCGGACAAGAGCTCAGATCTCACTGCAACACGCTGCAGAGCCGCCTTCTGTATAAATGGCCTGGAGCTTCATATCTCAGGGGAATAAAGCAGGTTAAATTTAAATTTATCATTATTTTTCAAGTGATTTTAAAGACAGGCTTGGACTCATGTAATTGCTTTCAAAGCAGCACTTTCAGCCAATATATAACTAGAACAAAAAAAAAAAAATCAGGCTTAAAACACATTTTAGTCCTGGTCAGAGCGATGAACAGGGATACTGCGAGTTGGTTCTCAGTATGTTAAATCCAGAGTGACAGATTGAGTGGAACTGATATTCCCTTGCCTAACCTGGTGACGCTGAGGTCAATTGCCATGTTGCAGCTGCAGCTGAGATCAGCTTAAGTGAGAAGTCGCACAACACCAGGTTGTAGTCCAACAGTTTTATTTGAAATCACAAGCTTTCGGAGCTGCTGCTCCTTCGTCAGGTGAAGTGAAGAAATACAAATCGGCAAAGCATATATAGACAGAGAACAATGCCTGTGCAGCGTACAATGTCAGACGACTACAGTTAATCTTTCTGACTGCCTTTTATCACACCTCGGCAGAGAAACAATCAGGTCAGTCAGGAAGGCATTATATCAAAGACATAGCAAAATACAACTAAGACACCATTGTCCAGCTTAGTCATTGAGAGGGAGCATCCAAAACTCGATGTCAATCTGACTGCATACACTTCAGTTCCTGATCTTACTGAATGGCGGAGCAGGCTCGAGGGGCCAAATGACCTACTCCTGCTCCTACGTCTTATGTTCTTATGAGTGCTTTGCAGGTCTATGCACCCACTGTGTGAGCCCTGGAACTGACCAATAACTTCATCCCTACAGGGGGCTGAAAGAGGCCCAATACCTGAAACATCCCCATCCCTCTCCTAACTGGCTGACAATGTTCCGGCACAAAGGCGCCGAACACCTCGAGTCTCTTCGCCGGGAGCAAGCGGAAGCCAAGCACGTCAACCCAAGCACCCCACCCACCCGCCCCCTTCAACCACCCTCTGCCCCACCTGTGACAGAGACTGCAGGTCCCGCCTTGGACTCATCAGTCACCCGAGAACCCATTTTTATTGAGGAAGCAAGTCATCCTCGGCTCCGAGGGACTGCCTAAGAAGAAGAAGAAGACATAGGCTGGTGAAATGTGAGTGCAATGCGACTCCAGCTGGATGTGAAAGAAAAAATGTCAGACCCGCAATGTGTGGATGACGGGCCAGAACAGCAGTCCACTCAGCTATAACACCTTCCTTGACCCAATAGCCTGACTCCACTCACTTGCTTGGACGTGTGAAGAATTCGCAGAGGCAGCGAGGGGTAGCTGCTACCCGTCTGATCACAGTTCAGCACCTTCAGAAGAGGAGGGAGGAAAACTGGAAAGGGAAGCGCTCATGGAATATAAACTACAGCAAAATATCCCACTGAATGGGATTTTTATTTCATGACTGAGGAATCCCTCCAGAACTCCCACTGCTTGGCTGCTCCTCAATAAATGAAATTTCAATTAAATTTGATAGGTTAAGTCAGGATCATTTATTTCCTTCTGTATTTATTATCTTCTGCAGTTTCGAGCATTTTATCTCTTTTTCATTTTTAAAAGGAGCAGGGGATTTATATTTTATCGCATAATCTGGTGCACTGGTCACCCAAACGTAAAGTCCCATCAGGGATGACCTGGCCATATGGGAAATCGGGAGATATCCCTTGTGCTCCCATGAATGGGTCCACAGCACTGTATTATTGGAGTCCCCCCTTTTACTGTGATAATATGTATTGTATTTGATTATCATTAATTGAACACTAGAGAGCCCCCTGATGGGAGCAAGCATATTGTAGCAATTAAACTCCAGGGGGTAGATCTTGACTCTGCGCGATAGTGTAAAACGGGTGATCGCAAGTTGACAGCCTGTTTTACATCTCTCCCGAGTCACTGCAAATCACAATAAAAATCTTGTTACTGGTTGATATATTCAGAAAAGAATGTTCCAGAATAAACGGCGCGAGCAGCCACTGCATTTCCGCAGCAACTGAATGTTTAACGGACCCAACCCACGAGAATCGTGCAGAAACCCGCGCCCTTTTGGGCGGAGCCAGTCTGCCCTGAGACCCACCCGTGATTTTGACTGCAGCCAGTTGGCTGCTGTGGAAGTCTTTAAATCAGACCCTCCTCTCACACTCCTACCTCAAGGTTCGGAGGTCATTGAAAGCTGCTCGGAGCTGCACCCAAACGCTGTCTGCAATGCAATCATGACAAAGAATACTTTAATTCTTTAATTCTCCCCTCCACTCCCACGCTGACCTCTCTGTCCTCGGCCTCTTATGCTGTTCCAATGAAGGTCATGATGCGGAGATGCCGGTGTTGGACTGGGGTGGACAAAAATGAGAAGTCGCACAACACCAGGTTATAGTCCAACAGTTTTATTTGAAATTACGAGCTTTCAGAGCGCTGCTCCTTCGTCAGGTACAGTGAGGGAATACAAATCGGTTACAAAGTACTCTGCTGTGTCTTTGATGTAATGCCTCCCTGACGGATTGTATCTCTGCAGACACATTGTTCTCTGTCTATATATACTTTGTAACCGATTTGTATTCCCTCACTGTACCTGACGAAGGAGCAGCGCTCCGAAAGCTCGTAATTTCAAATAAAACTGTTGGACTTTAACCTGGTGTTGTGCGACTTCTCATTTTTGTTCCAATGAAGGTCAACGTAAGCTCGAGGAACAGCACCTCATCTTTCGATGAGGCACTTTACAGCCTTCTGGACTCAACATTGAGTTCAACAATTTCAGACTATAACACCCCCATTTTTTCAGGCGGCAGCTGTTGATGATTCTGCCATCCCCATTTGCAACATTTAATCTCTCCTGAGTTCAATCCTAGCACAGACTATGCCTTTAATTCCTCCCCCCGCCCCCTCCCCTGCCCCTCCCTGGCTCTGCACCCGCTTAAAACCTGTTACATCTCCAACTTTTTCCAGTTCTGACGAAGGGTCCCAGACCTGAAACGTTAACTCTGTTTCTCTCTCCACGGATGCTGCCTGGCCTGCTGAGTGTTCCCAGCATTTTCTGTTATTTCAGATTTCCAGCATCCGCGGTATTTTGCTATTGTATGACAAAGAATACGTTACTCTCACGAAAAAAAGTTTGAATGGGCACAAGCAAAGCAAATATTTTATTAAAAACTAAAGTTTAAAAAAGATTTTTTTTTAAATGAAAGATAAATAGAATCATAGAATGATGCAGCATGGAAGGAAGCCATTCGGCCCATTGTGCCTGTGCCGGCTCTTTGGGAGAGCGATCCAATTAATTCCACTCCCCTGCTCTTTCCCCAGAGCCCTGTAATTTTTTCCCTTCAGGTATTTATCTAATTCTCTTTCGTCTGTCACTATTGAATCTGCTTCGACCATCCTTTCAGGCAGTGCATTCCAGGTCATCATAACTCGCTGCGTAAAATAATTCTCCATCTCACCTCTGGCTCTTTTGCCTAACTCCTTAAATCTGTGTCCTTTGGTTGCTGACCCTTCAGCCACTGGAACCAGCTTCTCCTTATTTACTCTATCAAAACCATTCATGATTTTGAACACCTCTGTCAAATCTCCTCCTAACCTTCTCTGCTCTAAGGACAATGACCCCAGCTTCTCCAGTCTCTCCGCACAACTGAAGTCCCTCATCCCTGGTATCATTCTAGTAAATCTCTTCTGCACCCTCTCCAAGGCCTTGACATCCTTCCTAAAGTGCGGTGCCCAGAATTGAACACAATGCTCCAGCTGGAGCCTAACCAGTGTTTTATAAAGGTTTAGCATAACTTCCTTGCCTTTGTACTCTGTACCTCTATTAATAAAGCCAAGGATCCTGTATGCTTTTTTTTTCCAACCGCCTTCTCAACTTGTCCTGCCACCTTCAAAGATTTGTGTACATACACCCCCAGGTCTCTCTGTTCCTGCACCCCCTTTAAAATTCTACCATTTAATTCATATTCTCCTCATTCTTCCTACCAAAATGTATCACTTCACACTTCTCTGTTAAATTTAATCTGCCATGTGTCTGCCCATTTTACTAGTCTGTCTTTGCCCTCCTGAAGTCTGTTACTATCCTCCTCAATGTTTACTACATTTCTGATAGTACATAAAGCTAAAATGACATAATCATAAACCATGTAGGTAATTTTGCCTGAGGCTGGGACTCGCTACTGGGTCTCTTCAGCACACACCTCAGCTATATGCATTCGCAATTTACTCTTCATCAATTATGTGCGGGAGATGTGACAGTACTTTAAGTGCAAGGTAGAGAATTGTTAGGGACTCCCCATTAAGTTTGTGTCCATGAGTAAAATACATATACGGCAATATGCCATGTTCCATGGTGATACAGGACCTTAAAGTATATTGATTTTACGACGTAGAAACATAGGGCTGGATTTTGTCAGCCCCGAGGAGGCGGGTTTGGAGGCGGGACTGCCGGTAAAGTTGCAGAATTTGTGCCACCCGCCCCCATCCCGCTTCCGTGCCCTCTTACCAGGAGGCGGGAAGATGTCCTGCTTTGGGTCCCGTCTCCTCGAGGTGGGAAAGGGATTAAATCCTATTAACTGCCTGTTAACGGGTAGTTAACAGGCAGAAAATAGGATTACTCCCATTTTACCTTGCAAGGTGCAGGCTTCCCGACCTCTGAGAACCCCACCGGGTTGGAGGAGACGAGTAGGAGGTCTGCGGGGGTCGGAGGGGTCTGAAAGTGAGATGTAGAGGTGAGTGATGGGTGCAAGTGTGGAGTGGTAAGTATGTAAGGTGAGTGTTAAGTATTATAAAATGTTCACTTACCTTTGTTTCTGCCTACAGCCTTCAGCCGCTGTGGATCCGGAGTCCCGACATCTCCATTGTAGATTTCACAGACTGGCTGTTGGATCCTCCGAACCAACAGCCAGGTGATTTCTGCAAAGTTGAAAGGTTTGATGAGTCCTGAACACAAGCACACATCAAACTGCACAGAATGTCAGTGTTTGACAGCTTCACAGAGCTTCACAGAGCTGTCAAACACTGACATTTCTTCTTTCAAGAAATCTTGACAGATGGCACGTCAGACGTTGACGTGCTCTGTCAATGACTTCCCCCGAATTGGCTTGCTGAGCTCGCTGGGCGGGCTTAACAAGGTCAATCTGGGAAAAATCCCGCTGGTTGGCCAGAAGCTGATGGAGGCGGGATTGAAAGCCGGCAAGCAGCAGTCCCGCCTCCAAAAGCTTCCCATTGAGAAAATCCAGCCCATAGGAACTGGAGTAGGCCACTCAGCCCCTTGAGCCTGTTCCATCATTCAATTAGATAAAGGCTCATCTGTACCTCAATTCCATTTACCCGCCTTAGCCCCATATCCCTTGATACCCTTACATAACAAAAATCTATCCATCTCAGTCTTGAAAGCTCCAATTGTCCCAGCATCCACAGCCTTTTGGGGCAGAAAATTCCCGATTTCTACTACCCTTTGTGTGGAAAAAGTGCTTCCTGACATAGGAATGGAACAAGTATTGAAAAGAGCTGCATTATTACATTTTTGAATGAATAAAAATTAAACGAATCCCCAACGTATATATGCATAAGAGTAAAAGGAAACATGTCCAGTACATCACCAGGGAACATTGGTTTAAAAAATACAGCTTCTTCAATGGTTGATCAAGTTTCTCCAGCGAGTATTTGAGACGCGATAACCAGAAAGGTTCCAAGTGATCTCCAGTTAACTAGTCTAAACTGGGACCGTGTTATTATTGCTGCAGTTGTCCTCAGCACCCCTGGTTTAGGGAGGGGAGAATCAATCAGAATTCCCACTCCCGACTACTAACCAGAAACCCCCACTGGAAGTGCACACATGGTGATGATGTTGGGTGAGGACAGGAGTGGGCTCCTGTGTGACGCTCCACGCGATCGAATAGTCTGTTGGCATTCACTGTTGAAAGCTCGCACATGAAGCATGGCCACTGGTGCAAAGTAATACAGGGGTGCCCTGGCACCTGTTGAACTGTGCAGCAAGGAGTCCGCAGGAAAGGGAAGAAAAACTAGCAAGAAAAAATGCATGAGGAGGGAAAGGGTTAAATCAGAGCAGAAAGGAATACATTGGTTTCCTTCTAACTAGTTGGTTAAATAGTGACCTAACTCAGATTACATTGGGGAGGGGACGTATTATTCTCTTTTGTTGGTGTACTGTGAAGAATTACTGACCTCCACTTTCCAAATTAGCGCTGGCCAGTCTCTGAGGGTGAAGGGAGACAAATTCCTTCCTGTGGAGCCTGAAGTTCATGACTCCATCTTGCATTACATGCAGCTGCAACCACTAACTATCCCTTCCACACAAACCAGGCAGGGCAGGGACAAAGTGTGTTTGATCTTCATCCATCATCTCCTCAGTTTTTGGTTTGGTTGGTATAAATAAATGAATAATATAGGACCTGTACAGACCGTTTGGAAGGAAGCAGTAGATTAAGTAGCACAGTCTTGATGAAAAACAATTGCAAGCTTTTTTGAAGGAGGTAATGCAGTATTTTCATCATGACGGTATTACACAGGCTGGCTCAGTGGAAGCGCTCTCGCCTCTAGAGCCGGAAGGCTTTGGGTTTGAGCCCCAGTCCAGAGACTTGAGCACAAACTCTAGGCTGATGCTCCAGTTCAGTACTGAGGGAGTGCTGCACTGTTGGAGGTGCCGTCTTTCAGGTGAGATTTTAATCTTACCCTCTCAGATGGATGTAAAAGATCCCATGGCACTATTTGAGGATGAGCAGAGGAGTTCTCCCTGGTGTCCTGGCCAATATTTATCAACAACAACAACAACAACTTGTATTTATATAGCGCCTTTAACGTAGTAAACGTCCCAAGGCGCTTCACAGGAGTATTACAAGACAAACAATTTGGCAACGAGCCACATAAGAAGAAATTAGGGCAGGTGACCAAAAGCTTGGTCAAAGAGGTAGGTTTTAAGGAGCGTCTTAAAGGAGGAAAGAGAGGTAGCGAGGCGGAGAGGTTTAGGCAGGGAATTCCAGAGCTTAGGGCCCGAGGCAACAGAAGGCACGGCCACCAAAGGTTGAGCGATTATAATCAGGGATGCTCAAGAGGGCAGAATTTGAGGAGCGCAGATATTTCGAGGGGTGAGGTGGGATTGTGGGGCTGGAGGAGATTACAGAGATAGGGAAGGAAGGGGCGAGGCCAAGGAGGGATTTGAAAACAAGGATGAGAATTTTGAAATCGAGGCGCTGCTTAACCGGGAGCCAATGTAGGTCAGCGAGCACAGGGGTGATGGGTGAACGGGACTTGGTGCGAGTTAGGACACGGGCAGCCGAGTTTTGGATCACCTCAAGTTTACGCAGGGTGGAATGTGGGAAGCCAGCCAGGAGTGCGTTGGAATAGTCAAGTCTAGAGGTAACAAAGGCATGGAGGAGGGTTTCAGCAGCAGATGAGCTGAGGCAAGGGCGGAGACAGGCGATGTTACGGAGGTGGAAATAGGCGGTCTTAGTTATGCCGTGGATATGTGGTCGACATACCAACATCACTAAAACAGATTATCTGGTCATTATCACATTGCTGTTTGTGGGATCTTGCTGTGTGCAAACTGGCTGCTGCGTTTCCTACGTTACAACTTCAACTTCACAAGTACTTAATTGGCTGTAAAACACTTTGGGATGTCCTGAGATCCTGAAAGTTGCTATATAAATGAAAGTTCTTTCTTTATTTTGACGTGGCTTATGTGATCATGTCATGCATTTGTCAGGCACTTTTTCATGGATAAGGAGCCCCTTTAAAAAGAATGCTGTACATCCTCTGATTAGTGATCTGCTTTTTCACTTCTAATCTGTTAACTTTAGCCATCGGCTTTGGCCTCCGCCACAAACTCCACACCCTCACCACCGATTCCATCCGCCTCCCCAGCCACTGTCTCGAGTTAAACCACACTGTTCGCAACCTTGGCATCCTACTTGACCCTGAGCTGAGCTTCCGATCCATCGCCATAACATTACCAGCCTCGGCCTCTGCCTCGCCCCATCTACTGATGAAACAGTCATCCATGCCCATGTCACCTCCTAACTTGACTATTCCAATGTTATCCGAGCCGGCCTCCCATCCTCAACCTTCCATAGACTTCTGCTCATCCAAAACTCTGCTGCCCGTATCGTATCATTACACTAAGTCCCGCTCACCTATTACCCCTGTGCTCACTAACAAACACTGGCTCCCGATCTCCCAACGCTTCAAATTTAAAATTCTAATTCTTGTGTTTAAATCCCTCCATGGCCTCACCTTTCCCTGTCTCCGTAACCTCCTCCAGCCCTCCGGGGACTCTGTTCCTCCAACCCCCTCCTTTCACCCTACCATTGGTGGCCGTACCTTCAGCCAGTTAACAGTATGCTCTGGAATTCTCTCCCTAAACCTCTCCGCCTCTCCACCTCCCTCTCCTCCCTTAAAACCTTCCTTAAAACCCACCTCTTTAACCTAGCTTTGGGGAGATTTTCTACGTTAAAGGCACTATACAAATGGAATGTGGTTATTGTTGTAACTTCTCTCTCTCTATTCTTGTCTTTCTCTAGTTTGTTGATTCTACAGTAAGTTATTTGACCTCAGCAGGCGTTGCACTTGAGATGGAACACCCTTGTGCTCGGGAGGGGAAGATAATCCAGGGTTCCAGTTCCTGATGACTATCCAGTGATTCCTGTTAGAAAGTGTATGGACCTCAAGTGAGGGCCCAGGTAGTGTTCAGCTGCGATGCGCCATACGATGGAGCAGCCAGCCTCTCCTCACACATGAAGAATGGCATCTTGAACGCGGTAGCAGAGGGCACACAGTGCCTATGGATCCTTACCCAGCACAAGCCACGGCCTTCAGGCTAGCAAGAGAGGAGCAAATGGGTTAAGAAAAGAATGACGATTTATGATGATACCATGACCTGGCCAGCAGCCTAGACAGCTCCAGAACCCCAGCATCAAGTTTATTAACCCTATACAACTGAAGAAGAACCAACAAAGCCACACTGCTTCAGAAACCACCAGACTTACCTTTTAAAAATAAATTTGCAGCCCAAAGGATGTTTCACCCCTGTAGCATCTCTGCCCACACTGCGTACCTAACCTTGAGACCCAAGGACAAGGGCTAGTTAACTCAAAAATTACACTTCAACCAGCATGACCAATACTACTACTTTTCAGATTTCGCCCCTATGTCCAGGATGCAGCGATACTTTGTAGACTCCAGGATAAGCCGTCTTCAGCTCCAGAACTCTTCCCCAACTTAACAGACTCCCACAGACAACTCTCCAGACTGTGCACCATGTTCTCCTCCATACAACACAGAGAGCCGAAAGAGAGCCAGAGAATGAGACCGAAGCTGCCTGATAACGCAGGAGAAATTGTAAGTGACATGAAGCTAGACCCCAGCACGACCATCGATAGCAAATAGGCAAGGGCTAATTCAAATCCCACATTGTACATCCCGCTCCCTCCACAAGCTCTGCTATTTTCACTCCTCTTTCAGAAAGGGGCTGCAGTCAGAAGGGACCCGCCTATACATATTCTCGTCACGCCTGCATTCAACTAGTGGTTCGGTAGACCACAAGGACTGTGGTTGGACTCGCTCAAAGGGCCTAATCCATTGCGTGCTCGGCCTACAGGAGAGCACAAGCCCTTCCTTCACCTTCACCTCCCCCACCCCACTGCAGAGCAGGCAAGCTTTGACAGCTCTCGTTTCTAGCTGCAAGATGTGATAGAGTGCAGCCCACTGGAAGTGGGCGTGTGGATATTAGGTGAGGGCAAGTTGACACCCCCATCATAACTGAATAGTTGCAAGCACTCACCAGTGAAGTTCATACATGAAAACCTATCATTTGGGTGAGGTACCTGAGGGTAGCTACTACCCATACAACTGTAAGAGGAGTCATAAAAAGAGAAGATTGTATAAAAAGAAATGAAGTCCCTATTCCCAAAGCTTTTACAGGTCTATAAAAATGTGTTTTCCACATGCGCTCCACAAATAAAAATGCATTTTACAGATTTATAAAAGCTTCACGGAGAGGTATTTAAGCTAGATTTGCTTGTTGTCAAGAATTTGCTTTTTACCTGAATTCTATTGGAGCTGCTTTGCCTGCAGTTTTTCTGTTAATTGTTTGATTATTATTTTTTGCTGAACAGAAATCCCTGGTCCGTGCCTTCATCAACGCCAGACTTGATTTTGCCACTCCTCACCTTAAACAAACACTAACCCACCCAGAACTCTGCCATTGCCTCCCTTCCTGAAGAAAGTCACGCTCACCTATCTCTCACGGTCTCACCTCCTCTTACCTCTGCAACCTCCTGAGCCGTACCGCTTGCCTCATACGCTCCACTCTTCTGGGTCTGGTCTAAGTCCCTCAGTCCCTCTACTCCACCAATAGTGGCAGAACCTGCAGTCATCCCAGGCCTGCACTCTGGAATTCTGTCCTGAAACCCAGCTCCCCACCTTCGAAAGGCTCCTCATAATCTATCTTTTCAACCTTGCCTTTGACTAACCTCTGCCAACTCTCCTCCCAATTCTTAATTGGTTTCTAATTTCCCTTTCTCTTGCGAAGCATCTTGGGACATTTGGTCATGTTAAAGATGCTAAATAAACAGTAGTTGTTGTTGAAGGCTTCACAAGCTACATAAATATATAAATTTCTTCAAAGGGATTGCAAAACATGAAATGATTTGTGGTGTCAACTTCTACACATGTCCCTGAGCTAAACTATATATTCACAAATCTACATGACCTGCCCTAACAAATTGTGCCTTTGAACACTAGGACATAGATCTATATCTACATCCGTGATTTTCCACGTGAGCCCCTGATCTTGGCCATGAGAAGATGACTGGATGCCAGTCCCTTCCTCGTCAGATTAGGGGGGCGAGGGGGCAGGACATTTTCTCAAAGGGCTGTTCTTGTGTGTGCATAGTGACCAGTCACAATTGGTGGAAATCTTGGAACTGGTCACATGTCTGTGCTCTAAGCCCAGGAATGATGCTATGTGACAAGGATTTTTTTTAAATTCGTTTATGGGATGTGGGCGTCGCTGGCAAGGCCAGCATTTATTGCCCATCCCTAATTGGTCTTGAGAAGGTGGTGGTGAGCCACCTTCTTGAATCGCTGCAGTCCGTGTGGTGAAGGTGCTCCCACAGAGCTGTTAGGGAGGGAGTTCCAGGATTTTGACCCAGTGACAATGAAGGATCGGCGATATACTTCCAAGTCAGGATGGTGTGTGACTGGAGGGGAATTTGGAGGTGGTGGTGTTCTCATGCGCCTGCTGCCCTTGTCCTTCTAGGTAGTAGAGGTCGCGGGTTTGGGAGGTGCTGCCAAAGAAGCCTTGGCGAGTTGCTGCAGTGCATCTTGTAGATGGTACACACTGCAGCCACGGTACGCCGGTGGCGGAGGGAGTGAATGTTTAAGGTGGTGGATGGGGTGCCAATCAAGCGGGCTGCTTTGTTCTGGATGGTGTCGAGCTTCTTGATTGGGAGGGGCAAAAATATCCAGCATTTAAAAATTGAGTTACTATAATGAAGACTGAATAACAAGACAACAGAATTTTGATATACAAATATTGCTTATGGGTTAATATCTGATCAATAATACTTACAATTCATTAATCACAGCACTGAATTGAAGACTGGCATTTGTTTTATGAAACACTAAATCAGTTCCAGATGCTTCCTGAACCTATATTTTATACAAGTCAGTCAAATGGATCCAGTCCTATTAAATTCCTGGATCTTTCTATCTGGATAAAAACACAGATTGCAGGAAAGACACGTGTCTTAAGATAACTCTAACTTTCCAATTCTGCAGCAGCTGCTGATTGCATCCATTTTATTTCTCATTAAAGTGAACGGTTCATTACAAGTAGAATAGGTGTTAATTTCCTCTCTGCCAATGTTTTCAGGCTTGTTTACCTGGGAACCCAAGTGTAACTGAAGAAAGATTCCCACAGCATGTGGCGAGAGAGCTTGGTGGGGCGACAGAGAGCTGCACTGCTTAAAGATGCAGCCTAACATCTCAAAACCCCAAGGTTTAATTATCATGTGCAGTCTAGTGTAGAATCAGAAGGTCTCAGTGGTAGGGGAGGATTTGTCAGATTGATGACCCACAAAGAGGGGGAGGGAATGGGAAAATAATGAAAAGATTTTACAATATAAGCAGAGTCTGGCACAGAAGCCTTTCTAATTTGATATTTTAGCCTTCTAGAATGTTAACTAATAATAATAATTAAATGTTGATTGAATTCACAATTGGAACAATTCCGTGAGAATTATGCAGCATTACATTGTTCATTTTTTTGCAGACGGTATTTGACAACTTAAGATTATCGACGCACAATCAAATTAAAAGAATTTATCATAAAAAGTGTTTTGTGTTTTCACTTTTTAGCAGGTCACGTTAGAATACCAGTTCTTGTGTGACATCGGTGTTGCTCCAATTGACAGCTGTGCAAAAAGGAAGCGGAGATACCTTCTCATGCCAGGCGTCCATCACATGAACATTGCCCAAAATTGTTCATGGATGTGTGCGCAATATGTAACATTCTGCTCTCGTCTTTAACTATTTCTGGCAAACTAATAGGAGGCTTCGTCCTTGATTTAGTTCTTAAGTGATACCTTTACTGGGGAGAATGAGTAAGAATGAGTTTCATCAGGTCAAAATCCTGGAACTCCCTCCCTAACAGCACTGTTGGGAGCACCTTCACCACACGGACTGCAAGCGGTTCAAGAAGGCGGCGGCTCACCACCACCTTCTCAAGGGCAGCGAGGGATGGGCAAGAAATGCTGGCCTTGCAAGCGACCCCCACAGCCCAAAAATGAATTTACAGCAGGTTTCACGTTAAAAAGTCAAGTCAGTGAATGTCAGCTGTGGCTCAGTGGGTAGTGCACTCGCCTCTGAGTCAGAAGGTTGTGGGTTCACAGTCCCCACTCCAGGGACTTGAGCACATAAAGCTAGGCTGACACTCCCAGTGCAGCGCTGAGGGAGTGCTGCACTGTCGGAAGGTGCCGTCTTTCGGATGAGACATTAAACCGAGGCCCCGTCTGCTCTCTCAGGTAGACGTAAGATCCCATGGCACTATTTCGAAGAAGAGCAGGGGAGTTCTCCCCGGTGTCCTGGCCAGTATTTATCCCTCAACCAACATAACAGAAACAGATTATCCGGTCATTATCACATTGCTGTGTGTGGGAGCTTGCTGTGCACAAATTGGCAGCTGCATTTCCCACATTACAACAGCGACTCCACTTTAAATAGTATTTCATTGGCTGTAAAGCGCTTTGAGACATCCGGTGGTTGTAAAAGGCGCTATAGAAATGCAAGTCTTTATTTCCACCATATGCAAATTTATCTTTTAGCAATACCAGTGGGACTCTGACTACATGCCATTATAAAAAAGTGTAATTTTACTGTCAGAGAATATCATCCATGTCCTCCTAAGCCTAGTGGGTAAAGGTTCCACCAGTTCTGTCACAAAACCAAACAGACCAGAAGGTCTCCGGTTTGATATCTACACACATGCACTTTGCAGCAGGGTTCACTGATACCAGCCAGGAATGGTAACCCTGTCAAAGTTGCTGACGGAGGCCAATTGTAGCGCCCTAACTGCTACTCTGACTGAGATCACAAAAGACTTGGAACTGAACCTGAGAAAGTATGATTCCTTTTGTTTAGTACAACGTTGAGTGATGCCTTTAGACACTAGACCATTAGAAAACTTCAAAAATATTTTCAAAGCGTTTCAAAAAAACAATGTCAGGCATCTCAAATTGTTTGCTCCAGCAGTCACTGTATATAAAATGAAGGCACTCTTCGGTGAGTTTAAGAGGTACGATTGCAGTTCTAGGTTAATAAAATCTCTGCCTATCCCTTCCTGCTTTGTAGGCACGCTAGGGTCAATGAACAAAAGCAGGCATTCCTTGGTTGAGGCTCGGAGTGGTTTGTCTTAGTTTTCCACTATCCCAAACGGAATGTAAACAGCAACCTGGTTAACGACAAAGTTAACTATCCAAATAGTGAGGTGCAGAGGAAGCAGCAGCATTATTGATGTATTCCAGGTTGGGCTTTGATGGGCTCAAACTCAAAGGTAATTGAACAAGATGAAACCAAGCCACTACTCCTGGGACATTCACATCATTCCCAAAGAGGCGCTGCCCCAGTATAACTGCCCAGAGTCATTTGATTGTTGACGTGGGTTCCCAAAAGAAATGTTTTTGGTTTTACTGCTGTGACTTTCATTCGTGATTTTTTTTTTCTTGCTAACTTTCTTCCCTTCCCTCCGCTCCTGAAGTCATTCAGGTCGCTTTTCACTTGCTTCGCCTGACATTAATGGGACGGTAACGGCCTCAAAAACGGGTTTGGTAGCCTTACAGCTCCATTAACCTCGGCGATGCAGCTGGCTCCATTTTGAAAGGGGCCTACTGCCGGAGTCCAAAGTGCCCCCGTCTGTTTCAGGCATTAGGGACCTTCTAATATGCAAATCAGGGTCCTACGACGTAAATGAAACCACGATTTCCATTTTTTAAGTTGAAACTGGTGCGGGCTCCGATCAATTCCACGGGCGATGGAGCCGAAAAGGTCCAGCAACTTTAAGTTTGGAATTATTTCTGCAGGATTGCTCCCCCAGGCTTTGCAAAATTATTCAGGGCCACTGTCGCTCCGGGACTCCGCCTACGCGATTTTGCTTCAAATACAGGCCAGTGTGCTCGGCCGGTCGTTCGCCCAAAAGTCAAAATAAACACCACTGACTCCTTGCTGGCATATCAGCGCTGATTCTGCGACTGTGCCATCCCGGTGGGGAATGGCACCAACAGAGAGTGCAGGTCAGGAAATTGTCATGCCACTAATTGCCACCCTGCTGAGATAATCCATCTCAACACAGACTGGGAATCAAAGGGTGTTGGAAGCAGATTCAATCGTAACTTTCAAAAAGAGAATTGGATAAATACTTTGAAACATTTGTAGGGCTATGAGGAAAGAGCAGGGGAATGGGACTATTTGGATAGCTCTTTCACAGGCACGATGGGCAGAATGGTCTCCTTCTGTGCTGTATCATTCTAAGATTCTCTGAAGTTGGGCCATTCCTAGCCTATCTCATGTCTCAGATATTCATCGGATAAAGTTGCTGAGCCGTCAGGGAAGCTCGGAATATCTCCTTATAGAGAAAAAAAATCACTTCACACTAGCTCCTCGTACCTTTACTGTTAGTATCCCATCATACAACAAACCTGTACATACATAGAAACATAGAGGATAGGAGCAGGAGTCGGCCATTCGGCCCCTCGAGCCTGCTCCGCCATTCGATGAGATCATGGCTGATCATCCAAATTCAGTACCCTGTACCTGCCTTCTCCCCATATCCCTTGATACCTTTAGCTTTAAGAAATATATCTAACTCATTCTTGAATATATTTAATGACTTGGCCTCAACTACCTTCTGTGGTAGAGAATTCCACAGGTTCACCACTCTCTGGGTGAAGAAATTCTTCCTCATTTCTGTCCTAAATGGCTTACCCGTTATCCTTAGATTATGACCCCTGGTTCTGGACTCTCCGACCATCGGGAACATTCTTCCTGCATCTAGTTTGTCCAGACCTGTCAGAATTTTATATGTTTCGATGAGATCTAGTGAGTTTGGAAGTCAGTTGAACAACAACAACTTGCATTTATAGAGCAACTTTGATGTAGAAAAGCATCCCAAGGCACTTCACAGAGGTGTAAGGAAAACAGTGGACACTGCTCCAATGAAGCAGATATTAGAAAGTGTGAACAAAAGCTTAGTCAGAGAGGTGGGATTTAAGGAGGTTCTTAAAGAGGGACAGGGAGCTCGTGAGGCAGAGGTGTTTAAGAAGTGATTTAAAGAGCATGGGGCCAAGGCGACTGAAGGCATGCATGGCTGTCAATGGTGGTATGAAGGCAAGAGGAATGTCAGAGAATGAGGAGTTCAGGGAGGGTTGTAGCACTTAAGAGAGTTACAGAAATAGGGAGGAGTAAATCCATGAATGGATCTTCAATTTGAGGCATTGAGGGCCTGGAGCAGATGTAGGTCCTCGAGGACAGAATGATTGGCGAGTGGGACTTGGTGCAGGATAGGATGCAGGCAGCAGAGTTTTAGATGAACTGACATTTACAGAGTGGAGGATGGGAGATTGACCAGGAGAGCATTGGAATAGTCAAGTCTAGAAGTGACAAAGGCATGAATGAACAATACTGAGCTACAGGCTTTACACTGGAACCGAACTACCATCATACTATTTTCAGATCCTAGTGCCATTCTCTTGGACCCATGCATGGGGAACGATCATTCTCCTCCTGATATAGCAATGCCATTGTGACTTGCTCGCATCCAGATTTTGCATCTGATTACACAGTCACCATGAATAACATTCTTGTTTAGTCTTCCTCGAATACTGCTCCAGACATCTGGGTAGTTAAACGCATCATCTGCTAGGAGATTCCCTGGGCCACTAAGTGATGATATGCGCGTGGTGGAGTAGGCATCATATAAGAACATAAGAATTAAGAGCAGGAGTAGGTCATACGGCCCCTCGAGCCTGCTCCGCCATTCAATAAGATCATGGCTGATCTATGACCTCAACACCACTTTCCTGCACTATCCCCATATCCCTTGATTCCCCTAGAGTCCAAAAATCTATCAATCTCAGCCTTGAATATGCTCAATGACTCAGCATCCACAGCCCTCTGGGGTAGAGAATTCCAAAGATTCACAACACTCCGAGTGAAGAAGTTCCATCCTCATCTCAGTCTTAAATAGCCGACCCCTTATCCTGAGACTGTGCCCCCGAGTTCCAGACTCTCCAGCCAGGGGAAACAATCTCTCAGCATCTACCCTGTCAATCACCCTCAGAATCTTATATGTTTCAATGAGATCACCTCTCATTCTTCTAAATTCCAAAGTGTATATGTCTATAGCTAACTTAATCCTCCTTCCCTCGGTAGCCTACCATTACACCTCTCACCATTCATGGGATGCTCTGCTTCTCGCTCCTCTTACCATTGTGGCAATAACTCAAGGACCCAACAGCTTACCACAAGCTCGATGACAAAGACAAAAAAAGATAGTATTGATTTAATCATGCTTTCTATTATCAGGAGAAAAGACCAACACATACAAATATTGCAATTCTTCACAAACCGCTTTCTCAATTTTCTCCCAATTTTCTCCCAAAGGCTAATTGTTTCATGGGTGCCAGCAGCTCTCTGGTACCTTGCCCAAATGGCTATTCCTCATGTGTGAGCCAAGACAATGAATGTCAAGAGGCTATTCAACTGTTAAGGGCGTTACAGCTGATCCCAATCCTGTCTTCATCGATATCCAAAACATGTGCTTTCTAGCAAGGGTCACCACTGGCGATCAAATGTGAGAACCCAGCTGAATCCAATTGTAGCATGCCTGCCACTGCCTGGCTAGGGTTAACAAACTCAGCAAAGAGCAGGGATTGACCTTGGGAATTTACTAGTACCTACGCCCCAGCACCCCATTAGTTAATGAATTTGGTCATTAAGTCTTTGGGAGTATTTCATAAATATGTAAGGAAAACAGTGCAAGAGTCAAAGGATTACCACTTCCTTCACACCAAGAAAGATCCATCTTTCTGTTTCACTATTCTTGAATGCAGGAGACATTCATTGGTGATCGGGGGCATTGAGAATTAAACCCAGATTGTGCAGCTTTTTCATTATGCTTACTGCAGCAGATGTGATCAGAAAGCCTGCAGAGGGCACTGTACATAGAGAACACAATTCCTAAAATATACATACATATATATCACACGCAGCCTGAATAACTGGGATTCTTGGCAAATATTCAACAAGTCAGCTTTGTCACAGTCCGAATATGTAGCTCACTCAATGCACCAACAGAGATCTTCTGTGTCAACCAAGTAAACCAGTTCCGTATAACTTAAATCCTCAAATGTGAATGCGACTGTTACAAAAAAAAATGGAACGAGCCACTGAGGTTAATTAACTCTTTTTCCCATCTGGCGAGTTTGGTTTTTTCTTTTATTGCAGCTTTTGAAATTCCAGTGGGTTTCAGGCTAGACGTCTGCAATCAGCAGAATCAGCTATAACCTGCTTAAGTGAAAACTCTTTTTAAGAGCGCTGCTGTGGAGTGATGGTTCTTAGTGGGCTATTTCTCCAGTTTTAAACGAACTTTAGATGCTTTGCATCGGCCTTACACTGAGGCCAAGATTGATTACACCAGTGGCTCAACTTCACAGTGAATTCAAAGCTGAGGATTCGTAAGGTCAAACACAAAATGCCACATGTTGAATCCCTAATTACAGAGTACTACTTCGCCTTTATATTTGTGTAACACCATTACCCTACTGAATCAGCTAAAATGGAACACAATTAATCACTGCAACATGCTCAGGAATCAAACCTGAGACTTTCCTCTTCTATACTGGGTAGCATCTTTAACAGTCTCACTTAATAATGTTTTATTATTGCATTCATTTTATTATTTGCTTCTTCTTTAATCCCATTTCCGTGGCTCAGTGGGCCGCACTCTCTCTCTCGCCTCTGAGTCAGAAGGTTGTGGGTTCAAGTCCCACTCCAGGGACTCGCGCACATAAAGCTAGGCTGACACTCCAGTGCAGTGCTGAGGGAGTGCTGCACTGTCGGAGGTGCCGTCTTTCGGATGAGACGTTAAACCGAGGCCCCGTCTGCTCTCTCAGGTGGACGTAAAAGATCCCATGGCGCTATTTCAAAGAAGAGCAGGGGAGTTATCCCCGGTGTCCTGGCTAATATTTATCCCTCAACCAACATAACAAAAACAGATTATCTGGCCATTGTCACATTGCTGTGTGTGGGAGCTTGCTGTGCGCAAATTGGCTGCCGCGTTACCCACATTACAACAGTGACTACACTTCAAAAGAAGTACTTCATTGGCTGTAAAGTGCTTTGAGACGTCCAGTGGTCGTGAAAGGCGCTATATAAATGCAAGCCTTTCTTTGAAGCTGCTGGCACACACCAGGGCAGCCTCCTCTACCTCAGCCTAGTGGCCATCCTTCATTTCTAAATCTTCGCAGTGAACGTCAGCAGGCTGTGCAGTCGTGGAGAGCGTCACGGCCAGACCTGATCCTGTTCTGAGCCTAAATCTGCGCTATTCAGCAGGGTTCTTGGATAGCAAGCAGGAGTTAGGACCCTGGCTGATTTCTTTTCCTCCTTCCTAACACAGGAGCCCTAAGGTCAATAGATTATTCCTATTGCTGTCCCAGCTGTGAACAGCCTAACTCAGCTAAGAATGGGGTGTCGAACCTGAGACCTTGCTGGTCTGTATAGTTCATTAGCACAGTGGACAGCAGATATACCGCCTGAGCCATCGGGGACTTCGTCTCACGATTATTTTTTTCTGAGGATATCACACAACATTAGCGACTATCCGAGATCACCATCAGGCAAACCTTCGTCTGTCCGGTTCCAAACGGTTTCTATGCATTTCAAAGAGCTGTTCATAAGTGCGGAACTGCTGCATTATAATAGAAACATGCAGCCCCAGCTCCCCGAATTGCTCAACTGGTTAAGGTGGGGGAATAGTTAACCCGTACAGTGGGAACAGGATGGTTCCAGGTTCATGCCCAGTCTGTGCTGAGTTACCTGAGTTCAGCCAGGCTGGTAGGAGGGACACTACGATTGGCTCCAGCACTCATAGGTTATGGAAGGTAAATATTAGCCGGGGCTCCCCCTCCCGATTGTTGCCTGGTCATCCATGTTTTAACTACACTTGTGTGGATGTTGGATGAGGACAGGATTGGGCTTTACTGTGATGTCCCGATTGGCCAAGTAACTCGCTGACACTTACTGTGGAGGTTCATACATGAACAATAGTCAATGGGCAAGATACTCGAGAGCAACTGATGCCCGAAAACCATACCCCAGTAAGGACTCAATGCTTTCTGGGGAAAAAAGAAAGACTTGCATTTCTATAGCACCTTTCACGACTACCGGATGTCTCAAAGCGTTTTACAGCCAATGAAATACTTTCTGAAGTATAGTCACTGTTGTAATGTGGGAAACACGGTAGCCAATTTGCGCACAGCAAGCTCCCACAAACAGCAATGTGAAAATGACCAGATAATCTGTTTTTGTTATGTTGGTTGAGGGAGAAATATTGGCCAGGACACTGGGGATAACTCCCCTGCTCTTCTTTGAAATAGTGCCATGGGATCTTTTACGTCCATCTGAGAGAGCAGAGGGGGCCTCGGTTTAACGTCTCATCTGAAAGACGCCACCTCCGACAGTGCAGCACTCCCTCAGCACTGCACTGGAGTATTAGCCTAGCTTGATGTGCTCAAGTCCCCTGGAGTGGGACTTGAACCCACAACCTTCTGACTCAGAGGCGAGTGTGCTACCCACTGAGCCAGGAGGAGAAGACATTGGCACAAAAAGGAAGGGGAATTATTAAAACAGACGAAACTACTCAGGATTCCAAGTGTCCATGGAAGAGTATAGGCAATGGGTTAAACATTTAAGTGTTATGTTTCTTCCCAGAATACCTTAATTTCACAGAATCCTGGAAGTGTGCTGTGTAATCTGCCATTAGTTTGCCACATAGCAAACAAGAGCACGCTCATCACTGAAAAGTGAAATGGAGACTTGTTCTTTCCCAAAAATGGTAATTTGACATTTTTGTTTCCTATTAATTCTGTAATTAAGTTGTTTTTAAGTCAATTATTTGGACAGAACAGCGTCCATTTCATGGTTCAAAAGGAACTGTAAACATGCTTTATTTCCACTGGTGCGTCTGGCATTTGCTATAAATGTCTAGGAATAGTTGAAAGATTGTTCGACATTCTACAGAGCCTTGAAGTGTGCAGCACTCCGGCCCCATCGCTCAGTAACAGACAATCCACACTTTCTAAGATAAAACCATTATGAATACCATACTGAGACATCTATCTTAATTAGGATTTCCCGACGTATTTTATTCTCCAAGTGCCGAGTTTCTTGAAAGAAGTGCTACAAACATTGCACTTTGACGAATGCAAGTTCTTTTCTTGATACGAGTCTGCGCCGGTAAATACTCAAAGGAGATGGGAAGTTTGGGGGCTTTCTTTCTCTGCGAAATATTCCACCTTTTCACAGAAGAAAGTGATACACATAACATCAGAATAGTCTTTGATGTTTTAGTAAAACTTCCCAGCCAGTGCTGTGGCTTCCCGGGGTACTGCAGCCTTGCGCAGCTTCCAGGCCAGTCTGAAATCATTCCCCCCACTTCCACCACCCACCCCATCCCCGCCCCATTCATCCCCATCCTCCCCACTTCCATCCCCCCGCCATCCCTCCGCCAGCCTGCACCACCCACTCTATACTATAACAGCAGCCCTGGGTGCACAGGGATGCTCCCTGTCCCTGGAGAAGAAGCCCGGCAGGGAGGGAATCCCAACTAAAGTGTTCCCGTTGCTGGCAATAACGTTTACATTTCCAGCATGTATATTATTTTCTTCTGTTAAAAAAAATGGAACTATATGGAAAAGAAATAATTTCCGCTCGACGTGAGTTCCCCTTTTAAAGGCAACGTACTTGGTAGAATTCTAAATATAACCAAAACACATCTACAAATTTCTAAAATAAGTAATTTCTGCCTTACCAGCTAAAGTGCTCAGTCAATCATGTCGCTGTAAAATGCACGAGCATTTTGCTAAGTGGGTTACTTTCTGTTTGGTGCTCATCAGCTGCACATTTTGTTGCTAGGCCAAAGATACATCTTTTTTTCTCCTGAAACACTCATGTAATTGGTAACTCCTTACTATACTGAAAAGGTCATAACTCTTCCATTAAAATGTGGATTCTATATCAAAGTCTAGAAGCACAAATCCTACAATTAAATAAAGAAGATTTCATTTATCTGTTCCAGCAGTTATAATTCTCGAGTCCAAAGCTGGCTTTTGTTTCAATGTATTAGTCTGACACTTTATTCTGTAAGCAAGATACCGGAGGGCTGTTACTTATCAACATCAATTACAGACAGAGAGACAGGATCATTACAGCAGTGAGTTCTCGCAGGCCTCGCTAAACTCAAAGCGAGCTGCAAATTATCACTGAGTCATTGCTGATTGGGGCCAGTAAATGTTTGTTGAAAAGTTTGCCACTCATAGTTAAAGTCTCGACATTTTCTATTATGAGCAATACAATCCATACACCTCAAGAATACCCACAAACATTTAATGTTGCATTTGTGTCATGCAATATGACACACCATTTCCTGCCTTAATAATAGTTTAATAAACAAAAACAACAAAAATGCATCTACAAAACCTGAATCAAGCTGTTCCTAGTCTATCGTCTAGCTAAAGTGTTAAATTAACCTCCTCATTGCTGAAGTTATTACAGTTTGCTTATTATAAATCTAGTCCAATCCTATAACTTATGTTCTGATTATACTGATCTCTGATATCTTAATCTAGGCTAAGAATTTGTTACCAGTGCTTCATTAACTGACTTACTCTGTTTACACTTGGGCTGATAAGTGGCAGGTAACATTCGCGCCACACAAGTGCCAGGCAATGACTATCTCCAACAAGCGAGAGTCTAACCACCGCCCCTTGACATTCAACGGCATAACCATTGCCAAATCCCCCACTATCAACATCCTGGAGGTCACCATTGACCAGAAACTTAACTGGACCAGCTACATAAATAATGTGGCTACAAGAGCAGGTCAGAGGCTAGGTATTCTGCAGCGATTGTCTCGCCTCCTGACTCCCCAAAGCCTTTCCACCATCTACAAGGCACAAGTAAGGAGTGTGATGGAATACTCTCCACTTGCCTGGATGAGCGCAGCTCCAACAACACTCAAGAAGCTCAACACCATCCAGGACAAAGCAGCCCACTTGATTGGCACCCCATCCACCACCTTAAACATTCACTCCCTCCACCACCAGCGTACCGTGGCTGCAGTGTGTACCATCTACAAGATGCACTGCAGCAACTCGCCAAGGCTTCTTCGACGACAACTCCCAAACCCGCAACCTCTACTACCTAGAAAGACAAGGGCAGCAGGTGCATGGGAGCATCACCACCTCCAAGTTCCTCTCTAAGTCACACACCATCCTGACTTAGAAGTATATCACCGATTCTTCATCGTCGCTGGGTCAAAATCCTGGAACTCCCTCCCTAACAGCACTGTGGGAGTACCTTCACCACACGGACTAGAGCGGTTCAAGAAGGCGGCTCATCACCACCTTCTCAAGGGCAATTCGGGATGGGCAATAAATGCTGGCCTTGCCAGTGATGCCCACATCCCAGGAACAAATTTAAAAACTTAATGCTCTCAGTGGTAACATCAATATTTTGCATTTTATTTTCTACACATCCACACATTGCTTTTTTTGGTTCAGTGAAGTACTTGCACCACCAGCTCCCGATTCATGGGTCCTGTGCAAACTATGACATAGGATTACATCGGATATACGGCACAGAAACAGGCCATTCGGCCCAAGCAGTCCATGCCGGTGTTTATGCTCCACACGAGCCTCCTCCCATCTTTCCTCATCTAAATCTATCAGCATAACCCTCTATTCCCTTCTCCCTCATATGCTTGTCTAGCCTCCCCTTAAATGCATCTATACTATTCGCTTCAACCACTCTCTGTGGTAGCGAGTTCCACATTCTCACCACTCTCTGGGTAAAGAAGTTTCTTCTGAATTCCCTATTGGATTTCTTGGTGACTATCTTATATTGATGGCCTCTAGATTTGCTCTTCCCCATAAGTGGAAACATTCTCTCTGTATCCACTCTATCAAAATTTTTCATAATTTTAAAGACCTCTATTAGGCCTTTTTTCAGGAGAAAAGTGACCCAGCCTGTTCATCCTTTCCTGATAGGTATAACTCCGCATTTCTGGTATCATCCTTATAAATCTTTTTTGCACCCTTTCCAATGCCTCAATATCCTTTTTATAATATGGCGACCAGAACTGTACGCAGTACTCCAAGTGTGGTCTAACCAAGGTCCGATACAAGTTTGGCATAATTTCTCTACTTTTCAATTCTATCCCTCTAGAAATAACTCCTAGTGCTTGGTTTGAGTTTTTTATGGCCTTATTAACCTGGGAAAATGCACCCATCTAATGTCTTCTGAACCACGGAGACCAGAAGATGTACAGTTTGATTACTGATCTGTATAGCCTTACCTGATCTCAGTCAGGTCAACCCCAAAGTAAACAGCCCAGATTCACTAAGTCCGTCTACCGTGAATACGATTTTATTTTATTGAGAGCTATGCGCTGGGAGCCGATCGCCCTAGCACCCTACTAAATCCAAACTAAGAGCAGCTATAGAATCTTCTGCAATCCTCTCTGCTGACGCTGTGCTGCTGCTAAGCCCCAACTTGGCCTCTTCAAGCAGACATCAGCAATTCTATATTTGAGGGTCCTGGGAGAGTGATGTCAAGCCCACTGTGCCACATTTGTATACCAACCTGTATCTCCACTCTCATGTAGGCCTTTTGGAGATTGATTTGGAATAGCTAGACAAAAAGAGACCACGGTCCATCTTTGGGTGACCGCTTTGCGGAACACCTCCGTTCAGTCCGTAAGGGTGACCCCCGAGCTTCCGGTCGCCTGTCACTTTAATTCTCTGCCCCACTCCCACTCTGACCGCTCCGTCCTCAGACTCTTATACTGTTCCAATGAAGCTCAACGTAAGCTCGAGGAACAGCACCTCATCTGTCGTTTGCAGTTCCCTTTTGCATGGCTATTGTTATCTGAAGGTCCCAGTGGACTTGTCTTTGTGCATGTTCCTAAAGAACATGTCAATAGACTAGCATCTGGTAGAAAAGAGCTAATAGAGAAAAAACCACATGAGATGACAAACATAGAAACATAAGAAAAATTGGAGCAGGAGTAGGCCATTCGGCCCTTCGAGCCTGCTCCGCCATTCAATATGATCATGGCTGATCCTCTATCTCAATACCATATTCCCGCTCTCTCCCCATACCCCTTGATGCCTTTTGCATCTAGAAATCTATCTATCTCCTTCTTAAATATATTCAGTGACTTGGCCTCCACAGCCTCTGTGGTAGAGAATTCCACAGGTTCACCACCCTCTGAGTGAAGAAATTTCTCCTCATCTCAGTCCTAAATGTCCTACCCCGTATCCTGAGACTGTGACCCCTCGTTCTAGACCCCCCCGCAGCCAGGGGAAACATCCTCCCTGCATCCAGTCTGTCTAGCCCTGTCAGAATTTTATACGTTTCAATGAGATCCCCTCTCATTCTTCTAAACTCTAGTGAATACAGGCCTAGTCGACCCAATCTCTCCTCATACGACAGTCCTGCCATCCCAAGAATCAGTCTGGTGAACCTTCGCTGCGCTCCCTCTATGGCAAAGAAAGATAAAACTAAAAGCCACAAACAGAAAAATAAGTAAAAAGGAGAAGAAGAAACAAAATAAGAGAGAGAAAAGTACAATAACAGCAACAACAACTTGCATTTATATAGCGCCTTTAACGTGGCAAAAGGTCCCAAGGCGCTTCACAGGAGCGTTATCAAAAATAATTTGACACCGAGCAAAAGCTTGGTCAAAGAGTTCGGTTTTAAGGATTGTCTTAAAGGAGGAGAGAGTTGGAGAGTTTTAAGGAGGGAATTGCAGAGCGTAGAGCCTCGGCAGCTGAACGCACGGCCGCCAATGGTGGAGCGAAGAAAATCGGGGGATGCGCAAGAGGCCAGAATTGAAGGAGCGTAGAGATCTCGGAGGGCTGTAGGGAATCTTCCCTTTCATTTTTTTTCTGGGTGCGCGGCCCATTCAAAAATACCGCGCGTGCGCAGTTTTTCCGATTTAACTCTGGTGAGCCGGCTGCGTGGGAGCTGAGGCTGTGCAGCTTAGCGGGAACGTTGGTTGTCGGGGCTGGAGGTTGGTTACAGGGAAAGGGACAGGCGAGGCCGTAGGAGGGATTCGAAAACAAGGATGAAAATGTTTAAAATCGAGGCGTTGTCGGACCGGGAGCCAACGTAGGTCAGCGAGCACAGTGGGTGATGAGTGAACGGGACTCGGTGTGAGTTAGGATACGGGCAGCAGAGTTTTGGATGAGCTCAAGTTTACAAATGAGTGCAAGGTTGGAGGCCGGCCAGGAGAGCTTTGGAATAAAAGTGCAAAGAGAAAAGTAAAATAAAGTGACTCATAAAAATAAGTATTACCTTGACAGATCCATGAAAACAGAGAGCATGCACCCCCGAGAAGTATTTGTGGAACTCTTGAAACCTCTCGATGGGGTGCCTTTGAAAATGTTTAGTTGTGGAATGGACCAAGACTGAGGCATTTTAGCTAACAGTGTTCTGTGCATGCAAAGGAGTGATGCTGTGCTGCCTTAATTGTTCTTGTCATAATCTGTGAAAGAAATCTCCACTCCAATCAGTCAATAGCTCAGTTAGCAAAGGCTGTGTGTATTTCAACCATACAAACCAGAAGGTCCCAGGTTTGATTCCTGCTCTGTGCTAAGTTAGCTGATCTCAGCTGGGGTGGAAAAGACCAGGGCCAGGGAGGAGAGAATCAGCCAGACTTCCCTCTCTTGTTGGCTATCTAGGGATCCCTGCTGGAACATGTCCGTGTGTGGTCATGGGGTGAGGATTATGATGCTCCTCGCTCGGTTGCATAGCCTGCTGACGCTTGCTGTCTCGGCTAACACGTGAAGAAAGGCCACTTGTCGAGACACCTGAGGGCACTCAGGTATCTCGACACCAGCAAGGAGCCAGTGATTTGAGGAAAGGAGGGGGTAAAAAATAAATCCTGTTTCATCTTCTCCCCTCTGTTCTGGTGTAACAGAGGGACAAAACTGATAACATTTGCTTTCAATCACAATGTCATCCAATGTTTCCATGTAATTTGATAAGAGTTATCATCTTATCAGAATCTAATTGTTCAGTAAATACACCACTAGCATGAAAAACACACAGACATAGGTAGAAAATATTTATTTTGTATTTGTTCTTGTGATGTGGGCGTCGCTGGCAAGGCCAGCATTTATTGCCCATCCCTAATTGCCCTTGAGAAGGTGGTGGTGAGCGACCTTCTTGAACCACTGCAGTCCGTGTGGTGAAGGTACTCCCACAGTGCTATTAGGGAGGGAATTCCAGGATTTTGACCCAGCGACGATGAAGGATCGGCGATATACTTCCAAGTCAGGATGGTGTGTAACTTGGAGGGGAACTTGGAGGTGGTGATGTTCCCATGCGCCTGCTGCCTTTGTCCTTCTAGGCGGTAGAGGTCGCGGGTTTGGGAGGTGCTGCTGAAGAAGCCTTGGCGAGTTGCTGCAGTGCATCTTGTAGATGGTGCACACTGCAGCCACGGTACGCCGGTGGTGGAGGGAGTGAATGTTTAAGGTGGTGGATGGGGTGCCAATCAAGTGGGCTGCTTTGTTCTGAATGGTTTCGAGCTTCTTGACTGTTGTTGGAGCTGCATTCATCCAGGCAAGTGGATTGGATTTGTCCTGCTTTTTGTGGACAGGACATACCTGGGCAGTTTTCCACATTGTCGGATAGATGTCAGTGTTGTAGCTGTAATGGAGCAGCTTGGCTAGAGGCACAGCTAGTTCTGGAGCACAGGTTTTCAGCACAACAGCCGGGATGTTGTCGGGGCCCATAGCCTTTTCTGTATCCAGTGCGCTCAGCCGTTTCTTTATATCACGTGGAGTGAATTGAATTGGCTGAAGACTGGCTTCTGTGATGGTGGGGACCTCAGGAGGAGGCCGATATGGATCATACACTTGGCACTTCTGGCTGAAGATGGTTGAAAAAGCTTCAGCCTTGTCTTTTGCACTCACGTGCTGGGCTCCACCAGCATTGAGGATGAGGATATTCAGGAAGCCTCCTCCTCCCGTTAGTTGTTTAATGGTCCACAACCATTTATGACTGGATGTGGCAGGACTGCAGAGCTTTGATCTGATCCGTTGATTGTGGGATCGCTTATCCCAGTCTAGAGCATGCTGCTTCCGCTGTTTAGCATGCATGTAGTCCTGTGTTGCAGCTTCCCCAGGTTGGCACCTCATTTTTAGGTACACCTGGTGCTGCTCCTGGCATGATCTTCTGCACTCCTTATTGAACCAGGGTTGGTCCCCTGGCTTGATGATAATGGTAGAGTGAGGGATATGTGAGACCATGAGGTTACAGATTGTGGTGGAATACAATTCTGCTGCTGATGGCCCACAGCGCCTCATGGATGCCCAGTTTTGAGCTGCTAGATCTGTTCTGAATCTATCCCATTTAGCACAGTGTTAGTGCCACACAATGGAGGGTGTCCTCAGTGTGAAGATGGGACTTTGTCTCCACAATGACTGTGCAGTGGTCACTGCTACCAATGCTGTCATGGACAGATGCATCTGCAACAGGTAGATTGGTGAGGATGAGGTTTTTCCCTCATGTTGGTTCTCTCACCACCTGTCGCAGGCTCAGACTGGCAGCTATGTCCTTCAGGACTCGGCCAGCTCAGTCAGTAGTGGTGCTACTGAGTCACAAGTCCCCCACCCAGAGTACATTCTTTGCCCTTGCTACTTCTCAGTGCTTCTTCCAAGTGGTGTTCAACATGGAGGAGTACTGATTCATCAGCTGAGGGAGGGCGGTAGGTGGTAATCAGCAGGAGGTTTCCTTGCCCATGCTTGACCTGAAGCCATGAGACTTCATGGGGTCCGGAGTCAAAGCTGAGGAGTCCCAGGGCCACTCCTTCCTGACTGTATACCACTGTGCCGCCACCCCTGGTGGGTCTGTCCTGCCGGTGGGACAGGACATACCCAGGGATGGTGATGGAGGAGTTTGGGACATTGGCTGAAAGGTATGATTCTATGAGTATGACTATGTCAGGCTGTGGGACAGCTCTCCCAATTTTGGTACAAGTTCCCAGATGTTGGTGAGGAAGACTTTGCAGGGTCGACTGGGCTGGGTGTGCCGTTGTCGTGTCCGTAGCTGGTGCCGGGTGGTCCCTCTGGTTTTATTCCTATTATTGTTTCTTGTAGCGGTTTGTTAGAACCGAGTGGCTTGCTCGGCCATTTCAGAGGGGCAGTTAAGAGTCAACCACATTGCTGTGGGTCTGGAGTCACATATAGACCAGACCGGGTAAGGACAGCAGATTTCCTTCCCTAAAGGACATTAGTGAACCAAATGGGTTTTTTACAACAATCCGATAGTTTCACGGTCACCATTACTGATACTAGCTTTTTATTCCAGATTTATTTAATTAACTGAATTTAAATTCCCCAGCTGCCGTGGTGGGATTTGAACTCACGTCTCTGGATCATTAGTCCAGTACCGTCTGGATTAACTAGTAACATAACCACTATGCTACCCTTCATGTTACCTTTAGTTAACATGAGGAATACTCCTTCTTCAGGTCATCTAATTTTGGACTTGTGTCAACTCAGTGACTCCTCATTGGCTGTATGTTCCAATTCTCTACAGTTTGACTCTTATTAATCTGACAATGAATGGGATGGCAACAAGTATTATTCGCTCATTACAGCTGCTGTATCTAACCTTGGCTGCCATTTAAGTATAATGTGACGAGCCGAATTACATCAGTGCTGCCGTAAACATATTTCCATTTGAGATACATCAAAAAATATATTTTTTATATTCAGCCGGTTCTAGTAGAATGAAATGTACAATATATTGCTAGCTGAAGATGGAAAAGCAAAGTTTGTGCAATCATTCTATCTATCCATAAGAGTGGCTCGGAAACAAATGTTTCTCAGCTGCTAATAAGCAGAGCTGCCTTTCCAAGCTTGTTGCAATAGTTCAGAAATAGCCTCATTATTTCATTTTTCTGTTTCACTTCCAGCAAGGTACTGGTCTGCTTAGGTTTACAATACTCATGTGAAACCATTCACACAAATATGGTTGACATCTATGACCCCCTTGGATAGGCATTTCTACCAATGCAAAATAATGGTCAATCATGTTCATACATAGCAATGTAATGTCATTGACAATGATCCTCGTTGCTTACTTTGGACATTTTCTTCAAATTAGACATACTTCCCTCTAAGAACAGGGGGTCATGAAGACTGTTGACCTCCCATGTGATTGTCTCCCAAGTGTCCTGGACCCAATGTTTAATGGTTCAGTCCATTCCTCTGTTCCTTTATGCTGTCCACAATAGTCTGATGGGGCTCATCAGTGCAGCAGGCCTTTCTACGCCTTACTCCCACCGTCAGCGCTCCAACTTGTTCTCTCCACAGTTGGATTGACTGAGCGTTATTTATAGTGTTCACACGCCTAAGATGAGGATTAATGGGTGATACAGCACGTGTGGCCTGGAAATTCTGCAAGGATTCTCCTTAACTCCTGCCATAACTTTGTCGGAGATCGGCAGAAGCCCAGGGAAATGGTGCTACGGCGGGAGATCAGGAGAGCCCCTGTGGAACATCTGGGCCCATATTTCCAGATTATTCCTGATTGACTGCTCAGTCGTGCATTCGATGTCTCACATCCAATCTCCAAGAGTACTCTACAAATAATCCAAATGGTTTCATGCGCAGCCAGTTAATGTCCGTCTGTTTAAAGGATATCTATAAAAGGAACTCTGTGCCACTGTCGATCCTATTTGACATTTGTGAGTGTCTTTTTCAATTTTTCCCCCTTTTCTCCTCTTAACTCTCCTCCCCTGAAGATGGTCAGTCATACTGCAATATAGTTTCATAGTCACTGCGGTACTTTGCCAAAGTGCCCATTCTTCACTTGAAATGGAGCAATATAGGCGTTGGCAGGCTATTGACTGGTGAGAGAGGGTATCAAAGTTGAGCCTGCTCCTGTCTTCACCCAACCTTTACACACACGTATACTTTCCAGTGGGGTTAGGAATCCTGGCCGCTTTTTCCCCTTCTTATGCCAGGGATAGCGAGCTGCTGCTCTGGCTGAGATCAGCGAACTGAGCACGGACCAGTATTAACTCTGCAACCTTCTGCCAGGTCTGAAAGGCTCAGGGGAGCTCCTTGCAAGCCTCTGTTAAATAAATTCTGGAACAGTGGGAACGCAATGGGGTAGATCTTGACTTTGTGCGACAGTGTAAAGCAGGTGATAGCGAGTTGGCAGCTCGTTTTCCGGAGATGTGATGTAAAACGGGTTTGCCGACTTTCTATCACCCGTTTTAAACTATCGCAGAAAATCAAGATCTGCCCCCCATGTGCGCTGGAGCACCAATGGAGAGTGGTGGAACACGGCTTCAATCCCTGTCTCCGCTGACCTCTTATCTCAGCCGTATTCCTATAGCCAGGCAAAAAAGCAGAGATCAGGCGCATCTGCACAGAGGTAATGAGAGGAAAAAGTGGGAGTTGAAAGAATAACCATCAGCGTAATGAGGGTAACGTGCAAATTCTTCTCCCGCGCCCTCCCCCCGCCAGCCCCCGCCCCCCCCCCCCACCCCTCAAGAAAAAGTCTGGAACATTAGGAGGCGTGAAATTGTCCATTTTGGCAGGAAGAATAAAAAAGCATATTATCTAAATGGTGAGAGATTGCAGAGCTCTGCGATGCAGAGGGATCTGGGTGTCCTAGTGCATGAATCGCAAAAGGTTAGTATGCAGGTAAAGCAAGTACAGGAAACTATTTATTAACCGGCACCGACGGGACCGGCGTGGTGCCGGTTTATCGAAAGTACCGGATAACGGAGAGTTATATCTACCGAGGCTATTTTTAACAAAGAAAAATAAATAAATCAAGAAATGTGCAGTATACAGTATTTGGGTACTCACCTACAGAATGTTGTGTTAAATGGATAGTGGAAGATACTTGATTAAGTACAGTACTGCCAGTTGAGGGTAATCCATAACTCTTTAATTACTTAACAGTAAAACAAAACTTATAAACGACTGTCTACAGTACTGTAGTTGACTGTACACTTATTCCGAGTCATCTGGTTCATCAGAAATATCCGTGCCAGCTGGGTCATCAGGATCACGCAGTTCCACCGATGCCACAGATTCTTCAGGCACTTCCGCTGCTGCGACTCTTTTGGAAGCTTTCTTAAACATGTTGCGGATGTCGGTTTGCTTAGTGGACTCTTGCCTTTTCTGTAGAAAGGTGGAATGCAGAATATGGAGTTGCATAACTTCTTCTGCAGAGTAGCAATTCTGCCTTTCAGCAAATTTGAGGATTGTAGAAAATCCTTCTGCAGCTTTAGCCCAAGAAATCTTCTCTTCTTCAGAAATCTCATCCTCTTCACTTTCCATCTCGCTTTCCTTTTCTTTCTTTGGATTCAAAACATTCTCAATTATTTCATCATCATTTAGCATATGCACAACACCAACTTCTCTATCTGCATCAACCCACTGCTCGATATCACTTTCACTGAGGTGACGTAGAGGGTTTGCTGGGCCTGCATTTTTCACCATTCCAGCCATTTCCATTATTGTACTCTTCTTGGGACGAACACTGAACCCATGAAATTCCTCCTCTGAAGAAGAACCTTCAGCAAACATTATAGAAGGCCACAATTTGCACCAGGCTTGCCTCAGAGTGTGACCTTTCACCAATTTCCAGGAACAGGCAACATTATAGATGGCATCTTTAATATTGTATTCCTTCTGCAATTCTTGAATATTGTCATCTTGGCTTATCAGTTTACGTAGGAAGTCTTTCTTGTAATGACACTTCAGATTTTGGATAACGCCCTGGTCCATGGGTTGGATGAGAGAAGTTACATTTGGTGGCAAATAAATGGTGAAAATATTTCCCGAAACCAACTGGGATTCATGCGGATGGGCTCTGCAATTATCAAGCAATAAAATGCATTTGCTATCTTCAGGTTTCCCTATTTTGCAGAAATGTTCCCTCACAGATGGAACAAAAATATGATGGAACCAATCGGAGAAGATTTCCTTATCCATCCAAGCATTTTTTTGAGCTTTGTACTCAACAGGTAAGTGCCTCACATTTTTAAATGCACGAGGATTTTTATACTTCCCGATAACAAGAAGTTTAACCCGGTGTGATCCAGCAGCGTTCGCACATGTTAGCACGGTTACACGATCTTTATTTTTCTTGTAACCTGAAGCATTAGCCTCACTAGCCCCAGCAAGCGTTGATTCTGGCAAAAACCTCCAAAACAAGCCAGTTTCATCGGCATTGTATATCTGTGCTGGCAACAAATCATGTTGCTGCACAATCCGATTGAAATAATCGCAGTATTCTTCTGCGGCGTCGTGATCAGCTGATTTCTTCTCCCCGGAAATATCGAGTCGTCGTAACCCGTGCCGTAACTTGAAGCACGTTAGCCATCCATCGGAGAAAGCACACTTGTCAGTGAGCTCCATCCTTTCGTAGAAATCCTTTGCTTTCTCGATTAGCATGGGTCCGGAAATTGGAACACCCTCTGAACGCTTAAGAGAAAACCATTCATAAAGCACGGTATCCAGCTCTTCAAGCTTAGGCTTACGAAGCATACGCCGTTTCTCTACACTCTTAGATGTCTCCGAGCTTGAATAAAACTTGAGCAGCTTATCCTTCTGCGATTTGATGTCGTAGATTGTTGACGAACCGATTTTGAATTCATTCATAATGTTGATACGCTTCTCTCCCCTTTCTAGTCGTTGGCATATCTCGATTTTCTGTTTTAAAGTTAAGACCACTCTCTTCCTTTTGCTTGGACCAGCTTTTGGGAATTCCATAATGCAAGATGGAGGAGATAATTGCCGATGAAGATGGAAAGACACACAGAACAATGGTGGCTAGGAAGAGACTACCAGCAGCGTGGCAGACACACAGTAAAATGGTGTATCAGAAGAGACTACAGTACCAGCAGCATGGGAGACACACAGCAAAATGGTGTATCAGAAGAGACTACCAGCATCGTGGGAGACACCCAGCAAAATGGCCGATCAGAAGAGACTCCAGGCAGCGCGGGAGAATCTACTCCTGCTACTGCAATGTTTCGGACTTCCGACAGCGCCAGGAGGCCGAGTAGTGGCACTTTTGAAAAGTACCCCTACTGACTAAATCGGCGTTCGCGGACTCGGACTCGGGATCGGCAACATTGCCGGTTATTTGAGAGGCGTTTTCGGAGTTCTCGGCGTTCGCGGAGACTCGACTGCGACTCGGCAACATTGCCGGTTATTTGAGAGGAGTTTTCGGAGGATGATTTTTGCCGGTTAAGCGAGAATTCCGGATATTTGGGTGCCGGATAAACGAAAGTTTCCTGTAATTAGGAAAGCTAATAGAAAGTTATCGTTTACTGCGAGGGGAATTGAATACAAAAATAGGGAGGTTATGCTTCAGTTATACAGGGCATTGGTGAGACCACATCTGGAGTACTGTGTACAGTATTGGTCTCCTTATTTACGGAGGATGTAAATGCGTTGGAAGCAGTTCAGAGAAGGTGTACTAGACTAATACCTGGAATGCGCGGGTTGTCTTATGAGGAAAGGTTGGACAGGCTAGGCTTGTATCCGCTGGAGTTTAGAAGAGTAAGAGGTGACTTGATTGAAACATATAAGATCCTGAGGGGTCTTGACAGGGTGGATGTGGAGAGGATGTTTCCTCTTGTGGGAGAATCTAGAACTAGGGGTCACTGTTTAAAAATAAGGGGTCGCCCATTTAAGACAGAGATGAGGAGAAATGTTTTCTCACAGAGGGTCGTGAGTCTTTGGAACTCTCTTCCTCAGAGGGCGGTAGAAGCAGAGTCTTTGAATATTTTTAAGGCAGAGGTAGATAGATTCTTGATAAACAAGGGGGGTGAAAGGTTATCGGGGGTAGGCAGGAATGTGGAGTAATCGGATCAGCCATGATCTTATTGAATGGCGGAGCAGGCTCGAGGGGCCGAGTGGCCGACTCCTGCTCCTAATTCGTATGTTGGTATGTAACACTGTCAACCTATACAAAGCGATTTTCTGGATCTCGGTGGTGCACTTGAAATAAAAAGGAATAACAGCAAATGCTGCAAGCATGGAATAAAAACTACTGCTGTTGACTCTTTCAATGGAATTTCACTCTTGCAAATGTTTTATTTTGATATCGCAAGTGGGAAATAGCAGTCCTGCGAGCTGTGAAATTACCAGTCATGCTCAAAAAATAAAATATTTTACGAGGACACTCCTGAGTTCCTGCATCTTGTTTACAGTAAGGCACCAGTGATTGATTTGGTGATTGATTTCAGGATTCTGAACTATGTAAAGGCGACTGTACATTGTTAGGCAGGCAGTTTTTAGGAGTGGAAAAGTGCAAATGCAAACTAAGTTATAGACAGTATTAATTGTTGCTAATATTTCAGTCAATGTGCTCGAGGTTGGTAAATATCACTGTCAACCAGTAGGTATAATCTCTGTAAGTGAAGTTCTGTTTATATGCTTCCCTGATGGACCTTGTGGGTAAAGACATTGACCAGTATAGCACTCGGGCATGCAGTGAAGTTTCAAAGCTCAATTCAGGTCAATGTTGAGTTACCCGATCTCAACAGGGGCAAATGTTAGGGCTCTACAATTAGGCTCAGTAATCCGGGACTAGAAAGGGGAAAATTAGCCAGCGTTCCCAATCCCGAGGTTATCCAGCGACTTTTGTTGGAATGTGTGTGCGTGTGGATATTGGACAAGAGCAGGATGGAGCTTGGCCACGATGCCCTCCATGTTTGAGCAGCTTGCTGATGCACTGTCCAAATTCACACCTGAGGGAAGGTCACTTGGACAGGGTACTAGAGGCCTGATGGCACCTCCGGCATTATTTCCCACAAAAATCAGCACCTTCGGGAGAGGAGGGGGCAGAAAGGGGTAGAACAATGGCCAAAAAACAATTCTACTTATTGACATGTTTTACAAATAAGACTCTGTGAACACCATTGAGCTGTTTGGTACATGTCTACTATCTAGTCGGAGATGAGTGCCTCATTTTGGGACCTTTGACCATTTTTCCACAGAAAGGATTAGAAAATAAATTACTATAATGTGTTTTTAGCAAAATGTAGCCCCAGGTGGGCAGAGGAAACGCTTCAAGGACACCCTCAAAGCCTCCTTGAAAAAGTGTAACATCCCCACCGACACCTGGGAATCCCTGGCCCAAGACCGCACAAAGTGGAGGAGAAGCATCCGGGAAGGCGCCGAACACCTCGAGTCTCTTCGCCGGGAGCAAGCAGAAGCCAAGCGCAAGCAGCGCAAGGAGCACACGTCAACCCAAGCACCCCGCCCACCTGCTCCTTCAACCACCGTCTGTGACAGAGACTGTAGGTCCCGCATTGGACTCATCAGTCACCTGAGAACTCATTTTTAATGTGGAAGCAAGTCATCCTCGGTTCCGAGGGACTGCTTAAGAAGAGAAGATTCTCACAAGTTCAAACAAAATGGCATCTCGATGAACATGGTTAATATGCTAAATGGAAGTTGTTCTCCCCAGAAACTAAACAGTAAACAATTCTTCAGCTTGTCTAGATAATTGAAAAAAACACTTCAGACCCATTATGTTGGAAAGTCCTTTGGGGGGAAAATTGGGTTGCTTTGCGCCTCCCGTTAGTGCCCTAAGAGGGCGCTAACGGGACGCAAAGCAACTAGCGCCCGGGCGCGGCGCCGCCCACGCCTCCCTCGAAATTCAACGGGAGGTTAGCAGTGCCGCCCTGCAGCGCTGCGCCACCGGCGATTACATCATCGCCGTGTGCAGCACCCCGCTCGCGCCCCGGCCGTGATCTTCAGGAGCGCCCCCTGACATACCGCCGGACACTATGTCCGACGGGGTCAGGGGGGGCCTACCTGTGGCCGAGGAGGCACAATTTAAAGGCGAGGTGCGGGCCCGCCATTTTTGTTGCTGGCCGCCTGCCAGCACCTACCTGCGCTCCCATCCCCAGCCTCCTGAACTGCCCCCCCCCCGGGGAGTGCTGGCTGCGCTCCAAGAGCCCAGCACTTCTCTTGCCGGCTTTTTTGCCGGCACTCCTGATCCCCGGGTCCCCAGCTTGGCCCGGGTCACGCTGCGTGAGGCCCCTCCCCTTTAAGAAGGGGAGGAATGCCTGCAATACCGCGGCGCGGATATTGACTCACAGCGCCCCGCTTCCCTCTTGGGGCGTAACCACTCAAGGTCCGGCGCGGGGGGGCGATAATTTTTCCGGGGCGCTAAAAGTCGCGCCCCGGCGACGTTAGCACTACTCAATTTTTAGCCCAAGCTCCCTGTCTGATTGTGGAGAGAGAGAGAGTTAGGGACACGGGCAGAGGGAGGCTTCTTGAACAGACAGGCAGCAACAGCAGTGAGGCTTTTAAAAGAGAGAGCTGCGAAAATTTTAGGGAAGCTTAGAATGTCAGAAATGCTGGAGGAAAAGTTAGAAGACATCTAGTTTAAGTCAAGTAAGATGTGGGAAAGCATGGCATGTTTTCTTATCATTACGCAAAGATAAGTTGTACTGATTAAACCAAGTAAATCTGATCATAACAGCTGCTTTGTATGTTCACTCGCTGTGAAATAAAGCAGCTCAGCAATTACAATCAAACCCACAAAATTAAGATATTTAGGCCACTTGCAGAGGCAACTGCCACTGAACCCAAGAAGGTATCTACAGCAGATCCAAATTTGTAAAAGTTAGTAAGAGCTTTCTTCAACTTAACATCAGCAAGGCCAAAGCTAAACTCGATGACTCCTGCCAGAAATTCCCACGGCTAGCTCCGATCCAATCCTGCCCTGGCTGCTCACTCGATCTGAACCTGACAGTTTGCAATCGTGGCATCTTGTTTGACTCTAAGCTTAGCTTCAACCCCTATGTCCTATCCATCACTAAGATTGTCTATTTCCACCTCCACCCTGACTTCATTCTCACTGCTGCTGAAATCCTCATCCCCATTTTTGTCATTCCGAGGCTTAACTTCTCCAACACTCTCTTTGCTGGCCTCCCGAGTTCCATCCTGCATTAACTGCAATTCGTCCAGAGCTTTGTCATCCACATTCTATCCCATACAACATAATACTTTCTAATTGTTCCTGTCTGTGTCGGCCCTCATTGTCACCCTCTCCTAAACGCGTGGGGCTGGATTTTGATACTGGGGCGGGTTGGGGTCGTGTTATCCACTTTTCGTGTTATCCACCCGACTGCAGTTGGATGTGGGAGATTGATGCAATTTTCACCTAATTGGGCAATTGAGTTCCAGCATGTGGGAACCCATGACCCAATTAGTGTTTTGAGTCTGAAAGTCGCCTCTGATGATGTCATCATTGCTGCTGCATTGAAGGGCTTTAGAGGCTGCCTGGCCTTTGCTGTGAGAGGACCTGGATACAAAAGTCTGGAGAGAGAGAGAGAGAGAGAGAGACATTAACAGCCTATCCCGCCTCTTAAAGGCGGGACGGAGTCGGGACCAGACACAATTTAATGAAAATTGCGTGGAGGCGGGATGGAGGCGGACTTGTGCCCGCCCGCCAGTTTTCACAATTTTAACCCCCCACACGCCCCCAAACCCACCTCCACAGGTCAATGAAAATCCAGCCATACCCATTATGTTCAAAATCCTTGTCTTTCTTTGCAAATCTCTCAATGGCCACCGCCACCCACCCCCCCCGCCCCCCGCAACCCTTACCTCTGCAATCATCTCCACCCATCTGTTTTCCAGACTCTGCCCTCCTGTACATCCATTCCTCCCTCTGCTCCACCTTTGATGACAGAGCCTTCAGCCACCTTGGCCCCATATTCTAGAACTCTATCCCCATATAACTTTTTCCCCTTTTTCAAAAAGACCCCGCAAAACCTGCTTTTTCGACCGTGCCGACATTCACGCGCCCTAACTCTTCTCCCACCAATGCTCGGCAAGTGTGAAACACTTTGGGAGATGTTACTATGTGAAAGCCACTAAATAAATATAAGTAGTTGTACAACCTTTCAAATTAACTTCGCTCAAATGCAGAAATACGACTGCTCTCGGTGATTTCTCTACTTAAACCCACATCAGTTACTCATTTCCCCTCCCCACATAAACAGGCTGACTTAATTTCAAACATAAATATACCCTATTCAGTATTTCAAAAGGACATGGGGCTTATGTGCTAATGTGACTGAATCTGACATCTATTGAACTTCGCCGGGCCTGAACCAATTTGCCATTTCCTGCGCCTGCTCCGACTGAGATCACACCCATCCAATGGTTTTTCCCCTTTCTTACTTTAGTAGAAGCTGATTGAAGAAGTTTGGTTGGGAACAGAAGGCTCAGCAGACTACTGTGCGCGCGCAAGCACTGTGTATGGACGTGGTCAAGTGCAGGTTTATCTTTTGCTTCTGTTTAATCAACATTTTTTCATGTGGTCTCTGTACGGAGGCCAAGCTATGTTGTAGGAGAAATACCATGTGCGTACGTGTGTGTGTGTGTGTGTGTGAGGGTGGAATGTTAACGCTGACAGGAAGGTGGGTTTGATTTCTATTACAAGCTGTTTCCTTATTTGGAAAGTTGCCTCTGGTCTAAATGGGACTGTTTATTTTGCTCCTGGCTGCGACACTACCAGACTGATTCCAATGTCCAGCTTTGTAATAAAAAATAGAAAATGTCGGAATACATGACAAATCCGTCAGTGTCTGCACAGAGAAAACATCGCTTAATGTTTCAGATATAACTCTTGGTCAGAATGGAAAACTGAAAGATAAACAAGCCTTTCGGCAGGGTTGAGGGAACAAAAGGAGAAAGGGGAGGAGAAATTCTTTAGATTTGAGGTTAGGATCAGATCAGCCATGATCTTATTGAATGGCGGAGCAGGCTCGAGGGGCTGATTGGCCTACTCCTGCTCCTATTTCTTATGTTCTTATGTTCTTAAGCAACAATGGTGAAGGATGGGAGATCTGGGGGCCATGTGTATAAAATCAATGGATAAGGAGCCAGGTCAGAAGTTAGGAAGTAGATCATCTGATCTGCGCTTGGACTGGACACAACGCCTTTCGATCTGATTCTGCTAGGCTCCTCTTAAAATGGGGGCCTGCCCCGGTGTACCTGGCGAAAATGGGGCAGGAGGGCCCATCAAAATCCTCTCACCTGATGTATGTGGCGGCACCTCCTCGGAGGAGATCCTTGGGCAACATAAAAGGGGATGGATGCGCAGCATCAGGGATCTGTGCTCCTTTTCCTCTGCTTTGTGCCCTGGGAACTAACCGTTCACCTCAGCCCCCCGCCGCCACCCCCCCCCCCCCCCCACCCCCCTCACCCACGCCAAGCCCCCAGGAGCAAAGTAGAGGAAATTCAACCCCTTATAAACTGTTTGATTTACTTTGTTCTTGTGGCAGTGAGACCCCACATATGAGTAATCTGCCGGTGGAATTGCCAGCTCTGCTTTGGTGGCATCTGACAGAGAACGGTGTGAGCTGGAAATGGAGTTAGATGCTGGGAGTGGAGGCATAAGGCCAGTGTATATATCACTGCTTACCCGAAACCAGTGCGGCAATGTAGAAGCACCCGCACACTACGACTATTAATAGTTCCCTTCCGTAAGCCTTTACTATTTATGTCATTCTGAAAGCCACAACAATGTTGTGCAATACCCCCAATAATGAAGTCGGCTCGTGGCGTGTGGTTCTCACACGTAAACCTCAATGTAAACTTGCGGGATCCACTGAGGTCGCTAAAAAATTGTAGCGAGAAACATAGAAACATAGAAACATAGGAGCAGGAGTCGGCCATTCGGCCCTTCGAGCCTGCTCCGCCATTCAATATGATCATGGCTGATCCTCTATCTCAATACCATATTCCCACTCTCTCCCCATACCCCTTGATGTCTTTTGTGTCTAGAAATCGATCTATCTCCTTCTTAAATATATTCAGTGACTGGGCCTCCACAGCCTTCTGTGGTAAAGAATTCCACAGGTTCACCACCCTCTGAGTGAAGAAATTTCTCCTCATCTCAGTCCTAAATGTCCTACCCCGTATCCTGAGACTGTGACCCCCCTCGTTGTAGACCCCCCCCCCAGCCAGGGGAAACATCCTCCCTGCATCCAGTCTGTCTAGCCCTGTCAGTAGTGGGTCCTATAATAAAGACAGAAAATGCTGGAAACACTCAGCAGGTCAGGCAGCATCTGTGGAGAGAGAAACAGAGTTAACGTTTCAGGTCGATGGCCTAGCTGTTAGCAATGAACAGCTTTTAAGCAAATACAGAGCCAGGGAAAAGGTTGGGGTGGGGTGTGGGGGCGGGGGCGGGGGTGGGGGGGGGGGGGCAAGGAAAGAACACAAGGGAACAGTCTGTGATAGGTTGGAACTCTAGCTGCCTGACCTGCTCAGCGCTTCCAGCATTATTTTTTGCTTTTACTTCAGATTTTCAGCATCCACGGTATTTAGCATTTGTTTTAACGAATCCAGTAAGTTTGCTTTGGGGTTGCTGCCCGCAGTGTGCAGACTGATGTGCCAGAAACCAATGACATTAACATGTCACTTAACCCAATATAAGAGCAGCTGAAGAGGAAACTGATCATTCATGATGTGTTCTTTATAGCCTCTGGGAATTTCAAAGAACACAATATCAACAACAACAACAACTTGTATTTATATAGCGCCTTTAACGTAGTAAAACGTCCCAAGGCGCTGCACGCACATTTTAAGACAAAAAATTTGACACCGAGCCACATAAGAAGAAATTAGGGCAGGTGACCAAAAGCTTGGTCAAAGAGGTAGGTTTTAAGGAGCGTCTTAAAGGAGGAAAGAGAGGTAGCGAGGCGGAGAGGTTTAGGGAGGGAATTCCAGAGCTTAGGGCCTAGGCAACAGAAGGCACGGCCACCAAAGGTTGAGCGATTTATAATCAGGGATGCTCAAGAGGGCAGAGTTAGAGGAGCGCAGATATCTCGGGGGGGGGGAGGGGGTTGTGGGGCTGAAGGAGGTTACAGAGATAGGAAGGGGCGAGGCCATGGAGGGATTTGAAAACAAGGATGAGAATTTTGAAATCGAGGCGCTGCTTAACCGGGAGCCAATGTAGGTCAGCGAGCACAGGGGGTGATGGGCGAACGGGACTTGGTGCGAGTTAGAGAATGGGCAGCCGAGTTTTGGATCACCTCAAGTTTACGCAGGGTGGAATGTGGGAGGCCAGCCAGGAGTGCGTTGGAATAGTCAAGTCTAGAGGTAACAAAGGCATGGATGAGGGTTTCAGCAGCGGATGAGCTGAGGCAAGGGCGGAGACGGGCAGTGTTACGGAGGTGGAGGTAGGCGGTCTTTGTTATGCTGCGGATATGTGGTCGGAAGCTCATTTCAGGGTCAAATATGACACCAAAGTTGCGAACAGTGTGGTTCAGCCTCAGACAGATGTTGAACAAAGACAGGTGTTATTGTCTAAAGTCAAATACATGTGGGTGGTTATCAATCACAATATACTATTTATTATATTATAATTATTATGTATTAAATTTGGTACATGGGCACGTATTTCATTTAAAATTCATTAAAAGTATCTGCAGTACCTGTTACTCCTGTAATTTAAACAGGAGCTCACCAGTATGGCTGCAAGCTAAGTCGAGACTTCCTAGCGCCGATGTTTCCTGAATGGCGTTATGGGGGCGGAGCCTCTGCCTACATTACAGGAAGGATGGGATTGCACTGGAGAGAACACAGAGGAGATTTACGAGGATGTTGCCTGGGCTGGGGAATTTTAGCTATGAGGAACGATTGGATAGGCTGGGGCTTGTTTTCTTTGGAACAGAGGAGGCTGAGGGGAGACCTAATTGAGGTGTACAAAATTATGAGGGGCCTAGATAGAGTGGATAGGAAGGACCTATTTCCCTTAGCAGAAGGGTCAATAACCAGGGGGCATAGATTTAAAGTAATTGGTCGGAGGTTTAGAGGGGATTTGAGGGGAAATGTTTTCACCCAGAGGGTGGTGGGGGTCTGGAACTCACTGCCTGAAAGGGTGGTAGAGTCAGAGTTCATCAGGTCGGCCATGGATTTTGACGCCTATTTATTTTTGAGAAACAATCAAAAAACATTTTGCTGTCTTTGAATAAACCTCTTACAAATTTCTTTCTAAATTCTTTCACTATAGATGTGCACTCCTCCTCACCCCACACTGCCAGGTTGCAGGACAGTATAATAACATCATGGGAGATTCATTAGTAATGCATTAAAATTGATATCGTAGTGCATGTGGACATCACACTCCAGATTGTAGAATAAAATTTTTTTAGAGCAGTGTTGGAAACCACTCAGCCCGTGAAGCTATGTCACATTCCAGACAACACGCTGTTGTTGATGCAAAATGGTCTTGAAATGCTGGGTGCTTCTCAACTACAACCTAAAACTAACAGGCACATTCCAATTTGATAGGTTCCCTGACAAAACAACAATTAAACTCTGAGTGGCCTCAAACTGTACTTACTGGTGGCAATTAGACGTTCTGGCTCGAAGGGGCAAGTCACCTGAGACGCAACTCCCTCTTAGCAGCAGGATAATACACGGCATAATACCACCTTCGTGAAACAGCATCACTGATTTAACGTGAGAAACAGCACAGGAAAGGCTTTTAGATTTTCAGCTGATAAGTTCAAAATGTTACAAGACTGAAGACAAGCCAAACTTACAAATCACAGTGAATCGTCACGGTGCTAAGTCGTTATATACATACAGCGACACATACTCTGCACGGGGTCAAACTTTCTGTTATTGTTGATCGGGTGGAGTAGTTATTGCAGTCGCAATGGAATCTACGGGTGACATGCTGTCTCACGAGAGACTTTGAGCTAAGCTTCAGTGTAGACAAGGTCATGGTCACCGTTCTCTGCAGGTACAACAGTGATTTATCACTGTCAGAATCAGGCAGACAAAGGATGCACAACAGGGACAAGCGCTAAGTGACGTCAGACCAAATAATTCAATGGTGCTGCTGCCGCTGCAAGTGAGCAGTAACGGCAAATTTTATGAATTTGTGCTGCCAGTGTAAAGCTTCACCTGCGCGTATTAGAAATGCAGGATTTTTCTGATCATTAAAACGAAGGGAAGAAAAGTCCTGGAAGAGCCATTGACCTCCATGCCCGAACCTTCGATGTGTCGTCATGGCCGGTCAAACTCACCCCAGGATTGCAAATTAGCAAAAAATTATTCCTACACTGCAATGGGAACTTCAAATCACATTCAAAACTGGACCAGTTCAGACCGCTGCAGCTAACATATGAGTTTGGACCAAATTAAGAGCAAGATATATATTTCTCAAAAAAAAACTATTTACGTGGTGCAATATGTTGCTGAATTTCACGGGTGCTACACGGGCTTCTTGGTAGGGTAGAGGAGTCCGAACCCCTGGAATCATCTAGGAAACGGATCTTAGATAGGAGTACTGTAGGTTGCAGAATGGATGATCTTGGCAAGGGTGAATGGCCTTCCTCATATGTATCCATCTTCCACCATTTTGGACAGACAGTAACAGAAGTTTATTTGCCTATACAAACAGATCCCCCATGGTATCGCTCAGAAGATACATTAAAGTGTGACATCTGAAATGTGACAGCTAAAGTGTGACAGAAAGAACATGCAAAACTTGAACTGCACGCTATACACAAGATTTTTAATATAATGGGCCGTATATTCCGATGCCTATGGGTGTGTACGCGCTGTGTACACACCCGTAGGGACATCGGAAATGCCGGTTTCAGGAATGCGAAGCGCATGTGCTGAAAACTGGCATTTCCGATCTGTCAAGAATCCTCTTGACAGATCGGACGCCTGCCCTGGAGAAGGGCCTCTGCGGGCGGATAGTTCCGCTTTCCGGAGAACCTCCGCCCGCAGAAAACCCTTAGAAATCTTACGCTTGGTAAAAGCAGCGTATGGCCTGGTTTTACCAGCATAAGAGTTGAAAAAAGTTTTTTAAAAATTCACACATTTATAATTTAAAAATACTTTTATAAAAGGTATGTTTATTTTTTAGCCCCATAAAAAACTTTAATTATTTTTTTTTAATTAAATTTTTGTTTAAAATATTTAATTTATTGTAATTTCAACTCATTTTAAAAATGTGATTTAAAAAAAAAATTATTTAATGCTTTACAGTGTTTTTGGTGTGATCTCCATTCATATATTTGCCAGGTCTATCTGTCAAGTGTATGAAGGGAGATTCCCTTCTTTGATTGGCTCCCCATGGCCCACGTGATCCCAGGGATGCTTGCGAACCGCCTGCGCCCCTGGGATACGTGGGCCCGGCGCATTTGGAGTTTGGAGAGGCCCAGGAGCGGAAGTGTCCGGACCGCGGGAGCCCTCAGGTAAGTGCATAGATTTTTCCAGATCGGAGGCCTCTGCAAGCAGGAAGCCTCCGATCGGAAAATACGGGCCCATTAGAGATGTTTCAGAGCCATGTCTGGAAGGGACTTACTGACTTACAGGAGCCTGATTTTATTTTGCTCGGTAGGTGCAGCTGATTTTCTATGAGGGTCTCTTGGATATTAATTGGCGATGTTGGATTCTGCGATGATCCGGTGAGTCTCAGCAGCTGTTTCCCCTGGCAGCTATCCGTTCAATTGTCCAATGATCAGGAAGGGCAAGAGGGTAGTAGAGCTATTTATCGGAGACAATGGCCACGAATTTTATTCTGCTGAGGGGGGCGGGTTTGGAGGCGGGCCTGTCGCGAAAATCGGAGAAATTGGGGGTGGGGCTGCGAACCCGCCTCCATCCCGCCTCCACGCAACTTTCGGAAATGGCGGGTCAGCCGCTCCCAAACTGTACTGACACCCAACAGCGGGACAGGTTGTTAAGGCAGTTAACGGGTCGTTAACTGCCTGGTTAATCCTATTTCAAAGGGCTGATCGTATTTTCGTGGTTTTTCAAGATGCTGCCCGCCTTCATCAAAAACACGCCTGGTTGATGGAGGCCTGTTCATCTCGGACCTCAATAGCTGACAGCTGCTCGAGCAGCTTTAAAGCGGTCCTGCAATCTCTCATTCTGTCACATGCCACAACTTAGTGGCTTGAGGTTTGGGAGACATTTTGGTGCTCCACTAATATTTGTGAGGTTAGAGTCTGACATCCATCTGCAGCGTCAGCGCCTTGGAACACCCTCTGGCCACTTTCCACCCATTTAGGATCTATACATGCAGAGCATTCATTTTTCCAATAGTTGGAGGTGGGGGTTTCTGTCTAAGGTAAGAAAAAACATTAGAATTGTTATGAACAAGGAAAGTTCTTCTTCTGAAGCCACTGAGCTCTGCTGGGGCTACAGTTTCACATTTGCCAGTCACCTTCCAGGACCTCACCGTTCGTCATTTTACAGACCACGTAAAACAATGTTGGACCCAGAGGCCAGCTTCAAACCCACATCTTATTCCTTGTATAGACTGACATGAATCTTGTCATTCATGTACGAAGTAACACTGGGCGGCCTGCTGGTGGCGCTGTCCAGGGAGAGTATAAATACTCGGGCATGGGCCCAGCTTGCTTAACACATTCCTCAACAGGAACTAGTAAAGAACACAACTAGATCTCCATGTTGGAAAACAGTTGATTAAAGCTTTGTTTAACGCTTAGACCAAGTGCCTAGTAGTTTTCTTACATCATAGACCACTTCTTTCTACCTCCACAACATTATCGTCATTACCGCTACCTCATCCCCACCCCTGCTGAAATCCTTATCCATGCTTATCTCACCTCTTTGCTAGATTTCTCCTCCTTTCAAAACCTTCCATCACCATAGACTCCAATTTGCCCAAAACTCAGCCATCTGATCTGAACTAACTCCTTGCTGACCTACATCGGCTCCCTGCCAGCACCATGTTATCCAATTGCGTGGGGCTATGGTGGAGGGAACAGGGAAATGGAGCTGAGCCCAATCCTGTCCTCAATTGACATTCACACGCGCACAGTCTTCGACAAGTCATTGGATAATGATCAAGGGTAGAAAAATTAGCTGAATCACCCCAGCTCTGGGGAACTGAGGCCCATTGTAGAACCTCTGCCCTGGTTGAAATCAGCGCGGATGGGAAATTGAGTATGGAACCTCCCTGGTCTGGGTGGCTTGGTTGGATTGCCTAAATACAAGAAAATTGGGCAGCCTCCATTGACAGAGCACGGGCCTCCCCACTTGACTGTTCTGTAATTGCTACGATCCAATGGCCCCAGGTATACACTCATTATCTGAGCTTACAGGGAGATGTCTCTCCTTTCCTTATCTCAATTTCTCTAATCTGTCCTTCTCCTGTTCATAGTTTTCCCATGCTAACATCTGCCAATAAGAGCAGCTCAGATGCCTGGACAGAACTGAGACCTTCTGTTAATGATAAAAAGCTCTTTGAATTCTGAACACCATTTCTATGGTCCTATTTCAGTAAATCACCAATTGCCATGGAGTAACCTATAGGTCAGCTTTTAAATATTGTTGCTAGACAACAAATTGTTTTTTTTAGTTTATATAAGCCTATTAAAACTAAAAGTATAAAGGGACAGATTTTCCTGTCCCTATGCCTGGGGCTATTGGATCACCTGGACATAGCAAATACAGAACAGTCAGGTGGGGACGCTTGTGCTCTGTTAATGGAGGCTGCCCCATTTTCCTGTATTTGCTGTGCCCAGGTGATCTATTTGCCCCCAGGACAAGAACAGGAAAATCCGCCCCATATTCATTTTAATTAACGTCTAGTTTGGTACAACCAAGAACAAATTGCATTTATATAGCGACTTTAACATAGTAAAACGTCCCAAGATGCTTCACAGGGGTGCAACCAGACCAAAATTGACACTGAGCCAAAGAATGAGATATTCGAACATGTGCCTAAAAGCTCGGTTAAAGAGGTAGGTTTTAAGGACCGTCTTAAAGGAGAGAGCGGTGGAGGTGCAGAGAGGATCAGGGAGGGAATTCCAGAGCTCAGGGCCATCAATGGTGGGACAAAGGAAGTGGGGGATGCACAAGAGGCCACAGTTGGAGGAACGCAGAGTTCTCGGAGGGTTGGAATGTGTTTTGAGGGAACCTTTCAAATGCAATTCCTTTACACAAAGAGAATTTTCCATTTATAACTCTTGCCTCTACTCACGCCCTCGCAGGGTTAAACAATTTCTGTTTGTAGGTACTGGATATTTCTAACGTACTCCTCGGCAATCAGCTGCTGCCATTCTAGTCACTCTTGATCTCTGTCTGTGCTTCTCCCTTTCCCCCTTTGTTTCGGTCAGCCCTGCACAGGGGTTCGACAGCCACACCGCGCCACTTCTAATCAAGGGTTTGCCCCTCAAATGCTGGCTTATTTTTCCCCGACAGATGCTAACCCAACAGCTGTATATTTCCAGCATTTTCTGCTTTATTTCAGAATTCCAGCAGTTGCCGTCTTTCTTCCCAACAATACCCATTCTCATCGTACCGTGCACACAAAGACAGGACCAAATCAACTGAACCTATTCGTGAACAGACTGATTTGAATGACTGTAATTGAAGCATACACAACTTGGCTCTGCGATACTCAGAGGACATCACTTTCTTAAAGGAGTCCAGCTGCACTCTTTAGAATGCAAGAGCTGGCAGGTCTATTGGAGCTTTTGAATAGAATGGTGAATTTACAAGGGCTTCATGGTACAACAAAACAGCAGGCAATGGTCATGTGGTGTGAAGGCAGTGATTATTTGTCTCTCTCCTCAGCCACTAACGAGCTTCTTGAGATGTCACATTCTTGTTGTCTTTAAACTGGCAGTGAAGTATTGATGGCAACTAGGTGAAAACAAATAAGGCTCATTAGGTTGAGCTTGTGTTAAGATGCCAGAGTCACCACCCATAATTAACAGCGTGTTATTCAAATGTCGCTCGACTGTTCACTGAGCATCACATATGAGCTGGCATTTCGAATTCTCGTTTAAAATTGCGGCTAAGAAGTGTATTCAAATGCTGCTAACAAATGTAAATTCATTGTTCTGCTAATGAGCATAGATGTTATTAAAATTGTGAATGAAATAAAAGGCTAATTTAAAAAGATTATGTGGTAGATTTCCCTGGTCCTGCGAATAGAGGGAAATTGGGTATGGAGGAGCAGGAGCTTGTAAGGCAACCAGGCCCGATTTTCTGGTATTCGCTTCACCGAGCTGATCCAGTACACCAAGACGCAGGGCCAGGAAGATGTACCAAATTTCTCTTCCCCGGTATTCTCCCCTTGTGGTGATGTGGTACTACGAGCACCGGTCACTCTCCAATACCTGATTCAACAACAACAACAACTTGTATTTATATAGCGCCTTTAACGTAGTAAAACGTCCCAAGGCGCTTCACAGGAGCGTAATCGCACAAAAATTGACACCGAGCCACATAAGGAGATATTCCGACAGGTGAGGTAGGTTTAAGGCATGCCTTAAAGGAGGAAAGAGAGTTAGAGAGGCAGAGAGCTAAAAGGAGGGAATTCCAGAGCTTAGGGCCCAGGCAACTGAAGGCACAGCCTTGATTCTGGTTCCTGTAGCCATTCTTCAGATGTGAGTCTAGATATTAAAGGGACGATTCTTCTGTGTTCACTTTGCTGGCGGGCAGCCTCGCCCACTGGCTGTGATCTTCTGTCCGTATCGGAAATTCGGGCACAGTTACTTTCCCCCACAGGTTTCTGTTCATTGTTTTTAGTGGATGGAGAACTGTGGGGGTCGCACACCTGAGCTCCCAATATGAGCAGCCAGGCCAGTGTTATGAATGGATGGTACTGGTGGGCACCTCACCCACTAGTCGTGCATGTTGGGAAATTGCAGGTACATTGCATCACCATTCTCTATCCATCACTGGATGGATTGTAGCCGCACATCTGGGATTTCTCGATATATACAAATGGGGGTGAAGCTCCCTGTGGGATTTCCCGATATACACAAACGGGGGTGAAGCTCCCTGTAGGATTTCCCGATATACACAAATGGTGGTGAAGCTCCCTGTGGGATTTCCCGATATACACAAATGGGGGTGAAGCTCCCTGTGGGATTTCCCGATATACACAAATGGGGGTGAAGCTTCCTGCCAGTAGCGCACATTCATAAAATCAGCTATATATTGTCCTTTGCCTCCATTGTTTACTAGGTCCATTGGAGTCTGATTTGGAAAATTGAGGTTTGATCTTTTGGGCACATGCAGAAGACCAGGGCCTGGATTTTCCTGTGAAGTACTGCCAGTTTTTGGAGCAGTGAACTGAGTAAAAATAGATTCTTAGAAGCTACCACCTCAAATCCGCCACAAATAAAACTGCACCTGAATTATAATTCCGAAAAGCACCAGTCCCTTTAAGGTCTGCTGGGAGCTTGACCCGCCTCATTTAAATGAGGTCAATGAGAAGTGGCTAACCCACCTGACCTATTACCCTCAACATCTGCCCCCCAAAATTCCTGCCACTATATAAATGGCGGCAGGAGCTGCAGGAAGGTATCCCTGAGGCACATACCACAATGAGGAGGCTGTTTTGTGTGCTGTTACTGAAGGTTGGTGTTACATAAATACGGTGGCAATAAGAGCAGGTCAGAGGCTGGGTATTCTGTGGCAAGTGTCTCACCTCCTGACTCCCCAAAGCCTTTCCACCATCTACAAGGCACAAGTCAGGAGTGTGATGGAATACTCTCCACTTGCCTGGATGAGTTGCAGCTCCAACAACACTCAAGAAGCTCGACACCATCCAGGACAAAGCAGCCCGCTTGATCGGCACCCCATCCACCACCTTAAACATTCACTCCCCTCCACCACCGGCGTACCGTGGCTGCAGTGTGTACCATCTACAAGATGCACTGCAGCAACTCGCCAAGGCTTCTTCGGCAGCACCTCCCAAACCCGTGACCTCTTCCACCTGGGTCAAAATCCTGGAACTCCCTACCTAACAGCACTGTGGGAGTACCTTCACCACACGGACTGCAGCGGTTCAAGAAGGCGGCTCACCACCACCTTCTCAAGGGCAATTAGGGATGGGCAATAAATGCTGGCCTTGCCAGCGACGCCTACATCCCATAAACTAATTTTAAAAAACTTTGCCCGCATATCGATCTCTTAAGTACTTTGGAGGTTCAGTCAAGACGTTTCACTTAGCTCTGGTCAAAACACTGCTTTGCACTGGGGACATGATTTTCCCAATGGGAATCCCTCTATTCATATGCTATGGGGAGGAAGAGGTTAGATTAGAGACTCTTAGGCTGCGAATTTCCCAGTGGAGGCGGGAGAGCTGGTTTCCGGGTTTCAGTCACGAACGTGGCTGCAGCCACTCTGTCAAAGAGATTTTCCCTTGATTGGCCTTGTTAAGCCCGCCCTGCGGGCTTCCCAGCCAATTAACAGGAAGCGGGTCTGATGATGTCATTTGACATTTGACGTCATTTGACGTTTCCTACCCACTGTCAATCTTTGCTATTTTGACAGCGGACCCGCCTCCAAACCCACCTTCTGAGCGCCGGCAAATTCGTAGCCTTAGAGTGAGGCATCACAGAAGGCATTTTTTCCCTACGTGATCATATATGCTCACCAAGGTCTACAGACCAAGAAGGTCTTACTTAGACTTTTCTGACCATCAGTACCTCAGGAGGTTGCGCTTTCCCGCAGAGGCTGTTGGGGAAATATGTCAATTCCTGGTTGAACACCTGCAGCCTACTTTTAGCAGGAGAACAGCATTTTCTGTACCAGTCAAGGTCACCTCTGCCCTGAATTTCTTTGCATCTGGATCTTTCCAGGCAGCATCAGCTGCCCTTTGCCACATTAGTTAGGTAACTGCCACCATTAAAGCCAGAAAGACACAGATGCTCTACTCAGGAGGGCTGTGCAATTCATATCCTTCCCAGTGAAACAAGACAAACAAATAAAAAGGGAGCTATCCAGTTCTACAGACTGGCAGGGTTCCCACAGGTGTGTAAGGAGAAATTGACAGAAAACATGTAGCACTCAACGCCCCATATGCCAAGCCTATCAATCTTATGAACAGGAAAGGCATTAATTCTATCAATGTTCCATTTTAAAATTCTCACCCTTGTTTTCAAATCCCTCCATGGCCTCGCCCCTCCCTATCTCTGTAATCTCCTCCAGCCCCACAACCCCCCCGAGATATCTGCGCTCCGTCAATTCTAGCCTGTTGGGCATCCCCAATTTGAATTGCTCTGTCATTGCCGGCCTAAGCTCTGGAATTCCCTCCCTGAACTTCTCCACCTCTCTACCTTTCTTTCTTCCTTTAAGACACTCCTTAAAACCTACCTCTTTTCTGCCCTAATATCTCCTTACGTAGCTCGGTGTCAAATTTTGTTTGGTAACGTTTCGGTAAAGCGCCTTGGGACATTTTACTACGTTGACCAAATTTTTGTTCACCTGTCCTAATTTCTCCTTATGTGGCTCGGTGTCAAATTTATTGGGCTTGATTTTGCCAGGCCCGAGGAGGCGGGATTGGAGGCGTGTGGGGTATTAAAATTGCAAAAAATGGCGGGCGGGCCTGACCCCGCCTCCATCCCACCTCCGAGCAATTTTCCCAAATGCGTGGTTTCTGATCCATCTCCGTCCCGCCTCCAAGAGGCAGGATAGGCCCTTAACAACCACTTAATTGCCTCTATAATCCTATTTTGAGAGGCCTTTCTGATTTTAACACTTTTCCAACGTGATGCACGCCTCCTGTGAAACACAACGGTGAAACCTGGCGGTAGCACACTTGGATTGCTGACTATCAGCTGCAGGTCCACCATTAAGAAGGAGATCTGATCAATCATCATGGGGGAACTTTTAGCAGTCATAACCATGGTGGTGGTAAAAAAAATCTGGGAGCAGACTTGGGTCTCCTGCTGCTCATTTTGCCTCCAGGTCCCTCTCACAGCAAAGGCCAAAAGCTTCCCAGTCTTTGCAGACCTTAAATGCAGCAGCAATGATGACATCATCAGAGACGACTTTCAGACTGAAAAAACTAATTGGGTCATGGGTTCCCACATGCTGGAACTCAATTGCCCAATTAGGGGAAAATCAAATAATTCTCCCACATCCAATTGGAGTCGGGTGGCTAACACGAAAAGCGGATGACACGACCCCAGCCCGCCCCAATGACAAAATCGAGCCCATTGTCTTAAAATACTTCTGTGCAGCGCGTTGGGACGTTTTACTACGTTAAAGGCGCTATATAAATACAAGTTGTTGTTGTTGTTGTTGTTAAAGGCACTATATAAATATAAGTTGTTATTGTTGTTGTCGTTCAGCTAGTGTATGATGCAGATTAGCTCGCAGAAAACCTCATCTGCCTCTCATCTGTTCCTCATCATGTTTAATGTCAACCTTTTGGTTATTGATCAGTTCGTTGTACAAGCAAATGCAGAAAATGTCATAGTCGGCAGGAGACACTTTACAACAAAATGCTAAGTGCTTTTGGTCAAATGCAGGCAACTGTAAGTATTTTTCTTCAAATGTAATTTTTATGACTAGACATGTTGATAAGACAATTAGTGATAAGTAAGATCTATGTTTATTGAAAGGCAAGCACAGGCTAATCCCCATAATCTCCTACTGCAGACTTTTATAGTTCGATGGAGGTTACGCAAATCAATACGTTTTCCCAGGGAACATGATTACATCATAAATCACTGTTTACTGATCGCTTTGCTGCTTCTGATCCTGGTGCATTGTGGGAATGTTGTTTTTTTTAACTCATAAAATGGCCCAGAGAATTTGTAGAAAGAAATGGAAGTTCTTGAGAAGTATGCTTGATGATGCCTGCTATATGTATTTTTGTATAAGCTGAACCTTGCATGTGAAATTTTTGAGAAATGATTGGCGATTATCAAGCACTGTGTTTTGAGGAAAAACAGCTATTGTCTTTCATGTATAATTAATATTACATTGAATTTTACAGCACAGCAACAGGCCATTCAGCCCAACTGGTCTATGCTGGTGTTTATGCTCCACACGAGCCTCCACCCACCTTACTTCATCTCACCCTAACAGCATAACCTTATATTTCTTTCTCCCTCATGTACTTATCTAGCTTCCCCTTAAATGCATCTATACTATTGAAAAAGAAAAAAGAAAGACTTGCATTTATATAGCGCCTTTCACGACCACCGGACGTCTCAAAGCGCTTTACAGCCAATGAAGTACTTTTGGCGTATAGTCACTGTTGTAATGTGGGAAACGCGGCAGCCAATTTGCGCACAGCAAGCTCCCACAAACAGCAACATGATGATGACCAGATAATCTGTTTTTGTTATGTTGATTGAGGGATAAATATTGGCCAGGACACCAGGGATAACTCCCCTACTCTTCTTCGAAATAGTGCCATGGGATCATTTACATCCACCTGAGAGAGCAGACGGGGCCTCGGTTTAACGTCTCATCCGAAAGACGGCACCTCCGACAGTGCAGCACTCCCTCAGATATTGACATATACAACATTAGTGCTATCAGTTACAGTACGAAAACTAAATAACAGAAGCGTTAAAACTGAAGCCCTAGTGTGAGTAGCTGGAGACTTTCACAGTTCAATTAGGATTGAAGTAAAATTTCTGTAACAAAATTAAAATACCACAATTCACAATTTTAGAATTTTGTTCCATGATTTTGATTAAAAGATTTTTTTTTATTGAGAAACCTAGCTGAAGGTGCAAGGCCCCGAGTACAATACCAAGCCTGAAAAGTGTAGGAGAGATCAGATAAATCAAGAAATAGTTAGGCGAAGCCAAGCCTTGGTGTTAAAAGCTTGTAGATTGTAGGAGGGACAACTTAGAGAGGTATGGAGATGCGGTTTTGAGTACCTGAGAAAGAATGAGTTTGACTATGAAATAAAGTCTTGATTCCAATAGAGTAAAGACACAGGCAGGAAGAAGAGCATTTAGGATGGTATATTTAGAACTTGGGAGAATCAAGGAAGGAAAGTTCAGTGGAGCAATCACCAAATAATATTCATCAAATAAAAAGACAATAAAAGGTTGCAACTGAGAGGTTGGAGCCAATGGGTGAGAGGATTGCTAATCAGAAAACAAGCTTTTCTTGTTTCCTGTCCAATAGTGTGAGAGAGGTGTTAGAAGTACTTTATAGAGTGTTAGGTTATTAAGAGAGAAAAAGCTGTTTGGCCCAAAAGAGAAAATAAGCTTTTTGGAGGCAGCTTTAGCAATGAAGAAGTGTAAGGCCAAAGTGTTCAAAAGCAAAGTTCCAGAGGTGTGTAACATCGGCAATAAGATCACCAGCTGAATGATCATGCCAAAATTTATGCTGATGATCAAGTATTCGACCAGGACTTTCAGTTCTTTCCACCTCATTTTCCTGCCCTTTTCCCTCTCGCCTGAAGGCAATGACTCATGCTTCAGTATCGTTCCACTGACACTGGCACCTCATCCAAATGGCCATTCTTCATGTGCGCTGACATCCAATGCTTCATACTTTCCAACCAAGGCCATTGAGCATTGTTCAGGAGCAGGTTTACTCGCTGATATTTACCTTCCCCAACATGGGGACATTGTGGTCAACTGTAACATCTCCTACCAGTCTCGAGCATCAAACGTTGAACCTGGTCTCCTGATCAGTATGAATAATACTAGACCAGATGATACATTCATCCAGTGAAGAGGAAGCTTTTGCACATGTGATGATTACAGAGGTGTACTTGATTCTGGGTTGTTTTGGATTTCATATACAAGCTGAAAGCCAGCAAAACCACCTGTCCATCTTGGCAATTCGTCAGTCATCTATGCAGTTTTGTAAAATATACACAAGATTCTTCCCCCCTCAATTCAGCTACAGGAAATGGTAAGAGCAATATCAGGGTGAACTAATCAGAATGATAAAGGCGGGAAAGCCTGCAGCCGAAGGACGAAGCCTTGAAACGTCATACGTTGACGTTCTCTGTAACCGGCTCTCCCTTAATTGGCCTGCTAAGCCCGCTGGGCGGGCTTAACAAGGTCAATCAAGGGAAAATAGCGTGAGTTGACCAGAAGTTGATGGAGGCGGGACTGAAACCCGACAAGTGGAAGTCTCGCCTCCAAAAGCTCCCCATTGGCAAAATCCAGCCCTACGAGTTTAAGTATAAGTTCAGCCCAGACTATGTGTGACAGTATCCAAGCCGCACCTGAAAAAGTTCTACATAAAAAAAGTTTGCCTAATTCTTATCGGACATGAAACCAAAGTACAAAGCTGCCCCTACCTCCGCACTTAAGTCAGTCAAAGCAAGCGTTATTCTGCACCTGGAATATATTAGAAAAAACAAAAAAGCCTCACATGAAAGTATAGAAAATTTGTTGATCGATATCTGCAAAAAATAATTCTTAGCAACTATTGTTCCTTAGAGAAGTAACTGCTCTTGGAAACCTCTCCAGCCAAAATTCTTTTCTACACAACCTCAGGTCAGAGTGCTCTAACCCGTTATAATACCCAGTTCCTCAGTCTGGCTCCTCTTTAAACAACGGCAATCAAATACATTTCCGGTTCTTTGTAGATTAACACTGTTGCTTGGGTCAAAAAAACGGTGGGGAGGAGCTTGTGATGGAACATTAGTTACCAGTGGGCTCCAACTCAACATAGAAACATAGAAAAATAGGAGCAGGAGTAGGCCATTTGGCCCTTCGAGCCTGCTTCGCCATTCAATATGATCATGGCTGATCCTCCATCTCAATACCATATTCCCGCTCTCTCCCCATACCCCTTGATGCCTTTTGTGTCGAGAAATCTATCTATCTCCTTCTTAAATATATTCAGTGACTTGGCCTCCACAGCCTTCTGTGGTAGAGAATTCCACAGGTTCACCACCCTCTGAGTGAAGACATTTCTCCTCATCTCAGTCCTAAATGTCCTACCCCCATATCCTGAGACTGTGACCCCCTCGTTCTAGACTCCCCCCAGCCAGGGGAAACATCCTCCCTGCATTCAAATTGAAGCTAGGACCTTCTGGAACCTAGACTTTGTCCTCCACAGTCCAGCAGGATACGTTGGGCCCTCTCTTTTGTATCAGCAGGGAAATGCAGACTGAGCCAGTGAAGGAGCTGGAGCTGGAATAGTTAAAATAGTAGCGTTAGATGATGGGACAGTGCTCATGGAATTTATGTGGTTTAGGAGAGCCTTGGGAGGAATTCGTGGAACCTGCTCTTTGGTATTAGTCTCTGCTTTCTTACAATGTTATGCATAGTCCAATATGGAGCTAATGTACTCCATTCACCATTGTTGGAAAATAACATTTGCCAATGCATTCCATTCTCAAATACCTTCTTAATAGGAGTATGGATTGGTGCACGCTCAGAAGCATTCTGCGTTAAAAAGCACATCATGCGTACAAGCCCATATACAGTTTAAATGATTTCCAAATTGACATCCTATTCTTGTGGTTCGCTTAGCGATTTCATATTTAACCTACCCTGCCTGTCATTCTAAGTTTGTTTTACCTTTTTAATCTATTTTTATTTACAATTCCATCCCCCCCACCCCCCTCATCTCAGCTGGGGCGCCAGTTGGGCTGGTATAATTGACCTCAGTGCTCCGGATATCTTGAGCATGATCACTATGCCCCCCCACCCGGTCTGTGCACATCGAGTGAGAGCATGAGCAAGCTCAGTTGTGATGCTTTCCACAGTCGACTAACCTGTTGACATTCATTTTCTGGCCTCGCACGTTAACAAAAAAAAATGAGCACTTGGATGAGATATTGGAGGAGCCAGTGGATGCATATCCTTCATCGTCACTGGGCCAAATCGGACAGCTTTGCCAGTGTCAAATGTACCCAGAGGACGAATATACTTAAAAAAAAATACTCCCACTGAAACTGTAGCAGAAGGCGGGAGGATCACGAATTATGCCAGGGCTAAGATACACCGGGTCCCGGCTACTCCAGGAATTCCTACGGGGCCTTGTGAGGTGGGAGCCACGGGGCGTGGACTCCGCGCGGAGAGTTCCCGTGTTCCGGAGCTGGCGAGACGTCGGTGGACTGGGCCAGGTGGATTCCCGAGAAACTCTCTCCACCTGGCTACCCCTCTCCCTACCTTCACAAACCTACCTCTTTGACCATGCTTTTGCTCGTCTCCTCCAAGATTTTTCTCCTTATACCAATTGGCATCCGTGCTGCCTGTTTTGAAGCGCTTTGGGACATTTACTGTGTTAAAGGTGTTCAAAAAATGCCAGATGTAAGCCATCCCTTTTCCTTGTTTATATATAAAATCATTATAATTACAATACTATAGTCAAAATAGATTGATTAGGTTGGAGAAGCTGGATTTGTTTCCATTAGAGCAAAGGCGGTTGAGGGGTGATTTGACAGAGATGTACAGGATTATGACGGGTTTGGATAGGTTAGATGGGGAAAGGCTGTTCTCACGAGTTGATGGTACAAGGACTAGGGGACACAGATTTAAGGTTTTGGGCAAGAGATACAGGGGGACGTGAGGAAAAACTTTATTTACGCAGCGAGTGGTGAGGACCTGGAACTCGCTGCCGACAGAAGTGGTGGAAGCGGAGACACTCAATGTTTTCAAGGGGAGACTGGATAGGCACTTGAGGGAAATAAACTTGCAGGGCTACGGGGATAGAGCGGGGAAATGGGACTGACTGGATTGCTCCACAGAGAGCCGGCGCGGACTCGATGGGCCGAATGGCCTCCTTCTGTGCCATTATGACTCTACATGATTATAAACTCAATATGCCAAGAATTTGTAAAAGTATTTGCAGCTGACTAGTGTAGCAATAAGAACATTTCAGTCAGACAACTCACTCCGAAGCTGGTCACTGTGTCAGTGGATTTGCTGCCTCTCCTCAGAGAAATACATTGTGAAATATTATAAATGGTGTAGATAAAATTCCTCTGAGCTAGCATCCATTTTAATACTGCACAATGAGATTATGGTATTGAATATGACTGGCAAGTGGAGTTAGTGTTAAATGAGTTTGGTTCACTCACTTGGATCGAAGCCAATAAACCAATCAGCTTGTGCACATTACACTGCATATAAGTGTACAATACAGTATTTCCTAGTCCAGATTTTTCAAAAAAACACACCATTCGAATGCTTTACTTCAGCTCTAAAACTTTTGGTGCTGATTTGAACCTCACTATCACATGGAAAACAGCGTAGGTATTAGAAAGGTTTCACATATAAGCTGTTCAGGCCCCTTTATCACATCCCACATACGATTCAGCAGATCCCAAGGTTTAGCCCCAGGTTTTAAGAAAGATCTTTTTTTTATTACACTCCATGAAGGCAGCTAATAACTAAAGATACTCTGACAGGTCTAATGTAGGAGGATAAAACCTGCAGAGTTGCAGGATAGTTAAACCCAGAAATATAACCAGGATTACAGCTTAATGAATGATGGTGCTGGGGAGATGGGAAGCCACGGCAGAGACTGCTGTCTTGCTTTGCAATTTTTGACCGTCAAATTCAAACCAGATTATTGATATTAAATTACTCACTGGTCCCACAGTGAGACATAAGGCAGTATCATTGATTTTTAATAGTGCCAATCATTTCAGTTTGAGTGAAGTCCTTCTCTGGCTGGTAAACCACGATAGAATTTAGCTTTCAAATTTATGTATAAAGAAAGCAGTTAGATTGAGTCACACTTTATCAATAATTACGTTGATTCTAACCAATCGGGAGCATCTGTAGTGGCTGTTACTATAGCCTGTTTCTTACCAACACCCCCCCCCCCCCCACCCCCCATCTTCAGATTGGAGTGGTACCATGTGCAATTAGGTCAGAAGAGGATCAACAGGCCATTGGCCAAGAGGTTGCTTTTAGACAATAACTGCAAGCCCCACCAGTGTAAATTCTCAGGAAACCAGTAAGAAACAGGATCATAAACATGTTATAAATCATTAAACCAGCTTCCCAATGCCTTGGCTGGTTAAAGGCAGTGAATTAGCTGAGCCATACAGATTTTAAAAAAGATTTGATATTCCACCCCCAGAATTTGCTGAGTTATTTAATTTCATTGGGCGGCATCATCAGGTGTGCTGCAATCGGCCTTCGTGCACCTCGGTTAGGAAGAGGGAAAAAAAATCAGCTGGGTTTCCTGCTCCTGAATCGCTGTCCTGCTAGAAAGGTGGGTTCATAGGCATGGGGTGAGGCCAGGTACAGGCTGAGCTGTGAGTTCGCTCCCTCCCACAGTCGACTAGCTTGCCGACGCACATTGTCTAGGTTCACCCATGCAGGGCAGGTACCTTGGAGAGCTAATGGAGGGCAACTACTACTTGTGGAACTGTACCAGAATCAGGAGTCAATGAGGGAAAAATTCGGTTGCTTTGCGCCTCCCGTTAGCGCCCTCCTAGGCGCAAAGGAACTAGCGCCCGGGCGCGGCACCAGCCAACGCCTCCTGCGAAATTCAGCGGGAGGTTAGCGGCGGCGGTAACCGTTAGCGCCGCGCAGTGCTGCACCGCCGGCGATGACATCATCGCCGTGCACAGCGCCCCGCTCGTGCCCTGGCCGCGATCTTCAGTAGCGCCCCATGACTTACCGCTGGTCAGGGGGGCCTACCTGCGGCCAGGGCGGCGCTAATTAAAGGCGAGGTGCCGGGCGGCCATTTTTGTTGCTGGACGCCTGCCAGCACCTGCCCCCTTTGCCGTCTCCGGCCTCCTGAGCAGCCCCCCCACCCCGCGGAGTGCCGGCACTTCTCTTGAGTGCCGGGCTCTTTTGCCGGCACTCCAATCCCTGGTGGCCCAGCTGGGCCCCGGGTAACGCTGCGCAAGGCCCCTCCCCTTTAATAAGAGGAGGAAGGCCTGCAGTACCACGGCGCGACGTGCCGCAGCGACATAGAGCCGCGATATTCCCTCGCAGCACCTCAAGAGGGAGGCGGGGGCGCTGCCAGTGAATATCGGCCTCGGGGGTGCTAATTTTTTCGGGGGGCTAAAAGTAGCGCCCCGGCGAAGTTAGCGCCCCAAAGGGGGCGCAACTCAATTTTTCCCCCAATGCCTTCAGGAGAGGTGGAAAAGAGTGGAGACAACTGACAAGAGAAAAAGCAGCACTTTAACTTCACTGATGGGTTAGTAGGTGAATAAACCGCCAGGTGTGATACTGAGCCACACAGATCAGGAATGTCCCAGAGTCAATCCCTGAAGTTGTACTTAGTTGAACTCAGCTGGGGTAATAGTTGGGGTACAACAATTGGCCTCAATGTCACTAAATATTGGGGAACAAACGGCCAATGAGCCTGCTGCTAATTGCTATCCAATAACCTCTGCAGTGTATGAACATTAGGTAAAGGGCAAGATGAAGATGAGTTGTCATGACATCCCTTTCCCCAGCCACGATGCAGTCTCCACTACCCCAGTGCACTGCTAGCACCCTTCACAGCAGGAAGGCAAAAACAGGGACGGAATTGGAGAAAACCACCAAAAACACCCTTTCGGAATAAATTAAACTGAGGATTTTTAAATCGGTTATCAAGTAATCTTTAGAAAAGTAGTTTTCGACAAAACAGAACAATGCCTGTGCTACGCCTGACGCTGCATTGATGTCACAGCGCAGTCGCTGGTGACAGACCCAACTCCACTGCAGCACTGTCATATGAATGAGGCTCTCTGGAATTCCTTCCCTAAATCTGTTCATCTCTCTACCCATCTCTCTCCTTTAAAGTCCCCCTCAAAAACTCATCTCTTCAACCACGTTTTTGGTGACCCATCCTCAACCTCCTTTCCTCTCTTAGCGCTCACTTCCCGTACACCTCGGAGATGAGGAGGAGTTTCTTCTCTCGGAGGGTCGTGAATCTTTGGAATTCTCTACCCCAGAGAGCTGTGGAGGCTGGGTCATTAAATAATATTCAAGGCAGAGATTGACAGATTTTTGAACTATAGAGGAGTCAAGGGTTAGGGGGAACGGGCAGGAAAGTGGAGTTGAGGCCAAGATCAGATCAGCCATGAGCTTATTGAATGGCGGAGCAGGCTCGAGGGGCCGAATGGCCGACTCCTGCTCCTATTTCTTATGTTCTTATGTTAATATTCTGTTCTTGCTTTTTCTTATAAAATTTCATTTTAATTATTTATGAGAGGGAGGAAGTGAACAGAAGAGATTTACTAGAATGGTACCAGGGATGAGGGACTTCAGGTATGTGGAGAGACTGGAGAATCTTGATCAGCCATGATCTTATTGAGTGGCGGAGCAGGCTCGAGGGGCCGTAGGGCCGACTCCTGCTCTTATTTCTTATGTTCTGCCAGCAGCCTTGGGATTTTATTTCTAACTGTCAAAGCACTTTATAAATGCAAGGTGCTGCTGACGCGGCATTCGGTACTCTGGGGGCATGGAGACCCACCGTGAGGAGTTTCTTTTCTCCCTCTACCATCACAGACACAATACTACCGCCGGCAAACAGGAACGCTTGATGTTGATAATGATGCTGGAATTCGTGGGCATCCATATTGCTGGCTGCGGGCAGACTAAACCCTTAGCCAGACTGTGTAAAAAAAAACCGAGAACCTCCATTTATGTAGCACCTTTAACATTAAAAAAAACATCCCAAGGTGCTTCACAGGAATGTATGAAAAATTGGAAGGCATGCCAAAGAAGGACAGATTAGAAGGGTTGACCAAAAACATAGTGAAAGATGTGGCTTCTGAAGAGGATATTTTTTTTAATTCATTCATGGGATGTGGGCGTCGCTGGCAAGGCCAGCATTTATTGCCCATCCCTAATTGCCCCTTGAGAAGGTGGTGGTGAGCAGCATTCTTGACCCACTGCAGTCCGTGTGGTGAAGGTGCTCCCACAGTGCTGTTAGGGAGGGAGTTCCAGGATTTTGACCCAGCGACGATGAAGGAACGGCCGATATCCATCCAAGACAGGATGGTGTGTGACTTGGAGGGGAACTTGGAGGTGGTGGTGTTCCCATGCGCCTGCTGCCCTTGTCCTTCTTGGTGAAGAGGTCGCGGGTTTGGGAGGTGCTGCCGAAGGAGCCTTGGCGAGTTGCTGCAGTGCATCTTGTAGATGGTACACACTGCAGCCATGGTGCGCCGGTGGTGGAGGGGAGTGAATATTTAAGGTGGTGGATGGGGTGCCAATCAAGCGGGCTGCTTTGTCCTGGATGGTGTCTTAAAGGAGGAGAGAGAGGTAAAGAGGCAGAGGGGTTTACGGAGGCAATTCCAGAGTGTGGGGCCTAGGCACCTGAAAGCACAGCCAGCAATGGTGTGCAAGGGGAAAGTAGATGCATAAGAGGAACAAAAGGTCCGGGGGGTGGGTGGTTGTGGTGGGGGCGTTGGTGTTGTAGGGCTGGAGGAGGTTACAGAGATTGGGAGGGGCGAGTTGATGGAGGAATTTAAATTCAATGGATAGAATTTTAAATTGGAGCCATTGGGGGCCTGGAGCCAATGTAAGTCAGTGAGGACAGTAGCGATGGCCAAACAGGACTTGATGTGTAGCAGGATACAGGCAGCAGAGCTTGGATGAGCTGCAGTTTACAGAAGTTGGAGGAAGGGAGGCCGTCCAGGAAAGCATTGGAATTGTTGAGCCTGGAGATGACAATGGCATGAATGAAGGTTTCAGCAGCAAATGGGCTGAGGTGGAGGCGGGCGATGTTACTGAGGTGGAAGTAGGTGGTCTTTGTGATGGAAATGTTACTGGGTCGGAAGGCTAGCAATTTGGAAAAGGTCCAAAGCCAAAAAGCTCAGGTCACAATTGGATGTGAAGTCGTTTTTCCACTGCTGCCAGTGTTGTGAAATCTGCCTGTAGTACAGCGCTGCAGCAGGAACATAGAGGGGGGAAAATTGGGTCGCGCCCCCTTTGGGGTGCTAACTTCGCCGGGGCGCTCCTTTTAGTGCCCTGAGAAAGATAGCACCCTCGCGCCATAAATTGAGTGGTAGCGCCCCAAGCAGGAGGCGGGGCGCTACTGGAAGCGCTCCCCCTCCCTCTTGGGGCGCTCCCATTCAATATTGTGGCGCTACGTGCAAAAGCGCCACGCGCATCGGCACGTAGCGCCGCGGTACTGCAGGCCTCCCTCCCCTGATTAAAGGGGAGGGGCCTAGCGCAGCGCACACCGGGGCCCTGCTGGTCCACCGGGGAGCGGGGTGCCGGCAAAAGAGCCCGGCACTCGAGGAGTGCTGGGCTGACCGATCGCGGCCGGCACCCCGCAGGAGGAGGCCAGAGGGGGCAGGTGCTGGCAGGCGGCCCCCCCAAAAAAATGGCCACCTGGAACCTGCCCTTTAATTATCGTTGCCCCGGCTGTAAAAACACCCTCCTGACCCTGTCGGACATAGCATCGGGTAGTAGTTCGGGAGCGTGAGCCAAGTTTGGGGCCGGAGCGTGAGCAGGGTGCCCCGTAAGGTGATGACATCGTCACTGGAGACGGGGCGCTACCAGCTACCGCCACCGCTAACCTACCGCTGAATTTCGCAGGAGGCGTTAGCGGCGCCGCGCCCAGGCACTAACGGGAGGCGCAAAGCATCCCAATTTGTCCCCCATAAATTCCACAATCGGGAAAAGAGAGCGGAGTTAAGGGGTGAAAGCAGGAACGAAAGTACGAGAAAAAATAGAATACTTATATCAATACTGAGTAAGCGATTGTGTGCACTATTAGATACAGTATACAGGGTGGTGAATTAATGCACTGTATAGGATTTCAACATTATACTAAAGCAAAACAGTGTCAGCTGTGGCTCAGTGGGTAGCACCCTTCTGAATCAGAAGGTTGTAGGTTCAAGTCTCACTCCATGGAACTTGAGCACATAAAGCTAGGCTGACACTGGCAGTGCAGCGCTGAGGGAGTGCTGCACTGTCGGAGGTGCCGTTTTTCAGATGAGACGTTAAACCGAGGCCCCGTCTGCTCTCTCAGGTGGACGTAAAAGATCCCCATGGCACTATTTCAAAGAAGAGCAGGGGAGTTATCCCTGGTGTCCTGGGGCCAATATTTATCCCTCAACCAACATAACAAAAAAGCAGATTATCTGGTCATTATTACATTGCTGTTTGTGGGACCTTGCTGTGCGTAAATTGGCTGCCGCGTTTCCCACATTACAACAATGACTTCACTTCAAAAAGTACTTCATTGGCTGTAAAGCGCTTTGAGACGTCCGGTGGTTGTGAAAGGCGCTGTAGAAATGCAAGTCTTTCTTTCTTAAAACCAAAAAAAAATCCTTTCCTTACATATGCTCTTTCAGTGAGCTGTCTGGGTGGTGTGATGGCATCAGTGCTCCGTGCAATTAAAAGGGAGGATGCAGTTCACAAAATTCCTCAATCTTAGCCACTCAGTCGGATGGGGGGGTGGGTGGCGGGGAAGGTGGTAAGCAGAGGCTTAATGATTCAGTAGAGGGAAGAAGGAGAGAAGAGAATTCAGTGCGACTGGGGCTGCCCTGCAATCCCTCGCAGCTGTATTCAGAGCAGGAAAATTTCCCCTTTTCAGTAATTCGATAGGAATTGGGCAAACTTTGAAATGTATGTGTAAGATTTGGTATCTGCGATTAACAAGTGAAAATGCCTTTTTACAAATAATCCAGAAAAGGGCATATTTTAAAAAGAAATGAACATCCAGTAATATTAGTCAAAAGCACAAGCTTCAGCAGAGAAGCATGTTTTTTTTTTGTAGAGGAAAAGCGTAGGGTTTTATGTAAACGTACTTTGGGGGAATATGGCAAATCCTGACCGTAGGTGCAGATTACTCATTGGCAAGATTTTCAAACCATGGTTAAAGCTGAGGAAATTCAAGAAAGGGAAAATCCCTTCAGCAATCACTAGAAGATTCCAAAACAGCTGAATTCTATGGTGTCTGAAAAAAGTTTCAATACGACGGATATTAATACTGTACATGATCCCTCTTAAAATCAGTCTAAATTTTTTCACGCACATATACTGTACTATTAATTGGGTTATATTAATTGTGCAAAATTCACACCAGAACATACCAGTGGGACTGATACAACACTGGCAAATGCAGTATGGTTTGAATTACCAACTGATGAATTTGAAATATTGTAATGTATGTTATGTATATCTTATGCTTGATTATGTTTGCAGAATGTTTATGAACTGGCTTCTATGCTCCATTGCAATGTTACAAGGAATTTGTACCACAGTATGTGATCTGTACAAAAATCCCACAGACGAGGTAACGTGCCAAGCTTTTCACTTCATTGTCATATTACGGAACTGCTTCAGCAACAAGTTTACAAAGTGCGCGTAGTTTCTGCCGTGATGTCTATTCTCCTCTCTTCTTAGGCAGTCCCTCGGAAGCGAGGATGACTTGCTTCCACGCTAAGAATGAGTTCTCAGGTGACTGATGAGTCCAATGCGGGACCTACAGTCTCTGTCACAGGTGGGGCAGGACGGTGGTAGCAGTACGGCGTTCCGGTCTGTCTCTGTTGGAGTTGTCCATGAGGGTCCTGATGTTCCAGGTCCCGAACTTCATTTTAAAGGGTGGAAGATGCCTGTGCGTGAATTCTTTTAACGTGGGGTGGCCGTTGCACACCAGCTACCACACGGGGCTTGACAGAGCAAGGTCTTGGTCCAATGGCAAGAGGATCCAAGACGATTGGAGACCAGGCTCTGCTACATTGGCCTAGCACACTCACACAAACATACTCCTATTGTCCTCCTCCCTCCTTCCCACAGGTCCTCTCTGCCTGGGTTTCATAGGCTGCAGTGTGGTCCTCCCGACCCCCTGTGTCTATTCTAATGCTCCCCTGGCCGGCCTCCCATCATCCACCCTTCGTAAATTGAGCTCATCCAAAACACTGCTGTCCGTGTCCTAACTCGCACCTAGTCCCGTTCACCCATTAGCCCTGTGCTCGCTGACATACATTGGCTCCTGGTCCAGCAACACCTTCATTTTAAAATTCCCATTCTAGTGTTCAAATCCCTCCACCGAACCACCCCCCACTCCCGATCTGTGTAACCTCCTCCAGCCCTACAACTCTCCGAGAACACTGCGCTCCTCTAATTCTGACCCCGCGTGCAGCCTCGATTTCCATCGCCCCACTATTGGCAGCCGTGCCTTCAGCTGCCTAGTCGCTAGCTCTGGAATTCCCTCCCTAAAGCCACCTCTTTACCGCTCTCTCCTCCTTTAAGATGCTGCTTAAAACCTAACTCTTTGACCAAGCTTTTGGTCACCTGTCCTAATATATCTTTATGTGGCTCAGTGTCCAAATTTGTCTGACAACACTCCTGTGAAGCATCGTGGGATTTCTTTTTTATTCGTTCCTGGGATGTGGGCGTCGCTGGCAAGGCCAGCATTTATTGCCCATCCCTAATTGCCCTTGAGAAGGTGGTGGTGAGCCGCCTTCTTGAACCACTTCTTGTAACGGTTTAGTACAACTGAGTGTCTTGCTGGGCCATTTCAGAGGGCAGTTAAAAGTCAACCACATTGCTGTGGGTCTGGAGTAACATATAGGCCAGACCAGGTTAGGGCGACAGATTTCCTTCCTAAAGGACATTAGTGAACCAGATGGGTTTTTACGACAATCGGTAGTTTCACGGTCACCATTACTGACACTAGCTTTTTTTAAATTCCAGATTTACTTAATTAACTGAATTTAAATTCCCCAGCTGCCGTGGTGGGATTTGAACTCACATCTACCCAGATCATTAGTCCAGGCCTCTAGATTACTAGCCCAGTAACATAACCGCTATGCTACCGTAACCATCTAGGGATTCCTACGTTAAAGGCACTATATAAATGTAAGTTGTTGTTGCTGCCCTCTTTATAAAGCAGAGTGGATTGCACAGCGTTGGCGCATTAAACAAGTCTGCACCTATGCATTTGTTTGACAGTCATGATTCGCGACCTAATTTCTGGCTGTTGGGTCGTTCCTAACTCCCAGGGAAAATCCACACAGACTCGTTAGCCTGTATGATTGGTGTGAACACTCAGCTTGCCCACAGGCAGAACAAAATGGTAGCCAGTGACCCCAACCGCAGCATCTATATTTGCTGTCCCAGGACTCCAGTGTCACACTGTCAGCCGTGGCTCAGTGGTCGCACGCTCACCTCTTAAGTTGTGGCTTCAGTTGCCACTCCAGAGACTTGAGCACATAATGCTCGGCCGACCCTGAAGGGCAGTGCTGAGGGAGTGCTGCAGTGTCAGAGGTGCTGTCTTTCAGATGAGATATTAAACTGAGGCCCCGTCTGCCCTCTCAAGTGGACGTAAAAGATCCCATGGCACTATTCAAAGAAGAGCAGGGGAGTTCAACCCAGTGAACATTTATCGCTCAACCAACAACTAAAGGAAAACAGATTATCTGGTCATTTATTTCATAGCTGTTTGTGGGAGCTTGCTGTTTGCAAATTGGCTGCTACACTTCCTACATTACAATCGTGACTACACTTCAGAAGTACTTAGCCAGCTGTAAAGTGCTTTGGCACATCCAGAGGTCATGAAAGGTGCGATATAAATCATAGAATCATATAATGATATAGCACAGAAGGAGGCCATTCAGCTATTTGAAAGAGCTATCCAATTAGTCCCAATCCCCTGCTCTTTCTCCATAGCCCTATAAATTATTTACCTTCAAGTATTTATCCAATTCCCTTTTGAAAGTTACTATTGAATCTGCTTCTAACATCGTTTCAAGCAGTGCATTCCAGATCAAAACGGCTCACTATGTAAAAAAAATGTTTTCTCATGTCGCCTCTGGTTCTTTTGCCAATCGCCTTAAATCTCTGTCCTCTGGTTACCGATCCTTCTGCCATGGAAAGAGTTTCTCCTTATTTACTCCATCAAAACAGTTCATGATTTTGAACACCTCTATCAAATCTCCTCTCAACCTTCTCTGCTCTAAGGAGAACAACCCCAGCTTCTCCAGTCTCTCCACACAGCTGAAGTCCCTCATCCCTGGAACCATCCTAGTAAATCTCCTCTGCACCCTCTCTAAAGCCTTCCTAAAGTGTGGTGCCCAGAATTGAACACAATACTCCAGCTGAGGCCTAACCAGTGTTTTAATAAAGGTTCAGCTTAACTTCCTTGCTTTTGTACTCTATGGGCTGGATTTTGCCAATGGGGGCGTTTTGGAGGCGAGACTGCCACTTGTCGGGTTTTAGTCCCGCCTCCATCGACTTCTGGCCAACCCACGCTATTTTCCCTTGATTGACCTTGTTAAGCCCGCCCAACGGGCTTAGCAGGCCAATTAAGGGGAAGCCGGTTACAGAGAACGTCAGCGTATGACGTTTCATCTGTCAAAAGTTTTTGACAGATGAATTGTCATCGTTTGACAGCTCTGTGAAGCTGTCAGACACTGACATTCTCTGTAGTTTGATGAGTTCTTGTATTCAAGACCTCATCAAACCTCTTTCTTTAGCAGAAATTAGATGGTTGTTGCATTGGAGAATGCAACGGCCATCTGTCATCTCTACCGCGGAGGTGCGAGACTCTCCGCAGACCCACCGACTGAAGCCTGCAGGAAGAAACAAAGGTAAGTAAACTTTTTCTAACACTTTCCACTTACCTCACATACTCACCTCTCCACACTTGCACCCATCACTTACCTTCACAGTGCACTTTTGCACCCCGCAGACCCCCGCAGACCCACTGCTCGCCTCGGTGACCCTGGCGGGGTTCGCAGCCTTCGGGAAGCCCGCACTTGTGTGGGCAAAATGGGGATAATCCTCTTATCTGCCTGTTAACTACCTGTAAACAGGCAGTTAAGTGGCTGTAATCCGCTTCCTGCCTCCAGGAGACGGGACCCGGCGCGGGTCAGCTACCCGCCTCCTGGCAAGATGGCATGGAGGCGGGTTGGGGGCGGAATGGGCACCCGCCCCCAAATTCTGCCATTTTCTCGGCAGTCCCGCCTCCAAACCCGCCTCCCCAGGGCTGGCAAGATCGTGCCCTATGCCTCTATTAATAAAGCCAAGGATCGCATATGCTTTTTAAACAGCCTTCTCAACTTGTCCTGCCACCTTCATTTACACATACACCCCCCAGGTTTCTCTGTTCCCCATTAAAATTGTATCATTTAATTTATATTGCCTCTCCTCATTCTTCCTCCCAAAATGTACCATTTCACACTTCTCTGCGCTGAATTTCATTTGCCATGTGTCTGCCCATTTCACCAGTCTGCCTACGTCCTCCTGAAGTCTGTTACTATTCTCCTCATTGTTTACTTGCGTCATCTGCACACTTTGAAATTATGCCCTGTATACCCAAGTCCAGGTCATTAATATATATCAAAAGAGCAGTGGTCCCAACACCGACCCCTGGGGAACAAACAGTCTGGTAAACAACCATCCACAAGTCACAACTATTTTCTGCTTTCTGTCCCCCAGCCAATTTTTGCATCCACGCTGACACTGCCTCTTTAATCCCATGGGCTTTAGTTTGGCTAACAGTTCTATTATGTGGTACTTTGTCAAACGCCTTTTGAAAGTCCCTATACACAACATCAACCGCACTACTGCAACAATAGCAAAATACTGCGGATGCTGGAAAATTGAAATAACAACAGAAAGCGCTGGAAAAACTCAGCAGGCCAGGCAGCATCCATGGAGAGAGAAACAGAGTTAACGTTTCAGGTCGAAGACCTTTCGTCAGAACTGGAAAAAGCAGGAAATGAAATAGATTTAAAGCAAGGATAAAGCTGGGAAAAGGGGGAGGGGATGAAAGAACAAAAGGAGAGATTAAGAGACATTGAGAGACATTAAGAGATGATCAAGGCAAGAGGAGGTGTTAATGTGACAGGTTGAGGCTAAAAGAAGTGAGAAATGCACTGGCAGAATGAAGGACAGCTGCCAGCTTCTGGGAGGGAAAAAAAAGGCGGGGGCCAAACAAAAGGGTGGATGAAAAAATAAAATATAAATGTGATAGGGGCCGAGGTTATGATCTAAAATTGTTGAACTCGATATTGAGTCCAGAGGGCTGTAGGGTGCCTAAACGAAAGATGAGGTGCTGTTCCTCGAGCTTACATTGAGCTTCCGTGGAACAGTGTAATAGGCCGAAGACGGTGAGGTCAGAGTGGGAGTGGAGTGGAGAATTAGAGTGACAGGCCACCGGGAGCTCGGGGTCCCCCTTACGGACTGAACGGAGGTGTTCCGCAAAGCGGTCACCCGATCTGCGTTTGGTCTCCCCAATGTAGAGGAGACCACATCGTGAGCAAGTTTGGGGGCTGGGAAATGGGGGAGGGGGGAATAAAAGAACAAAAGGGAAGGTCTGTGAGAAGTAAAGAGACATTAAGAGATATTCAAGGCGAGACGAGATGGTAATAGGACAGGTTAAGAAACAAAAGATGGCTCTCGATGAAGTGTGGAATGCGCTGGCAGAACTACCCTCGCCAACCCTCTTCGTTACTTCAAGTCTTTCTTGCTTTCCTGTATCTGGAAGACTCCTCTGGAGGTGGCTCTCCACACCAACGGATGGCACAGTGGCCAAGATCAAGGCTATCGGCAGTGGTAGCATTGTAAAATGGCTTTAACATTGGGGTCTAGTGGAGTGCTCGGGGCAGTTGACGCCCGGCGCAAGGGTTTCACGAGTCAGGAGCTAGTGACGTTAGCACCCTGTTAAACCCAATATAAAAGTTTTTTTGGGGAGTAGAGGGCTTTTATTTCAAGCCAGCACATCAGTATTGTATCCCATGCAGCACTGTACCTGCATTTACACATAAAAGCAAATAGCTGAGCAGTTAAATTGCTTTCATGTCTTTCTATATTGGAAGGAAAAGACAAAAACCTAATTTGAAGTACACAATAGGCAGTATTTTTCCTGCCAAAATGATTGCAGCCCTATTCACACCTCATTTTAAGAGCACAACAAGGGTTGCTGTTTGCATAAACTTTTCTCTTCTGCGTGAATGGAATTTGCATATACTTGCATGTAAACAGATCAAACAGGATATAGAGGAAAGCTAAGGTTTTAAAAGAACACTTTCAAAACAAATTCTGCTCACCAAGCGAGATGCTAGATTTGGGGGGGACGGATTTTTACGTGAGCATTTGATACTCGGGTGTCAGCATCAATGACTCTCAGGTCTGATATAACGCAGGTCATGTGCACAGTTCGCTCACTTTACACTGCCTGAAAAATGTGCCTTTCAGCGTCAGAACAGCAGCTCCGACTGCGCCAGTGTGACACTTTCATTTTTTACACCAGTTGTGCCCACTGTCTTCCTAGAGAGATTTACTTTTAATTTTTTTCCCTTCCTCTCCCGAAGATGCTGATTCATGTACTTAGAGAGTGGTTAGAATGTGGAACTTGCTGCTGACCACATGTTGTGGTTGAGGGGAGGAACGTAGATGCATTTAAAGGGGAAGCTGGATAAGTACATGAGGGAGAAAGGAATAGAAAGATATGCTGATAGGGTGAGATGAAGTAGAGTAGGAGGAGGCTCGTATGGAGCATAAACGCCAGCATAGACATGTTGGGCTGAATGGCCTATTTCTCTGCTATAAATTCGGCAACACGGTGGCATAGTGGTTAGCACTGTTGCCTCACAGCGCCAGGGACCTGGGTTCGAATCCGGCCTCGGGTGATTGTCTGTATGGAGTTTGCACATTCTCCCTGTGTCTGCGTGGGTTTCCTCCGGGTGCTCCGGTTTCCTCCCACAGTCCAAAGATGTGTGGGTTAGGTTGATTTGGCTATGATAAATTGACTGTTAGGGGGATTAAATACGTGGGGTTACGGGGATAGGGTGGGATATGTGTCGGTGCAGGCTCGATGGGCCGAAATGGCCTCTATCTGCATTGTGGGGATTCTGTGAAATTCCATGTAGTACAGTTCCATGGGGTGATGGTCACTTTCCAGTGCCTCATCTAAGTGCCATTCTTTACGTATGAGCACGACAGTGAATATTGTCAGACTGTGAGGGGATGGGCAATCACAGCAGAACCTGATCCTCTGCTTACCCATATCTACAGACCATCCATTTTTCAGCAAAGGTTCACTCCATAGTAATTAGGCTGGGGAAGCCTAGACAATTTTCCCATCTATAGCCCAGAGGTATTGACTCCCCTCGCCCGCACCCAACCCTCGCCCCCCACCCCCCACCCTCCGTCAACCTCGATACCGCATTAGCTGAAATCAGCCAACTCAGCACAGACCAAGAACCTACTGGTCTGTATGGCTCAACTACTCACCAACCAGTGTTTTAAGTGAGATTGACAATTTAGAGTCAAATTGTAGCTCGGTTTATGCTGTAGACCAGTGGGTTGTGACTGCTGACCAACAACAACTTGTATTCATATAGCACCTTTAAAATACCCCAAGGCACAGGAGTGTTACCATACAAGATTTGACACTGAGCCACATAAGGAGCTATTAGGATAGGTGACCAAGGAGGTAGGTTTTAAGGAGTGGGTTAAAGGAGGAGAGAGAGGTTTAAGGAGGGAATTCCAGAGTTTAGGACCCAGACTGCTATAGCTCTAAGAGGCTGGTTTCCTTTGTTCACTAGGCACTTATTTTTCCCTCAACAAGTCTTAACTTTCTATAAAGCCCAAGTCCTTCCAAGGCTTGAATACTGCTCCCATATTTGGGGAGTCTCTTCTAGCACCTCTCACACTCCTAGACAAGATACAGGAAAATACTTGTCACTTCTTCCTTCTTGCCTGTAACATCTCTGTCTCCCCATCATCATTTTTGTTGACTTTCTTTATTTTGTCAATGCTACATTGATTCCTATATTACAACATTGACTACACTTCAATAGTACTTAATTGACTGTAAAGTGCTTTGGGACATCCTGAGGTTGTGAAAGGTGCTATATAAATGCAAGTTCTTTCTTTACTATGGTCATTGCTCCTTCTTTGTTCCTCCTAAACATCAAATACACTGTCCTGCAAGCTTTTTTTCTTTGGGCTGCATTTTCCGAGTGGAGGCAGGTAAGAAAGAAAGACTTGCATTTCTATAGCGCCTTTCACGACCACCGGACGTCTCAAAGCGCTTTACAGCCAATGAAGTACTTTTTGAAGTGTAGTCACTGTTGTAATGTGGGAAACGCAGGCAGCCAATTTGCGCACAGCAAGCTCCCACAAACAGCAATGTGATAATGACCAGATAATCTGTTTTTGTTATGTTGGTTGAGGGATAAATATTGGCCCAGGACACTGGGGATAACTCCCTGCTCTTCTTTTGAAATAGTGCCATGGGATCTTTTACGTCCACCTGAGAGAGCAGACGGGGCCTCGGTTTAACGTCTCATCCTGAAAGACGGCACCTCCGACAGTGCAGCACTCCCTCAGCACTGCACTGTGAGTGTCAGCCTAGCATTATGTGCTCAAGTCCCTGGAGTGGGGACTGTGAACCCACAACCTTCTGACTCAGAGGCGAGTGCGCTACCCACTGAGCCACAGCTGGGACTGGTAGTCGGCGTATCCGGTCCCGCTCCCGGCCCCAGCTGGTCTGCTGACACAATTTTCTGTTAATTGGGCTCGTTAAGCCCGCCATGCGCGTTACCCGGCCTGATCAGAAGGTGCGGGTCTGCTGAGCGACTCTGATGATGCATTTGCAGCCGGTGTGTTTAAGGGGGCCGTGTCCCCATTGGCTCCCACTTCATTGTTGCTGCTCTCGAGTGCTGGTGCTCTCCACGATGTCTGCAGAGAGACCAAAGGCTGCTCCCCGCTTCAACCATGACTCCCTCCATGTTCTTGTGGAGGGAGTCAGAGGACGTCGGGAGGTACTGTTCCCAGAGAATGGAAGAAGGAAACCTCCTCAGTAGACAAAGGCAGCCTGGCTGCAAATAGCTGAGGAGGTAACTTCAAGGTGTCTGTTCAGTCGCATCTGGGTCCAATGTAGGAAGAGGTTCAATGATCTCCTGCCTGCTGGAAAAGTGAGTATAAAAGCAAACTTACCTTAATCCTGCTGTGCCTGTCATCACATCCCCATCTCTCTGCATTGCCAAGGAGTTATCCCCGGTGTCCTGAGGGCCGATATTTATCCCTCAACCAACATAACAAAAAAACAGATTATCTGGGTCATTACCACATTGCTGTTTGTGGGAGCTTGCTGTGTGCAAATTGGCTGCCGCGTTTCCCACATTACAACAGTGACTCCACTCAAAAAGTACTTCATTGGCTGTAAAGCGCTTTGGGACGTCCGGTGGTCGTGAAAGGCGCTATAGAAATGCAAGTCTTTCAAGTCTTTCTTTCTGATTTCTGATTTATCCATTTGTGAAAATCAGTTCTGTCCAAACCTCCAGGCCCATGAAATTCAAACAGGAAAAACTAGCAAGTAAGAAATATAAATGCACACAGAACCTGAGTTGTCTGGACTTTGTGGGTTGTGTTTCCAGGGCTCATGGGCCGCATATGACCTTATTTTGGAAACCCCGCCATCGACTAAACAGTGTATTTTCAAGTCAGCTGGTACAATGACGGAATTAATTGCCAAATTTTCTTTTTTGCAACACTGAGTGCAGGGTACTGGGCTGGAGGACCCAGTGATCTATTTACTCACACTCTGTAATTGCCTTTTACACCTCCCCTAAGGTCTTACCCAAAGGCACCAACCAATTATTTTTAAGTATAGAGATGGCTGAAAGAGTATTTTTCTTTCATCGGTAACTTATTCATGAGCACCTAGATGAAAGCACATAATATGCGTCCTGTGGTACCTTATTAGGAAATAATATAAAGGATTTTGTTTGTAAAATAGGAACAAATTTAAGAATTCATGAAAATATCCTTTTTGAACTTAGATTACAAGTTATTCGGCAGCAAGTGGGTTGAAGCAATCTCTGCGGCCACGTACATGGTTACACTGAAACAACAGATACCATACCTGTGTCGGTAAAACCAACTCTATCCCACCATTTACTGCTTTTCTTATTTCCTCCCTCTGTCCTTTGAGCTTCTCTTCACCGGTAAGAACTGTGAGCACATTTCTGCCATCAACTCAACCAGTATGTGGCACACATTAACATGAAGATGCATACGTGCAAGACATGACTCGAGACTTTTTTGAAGATCGCTTTGTTGGCAAATGGTTCAACACCATGTCATGGTATCTCAAACAAGTGTTGAGGGAGACATCAATTCTGTGACAATAGGAGATCTGAAATAAGGTTCGCCCTGTTTAATTTTTATGAGGGTGCCTTCACGCTAGAAAATGGGGCAGTAGGCAGACAACATTTTTAAAAACCTACGCGCCCATTGGCTGCCCAAGACCCACCTGACTCATTTTCATGCAGGCCTCGAAATGGGCGGCTGGCACTCCAGCCCGAAACAGGCCGGGAGCTTTATTACAATATTTCTTCTCCCTATAGCTATTTTTTTTAATGGACCAGGGTTCCTAAGTTCAGCAGATAAATGCACCACCGATACATAGAAGTTACAAAACATAAACAGGCCATTTGTCCCAACCATTCAACACCCTGATAGGCCAGGAATTCATATTCTTGGTTGGCAGACGTAAGGTACTACTGAGCCATATAGGCCAGAAAGGACCCAGGGTCAATCCCTGATTTGTGCTGAGTTAGCCAAGTCCAGCTGAGTGGCAGTAAGATGGAAAAAGAATCATCCAGGAAGTCTTGTTCCTGATTGTTCATTCTTCCCACTGCTGGAAAGTGTGTGCACTTTGATGTGGGTGCAAACAGCATCGGTCTCAGCTGTGATACTCCTCCAGTTGAGTAGCCTGTTTCCATTTACTGACTAGACGCAGTAAATGTCAATGATGAACAATGCAGGCAAGAACAATGACCACTTGGGTAATGGCTGGAACTCTCGACAGAACAGGCTGGATTTTACTCTTCATGGCAATGTACCGGCAGGGTGGGACTTCTGCCCATCCCTCCAACACCATCACAACCTCAACCCATTCTCCTGGGTCGAGGTTCATTACTTATGGGTGGTGGGATTCCCACAGCCAAGAGGGAGCCCACCAAGTACACTGAGGAAACTCTGGTGGTGCAGGGACACAGTAGCAATACTACAAGAGAAGACTTTTGATGGACCTTAAAGGGGCAAAAGAACCCTGAAACTGGCAAGAGCTGCAACCTTGGCAGAGACCACGGTCTACATGGGTAAGTAATTGGGGCCAGATTGGTAGACATCTACAATACCCTGTGATGTAAGAAAACTACTAGGCACTTGGTCTAAGCGTTAAACAAAGCTTTAATCAACTGTTTTTCAACATGGAGGTCTAGTTGTGTCCTTCACTAGTTCCTGTTAAAGAATGTCCTGAGCAAGCTGGGCCCATGCCCGAGTATTTATACTCTCCCTGGACAGCGCCACCAGCAGGCTACCCTGTATTATTTCATAAGTCATTTTCACATGAATGACAAGATTCATGTCACCCTGTCCCTCCATTGCTGCGATTTGGGGACATTACTCCCACTCCTGCCAGCCCAACGCTGCCTTCCACCAGGCATTCCTAGGGAGCAGGCGGGAGGGAAATGGAATGAGAGGCTGGGCTCTGCTCTCCCACCTCCCCCAGTATTTACAATCGAGGTCGGGGTGGGTAGGCGACGATAGGCCTCAATGTCTCGTTTTCCTACCAATTTCTGCCACGATCCCACCCAATTCTGGGCAGGATAGCGGCGAATAATTCAGCCCAAGGAATCACCTGTGAGACACCTCTACTTTTCCATTCTTTTTACCCCATCACTTTAAACTTTCCATCCTTAGAAAGCCTTTTCCACATTTCCCTTACAATTTTGGAAAATGTAGGCCCGTAATTTCCGATCGGAGGCTTCCTGCGTGCAGATGCCTCCTATCGGGAAAAAATCTACGCCCTTGCCTGAGGGCTCCCGAGGTCCGGACTCTTCTGCTCCTGAGCCTCTCCTGGTCCGCGCACGCAGAGGCCCAGGTATCCCAGGGGCGCAGGGCGGTTCGCAAGTGTCCCTGGGATCACGTGGGCCAGGCGAGCCAATGGGAGAAGGGAATCTCCCTTCATACTTTTGACAGGTGGACCCGTCAAAAGTATGAATGGGGATCACTGAAAAAAGACACTACAACATTAAATACATTTTTAAAAAACCATCACGTTTTTAAAATGAGTTAAAATGACATTAAATTAAATATTTTAAACAAAAATTTAATTTTTTATAAAATGTAATTAAAGTTTTTTACAGAGCTAAAAATAAACTTACCTTTTTTAAAAGTATTTTTAAATTATAAATGAGTGAATTTTTTTTTTTTTTTTAATTTTTTTTAAACTCATATGCTGGTAAAAGCAGGCCTTACACAGGCTTTTACCAGGCGTAAGATTTTTAAAGGATTTCAGCGGGCGGAGGTTGTGCAGAAAGCGGAACTCTCCCCCCGCAGAGACCCTTCTCCAGGGCAGGCGGATGACTTGTCAAGAGAATTCTTGACAGATCGGAAGTGCCGGTTTTCAGCGCATGCGCTTCGCGCGCCTGAAACCGGCACTTGTGAGGTCCCTACGTGTGCATACGCACCTCGTACACACCCGTAGGGAGCGGAAATTATGGGCCATAATGTTTCGAGTAGTTTTAGCTCAATGTTTTGAGCAATTTTAGCCCAAACATTTTGGCAGCTGGTAACTGTCGGGTTCTGTCAGACCTTAGAGCATACTCAGTGAGTTGTTCAGTCAAGATATGAGGCAAGGTTTATACATTAGGTTAGCTTTGTGTGCTATATTTCTAATGGGCCAAAAATTCGGCCCTTCCCAGGTGAGTACACAGTCCATACTCACCCGTAAAGCGTCCCGAAGTGCCGGTTTCCTGCATGCAGTGCGCATGCGCGGGAAACCGGAACTTCCGGTATGGTGAAGGGGGCGGTTCCTAGGTGAACCGCATGCACGGTAGAGGCTGCGCGCACGCAGCAAACTTAGATTTTTTTTCAGGTTTCTACGGGAGGGTAAGTATTGAAGAAACTACGCTTATAAAAAGGAGGCGCAGGACCCGTTTTCAACAAGGTAAGTGGTTAATTAAGTATAATTTAAAAAAAATTTCAACAGGTTTATCTTTTTTAGATACTTTAAAGAAAGGTAAGTTTATTTTTATCACTTTTAAAAAGTATTTAAATTTATTCAAAAATTTTAATTTTTGTTTAAAGTGGTTAATTTATTTAACTATAGTTATTTTATAAATGTGATGGTTTTTTTTGTAATTTATTTTAAGTTTAGCTGTTCTTTTGGGGCCGATTTCAATTCACAGATTTGACAGGTCTCCTGTCAAATCTATGAATGAAAGATGGTCTGCTGCCATTGGCTCTCCATGGCCCACGTGATCCCAGGGGACGCATCGCACTAACTGCGCCCCTGGGACACGCAAGCACTGCGCGCTGGCACTTGGAGCAGGCCCAGGAGCTGAAGTTCCCGTGGGCCCAAAACACAACGGCAGGCGCGGTAGGTAAGTGCACGCGCGATCCTTACCCCGGAGAGGCGAATTTCTGGGCCAATATTACCACCAGTCCATTATAAGACGCACACATTAACAAAGGCCAATGGCTCATTTCTGGTTCCTCAGCTGTTAAATTTCCATTATTACACGCTAACTTCTACTGGATGGTTTAACTCACCATCAGCAGTAAATTACCATGTGCAAGAGCAGAAAATAATTCTCCTGCGCTTCGGTGGTAAATATGCACAGTCAAGGGGCTATATATATGCCGGCACATAGGCTGGTTCAGCTCCTGTAACGTCACAAAATATAATCTCTTGAGTGATTCAGAAAGCATATGAACATAATAAGAAAATATTGTGATATCTCATTGTTAATAAACTTACAAAAATACACTTGGACTTGCTCTAGTAATGTGACCTGCGAATAGAGAGAGGTTGCTCCAGCGGTTTTGGTATATCAGATGTTTCAGTGCAGGCCTATCTTAATTGCAAAATGCATTACAGCCATACTCACATTTGAATATTTGGCAGGTGACTGTATTATAAACATGTTTCCTTTGATATTGGATTCAAGTACATAAAGTGTAACATTTACTATATTGCTGCATACCTCAGATACATAAATGCAGATGGAAACACTACCACTATAAATGGCCACAGATGGCAAGTTGAACTAGCAGCTTTGTTAAAGGGTTCATTTGAGAACTATTGACACATGTGGAAAAAATTATAAAGGAATTATTAAAGTGCCAGTTCTTTTGACAAACTGCAGTGTGAGGCTTGAGAATGGACTTAAGTGACAAGGTAATTTCAAAAACTGCTTCAGTGGATTTTTTTTTATACAGTCTTGGCGTCCGTGGGTGCCTGAAGACCTTCATTAAAGTGACGGATAACACTGCTGGAAGAATCGTTTACATCGGGTTTTCAAACTGGGGTCCGAGGACCCGGGGGAGGGGTTCCACAAGGTCATCCGATTGCTGTCTGTCTGATCCCGGCACACCCCGTGGTGTGAGCAGCGACTTGAGAATTCTGCAATCCATCATTTTTTTTTCCTCGTTATTTGTTGACTTACTTTAGCTCGTTATTTCTGCTTCTGTCCGGTTAAAGCAAGCGGTTCTCTGCAATGGTCGCGCTCTTTTCTTCTGCATAGCGGGCACTAACTTTTGGACGTTTGGATGGGAGCAGCCCTTGCGTGTATCAATATTTGCAGCGGATCCTTCGCACACAGAAAAACTTAAAAACCACTGGTGCACATCCTTATTCAGACGGAGCCAAGTCCACATCTGGATTGGGAATCGGAACAGTTGTGTAGCTCCTTGAAATATAATTGTCTGTTTGAATCCCTCCCTGCTACAATCAATTATCTAATGCGACGTTAGTTTTTCCCTCTTCCCAATTTTCTCAACTTGGTGATGCGTGCTGGGGTATGGTTCCTCACCCGAGTTGCCACTTTTCTCGTGGTAGCCCAGGCAGTGAGAGCCAATGACTATTCGGTGGCAGAACATTCTGACAGGGCGAGACAGACTGGATGCAGGGAGGATGTTTCCCCTGGCTGGGGGGAGTCTAGAACGAGGGGTCCCAGTCTCAGGATACGGGGGTAGGACATTTAGGACTGAGATGAGGAGACATTTCTTCACTCAGAGGGTGGTGAACCTGTGGAATTCTCTACCACAGAAGGCTGTGGAGGCCAAGTCACTGAATATATTTAAGAAGATAGATAGATAGATTTCTAGGCACAAAAGGCATCAAGGGGTATGGGGAGAGAGCGGGAATATGGTATTGAGATAGAGGATCAGCCATGATCATATTGAATGGCGGAGCAGGCTCGAAGGGCCGAATGGCCGACGCCTGCTCCTATTTTTCTATGTTTCTAAACCAAGCCTAATTGCACTGTGCATTTTCCAGGAAGAGTCACTGGACAGTGAGAAATGGCGGAAACCCTCGTCGATTTTTCTCTCCCCTTCCCTACTTTGCTACACCATTGCCCAGCTGAGTTAACACTGCACAGGCTGGTGATTAACCTGGAATTTTCTGAACTGCATGGTTCAGCACCACACCACAAGCGCATTTACCTGTGCGCTATAAGCTCTAAGTCACAATAATGCCAGGATTCAGAAACGTGAACCTACACTTATCCGCTAGCATGTCATCACAAATCCAAAAATTACTCCAAATCAGATAAATGTAGGTATGTCCAATTAGCTACGATAAAGATCCAATTCAGATTTGAAACGAAAGGGCCGATTTTAACGCTGCCCGCTCGGCAGAAACCAGTTGGGCGGGCAGTTAGAATCGCACAGAGACTTACCCGCCGATGCCTCGCAGTCTTCAATTTTAACTTGCATTTCTGAGCAGGCGGGAAGGACAGCTGCCAAAACCCAGTGGGGGTCCTTCTTTAAATCTTCAGATCAGGCTCCGATTACATCACTGGGGCCCAACTGCGATTTTAACTAGTGATCTGAGCCGGGTTTTCCTTTCCCGGCCGGTGAACTTGGCAGGAAGAAGCGTCTGGGCCAGAAGAGATAAGTTTTTAAACCTTTTTTGAAACTTTCCTTGTGGGACCCGGAGGAGCACAAGGATTGTTTAGGCCTCCCCTGCCCTAGGCTCCCTTCCCCTTCCCAATCACGAGGCTCTCTCAAAACTCCCCTCCCGTGACTTACCTGAGTACCGAAGACCGTTGCTTCGGTCCCTGGCGGCGGCTTCCTGCGCCCAACATTCCACTTCTGCTCTGTCGGCTTGCTGTCGCTTCCCACCACTTTCGGGCAGGCAACTGACTGGGGGCATGCAGACAAGTCCTAGGAGCTAAATACGCCCGGGCCTCAAACTGGCGCGGTCAGGCTGGCTTGTCATCCCATCTGATTCCTGCCCCGAATTAAAGTCGGGGCTTTAAGTATTAGAGTTCATCCACACAAGTGGCACCATCAAGCAATTGCAGATCCTAGAATCATAGAATGGTTACAGCATGGAAGGAGGCCATTCGGCCCGTCGAACCCGTGCCGGCTCTCTGCAAGAGCACTTCAGCCAGTCCCACTCCCCCGCCCTTTCCCCGTAGCCCTGCAAATTTCTTTCCTTCAGATACTTATCCAACTCCCTTTTGAAAGCCGTGATTGAATCTGCCTCCACCACCCTCTCAGGCAGTGCATTCCAAATCTTAACCACTCGTTGTGTAAAAAAGTTTTTTCTTACGTCGCCTTTGGTTCTTTTGCCAATCACCTTAAATCTGTGCCCTCTGTTTCTCGACCCTTCTGCCAATGGGAACAGTTTCTCTCTACTCTGTCCAGACCCCTCATGATTTTTGAACACCTCTATCAAATCTCCTCTCAATCTTCTCTGCTCCAAGAAGAACAATCCCAGCTTCTCCAGTCTATCAACGTAACTGAAGTCCCTCATTCCTGGAATCATTCTCGTAAATCTTTTCTGCACACTCTCTAAGGCCTTCACATCCTTCCGAAAGTGTGGTGCCCAGAATTGGACACAGTACTCCAGTTGGGGCCGAACCAGTGTTTTATACAGGTTCATCATAATTTCCACACTTTTGTACTCGATACCTCTATTCATGAAGCCCAGGATCCCGTAAGCCTTTTTAACTGTTTTCTCAACCTGCCCTGCCGCCTTCAACGATTTGTGCACACACACCCCCAGGTCTCTCTGTTCATGCACCCACTTCAGGATTGTACCATTTAGTTTATATGCCCTCTCCTCATTCTTTCTACCAAAATGTATCACTTCTGTGTTAAATTTCATCTGCCACGTGTCCGCCCATTTCACCAGCCTGTCTATGTTTTCCTGAAGTCTATCACTCTCCTCCTCACTGTTCACTATACTTCCAAGTTTTGTGTCATCTGCAATTTTTGAAATTGTGCCCTGTATACCCATGTCCAAGTCATTAATATATCTCAAGAAAAGCAGTGGTCCTAGAACCGACCCCTGGGGAACACCACTGTGTACCTTCCTCCAGTCCGAAAAACAACCGTTCACCACTACTCTCTGTTTCCTATCACTTAGCAAATTCCGTATCCATGCTGCCACTGTCCCTTTTTTTCTATGGCTTCAACTTTGCTGGCAAGCCTATTATGTGGCACTTTGTCGAACGCCTTTTGGAAATCCATGTACACTACGTCAACCTGCATTACCCTCATCAACCCTCTCTGTTACCTCATCAAAGAACTCAATCACGTTAGTTGAACACGATTTGCCTTCAACAAATCCGTGCTTGCTTTCCTTAATGAATCCACACTTGTCCAAGTGACTGTTAATTTTGTCCCTGATTACTCTTTCTAAAAGCTTCCCCACTCCCAAGGTCAAACTGACTGGCCTGTAGTTGCTGGGTTTATCTTTACACCCTTTTTTGAACAATGGTGTAACATTTGCAATTCTCCAGTCCTCTGGCACCACCCCCGTATCTAAGGAGGATTGGAATATTATGTCCTGTACCTCCGTGATTTCCTCCCTCAATTCCTTTAGCATCCCATCCGCTCCTGGTGACTTATCTACTTTAAGTATAGCCAGCCTTTCTAATACCTCTTCTTTATCAATTTTTATCCTATTAAGTATCTCTACTACCTCCTCCTTCACTATGTCTATGGCAGCATCCTCTTCCTTGGTGAAGACAGATGCAAAGTACTCGTTTATTACCTCAGCCATACCCTCTGCCTCCATGCAAAGGTCTCCTTTTTGGTCCCTAATTGGTCCCACCCCTCTTACTACCCTTTTACTATTTATATGGCTATAGAAGACTTTTGGATTACCTTTTATGTTGGCCGCCATTCTATTCTCGTACCCTCCCTTTGCCCCTTATTTTCTTTTTCACTTCTCCTCTGACCTTTCTATATATAGCCTGATTCTCAGATGTATTTGCAACCTGACATCTGTCATACGCGCTCTTTTTCTGCTTCATCATATTCTCTATCTCTTTCGTCATCCAGGGAGCTCTGACTTTAGTTGCCCTGCCTTTTCCCCTAGTGGGAATGTACCTCAACAGTACCTGAACTATTTCCTCTTTAAAGGCAGCCCATTGTTTCATTACAGATTTGCCTGTCAATCTTTAATTCCAGTTTACCTGGGCAAGATTCCTTCTCATCCCACTGAAATTGGCCTTCCTCCAGCTAAACATTTTACTCTAGATTGCTCCCTGTCCTTTTCCATAGCTAATCTAAACCTTATGATACTATGATCACTGTTCCCTAAATGTTCACCTACTGACACTTGCTCCACTTGACCTACCTCATTCCCCAGAACCAGATCCAGCAATGCCTCCTCCCTCGTCGGGCCGGAAACATACTGATCAAGAAAGTTCTCCTGAACACACTTCAAAAATTCTTCCTCTTCTCTGCCCTTAACACTATTACGATCCCAGTCTATATTAGGATAGTTGAAGTCCCCCATTATTACTACTCTATAATTCTTGCTCCTCTCTATAATTTCTCTGCAAATTTGCTCATCCTGTACTGTTTGATTTTAATACAAGTCTGCCTAGCGATGTACTAACACCGTCTAAATTTCAGAGCACCCATCAATATGAAACACAATCACTCTGATGTGAATTTCTGTTTGGGTTCCAAACGTGAAATACAATTGCTCCACAATAATATTATAATCCAAATTACCATCCACTCACCTTTCACTTGGCCTTTTTTTTTATAGCATTAAATGCTATAAGTATGGAATCCATTTCCTTTTGGGTGTGCAATGCTAACATGGGGGGATATTTTGACTTTGTGCGATAGTGCAAAACAGGTAACAGCGTATTGGCAGCTCGTTTTACAGCTCTTCCATGCAAATGAAAATCTGGAGTGATGTAAAACAGGCTGCCGATTCGCTATCACCATTTTTACACTATCACACAAAGTCAACATCTACTGCATGGTTTCTATATACTCTAAACAAACAGTTGCATTTGTATAGCGCCTTTCACGTGGTAAAACATCCCAAGATGCTTTATGGGAGTGTAATCAGACAGAAATTGACACGAAGCCCAAAGAATGAGATATTAGGACGGGCGACGAAAAGCTTGGTCAAATAGGTAGGTTTTAAGAAGCGTCATAAATGGGGTGAAGGAGTTGGTGTGGTGGCAAGGTTTAAGGAAGGAATTCCAGAGTTTAATTTAATTGAAGGGGGAGTTTAAGAGCTAAAGAGTAAATACCAAGCTAACAATGTACTTCAAAATCAGTAATACTGATTGCCATCTTAACAAAATCATTGTATTATAAATGAAAGGGCTTGAAAGTTTCATTTGTTTGTCTTATGATGTCACAAGGCATCATGCCATTGAATTAATCCTGGTAATAAAATCGGAGATATACACAAAGGACGCAGAACTTTTGAACCTTATGGTTTTAATAAGAGACCCATTAGTTGTCAGAATTTAAATGGTATGCTGTTAATCACCAAACTTATGGTTTAACTTTAAATATGACATTTAACTATAAAATAAATAGCATTGCTATATACCCCTAACTTTCCCAAAAATATATGGCTTAAGTCATATTCCATATTATTCCCTCCGTCCCTGATGCATTTTTATTCCATGTAATTTGAACACAGGTCTCAGAGTTAAGAGTTAAGTAAACCAAATTATCTCAGGACTAATTGGCACTAAGGTTGTTCATCTCACTCAAGACGCCACCAGGATAGCTGGTATATAAAATAGAAATACTCACACTGGGTCCAGTAAAGGCTGGTTTCCAGGGACTGGGGTTACCGCACATCTATGCTATTCGTCTCAGCCACTCCACTTGATAGTGAATTCCACATTCTCACCACTCTCTGAGCAAAGACGTTTCTCCTGAATACTTATTGGATTTATTAGTATCTTATTATGGCCCCTAGTTTTAGACTCCCCACAACTGGAAACAACTTCTCTACATCCACCCTATCGAACCCCCTTCATAATTTTAAAGACCTCTATCAGGTCACCTTTCAGTCTTCACTATTCCAGAGTAAAGAGCTCCCGCCTCTTCAGTCTTTTGGATTATGATTCCTAAATGCACTGGTAAATGTGTAATTTTAGTGCGTTACATCTGTGATACTGAAAGCCATTTAGAATTGATGCTTGAGATCAGATTAAATGACATGATGCTCAGAACGTTGCATTTAACAAGACACATTCCCAATTTCAAAACAAAATGCACCCAATTTGGATAACCAGAAATTATATACAATTTATCATAATTGTTTTAAGGCTATTGTCGGAGAATTGCAAGACCTATTATTCTTTTACAATCATTCAAAGTTAGCTGTAGGAAAGATTGTGCCACACTTCATTTGCTCTATTTTTGATTGTGCCAGGTTAGCATCACCAAAATAGCTACACCCAAGTCTGTTTGAGGATCCTGCAATAATTACACTGCCTTCCTACAGGATACCGGTGCAAAGAAGTATTCCTTTATAACCTCCAGTGCACCAATACCATTATATCCGCATGCCCGATACGAGACTCCCAAAACAAGCGCTCTACTCGGAGCTCCGACACGGCAAGAGAGCCCCAGGTGGGCAGAGGAAACGCTTCAAGGACACCTTCAAAGCCTCCTTGAAAAAGTGCAACAACCCCACCGACACCTGGGAATCCCTGGCCCAAGACCGCACAAAGTGGAGGAGAAGCATCCGGGAAGGCGCCGAACACCTCGAGTCTCTTCGCCGGGAGCAAGCGGAAGCCAAGCGCAGGCAGCGCAAGGAGCGCACGTCAACCCAAGCACCCCACCCACCCGCCCCTTCAACCACTGTCTGCCCCACCTGTGACAGAGATTGTAGGTCCCGCATTGGACTCATCAGTCACCTGAGAACTCATTTTTAGTGTGGAAGCAAGTCATCCTCGGTTCCGAGGGACTGACTAAGCAGAAGAAGATTGGTAGTTTGGCAACAAATCCCAACCCTACCTCAAAGTGAAGGTAAGCATTAGCTGAATAAGAAAATGTAATTGTAAATAATTCCTCACCAGGCCTGTTTTTGTTGATAGCAGTTTTGGACGATCAGCCCATTTGGGTCTGTGTTTATTACAACATCTTGCGTTTATATGGCACTTCTAATGTAGAAAAATGTCCCAAGGTGCTCACAGAAATGCAATCAGGAAAAAAATAATAATACTGAGCCAAAAGAGATATTAAAAGGGTGACCACAACTTTGGTGGAAGAGATGTGTTTTAAGGAGGGTCTTAAAGGGAGGAGTGTCTGGTGGAGATGCGGAAGGGTTAACAGAGGGAATTCCAGTCTGTGGGGCCTAGGCATGATGGTTAGAGAAGTGTTGTGAATACCACACCTGGCAAAACTGCATTTCTGGAAATCTGTCCAAAATGGTGGGGTTAGTGTCCTCTGCATTTTGATGGCCGTAATATTTATATATTTGAAAATGGCTACCAATTTTCTTTGGCAATTCAGCAGCTGCTGATTCTTAGCACCCAGCTCGATATCATGTTGTCCATCCTTTAGAATCTTTAATCATCACAGTAATGCAGGCTATATTCATTGTTTTGCACTGCAGTAAGTAGGAATTACATTATTACCGAGGATGATTTTTCTTTTACTTATCAAGGTTAGGAATCAGACCTGGAAGTTGGAATCGTTTTCTGCTTTCAGCATCACAGCACAGGTCAAATTCAAAGAAAAGTACTGTCTACTCTGCTGCAACAACATGTCTTACGGGGGTGGGGGAGAAATCCAGAGAAAACTCATAAAAAATTTAGTGAAAAGGGGGGATATTGTAAAAACTCGATCCAATTTCAATAAGGAACTTTATATATGTATATAAAAAGCGACTCTATCTAAAGTTATGCATGCTGGAGGGCAATACAGTGCTGAACTTAAATTTATCAGGAATCTGTGCTGACATGTGGAGTACGGGAACCAGCATCAAGCATAGTTATGTCAAAGCAAAATAACAGAGGAATTGGGGAATGGTTGTGGCAGTCTCAGTAAATGGAAATGGCATTGGATTAGTCAAAAAGCAACTTACTGAAGATACATTGAGATATAATTCTGGGTTATGTTATCCACAACATTGAGGGAAGGGTCACAAATGTGTTTCCTGCACTATTCCTTTCACACCCACGTGAGAGGAATACCTCTACAACGGCACTGTGAATTTTCTTTATTTTCCCCACATTAGTGGTATTTGTGTCCTGTCTAAGTTGCATTGCCAATGCAGTACCAACCCTATGTTGAACTCTGAACAATTTTGCGCTGCGGAACGCAGGAGGAACTAAATTGAAATTTTCCAATTTTGTTATAAACAGCATCCTTACAGACAACAGAGAGATTTCCATCAGGCGAGGCGGGATTTGAACAAAACCCAGAGGTGAAAAAAACAAACTTTGCAAGCGGAATGTGACAATTGACTTATCTGACCGAGCAACTCGCTGTTTTCACATTTTTAAAAATGCCAATGCACATGTGCCCAGTAGTTATGGTATTCAAGTAATATTAATATAAAAACTAGTCTTCAGTCTTAACTAACAAATATCGTAAGGCTTCCTCTGGAGGGCAAGTTTTGCCACTTTTCCCTGTGAGGGGAATACTCACGTACATTTCACAGCCGGTTGGCCAAGGGAGAAAAAGTATGAATGGAGAGAGCCACAAACTGGCGGTCCTACCCCTGCCTTGCTCTATTCACACTTTCACCTCCACTAATTTTTAAAGACAGAATTTAAAAGTTAAAATACTTTTACAGTATTGGTTAAATGCATTAATGTTTGCATATTATTCAACGCTGCTTCAAAACTGATTTATGTATGTAGTGCTTGGGATAACTACATAGATTGATGTTGAAATATGCATATATATATATATGAGAAAAAACATAACCACAACAATTATCCAAATATTTGCTTTTTGGAAAAGGTCAGGTACACAGTAACAACTCCAGATGATTAAATCACAACTCTCATTTGAGTGGTTTCAACACTGTAAATCATTTCTGCTCCCCTTCCCTTGAGTGTCCAAATAGTCACCTAAAGCAGGGTGCCCAAACCACAGCCCATGGGCCAAATACAGCCCATGAAACCCTGGCCACTCAATTTACTTTTAAGCTTAGGATTCTTACTCGCTGGTTGGTGCTGCTGAATTTCACGGGACTGGAGATTGGCAAATGGCTGTTTCCAGCGCTGTCGCCTCATTGCTGAATAATCCTAAACCGGAATACCCAACAGTCTGCTTGTTTGTATCCGCAACTTGAGACGTATGCAAATCGATAGGAACGTTGATTTAAACATTGTACATGGTCCATGCGATTCCAAGCTACGCACCTAAACCCATGAAGACAGAAAGAAGCACTTCCAGTCCTTTGCTATAAATTGCCCCGCCCCCCCACAGAAAATGTCCATCGTATCTTTCTGAGATATACGTGATTGTCCTTTTTTTAAAATAAAAATCACTTTTTCCATCCCTCCATAAATCACCCCTCAATCAGATTGGGCAGAACTGTCCTCAGCATCTTTGACTGTCACCTTATCCAAGAGGTGTGTTCAAATCCGATTAGCCCATCAGGAGTCTGGCTGGGCTGTCGATCACCATCATTGAACCTGTAGGTGTGATTGACGTGGGAAATGAAGAAACAGCAACTTGCAGTGTGTTGGTTTTTTTTTGGGGGGGAGGCAGGAAATGTGATAGGCGGCAGTGGGGGGAGGGGATGTCTGTATAAACTTGCAGGATTGTGGTTATACTCCTGAGTGTCTCTAGACCAGCACCTTGGTTGTTGGCGGTACAGTATTAAGTGGTTTTCAATAATCATTGGTTAAAAGAAACCTTTGAAACATCTTATTTGCTCTTTTAAAATTAGGTTTAGAGGCCATATAATAATTTGAAACGAGTACAAATTTAAGAAGTGCATGTGTACACACCAAAGCCAAACTCATAAGTTTATTTTTTACCCAGTAATTTTTTTGAAAAACGGGCTACAATAACCAAAGGTAAAAAAAAAATTCCTGGACTAATAAGGATGGCTTTTTTTTTTAATATAGTCAACGTGAAATTAATCTCGGCTCTCAAAAACGATCCTTCGCACAGTGCCTGAGGCTGTTCTTTCGGAGTTTAGTCGATGAAGATTCAGCCCGTGCATACATTTTAATGGAAGATTTTTTAAAAAAAAGTGAGGCGGTGATCCTGCCAGTAACTTAACATCGCCTGGGTAGTCGGACCTCTGGGAGTCCCGCTGTCTGAAAACCTGCTCCATTCACGTTAGACTGGGGACTCAAATAAGGCGGAGGGGGTGGGGGGTTGAATTTAAAGCGACAATGCCCCACTTTTGTTTGTCCAGGAGTGATTTTAAAAAGAAACAGATGACGACGTTTCTCAGCAATAAAGTAAATAAGAAACTTCGTTAGTGAGGCCAGATTTATTGCCATCTGTTCCACGGGTAGAGTTTGCACATCAGAACTTCCCCTCCTCCTCAGAACCCTGCAGGTCAGCGAGTGGATCGGCTTTAAATAGTCCGTATAAATGGATGGCAATACTTCTCTATTACTATCAGTTCCAGCTGATTTCTTTATTTAAACCCCCTCCCCTCCCCTCCCCTCCCTCCCCCTCCTCCCAGATACAGACTCTTAGCATCAAGACAGGCAATGATTACAGTGCACACGTCTGTTTTAGTTCATAGGTTTGCTACAAAATAATGTGCAGATGATCTGTATTTCATATTGCACAAAAATGAATTAAGATTTCACATGTGCCATGTTAAAAATGCTCCAGTTTCACACCTGTCATCGGGATGTAACCCACATATCACAGCGTATGATTACACATAAAATTCCTACAGTATATAATACAGTACATATAGTCTCACTAAGAACGACTCGAGTTCTATCTCACGTCTTTTTTCAATAAATGTTCTTACCTACAAATATTCAACAAATCTAAATCTACAACTGTACAAAAGACTGAGTACTTGCAGATTTAAAATCACAAGGCATTGATGCAACGATTTTGCTTTTCCGAAAAAAAAGGTTTCTGAAATCCTTTAAGCAGGAGAACCAACGCTCGCATGCTGAACAGGAGGGAGGGGGGGGGGGGGGTGGAAGAAGGAAATAAAATAATAATTAAAAAAAGGAAGTGCCAGAAATTCTCACTGGGCAATCACAGCAAGAAGGTTCCCTTTAGCTGTAGAAAAATACAAGTGAAAATATTTAGTATTTTTTTATCTTCGTTTTAAAAAGTCTTGAGGTCTGCATGTATCAAAAAAAAAGTCTATACTCTGAGGTCTATGCTGCCTGTGTTATTAGGTGGTAAAAGGAGGTATTGTGAGGGAACAAAACAAAATTTACAGAGCAAAAAAAAAGTCTTATTGGCATATACAACACGATTAAAAACAGTACAACGGATCAAGTTAACTTCAGGGTCTTGGTTGAAGACAAACTGTTCATATACAAGCCTGGGTTTTTCTTAATTTTTTGCCGTTTTAAACTCCCTGCAGTCTAGATGCATAGAAGTGTTCACAGCTCTCGCTCTCTCTCTCTCTCTCGAGTAGTAGTGGTCCCTTTAAATGTAGGATCCAGGAAACTGGTCGATCAGTTGTGTTGTTAAAGGGTTGGATAGAAAGTCCGGCCACGATTTCCAATTTAAAACTTAAAAAAAAACTCCGCATCTTTTCTACGGCTGTTTTTGCGATTCAAATCACCACACACTCACACACACACACACACACACTCACACTTAAAACACACACACTCTTACACACACACTCTTAAACACTCACACTTACATACATACATACATACATACACACATTCACACACACACAGACACTTAAAACACACACACACACTTACGCTTACACATACTTACACACACACACACACACACACTCACACTTATACACAGACACTTACACACACACACATGGGGGGAGTGAAGATCCCACTCCAAGAGCAGATCGGACCTGGCGAAAGAGATTCGACTTGTAACGGTGGCATTTTTAAACATCGTCAGTCTTTCAGAAAACCCAACAACAACAAAAAAAAAGTTTTTTAAAAGAAGAAATCCATCAGTACGTGAAGACCAGGTCGGAAAAGTTGGCCTCCAGCCAGTCCCCCGCGATCATCTCGCTGAGCTCGGGAGTGCAGTAGTCTGGGAATTCAAAGTGTGACCCTGAGCTGCCTTCGCTGTACGAGTCCAAGTCCTTGTCGACGAGCGAGAGGCTGAGGTTCCCTGAATTGAACTGATCCGAGGGGCCGGTGGCCGCCGCCGCTGGTGGTGCCACCGAGGAGGAGGAGGAGGAGAAGTTCATGCTGAAGTCATACAGCAAATCGTCCGCCTCCTCGCTGGAGGTGGAGACGGAGCGGCTGGAGCCGGGCGAGCTGGCTCTGGAGTGGACACACCTCCGGCCGCCCGGCTTGACCGAGTCCTCGTACAGGCTGGCCCCTTCCACCGACTCGGCCGCCGAGCTGAGGGTCGGGCTGGCCGGCACGGCCGCCACGCTGCCCCGCCGGGGGCTCCGGGGGTGACCGTCGCCCCTCAACCTGGTCTCCAGCACCGCCTCCTCGCTGCTGGCCCGGCCGAACACACTCCTCACCGTCTTGTTGCCCTTCAGGTTGCCGAAGACGAAGTCTTCGGACGGCGGCGGCTCGCTGCCCGCTTTGCATTGAGAAGAAGAGGAGGAGAAGCCAGCTTTGCATTGGGAAGATTTGTGAGGTTTGATTTTGCTGTTACATTTCTTGCTCGAGTGTTTGACACTTTTGTGACTTCGCTCCGGCGTCAGCGGCTGTTGTTGCTGCTGCTGCTGCTGCTGCTGTTTGCCAGACTCGGTTTTGGGTTTCTTCCGCGGCCGGTACTTGTAGTCGGGGTAATCGGCCATATGTTTGAGCCGCAGCCGCTCCGCCTCCCGGATGAACGGGATCTTCTCGCCGTCCCTCAGCATCTTCCAGCGCTTGCCCAGCCGCTTGGAGATCTCGGCGTTGTGCATGTCCGGCGACTGCTCCATGATCTTCCGCCGCTCGATCTTCGACCAGACCATGAAGGCGTTCATCGGCCGCTTGATGTGGCCGCTCGCCGTCTTGCACCAGTCCGGGTCCCGCTCGTCCGCCCCCTCGCAGGTCGGCGAGGGGCTGCGGGCGATGAACTCATTCTCCTCGCTGTCGGTGGCTTCCCGGGACAAACTGCTCTCCGTCTCAATCCCTGCAGTTTGCTGAACCATCTTCTTCTCACTCCTCTCTCCTCTCTCCCTCTCCCTCTCTCTCCCTGTGCTGTTAAAATGACCAGCAATCCACAATCCACGAGTTCCTAAGGCTCTTGCTTTGCTTTCCCCCTCTCTCCTCTCTGCCGGGTAACTTTCTAATCACATCCACACGCTCTCCCACGCCTTTGCCAAAGTTGTTGCAGCTTCTCAACTAGTTATTATGTTTTCATACTGGGTACGTCACCTCCAAAAGATCCAATAGTCTCGCAGACCCTCCCCTGAAAGGAGGAGAGCAGAGAGAGAGGGAGAGAGAGAGACGATGTGGTGAGAAATCACTGCCTTTAACCCTTCACTCTCCCGCACAGACTTGCTCCGCCGGGTCCAGCCAGTGGCGGCAGGGAGACTTCAGAGCGACTCCCGGTGAACCAGCAATGCACACCGACATGGAGCGCGGCTTTAAATTGTTAACTCTGCGAAGTCTCAATTCCTCAACCCCCCCCCCAACCCAACCAACGCGGAGTGAGCTCATCGGGTCGAGCAGCGCTTCAGAAAAGTGCTTCTCCAAACCCCGTCTCAGTGCCCAGAACTAACTGGAGGTGGCGCCTCGACACTGCTCACTCAAACGTGCCATTCTCCTCCCCAGCCCCACCGCCACCCTATTCACCCACCCACCCCCCAGTATCGGCTCAGTTTGAACTGAAAACCCACCAGTGCTTTCGCGAGCAGCACACACACACACACACACACAGAGTCACCAGCCTTGCAGTTTGGTGCAATTAACGCACCCGGTCCAGTTTTTTATTTTTGAACCAAACACAAAAGCCAGAGATTTAAGCAGCATAAAATAACGTGGATGATTGCCCACCAAATGCATCTGGCAGAAAAGCTTTATTTTCGATCAGACACACTTTTATTTATGAGGGAGATTAGGGATTTGCCATCGTTCAGTTTTCGACGGAACTTTGATCAGGTTTTTTTTTGTGTGTGTGTGGGGAGTGAAACTAAATGTAAATAAATGTAGAGCTGGCGTTGTCGCCCCCAGTTACATACATATATCTCCAACATATAAGTTGAAGAGAGAGAAGAAAGCCTACCTGCTAATAAATGCTGTTTCCAAAGTCGCCTATTAAACATTTCGCAACTTGTCAACTTAAGGAAGACACTGTTGCACTGAGGACAGTGACCATTCCACACCCCCCCTCCACCCCACCTCCACATGCTTTTCCTCACTTAGCTCCGGCCAGTTTCAACATAACATTGATCTCCTTTGCAAAACAAAAACCCGCTTTCATATTTTCACCACAAATAGATCAGTTTTAGCAAAAACAATAATTTAAAAAAAACTAGCTTCCAAATGTTGTGTGTCAGGAGTAATGGAAGGACGGTGTTACGGGGTGTGACCAGGTGTACGCACTGCACACCAATGTGTACACCTCTGTGTCTCCTGGAGCTTGCAATGCAACAGCTGATTTGCTGCCCGGAGGGAGGTGGTTGGGAAATCGCTGCTGTTCTGCTTCCTGATGATCTTCTCACAGCAGGTGCAGCTGGTACCTGAGGCAAAGAACATCAAGTTGGGCTTGGGGCAGCATCAGCTGACTCTCCAGTGCCTGGATATCCTCCACCAATCTGAATTTCCTTTTTTGAAATCCAGAAGTATTTAACTCAAGTTCTGTGCCTATTTTAATTGGACCAATAGAGGTTGTCCCAGTGTCACCAGACATAAAACATCACCACAATTGCTCTCTCTAAGAGGGCACCACCAATGCAATAGTCCAACATGAGGTCCGGTTAAATTGAGAGAAGCTTAAAATAAAAGTAGAAGTATTGTTGTCGGAAATCAGTTACACAGTAAACAACTTGCAGGGCCCACCTGTTGCAGATAGTTTCGAGTGCACTAGCGCTGCAAGGAGGAATCCCTGGACTTGCCAATCAGAAATTCCCACCTCCAGCACCGAGTCCACTCCAAGAATCAGCAGCAGCAAGAAAGAGCTGCAGCTGGACTGTCAGTGAGAACATCTTAAGGCAAATTGAGGGCCTCTATGAAGAGGACTGGGGGTAGAGGGCCTCTATGAAGAGGACTGGGAGTAGAGGGCCTCTATGAAGAGGACTGGGTGTAGAGGGCCTTTATGAAGAGGACTGGGGGTAGAGGGCCTCTATGAAGAGGACATGGGGTAGAGGGCCTCTATGAAGAGGACTGGGTGTAGAGGGCCTTTATGAAGAGGACTGGGGGTAGAGGGCCTCTATGAAGAGGACTGGGTGTAGAGGGCCTTTATGAAGAGGACTGGGGGTAGAGGGCCTCTATGAAGAGGACTGGGGGTAGAGGGCCTCTATGAAGAGGACTGGGGGTAAAGGGCCTCTATGAACAGGACTGGGAGTAGCGGGCCTCTATGAAGAGGACTGGGGGTAAAGGGCCTCTATGAACAGGACTGGGTGTAGAGGGCCTCTATGAAGAGGACTGGGGGTAGAGGGCCTCTATGAAGAGGACTGGGGGTAGAGGGCCTCTATGAAGAGGACTGGGGGTAAAGGGCCTCTATGAAGAGGACAGGGGGTAGAGGGCCTCTATGAAGAGTGTGGTAACACTTTTCAGCTTCCTGTATGACATCACTTCCTGTAATCAGTCCAGGATAAATACTGGACTGATCAGTTAGCTCTGGAAGAGGCATAGGGTAAGACCTCTTTTGTATGCAGCTTACATTAAGTTTACCACGCGTAAGGCTCATTCTTACGACAATTTAATCAACTTTGGAAAAACTTCGCACTCAAACTTTTTGGACGAACTCGGAGCTAAGGATCCAGGGAATCACCCATCATGGAAAACATCCTTAAACCATCGCGTCTTGACTTGGACCCAAACACCCCAGCAGCCGGTAAGGTGTGGAAACACTGGTATCGCACGTTTGAGAATTTTCTTGAGTATTGCAAAGCTGATGATAACTCAAAGTTGCGGATACTCATCAACTGTGTCACCCCGAATGTATTTCAGTATGTGGAAGACTGGGACAGTTATGAGGAGGCAATTCAGACGCTTAAGAGACTATATACTAAGACACCGAATGAGGTCTATGCTAGACATCTACTAGCTACAGCCCAACAAGGGCCGGAGGAATCCATTGATAAATTCCTCCAAGAGCTTCGCAGACTTAGTATGGACTGTAACTTTCGGGCAGCCTCAGCTGAGCTATACCGCGAAGAAATGATCCGTGATGCGTTCATCTGCGGGCTTGCCTCCCCATTTATACGCCAGCGTCTACTGGAAAGTAAGACACTTGAGCTGCAGAGAGCTTATGACCTGGCTTGCTCTCTAGATCTGGCAAAAAGGAATGCAGACCTTTTTACAGTGCCCAGACCTCGGTCTGCTGCCTTAACTACAGTCAGGCAATTTAAGAGGCCACAGGTGAACTCTATTAGGGAGGACTTTATCCCTGACGATCGATCTGATGACTTCACTGATGAAGAGGATGATGACCCCACTGTGGCAGCCTCTTGGCAATCTAAGAAATGCTTTTTTTGTGGTGATGAGTTTCACCCTCGGAGATTCTGCCCTGCTCGCAATGCGTTTTGCAGTCATTGCAACAAAAAGGGTCATTTTGTAAAGGTTTGCCTATCAAGAGCCTCTACGAGGGCTTATCAAGCTAAGTCCTACCGAACTGCCCCAGTAAGGGCCTATCAGGATGTTCCAACTAAAAACTATCGTGCTTCCTCTCGGGTTTTTTCTCGAAGAAACACACCTAGAATTTCAGCCACTCTTTGTGCAACGACACCAATTACAGCTGCTTGTCCTCAGAATCTATTCCATGCAGCTACAAAAGCATCAATTAATGGACATACTTTAGATGCCTTAATTGACTCAGGTAGCACTGATAGTTTCATTAGGGAACAGACTGTTGCACAGTTAAAGCTACATGTTTTTCCATCGGACCAGGCAGTTGCGATGGCTCAGTCATCACTTAATACCAGAATTTCTGGCTTCTGTGTAGTTGAAATAATGCTTAAAGGTCACAGGTATCCCTCCACCCGGCTTTCGGTGCTCAAGGACTTATGTAGTGATCTTATCTTAGGGCTGGATTTTCAAAAGCAGCATAAGAAGCTTACCATTGAGTTCGGCGGATCCAAACCTGAACTCACTATTTCTAATATACGACCTCGATTACCGTTCTGTGCCTTGTCAGCAGCTTCACTGGATGAACCCTCACTGTTTGCCAGTATCCCTCCTCGATGCAAACCGATTATAACAAAGTCACGCCGTTTCAGTCAGGAAGACCAGTCTTTTATTGCGGCTGAGATTTCTCGGCTTTTAGCAGAGGATATCATCGAGCCTTGTTCGTCGCCATGGCGCGCCCAGGTCGTTATTGTTAAGAACCCTCTACAACCTCACAAGAAACGGCTGTGCATTGACTATTCACAGACCATCAATCAGTATACGGACTTGGACGCATACCCATTGCCGCGCATCGATGATATGGTTAATAAATTGGCTGAGTACACGGTGTTCTCGACTTATGATCTGAAAAGCGCCTATCATCAGGTACCCTTGAAGGTCTCAGACAAGCAGTATACAGCCTTTGAAGCCAATGGGCGGCTGTATCAATTTCGTCGCCTCCCCTTTGGGGTCACTAATGGAGTGGCTGTCTTCCAGCGAGCAATGGATGACCTGGTCAAACAGGAAGACTTGAAGGATACGTTTCCTTATCTGGACAATATTACTGTCGCAGGTCGCAATCAGCAGGAACATGACGCCAATCTCCAACGATTTTGGGATGCACTCCAGCACCGTAATTTGACATTGAATGCGGCTAAATCCGTTGAGTCACAACCAACTATCAACATCCTTGGCTATTGTGTGGGCAATGGCATCATTAAACCTGACCCTGAAAGGCTTCGCCCACTCCAAGAACTCCCGCCACCTAAGAATCCGGCCTCCTTGCGCCGGGCCCTCGGCCTGTTTGCATACTATGCGAAATGGATTCCTAACTTCTCGGACCGAATCCAACCTCTACTGAAGGCCAGCACATTCCCACTAGACACAACGGCTGTTGCAGCCTTTAACCTCCTGAAAAAGCAGTTGGAGAAAGCGGCTCTTCACTCCATCGATGAGAGTCTTCCTTTCGTGGTTGAGTGTGATGCCTCGGAGGTGGCAATCTCAGCCACTCTGAATCAGGAAGGTCGTCCGGTGGCATTTTTGTCCAGGACTTTTCAAGGGGCTGAGCTACATTATCCTCCAGTCGAGAAAGAAGCTACAGCCATCATAGAGGCAGTACGGAAGTGGAGTCATCTCCTGGCTCGCCAGCACTTTACCTTAATCACGGACCAGCGATCGGTCGCCTTCATGCTCGATAATCGAAAACGGACCAAAATTAAAAATAATAAAATCCAGCTTTGGCGGCTGGAATTGGCCTCTTTTGGTTACACCATCCACTATCGACCTGGCAAGGAGAATGTGGCTCCGGATACCCTCACACGAGCATTCTGCTCCGCCATGGCACCCTCTACGCTCGTAGACATCCATGATGGGTTGTGTCATCCAGGCGTTACTCGCATGCTGCACTTCGTGCGGTCCCGAAATCTCCCATTCTCTACCGGGGATGTAAAGAAGATGTGCTCGGACTGCAGAGTCTGTGCGGAATTGAAACCTCGGTTTTTCCGCCCCTCGGGTGGTATACTCATACATGCGACCCAGCCAATGCAAAGGCTTAGCATCGATTTTAAGGGGCCGTTGCCCTCTTCGACTCGCAACACTTATCTATTAACAATGGTTGATGAGTATTCTCGTTTCCGTTTGCCTTTCCCTGCCCCAATATGCTGACAACCACGGTTATCAGCTGCCTTGAACAGGTATTTGCTTTCTGTGGCATGGCATCCTATGTTCATTCAGATCGGGGCCCTTCTTTTATGTCGGGAGAACTCAAGGCCTATCTCTCGGAACGGGGTATTGCTGCCAGCAAAACGACGCCTTATCATCCGGTTGGGAATGGGCAAGTCGAGCGTTTTAACGCTATCATCTGGAATGCGGTACGTCTGGCTTTGAGATCTCGGGGCCTACCCAACCAGCAATGGGAAGCAGTACTTCCAGACGCATTACACTCCACACGGTCCCTCCTTTCGACCGCCACAAATACGACGCCTCATGAACGGTTCTTCCGATTTCAGCGTCGCTCATCCTATGGGACATCTCTCCCGTCGTGGCTGACTACACCGGGACCAGTGCTACTCCGAAGATATGTCCGGGCGTCTAAGAATGACCCCCTGGTAGATGAGGTTGAGCTCACTGACGTCAACCCTACCTACGCCTATATTCGGTATCCTGACGGTCGGGAATCTACCGTGTCATTGCGGGATCTGGCTCCCTGCCCGCCGAAACATAGAGGGACACCAGGGGATGATATTGTACCAGGCACATCTCTGGGCTTGCCAGGTGCCTCTCATCATGATCGGGATCTGACGCCGGCTGGTACCTCACTCCAGCGTGCCGACCTGGGGCAGACTGACTATGAGCCCGTCGGGGCTCGCACGCGCAGCCACGATCAACCCTGTACCGTACGCTCAGAAACGGATCTGCCACAGCCCTGCCTGACACCCATTCGGGTACCAGTACACGGTCAGGATCGTTCTGACCCCTCACAGAGCGGGCTGGAGCACTCGGACTCTGGTCCATGGCCCGCAGCGGGTAAACGGGCTAGGGGCCCTCTACCGCTACGAGAACCCAAACGGGTGCGGCTCTCCCTCATCCAACGGCTACGAAATGGAGGGAGCATTCCGGCCTCCTAATCTTTTGGGGGGGGAGAATGTGGTAACACTTTTCAGCTTCCTGTATGACATCACTTCCTGTAATCAGTCCAGGATAAATACTGGACTGATCAGTTAGCTCTGGAAGAGGCATAGGGTAAGACCTCTTTTGTATGCAGCTTACATTAAGTTTACCACGCGTAAGGCTCATTCTTACGACAAAGAGGACTGGGGGTAGAGGGTCTCTAGGAACAGGACTGGGGGTAGAGGGCCTCTATGAAGAGGACTGGGGGTAGAGGGCCTCTATGAAGAGGACTGGGGGTAGAGGGCCTCTATAAAGAGGACTGGGAGTAGAGGGCCTCTAGGAACAGGAGGCTGAAGCCTCAGTGCAGATACTTGGGGAACACCACTTGCCCTACCAAGCAGAGAACAAACCCTTTATCTCTACTCACTGTCTCTAAACCAATTACCAACCCATGTCACAATGTTACTTCCAATTCCATGCCCTCTAATTTTTGCTGATAATCTCTTCTTGTGTGGAACCTTATCAAATGCCTTCTGCAAATCCATATAGACAACATCCATAGACACTCCCTGAGATTAGTCAGACATGACCTATCCTTCACAAGTCCATGCTGACTCTCTTTGATCGACTCAGTCACTCTGTCTGTGATGGTAGATTCCAGGAACTTCCCCACAATTGATGTTAAACTGACAGGTCTGTAGTTACCTGGGCCGCGATTTCGCCGACCGAGGCAGGTCCGGGGCGGCCGGGGTCGGTGTCATGGTCCCAGCCCGCTGCCTACTGCAGCCCACACTCTCCAAGCGACTTTTCATTAATAGGGCTTGTTGAGCCCGCCCTGCGAGGTTCCCGGCCAATTCATAGGAAGTGGGTCCGATGACGTCATTTGATGACACGTCATCAGCCGGTTTCCTTAAAGGGGCCATGTCCACATTGTTTTTGACAGTTGTGCTGTCAGTGTTCTACAGCATTGAGGTGCTGCAAACACTGACAAACACTGCACAGAGGTGCACGGCTGCACCCAGGCTCTCCCATGACTCCCTCCATATGCTTATGGAGGGAGTCACAGCACACAGGGAGGTTATCTTCCCTTCCCATGGATGGAAGAAACCTTCCCAGGAGATCAACGCAGCCTGGTTGCACATTGCACAGGAGGGCACAAGCAGGGATGTCGTCTGGCAGACCAGGCTGCAGTGGCGCAAACCTTTCAATGATCTGAGCAGATCACGAAACATTACTGCCAAGCCACACTCAACCTCATCCTTGCAGTGCCAGTCATCACATCCCCATCACTCTACCTTCCCTACCCTACTCCTGCACATCCTTACTCACACCAACTTACCTTGCACCTCCGCCCATCCCTCTCTATCTACATTATCACTTCCCCATCTCACTAGTCACCCCTCACACTCACCCTCATCCCACTGCAAGCATACCAACTAACAACACACAAGGGTAGGCACTTGAGTGGTTTAGCCAGTGTTCATGTGAAGTTTCTATTAATGTGTTGTCAAACATTGAATCTATATTTTCAACACTTTACCTTATTGGACAGATCTGTGCTCAACTTTGGAAGTGTCTTAGTGAGTTCCAGTGAATGTTGAGACATAACTCCGCACCCCCCCAACCACCCCCCACGATTGTGATGAGTGTGAAAGGAATGGCTTGGACATTGTGGTGATACTTTATGGTGCTGGTGTGGGGTGGTATCAACCTGGCGCATCATGTGGCAGCCAGGGTGTACAGCGTCAAGTGAAGTAAAACTGGCCATGGTGAGGTCATCCCTGGCCTCCCGGGCAGCAATATTGTCGGGTGTTGATGCCCTGTGTCCTGTGCAGCATCAGGTGATTGCGGAGAAGGTTGGTATTGTTGTTGGTGTGTCTGGTGATGTTGGTGTTGGGGCTGATCGTGGTGGGATTCTGAGGACCAAGGTGAGATTTTTTCAAGGGCACCGATGTTGCTGGAATAGATGGCAGCTGAAATTGAGATGACAGAAGCGATCTGTCAATGGTGAGAGAGCTTGCTCCAAGGAGGTGACAGTGGATAGAGAGTTTACTCCAAACACTTCCAAACTGCATACAGCTCAAAAGTGTCTTCCAAGTCCTGAAGGCTCAAGCTTCTGACATTGGAAAGTGACCAGCTGTGAAATGGTAGCTTTCATACCACTTTTGCAGCTGTCACCTATTCACAGCAATGGGGAGACATAGAGAACCTGATCTACTTACCTGACATGATCTCCGAATGATGTGAACCTCGCTAAAAAAGTGGTAAAATACAAATAGGCTGGCAAAATAGTAGTTAACAAGCGTTTAACAAGCATTTAATTATCTTAAATGCCTCCCCTGCCACTTGGTGACGGGGCAACACGGTGGCATAGTGGTTAGCACTGGTGCCTCACAGCGCCAGGGACCCGGGTTCGAACCTGACCTAGGGTGACTGTCTGTGTGGAGTTTGCACATTCTCCCCGTGTCTGCGTGGGTTTCCTCCGGGTGCTCCGGTTTCCTCCCACAGTCCAAAAATGTGCGGGTTAGGTTGATTTGGCTATGATAAATTGACCCTTAGTGTTAGGGGGGGATTAAATATGTGGGGTTATGGGGATAGGATGGGATATGTTAGGGGGAATTAAATACGTGGGGTTACGGGGGTAGGGTGGGATATGTGTACTGTGGGGATTAAAGCAGGGACAGGGTACTGGATTTGGATGATCAGCCATGATCGTATTGAATGGTGGAGCAGGCTCGACGGGCTGAATGGCCTACTCCTGCTCCTAGATTCTATGTTTCTATGTTTCTATGTCTGTTCTGAAATCGCAGACCTGTCACTTTGGAAACTTACATGGAGGCGGGTTCGGAGCAGGCTCCCAACCCGCTGTCAATCATTTCGATTTTGACAGCAGACCCGCCTCTGAACCCACCCTCTGAGCGCCGACAAAATCATAGGGTTACATAGGATATACGGCACAGAAACAGGCCATTCGGCCCAACCAGTCCATGCCGGCATTTATGCTCCACTCGAGCCTCCTCCCGTCTTTCCTCATCTAAATCTATCAGCGTAACCCTCTATTCCCTTCTCCCTAATATGTTTGTCTAGCCTCCCCTTAAATGCATCTATACTATTCACTTCAACCACTCCCTGTGGTAGCGAGTTCCACATTCTCACCACTCTTTGGGTAAAGAAGGTTCTTCTGAATTCCCTATTGGATTTCTTGGTGACTATCTTATATTGATGGCCTCTAGTTATCCTCTTCCCCACAAGTGGAAACATTCTCTCTGTATCCACTCTATCAAAATTTTTCATAATTTTAAAGACCTCTATTAGGTCACCTCCTCAGCCTTTTTTCAAGAGAAAAGAGACCCAGCCTGTTCATCCTTTCCTGATAGGTATACCCTCGCATTTCTGGTATTATCCTTGTAAATCTTCACTGTACCCTCTCCAGTGCCTCTATATTCTTTTTATAATATGGTGACCAGAACTGTACGCAGTACTCTAAGTGTGGTCTAACCAAGGTTCGATACAGGTTTAGCATAACTTCCCTACTTTTCAATTCTATCCCTCTAGAAATAAACCCTAGTGTTTTTTTTTATGGCCTTGCTAACCTCCGTCGCAACTTTTAGTGATTTATGAATTTGTACTATGAGATCCATTTGTTCCTCTACCCCACCTAGACTCGCATCCTCCTACTTCTTCTTCTTCTTAGGCAGTCCCTCGGAACCGAAGATGACTTGCTTCCACATTAAAAATGAGTTCTCTGGTACTGATGAGTCCAATGCGGGACCTACAGTCTCTGTCACAGGTGGGGCAGATGGTGGTTGAAGGGGCGGGTGGGTGGGGTGCTTGGGTTTACGTGCGCTCCTTCCGCTGTTTGTGTTTGGCCTCCGCTTGCTCCTGGCGAAGAGACTCAAGGTATTTGGCGCCTTCCCGGGTGCTTCTCCTCCACTTTGTGCGGTCTTGGGCCAGGGATTCCCAGGTGTCGGTGGGGATGTTGCACTTTTTCAAGGAGGCTTTGAGGGTGTCCTTGAAGCGTTTCCTCTGCCCACCTGGGGCTCTCTTGCTGTGTTGGAGCTCCGAGTAGAGCGCTTGTTTTGGGAGTCTCATATCGGGCATGCGGACGATGTGACCCGTCCATCGGAGCTGATCGAGCGTGGTCAAAGCTTCGATGCTGGGGATGTTGGCCTGAGTGAGAACACTGACGTTGGTGCGCCTATCCTGCCAATGGATTTGCAGGATCTTGCGGAGGCAGCATTGGTGGTACCTCTCCAGTGCTTTGAGGTGCCTGCTGTACATGGTCCATGTCTCTGAGGCATACAGGAGGGCGGGTATTACTACTGCTCTGTAGACCATGAGCTTGGTGCCGGGTTTGAGGTCCTGGTCTTCAAACACTCTCTTCCTCAGGTGACCGAAGGCTGCACTGGCACACTGAAGGCGGTGTTGGACTTCGTCATCGACGTCTGCCCTTGTTGACAGTAGGCTCCCGAGGTATGGAAAGTGGTCCACGTTGTCCAAGGCCTTGTCATGGATTTTGATAATCGGGGGGCAGTACTGTGTGGTGGGGGCAGGTTGGTAGAGGACCTTTGTCTTACGGATGTTTAGTGTAAGGCCCATGCTCTCTTAGGCTTCGATGAAGGTGTTAATGATGGTTTGGAGTTCGACCTCCAAGTGTGCGCAGACGCAAGCGTCGTCTGCGTACTGTAATTCGATGACAGAGGAAGGGACGACCTTGGATCTGGACTGGAGGCGACGGAGGTTGAACAGTTTCCCGTTTGTTCTGTAAATTAGCTCCACTCCAGCGGGGAGCTTACTGAGGGTGAGATGGAGCATTGCCGCAAGGAAGATCGAGAAGAGCATTGGTGCGATGACACAGCCTTGCTTGACCCCGGTCCGTACATGAATTGGGTCTGTGGTGGAACCGTTGGTCAGGATCACGGCTTGCATGTCGTCGTGAAGCAGGTGGAGGATGGTGACAAACTTTTGAGGGCAGCCAAATTTGCGGAGGACATTCCATAATCCCTCACGGTTGACATTGTCAAAGGCCTTTGTGAGGTCAAAGAAGGCCATGTACAGCGGTTGGCGCTGTTCCCTGCATTTCTCTTGTAATTGGCGTGCGGTGAAGATCATGTCCATTGTGCCCCTTAGAGGGCGGAATCCGCATTGCGACTCTGGGAGGAGCTCTTCAGCCACTGGGAGAAGGCGATTGAGGAGGATTCTTGCAATGACTTTCCCTGTGGCAGACAGCAGGTCTGATAAGTGACAAGTGACCAAGTGATAAGTGACCTCCCTATTCTTCCTACCAAAATGTAATGCCTCACATTTATCTGTGTTGAACTTCATTTGCCAATTAAATGCCCATTCTACAAGTTTATTAATGTCCTCCTGAAATTTGTTGCAATCCTCCTCAGTATTGACTATCCCCCCAATTTGGTGTCATCCGCAAATTGAGAAATTGTGTTTTTGATTCCAAAGTCTAAATTGTTAATGTAAATTGTGAACAGCCATGGTCCCAGCACTAATCCATATGGAACACCACTACCCACCTTCTGCCACTCTGAATAGCTACCTTTACTCCTACTCTGTGCTTTCTGTCCTGAAGCCAGCCAGCAATCCATTCTGCTACTTGTCCCCTGACTCCGCATTCTCTGACCTTGTTCATCGGTCTATTATGGGAGACCTTATCGAAGGCCTTTTGAAAATCCAGATAAATGACATCTACTGCATTACCATTGTCTACTCTCTCTGTTACCTCTTCAAAAAATTCAAAAAATTCAATAAGGTTGGTCAAGCAAGACTTTTGCTTTTGAAATCCATGCTGACTATTCAATATTATATTTTTGGTTTCTAGATGTTCTTCTATTTTCTCCTTTAGTAGGGATTCCATTATTTTTCCTACCACTGATGTTATGCTGGCTGGTCTATAATTCCCTGGACATGTTCTATCCCCCTTCTTAAATATCGGTATTATAGTAGCTATCTGCCAGTCCTCTGGCACTACACCTTTTTCTAACGAATTATTAAATATGTGTAGTAATGCCTCTGCTATCTCTTCCCTAGATTCTTTTAAACTGCGTGGATGCAATCCATCTAGACCAGGGGTTTTATCCTCTTTGAGCTTGATTAGTTTATTTAATATATCCCCTTTTTTATTTTAACTACACTTATCTCATTACTAATCTCATCATCCAATGTCATGTCCACCTGTTCTAGCTCCCTGGTAAATACTGAAGCAAAATAATTATTTAATATTTCTGCAATCTCTCTATCGTTACCTGTGGTATTATCTTGACTATCCCTTAATGGCTCTATTCCCATCCCAACCTTCCTTTTTTTATTGATGTGCCTATAAAATATTTTACTATTTTGTTTTATGTTCCTTGATAATTTAATTTCATAGTTCCTCTTTGCCTCCCTAATTGTTTATTTGACTTCTCTTCTAATCATTTCATATTCTCCTTTATCATGCACTCCCCTACTGTCTATGTACTTAATGTATGCCTCTTTCCTTACCCTCAATTGTTCCCTTATGGCTTTATTCATCCATGGAGTCTCATTATTGTTTAGTTTATTCTTTTCTTTTAGCGGAATATATTTTTCCTGCACTCTGTTGAACACCGTTTTAAATGTTTCCCATTGCTGTTCTACATCGTTGTTTGCCAATATTGTTGCCCATTTTCTCCCCCAAGTTCTATTCTCAGCCCCTCAAAATCAGCTTTTCTCCAATCTATTAAGCTGGTTTTTGTCATACTTATGCCCTTCTCTATTATCATCTTAAAGCGTATTATATTATGGTCACGATTGCCAATATGTTCCCCTACTTTTACTTCTCTTATCTGCTCTGGTTCATTCCCCATTACTAGATCCAATAGCGAATCCTCCCTTGTTGGGCTTTTTACAATGCGGCCCTGGTTTCTCTCTCCCCCTCCCTTCTTAAACAGTGGAGTGACATTTGCAATTTTCCAATCCAAAGACTCAATTCCTGAATTTAGAGAGCATTAGAAAGTTATAACTAACGCAGCTGCAATTTCCTTACCTATTTCTTTTAATACCCTGAGGTGGAAACCATCAGATCCTGAAGAGTTGTCTATCCAGTGTTGCTGATTTTTTTTTAAACTAAGTGTACAACTGGAAACTTGCCAATCAGTTCAAAAACATTGATTAAAAATACAACTTATGAGTGGAATTTTCTCCACATTTGATAATGCAAGAGGAGAAAATGTTATCTAGTTCTAACACCTTTCAAAAATGCACCTTTTAGAATAGCAGTCTGATAACACAGGTAGACCAACCGAACAGCCATAGGTTATGGTCCCAGGGCTGCCTGTCACTCAAAGATAAATATCACTGCCTGTGAGTGCCTTTACCCAATAGATATACTGGAATGTGATAGTGGGATGCTCCATCTTGTAGGCGGGGGAGGGGAAGGACTGGTAAAGTTAGCTCATTCTACTGCAGAAATATCCTCTGTCGTCTGATTATGCAGCAGATCATGTCTGTGCCACAGTGTATATCTCCCATTCCCAGTTAAAAGAGACTTCCAGAGAGTTGTTCCAGTGAGGAAATAAAAATGACAGGAAAAAGTAAACAAGAAATATCCTCAAGGTTTAAAAACACATAATTTTCACAGTTAGGGAGACCTTACATTCGGAAGTCACTTTGATGTCTCAAAACCAAAGAATCTGCTCCTAGATTCTATGTTTCTATGTTTCTAATCTGCTTCTGTTTTAATTTAAAGAATGAGACTGGATTTTAATGATGAAAAAGGTGACATTTCTACAGAGCAATGAATTGAAACAATGCTGGTTGCAGAATTAACTATCGATGTCACCTTCCTAGACTTTGAAATGCAAGTTATTTTTTCAAATCTTAAATGTGCAAAAATTCAAGAAACCTTATTTGTTTTATTGGAACTCCCTATGAAAGCAAAAGGATTCTGTTCCTTTCAGGGTTAATGCAAATTAACAGAAACATATTTGCATTTAGTCTGGGTTGCTGGTTTCACTCTGAAATTAAGATTAGAAAACTTACTGAAGTAACCATTTGGTGGGTGTATATTTGAAAAAAATATGGTAGGTGTGAGGAGGGTCATGTTATTTTTAATTGACAGATCAGGGGTGTGTGAACTTAGCCAAGGTGTGTGTGAACTTAGCAAAGGTAGGGTTAACCGTCTGTCCCCCTTGATCTTTCCTTCCCCTCCTTCTCCCAGGAGATGGAATAGCTGATCATTAGATACCCTTACACTGCCCACCAAGAACTACAAACATATTTTCCCTGATGTACAACCAGTCCCAAGACTCAAGCCTGTGGCCTTCTGGTTGGAAGGCAAGTCCTTTGACTGATTAGTTTGAAGCATACAGTTCTATATTGATGCAGGTTAGATAGGAGATATGCAGGCTCCATGTAGTGGTGGGTGGGGGGTGGAGGAGGGGGTTGGAGATGATGGTGGAAGAAGTGAGAACGCCATTTTTGCACATCTTCCACCAAACTTACGGCTGATGATTGGCAGGATCAGTGAAAGCAGCTGCAGTTTGTCATGCAGAGTGTGTCGGGTGAGGTAGTGGAAATTCAACCCCTAAGATTTTAAGTCCTAAGTCTCCCAGATATAGCTCTGTTTGAATATCTCTGTAATCTTGTAGATTTAATTGATGGTTCTTGTGTGGACTTGGGTAAATGTGTAGCCTCCAAATCAACTGTGTTATTTTGTTGGATTTACTGCAACCCAAATGCGGAGGGTCCAATGTCAAACTGTGTATTTTATGAACCTGATCTGAATTTAGACGCGTTTCTAGTCTTTCAACTTACTCCCCACAAAATCTCACAGTATGTAACACCCACACCCAACTCTGCCGTCACACAACTTCTACACTGTCAAGCAGGGAATATTGAATAGTAAACAGGAATGGCAACCATGGCTGGTTCTTTCCATTCTTTCCATCTAAGGGAGACTGAGGCTAATCAGTGCCCTAAATGAGACCAACTCAGCATAGAACAGGGATTGAATTTGGGTTCTTCCAGGTCCACGATGCTGAATTCCATACTACGCCATGCATTTACCCTCTTAACCATTGGGTGGAATCTACAGACTGATAAAATTATGCAGCTTCAGCTGGACAGGCCTTAATAATGTCTTGCTGTTTGTATGACTTTGCTGCTTTCAGTTGGCAAAGTCCAATTTCCTTATAGTGAAAGGACTGGTTGCTTTCTGTGAGCATATGGATGTTTGAGACCACATCTTCCCCACAACCGGTGATATAAATAAATGATACACAAATGATAATGTTGCATGTGTTACATCCAAGTAGTTCACCCGAAGAGGATAGCTGGGAAACTGGTGGCCGCACTACGGTTTATGATCACTATCATAGAGTCATAGAGTCGGCTGGATTTTGCCAGCCCTGAGGAGGCGGGTTTGGAGGCGGGACTGCTGGGAAAATCCCCCAAAATAGGAGCGGGTCCCAAACCCGCACCCAACCCACCTCCAACCAATCTTCCCGGGAGTCGGGTCCCCGATTTGCGCAGGGTCCCGACTCCTAGCGGCGGGAAGAGGATTATAGCCACTTAACTGCCTGTTAACAGGTAGTTAACAGGCAGTTAAGAGGCTTTTTCTCATTTTTCGACTTCTGCTGCGGGCTTCCCGACGTCAGGGAACCCTGCCAGGGTAAGTGAGGCATGCTGTGGGTCTGTTGTCATGTTTGTGTATAGATGACAGCTGCAGAAGTGGTGTGAAGGATGCAATGGGACACTGGTGAGTATCAGAGGTAAGGAAATGTTGGGGAAGTCATTTTTAATGTGTTTAGATTTATCTGTAGGTGACAAGCTTTGAAGTGTTTGTGTGGCCTCACCTCATTGGGAGAAGTGACAGATCGCTTCTGTACCCTCACCCGCAGCTGCCATCTGTTTCATCCTAAGGAGAGAGTCACTGGAGAGCCTGGGTACAAGGGCTCACCTTTGTACAGTGATTGTCAGTGTTTGACAGCACCTCAATGCTATCAAATACTGTCAAATCATCTGTCAAAAAGTTATGGTTCATGTGCCTTTAAGAAAACCGGCAGATGAAGCATCATCCACTGACGTCATCTGACACCGGCTTTCCCTTAATTGGCCAGCAAGCCCGCAGGGCGGGCTTAACAAGGCCAATCAGGGCAAAATAGCGTCTGTTCGTCAGACGTCGCTGGGTACGGGACTAGAACCTGGAAGCCAGCAGTCCCGCCCCCAACACGTCTCGGTGAGTAAAATCCAGCCCATAGAGTCTGATACTAACCAGTGTCCCATTGTATCCAGCAAAAACTCTTACCCAAGGGGTCCAGAGATTTAAAAAAACTGTGGCAGAAGGCTGGCTCGTTGATTTCAAAATAATGGCCTGCACTTGACAAAGTTGGGACCAGGGGTTATTGCAGCAAATTATCAAGCCTTAAATACTCCAATTTCCTTGTTTGGTTTTACTTTTCAAATCAACACAGTTTAACAGTTTAAAACAGTTGCAATTACAGATCAAACAAACTCCCAAATATGACATTGTGTGAGTAACAATAAAATGTGGCCGAAGCCTAAACTAACACTGTGCATAATTCCCGTCAGAATGGAATGTAAAGCATTACTTGGCTGGCAAGAGCTAAACTAAGGCAACTCAAAGTAGTTATTATGGACACGTTTTTAGATGGTTTCAATAGATCAGTAAAGTTCAACCAGGACCAAAAGGCACGAGGGAGTCCAGTCTGCATTTTATGAAACCCACAGGGTTTTCAGTTCCTCTTATTCTCTTTCTTATGGTGGATTCTTGCAGGCCATTGAGCTGTGTTAAAACCACATAGGAAATTGTATTGTGTGTGGCTTGCGATGGACAGGTTCAGAGAACATAAAGGAGTCCTACCGGGCTAAGCATGTGTATAACATCACAATGCAGTCTTACTCCCATTGTGCTTTCCACAAAGAGATTGACTACTGCAGTGTTTTGCCAGTTCTACAAAAACAGTTTAAAAATATAAATCACAAACAAAATAAATTTTCATTTAGAAACAGTGACAAAATCGTTGAGAAAATTCAGGCATCTTCATGTTAAATTTAATGATCTCTGCTAAATACTTAAAAGGCAAATCTCAGTGCTTGGATTGAACAGAAAAATCTGTTCTGTTAACAAAATGTGAACTCTCTTGTTTCATATACCATTTGCTAAGGTTAAATCATATTACATGCTGATTATAAACTGTAATTTGAAATTTTAAGTCAGCCAGATGAAATTTAAAAATGTCACATGTTGGGAAAATAAACTAAATTGAAGTTTATGCTATTTTTGATTTGAGTGTAGGAATTCTACTGTGATTCTTACATGCTTTTATATAGTGTGACAGTTAGACTACCTCTCGAGCTGCCAAGCCTCTCGAGCCGGCCTTTGCGAGTCTTGGCAGCTTTACTTTTTGGTTTGTGGCCTGCTGTGCTTGATCTGCACTTGGAGAACCTAAGGGCGCTGGCATTAGTTAAGCATTTAGTTAATCTGGGTTCTTTATCCACTTCGCTATTTACACTAATTCTCAGATTCATTTGGTAGCAGACAATCTGAGTAATGCAAAGAACACGAATGAGCACTTACATAGCACATTGTTGCTCCATATGCAAAAATGCTTATCCTTACTTTACAAAAAAAACCACATTTGCATTACAGGTGCTGTCAAGATCTGTTCCAGTTTGCCAAAGTGTTTGAACCTAATACTGCACATCAGAGATCACATCACTGGTTACAAGATGACTCTTCCATGTGTAGTACAGATTGCAATTGCCAAATCCCTGCTAGAGCAAGCCATACCCATCTGATGTGATTTTGGTCTTCTCTTGAATTTTTCTACCCTCTCCTGAAGGCACTAACTCTTGATGGTGTACGGCTCCTCAGATGCTGGTCGTCCTCTGATACCTTGCCCAAGTGGTTAACATCACGGGGGTAACCTTAACCTAAGCTGCTCAGTGGGAAACTGATGCAATTGGATTGGCTGCTCGTTTTGCACCTTGCCCAATTTTCCTTTCCATTGACCTTAGTGGAAAAATAAAATTGGGCAGCGCGTAAAATTGCTGTGGGGAAATTTCCCCCCCAATTAGGTCAGCATTGCTAAATTTTAGGATTAGCAGACTATGTAAGATGAAAGACGTTCCAGAAATTCCAAATCCTGTTATCAATGGGCATTTTCCAGCAGGAGTCATTGGACAGCAATCAGGAGCGGGGGGCCCGAGCTGATTTTTATCCTCCTTAGTAGACAGTGCCGAAGATTTCGAGCAGCACCCCTACTATTGTGTTCACCAAGATCAGCTAAACCAGCACAGTCCTAGGACCTTCTGATATGTGTGGCTAAGTACCATGCCACATAGTGCGTTTACCTGCCAAGCCATCAGGCACTCACCAGATGGGTTGGTTTCACGCAGCACTGATCTGCACACATGCCAATATAAGTTGACAGGAAGCCTGACGACAAATTAACTATACTTAAAGTACCAATTTCCTCTGTTCCAGCCACTCCTCTTGTTAAAAAGGTAAACGATTCTTCCACAAATACATTTGTAGTGTGTACATGCACAATAGATTAAAAAAATAAATCAGATTGAAGAAAAATAAACCAAGTTTAAGGTGAAGCTGTTGTCCTTATGTTAAAGTAGAAGAGGAACTAGATACAAAACAACAACAACAACAACTTGTATTTATATAGCGCCTTTAACGTAGTAAAACGTCCCAAGGCGCTGTACAGGAGTATTTTAAGACAAAAGATTTGACACCGAGCCACATAAGGATAAATTAGGGCAGGTGACCAAAAGCTTGTTCAAAGAGGGCGGTTTTAAGGAGCGTCTTAAAGGAGGAAAGAGAGGTAGGGAGGCGGAGAGGTTTAGGCAGGGAATTCCAGAGCTTAGGGCCCAGGCAACAGAAGGCACGGCCACCAAAGGTTGAGCGATTATAATCAGGGATGCTCAAGAGGGCAGAATTAGAGGAGCTCAGATATCTTGTGGAGCTGGAGGAGATTACAGAGATAGGAAGAGGTGTGGCTATGGAGGGATTTGAAAACAAGGATGAGGATTTTGAAATCGAGACGCTGCTGAACTGGGAGCCAATGTAGGTCAGCGAGCACAGGGGGTGATGGGTGAGCGGGACTTGGTGCGAGTTAGGACACGGGCAGCCGAGTTTTGGATGACCTCAAGTGTACGTAGGGTGGAATGTGGGAGGCCAGCCAGGAGTGCCTTGGAATAGTCAAGTCTAGAGGTAACAAAAAACAAAAAAAAAACAGGTAAGAGGCAAGCTTTGGACTGATATCAGGAAGCACTTTTTTTTACACAAATGGCCTTCCAGATAGATTAGAGGATGCAAACACTCTGGAACTGTTCAAGAGGGAGTCAGACGCTAAAGGCATTTTTATGGAAGAATACGCTAGATGGACTGAATGATCTCCTTCATCTGTACTTATCTTTGTGATCTTAGTATAACGATAGCAAAAATATATTGTGCACATGGTGCAAATTAATGTACTTTGCTACCAGACTAGATACATGGACCGTGTACAGCAGGCATCTCAAAGCACTGGAGAGGTACCACCAACGTTGCCTCCGCAAGATCCTGCAAATCCGATAGGCGCACCAACATTAGTGTTCTCGCTCAGGCCAACATCCCCAGCATCGAAGCTTTGACCACGCTCGATCAGCTCCGATGGACGGGTCACATCGTCCGCATGCCCGATACGAGACTCCCAAAACAAGCGCTCTACTTGGAGCTCAGCACGACAAGAGAGCCCCAGGTGGGCAGAGGAAACGCTTCAAGGACATCCTCAAAGCCTCCTTGAAAAAGTGCAACATCCCCACCGACACCTGGGAATCCCTGGCCCAAGACCGCACAAAGTGGAGGAGAAGCACCCGGGAAGGCGCCGAACACCTCGAGTCTCTTCGCCGGGAGCAAGCGGAAGCCAAGCGCAAGCAGCGGAAGGAGCGCACGTCAACCCAAGCACCCCACTCACCCGCCCCTTCAACCACCGTCTGCCCCACCTGTGACAGAGACTGTAGGTCCCGCATTGGACTCATCAGTCACCTGAGAACTCATTTTTAGTGTGGAAGCAGGTCATCCTCGGTTCCGAGGGACTGCCTAAGTAGTAGTAAGTAGTAGGATTAAAGTCTTCCATCTCTGGACTCCAGTTTAAAACCCAGCCCAAGCAAGTGGATTAAAATTCACGTGGTGCAAACAGTCATTCAGAACCCTGACGGTCTTCTGCTCATCTGACAAGCCAAACAACATTAAGCAGGAAATTGGATACCCTTCAGTTCCCCTGCACTTGCTTGGGGCAGAGGTGAGTGTAGAAACTATCGGGATCAAATTCAGTTTTTTTGGATATGCAGATTCAACTTCCTGGGTGTAAACGGGGTGAAAGATCTTTCAACACGTCAGATAATCAAAAGTTTACAGCCACATCAACAAAAGTCAGGCACAAATCAGATGTTTGAAAACATGCCCAAATAAAATTCAAATGAAATTATAATATTTGCAGCTGTTATAATATTAGGTAATTCAGTACCAAAGAATTACTCGCACAAAAAAAATGTTGAAACCAAAGTTAAAAGCAGTTAGCAGCGAAATGGGTGTGCAGTACCAACTACACACAGGAAGTGGTGTCCTGGAGTTAAATATGTGACAATGTCATAATGCTATGACACAGTCATGCTTGAATGGTGTTTTGTTCCACACATGGCTGTCTGCACTGCAATGTGATACGAGACCATTTTGAAACGGGTGCATGTAACAAATTTCTGTGAAGTACAAACGATGGAGTCAAGGGGAAGCATCTCCAATAAGCTTCACCTGGAAGCTGTTTCCTTGCCGTAATATATATATATATATATATATATAAAAAAGGGGGATTCAAGTACCAGCGATCACTCAGTACAGTCTCCCCATATGTGCATGCCAAGACTACGTGTCATCCCAAAGCAGAGGCTCCCAAGGCTTTTTAAAGACAGCAAGGGAGTTACAGACCGAATTAACAGTAATTAAAGCTTACCAAAAAAGGGATGCCTTCAAAATGATATGGAAAACGACTGGAGCATATGAAGCCACCACAAGGGTCTGGCTCATACATGAGTCAAACCAAGAGGAGATGAAACTGTCTGCATGTGCCAACACTTTATGCTGTTTTGGCTGGTTTCCTTTGAACAGTTACTGCTGGTTTTTTTGTGAAATTGAGCCAGACAAACACAATTTAAATGCACAATGAATGTGCTGGTGACTGCTTCATGGCATGTGAAATCATAGATTACAGTATATTGGGCAGATTACATTATTTACAGTGAATGCATGTTTGCACAAATAGTGTACAGCTTGATTTCTGATTAAGTATTTGTTCACTTTATATTTCCTCCACTAGATCTTCGCCACTTAATTATTCAGTTGAGATGGCAAATATGTTTGGATTATGTATTTCTCAGGCAATTCCTTTACCTCCGTAATTTAATGAAAAACAACGTAGGTTTATATAGCAACTTTCACACAGCAGCACACCCTAACGAGCTTTACAGCGGAAGAGGTGGATATTAAGCAGGAAGTGGAAGGTAATTTAACGGATGCGACCATAAGCATATCAAAGAGGGAGTTTTTGAGGAGGATTTTGAAGCTGGAGTAAGAGGGAGCAAGGGGAAAAGCCTTTAGGGAGAGAGTTCCAGAGTATAGCATGTGATGATTGAAGGCTTCGTGATGGTGCAGTGAAAAGAGAGGGGGATGCAGACTAGTGATGGAAGAATGACGGCCGGTGTGGTGGATCACAGGGCTGGAGAAGATTACAGATCTAAAGGGAGAATGAGGACACGGAGGGATGTGAAGAAGAGGACAAAAATTTACCCCTGGATTTTGTACCGATAAACTCAAATTCCTAGACTTTGCTCTGGTGTGGAGTCCCACTCACTGGGAGTACAGATTGGAGAATAGGGTGCAGATGTCCCTCTGTGCCTAATTTTATGGACAACGTGGACCACTTTCCATACCTCGGGAGCCTACCATTAACAAGGGCAGACGTCGAAGACGAAGTCCAACACCGCCTTCAGTGTGCCTGTGCAGCCTTCGGTCGCCTGAGGAAGAGAGTGTTTGAAGACCAGGACCTCAAACCCGGCACCAAGCTCATGGGCTACAGAGCAGTAGTGATTCCCGCCCTCCTGTATGCTTCAGAGACATGGACCATGTACAGCAGGCACCTCAAAGCACTGGGGAGGTACCACCAACGCTGCCTCAGCAAGATCCTGCAAATCCATTGGCAGGATAGGCGCACCAACATTAGTGTTCTCGCTCAGGCCAACATCCCCAGCATCGAAGCTTTGACCATGCTCGATCAGCTCCGATGGACGGGCCACATCGTCCGCATGCCTGATACGAGACTCCCAAAACAAGCGCTCTACTCGGAGTTCTGACACGGCAAGAGAGCCCCAGGTGGACAGAGGAAACGCTTCAAGGACACCCTCAAAGCCTCCTTGAAAAAGTGCAACATCCCCACCGACACCTGGGAATCCCTGGCCCAAGACCGCACAAAGTGGAGGAGAAGCATCTGGGAAGGCGTCGAACACCTCGAGTCTCTTCGGCGGGAGCAAGCGGAAGCCAAGCGCAAACAGTGGAAGGAGCGCACGTCAACCCAAGCACCCCACCCACCCGCCCCTTCAACCACCATCTGCCCCACCTGTGACAGAGACTGTAGGTCCCGCATTGGACTCATCAGTCACCTGAGAACTCATTTTTAATGTGGAAGCAAGTCATCCTCGGTTCCGAGGGACTGCCTAAGAGAAGAGAGAATTTTATGGCACTCCTGATTTTCCAGCTATTGATGGAAAATTGAGAGTGCTGTGAATTGGGCATGGTGACTTCCGTGCCGACTCTCCAATCTGCACTCCTGACAGATGAGGCAGCATGGTGACAACGGCTTCTCACAATTTCAGGCCTGCAATTTCTAAATTAGACCTGCTTCTTCGTTAAAAAATATACTCGTAGATCCTGACACCGAAGTTTTGTTGCATTGCATTTTTTCTTTACCTCAGTCATTTTCTCCCCTTTTTCTCCCAAAGGTGTTTACTCTTTATTGGAATGCAGTTTCACAGGGGCCAATTGCCCACCAGTATCTCACCTTGGCTGGGGAGTCTGGAACCAGGGGGTCACAGTCTCAGAATAAGGGGTCGGCCATTTAGGAATGAGATGAGGAGAAATTTCTTCACTCAGAGGGTGGTGAATCTTTGGAATTCTCTGCCCCAGAGGGCTGGGGAGGTTCAGTCATTGAATATATTCAAGACAGAGATCGATAGATTTTTGAATATTGAGGAAATCAAGGGATATGGGGATAGTGCAGGAAAGTGGAGTTGAGGTAGAAGATCAGCCATGATCTTATTGAATGACGGAGCAGGCTCGAGGGGCCAAATGGCCGACTCCTGCTCCTATTTCTTATGTTCTTATGTTATGTTCAAATGACTCTTATTCATTTGTGGAAAGAGAGACTTGCATTTATCTAGCGCCATCACAACCTTAGGAATGTCCCAAAGCGCTTTACAGCCAATGAAGTACTTTTGAAGTGGAGTCACTGTTGTAATGTAGGAAACGCAGCAGCCAATTTGCACACAGCAAGGTCCCACAAACAGCAATGTGATAAATGAGCAGACCATCAGTTTTAGTGATATTGATTGAGGGATAAATATTGGCCAGGGCACCGGGGAGAACTCCTCTGCTTTTCTTCGAAATACTGCCCACCTGAGAGGGCAGACAGGGTCTCGGTTTAACATCTCAGCCTCGATAGTAAGTGTTGTAAGGCTATTTTGATTGCAGGTCATCACAGCTGAGTCTGACCCTGTCCTCATCTTATATCCACAGACTTGCATTTCCAGCAAGGATTGCTGGATAGTGATCGGGAACCCGAACACTGACTGATTGTCTACCCTATGTCCCGAGGCACTGAGAACAATTACAGCACTATTTCCACCACCTCAGCACAGACAAAGGATCCAACCTGGGACCTTTCTGTTTGTATGGCTGAGCTACGCACTGGATAAAGTCACTGACCCATTCGGGGAGTTGGCAATTATTAGCTTTAATTTAGCTAATTGTTGGGTAACATTTTTTTTCCACAGGCCTACAGGATCACAATGATATTTGAAGAAAATTGTCTGAACAAAAGTCGTCAGACATGCCTATTCAGTGCAATGAAGTAACCTTCTGCCACCCTGCTCTTTGCTGTTGGATGATTTTCTGTTTGTTTCCTCTGCCCTCCACTCTCAAAGTGTTGACCTTTTGATGGAGAATTATTCCACCAGTGCCAGCAACCCTCTGGTACCTCGTCGATGGTGGCTATTCTTCACTTGTAAACCTGGACAGAGAGAGTTTTGGCGGATTATTCAACAGGTCCTATTTTCACCCCCCATCTTCCAGGTGCACTTTCCAGCAGGGGTCACTCGACAGTGATCGAGAGAGTGAAGCTGGCTGTTTTATTCCTCCTCCTTCCACAAGGGTGTTGGGAACTGTGTCACTCTTATTGCCACGATGCATGCTCGTTTTTTTTAAAAAAGGGCTCAGGTTTCATGAAAAGTGTTTTGCGGTTTTAACATTACAGGCTACGAAATTCTGCTGGGGTCGTCCCAATCTCCTGCCGGAACTTCGGTGGGAGATCGGCGCAAACGACCATTTTCACCCCTTTACGCAGTTTCTCCGGGGATTCTGCTGATATCCTACCAACGTTTCGGCAGGGGGATTGGAAGGACCCTTGTGGAATTTCGGGGCAACAACGTGAAAACTGCTTTGAAACCCATCACTCCTTCTTCTGAATATATCACGGAGAAAGTGACCTCTTACCCCCCAAACAAATAGGGCCTGCTAAATATTTTTTTTTCATTAAAGCCAGGACTGCTACTCATATATTGGGGGAGGGGGAGCAAAATAACTCACTTTTGCAATGTGTTTGCCCACTGGCAGTGGGAAGATGGAAAAATTTACTGCATCGTATCCTGTGCAATTGACATGTTCTGTGGCAGACAGTTTGCTCGCTGTGTGTATTGGCTGTGCTCATTGTTTGCATATTTATCTTTGCTTATTACTGCGCTAACAGCAATTTATGTTCTCCAATTAAGGTGGGTTTTATGGAAACTAGTAAAACTGTTGCATATTTAATGGATTAATAGGGCCCACCTGTGGGTTTAACTGTCTCTAATAATGTTGAATAACTGGTGCGTATTCAAAAATGAATTGGCGTGAATGCTTATTCCAGTTTAAGCAATACAAGTCATTATTTATTTTGGCTTATTCTTGGAGGATGCATAATGAGGAATATATATATATATATACACATATATATATTTAGAGAGAGAGAGAGAAAGTTAAACCAAGCTGGTCAGCCTCCTTTAACTACACATTTAAAGGTAAATTTTATGCTTATGCCATGGTGATATCATCAGCAGACATGGGGGTCAGCATTTATATGTACACTTACAATACCCGGCTCTATCACGCCACCATCTCTCTCAATCCCTCCGCTGCCTCTGTTCTGTCAGGCTGCTTGTCCGGCGACCAGTTCTGGATGAGCCACAGTTCCCTCCAGCGAAACATTGGGAAGATCAAAGCCATCACCTTCGGCCTCTGCCACGAACTCTGTATCCTTGTCACAAACTCCACCCACCTCTCTGACATGTGTCTCAGGCCGACCCAGACTAATTGTCCTATCTGACCCTGAGCTGAGTTTCTGAAGCTCTATCCTCTCCACCACAAAGACTGCCTACTTCCACCTCTGTAACATCACCTACCTTCCCCCCCATCCCTCCCCCCCGCCCCCGCCGCCACCCAACTACCACCCCCCCCCCCCCCGTCTTAGCCCATCTGCCACTGAAACCTTTGTCCGTGCCTTTCTCACCTTAGACTCAATTATTCCAATAATCTCCTGACCGGTCTCGTACCCTCCATGCTTTGAAAACTTCAGGTCATCCTCTGCTGCCCTTATCCTATCCAGCACCAAGCCTTGCTCGTCCTTCGCCCCGTCCTCACTGACCTCAATTAGCTCCGGGTTCTCCAATGGTGCAAATTTAAAATTATCATACTTGTGTTTAAATCCCTCCTGGCCTCACCCTCCTGGTCTCTGTAACCTCCTCCAGCACTACAACTCCCCCTCCCCCCCCAACCTCTCCATTCCTCTGACTCCTCTGTTTCCCTCCACCATTGGTGGTCATGCCTTCAGCTGCCTATGTCCCACACTTTGGAAACTTCCTTGTTAAATCCATCCACCTCCCTCCTCTTTCTTTAAGACCCCCCTGAAAACCTCCCTCTTTGACGAAGATATTGACCACTCCTCCTTATATCTCCTTTAGCTCGGTGTCCATTTTTCCCCCTCATGCTTATATGAAGCATGTTTTTTTTCATTCGTTTATGGGATGTGGGCGTCGCTGGCGAGGCCAGCATTTATTGCCCATCCCTAATTGCCCTTGAGAAGGTGGTGGTGAGCCGCCATCTTGAACCGCTGCAGTCCGTGTGGTGAAGGTACTCTGATAGGTAGGGAGTTCCAGGGTGTTGCGATGTTTTTCTATGTTAAAGGCATAGGGGGAAAAATTCAGTATCGCCCCGTTTGGGCGCAATTATCGGCCGGGCGCAAAGATTAGCGCCTGGTGCTAATTATCGCCTCTGACTGCAAACTTGACTTTTATCACCCCTGGAGGTGATTGGAGCGCTAAATCAGGCGCTACACATCTGTCTTAAGGCGCAAAGGCCAAGGAGCGAGGCGCTAACTCAGAGCGCTGGCGAATCTCATGTGATGTCAGTCAGCAATGGAACACACACACAATGGCGCCGGCCAGTTCTTAAAGGGGAGGGTTGATCTTGCTTTCCATCCACATCCTGCTCATTGCAGCCTTGAATCTCGGCCTGGAGAGACCTGTACATCAAATCTGCTGGAAAGAACAATGGAGAGTCCCAGGGAAAGAGCTCAGATTGCAACCCCCACAGTCTCTTCTAAATCGATACAAGGAAGGGCAAATCAAAATGAACCTACAATGTGCTGCTCAGTCCCCAAAACTCCTTCACACAGTGTTAAACCTCTCCAGAAGTCTCTCTCTCTCTCAGAATGCGTGGTTCAAAAATGTCACCAACAATAAAAGGCAGGAAGCGGTCGCCTTTAAATAGCGCTCCCCCAGTCCCTTCCTGACTGCAAAACACTCCCCTCAACCTGTCGTTGCTAGCGGCAGGCGGTAAGGCAGGGGGCGCCACTCAATATCCGCTCCGGGGCGCTACCGGGGCGTTGCGCACTCGACTGACGTCACGATCTGCCGGCGCAGGATATCGTGGCGGTAGTGTTTAGCGCCGCCGCAAAATGTCTAGTTAATTTCGCGAGCGGCGCAAACATCGCCACGCTCGGGCGCGAGTTGCTTTGCGCCCCATTAGCGCCCTCTTAAGGCGCTAACGGGAGGCGCAACCAACTGAATTTTTCCCCCTATAGAACCTTGGTTAGACCACACTTAGAGTACTGTGCACAGTTCTGGTCTCCATATTACTGAAAGGGTATAGAAGCACTGGAGAAAGTGCAAGAAAGATTTTCAAGGATGATACCAGAACCAAGGGGGTACAACTATCAGGAAATACTGAACAGGCTGGGGCTGTTTTCTCTAGAAAATAGAAAACTTGAGAGGTGACCTGATAGAGGTCTTTAATGTTATAGAAGGGTTTGATAGGGTAGAGATAGAGAAGAGGTTCCCACTTATGGGGTAGACCAAAACTAAGGGCCATAAATTTTAGATAGTCACTAATAAATCCAACAGGGAATTCAGGAGAAACTTCTTTACCCAGAGAGTGGTGAGAATGTGAACTCGCTCCCACAGGGAGTGGTTGAGGTGAATAGCATAGATGCGTTTGAGGGGAGGCTAGATAAACACATGAGGGAGAAAGGAATAGAAGATTATGCTAATAGGGTTAGATGAAGATGGGTGGCAGGAGGCTTGTGTGGAGCATAAACATCGGCATAGACCAGTTGGGCTGAATGGCCTGTTTCTGTGCTGTAGATTCTATGTAATTCTATGTAAGGCGCTATATAAATGAAAATTTTTGTTGCTTCATGCTGCTGGCACAGAGCTTCACATGACAAGTGCATAAAACCCTGGGCCGCCGATGGCCACCGATCACCCCACCTCCTTCTCGATCGCCTTCCCTGCCCTTTAAACACTGACCTGGCGTCGCTGCTGGCAAAGCAGCAACCATTGCTTCCAAGCCTCTTCACCGGTGGGTTTCCTGGGGACACCCAGCCGGTGTCCGTAGCTCTCCGGTGTCATTTACCCGATGCCCAATACCCGTCCGGGCACGGGGACCGTTCTCTATTTCTAGGCGAGGGAGTTGACAGAATGACGAATATCCAACATGCTAGACTGACCACTTCAACAACAACAACAACAACAACTTGTATTTATATAGCACCTTTAACGTAGTAAAACATCCCAAGGCGCTGCACAGGAGTGTTATCAAACAACAGTGTGACACCGAGCCGCGTAAAGAGATATTGGGACATTTGACCAAAAGCTTAGTCAAAGAGGTAGGATTTAAGGAGCGACTTAAAGGAGAGGCCAAGAGGTTTCGGGAGGGAATTCCAGAGCTTAGGGCCCAGGCAGCCGAAGGCACGGCCGCCGATTGTGGAGCGATGGAAATCGGGGATGCGCAAGAGGCCAGAATTGGAGGAGCGCAGAGATCTCAGAGGGTTGTAGGACTGGAGGAGGCTACAGAGATAGGGAGGGGGGGCAAGGCCATGGAGGGGATTTGAATACAGGGATGAGAATTTTAAAATCGAGGCGTTGACAAACCAGGAGAAGATGTAGTAGGTCAGTGAGCACAGGGGCGATGGGTAAACGGAACTTGGTGCGAGATATGATGCAGGGGGCAGCAGAGTTTTGGATGAGCTAAAGCTTACGGAGCCGATAAGCTCACACCAGCACATAGGTGTAATGAATATGTGTCCAATTTACAGTTGGTGCATGCATTGAGCGTTCAGTTTTTACTCAGAGTGGCATTGCAAATGTCCAGGCATGTACACAATGTACAACATGGCACATTTATGCTTGCACCTGTACAATGACATCCTTAGCTTCAAAAGAAAGCACAGCGCCCAAATGCGTGACTGGTATGACTGAGGCAGAACTGCTTAAAATGCTTTACTCACACCGACCCCAGTAAGCGACAGCAGCAATAAGACAGCACAGGGAAACCCAGTGTGAACAGAAACTGCAAAAAGCTTTCCTTGCTATGAATTGATGTTACTCCAGTTTGTTAAAAAAAAATGTTTACATTCCGGACTCCCAAGTAGTTTCGAATTTAATACCAAATTCAGCTGTAATGATCAAACGTCCAGCGTCCAGTTTACTGTGGTTGAAGTAAGGACTGCTCCAAGTCAGGAAGTGTTGAATGAAATCACCTGCCTTGCGCGAGTGCTAACATTAGGTCCCCCGCCCACCCCCAAACCTCAATCCACAGGGGGTCTTCACCAGCCGTTTGCACTAGCTTCACTTAAACTTCCTGACCTGCAGCCCCAGACAAAACCAACAGGAAGTGGGAAGAGTTTATACTTCAACACTCAATTAGAATAACAAGAGAAAAAAAACCTCGCATTCACACTTCCCTTATTGTGATTACACTTAACATTAACCAAGGTGTCAGGAACAAGTCTTATCAAATTTACAGGTAAATACGACCACTTTTTGTCTCTGTGTTACACGGACAGCTGGACAGGTATGATAAAAAAACAGAAAATGCTGGAAATGGTCAGCAGCTCATAGAAACATAGAAAACATAGAAGATAGGAGCAGGAGTAGGCCATTCGGCCCCTCGAGGCTGTTCCGCCATTTAATGTGATCATGGCTGATCATCCAAACTCAGTACCCTGTCCCTGCTTTCTCCCCATACCCCTTGATCCCTTTAGCCTTAAGAATTATATCTAACTCCTTCTTGAATATATTTAATGAATTGGCCTCAACTGCCTTGTGTGGTAGAGAATTCCACAGGTTCACCACTCTCTGGGTGAATAAATTCCTCCTCATCTCAGTCCTAAATGGCTTACCCCTTATCCTTAGACTGTGACCCCTGGTTCTGGACTCCCCCGCCATCAGGAACATCCTTCCTGCATCTAGTCTGTTTAGTCTTGTTAGAATTTTATAAGTTTCAATGAGATCCCCTCTCATTCTTCTAAACTCAGGCAGCACCTGTCGAGATAGAAACAAAGTTGATCTGGTAGGTACAAGTTAATTTTGCTCTTTCACTAAAAACAGTTGGGGCTGTGGGAAGTACCAACAGTGTCCCACAAAGTCTTGTGGGACAAAAGTTCACAGCAATGATACCCCACACGGAATTTCTGATGTTGGCTATGGTGTCAGTAGAAGGTGTTGAGCAGGGAAACAGAGGCAGACAGAAGGAGAGACAAGACAGAAATGTGTGGAAGTCACCCAGAGCCACAGTCACCCACTACTGAGCAGCATTGTTGCGCATGGACTGCGGGCTGATGTTTTCTATATGTTGCAGCTGCAGGTGTGTTTATTTAGCGTCTGGTTCCCCCCAAAAAAGTCATATACAATAAATAAGCTGCTAAAATACAGCTTTTAAAACAATCAAAAAAACTGGCTAACGTCAGGAATTCAGTGTGGGGTATCATTGATGTGATTCTTTTTCTCAAAGGAATTTCCTGGGCCAAGACCAACTGTTGTCTCGTGTATGAAAGGCCCGGGATTTGCGGTCAGCGGCGAAGCAAAGGCGTTCGCCGCTGGCCCCGAAGAAAGCTGCCCACAGAAATCTCACGATCTCTGTGGCGAGAAGTTTGCCTTCTTCGCCGTGTAAGTGATTGCATTTGTAGTATAACGGGGAATCCCCAGCGCCATCTGCTGTGACGTCAACAAGCTGTCTAAGCAGCCAATCACATTGCAGAATTCTCGCCGACAGGGAAGCAGAAAATGAGGACCTGCTTTTATCCCGACTTTTAAAAAAAGGTTACAGAGAGCAAAGCAAAGATTGGGGCTCTCACATGGGGATAAGGTAGAACCTGAAATAATCATGAACAAACTTTTAAAAAACATTAAAAAAAATTTAAGTTTCGTAAAAATTGTAATTTTTATCATTATGGAGAAATTTGACACTCCACAAAATTAAAATGAGTTTTTCAGGGCCATGATGTTTGTTTAGCAGTCAATACGCTGTTAAACCCCAGTTACACCTATTTCAACAAGGCCTATCATTTAATGGGGTATTTAACAGCGATATTACCGCGGGAAAGCCCAAGTTTTCGGCGGTTTCACTGATTACACAGATTGCCAGCTGTAGGGGGTGGTGGGGGGGCGGATGGGGGTCCACAGCGCAGCCAGTGTCGGAGCAGTGAACGACTGACTGCAATGTCAGGATTACCATGTGTAGCATGCGCTACATCCTGAAGTTGCGGTCAGTTTCAAAGGGTGGAATAACGGCGAACGCTGTTAGTTTGCCGCTGTTACCCACTGCAAAATCCGACCCAGTGTTTATTTTCTTCAAGAGTAGCTGCAGCCTATTTTTTTTTAGATAAGGAGGATTTTCTTGGGTAAATGCACCAACTGGCTTTATTCAACCACTCCTGTCAATGCATTTGAGTAATTACCGGCGTTGGAAAAATAAAGCAAGACGTAGGGCTGGGATGGTGATGAGTTTTACTTAAGATAAAGAGTTACACTGAGACTCCCATAGTTAGAACTTTACTATAACAAACTACTATAATGTGTTATGAGCACTATTGGCTTGTTTGCGTGTGAGTTCAGCGCGCGCTTATATTCTGTAAACTATTTTCAGTCTATTTCTGCCCTTGTGGCAAAAGTCCAATTGCGACCATGCAATAAGTAGAGAGAGAGCATCCATGAGGAAACATGAGGAGTGATATTATTAATCAGTAAGAGTTCTATTGGAAATTACAGACAGGTTCAACTGAAAGCACAGATTCAACTTGCGTCTGTTCCTGCAAGCCAGTTATTGTGCACTTTAACTCTTTATTAATTGCAGTGGGGTATGATTTTAGCATTCTGCATAAGAAAATAAACCTTTTTGACAGATTCAAAGAAGCAATGGGCCAACATTGGCGATCGGAGGCTTCCCGCGGACGGACGCCTGCAACCTGCAAAATGTCTACCAAAGTACCTGGTGGCCCGGGGGGAATGGTGGCTTGCGCTCCCGGGCCTCTCCGGGTCCGCGCGGGCAGAGCCCCACGTATCCCAGGGGCGCAGGCGGTTCGTAGGCGCTCCTGGGATCACGTGGGCCGGCCCAACCAATGGAAGAAGGGAATCCCCATTCAACCTTTTGACAGTTCTGTATGTACGGAATTGTCAAAAGTATGAATGGGGATCACCTAAAAAATACACCAACACATGAAATAATTTTTTTTATTACCTATTTAAAATTAATTAAAATGCCATTTAATTAAATATTTTAAACAAAAAATTTATTTTTTGGAAAAAAAACTAAATGTTTTTACGGGGCTAAAAATAAACTTAGCTTTTTGAAGAGTATTTTTAATTTATAAATGAGTTATCAAATTTCATTTTTCTATTTTTTTAAACTCTTAAGCTGGTAAAAGCCGGCCTTACGTCTGCTTTTACCGGGCGTAAGAATTTGACAGTCATTCAGCGGGCGGAAGTTGTGCAAAAAGCCCAACTCTCCACCCGCGGAGGCCCGTCTCCCAGGATGCGGAGGATCTGTCAAGAAATCGGCACGTGCGCGGCCCCTACGGGCGCGTGCGCACCTGGTACGCACCCGTAGGAGTCGCAAAATCCGGCCCAATATGTCTTTAAATGCTTTAAGAACAGAAAAGCACAGCAGGTTAACCAGCACATAAAAGAGGATGCCAAGTTCATATTTCAGGGCGAGCCTTCTTCAGAACTATGTTCTGAGGTTCTAATTTGGCGATTCCGGCTCCCTCTTCAACCATTTAAAAATAAAACGTGTCTATTTAAAATAGTTAAATCAGTATACCCTCAATCCAATGAATCCCTTCAAACACCCCTGGGCTGACATGGGATTCAGGTACAGCGATGAGAGTGATGGTGAGCCAGTTTGGTGAGAGTAGAAGGTGGTGTCTGGGGTTATTATATGTTGTAAAAGGTTTCAGTTCACCAACTAACATTTGGTTTCCAGCATTTTCTGTTTTTTATTTCAGACTTCCAGCCTCCGCAATATTTTGCTTTTGTAGCGTTTGATATATCTGGTGTTAGATTCCCAATGGAATGAACTGGACTCTGTAAAATTGCATTGAAATCCATACAACTATTTTATTTACATATTTTTATTATCTATAACCTTTCCAGGAAAAAAATATTTTTGGCTTCAGGGCAGAATTACAAATGGTTCTAAATGCTGAAAAATGCACAAACAATAGTCAAAATCAAATTTTCTGGGGGAAGGGCAGACTTCTAGAAGGCCCGGACTACCTAGAAACTAAATCAAAGCATCCGAAATTGTTGGAAAATTGTACGATCACCAATCAGGCACACCGACCTTTGCATCTAAATCTCCAAACGCTGAGAGCGGAGATTCGCAATTTCCGGGCTCTATGTATTCAGCAATCGCAACCCCTTTAATAATTTCTGAATCATTTGCTGCTCACTTTTTTTACTTTGGGATTTACCCACGTAATACAGTTCTGGATGGGCAAAAATCTTCTCCAATTAAATATTGGGAAGACCGAAGCCATTGTTTTCGGTCCCCGCCACGAACTCCGTTCCCTAGCCACTGACTCCATCCCTCTACCTAACATCTGTCTGAGGCTGAACCACACTGTTCGTACCTTGGTGTCATATTTGACCCTGAAGTGAGCTTCCAACCACATATCCGCAGCATAACAAAGACCGCCTACTTCCACCTCCGTAACACCGCCCGTTTCCGCCCTTGCCTCAGCTCATCTGCTGCTGAAACCCTCATCCATGCCTTTGTTACCTCTAGACTTGACTATTCCAACGCACTCCTGGCCGGCCTCCCACATTCTACCCTACGTAAACTTGAGGTGATCCAAAACTCGGCTGCCCGTGTCCTAACTCGCACCAAGTCCCGTTCACCCATCACTCCTGTGCTCGCTGAACTACATTGGCTCCCGGTTAAGCAGCGCCTCGATTTCAAAATTCTCATCCTTGTTTTCAAATCCCTCCATGGCCTCGCCCCTCCCTATCTCTGTAATCTCCTCCAGCCCCACAACCCCCCGAGATATCTGTACTCCTCTAATTCTGCCCTCTTGAGCATCCCTGATTATAATCGCTCAACCTTTGGTGGCCGTGCCTTCTGTTGCCGAGGCCCTGAGCTCTGGAATTCCCTGCCTAAACCTTTCCGCCTCGCTCCCTCTCTTTCCTCCTTTAAGACGGTCCTTAAAACCTACCTCTTGGACCAAGCTTTTGGTCACCTGCCCTAATTTATCCTTATGTGGCTCGGTGTCAAATTTTTTGTCTTAAAATACTCCTGTGCAGCGCCTTGGGACGTTTTACTACGTTAAAGGCGCTATATAAAGACAAGTTGTTGTTGTTGTAATAAAAGCAATTAAATGTTGGGTATACCTTCAGGTCAGTCATGGCAATTCCATATCCCACTGCACTCTCAGTGTTGCTCCTCATCTTTACATGCTACAATGCCTACATTCCGGGCTGTTTTGTTGAGATTTCAGGTTTTTCTTTTGAAGATGTTGATCAGCTTTTGCTTGTTTCCTAGGTTGGCCATGCATGGGGGAGGTTGAGAAAGGAGAACCAGCGAAAAATACCTTCCCAAAAACAAACATGAAGGTGAATCATTGATGAAGAGGATGCGTGAACCTTCGCTGTGTGTCTGTACAAGACCCTGCACAATGAGGCTGCTTCAGCAAGCCTTTGTTAGTATATGCAAAGCATCTTTTGAAAGAAAGCAAATAAAAAACTTACATTTATACAGCACCTTATCACATCCTCAGGATGTCCCAAAACACTTCTCATTGAAATAAATTGCTTTTGAAGTGTAGGCACTGTTGTTATGCAGGCAAATCTGGCAGCCAGTTTGTGTACAGCAAGATCCCACAAGGAGCAAACAAAATGAATGACCAGTTGATCTCTTTTTTTTTGGTGCTGTGGGTTGAGGGAGAAATGTTGGGCAGGACAGTGGAAGGTTCCGCTCTTTGCATCATGCTATCGGATCATTTACATCCATCTGGACAGGCCTGAGTTTAGTTGCACGTTTGAAAGACGGCACCTCCAACAATGCAGCACTCCCTCTGCACTGCATGGAAGTGCCCGTCGAGATTATGCACGCAGGTTCTTGAGTTGGGCTTGATCCCGCAATAACAACAGAAAACGCTGGAAAAACTCAGCAGGCCAGGCAGCATCCGTGGAGAGAGAAACGGAGTTAACGGTTCAGGTCGAAGACCTTTCGCCAGAACATTATTTCGGATTTCCAGCATCCGCAGTATTTTGCTATTGGTCCCGCAATGTCCTGAATCGGAAGCTTCAGCTGTTTCGTTCGCACCAAAGAAATGCTCGCAGTAAAAAAGAAACCATTGACTTAATTGGCAGCTTTCCCAGGCTTGTGAGACCAATGGGTTAATCGAATACTTCTGCAGAAAGAAACTATGACGTACTGAAGCAGCAGTGTGGTGCTTTCACAGATTAGCACTCTTTGATCCATATGTGGGGAGGGGCAGGGGGCTAATGTAATTTAATCTGTATACCCAGCTCATCAGAGATGTAGGGGGGAATTTTAACCCCCAAAAAACAGGTGGGTTGGGGTCGGGTGGGAGGTTAAAGTGTTAAAAATGTGAATCCCGACTGTAAACCGCCTCCAACCTGCCCACTTCCGGGTTTAACGGAGACGGGATGGGGGGTGGTGGTGGGGGGCAGGCAGCCAACCTGCTCCCAGGGGGAAGATTGGCCCTTTAAATATCATAATGAGTCTGGAAGCCTCTGGTTTAACTGTGGCTGGCGGGGGTGGGGGGGGGATCCCGGGCATCGGGATTCCTGGCAGCTGCAGCGAGGTGAGGATAGCCTGGGGGAGCAATCCTTGTTGGCTGGGAGGAGAAGGAGAAGGAGAGGGAGTGCTTCCTCCAGGACCCCCCCACTACACCCCAAGCTCCCACGCCTGACCTCCCTCGGGGTCGGGGCTCGCACCTACCTGTGGTTGCAGCCTCCTGTCAATCAGGCTGACTTTCGGAAGGGAACCCGTCCGTGACATCACGCGCGCGCACTCTACCGCGCACCGCCCCCCCCCCCCGCCCCTCCCTCCACCCCACGCTCTGGGCGGGTTGAAAACTTAAAATTCCGCCCGCATTCTCCGAAGCGTTTGTTAATGCTGTAGGTGCTGCCTTATCTTGATTTTACATTGCTGTCATCTGTTTGTGTGTGAAAGGTGCAACAGCAAGATAATAGGTAGGACATATATTGGCCACTCTCCTAAAACCTGATCTGACACGTTACAGAAACCATATCGAATTCAGATCATCTTTTTAATCTGCTTGAGAGGTGTTTTAGCAGCAAAGTGCTTCAGGTCTTCCAAGCGCCCATCCCCTTCAGAGAGGGAAAGTAATTTAAAATGAGAATTTCACGATATGCCGAGCTCAGGGGATTCAGCCTGGCCATTTTGTGCATGTAAATGTGGAGTTAACGCAGCAGTTTTGACATTCTCATGGCAGCTGTTGCAGAATATTTGGAACCTGAAGTTCTCATTTCATTGACTGTGACAGTTATTTCAGAAACAAAGTTTGTAAAAACAGATGTAAGGTTTGGCATGATCAAAGTTGCAAGTTGGAACAACGTTTACTGCAGTAATTTTTCCATTATGCTGCATTAGAAAGGCTGTCAGCCAGAGCGCTCGCTAAAGCAACATTCAGAGACCCTTAACATCACAGGCTCTCAGCCCTTCACTCCACTGTGGTTGCGGCCTCCTGTTCCGTGTTCCCCGCCCGACTGGAAGGCAGCCTGTCGATCGGGCTGACTTCTGGGCGGAGAGCCTGTCCGCGACGTCACACGCACGCTGTGTCAGCCGTGGCTCAGTGGGCAGCACTCTCACCTCTGAGTCACGAAGGTTGTGGGTTCAAGTCCCCACTCCAGATACTTGAGCACAAAAATCTAGGTGCGGTGCTGAGGGAGTGCTGCACTGTCGGAGGTGCCTTCTTTGTGGATGAGACGTTAAACCGAGGCCCCGCCTGCTCTCTCAGGTGGACGTAAAAGATCCCCATGGCACTATTTCGAAGAAGAGCAGGGGAGTTATCCCTGGTGTCCTGGCCAATACTTATCCCTCAATCAACATAACAAAAAACAGATTATCTGGATCATTATCACATTGCTGTTTGTGGGACCTTGCTGTGCGCAATTGGCTGCCGCGTTTCCCACATTACAACAGTGACTCCACTTCAAAAGTACTTCATTGGATGTAAAGCACTTTGGGACGTCCTGAGGTTGTTGAAGACGCTATACAAATGCAAGTCTGTCTGTCTTTCTTTCTTTCTTTCTTTCTATGGAGCCATTAGGCACCTTCACTTGCTGGTGAATTGTAGGAAGAATAAATCGCAGGGAGCCTCATCCCTGGGCTTTATTCTCCTGGTGGTCGACTGGGACTGCCATTGGCAGTAGTCTGGAAGCTCTCAGCTGCGGTCACAGTTGACTGGTCTGAGTTGAAGCAGCAGTCGGGGTTCTATAGTTAACGTCGCTGTAGGGAGGGGGATGGTGACAAAGAAAAAGCAACAACAGACCATCGGGGCTTTTACTCCTGAATGCCGTGCAGCAACTCTGCTGGAAGTGCGGATGCAAATGGAGTAGTCTTGGCTGTAATGAACAGGCAAACAGAGCAGATTTAAACACTGCCCTGGCTGCACTGTTGGCCGAGGCAGCTGCAACAAAAAGACCCGAGGAGCACTGTTCAGAGTATGGAAAACTAACAGTGCACTTACATTGCCACCAACAGCAGTTCCAAAGTCGGTGGCAAACTAGTTATCAGACCGGTGGTAACTAGGTTACATTTTTGGTTAACCTAGTCTAAACAAGGCAGCACTCACCTCACAGCGGGGAAGCAGCCCCCTAACGAGGTAGATCCTGCTGCTGTTGAACTGCCCTGCAATATAAACAAGGTAGTTTCTACAACAAGAGCTAGTGTTGCAGAACCACTCCAGTGAGTGATTCTCCAATACATACTGCATGAGCATGAATAGGTACATCTGTGTTGTTTTTTTTTATTGTCCTCTGGATGTGGGTGACACTGGCAAGGCCACATTTATTGCCCATCCCTGATTTCTCCTAGAAGGGAGTGACGGTGGGCAATGTTCTCTCTAATTATTTTAGGGGGCGCGCTGCCCTTTTAAACGGGGCTCTTTCTTTAACGTACACATTGTCAACACTGATTATTCCAGCTTCATAATTATTCTCGGCTCTGGCCCCATATATTCATGACACCAGAACAGTGGGGCACAAACTTAGCTGTGTCCTCTCTCAGGTTGGCACGGTGCCGGCTAACTGGTTGCAATATTTGGGAATGTCTAAGTTGCTATTTTGCCACTGTGCGGATTTGGCTCCGATAGACGTTTGAAGAATATAAAGAATGGCGTCTTGCATTAAACGCGGACTAAATTGACCTTTCAGCTTAAGACCCCCATCTTGGCCACCTCGGAGGCTCTTTAACGCCTGAAGTGTCCGGGGAAAACTACCCCCTGAAACTACAAACACTACAATTAAGTCTACCCGATCCTACGCCAGATAAACAACTCATTTGTCCCCCGGCCTGACCAGACATAATTCCTTTCCTTCATCTGAGAAAAGCCACTGCCGATCACCCACCGTAACTTCAGTGGAGGAACTACAGAGACCCCATAAAAACAGCACAAATGGTGTTTACGCCACTTTTGTAGGGTTTCTGTGGCTCTTACGCTGAAGTTACGGCAGATGATTCGGAGAACCCGGTGAATTTGATGCCCCAGCTGTAAACCTGAGATTTTAGAAACATAGAAACATAGAAAAATAGGAGCAGGAGTCGGCCATTCGGCCCCTCGAGCCTGCTCCGCCATTCAATGTGATCATGGCTGATCCTCTATCTCAATACCATATTCCCGCTCTCTCCCCATACCCCTTGATGCCTTTTGTGTCTAGAAATCTATCTATCTCCTTCTTAAATATATTCAGTGACTTGGCCTCCACAGCCTTCTGTGGTAGAGAATTCCACAGGTTCACCACCCTCTGAGTGAAGAAATTTCTCCTCATCTCAGTCCTAAATGTCCTACCCCGTATCCTGAGACTGTGACCCCTCGTTCTAGACCCCCCCAGCCAGGGGAAACATCCTCCCTGCATCCAGTCTGTCTAGCCCTGTCAGAATTTTATACGTTTCAATGAGATCCCCTCTCATTCTTCTAAACTCTAGTGAATACAGGCCTAGTCGACCCAATCTCTCCTCATACGACAGTCCTGCCATCCCAGGAATCAGTCTGGTGAACCTTCGCTGCACTCCCTCTATGGCAAGTATATCCTTTCTTAGGTAAGGAGACCAAAACTGCACACAGTACTCCAGGTGTGGTCTCACCAAGGCCCTGTACAACTGTAGTAAGACATCCTTGCTCCTGTACTCAAATCCTCTTGCAATGAAGGCCAACATACCATTTGCCTTCCTAACTGCTTGCTGCACCTGCATGTTTGCTTTCAGTGACTTGTGTACAAGGACACCCAGGTCCGTTTGTACATCAGCATTTCCCAATCTAACACCATTTAAATAATACTCTACCTTTCTGTTTTTCCTACCGAAGTGGATAACTTCACATTTATCCAGTTTGCTTTGGAGAGTTTTGCAGCAGTCCGCAGAGGTGGAACAACTTGATCACTAAGAAAAGCACCTTTCACAACATCCCAAGCACTTCACAGCCAATGAATTACTTTTGATAGCCTCTGTTGTTATATAGGTAAACACAGCAGCCAAAAGTGCACGTAAGCAAAGTCCCACAAACAGCAATGAGATGAAGGACCGGCCGTTCTGTTTTTGGTGGTGTTGGTTGAGGGATAAATGTTGACCAGGAAACCTCCAGTGTTCTTCATGAAGCAGCGCTATGGGATCTTTTACACCACTCCTTAACAGCTTAACATCTCGTTTGAAAGATGCCACCTCCAGCAATGTAGTACTGTGGTATCAATCTAAATAATGTGTTCATGGGGCCTGCATTAGAGGCAAGTGCAACCTCTGAGCCAAGCTGATACTGAACTGATATTGACACGAAACTGGTCAGTCTGAGAGACATACCTACAAAATGTACAAGAGCTGTTCTGTGTTCTCCCTAAAGCATAGTGATAGCTATAGGTACAGAGAAATGCTCCGACTGGATGGAATAGAGTTTCCTTCAGGGTGGCTCTTGAGAAAATAGGATTTGATGTCTTCATCAGGTGGAAATTTTTTGCCATAACTAAGGGGGAGAAATTCGGTATCGCCCCCATTTGGGGCGCTAAATTTTGAAAGCTGGAAAAATTAGCGCCAGGCGCGAACGATTCTCAGCTTTCTCTAAATTGGGTGTCAGCGCCCCAGGAAGGAAGTGGAGCGCTAAATCAAGCGCTACCACGTCCCTTCTGGAGCGCTTAACCACGCAGGAGGGGCGGTAGAGGTGCAGCGCGGCACAGTGTCCCGTGCAGCTCTGCCGGGATCCGAGGGCTCCTTCCCTCCCTTAAAGGGAAGGGTCATCGCTGCAGGCTCTGCATTTCAACGATGTCCCTCGTCGCCGACGGCAGCCGGGATCCGCGACGATCAGCCCCAAGCACTCTAATAGAGCGCAGGGCTGATCGATCGCCGCAGTTAAAAATTTTCAAAACAGCAACCTAAGGGGTGGAAAGAAATTTTCTCTGCAGACCAGTGGCCTTACCTTTAATTCGCGTTCCCGAAGTGCCTGGCCCCCCGAGCAACGCCTCCCGCAGCTGTCGGTGTTATCGCCCGGCGATGCTGTGGGGGGCGGAACCGAATTTCGGGTCCGGGGCGCTACCGGGGCGCTGCGCATCCGGATGACGTCACGATCTCCGGGCGCAGGAGATTGTGGCGCTAGGGGTTACTGCCGCCGCAAACCGCCAGGTGAATTTCGCGGCCGGCGGTACTATCGCCGCGCCTGGGCGCTAAGTCATTAGCGCCCCCCCGGAGGAATGGCTTGGTCATTGTAGGGATCCTTTAAGGTTTGTTGCCATATGGGTGTACTGCGTAAAGTTAAGTAAATCTGACAACGATGAGGCCATCCCTGGCCTCCCGGGCAGCAATGTGCTCGGGTGCTGGTGGGATCTGACCTGCAGGTTCCTCCAGCTCCTGCTCCTCCTCATCTTCCAGCTGATGCTCCTCCTCTCCTCCTGCTCCTCCTCCTCTGAAGAGGCTGTGCGCTCAGAGCCTTGCTCCTCATGCAGCGCTAATCCTCGCTGCTGCACTATGTTGTGCAGGGCGCAGCAGACCATGACCATTCTGGAGACCCTGGCTGGTGTGTACTGAAGGGCTCCTCCAGATCTGTCAAGGAATCTGAAGCACATTTTGAGCATGCCTATGACACATCTGGTGGAAATGTGGCTTTCTTTGTCTCTCTCCTGGGCCTCAGTACTTGGTCTCCTCAAGGGTGTCATGAGCCACGTCTTCAGTGGATAGCCCTTGTCTCCAAGCAGCCAGCTGGAAAGTCTGTTTGGAGGAGCGAAGCACTGAGGGAGGGTGGGAGGAAAGAGTCATGGCAGCTGCCAGGGAATTTGGCGCACACATGCATGATGATCGTCCTATGGTTGCAGACCAGCTGCACATTGAGGGAGTGGAAGCCCTTGCGGTTGACAAAGACTCCTGGGTGATGATGGGGTGCCCTGATGGCCACGTGTGTGCAGTCGATGATGCCCTGCACCCGTGGGAAGTCAACCAGAGTGGCAAAGCCGAGCGCCCGCTCAGTAACACTGGCTTCATCAGTGGCAAAGTTGATATAATTGGCTGACTTGTCAAAAAGGGCATCGGTGACCTGTGTGATGCATCTGTGGGCAGCTGACTGCGAGATGCTGCAAATGTCTGCTGCAGATCCCTGGAAGGAGCCCGAGGCGAAGAAGTTGAGAGTGGTGGTGACTTTGACAGCCACTGGTAAGGCGTGTCCACCAGGTCCTCTGGGCTGCAGGTCTTGCTGGAGCAAGCTGCAAATGTCTGCGACGACCTGGCGCGATACCCTGAGCCTCCTGAAGCACTGCTGCTCAGTCATGTTGAGGAAGCTCATCCTCTGCCTGTATACCTGTGTTGGGGGTATTGCCTCCAGCACCATGCAGCCCTGCGCTGATGCCCTCTGTCCTGTGCAGCATCAGGTGGTTGAGGAGAAAGTTGATGGTGTTGTTGTTGGTGCTAATGGTGTACCTGGTGTTGGGGCTAATCATGGTCCGATTCTGAGGACCAATGTGAGACAGTATAAATTGCACCCATGCTGATGAATAGATGGCAGGTCAAGTAGAGATCAGAGGAGCAAGCTGTCAATGATGTGATAGGTTCTACCCAGGAGGTGAGACTGGGTGACGATTTTGCTGGAAACACTTGCAGCCTGTAGAAAGCTAAATGTGTGCTGGGAATGCAGTCAGCAACAGCTTCTGCCTGAGGAAAGTGATCAGCTGTGAGGTTGCAGGTTTTACAGTACATTTCATGCTGTCATCTAATCAGCTGGAGTAATGACCACTCAACTCCCGCCTCAGGCTGACAGACGTGGTTCCCGAGCTGCGTGAATCCCGTGGGCAGCCAGGGAAATTCAAAAGGTAGGCTGACAAATGCGCTTAAGAGTCTGACAACTATCTGTTGATGATTTGAATTAGGTTGCCCGCCTCTGCCGGTCAGGTCGCTGTCGCGCCGTCAAACGCGCCCGAGGGAAAGGCACGTGGGGGACGGGATGATGGCGGGTTCCCGACCCGCTGTAAGATATTTGATTGGCACCCCATCGGCCACCTTAAACATTCACTCCCTCCACCGTGTCTGCAGTGTGTACCATCTACAAGATGCACTGCAAAGACTCGCCAAGGCTCCTTTGGCAGCACCTCCCAAACCCACGACCTCTTCCACCTAGAAGGACAAGGGCAGCAGGCGCATGGGAACACCGCCACCTCCAAGTTCCCCTCCAAGTCACACACCATCCTGACTTAGAAATATATCGCCGTTCCTTCATCGTTGTTGGGTCAAAATCCTGGAACTCCCTCCCTCACAGCACTGTGGGAGCACCTTCACCACACGGACTGCAGCGGTTCAAGAAGGTATTTCACCACCACCTTCTCAAGGGCAACTAGGGATGGGCAATAAATGCTGGCCTTGCCAGCGACGCCCACATCCCATGAACGAATAGAAAAAAAAATGTCAAATTTCCCACCCGACCCACCTCCAATCGCACCTGCATGGACCCCAGAAAATGCTGACCATTGGCTTTCAGACTACGCTGTGCCATTGAAGTGATTTTGAAAACTTTGCTTTTCGGTAAGTCAACGGAAAGGAAAATCGGGTGGGGTGTATAACTGGCCGACGATCCACGCAGTTACCACCATCGCCGAAAGCTAAAATCAGCTCTCTTGTCTTCTTGGTGTCAACCTGCACTCTGAGTTTGAGGCCTTCGCTTGTTTTTCAATTTATAAGAAAAAGGTCAGATCTTAGTGAGATGAATCTATACCAAGAACAACATTTCTGGACCCCACCAGTTTGTATTAATGTTTTAATGACATATTGGGCCGTATTTTGCGACCCCTACGAGGTGCGTAAGCGCCCGTAGGGGCTGCGCAAGTGCCGGGTTTAGGCGCGCGAAGAGCATGCGCCGAAACCCGGCACTTGCGATCTGCCAAGAATTCTCTTGACAGATCCGCCGCATGCCCAAGAAAAGTGCCTCTGCGGGTGGAGAGTTGGGATTTTTGCTCAACTTCCGCCAGCTGAAAGGCCTGTCAAAATCTTACGCCTGGTAAAAGCAGCCGTAAGGCCTGTTTTTACCAGCATAAGAGTTTTTAAAAATAGAAAAATAAAATTTTATCACTCATTTATAAATAAAAAATATTCTTCAAAAAGTGACGTTTATTTTTAGCCCCGTAAAAACATTTAATTTTTTTCCCCAAAAATATTTAATTAAATGGCATTTTAATTAATTTTAAATATGTAATGTTTTTAAAAAAATTATTTCATGTGTTGGTGTATTTTTTAAGTGATCCCCGTTCATACTTTTGACCGTTCCGTACGTATGGACCTGTCAAAAGTATGAATGGGGATTCCCTTCTTTTATTGGTTGGGCCGGCCCACGTGATCCCAGGAGCGCCTACGAACCGCCTGCGCCCCTGGGATACGTGGGGCTCTGCCCGCGCGGACCCGGAGAGGCCCAGGAGCGCAAGCCGCCATTCTCCCCGGGCCACCGGGTACTTTGGTAGACATTTTGCCGGTCGGAGGTGTCCAGCCCGCGGGAAGCCTCCGATCGCCAAGGTTGGCCCAATATTTCACATGCAACCGAAAACAGTAAAGCCAGTGGTGCAACATGAAAGATCAATACAAATTCCGGCTGCATGGCATCTCTTAATAAGTAAGCAAGTGTTCCCAGGTTTGATCCCCACTCTGTGCTGAGTTAACTGATCTCAATCAGGGAGACAGTGGGAGTGCGACAATTGGCTTTAGTGCCCATGTGGGTTTGGGAATTTAAAAAAAATTCAGAGTTTTTGCAACTGATTGTTTTTCAGAATCCAGTGCCTGAAAGCGTGCGTGGATAGACATTGGGTGAAGACAGAATGAGGCTCATAAGAACATAAGAACATAAGAAATAGGTGCAGGAGTAGGCCAATCGGCCCCTCGAGCCTGCTCCGCCATTCAATAAGATCATGGCTGATCTGATCCTAACCTCAAATCTAAAGAACACAAGAAGTAGGAGCAGGACCAGGCCACTCAGCCCCTGGGCCCGCTCCGCCACCCACAGGGCCCTGACCGATCCGAACTCAGCCTCATGTCCAATTTCCTGCCCGCTCACCGTAACCCCTAATTCCCTTTACTCCTAGGAAACTGTCTATTTCTGTTTTAAATTTATTTAATGATGTAGCTTCCACAGCTTCCTGGGGCAGCAAATTCCACAGACCTACTACCCTCTGAGTGAAGAAGTTTCTCCTCATCTCAGTTTTGAAAGAGCAGCCCCTTATTCTAAGATTATGCCCCCTAGTTCTAGTTTCACCCATCCTTGGGAACATCCTTACCGCATCCACCCGATCAAGCCCCTTCACAATCTTATATGTTTCAATAAGATCGCCTCTCATTCTTCTGAACTCCAATGAGTAGAGTCCCAATCTGCTCAACCTCTCCTCATATGTCCACCCCCTCATCCCCGGGATTAACCGAGTGAACCTTCTTTGTACTGCTCGGGTATGGTGCCCCTCTTTGGATTGCCTGCTGACACCATCTGGGCTCACGTGAAGAATGCGGACCCGGATGAACGGCTGCATGGACAGCTGCTCCATGAAGCCCTACACGAGCACAGGCTAACGGTTTCAGGAGAGGAGGACGGGGTAAATTGGAGGCACGAAACGAAAGGATTTACGGCATCTTTTCAATGGTTTTTTTTCCCCCCCACGGGAATGTTTAATTTAACAGGAATTGAACCTGAGATACATTAGCGTCAAAGGTATAGCATCGAAAAGCTGCTCCACAGGCAGTTTCTGAATTTAACAACTCATGAAGGTTATTGCATCACAGAGTTGACACAATCTGTCTCGTTTAAAAAAACAAGTAAGAAGGAAAATATTAGAAGCAGCTGTCCACAGCATTTATGGTACCATTCTAATTCGTATTTAAATTAGAAAAATGAGGTTAGGGTACAGGCAGTTCCACTAAATAACACGTCTTATAAGAACACATTCCACTCAAGAACAGATTTTATCATTTTTTCCTGCTTTCATTCTTCTCTCACCCCAATGTTGTCCCATTCTCTCCTGCAGGTACTAAATCTGAATCAGGAACAGTTCCACAGGCAGACGAGCTTTCCAGGACCCCACCCAATGGCCAGTCTACATGTGTCCACTAGACAGAGAAGGTTGGCAGACTATTTGACTGCAGAGAGCACTACAGCCAGGCCTTGTCCTGGTGGTCACCCGACATCCACAAATGTACATTTTCCACTCGGACTCACTGGAACGGTAATCAGAAGTTTGAAACCCTGATTGATTTTCACTTTCCTTGCCCATGGGCACTGAGGCCAACTGTATGGCACACCGCCACCTCAACGGAGGTCAGCACAATATGGTGCAGATCTTGACTTTGCGGGATAGTGTAAAACAGGTGATAGCGAGTCGGCAGCCCCTTTTACATCCCTGCCGATTTTTATTGACTATGGAAATAAAAATTGGGAGAGATGTAAAATAAGCAGCCAGCTCGCTATCATCCATTTTACACCATCCCACAAAGTCATGATTTACCCCGGTGTCTCTTAGCGGCCAGATAGGAGAAGACAGTGCGCTGCAATAAAAGTCCGACAAAAGAATCTTGCCTCGAACATTCCTTGTTCACTATCAGAAAAATGAAACACTGTCTGACTGTCAGGCATATCATCAACGCTGTCAGAAAAACAGAAAGCCAATCCCATGAATGGTGGAAAGGATGACAAGTTCTCAGCACTGTCTCTTTTAAAGTTACACCCGCACACGTTGAAAAATACACCGCATACGCACATCCACTGTGGAATCAGAGAATCATGGACGAAGAGGACGGAAAAGAAAATTGGGCAGAGAGCAAACAGACTGGCCTGGAATACAAAGGGGAGGAAGTTGTGCCTCAGTCGTGCAGAGCCTTGGTCAGAACCCTATCTGGAGTAACTCCGTTCTACTCTGGGCCCCGCAACTCAGGAAGGATCTGTTGGCCTTGGTGTGGGTACAGTGCAGATTCGCCAGAATTATACAGCCTGATTCCTGGGATGGCAGGACTGTCGTACGAGGAGAGATTGGGTCGACTAGGCCTGTATTCACCAGAGTTTAGAAGAATGAGAGGGGATCTCATTGAAACGTATACAATTCTGACAGGGCTAGACAGACTGGATGCAGGGAGGATGCTTCCCCTGGCTGGGGGGAGTCTAGAACACGGGGTCACAGTCTCAGGATACGGGGTAGGACATTTAGGACTGAGATGAGGAGAAATTTCTTCACTCAGAGGGTGGGGAACCTGTGGAATTCTCTACCACAGAAGGCTGTGGAGGCCAAGTCACTGGATATATTTAAGAAGGAGATAGATAGATTTCTAGACACAAAAGGCATCAAGGGGTATGGGGAGAGAGCGGGAATATGATATTGAGATAGAGGATCAGCCATGATCATATTGAATGGCGGAGCAGGCTCGAAGGGCCGAATGGCCTACTCCTGCTCCTATTTTTCTATGTTTCTATACCAGGGTTAAATTATAAGGACAGGTTGCAATAAGAAAGAAAGAAGGAATTGCATTTATATAGCGCCTTTCACGACCACCGGACGTCCCAAAGCACTTTACAGCCAATTAAGTACTTTTTTGGTGTGTAGTCACTGTTGTAATGTGGGAAACGCGGCTACCAATTTGCGTTCAGCAAGCTCCCACAAACAGCAATGTGATAATGACCAGATAATCTGTTTCTGTTATGTTGGTTGAGGGACAAATAATGGCCCCAGGACACCGGGGATAACTCCCCTGCTCTTCTTCGAAATAGGGCCATGGGGATCTTTTACGTCCACCTGAGAGAGAGCAGACGGGGCCTCGGTTTAACATCTCATCCAAAAGACGGCACCTCCGACAGTGCGGCACTCCCTCAGCACTGCACTGGGAGTGTCAGCCTAGCTTTATGTGCTCAAGTCCCTGGAGTGGGGACTGTGAACCCACAACCTTCTGACTCAGAGGCGAGTGTGCTGACCCACTGAGCCACAGCTGACACTACTTGCCTTGTATTTCCTTAAATGAGAAAAGGATTCGATAGGTTAGATACAGAGAAGCTATTCCTTTGGTGGGGTTATCCAGAACAAGGGGGTACAATCTTAAAACTAGAGCCAGGCCATTGAAGAGTGAAATCAGGAAGTACTTTTTTACATAAAGGGTAGTGGAAATCTGGAATCCTCTCCCCAGAAGGCTGTGGATGCTGGGGGTCAATTGAAATTTTCAAGACTGAGATCAACATGTTTTTATTAGGTGAGGGTATTAAGGGATATGGATCAAAGGCGAGTTGAAGTACAGATCAGTACATGATCTGATTGAATGGCAGAACCGGCCTGAGGGGCTGAATGGCCTAATCCTGTTCCTATGTATCTCCATGAACAATGTTAAATATGTTCTGGAGATGACAGCATTTTATGAACAAGAACAGGCAATAAAACGGTCAGTGCAGGAGAGAAACAGATCACAGTTACATCTGATGTTGGACCGCTTTGTGAACAGGGTCTCGGGTAAGGCAACCTCTTGGGGGCAGGGGGGAGGGGAAGAAAGAGAGACATGCTTTCCTGAAAGGAAGTAGAGAAAGAAATGTTGCTTTCTTGCAGGCAATTCCCAAGAGATCCAAGACCTTTTGGCTCCCAATTATACACATACGTGATACCTCCCCCTCGCTCTCTCCCTCTCTCTTTGCATCACTCCCACCTGCACGTTTCCAGGGAGACAGTGTCTGAATTGTACCTCTGTATCTCTTAAACTGTTCGCCAGGGTTTAAAACAGCTGCCCTGGAGTTAAAAGACTGCCATGAAACCCAGAGGAAAAGAAGTTCATAATATATATATATCTAATAATTTGCCTGAAAAACTATATAAATACAAGCAAGTTAGCTCTTTCCACAGAATGCTTGATTATCACTGTCCATTAAACACCACAGTGAATAATTTGAGAAATTTACCAATGTGACTGGTGTAATTTGTGCTAGAGTTCACATTCTGAGTAAAGTAGACAGAACAGATTCCATATTTCTTTGTGAAATACCACTTCTTGAGTTGGCCTAGTGCCACAGCTCAGTGTTGCGCTCGTAAGGCGGGGCTCAAGGTTCTCCTGGTAACCTCTGATACGAGTTCTTGATCCCAGCAAGGCTATCTTGGGGAGCTTTTACAATTGGTACTTCTGTAGTTCAGGCTGCGAGCGCACATAGTCAGTGCACATGCTTCCTGTGCTTACATTCTGAAAACATTAGCCCACCAGCAGAATCAAAGACCCACACAAATGTAGCTCTACGATTTTGCCCTCAGGATCGGGAGGGCTCTCACATGAAGAATGAATTACATGGAAATTACAGCACGGAAAACAGCCCTATTCGGCCCAACAGCTCCGCGCCGGGGTGTTCATGCTCCACCTGAGCCTCCTCCCACCCTACTTCATCTAACCCCAAACAAAATAGAGTGTGAACAATTAAATTAAACTAAATAAACCGGTATCAGAAGGTGCCGGCACCCTTGTATCCAAATCTACGCAAGAGTCAGCACATTTCAAAAATAGTGGAGGACAAAAAAAGAGAAAATTGGGTGCAGTGAATAAAAGAAATTAAGACAGAAAAATGATAAAATCTGTTCTTCAGTGGAATGTGTTCTTCTGAGCCTTGTTAAGTGGAACTGCTTGTACTCGATTCTTATTTTTCCACTTTAAATGCTAATCATTATATTGGACCATACATACTTTGGACAGCTGCTTCTGATATTCCCCTCCGTGTTTGCCTTTACTCCATTTCCATTGTTCTTCCTCTTGCCAGATTTTCTTCCCTCCTGGTGAAGGCGTCCACTTCTTGCTGGGGTACAAATGCGTAATTGCCAAGCCCAAGTGACAATTATTTACACGTGAGCCTTGACAGTGAGTATTGGGCAGGCAACCTGACCTTTGGTTGGCATTGCAGCCAATCCCAATTCTGCCCTCACCCGATACCCCACACAGCACTTTTTTCACCAGGCACTGCTGAATCGTGATCAGGATAGGAAATCCTGGCTGATTTTCCCCTTCCTAACCCAGGAGTGCTGACGCTTGTCGTAGTGTCCCTACGCACCTGGAGTACCGCGTGCAGTTTTGGTCTCCTTATTTAAGGGAGGCGATACTTGCATTGGAGGCAGTTCAGTGAAGGTTCACGAGGTTGATTCCGGAGATGAGGGGTTCTCTTATGAAGAGAGGTTGAGCAGGTTGGGCCTATACTCATTGGAGTTTAGAAGAATGAGAGGTGATCTTATTGAAACATATAAGATTCTGAAGGGGCTCGACAGGGTAGATGCAGAGAGGATGTTTCCCCTCATGGGGGAATCTAGAACTAGGGGGCATAATTTCAGAATAAGGGGGCACCCTTTTAAATCAGAAATGAGGAGGAATTTCTTCTCTCAGAGGATCGTGAATCTTTGGAATTCTCTTCCCCAGAGAGCTGTGGAGGCTGGGTCATTGAATATATTTAAGGTGGAGATAGACAGATTTTTGAAAGGTAAGGAAGTCAATGGTTATGGGGAGCGGGCAGGGAAGTGGAGTTGAGGCCAAGATCAGATCAGCCATGATCTTATTGAATGGTGGAGCGGGCTCGAGCGGCAAAATGACCTACTCCTGCTCCTTATGTCTTATGTTCTTATGTACTGCTGAGATCAGCTAACTCAACACAGACTGTGCATTAAACTTGGAACACTCATGGACCCCTTGGCTCTGATACTCACTGGATAAACTCACTGAGTCATCAGAGGCGTCCTTCAGAATAACAATGTTATTGTTCCGGGAGATTTTTATCATTCACTTATGGATTGGGACAGAGAGGGAGTAAATGGAGAAAAGGGAATGGAATTCCTAAAATGTGTACAGGATTCCTTCCTCAAGTGGTATGTTAGCAGGCCTACAAGGGCGGAGGTGTTGCTAGATGTGGTTATGAGTAATGTGTGAGGTAGATGTGCTATGACGTAAATAGGACTCCGGTTGCCATTTTAGGGTGTAACTGGTCAGAGCCTGCGCCGTGCACACTTTGATCAGTTCCAACAACAACAACAACAACTTGTATTTAGATAGTTCCTTCAACATAGTAAAACATCCTAAATCACTTCACAGAAGTGTTATAAGACAACAATTTTGACACCGAGGCTACATAAGGAGAAATTAGGGCAGGTGACCAAAAGCTTGGTCAAAGAGGTAGCTTTTAAGAAGCGTCTTAAAGGAGGAAAGAGAAGCAGAAAGGTTTAGGGAGGGAGTTCCAGAGCTTAGGGCCCAGGCAGCGGAAGGCATGGCCACTGATGTAAGAAAACTACTAGGCACTTGGTCTAAGCGTTAAACAAAGCTTTAATCAACTGTTTTTCAACATGAAGGTCTAGTTGTGTCCTTCACTAGTTCCTGTTAAAGAATGTCCTGAGCAAGCTGGGCCCATGCCCGAGTATTTATACTCTCCCTGGACAGCGCCACCAGCAGGCCGCCCAGTATTATGTCATAAGTCATTTCCCATGAATGACAAGATTCATGTCAGCCACCATTGGTTGAGCGATTATAATCAGGGATGCTCAAGAGGGCAGAATTAGAGGAGCGCAGATATCTCGGGGGGTTGTGGGGCTGAAGCAGATTACAGAGATAGGAAGGGGCGAGGCCATGGAGGGATTGGAAAACAAGGATGAGAATTTTAAAATCGAGGCATTGTTTAACCGGGAACCAATGTAGGTCAGCGAGCACAGGGGTGATGGGCGAACGGGACTTGGTGCGAGTTAGGACACGGGCAGCCCGAGTTTTGGATGACCTCGAGTATAGGTAGGGTAGGGCGTGGGTGGCCGGCCAGGAGTGTGTTGGAATAGTCAAGTCCCACGGGCGATGGAACAGAAGAGGCCTGCCAAAGGTAAATTTTGAATTATTTTTGTGGACCCCAGAGTTCCCCGGTATCCCTGACCCTCCTCGATCATGATTCCCCCCCCTTCCCACCACAACTTACCTTGCTGGCAGCTGCCCCGGCCCAGTCTTAAGGCTTCAATCTGCCGCGCTGCATCGGGACACCTGTTTGGCTCACCGCAGCTTGCCTGCCAAATTTAAATGAGGCCGGGTCCTTCAAAATCAAAGGCGGGGCTCGTCACCACTGGAACAAGTGACCAACCAGTACGCTCCGCTGGTCGATCACGTGAAAGTTAAGATCAACCCCATAGAATTCTTTGAGGAGGTAACAGACATGGTAGATGGGGCAAATGCAGTGGATGTAGTCTGCATAGACTTTAGGAAAGCCTTTGACAAGGTGCCACATGGGAGATTACTACAGAAGATTGGAGTTTAGAAGAATGAGAGGTGATCTCATTGAAACATACAAGATTCTGAAGGGGATTGACAGGGTAGATGCTGAGAGGTTGTTTCCCCCTGGCTGGAGTGTCTAGAACTAGGGGGCATAGTCTCAAGATAAGGGGTCAGCCATTTAAGACCGAGATGAGGAGGAATTTCTTCACTCAGAGGGTTGTGAATCTTTGGAATTCCCTGCCCCAGAGGGCTGTGAATGCTGAGTCTTTGAGTACATTCAAGGCTGAGATAGATAGATTTTTGGACTCTAGGGGAATCAAGGGATATGGAGATCGGGCTGGAAAGTGGAGCTGAGGTCGAAGATCAGCCATGATCTTATTGAATGGCGGAGCAGGCTCAAGGGGCCTGTATGGCCTACTCCTGCTCTTATTTCTTATGTTCTTAAGATTAAGGTGTATAGAATTAGGGGAGGATAGCACACTGGATTAAAAGTTGGTTAGAAGGGAGGAAACAGAGAGTAAGGCTGGGATCTTACCTGAAGAGGCGCGCTGGGGGCGGGACTGCAGCCTTTCGGGTTCTAGTCCCGCCCCCAGCAACGTCCGACGCACGGACGATATTTTGCGTCAATTGGCCTTGTTCAGCCCGCCCTGCGGGCTTGCCGGCCAATTAAGAGAAAGCCGGTGTCAGGTGACGTCAGTTGATGATGCTTCATCTGCCAGTTTTCTTAAAGGGGCCACTACCATTTCTTTTTGACGGATGATTTTTTCAGTGTTTGACAGCATTGAGGTGCTGCAAACACTGACAATCACTGTACAAAGGTGAGCCCTTGCACCTAAAACAGATGGCAGCTGCAGGTGAGTTTACAGAAGCGATCTGTCACTGGTGAGAGAGGCTCTCCCAATGAGGTGGGACTACACAAGCACTTCAAAGCTTGTCACGTACAGAAAAATCTAGACACATTAAAAATGACTTTCCCAACATTTTCTTACCTCTGCAACTCACCAGTGTTCCATTGGATCCTTCACACCACTTCTGCAGCTGTCATCTACACACAAACATTACAACAGACCCACAGCACGCCACACTTACCCTGGAGGAGTTTCCCGACGTTGGGAAGCCCGCAGTAGAAGTGTCAAAATTGGAAAAAGCCTCTTAACTGCCTGTTAACTACCTGTTAACAGGCAGTTAAGTGGCTATATTCCTCTTCCTGCCACTAGGAGTCGGGTCCCAGCGCAAATCGGGGACCCGACTCCCGGGAAGATTGATTGGAGGCGGGTTGGAAGTGGGTTCGGGACCCGTTGCCAATCTTTTTGATTTTGCCAGCAGTCCCGTCTCCAAACCCGACCCCTGAGCGCTGGCAAAATCGCCCCCGAGGAGTTAAGAGCAGTTTTTCAGAGTGATTGGAAGTGGATAGTGGTGTTCCAAAGGTTCCAGTTCTGGGGCCACTTCTGTTCACTGTGCATATCAATAATGATGTGGAGATGCCGGTGTTGGACTGGGGTGGACAAAAGTGAGAAGTCGCACAACACCAGGTTATAGTCCAACAGCTTTATTTGAAATCACGAGCTTTCGGAGCGCTCCTCCTTCACCTGACGAAGGAGCAGCCGCTCCGAAAGCTTGTGATTTCAAATAAAGCTGTTGGACTATAACCTGGTGTTGTGCGACTTCTCACATATATCAATAATGTGGATATAGGGAGTGATATCAAAATTTGAAGATCATACCAAAACGCGAGGCATAGTTAATTCTTCTGGAAAACCAAAGGAAGCTGCAAAGGGGATATTAACAAGATGGCTAATAGGCTAAAATGTTGCAGATGGAATTTAATGTCAGGTAGTGTGAGGTGATACATTTTGGTGAAAAAAATAACAGCAGTAATAATACTCTGAATGGAATTAGGCTCAGTGGTGTGAAAAAGCAGAAGAATTTGAGGGTGCAAGATCACAGGACATTAAAGGCAGCATCAGGGTGATAAGGCTGTAAAAAAAATTCTAAGGGAAGTCTCCACAGACTTTACACAGAGAGTTGTAAGGCTGCGGATCTCACTTCTTAGATTAGTGGTTCAGGCAAAAACTATGTCAACATTCAAGGTTAGACTGGATAGGTGGATGAAGGAAAATAGGTTGAAGGGATATGGGAACAGGGTGGGTAAATGTAATTAGGACTATTTGCTTGTGTGAAGGATAAACACTGACATGGACTGGTTGGTTCAAATGATCTGTTACTGTGTTGTAACTTCTATGTATCTATGCATTCGATGTATTTCTTAACCGTCTTTGTTTTAAATGTTTTATCCCTTTAATATTTAGTTTTCCCTTTTGTCTTCTGTGTCCCATTTTCTTCTTTGCAATGTTACAGATGAAACACTTGGTGAAATGTCATCAAGAGAACAAGTTCTCATGAAAGAAAACATATTCCACGAGGAGAGATCTGGCAGAGCCCTTGCAGGTGTGGGCTGGTGAGAGACTGTTATTGTAGCAGGGGGGCCGAGTGGGGAGTTGGGAAAGGTCAGGGCTTCACTGACACAGAACATATCAGGACAAGTCGCAAAGGCAAAGACTTTATTGGTGTTTCGTAAGGTTAAGATGGGGAGGAAAACATTGGCTGGTACTAAAATTACTATTTTGTTTGAAATGCAGTTATTCACATGTTCATGACATATTGGGGGTATATTTTGACTTTGTACGATAGTGTACAACGGGTGATAGTGAATCGGCAACCCATTTTACATCTCTCTCGATTTTTACTTCTATTGACTTCAATGGAAATAAAGATGGGGAGAGATGTTAAACAGGCTGCCAACTCGCTATCACTCCTTTTACACTATCGCACAGTCAAAATTACCCCCATTGTCACTTCATACTGTAACACTTTCTTCAAAGCAGCTATCTTTGCATCTGAATTGTGTGTGGTACTACTTTAAAACAGTCATATCTATGTATGCTACCACTGTTAAGAAAAGATAGTGGCAGAGTGCCTTTCCTAATAGTTATATATGTAGAAAGGGGATGATGTAAGAAAACGACTAGGCACTTGGTCTAAGCGTTAAACAAAGCTTTAATCAACTGTTTTACAACATGGAGGTCTCGTTGTGTCCTTCACTAGTTCCTGTTAAGAATGTCCTGCGCAAGCTGGGCCCGTGCCCGAGTATTTATACTCTCCCTGGACAGCGCCACCTGCAGGCCACTCAGTATTATTTCAGATTCATGTCAGGGGATAAAGATCATACTGCAGAATTTGATCCAGGACTGCCGGGTAAATGCATACGCTGGAAATACACGCTCAACAGTCGCCTCAAACTTTGTCAAGCCCCAACTGCTGAAGGACGCGTGACGTTCCAGCTTCCTGTGCCTCCCAACACTGGAGGAACATCCTGGCCTTTTGACAGCGAAGGCTTCACCTCAAACAGATCCTGCAAATACCTCTGCTGCTTCGAGGTACATCCCAGCTACAAATCACACAGACAGTCCCATTGTTTTCCAGTAGCTGCAACTTATTTTCCACTGCAACTGTGAGAGCATACACCACTAGCCTGGATTTGAAACCAGAACGTTTTAACCTGTTATGTGTATAAACCCATAACTTAACACGCTTATTTGTACCAAACCTTTCTTGGAACAATGCCTGCTGCCTTCTCATCAGCTCCTCCACTGCATTACAGTTAGTCATAGTGAATATGCTTGAACGATTTAATTTGATCAGTTCAAACCAGCTGCACGCAAGTAATGGGGGGGGTTTATCTCCCTTAATAACAACTAAGGCTAGGTTGCCTGATTATCTCGCATACCGCACCAGTACTCATGCATGTCCAACAATGGCTGTTTCTCACCCAAATAGTTTTTTGAAATGAGACTGATTCCTGTATGTGCAATTATTTTTGTTGAATAATTTACTTTGTTGTTTGTGTGTCTATTTCCATATGCCCTGCTGTTTTCACTTAGTATCTCAATTCCCCAATACTGGTTATGCATCCACACTAGCACTTGCGCGCATAACCTAGACTGCCAGTGTTGAGGGAGCGCTGAACTGTCAAAGGTGCTGTTCGACGGATGAGCTGTTAAATCATCCGGTGCTTGTTCCGATGGTTCAAGTTGATGTTCGAGATCCCGTGGCACCATTCGAAAAAGAGCTGGGAGTTCTCCTTCCTCAAACAATGGCAGCAAAAACAACAACAAAAAACAGCCATTCATCTATCTCATTGCCGTTTGTGGTGGGGGGGGCGCATTACTGGTGCAGAATGGCTGCCACATTTGTCTATAGAACAAAAGTCACTATACTCCGAAAGCAATTCATTGCGTGAAGTACGTGCAGAAGTTTCAGCATGATAAAGAACTAAACAATTGCCAGTATTATTTTACTTATTGCAAACTTAACTGTGGTCCCAGATGCCGTGGGGTAAGTGCACAGCGTGACATGGTACTGTATTGAGACATGCATACCAGGGAAGTCCTGGATTCAATTGCTGCTCTGTGCTGAGCTAACGGATCCCAGCTGAGGAAACAGCGGGGATGGAGGACGGGGGGTGGGTGGGTGTACGATTGCCTGCAGAGTCCCAAAGATATGGAGGAGGGATAGGAAGAGAGGCTGCCATTCACAAGAAGATAGGGAAAGAAAATCTGGCCAGCGATGTCGCCTTCCCTACTGAAGGTGGTTACTCCTTGCTGAGGTACAATTCTACAGGTGCCCTTTGATACCTCACCAAAGTAGCCATGATTGATGTGTGTGCCTAGACAACAAATGTCAGCAGGCTAGTCATCTGCTTGGGACTTCACAGCCAAGCCTAATCCTATCCTTGCCTGAAGTACCTTGGGCTGTTTTACTACATTAAAGGTGCTATATAAATGCCAGTTGTTGTTGTTGTTGCCCACACACACACACTTCCAGTCATTGGATAGATATTCTGAAGCTTGTCCAATTTTCCCCTCTCTGACCCTGAGGTACTGAGGCCAACTGTAGTGCCCTTGCCACTACTGCAGCTGTGATCTGCCAACTCGGTAAAGACTGGGGATCCAAACTGGGACATTCCTGCTCCGCATGCCTCAACTACTCTCCGGATAATCTCACCCAGCCATCGGGGAAGTGAATTTAATTGTATCTTGAACGGAAACTTGGCTGAGGGGGTGATGACACCTTACCCTTAAATGAAGCCTCCCCGCCTGGCTATGCCTTCCACCACTTGCCCCGCTCAGACCGCTGTGGTGGCGGTGTGGCCCTCATCACCAAATCACACCTAGGTCGGTCCCCCTACTCCTCCGGCACTTTCTCCTCCTTTGAGCATCTCACCTTGTTCCACCCCTCTCACCGAGAATCATAGAATCATGGCATGGTTACAGCACAGAAGGAGGCTATTCGGCCCGTCCAGCCCGTGCTGGCTCTCTGCAACAGCACTTCAGCTAGTCTCACTCCCCCGCCCTTCAGATACTTATCCACCCGCCTCCCAAATCCGTGCCCATCTTTCCCGGAGCTCCATGTTTGAATCCCTCCAATCCGGTTTCCGCCCTTGCCACAGTACCGAAACGGCTCTCATCAAAGTCACAAATAACATCCTTTGTGACTGTGACAAAGGTAAACTATCCCTCCTTGTCCTTCTTGACTTGTCTGCAGCCTTTGACATGGTTGACCACTCCATCCTTCTCCAACTCCTTTCCACCGTCGTCCAGCTGGGTGGGACTGCCCCTTGGCGACATCATCCGAAAACATGGAGTCAGTTTCCACATGTATGCTGACGACACCCAGCTCTATCTCACCACCACTTCTCTCAAATCCTCCACGGTCTCTAAATTGTCAGACTGCTTGTCCGACATCCAGTTCTGGATGAGCAGAAAATTTCTCCAATTAAATATTGGGAAGACTGAAGCCATTGTTTTCGGTCCCCGCCACAAACCCCGTTCCCTAGCCACTGACACCATCCCTCTCCCTAACATCTGTCTGAGGCTGAACCACACTGTTCGCAACCTTGGTGTCATATTTGACCCTTAAATGAGCTTCCGATCACATATCCACGGCATAACTAAGACCGCCTATTTCCACCTCCGTAATATCTCCGGCTCCACACCTGCCTCAGCTCATCTGCTGCTGAAACCCTCATCCATGCCTTTGTTACCTCTAGACTTGACTATTCCAACGCACTCCTGGCTGGCCTCCCACATTCTACCCAACGTAAACTTGAGGTAATCCAAAACTCGGCTGCCCGTGTCCTAACTCGCCCCAAGTCCCGTTCACCCATCACCCCTGTGCTCGCTGACCTACATTGGCTCCCGGTTAAGCAACGCCTCGATTTCAAAATCCTCATCCTTGTTTTCAAATCCCTCCATGGCCTCGCCCCTTCCTATCTCTGTAATTTCCTTCAGTCCCACAACCCCCTGAGATATCTGCGCTCCTCAAATTCTGCCCTCTTGAGCATCCCTGATTATAATCGCTCAACCATTGGTGGCCGTGCCTTCTGTTGCCTCGGGCCCTAAGCTCTGGAATTCCCTCCCTAAACCTCTCTGCCTCGCTACCTCTTTTTCCTCCTTTAGGACGCTCCTTAAAACCTACCTCTTTGGCCAAGTTTTCAGTCACCTGCCCCAATTTACCGTTATGTGGCTCAGTGTCAAATATTTGTCTTATAATACTCCTGTGAAGCGCCTTGGGATGTTTTACTATGTTAAAGGTGCTATATAAATACAACTTGTTGTTGTTGAATAACCGCAGTGATTTTTTTTCTCTATTGCCTTGGTTGATAGATCATTCCAAACATTTCTCTCTCTTTGGCTAAAGAAGATTTTTTTTCCTGATGCCTGTGCTAAATTTACTTTCACATAAACTTTAGTGAGAGGCATTACAGCTTAGTCTGACCTGTCCCTCCTCCCGCCCCTGCCCCTATACACACTTCCAACAGTAGTCGCTCATTGCCGATTAGTCCAGTAACAGGAAGGCCATTCCTGCTACTAATCACAGCCAGTGATTCCTGCTGGAAATCAGTACCCGTGTACAGGTCAGCAATGCTGCCCATGGAGGAATAGCTCATCAGCATTCACTGTCTCAGTGTAAATGAAGAGCATCCACCGGGAAAGATACTTGAAGACTGCCTTATTATTACTCCAACACAAGTCACCACCTCCAGGAAAGGATCATTGAGGAAATGTGGGTGATAAAGAACCCAAAGCTTGTTATTTTCAGCCATACCTTGTTCAACAACAATGTGCATTTATACAGTACCTTCAACGTAAATAGCCCAAAGTGCTTTGGAGAGGCAGAACAGATGCTGAGCAGTACTCAGAGGAGGTATGGTCAAAGAAATGGACTTTAAGGAGACTTGTGACATGGGAGGGAAGCAGCTAAGTGATGGGCTTAGGGAGTAAGCTCTCCAGCTCCTTACTCATCCTAAACACACTTCTGCTTCACAATAAGTTGAAAGAAAGTAAGACTTACATTTATATGGTGCCTTTCATGACCACCTGACATCTCAAAGCACTTTACGGCCAATGAAGTAGAGTCACTGTTGTAATGTGGGAAACACAGCAGCCACCCACAAACAGCAATGCAATAATGACCAGATAATCTGTTTTTGTTATGCTGGTTGAGGGATAAATATTGGCCCCAGGACACTGGGGATAACTCCCCTGTTTTTCTTTGAAATAGTGGCCATGGGCTCTTTTACGTCCACCTGAGAGAGCAGAGGGGGCCTCGGTTTAACGTCTCATCCGAACGACGGCACCTCCGACAGTGCGGCACTCCCTCAGCACTGCACTGGAGTGTCAGCCTAACTTTATGTTCTCACATCCCTGGAGTGGGACTATGAACCCACAACCTTCTGACTCAGAGGCGAGTGTGTTACCCACTGAGCCACAGCTGACACTACAAACACTGTCCAAAGATCTTCCCTTAGATTGCACCTGTGGAAGTTCAATTCCTCTGCTATGACCAGTGGCTTTGGGGTGTTGTATGAGAACAGATCTTCTGTATGTTAAACATTATATGAAGATTCTTCAGCAATCTACATGTTTGAATAAGAAAAAAAACGTTTTTTTTAAATCCTGCTTCACATTGTTTGCCTCATAAAATTGTTCCAGCCTTTCCACATAATCTCTTTCACTCTTAACTCTTTTTCACCACCACGACCATTGTTCTGATGCCTCCTCTGTCGAGCACACCCTACATCAGCAAACTCTATCACCTTTACGTGCCTGCATGTACTCACTGCTCCTCTGACACTGGTTTACTCCTTGTCCCCCCACTCCCTCCACTCTACCAATAGTCACCGCTTGTTTAGGCACTACACTCCTGTTCCCAGTTCTCTCTTTCAAATTCACTGTAAAGCAGAAGGCACAGTACTTGAATCATTACACTATTGGGGCACATTCACCGATCCCATGGTCCCAATTGGGCAGCCACGCTCAAAAGGGAGTTCAGGTCAGAGAATCAGTACTATTGGTTTCATTTTGTATCGATTGTTATGTAGAGGAAGTTCCCCCAACTCTTTCCCTGTGACCTGGCAATGTTTGTATGATTGATAGCCGCAGGCTAAGCACAACAACGAGCTGAAGAATGCAAACCACATGTTTTGAAGCTCTGCAGCCTTTTCTACTTTGTTACTAACAGAATTTAACAACAAACACCACATGGTGTCAGAATGGAAATAATTCACTATAAATCTACCAGTATATTTTAAAAGGTGATATAGAAAAAAGAAAGAAACCATTTGAAGTCAAGAAAGCATCTTTCTTTTTAATTCATTCATGGGATGTGGGCGTCACTGGCAAGGCCAGCATTTATTGCCCATCCCTAATTGCCCTTGAGAAGGTAGCAGTGAGCTGCCTTCTTGACAACCAAGTGGCTTGTGAGGCAGTTAAGAGTCAACCACATTGCTATGGGTCTGGAGTCACATATAGGCCAGACCGGGTAAGGACAGTAGATTTCCTTCCCTAAAGGGCACTAGTGAACCAGATGGGTTTTTACAACAATCATTGTTACCCTTACAGATACTAGCTTTTAGCTCCCGATTTATTTAATTAACTGAATTTAAATTCCCCAGCCGCTAGTGGTGGGATTTGAACTCACGTCTCTGGATCATTAGTCCAGGCCTCAACATAATCACTACGCTACTGTACCCGTTACTCTACAGCAACATGCAACTCTAGACCCTGTATGATGTTTCCTTCATTATATCCTGCTCTGGGTCACTGTATCAGCGGAAAAGTCATTTTAAAACAGAAAATGAAAATATTAATTACAAGGAATTCAGCTGATGTTCAGTTTTGCGAGCCTATTATTTAACATGTACCATTCTCAGCCAAAATTAGAAATGGCAGGTAACCTAGGCATCAATTGGAAAAGTTTTTAAATATTGTGAGAAAAATTGCAAGATTGCATCAAATCTCATTAAAAAGTTAAAAGATGTCAGAACTGCTTTATTAATTAACTGTTTGAACAAAGGAACACTGAAAATACTTGATGGTCTTCAGTTTAAGATAGATGAAGGCAAGACAAATATAAAGGTTGGTCTTAGCAAGATGGAACAGTTTTGTTTTCAAAAAGCTAATGAAACCGAAAAGAAATTTTGCAAGGCTGCTGAAATACTCTGGGAAATGTCAGGCCAGAAAGAATGAAGCCTGTCATGTTTGAGGTCAGAAGTGTAATGCATGTAGAGAACTCAACCATTTCTCAACTAAGTGTCCAAAGTCCACAAATTGGAATAAAGGCAAATAGCAGCAACATATTGCAGATGAAGCTAATTGTGACTCGGATGAAGATCACATTCTCTCATTTGAAGTTGTTGGATCTGTAGAAGACCAATTTGCTAACAAATTGTAGGCAATATGCTCATGAACAACGAACAAGTCAGATTTCAGATAGATTATTGTGCTACTGTCAATGTTCTACCTGAGAATGAATATCTGAGACTGTTTGAAGATTCAAGTGGCAGAGAACATTAAGCTTCCAGCACTCCACTGCTCATGTTCAACAAAACAAAATTGAAGCCATGGGGGCAAAAAAAAAGTCAGTGTTAAGAATCCCAAGAAGTAGAGCATAGACTTCCAAATAGTTCCAATTGGATGTCGACCTGTTCTAGGTGCTAGGGTCATTCAACATATGCAACTGGGACAGTGAATGACAAGAAGATTATAATGATGGAGGGTTCATTAAAGGTCAGAAAATGCGATGTAGTGGACAAGTACCAGGATATTTTCCAAAGTACAGTGGAAGCAAGAAGGCGCACTGCACCTTCAAATTGATCCCAAGTTGCCAGCCAGAAAGCTGTAAAAGGACTTTTCAAGAAACACATTAATGAGCTTGTTGATATGAAGGTTCTTGCACTGATCAGCATCTCCACTGATTGGTTCCCTTCAGTGGTGGTTATAATAAAAAGGAAAGGATAAGTATACCTGCGATCGATATAAAACAACTTAACAAAGCACTCAAATATAATCACTGCCCACTTAGCACCACAGATGATGTTCTGTCTGAACTAGTGAAAGTGGAACAATTTGTGTTTGTGGCTGCAAAGAATGTGTATTAAATGAAGCATCAAGTCTCTTGACTACTTTTCCAACACCAATTGGCAAGATACATGTGGCTGTGCATGCCTTTTGGAATCTCTCCAGTTCCTGAGCAACTTCAGAGAAGACATCATTGGTTACTTGAAAATCTAGAAGGAGTCACTGTCACAGCAGGTGACATTTTATTCTGCGTTGCAAATGAATAGGTCCATGGTCAGAAACTGGAATCATTGCTGAAGTGTTGCCAACGAAAAGGTATCAAACTGAGGAAGGATAAAATAAAATTCAAGGAATGAGAAGGGAAATGTTTGGGCCACAGGCTCCCTGTAGATGGACTAAAAGCAGATCCTTGCTAAAGTCGAAGCAGTACTGAATTGATAATCAAGGTGTCCAGAGAATTCTTGGAATGACTAACTAGCTGCATCAGTTTGTTGCAAGATTATTAGAGGTATTCGTTCCTCTTCATGACCTACTGAAGAAATAAATGTAATATATATGGGACTGCGAGCATCAGAAGTCTTTAGATGAGGTCAAAAAGATCATCCACCCGTACTGAAATACTTTGATGCCAACCGGAGGAACTTTTACAGTGCAACACATCTGAATGAGCACTTGGGACATGTCTCATGCAAGAAGGTCAACCTGTAACTTATGCCTCAAGATCTCTAACCGAAGCAGACATAAGCGATGCTCCGATCAAAAAAGTATGGTTTGGATATTTTAACGGTACGCCTTTGGAAAGAAAATCACCATCAAAAGCGATCGCAAAACCGCTTGAAGCTGTTTTGGAATAAAATCTCTAAGTAGTGCACCCCAAAAGGCTCCAGAGAATGATGTGATGTCAATCAACAAGTTCAGAAGCAGAAAAAGAGATCAAACCTTTGATCCGAGCTGAGGATGGAATGACTAAGACTACTGCGATAGATGATCTGGAATTGTTAAGAATGAGAATTAGCCAAGGATGACCCAGCATAAGAGACGTGCTACCACGGATTGCTGTGTATTTCAACATCAGAGAGGAACTCAGTAAATAGGCTGGAAATCTGAAATAAAAATACTCGGCAGGCCAGGCAGCATCTGTGGAGAGAGAAGCAGAGTTAACGTTTCAGGTCAGGTGACCTTTCATCAGAACTGGAAGATAAAAACAGCTTTTACTTCATCGACAATGTTAAATTCCACTGGCACAGTGGGAATAAGGGAATGTGATAACTTTGTGGTACAATGATACACACTGTCCTTCCACCTCTGAGAGCTGGATTTGAATCCACCCCAACTGACAGGGCAAAAGTCTTCTCCCTTAAATAGAGTTTTATTGGCCCTGAATTTTCGATCGGAGGCTTCCTGCGGGCGGATGCCTCCGATTGGACAAAATCTATGAACTTACCTGCTGGTTCCATAGATCCCGAGGCTTGCGATCTTGGACACCTCCTCTTCGAAATGCGCAGAGGCCCAGGATTCCCAGGGGCACATGTGGTTCGCCAGCGCCCCTGGGATCACGTGGGCCAGGTGAACCAATGGAAGAAGGGAATCCCCCTTCATACTTTTGACAGGTCTGAACACACAGAACTGTCAAAAGTATGAATGGGGATCACATTTAAAAACACACTAAAACATTAAATACATTGTTTTTTAAATTACTTATTTAAAATTAATTAAAATGCCATTTAGTTAAATATTTTAAACAAAAATTTAATTTTTTGAAAAAAATAATTAAATGTTTTTACGGGGCTAAAAAATAATTACTTTTTTAACAGTATTTTTAATTTATAAATTAGTGATCAAATTTTATTTTTCTATTTTTTAAAACTCTTATGCTGATAAAAGCAGGCGTAAGATTTTTAAAGGTTTTCCGTGGGCGAAAGTTGTGCAAAAAGCGGAACTCTCCCCCCGCGGAGGCCCTTTTCCCTGGGCAGGCGGACAATCTGTCAAGAAAATTCTTGAGAAGTCGCACAACACCAGGTTATAGTCCAACAGTTTTATTTGAAATCACAAGCTTTCGGAGCTTACGTGGCCCCTTCCTCAGGTGAAGTGACTTCACCTGAGGAAGGGGCCACGTAAGCTCCAAAAGCTTGTGATTTCAAATAAAACTGTTGGACTATAACCTGGTGTTGTGCGACTTCTCATTTTTGTCCACCCCAGTCCAACACCGGCATCTCCGCATCAAGAAAATTCTTGACAGACCGCAAGCGCTTCGCATGCCTGAAACTGGCACTTGCGCGGCCCCTACGGGTGCGTACGCACCTCGTACGCACCCGTGGGGGTCAGAAAATCCGGCCCAATGTGCTTTAACAGTGTGGCACCAGTTTGGGGATGGCAGCATGCTCATCAACTTGGCAAATGGTTACATACGGAGCTACCTAACCAATCCACAGTGAACTAACCACGGCCACAACAGATTACAACAGAGTGAAAGACAGTGACCAGGAACCGATAGAGTGCCCCACATATCAGCGCGCTATTTTATACCACAGTGGCATCTCTCAATGAGAATACTAATTTATTGACAGTTTGTTGCCAATGAAACAGCTTAAAAGGGCAAAAGCGCTTTTTTTTTGCCGTCAGCAGTAATTAGAAAATAAACTGCCTGACTTGCCTTGTTCCCATGGCAATGGGGACCCTATTTTCCATGGAGCTTTGGTTGGCTCCACATTTGCCTGGCACTTGATGGCGAATGGTGACGGGTGGAAACGTGAATGGTGAGAAAAGTACCAGGAGACTGGTGAACATGCTGCTGGTCCCAAACCGGTGCCACGCTGTTAAACCACCCTTTTTTAAAATTCGTTCATAGGATGTGGGTGTCGCTGGCAAGGCCAGCATTTATTGCCCATCCCTAATTGCCCTCAAGAAGATGGTGGTGAGCCGCCTTCTTGAACCGCTGCAGTCCGTGTGGTGAAGGTGCTCCCACAGTGCTGTTAGAGAGGGAGTTCAAGGATTTTGACCCAGCGACGATGAAGGATCGGCCGATATACTTCTAAGTCAGGATGGTGTGTGACTTGGAGGGGAACTTGGAGGTGGTGGTGTTCCCATGCGCCTGCTGCCCTTGTCCTTCTCGGTGGAAGAGGTCGCGGGTTTGGGAGGTGCTGCCGAAGAAGCCTTGGCGAGTTGCTGCAGTGCGTCAACTTAAAAATGCCTTTAGGGGTGAAGACTTTTACCCTGGTCTCAGAGGGGCAAGGGCAGCGCGCACTGTACCACACAGTCATCACATTCCCTTATCCACATTGTGCCAGTGGAATTTAACATTCTCTATGAAGTAAAAGCAGTCTTTATCTTCCAGTTCTGATGAAGGGTCATCGCCCTGAAACCCTGTTTCCCTCTCCGCAGATGCTGCCTGACCTGCTGAACGTTTACCAGCATTTGCTGTTTCTAGTTCAGATTTCCGCGGTATTTTATTTTTGTTCTACTGTTTTTATATTGTTCTTTTAATTTGGATTCCGGAAACTGTAAGCCATCTCCCAGCGTTTCTGCTGGTAACTCCGTAGCTACATAAAATGGATTTAACAGCATAAATGCCAGGAGCCGCCTCCCAGCTTCAAAACTAAAAGCAGCCACTGGGTTAATAGGAGGTTAGCAGGGAATCTTAAAACTATTTCAGATTTCTTTTCAACTGCAGAAGCCAATTGCGAGTAAGTTCAGTTCTGGGTATCAGTTTGCAGATAATTAAGGTGCATTACAATAACTAGTACTCATCATATATACATCCAAACAACTAACAATTAACACCTCGACTTAATTGATATGTATGGAAATACGCTCTGGAGGGACAGAAAGGGCTGTGAATGACATTTCTCTCCATCACATTGGGAGCACAGCTGAATTGTAAACTGTTCTTTTCACTGACAAAAACTAGTACTATTGGGGATTATCCTTTGTTGGTATGACATTGTGAATGGAGGATTCCGCTATTTAATTGCATGGCAGAGTGTAGTATACCGAGTAATAGAATCACGCAGCACGGAGGGAGGCCATTCGGCCCATCGTGCCTGTGCCGGCTCTTTAAAAGAGCTCTCCAATTAGTTCCACTCCCCCCTGCTCTTTTCCCGTAGCCCGGCATATTTTTCGTTTTCAAGTATATACCAAATTTCTGTCTGGAAGTTAATAGTGAATCTGCTTCCACCAGCCTTTCAGGCAGTGAATTCCACATCATAACAACTCGAGGCGTAAAAATGTGTCTCCTCATCACCCCTCTGGTTCTTCTGCCAATTATCTTAAATCTGTGTCCTTTAGTTACCGACCCACTCGCCAGTGGAAATTGTTTCGACCTACGGTGTCAGCCGTGGCTCAGTGGGTAGCACTCTTTGCCTCTGAGTCAGCAGGTTGTGGGTTTAAGTCCCCACTCCAGAGACTTAAGCACCCAATCTAGGCTGACACTCCAGTGCAGTACTGAGGGGGTGCCGCACTGTCGGAGGTGCCGTCTTTCGGATGAGATGTTAAACCAAGCCCCCGTTTGCCCTCTCAGACTGACATAACGGATCCCATGGCACTATTTTGAAGAAGAGCAGGGGAGTTATCCCTGGTGTCCTGGCTGATATTTATCCCTCAATCAACATCACTAAAAAAAAAACCCAGATTATCTAGTCATTATCACATCGCTGTTTGTGGGAGCTTTCTGTGCTCAAATTGGCTGCCACGTTTCCTACATTACAATGTATTTCTAACACTTCCTGTTTTATTATAAAGCAACCTGGGACTTCCCTGTTCTCTATGGCTCAGTATCAAACGACAGCCGCTTTTTATGCTGGCACTCGTGGATTGTTGGAGACTGATGTTTGTGAAAGGGCTTCACGAGCTGAGGCTCCCTTATCTCATGTGAAAATTGCAGATTCTCGTCCGTAATTTCTACAGAGTTTTTCCCAATCTCCTGCTGTAATTTCAGTGGAAGAGCGGTGGAAATCCTGGAGAAACGGCATAAAAGACCTGTGCACCGTGGCCCTGAAGCAAAAGTCAGGAAAAGCTACCCCTGTTGCCACAAATAATTTATATAAACACCTGGCTATAGGCAAACTTCCCTCGTCAATAGGGTTGCCAACTCAGGTTGGAGGGCTTCCTGGATGTGTGAGCATGATGCATTTGATCAGGTGACATCTGCTCACATGACATAAGAACATAAGAAACAGGAGCAGGAGTCGGCCATTTGGCCCCTCGAGCCTGCTCCGCCATTCAATATAATCGTGGCTGATCTGATCTTGGCCTAAACTCCACTTTCCCGTCCACTCCCCATAACCCTTGACTCCCCTGTAGCTCAAATATCTGTCTATCTCCGCCTTGAATATATTCATTGACTCCGCCTCCACAGCTCTCTGGGGAAGAGAATTCCAAAGATTCACAACCCTCTGAGAGAAGAAATTCCTCCTCATCGCCGTCTTAAATGGGCGACCCCTTATCCTGAAACTATGCCCCCTAGTTCTAGATACCCCCACGAGGGGAAACATCCTCCCTGCATCTACCTTGTCGAGCCCCCTCAGAATCTTATATGTTTCAATAAGATCACCTCTCATTCTTCTAAACTCCAATGAGTATCGGCCCAACCTGCTCAGCCTTTCATCATAAGACAACCCCTTCATCTCAGGAATCAACCCAGTGAACCTTCTTTGAACTGCCTCCAATGCAAATATATCCCTCCTTAAATAAGGAGACCAAAACTGCACGCAGTACTCCAGGTGTGGTCTCACCAGCGCCCTGTACAGTTGTAGCAGGACTTCCCTACTTTTATACTCTATCCCCCTTGCAATAAAGGCCAACACTCCATTTGCCTTCCTAATTACTTGCTGTACCTGCATGCTAACTTTTTGTGTTTCATGTACGAGTACCCTCAGATCCCTCTGTACCGCAGCATTTTGTAGTCTCTCTCCATTTAAATGATTGGCTCGCAGTTTGCAAATGTCATTGTATTTACCTTACAGATGTTGGGTGCCCTGTAGTTGAGTATCTTTGGTTGTGGTTTTGTGTCAGCAGCTGTCGCACGGGATGCTCCAAGAACCAGGAGGCCGCCCGCGAGCAGGTGCAGAAAGTACACTGGTGCAAACCACAGGTGTGAACTGCAAATGAGATAAAGAGTGAACTCAACTTTTCTCCCGGGTTGCTAGCAGCAGTGTCCAGGAGATTAATCTCCCATTCCTGGAAACTCCCAGACAATCCGGGAGGGTGGGCAAACTGACCATAGGAACATAGGAACTGGAGGAGGCCAATGAGCCCCTTGAGCCTGTTCCGCCATTCAATGAGATCATGGCTGATCTGCGACCTAACTCCATATACCCGCCTTTGGCCCATATCCCTTAATATCTTTGGTTAACAAAAAACTATCAATCTCCGATTTAAAATTAACAATGATCTAGCATCAACTGCCATTTGCGGAAGAGAGTTGCAAACTTCTCCCACCCTTTGTGTGTAGAAGTGTTTCCTAATTTCACTCCTGAAAGGCCTGGCTCTAATTTTTAGACTATGCCCCCTAGTCCGAGAATCCCCAACCAGCGGAAATAGTTTCTCTCTCTCTACCCTAGCTGTTCCCCTTAATATCCTGAAAACTTCGATCAGGTCACCCCTTAAGCTTCTAAATTCTAGGGAACACAACCCTAATTTGTGTAATCTCTCCTCATAACTTAACCCTTAGAGTCCAGGTATCATTCTGGTAAACCTACGCTGCACTCCCTCCAAGGCTAATATATCCTTCCTAAGCTGTGGTGCCCAGAACTGCTCACAGTACTCCAGGTGTGGTCTAACCAGGGTTTTGTATTGCTGCAGCAGAACTTCTACCCCCCTTGTATTCTAGACCTCTAGACATAAAGGCCAGCATTCCATTAGCCTTTTTGATTATTTTCTGTACCTGTTAATGACATTTTAATGATCTATGTACCTGGACCTCCAAGTCTCTTTGGACCTCCACTGTTTTTAGCTTTTCCCCATTTAGAAAGTCCCCTGTTCTATCCTTTTTAGGTCCAAAGTGGATATCCTCACATTTGCCTACATTGAAATCCATTTGCCACAGTTTTGCCCATTCACTTAATCTGTCAATAGCCCTTTGTAATTTTATGCTTTCATCTACACTGCCTACAATGCCGCCTATCTTTGTGTCATTGGCAAATTTGGGAATATGACTTTCCATGCCATCATCTAAGTTGTGAAGGACCATAATCCTGATCCCTACCCACTGATCTGTGATAGACAGGGGAACCATCAGCCAGGGTTTCAATTTTGATCTGTAAGTTCCCACTCCAATCTGTCAATTCCCACCCCGATCTGTTAATTCCAGCTCTGATCTGTCAATTCCCACTCCAATCTGTCAATTCCCATTCCAATCTGTCAATTCTCTCTGTGATCTGTCAATTCCCGCTCCAATTTGTCAATGTCAAACCCACACCTTCCTACCTGCCTCTGTGGTGCTGCGGACACTGCCTATCACCAGATTGAGTGATCCCTCCTGGTCCCTCCTGCTCGCAGCAGTGCCAGGGAGCAATCTGCCCCACTCCATAGCATTCGGGCTGCCTCATACCGTTGCTCTCCGCACTGTATCTTTCACAGGCTGGTTACCTCCACAACCACACTGTGCCTCACCCAACCTCAGCAGAACAACATTAAAGCCATTGCAGTAAGCTGTATATAAAATGTATTTTAAGGGATATGGGGATAGTACAAGAAAGTGGAGTTGAGGTCGAAGATCAGCCATGATCTTATTGAATGGCGGAGCAGGCTCGAAGGGCCGAATGGCTGACTCCTGCTCCTATTTCTTATGTTCTTATTTAAAAAAACATCTACACAGATTTTCAAGCAAGTTCTGTATTCTGCGGGTTTATAGATCTTACTGGCTAGATCCCTCGATGGCTAATGGTTAAAGGCATCATCTGACACGATGCTGTGTAATACAATTCAGAATGTCAAGTGCTGACCGAGCTGATCTGAGTTAAGGTACTGCAATTAGCCTTAGCGCCACTGGCCTGGGGAGGGGTAAACGTCAGTAAGAGTCGCGGAGTCCATAAAATGGACCCTCAGCTGAGAACGCATTTGCCTGTTAAGGAGAATCAATAACTGGGCAAGGTACCTGAGGGCTGCCGACACTTAAGGAATCGTACCCCAGCTCGGGAAAGGAGGGAGAAAATTGGGGAAGAAAAACACAAGTATACGCACTTTGCGAACCCACTTAATTCCTGTCTGCGGTGAGCTGCCGCTGTATCCTGTATCGTTTGGCTTCTAAAGCATGGGTGTGGATATTTTCAGCTGGGGTAACAGCAACATTGGCAGAAACACAAACAGCGCTGCTGGTAAGAGTCTGCTCTGTAATAAACTCCAGCCACTGGAGCTATTTAAACTTTTGCGAGCTTTTACAACTGAACATGTCATGGTTCCAGCTTTCCATTTAACCATCCACGTGGCACAGCAGTCGCTAACGAACCGAAGTATCCACCCTATTTTAACTCAATGTGCGGCTGAAATTTTGTTCATATAGCGTTGTCTGAAATCACGACTCATAGCGCTGCACTTTGTCTGAGATCGGGAGTGTTGGCGCTGTGAGTTGTCTGAGATCGGGAGTGTTGGCGCTGTGAGTTGTCTGAGATCGGGAGTGTTGGTGCTGTGCATTGTCTGAGATCGGGAGTGTTGGCGCTGTGCATTGTCTGAGATCGGGAGTGTTGGCGCTGTGAGTTGTCTGAGATCGGGAGTGTTGGTGCTGTGCATTGTCTGAGATCGGGAGTGTTGGCGCTGTGCATTGTCTGAGATCGTGAATGTTGGCGCTGTGCATTGTCTGAGATCGGGAGTGTTGGCGCTGTGCACTGTCTGAGATCGGGAGTGTTGGCGCTGTGCATTGTCTGAGATCGGGAGTGTTGGCGCTGCGCCTTGTCTGAGATCGGGAGTGTTGGTGCTGTGCACTGTCTGAGATTGGGAGTGTTGCCTCTGTGCACTGTCTGAGATCGGCAGTGTTGGCGCTGTGTGTTGTATGAGATCGGGAGTGTTGGCACTGTGTGTTGTCTGAGATCGGGAGTGTTGGTGCTGTGCACTGTCTGAGATCGGGAGTGTTGGCGCTGTGTGTTGTCTGAGATCGGGAGTGTTGGCGCTGTGCGTTGTCTGAGATCGGCAGTGTTGGCGCTGTGTGTTGTCTGAGATCGGGAGTGTTGGCACTGTGCATTGTCTGAGATCGGGAGTGTTGGCGCTGTGCACTGTCTGAGATCGGGAGTGTTGGCGCTGTGCACCTTATCTGAGATCGGGAGTGTTGGTGCTGTGCGTTGTCTGAGATTGGGAGTGTTGGTGCTGTGCGTTGTCTGAGATCGGGAGTGTTGGCGCTGTGCCTTGTCTGAGATCGGGAGTGTTGGTGCTGTGCGTTGTCTGAGATCGGGAGTGTTGGCGCTGTGCGTTGTCTGAGATCAGGAGTGTTGGCGCTGTGCATTGTCTGAGATCGGGAGTGTTGGCGCTGTGCACTGTCTGAGATCGGGAGTGTTGGCGCTGTGCACTGTCTGAGATCGGGAGTGTTGGCGCTCTGCATTGTCTGAGATCGGGAGTGTTGGCACTGTGCATTGTCTGAGATCGGGAGTGTTGGCGCTGTGCACCTTATCTGAGATCGGGAGTGTTGGTGCTGTGCCTTGTCTGAGATCAGGAGTGTTGGCGCTGTGCACTGTCTGAGATTGGGAGTGTTGGCGCTGTGCACTGTCTGAGATTGGGAGTGTTGGTGCTGTGCACTGTCTGAGATCGGGTGTGTTGGTGCTGTGCGTTGTCTGAGATTGGGAGTGTTGGTGCTGTGCACTGTCTGAGATCGGGAGTGTTGGCGCTGTGCACTGTCTGAGATTGGGAGTGTTGGTGCTGTGCACTGTCTGAGATCGGGAGTGTTGGTGCTGTGCGTTGTCTCAGATCGGGAGTGTTGGTGCTGTGCACTGTCTGAGATCGGGAGTGTTGGCTCTGTGCATTGTCTGAGATCGGGAGTGTTGGCGCTGTGCGTTGTCTGAGATTGGGAGTGTTGGCGCTGTGCGTTGTCTGAGATTGGGAGTGTTGGCGCTGTGCGTTGTCTGAGATCGGGAGTGTTGGCGCTGAGCACTGTCTGAGATCGGGAGTGTTGGCACTGTGAGTTGTCTGAGATTGGGAGTGTTAGCTCTGTGAGTTGTCTGAGATCGGCAGTGTTGGTGCTGTGTGTTGTCTGAGATCAGGAGTGTTGGCACTGTGTGTTGTCTGAGATCGGGAGTGTTGGCTCTGTGCATTGTCTGAGATCGGGAGTGTTGGCTCTGTGCACTGTCTGAGATCGTGAGTGTTGCCTCTGTGCACTGTCTGAGATCGGGAGTGTTGGCGCTGTGCATTGTCTGAGATCGGGAGTGTTGGCGCTGTGCACTGTCTGCGATCGGGAGTGTTGGCACTGTGCACTGTCTGAGATCGGGAGTGTTGGCGCTGTGCACCTTATCTGAGATCGGGAGTGTTGGCGCTGTGCGTTGTCTGAGATCGGGAGTGTTGGTGCTGTGCGTTGTCTGAGATCGGAAGTGTTGGCGCTGTGCCTTGTCTGAGATCGGGAGTGTTGGCGCTGTGCGTTGTCTGAGATCTCGAGGGTTGGCGCTGTGAGTTGTCTGAGATCGGCAGTTTTGGTGCTGTGTGTTGTCTGAGATCAGGAGTGTTGGCGCTGTGCGTTGTCTGAGATCGGGAGTGTTGACGCTGTGCACTGTCTGAGATCGGGAGTGCTGGCGCTGTGCATTGTCTGAGATCGGGAGTGTTGGCGCTGTGCACTGTCTGAGATCGGGAGTGTTGGCGCTGTGCATTGTCTGAGATCGGGAGTGTTGGCGCTGTGCATTGTCTGAGATCGGGAGTGTTGGCGCTGTGTGTTGTCTGAGATCGGGAGTGTTGGCGCTGTGCATTGTCTGAGATCGGGAGTGTTGGTGCTGTGCACTGTCTGAGATCGGGAGTGTTGGCGCTGTGCATTGTCTGAGATCGGGAGTGTTGGCGCTGTGCGTTGTCTGAGATCGGGAGTGTTGGCGCTGTGCGTTGTCTGAGATCGGGAGTGTTGGCGCTCTGCATTGTCTGAGATCGGGAGTGATGGCACTGTGCATTGTCTGAGATCGGGAGTGATGGCACTGTGCATTGTCTGAGATCGGGAGTGATGGCACTGTGCACTGTCTGAGATCGGGAGTGTTGGCGCTGTGCACCTTATCTGAGATCGGGAGTGTTGGCGCTGTGCGTTGTCTGAGATCGGGAGTGTTGGTGCTGTGCGTTGTCTGAGATCGGCAGTGTTGGTGCTGTGTGTTGTCTGAGATCGGTAGGATTGGCACTGTGCGTTGTCTGAGATCGGGAGGGTTGGCGCTGTGAGTTGTCTGAGATCGGCAGTTTTGGTGCTGTGTGTTGTCTGAGATCGGGAGTGTTTGCGCTGTGTGTTGTCTGAGATCGGGAGTGTTTGCGCTGTGTGTTGTCTGAGATCGGGAGTGTTGGCGCTGTGCGTTGTCTGAGATCGGGAGTGTTGGCGCTCTGCATTGTCTGAGATCGGGAGTGTTGGTGCTGTGCGTTGTCTGAGATCGGGAGTGTTGGCGCTGTGCGTTGTCTGAGATCTCGGGGGTTGGCGCTGTGAGTTGTCTGAGATCGGGAGTGTTAGCTCTGTGAGTTGTCTGAGATCGGCAGTTTTGGTGCTGTGTGTTGTCTGAGATCAGGAGTGTTGGCGCTGTGCGTTGTCTGAGATCGGGAGTGTTGACGCTGTGCACTGTCTGAGATCGGGAGTGCTGGCGCTGTGCATTGTCTGAGATCGGGAGTGTTGGCGCTGTGCACTGTCTGAGATCGGGAGTGTTGGCGCTGTGCATTGTCTGAGATCGGGAGTGTTGGCGCTGTGTGTTGTCTGAGATCGGGAGTGTTGGCGCTGTGCATTGTCTGAGATCGGGAGTGTTGGTGCTGTGCACTGTCTGAGATCGGGAGTGTTGGCGCTGTGCGTTGTCTGAGATCGGGAGTGTCGGCGCTGTGCGTTGTCTGAGATCGGGAGTGTTGGCGCTGTGCCTTGTCTGAGATCGGGAGTGTTGGCGCTCTGCATTGTCTGAGATCGGGAGTGATGGCACTGTGCATTGTCTGAGATCGGGAGTGATGGCACTGTGCACTGTCTGAGATCGGGAGTGTTGGCGCTGTGCACCTTATCTGAGATCGGGAGTGTTAGTGCTGTGCACTGTCTGAAATCGGGAGTGTTGACACTGTGCATTGTCTGAGATCGGGAGTGTTGGTGCTGTGCATTGTCTGAGATCGGGAGTGTTGGCGCTGTGCGTTGTCTGAGATCGGGAGTGTTGGTGCTGTGCGTTGTCTGAGATTGGGAGTGTTGGCGCTGTGCACTGTCTGAGATCGGGAGTGTTGGCGCTGTGCACTGTCTGAGATCGGGAGTGTTAGTGCTGTGCACTGTCTGAAATCGGGAGTGTTGACACTGTGCATTGTCTGAGATCGGGAGTGTTGGTGCTGTGCACTGTCTGAGATCGGGAGTGTTGGCGCTGTGCGTTGTCTGAGATCGGGAGTGTTGGTGCTGTGCGTTGTCTGAGATCGGGAGTGTTGGCGCTGTGCACTGTCTGAGATCGGGAGTGTTGGCGCTGTGCACTGTCTGAGATCGGGAGTGTTGGCGCTGTGCGTTGTCTGAGATCGGGAGTGTTGGTGCTGTGCGTTGTCTGAGATCGGCAGTGTTGGTGCTGTGTGTTGTCTGAGATCGGGAGTGTTGGCACTGTGCGTTGTCTGAGATCGGGAGGGTTGGCGCTGTGAGTTGTCTGAGATCGGGAGTGTTTGCGCTGTGTGTTGTCTGAGATCGGGAGTGTTTGCGCTGTGTGTCGTCTGAGATCAGGAGTGTTGGCACTGTGAGTTGTCTGAGATTGGGAGTGTTTGCGCTGTGTGTTGTCTGAGATCGGGAGTGTTGGCTCTGTGCATTGTCTGAGATCAGGAGTGTTGGCTCTGTGCACTGTCTGAGATCGGGAGTGTTGGTGCTGTGCATTGTCTGAGATTGGGAGTGTTGGCTCTGTGCACTGTCAGAGATCGGGAGTGTTGGCGCTATGCGTTGTCTGAGATCAGGAGTGTTGGCACTGTGAGTTGTCTGAGATCGGCAGTGTTGGTGCTGTGCATTGTCTGAGATTGGGAGTGTTGGCTCTGTGTGTTGTCTGAGATTGGGAGTGTTGGCTCTGTGCACTGTCTGAGATCGGGAGTGTTGCCTCTGTGCACTGTCAGAGATCGGGAGTGTTGCGTCTGTGCATTGTCTGAAATTGGGAGTGTTGGCTCTGTGCACTGTCTGAGATCGGGAGTGTTGGCGCTATGCGTTGTCTGAGATCAGGAGTGTTGGCACTGTGTGTTGTCTGAGATCAGGAGTGTTGGCACTGTGTGTTGTCTGAGATCGGCAGTGTTGGTGCTGTGCATTGTCTGAGATCGGGAGTGTTGGTGCTGTGTGTTGTCTGAGATCGGGAGTGTTGGCGCTGTGTGTTGTCTGAGATCGGGAGTGTTGGCGCTGTGCATTGTCTGAGATCGGGAGTGTTGGCGCTGTGCACTGTCTGAGATCGGGAGTGTTGGCGCTGTGCACTGTCTGAGATCGGGAGTGTTGGCGCTGTGCGTTGTCTGAGATCGGGAGTGTTGGTGCTGTGCGTTGTCTGAGATCGGCAGTGTTGGTGCTGTGTGTTGTCTGAGATCGGGAGTGTTGGCACTGTGCGTTGTCTGAGATCGGGAGGGTTGGCGCTGTGAGTTGTCTGAGATCGGGAGTGTTTGCGCTGTGTGTTGTCTGAGATCGGGAGTGTTTGCGCTGTGCATTGTCTGAGATCAGGAGTGTTGGTGCTGTGTGTCGTCTGAGATCAGGAGTGTTGGCACTGTGAGTTGTCTGAGATTGGGAGTGTTTGCGCTGTGTGTTGTCTGAGATCGGGAGTGTTGGCTCTGTGCATTGTCTGAGATCAGGAGTGTTGGCTCTGTGCACTGTCTGAGATCGGGAGTGTTGGTGCTGTGCATTGTCTGAGATTGGGAGTGTTGGCTCTGTGCACTGTCAGAGATCGGGAGTGTTGGCGCTATGCGTTGTCTGAGATCAGGAGTGTTGGCACTGTGAGTTGTCTGAGATCAGCAGTGTTGGTGCTGTGCATTGTCTGAGATTGGGAGTGTTGGCTCTGTGCACTGTCTGAGATCGGGAGTGTTGCCTCTGTGCACTGTCAGAGATCGGGAGTGTTGCGTCTGTGCATTGTCTGAAATTGGGAGTGTTGGCTCTGTGCACTGTCTGAGATCGGGAGTGTTGGCGCTATGCGTTGTCTGAGATCAGGAGTGTTGGCACTGTGTGTTGTCTGAGATCAGGAGTGTTGGCACTGTGTGTTGTCTGAGATCGGCAGTGTTGGTGCTGTGCATTGTCTGAGATCGGGAGTGTTGGTGCTGTGTGTTGTCTGAGATCGGGAGTGTTGGCGCTGTGTGTTGTCTGAGATCGGGAGTGTTGGTTGGCGCTGTGCATTGTCTGAGATCGGGAGTGTTGGCGCTGTGCACTGTCTGAGATCGGGAGTGTTGGCTCTGTGCACTGTCTGAGATCGGGAGTGTTGGCGCTGTGCGTTGTCTGAGATCGGGAGTGTTGGTGCTGTGCGTTGTCTGAGATCGGCAGTGTTGGTGCTGTGTGTTGTCTGAGATCGGGAGTGTTGGCACTGTGCGTTGTCTGAGATCGGGAGGGTTGGCGCTGTGAGTTGTCTGAGATCGGGAGTGTTTGCGCTGTGTGTTGTCTGAGATCGGGAGTGTTTGCGCTGTGTGTTGTCTGAGATCAGGAGTGTTGGCACTGTGAGTTGTCTGAGATCGGGAGTGTTTGCGCTGTGTGTTGTCTGAGATCGGGAGTGTTGGCTCTGTGCATTGTCTGAGATCGGGAGTGTTGGCTCTGTGCATTGTCTGAGATCAGGAGTGTTGGCTCTGTGCACTGTCTGAGATCGGAAGTGTTGGTGCTGTGCATTGTCTGAGATTGGGAGTGTTGGCTCTGTGCACTGTCAGAGATCGGGAGTGTTGGCGCTATGCGTTGTCTGAGATCAGGAGTGTTGGCACTGTGAGTTGTCTGAGATCGGCAGTGTTGGTGCTGTGCATTGTCTGAGATTGGGAGTGTTGGCTCTGTGCACTGTCTGAGATCGGGAGTGTTGCCTCTGTGCACTGTCAGAGATCGGGAGTGTTGCGTCTGTGCATTGTCTGAAATTGGGAGTGTTGGCTCTGAGCACTGTCTGAGATCGGGAGTGTTGGCGCTATGCGTTGTCTGAGATCAGGAGTGTTGGCACTGTGTGTTGTCTGAGATCAGGAGTGTTGGCACTGTGTGTTGTCTGAGATCGGCAGTGTTGGTGCTGTGCATTGTCTGAGATCAGGAGTGTTGGTGCTGTGTGTTGTCTGAGATCGGGAGTGTTGGCGCTGTGTGTTGTCTGAGATCGGGAGTGTTGGCGCTGTGCATTGTCTGAGATCGGGAGTGTTGGCGCTGTGCACTGTCTGAGATCGGGAGTGTTGGCTCTGTGCACTGTCTGAGATCGGGAGTGTTGGCGCTGTGCACTGTCTGAGATCGGGAGTGTTGGTGCTGTGCATTGTCTGAGATCGGGAGTGTTGGCTCTGTGCACTGTCTGAGATCGGGAGTGTTGGCTCTGTGCACTGTCTGAGATCGGGAGTGTTGGCTCTGTGCACTGTCTGAGATCGGGAGTGTTGGCTCTGTGCACTGTCTGAGATCGGGAGTGTTGGTGCTGTGCATTGTCTGAGATCGGGAGTGTTGGCGCTGTGCACTGTCTGAGATCGGGAGTGTTGGCGCTGTGCACTGTCTGAGATCGGGAGTGTTGGCGCTGTGCATTGTCTGAGATCGGGAGTGTTGGCGCTGTGCACCTTATCTGAGATCGGGAATGTTGGCGCTGTGCGTTGTCTGAGATCGGGAGTGTTGGCGCTGTGCATTGTCTGAGATCGGGAGTGTTGGCGCTGTGCACTGTCTGAGATCGGGAGTGTTGGCGCTGTGCACCTTATCTGAGATCGGGAATGTTGACGCTGTGCATTGTCTGAGATCAGAAGTGTTGGCGCTGTGCCTTGTCTGAGATCGGGAGTGTTGGCGCTATGCCTTGTCTGAGATCCGGAGTGTTGGCACTGTGCATTGTCTGAGATCGGGAGTGTTGGCGCTGTGCACTGTCTGAGATCGGGAGTGTTGGCGCTGTGCGTTGTCTGAGATCGGGAGTGTTGGCGCTGTGCGTTGTCTGAGATCTTGGGGGTTGGCGCTGTGAGTTGTCTGTGATCGGGAGTGTTGGTGCTGTGCGTTGTCTGAGATTGGGAGTGTTGGCGCTGTGCCTTGTCTGAGATCGGGAGTGTTGGCGCTGTGCGTTGTCTGAGATCTCGGGGGTTGGCGCTGTGAGTTGTCTGAGATCGGGAGTGTTAGTTCTGTGAGTTGTCTGAGATCGGCAGTTTTGGTGCTGTGTGTTGTCTAAGATCGGGAGTGTTGGCGCTGTGCGTTGTCTGAGATCGTGCGTGTTGGCGCTGTGCACTGTCTGAGATCGGGAGTGTTGGTGCTGTGCATTGTCTGAGATCGGGAGTGTTGGCGCTGTGCATTGTCTGAGATCGGGAGTGTTGGCGCTGTGCATTGTCTGAGATCGGGAGTGTTGGCGCTGTGTGTTGTCTGAGATCGGGGTGTTGGCGCTGTGCGTTGTCTGAGATCGGGAGTGTTGGTGCTGTGCGTTGTCTGAGATTGGGAGTGTTGGCGCTGTGCCTTGTCTGAGATCGGGAGTGTTGGCACTGTGCGTTGTCTGAGATCGGGGGTTGGCGCTGTGAGTTGTCTGAGATCGGGAGTGTTAGTTCTGTGAGTTGTCTGAGATCGGCAGTTTTGGTGCTGTGTGTTGTCTGAGATCAGGAGTGTTGGCGCTGTGCACTGTCTGAGATCGGGAGTGTTGGCGCTGTGCAGTGTCTGAGATCGGGAGTGTTGGTGCTGTGCATTGTCTGAGATCGGGAGTGTTGGCGCTGTGCATTGTCTGAGATCGGGAGTGTTGGCGCTGTGCATTGTCTGAGATCGGGAGTGTTGGCGCTGTGTGTTGTCTGAGATCGGGGGTGTTGGCGCTGTGTGTTGTCTGAGATCGGGAGTGTTGGTGCTGTGCACTGTCTGAGATCGGGAGTGTTGGCGCTGTGCATTGTCTGAGATCGGGAGTGTTGGCGCTGTGCATTGTCTGAGATCGGGAGTGTTGGCGCTGTGTGTTGTCTGAGATCGGGAGTGTTGGCGCTGTGCATTGTCTGAGATCGGGAGTGTTGGTGCTGTGCACTGTCTGAGATCGGGAGTGTTGGCGCTGTGCGTTGTCTGAGATCGGGAGTGTTGGCGCTGTGCGTTGTCTGAGATCGGGAGTGTTGGCGCTCTGCATTGTCTGAGATCGGGAGTGATGGCACTGTGCATTGTCTGAGATCGGGAGTGATGGCACTGTGCACTGTCTGAGATCGGGAGTGTTGGCGCTGTGCACCTTATCTGAGATCGGGAGTGTTAGTGCTGTGCACTGTCTGAGATCGGGAGTGTTGGCGCTGTGCGTTGTCTGAGATCGGGAGTGTTGGTGCTGTGCACTGTCTGAGATCGGGAGTGTTGGCGCTGTGCGTTGTCTGAGATCGGGAGTGTTGGTGCTGTGCGTTGTCTGAGATTGGGAGTGTTGGCGCTGTGCACTGTCTGAGATCGGGAGTGTTGGCGCTGTGCACTGTCTGAGATCGGGAGTGTTGGCGCTGTGCGTTGTCTGAGATCGGGAGTGTTGGTGCTGTGCGTTGTCTGAGATCGGCAGTGTTGGTGCTGTGTGTTGTCTGAGATCGGGAGTGTTGGCACTGTGCGTTGTCTGAGATCGGGAGGGTTGGCGCTGTGAGTTGTCTGAGATCGGGAGTGTTTGCGCTGTGTGTTGTCTGAGATCGGGAGTGTTTGCGCTGTGTGTTGTCTGAGATCGGGAGTGTTGGCTCTGTGCATTGTCTGAGATCGGGAGTGTTGGCTCTGTGCACTGTCTGAGATCGGAGTGTTGGTGCTGTGCATTGTCTGAGATTGGGAGTGTTGGCTCTGTGCACTGTCAGAGATCGGGAGTGTTGGCGCTATGCTTTGTCTGAGATCAGGAGTGTTGGCACTGTGAGTTGTCTGAGATCGGCAGTGTTGGTGCTGTGCATTGTCTGAGATTGGGAGTGTTGGCTCTGTGCACTGTCTGAGATCGGGAGTGTTGCCTCTGTGCACTGTCAGAGATCGGGAGTGTTGCGTCTGTGCATTGTCTGAAATTGGGAGTGTTGGCTCTGTGCACTGTCTGAGATCGGGAGTGTTGGCGCTATGCGTTGTCTGAGATCAGGAGTGTTGGCACTGTGTGTTGTCTGAGATCAGGAGTGTTGGCACTGTGTGTTGTCTGAGATCGGCAGTGTTGGTGCTGTGCATTGTCTGAGATCGGGAGTGTTGGTGCTGTGTGTTGTCTGAGATCGGGAGTGTTGGCGCTGTGTGTTGTCTGAGATCGGGAGTGTTGGCGCTGTGCATTGTCTGAGATCGGGAGTGTTGGCGCTGTGCACTGTCTGAGATCGGGAGTGTTGGCTCTGTGCACTGTCTGAGATCGTGAGTGTTGGCGCTGTGCACTGTCTGAGATCGGGAGTGTTGGTGCTGTGCATTGTCTGAGATCGGGAGTGTTGGCTCTGTGCACTGTCTGAGATCGGGAGTGTTGGCTCTGTGCACTGTCTGAGATCGGGAGTGTTGGCTCTGTGCACTGTCTGAGATCGGGAGTGTTGGCTCTGTGCACTGTCTGAGATCGGGAGTGTTGGTGCTGTGCATTGTCTGAGATCGGGAGTGTTGGCGCTGTGCACTGTCTGAGATCGGGAGTGTTGGCGCTGTGCACTGTCTGAGATCGGGAGTGTTGGCGCTGTGCATTGTCTGAGATCGGGAGTGTTGGCGCTGTGCACCTTATCTGAGATCGGGAATGTTGGCGCTGTGCGTTGTCTGAGATCGGGAGTGTTGGCGCTGTGCATTGTCTGAGATCGGGAGTGTTGGCGCTGTGCACTGTCTGAGATCGGGAGTGTTGGCGCTGTGCACCTTATCTGAGATCGGGAATGTTGACGCTGTGCGTTGTCTGAGATCAGAAGTGTTGGCGCTGTGCCTTGTCTGAGATCGGGAGTGTTGGCGCTATGCCTTGTCTGAGATCGGGAGTGTTGGCGCTATGCCTTGTCTGAGATCCGGAGTGTTGGCACTGTGCGTTGTCTGAGATCAGAAGTGTTGGCGCTGTGCCTTGTCTGAGATCGGGAGTGTTGGCGCAATGCCTTGTCTGAGATCCGGAGTGTTGGCACTGTGCATTGTCTGAGATCGGGAGTGTTGGCGCTGTGCACTGTCTGAGATCGGGAGTGTTGGCGCTGTGCGTTGTCTGAGATCGGGAGTGTTGGCGCTGTGCGTTGTCTGAGATCTTGGGGGTTGGCGCTGTGAGTTGTCTGAGATCGGGAGTGTTGGTGCTGTGCGTTGTCTGAGATTGGGAGTGTTGGCGCTGTGCCTTGTCTGAGATCGGGAGTGTTGGCGCTGTGCGTTGTCTGAGATCTCGGGGGTTGGCGCTGTGAGTTGTCTGAGATCGGGAGTGTTAGTTCTGTGAGTTGTCTGAGATCGGCAGTTTTGGTGCTGTGTGTTGTCTAAGATCGGGAGTGTTGGCGCTGTGCGTTGTCTGAGATCGGGAGTGTTGGCGCTGTGCACTGTCTGAGATCGGGAGTGTTGGTGCTGTGCATTGTCTGAGATCGGGAGTGTTGGCGCTGTGCATTGTCTGAGATCGGGAGTGTTGGCGCTGTGCATTGTCTGAGATCGGGAGTGTTGGCGCTGTGTGTTGTCTGAGATCGGGGGTGTTGGCGCTGTGCGTTGTCTGAGATCGGGAGTGTTGGTGCTGTGCGTTGTCTGAGATTGGGAGTGTTGGCGCTGTGCCTTGTCTGAGATCGGGAGTGTTGGCACTGTGCGTTGTCTGAGATCTCGGGGGTTGGCGCTGTGAGTTGTCTGAGATCGGGAGTGTTAGTTCTGTGAGTTGTCTGAGATCGGCAGTTTTGGTGCTGTGTGTTGTCTGAGATCAGGAGTGTTGGCGCTGTGCACTGTCTGAGATCGGGAGTGTTGGCGCTGTGCAGTGTCTGAGATCGGGAGTGTTGGTGCTGTGCATTGTCTGAGATCGGGAGTGTTGGCGCTGTGCATTGTCTGAGATCGGGAGTGTTGGCGCTGTGCATTGTCTGAGATCGGGAGTGTTGGCGCTGTGTGTTGTCTGAGATCGGGGGTGTTGGCGCTGTGTGTTGTCTGAGATCGGGAGTGTTGGTGCTGTGCACTGTCTGAGATCGGGAGTGTTGGCGCTGTGCATTGTCTGAGATCGGGAGTGTTGGCGCTGTGCACCTTATCTGAGATCGGGAATGTTGGCGCTGTGCGTTGTCTGAGATCGGGAGTGTTGGCGCTGTGCATTGTCTGAGATCGGGAGTGTTGGCGCTGTGCACTGTCTGAGATCGGGAGTGTTGGCGCTGTGCACCTTATCTGAGATCGGGAATGTTGACGCTGTGCGTTGTCTGAGATCAGAAGTGTTGGCGCTGTGCCTTGTCTGAGATCGGGAGTGTTGGCGCTGTGCCTTGTCTGAGATCCGGAGTGTTGGCACTGTGCATTGTCTGAGATCGGGAGTGTTGGCGCTGTGCACTGTCTGAGATCGGGAGTGTTGGCGCTGTGCGTTGTCTGAGATCGGGAGTGTTGGTGCTGTGCATTGTCTGAGATTGGGAGTGTTGGCTCTGTGCACTGTCTGAGATCGGGAGTGTTGCCTCTGTGCACTGTCAGAGATCGGGAGTGTTGCGTCTGTGCATTGTCTGAAATTGGGAGTGTTGTCTCTGTGCACTGTCTGAGATCGGGAGTGTTGGCGCTATGCGTTGTCTGAGATCAGGAGTGTTGGCACTGTGTGTTGTCTGAGATCAGGAGTGTTGGCACTGTGTGTTGTCTGAGATCGGCAGTGTTGGTGCTGTGCATTGTCTGAGATCAGGAGTGTTGGTGCTGTGTGTTGTCTGAGATCGGGAGTGTTGGCGCTGTGTGTTGTCTGAGATCGGGAGTGTTGGCGCTGTGCATTGTCTGAGATCGGGAGTGTTGGCGCTGTGCACTGTCTGAGATCGGGAGTGTTGGCTCTGTGCACTGTCTGAGATCGGGAGTGTTGGCGCTGTGCACTGTCTGAGATCGGGAGTGTTGGTGCTGTGCATTGTCTGAGATCGGGAGTGTTGGCTCTGTGCACTGTCTGAGATCGGGAGTGTTGGCTCTGTGCACTGTCTGAGATCGGGAGTGTTGGCTCTGTGCACTGTCTGAGATCGGGAGTGTTGGCTGTGCACTGTCTGAGATCGGGAGTGTTGGTGCTGTGCATTGTCTGAGATCGGGAGTGTTGGCGCTGTGCACTGTCTGAGATCGGGAGTGTTGGCGCTGTGCACTGTCTGAGATCGGGAGTGTTGGCGCTGTGCATTGTCTGAGATCGGGAGTGTTGGCGCTGTGCATTGTCTGAGATCGGGAGTGTTGGCGCTGTGTGTTGTCTGAGATCGGGGGTGTTGGCGCTGTGCGTTGTCTGAGATCGGGAGTGTTGGTGCTGTGCGTTGTCTGAGATTGGGAGTGTTGGCGCTGTGCCTTGTCTGAGATCGGGAGTGTTGGCACTGTGCGTTGTCTGAGATCTCGGGGGTTGGCGCTGTGAGTTGTCTGAGATCGGGAGTGTTAGTTCTGTGAGTTGTCTGAGATCGGCAGTTTTGGTGCTGTGTGTTGTCTGAGATCAGGAGTGTTGGCGCTGTGCACTGTCTGAGATCGGGAGTGTTGGCGCTGTGCAGTGTCTGAGATCGGGAGTGTTGGTGCTGTGCATTGTCTGAGATCGGGAGTGTTGGCGCTGTGCATTGTCTGAGATCGGGAGTGTTGGCGCTGTGCATTGTCTGAGATCGGGAGTGTTGGCGCTGTGTGTTGTCTGAGATCGGGGGTGTTGGCGCTGTGTGTTGTCTGAGATCGGGAGTGTTGGTGCTGTGCACTGTCTGAGATCGGGAGTGTTGGCGCTGTGCATTGTCTGAGATCGGGAGTGTTGGCGCTGTGCACCTTATCTGAGATCGGGAATGTTGGCGCTGTGCGTTGTCTGAGATCGGGAGTGTTGGCGCTGTGCATTGTCTGAGATCGGGAGTGTTGGCGCTGTGCACTGTCTGAGATCGGGAGTGTTGGCGCTGTGCACCTTATCTGAGATCGGGAATGTTGACGCTGTGCGTTGTCTGAGATCAGAAGTGTTGGCGCTGTGCCTTGTCTGAGATCGGGAGTGTTGGCGCTGTGCCTTGTCTGAGATCCGGAGTGTTGGCACTGTGCATTGTCTGAGATCGGGAGTGTTGGCGCTGTGCACTGTCTGAGATCGGGAGTGTTGGCGCTGTGCGTTGTCTGAGATCGGGAGTGTTGGTGCTGTGCATTGTCTGAGATTGGGAGTGTTGGCTCTGTGCACTGTCTGAGATCGGGAGTGTTGCCTCTGTGCACTGTCAGAGATCGGGAGTGTTGCGTCTGTGCATTGTCTGAAATTGGGAGTGTTGGCTCTGTGCACTGTCTGAGATCGGGAGTGTTGGCGCTATGCGTTGTCTGAGATCAGGAGTGTTGGCACTGTGTGTTGTCTGAGATCAGGAGTGTTGGCACTGTGTGTTGTCTGAGATCGGCAGTGTTGGTGCTGTGCATTGTCTGAGATCAGGAGTGTTGGTGCTGTGTGTTGTCTGAGATCGGGAGTGTTGGCGCTGTGTGTTGTCTGAGATCGGGAGTGTTGGCGCTGTGCATTGTCTGAGATCGGGAGTGTTGGCGCTGTGCACTGTCTGAGATCGGGAGTGTTGGCTCTGTGCACTGTCTGAGATCGGGAGTGTTGGCGCTGCGCACTGTCTGAGATCGGGAGTGTTGGTGCTGTGCATTGTCTGAGATCGGGAGTGTTGGCTCTGTGCACTGTCTGAGATCGGGAGTGTTGGCTCTGTGCACTGTCTGAGATCGGGAGTGTTGGCTCTGTGCACTGTCTGAGATCGGGAGTGTTGGCTGTGCACTGTCTGAGATCGGGAGTGTTGGTGCTGTGCATTGTCTGAGATCGGGAGTGTTGGCGCTGTGCACTGTCTGAGATCGGGAGTGTTGGCGCTGTGCACTGTCTGAGATCGGGAGTGTTGGCGCTGTGCATTGTCTGAGATCGGGAGTGTTGGCGCTGTGCACCTTATCTGAGATCGGGAATGTTGGCGCTGTGCGTTGTCTGAGATCGGGAGTGTTGGCGCTGTGCATTGTCTGAGATCGGGAGTGTTGGCGCTGTGCACTGTCTGAGATCGGGAGTGTTGGCGCTGTGCACCTTATCTGAGATCGGGAATGTTGACGCTGTGCGTTGTCTGAGATCAGAAGTGTTGGCCCAGGCCTTGTCTGAGATCGGGAGTGTTGGCGCTATGCCTTGTCTGAGATCCGGAGTGTTGGCACTGTGCATTGTCTGAGATCGGGAGTGTTGGCGCTGTGCACTGTCTGAGATCGGGAATGTTGGCGCTGTGCGTTGTCTGAGATCGGGAGTGTTGGCGCTGTGCGTTGTCTGAGATCTTGGGGGTTGGCGCTGTGAGTTTTCTGAGATCGGGAGTGTTGGTGCTGTGCGTTGTCTGAGATTGGGAGTGTTGGCGCTGTGCCTTGTCTGAGATCGGGAGTGTTGGCGCTGTGCGTTGTCTGAGATCTCGGGGGTTGGCGCTGTGAGTTGTCTGAGATCGGGAGTGTTAGTTCTGTGTGTTGTCTAAGATCGGGAGTGTTGGCGCTGTGCGTTGTCTGAGATCGGGAGTGTTGGCGCTGTGCACTGTCTGAGATCGGGAGTGTTGGTGCTGTGCATTGTCTGAGATCGGGAGTGTTGGCGCTGTGCATTGTCTGAGATCGGGAGTGTTGGCGCTGTGCATTGTCTGAGATCGGGAGTGTTGGCGCTGTGTGTTGTCTGAGATCGGGGGTGTTGGCGCTGTGCGTTGTCTGAGATCGGGAGTGTTGGTGCTGTGCGTTGTCTGAGATTGGGAGTGTTGGCGCTGTGCCTTGTCTGAGATCGGGAGTGTTGGCACTGTGCGTTGTCTGAGATCTCGGGGGTTGGCGCTGTGAGTTGTCTGAGATCGGGAGTGTTAGTTCTGTGAGTTGTCTGAGATCGGCAGTTTTGGTGCTGTGTGTTGTCTGAGATCAGGAGTGTTGGCGCTGTGCACTGTCTGAGATCGGTAGTGTTGGCGCTGTGCAGTTTCTGAGATCGGGAGTGTTGGTGCTGTGCATTGTCTGAGATCGGGAGTGTTGGCGGTGTGCATTGTCTGAGATCGGGAGTGTTGGCGCTGTGCATTGTCTGAGATCGGGAGTGTTGGCGCTGTGTGTTGTCTGAGATCGGGGGTGTTGGCGCTGTGTGTTGTCTGAGATCGGGAGTGTTGGTGCTGTGCACTGTCTGAGATCGGGAGTGTTGGCGCTGTGCATTGTCTGAGATCGGGAGTGTTGGCGCTGTGCACCTTATCTGAGATCGGGAATGTTGGCGCTGTGCGTTGTCTGAGATCGGGAGTGTTGGCGCTGTGCATTGTCTGAGATCGGGAGTGTTGGCGCTGTGCACTGTCTGAGATCGGGAGTGTTGGCGCTGTGCACCTTATCTGAGATCGGGAATGTTGACGCTGTGCGTTGTCTGAGATCAGAAGTGTTGGCGCTGTGCCTTGTCTGAGATCGGGAGTGTTGGCGCTGTGCCTTGTCTGAGATCCGGAGTGTTGGCACTGTGCATTGTCTGAGATCGGGAGTGTTGGCGCTGTGCACTGTCTGAGATCGGGAGTGTTGGCGCTGTGCGTTGTCTGAGATCGGGAGTGTTGGTGCTGTGCATTGTCTGAGATTGGGAGTGTTGGCTCTGTGCACTGTCTGAGATCGGGAGTGTTGCCTCTGTGCACTGTCAGAGATCGGGAGTGTTGCGTCTGTGCATTGTCTGAAATTGGGAGTGTTGGCTCTGTGCACTGTCTGAGATCGGGAGTGTTGGCGCTATGCGTTGTCTGAGATCAGGAGTGTTGGCACTGTGTGTTGTCTGAGATCAGGAGTGTTGGCACTGTGTGTTGTCTGAGATCGGCAGTGTTGGTGCTGTGCATTGTCTGAGATCAGGAGTGTTGGTGCTGTGTGTTGTCTGAGATCGGGAGTGTTGGCGCTGTGTGTTGTCTGAGATCGGGAGTGTTGGCGCTGTGCATTGTCTGAGATCGGGAGTGTTGGCGCTGTGCACTGTCTGAGATCGGGAGTGTTGGCTCTGTGCACTGTCTGAGATCGGGAGTGTTGGCGCTGTGCACTGTCTGAGATCGGGAGTGTTGGCGCTGTGCACTGTCTGAGATCGGGAGTGTTGGTGCTGTGCATTGTCTGAGATCGGGAGTGTTGGCTCTGTGCACTGTCTGAGATCGGGAGTGTTGGCTCTGTGCACTGTCTGAGATCGGGAGTGTTGGCTCTGTGCACTGTCTGAGATCGGGAGTGTTGGCTGTGCACTGTCTGAGATCGGGAGTGTTGGTGCTGTGCATTGTCTGAGATCGGGAGTGTTGGCGCTGTGCACTGTCTGAGATCGGGAGTGTTGGCGCTGTGCACTGTCTGAGATCGGGAGTGTTGGCGCTGTGCATTGTCTGAGATCGGGAGTGTTGGCGCTGTGCACCTTATCTGAGATCGGGAATGTTGGCGCTGTGCGTTGTCTGAGATCGGGAGTGTTGGCGCTGTGCATTGTCTGAGATCGGGAGTGTTGGCGCTGTGCACTGTCTGAGATCGGGAGTGTTGGCGCTGTGCACCTTATCTGAGATCGGGAATGTTGACGCTGTGCGTTGTCTGAGATCAGAAGTGTTGGCGCTGTGCCTTGTCTGAGATCGGGAGTGTTGGCGCTATGCCTTGTCTGAGATCCGGAGTGTTGGCACTGTGCATTGTCTGAGATCGGGAGTGTTGGCGCTGTGCACTGTCTGAGATCGGGAGTGTTGGCGCTGTGCGTTGTCTGAGATCGGGAGTGTTGGCGCTGTGCGTTGTCTGAGATCTTGGGGGTTGGCGCTGTGAGTTGTCTGAGATCGGGAGTGTTGGTGCTGTGCGTTGTCTGAGATTGGGAGTGTTGGCGCTGTGCCTTGTCTGAGATCGGGAGTGTTGGCGCTGTGCGTTGTCTGAGATCTCGGGGGTTGGCGCTGTGAGTTGTCTGAGATCGGGAGTGTTAGTTCTGTGAGTTGTCTGAGATCGGCAGTTTTGGTGCTGTGTGTTGTCTAAGATCGGGAGTGTTGGCGCTGTGCGTTGTCTGAGATCGGGAGTGTTGGCGCTGTGCACTGTCTGAGATCGGGAGTGTTGGTGCTGTGCATTGTCTGAGATCGGGAGTGTTGGCGCTGTGCACTGTCTGAGATCGGGAGTGTTGGCGCTGTGCATTGTCTGAGATCGGGAGTGTTGGCGCTGTGCATTGTCTGAGATCGGGAGTGTTGGCGCTGTGTGTTGTCTGAGATCGGGGGTGTTGGCGCTGTGCGTTGTCTGAGATCGGGAGTGTTGGTGCTGTGCATTGTCTGAGATTGGGAGTGTTGGCTCTGTGCACTGTCTGAGATCGGGAGTGTTGCCTCTGTGCACTGTCAGAGATCGGGAGTGTTGCGTCTGTGCATTGTCTGAAATTGGGAGTGTTGGCTCTGTGCACTGTCTGAGATCGGGAGTGTTGGCGCTATGCGTTGTCTGAGATCAGGAGTGTTGGCACTGTGTGTTGTCTGAGATCAGGAGTGTTGGCACTGTGTGTTGTCTGAGATCGGCAGTGTTGGTGCTGTGCATTGTCTGAGATCAGGAGTGTTGGTGCTGTGTGTTGTCTGAGATCGGGAGTGTTGGCGCTGTGTGTTGTCTGAGATCGGGAGTGTTGGCGCTGTGCATTGTCTGAGATCGGGAGTGTTGGCGCTGTGCACTGTCTGAGATCGGGAGTGTTGGCTCTGTGCACTGTCTGAGATCGGGAGTGTTGGCGCTGCGCACTGTCTGAGATCGGGAGTGTTGGTGCTGTGCATTGTCTGAGATCGGGAGTGTTGGCTCTGTGCACTGTCTGAGATCGGGAGTGTTGGCTCTGTGCACTGTCTGAGATCGGGAGTGTTGGCTCTGTGCACTGTCTGAGATCGGGAGTGTTGGCTGTGCACTGTCTGAGATCGGGAGTGTTGGTGCTGTGCATTGTCTGAGATCGGGAGTGTTGGCGCTGTGCACTGTCTGAGATCGGGAGTGTTGGCGCTGTGCACTGTCTGAGATCGGGAGTGTTGGCGCTGTGCATTGTCTGAGATCGGGAGTGTTGGCGCTGTGCACCTTATCTGAGATCGGGAATGTTGGCGCTGTGCGTTGTCTGAGATCGGGAGTGTTGGCGCTGTGCATTGTCTGAGTTCGGGAGTGTTGGCGCTGTGCACTGTCTGAGATCGGGAGTGTTGGCGCTGTGCACCTTATCTGAGATCGGGAATGTTGGCGCTGTGCGTTGTCTGAGATCAGAAGTGTTGGCGCTGTGCGTTGTCTGAGATCGGGAGTGTTGGCGCTGTGCCTTGTCTGAGATCCGGAGTGTTGGCACTGTGCATTGTCTGAGATCGGGAGTGTTGGCGCTGTGCACTGTCTGAGATCGGGAGTGTTGGCGCTGTGCGTTGTCTGAGATCGGGAGTGTTGGCGCTGTGCGTTGTCTGAGATCTCGGGGGTTGGCGCTGTGAGTTGTCTGAGATCGGGAGTGTTGGTGCTGTGCGTTGTCTGAGATTGGGAGTGTTGGCGCTGTGCCTTGTCTGAGATCGGGAGTGTTGGCGCTGTGCGTTGTCTGAGATCTCGGGGGTTGGCGCTGTGAGTTGTCTGAGATCGGGAGTGTTAGTTCTGTGAGTTGTCTGAGATCGGCAGTTTTGGTGCTGTGTGTTGTCTAAGATCAGGAGTGTTGGCGCTGTGCGTTGTCTGAGATCGGGAGTGTTGGCGCTGTGCACTGTCTGAGATCGGGAGTGTTGGTGCTGTGCATTGTCTGAGATCGGGAGTGTTGGCGCTGTGCATTGTCTGAGATCGGGAGTGTTGGCGCTGTGCATTGTCTGAGATCGGGAGTGTTGGCGCTGTGTGTTGTCTGAGATCGGGGGTGTTGGCGCTGTGCGTTGTCTGAGATCGGGAGTGTTGGTGCTGTGCGTTGTCTGAGATTGGAGTGTTGGCGCTGTGCCTTGTCTGAGATCGGGAGTGTTGGCACTGTGCGTTGTCTGAGATCTCGGGGGTTGGCGCTGTGAGTTGTCTGAGATCGGGAGTGTTAGTTCTGTGAGTTGTCTGAGATCGGCAGTTTTGGTGCTGTGTGTTGTCTGAGATCAGGAGTGTTGGCGCTGTGCACTGTCTGAGATCGGGAGTGTTGGCGCTGTGCAGTGTCTGAGATCGGGAGTGTTGGCGCTGTGCATTGTCTGAGATCGGGAGTGTTGGCGCTGTGCATTGTCTGAGATCGGGAGTGTTGGCGCTGTGTGTTGTCTGAGATCGGGGGTGTTGGCGCTGTGTGTTGTCTGAGATCGGGAGTGTTGGTGCTGTGCCTTGTCTGAGATTGGGAGTCTTGCCTCTGTGCACCATCTGAGATCGGGAGTGTTGGCGCTGTGCACTGTCTGAGATCGGGAGTGTTGGTGCTGTGCGTTGTCTGAGATCGGGAGTGTTGGTGCTGTGCACTTTCTGAAATCGGGAGTGTTGGCGCTGTGCACTGTCTGAGATCGGGAGTGTTGGCGCTGTGCACTGTCTGAGATCGGGAGTGTTGGTGCTGTGCGTTGTCTGAGATTGGGAGTGTTTGCGCTGTGCACTGTCTGAGATCGGGAGTGTTGGTGCTGTGCATTGTCTGAGATCGGGAGTGTTGGCGCTGTGCACTGTCTGAGATCGGCAGTGTTGGCGCTGTGTGTTGTCTGAGATCGGGGGTGTTGGCGCTGTGCACTGTCTGAGATCAGGAGTGTTGGTGCTGTGCGTTGTCTGAGATCGGGAGTGTTGGTGCTGTGCCTTCAAGTTCTTCGCAGCCTTCAACATGTCATCGATGACAACGAACACCTCGCTAAGGCCATCCCCACGCCTCCACTACTCGCCTTCAAACAGCCGCCTAACCTCAAAAGTACCATCGTTCGCACCAAATTACCCAGCTTTCAGGAGAACAGCGACCACAGCACCACACAACCCTGCCACGGCAACCTCTGCAAGACATGCCAGATCATCAACACAGATACCATCATCACACGTGAGGACACTACCCACCAGGTACATGGTACATACTCATGTGACTCGGCCAACGTTGTCCACCTCATACGTTGCAGGAAAGGTTGCCCCGGAGCATGGTACATCGGCGAGACCATGCAGACACATAGAAGATAGGAGCAGGAGTAGGCCATTTGGCCCCTCGACCCTGCTCCGCCATTCGATGAGATCATGGCTGATCATCCAAACTCAGTACCCTGTACCTGCCTTCTCCCCATATCCCTTGATACCTTTAGCTTTAAGAAATATATCTAACTCATTCTTGAATATATTTAATGACTTGGCCTCAACTACCTTCTGTGGTAGAGAATTCCACAGGTTCACCACTCTCTGGGTGAAGAAATTCCTCCTCATCTCTGTCCTAAATGGCTTACCCCTTATCCTTAGATTATGACCCCTGGTTCTGGACTCTCCGACCATCGGGAACATTCTTCCTGCATCTAGTTTGTCCAGACCTGTCAGAATTTTATATGTTTCAATGAGATCCCCTCTCATTCTTCTATACTCCAGCGAGTATAAGCCCAATCGACCCAATCTCTCCTCATATGTCATTCCTGCCATCCCAGGTATCAGCCTTGTGAATCTTCGCTGAACTCCCTCCATGGCAAGAACATCCTTCCTCAGATAAGGCGACCAAAACTGCACACAATACTCAAGGTGTGGTCTCACCAAGGCCCTGTACAACTGCAGCAGGACATCCCTGTTCCTATACTCAAACCCTTTCGCTATGAAGGCCAACATACCATTTACCTTCTTCACCGCCTGCTGCACCTGCATGCTTACCTTCAGCGACTGGTGCACAAGGACACCCAGGTCTCGTTGCACTTCCCCTTCTCCCAATCTATTGCCATTCAGATAATAGTCTGCCTTTCTGTTTTTGACACCAAAGTGGATAACCTTGCATTTATCCATGTTATATTGCATCTGCCACGCTTCTGCCCACTCACCCAACCTGTCCAAATCATCCTGGAGTTTCTCGGTATCCTCCTCGCAGCACACACTCCCACCCAGCTTTGTGTCATCTGCAAACTTGTAGATATTACATTTAGTTCCCTTATCTAGATCATTAATGTATATTGTGAAGAGCTGGGGTCCAAGGACCGATCCCTGCGGTACCCCACTAGTTACTGCTTGCCACTCGGAAAAAGAGCCATTAATTCCTACTCTCTGCTTTCTGTCCGCCAACCAGTTCTCTATCCAAGTCAATACCTTGCCCCCTATCCCATGTGCCCTAACTTTACACGGCAATCTCTTATGCGGGACCTTATCGAAAGCCTTTTGAAAGTCCAAATACACCACATCTACTGGTTCTCCCTTATCTATTTTCCCAGTTACATCCTCAAAAAATTCTAGTCAATTAGTCAAGCACGATTTACCTTTTGTAAATCCATGTTGACTTTGTCCGATCCTGTCACTGTTTTTCAAGTGCTCAGCTATTACATCCTTTATAATGCAACAACGTATGAACGGACACCGCGCAACAATCGGCAGGCAGGAGTGTTACCTCCCAGTCGGGGAACACTTCAGCAGTCACGGACATTCAGCCTCCGATCTTCGGGTAAGCGTTCTCCAAGGCGGCCTTCGAGACACGCGACAACGCAAAATCATCGAGCAGAAACTAATAGCCAAGTTCCTCACCCATGAGGACAGCCTCAACCGGAATCTCGGGTTCATGTCACATTACATGTAATCCCACCTGACGTAGAGTCATCCAGACTCGAGTCATCGTTGGCTTGTTCACAGATGTGATTTCCAGTAAAAAAAGTAAAAAGTTTAAAGTTTTTGGTTTTCCATACAGACTGCAGCATCTGACACATTAGACCCCCTGTGACCCCACCTCATTGTCGTAGTTGTATTTTGCTATGTCTTTGATATAATGTCTTCCTGACTGACCTGATTGTCTCTCTGCCGAGGTGTGATAAATGACAGTCAGAAAGATTAACTGTAGTCGTCTGACATTGTTCTCTGCACAGGCATTGTTCTCTGTCTATATATGCTGTGCCGATTTGTATTTCTTCACTTCACCTGACGAAGGAGCAGCCGCTCCGAAAGCTTGTGATTTCAAATAAAACTGTTGGACTATAACCTGGTGTTGTGCGACTTCTCACTTTTGTCATTTATAGTTCAATACTCAGCGAAATGTCATTGCCAGCAGTCGTGGCCGCACTGGCAGCCCTACAGCATTTCACCCAGGTAGAGCTGGACAGTGCCTGTTAGCCAGCTATTGGACTGCGGCATGGATAACAGCTGGCCCTGATCCTCTCCTCACCTGGCGCTCGGTCCTAGGCTTTCCAGCAGCGCTCACCGTACAGCAATACGCAGCGGGGAACTTTGACTGGCTTTGTCCTCGTTGGCCCTTCGACGGCGAACTCCACTGCAGTGCCCGGTGAGTTCAGCGAACCTGGGGATCTTCTTGGGTCTGCATTGGCTCAGGTCCACATCTGCCAGTGTGTTTACCAACAGAGCTGGCACATCACCGCGTTTAATGGGGCACATGGCGGGTATGGCTGAGACTGATCCTTATAAGCAGGTGGCAGAAAAAGAGACCAGTGAAATCTGATTGTAACATTCAAGATAAAACCACCAATGAAAAACGCTGGCGTGCGGGGTACTTTGCCGTTCTACTGCAATTATTTAGCATTTAATCTGTCTCGAAAACTGGATAGTCCAGCTAAAGAGCATCTCATTGGAGGTGTGGCAAACAGTGAGGATGATACCAATCGACTGCAACAGGACATAGAAAGGCTCGCAGAATGGGCAGACAAGTGGCAGATGGAATTTAATACAGAGAAGTGTGAAGTGATGCATTTTGGTAGAAGGAACAGGGAGAGGCAATTTTCACTTAAAGGATAGCAAAATACTGCGGATGCTGGAAAAACGAAATAACAACAGAAAACGCTGGAAAAACTCAGCAGGCCAGGCAGCATCCGTGTAGAGAGAAACAGAGTTAACGTTTCAGGTCGAAGACCTTTCGTCAGAACTGGAAAAAAGCAGGAAATGAAATAGATTTAAAGCAAGGATAAAGCTGGGAAAAGGGGGAGGGGATGAAAGAACAAAAGGAGAGATTAAGAGACATTGAGAGACATTAAGAGATGATCAAGGCAAGAGGAGGTGTTAATGTGACAGGTTGAGGCTAAAAATAGTGTGAACACTTAAAGGCACAGTTTTAAAGAGTGTGCAGGGACAGAGGGACCTGGGAGTTAATGTGCATCGGTCCCTGAAGGTGGCAGGACGTATTGAGAGAGTGGTTAACAAAGCATATGGGATCTTGGGCTTCATAAATAGAGGTATTGAGTACAAAAGTAGAGAAGTTATGCTGAACCTTTATAAAGTGCTGGTTACGCCACAACTGGAGTATTGCGTCCAGTTCTAGTCACCACACTTTAGGAAGGATGTGAAGGTCCTTGAGAGGTTGCAGAGGAGATTTACCAGAATGGTTCTGGGGATGGGGGATCTTAGTTACAAGGACAGGTTGGAGAAGCTGGATTTGTTTTCATTTGAGCAAAGGAGGGGTGATTTGATAGAGGTGTACAAGATTATGACGGGTTTTGATAGGATAGACGAGGAAAGGCTGGATTGCTCTACAGAGAGCTGGCACGGACTCGATGGGCCGAAATGCCTCCTTCTGTGCCGTTATGACTCTATGACACATAAACCAGTAAACGAGTACCCTTGTGATCAATAGGAAAGCCGAATGCTGCAACTAATTGCTCACATATAGGAAATAGCATCAAACACTGAATGCTCTTTTGGTTACGTTGACTGCTTCTAAACATGGTTACACACATGGATAAATTTGAAACAAAAAGTCACCATTACTGTCATGGAACCTCCAGCGAACTAAAATCAAAAACCTTTTGAGTCAGTCTCTCGAGCTGTGCACAAACTGACAGCTGGATATACCACAGCGACGTTTAAATTTGTGCCCCTCCCTTGGCATTCTCAAACCTTACTAAAGCTGACAGCAACCCCATCTTGAGAAACTGCGACCGAGGCACTTTTGGTTGTTAAAAAAACAGAGATGAGTGTAATCGGAATTTTCTTCGAGATGCAGATGTCTTTGATCAAACACTGTATGGCCAATGTCTCACAGCTCCTGCTACTGCAGGTGGCGTCCTTCTAACCTTCTCCCCTCCTCTCCTGAGGGCACCTCCTTCCGATTCGGCAGGTGCTGGCAGCCACACAATACCTCACTCAGGTGGCCATCCCATATGTGTGGGACCACACAACTAGTGCTGGCAGGTAATTTGGCCATGGAAGTATCACAGTCGAGCCTGATTGCTGTGTATTTCAAGATGATAGAGCAACTCATTGAACTGGATGGGCTGATATTGAAGGGCTGAGGAAAAGATGAAGCACAGAGATCACTCGATATCGACTTCTTCTATGTTTTTGTGTTACAATATAAATGAAGTTTTATGACGATAAAGTACTTTTCTTTTTTGTTGATCACTAATCAGGATTACAGTTATTCTGACCCTTCACATGCTCGGAGACAGTAAGAATGACCTCCATTGCCAAATGATTATTCCTGGATGTAACTGCTGGAATCTTGACACATTGTGCGGGAAGAGGAGAAAAAAACAGAGGTGTAATAACAGCAAATTTCCAATCTGGGATGTTGCTATGACCACCAGTTCAAACCTGCCTGTAGGAGAGCACGTGTAGAGGCGGAGAGCACGTGTAGAGGCAGAGAGCGCGTGAGTTCCGCTGGCAGGTTCACGTACAGCTACTTACATCCTATTTTGTGCTGAGCCCCAGTAGCTGAATCTGTGTGAGATGAGTTGTTGGCTCACATCTGGGTGGGCACGTCCATGGCTGCAATGGTAAAAGTCGCTGAAAGTAAGCATGCAGGTACAGCAGGCGGTTAAGAAGGCAAATGGTATGTTGACCTTCGTAGCGAGAGGGTTCGAGTACAGGAACAAGGATGTCTTGCTGCAGCTGTACAGGGCCTTGGTGAGACCACACCTTGAGTATTGTGTGCAGTTTTGGTCGCCTTATCTGAGGAAGGATGTTCTTGCCATGGAGGGAGTGCAGCGAAGATTCACCAGACTGATACCTGGGATGGCAGGAATGACGTACGAGGAGAGATTGGGTCGATTGGGCTTATACTCGCTGGAGTTTAGAAGAATGAGAGGAGATCTCATTGAAACTTATAAAATTCTAACAGGGCTAGACAGACTGGATGCAGGAAGGATGTTCCCGATGGTCGGAGAGTCCAGAACCAGGGGTCACAGTCTAAGGATAAGGGGTAAGCCATTTAGGACAGAAATGAGGAAGAATTTCTTCACCCAGAGAGTGGTGAACCTGTGGAATTCTCTACCACAGAAGGTAGTTGAGGCCAAGTCATTAAATATATTCAAGAATGAGTTAGATATATTTCTTAAAATTAAAGGTATCAAGGAATATGGGGAGAAGGCAGGGACAGGGTACTGAGTTTGGATGATCAGCCATGATCTCATCGAATGGCGGAGCAGGCTCGAGGGGCCGAATGGCCTGCTCCTGCTCCTATCTTCTATGTTTCTATAAAAAAAGAAGATAATTGCTGGAAATCTGAAATTAAAAAACCCCCCCAGAAAATGCTGCAAACACACTGCAGGTTAGTCAGCACCTGAAAGAAATGAACATTTCAGACCTAACCCTTCACGATGAACAGTTCTGATGAAGGGCCACACCTGTGGTACACTTTTTAATATTGTTATTATCTTTGGCACAGAAAGAGCCATGTAGGAACAGAGGGACAGGAGGAGGCCATTCAGCCCCTTGAGCCTGTTTCGCCATTCAATTAGATCGTGGCTGATCAACTCCATCTACCTGCCTTTGCTCCACTTCCCTTGATACCCTTACCCAACAAATCTATTGGTCTCAGTCTTGAGATTTTCAATTGACCCAGCATCCACAGCCTTTTGGGGGGAGAGAGTTCCAGATTTCCACGACACTTTGTGTGAAGAACTGCTTTCTGGTTTCACTCCTGAATGGCCTGATTCTAATTTTAAGATTATGTCCCCGCGTTCTGGATTCCCCCACCAAGGAAGATAGGCCTAAGAAATTCGATGACGCTGTGCCCTTTTCACAGGCGTAAAACGGGCGCTAAAGCATCCATTATGGCAGGCAGCGTGCGCGCACATCCCACGCTGCAAGTGCACCAGCCGTCATAATGGTATCGGTATCAAAAGAGGTGTCCAGGGCCCACGGCTGAAACGGGGGGTGGGCAGACGCAGTCGGCTGCATTCAGGAAGACCAGGTATACACGCGGCCTAATCAGCGGTCCATACAGGGACCACTGCAGGCTGCCACCAAAAAGGTTTGGTTTATAGTAATACCTGAAAGTGGAGCCGGGTCGAGCAGGAGTGCTCCTCCCAGCTCCGCTTTAAAACCACAAGCCACTGTCGGTCTCCACGCGCAACTCCTCCCGATTGCAGTTTTGATCCCCCGCTTTTTCTAGGCCACTGTTTCTCTGTATCTACGTTATCGAATTGTTTAATCATTTGAAATACTTTGATTGGATCATCCCTAAACTCAAGGGAATACAAGCCAAGCTTTAGCAACCTGTACTCGTAATTTAACCGTTTAAGGCCTGGTGTAATTCCGGTGAATCCATGCTGTACCTTCTCCAGTGACACTCCAGCGCAGTGCCGCACTGTCGGAGGTGCCATCTTTCGGATGAGACGTTAAACCGAGGCCCCGTCTGCTCTCTCTCAGGTGGACGTAACCGATCCCATGGTCACTATTTCGAAGAAGAGCAGGGGAGTTATCCCTGGTGTCCTGGGGCCGATATTTATCCCTCAATCAACAGAACAAAAAACAGATGATCTGGTCATTATCACATTGCTGCTTGTGGGAGCTTGCTGTGCGCAAATTGGCTGCCGCGTTTCCCACATTACAACAGTGACTCCACTTCAAAAATTACTTCATTGGCTGTAAAGCGCTTTGAGACGTCCGGTGGTCGTGAAGGGCGCTATAGAAATGCAAGTCTGTCTGTCCAAAGCCAATATATCCTTCCTGAGGTTCGGTGCCCAAAACTGAATGCAGTCCTCCAGATGGGGGTCTGACCAAGGCTCTGTACAACTGAAGCATCGCTTCCTCCCCTTTGTATTCCAACCCCCTTTGAGATAAAGGCCAACATTCCATTTTCTTTTGGATTGCTTTTTGGACCTGCGCACTAGCTTTTAGTAATTTGTGTACATGGATGTAATGTGTTATCACATGGTTTGTCACATGGTGTAGTATGAGCATGCTCAGTTCGCTCTGGCCTAGTAAACAAGCACCTTGACTAGCAACTCATCGGGGGCGATTTTGCCGGCGCTCAGGGGTCTGGTTTGGAGACGGGACTGCTGGCAAAATCAAAAAGATTGGCAGCGGGTCCTGAACCTGCTTCCAACCCACCTCCAATCAATCTTCCCAGGAGTCGGGTCCCCGGTTTGCGCTGGGACCCGACTCCTAGCGGCAGGAAGAGGTTTATAACCACTTAATTGCTTGTTACAGGCAGTTAAGAGGCTTTTTCCAATTTTGACACTTCTACTGCAGGCTTCCCAACATCGGGAAACCCCGCCAGGTTAAGTGAGGCATGCTGTGGGTCTACTGTACTATTTGTGTATAGATGACAGCTGCAGAAGTGGTGTGAAGGATCCAATGGGACACTGGTGAGTTGCAGAGGTAAGAAAATGTTGGGAAAGTCATTTTTAATGTGTTTAGAATTTTCTGTACGTGACAAGCTTTGAAGTGTTTGTGTGGCCTCACCTCATTGGGAGAGCCTTTCTCACCAGTGACAGATCACTTCTGTAAACTCACCTGCAGCTGCCATCTGTTCTAGTCTAAGGAGAGAGTCACTGGAGAGTCTGGGTACAAGGGCTCATCTTTGTACAGTGATTGTCAATATTTGCAGCACCTCAATGCTGTCAAACACTGAAAAAATCATGTCAAAAAGAAATGGTAGTGGCCCCTTTAAGAAAACTGGCAGATGACGCGTCCTCAACTGACGTCATCTGACACCGGCTTTCTCTTAATTGGCCGGCAAGCCCACAGGGCAGGCTTAACAAGGCCAATTGACGCAAAATATCGTCCGTGCGTCGGACGTCGCTGGGGGCGGGACTAGAACCCGAAAGGCAGCAGTCCCGCCCCCAATGCGCCTCTTCAGGTAAGGTCCCAGCCATCATGTCTACATTGGATTACATAGGATTACATAGAATATACAGCACAGAAACAGGCCATTCGGCCCAACCAGTCCATGCCGGCATTTATGCCCCACACGAGCCTCCTCCCGTCTTTCCTCACCTTAATCTATCAGCATAACCCTCTATTCCCTTCTCCCTCATATGCTTGTCCAGCCTCCCCTTAAATACATCTACACTATTCGCTTCAACCACTCCCTGTGGTAGCGAGTTCCACATTCTCACCACTCTTTGGGTAAAGAGGTTTCTTCTGCATTCCCTATTGGATTTCTTGGTGACTATCTTATATTGATGGCCTCTAGTTATGCTCTTCCCCACAAGTGGAAACATTCCCTCTGTATCCACTCTATCAAAATTTTTCATAATTTTAAAGTCTCTGTCCTTCATTTGTTCGACCCACATATATTACAATAGACTTCGAAAGCCCTTTGCTCCTCCACTGATTTTAGTTCCTCATCATTAAAATTAGTCAGATTTATCTTTCTCAGATCCAAAGTTGTTGACCTCACACTTCCCAAAATTGAACTCCATCTATCATAGTTTTGCCCACTTACTTAGTCTCTCTATGTCCCTTTGTAACGTTCTCCTCCCATCCACACAACTTACTATGCCTTGTAACTTAGTGTTGTCTGCAAACTCGGATATACAACTCTCTATTCCTTCATCCAAGTCATTAATATATATGGCGAAAAGATGAGGCCTCAGTACAGATCCCTGGGGAACATCGCTTGTCACATCCTGCCAATCAGAGAACATTCCCTTTATCAAAACCAAAATACTGCGGATGCTGGAAATCTGAAATAAAAACAGAAAATGCTGCAAGTGCTCAGCAGGTCAGCCAGCTTCTGTGGAGAGAGAAACAGAGTTAACGTTTCAGGTTGATGACCTTTTGTCAGAACTGGAAAAAGTTAAAGATGTAACAGGTTTTTAAACAAGTACAGAGGCAGGGAAAGTGGGAGAGGAGGAAAGAACAAAAGGGAAGGTCTGTGATAGGGTGGAAGGCAGGAGAGATTAAATGACAAAAGGGATGATGGTGCAAGGCAAAATGAGATGGTAATGAGGCAAGTAAAGAAACAAAAGCTGGGTCTAGAGGAGGTGTAAATGGGAATTGCAGAATCATCAACAGCTGCTGTCCAAAGAAATGGGGGCAGAGGTTATGGTCTGAAATTGTTGAACTCAATGTTGAGTCCAGAAGGCTGTAAAGTGCCTAATAGAAAGATGAGGTGCTGTTCCTCGAGCTTACGTTGAGCTTCATTGGAACAGTGTAAGAGGCCGAGGACAGAGAGGTCAGAGTGGGAGTGGAGCGGAGAATTGAAGTGACAGGTGACCGGAAGCTCGGGGTCACCCTTGCAGACTGAAGGGAGGTGTTCCGCAAAGCGGTCACCCAATCTGCATTTGTTCTCCCCAATGTAGAGGAGACCGCATCGTGAGCAGCAAATACAGTATACTAAATTGCAAGAAGTACAAGTAAATTGCTGTTTCGCCTGGAAGGAGTGTTTGGGGCCCTGGACAGTGGGAAGGGAGGAGGAGGTGCAACATGCTAGTGACCTCCTCAAAAAGTTCATCAAGATTCGTCAGACATGACCTACCCTTCACAAATCCATGCTGACTCTCTTTGATTGACTCATACTTGTCCCAAGTGTTCAGTCACTCTGTCTCTGATGATAGATTCCAGTAACTTCCCCACATGTTAAACTGACAAATCTGTCGTTACCTGGTTTCTTGAATAATCGAGTGACGTTTGCAATTTTCCAATCCAAAGGCACAATTCCTGAATTTAAAGAGCTTTAGAAAGTTATAACTATCGCAGCTGCAATTTCCTTGCCTATTTCTTTTAAAAATGAGAAGTCGCACAACACCAGGTTATAGTCCAACAGTTTTATTTGAAATTACGAGCTTTCGGAGCTCTGCTCCTTCGTCAGGTACAGTGAGGGAATACAAATCGGTTACAAAGTATATATAGACAGAGAGCAATGTGTCTGCAGAGATACAATCCGTCAGGGAGGCATTACATCAAAGACACAGCAGAGTACAGCTAAGACAATGAGGTGGGGTCACAGGGGGTCCAACGTGTCAAATGCTGCAGTCTGCAGTTAGGCTTTTTACTTTTTTTTAAACTGGAAATCACACCTGTGAACCAGACAACGGCGTCGAGTCATGTCCTGTAGCGTGACATGAAACCGAGATCCCGGTTGAGGCCGTCCTCATGGGTGCGGAACATGGCTATCAGTTTCTGCTCGATGATTTTGCGTTGTCGTGTGTCTCAAAGGCCGCCTTGGAGAACGCTAACCCGCAGATCAGAGACTGAATGTCCTTGACTGCTGAAGTGTTCCTCGACTGGGAGATAACAAATTTCTTTTAAAGCCCTGAGGTGGAAACCATCAGGTCCTGAAAATATGAAGAAATGACAAAGTTAAGTAAGAACAAGAAAAAAATCCAGAAAAACAGACATCGGGGGAGTGGCAGTGGGTGGAGCAGGAATGCTGCCATCCTGAGAGAGGGCAGCAGGTTCTTGCTCCACAGACCCACTGCCACTCTCCCGGGGTGGTGCCTCAGCATTCCTGGCAATCTGTTGGAGGACAGATTGCTGGCCTGCTGCGACACCCTGCAAGCCCCTTTCAAGACTTGTAAACCCAGCGACGATGGCAGCAGTCTGAGCTTCCACTGCAGCAGTGAGACGTTGGGCGGCTTCCGCCTGTGCTGCAATGGAAGCCGCGACATCGCCCATCGCACACAGGGTCATGGCTGGGTCCACAAGGCCTCTCCTGGAGTTGTCCATCATTTCCATCCTGGGAATCAGGGGCTCCAAGCTCTGCGCAAAGGCCCGTGCAATGTTGGAGCCGGACTCCTCCATGCTCCTTGACACTGACAAGAGGCTCTCTGCAGGCTTGCCAGTGCACCTGGCATTTCGGTGTGCATGTCCATCACCCTTCTTCGGGAGGCCACCCCATCGAGGTCATCATCTGAGTCCTGTGGAGCAGAACTTGTGCGTGAACTACCCCTCCGGGGAGCTGGCACCCGAGCTACCCACCCCCCTGGCCTGGCTGCACCCCACTAGTGCCCGGTGACTCGCCACGTGCAGATTCTGCCTCTATACTGCCCTCTAAATTTTGTGCAGTATCGTTTTCTGAGCTGGTGTCTGCAAGTGTCAAATGCAGTGACAGTGTGTCTTCTTCTTCTCATTCGTCTCCACCTTCAGTTTGCTCGAGGTGAGTGATAGGCTGGGCTGCTGGCAGTTCTTGGGTATCTGAAAGCAGAAAGGCACAAGGGGTCGGGTTGTGGTGAGGGGAACGGGGTGTGGGGGGGGGGAGACAAGATATCCATGCATACATCATCAGCAGCTTATACGTGAGAAGAGATTGTGGGATGAGGGGGAAGTGGGATGTGATGTAAGAAAACTACTAGGCACTTGGTCTAAGCGTTAAACAAAGCTTTAATCAACTGTTTTTCAACATGGAGGTCTAGTTGTGTCCTTCACTAGTTCCTGTCAAAGAATGTCCTGAGCAAGCTGGGCCCATGCCCGAGTATTTATACTCTCCCTGGACAGTGCCACCAGCAGGCCACCCAGTATTACTTCATAAGTCATTTCCACATGAATGACAAGATTCATGTCAGGATGTGAGAAGAAGGATTAGGTATGAGCATACCGTCATCATCAGCAACGGTTTCAACTTCTCCGCTGGCCACGGACTCCGTCACTGCCCCTCCAATAATTTCAAGCACGGATTCCTCCAGGTCGGTCAGGTTCCCTATTGTGCCTTGGCTGCCTCCCGTCCGCTTTTGCTCCCTTCTGTTATGCGCCACCTTGGCCTGCAAGAGAAAGGGAAGTGTGACAGTGAGTGTGGTGCAATGCGTTTGGGTGATGTGCCTGCCATAGTTGAATAGCTGCCAGTCTGTGCAAGGTGTGAGGTGTGGGTGTGAGTGTTGCAGCAGTGGTAAGCGTGTGAGGGCGGCGTGAAGCTATGATTGTGAGGTGTGAGTGGTGATAGCTGGAGATTGTTGGTAGTTGAATGATGGGGGTGTGGTGCATTGAGCAGTGTGTGAGGCTTGTGGTTCAGATGGCGGGATATGGCATTTGCTGAAGCCTTCACCCACCTTCACTAGCCGTGTGAGGTCATTAAACTTTTTTCGGCACTGGATCCAGATCCTTGGGACCACACTGGTGGCCGTGACGGAGTCAGCAATCTCCTCCCACAAGCTTCTGCAAATGGCCTTGGATGGCCTCTGGCCTCCCTGGGGGTAGAGGACAGCCCGCCTTCTTTGCACCGCCAGGACGAAGGCCTCCAGTGCCGCATCTGAAAACCTTCTTGCTCGCTCCCTAGGTTGTTGTGCCATGGCTTGCTCCTCAATGACAATGAGGTGCTTCTGTGACAAAGCACCTCCCCTTTAAGTAGTGCAGAGAGCCGAGGTCAAGCTTGATTGGCCATTAGACCGCACCCGGTATTGACCTCACTGTTCAGCACTAAGCCAATCAGCAGCGCGTTTAGTGCCGAGATCAGCGGTCCAATCATTATAATGACAAGAGACTGTAGGTCCCGCATTGGACTCATCAGTCACCTGCGAACTCATTTTTAATGTGGAAGCAAGTCATCCTCGGTTCCGAGGGACTGCCGAAGAAGAAGAAGATAATGAGCAGATGGCACGAATTGTGCGTGCTGCCTGCACCACTTAGAACGGGCGCAGGCAAATAGCGCTGGCCCGTGACACCGCCCATTTTCAGGCCTCACCCAATTTCTCGGCCCATGTCTTTCCTGCCGCCAGTTTTAGGGATTTGTCAAGCCCCTGGCAGTTGCACAGTGGGTTTGCAGCCCAGCTGTATAAGAATCACACTTTGGGAAATGGCTGTTTGAGAGCTGGTCTCGTGCAGTGTAACAGCAGCTAAAAGTGAGTCATTATCTCTGGTCAGATAGCATTATGTGGTTGTGGGGAAATCTGTATCAAATTGTAAATGCAACATGAGTGTGTGGTCTAGACTTGTTATTTTAACAAATCATTACTGCTGTCTGAATTACTCATATGGATCTGCATGATCATCTGTCTCTTATTTGTTGTGTGACTGATGCTGTGGTGGGTATCTAGGGTCTATATGTCTCCATTAATAAAGCTGATTTGGTTTGTACGGGCACATTACAATACAAAATAAATTCGCACAGATCTGTCCCGTTTCTCACTACACACGCCTTTTAAAAAAAATTTGTTTATGTGATGTGGGCGTCGCTGGCAAGGCCGGCATTTATTGCCCATCCCTAATTGCCCTCGAGAAGGTGGTGGTGAGCCGCCTTCTTGAACCGCTGCAGTCCGTGTGGTGAAGGTACTCCCACAGCGCTGTTAGGGAGGGAGTTCCAGGATTTTGACCCAGCGACGATGAAGGATCGGCGATATACTTCTAATTCAGGATGGTGTGTGACTTGGAGGGGAACTTGGAGGTGGTGGTGTTCCCATGTGCCTGCTGCCCTTGTCCTTCTAGGTGGGAGAGGTCGCGGGTTTGGGAGGTGCTGCCGAAGAAGCCTTGGCGAGTTGCTGCAGTGCATCTTGTAGATGGTACACACTGCAGCCACGGTACGCCGGTGGTGGAGGAAGTGAATGTTTAAGGTGGTGGATGGGGGGCCAATCAAGCGGGCTGCTTTGCCTGTGTAAAGCTAGGCTGAAGGTATTTCTATTTACCCAAAACTAAATGGTCAGCTCAGTGAATTAAGAGGTGTCTCATTGAATATTCCCCGCACGTGGTGACTGATTTTTTTTTTCAAGACTTGCAATGTCACAAGGCCAATTGTACCTCACAAGTAATCTGCACATCAGCCTTGTTACCTTATTTAAGTACATTGGAATAACAAGTCTGCCGTTGTGAGGGCTTGCATCAATGTGAAACCTGGGTGCAGAGGTATAATTAAACATTCTTCATGCCATCCTGTCACGGTCTAATATGCAGCCAATTTCTCATGGCAGCTTCAACCCATTCTAACGTTCTGCCACATGTAACGAAGGCTATTATAAATTTCCTTTTAGCCGAGGAGGATTCTTAGTGTGGCTTCTTTGATTATTTTCTCAATCTTTCTCCCCTTCTGTCTTGAAGGTGCAGATTCATTAACTGTGCGGTACAGTTCTATGGGCACCAGAGGCTCTCTGGTACCTTGTCTGATTGGCCTTCCTTCATGCACGAGCCTTGACAGTATCAGCAGGCTACACGACCATGGGGGCGGATCATCGTTGGTGAACCCGACCCAACGTCCACATACAGCACATTCCAGCAGAGACTCGCTCCCTTACCCTTGGGTACTGAGGTTAATCATCGTACTTTACCACACACTTTGCTAAGATCAGCTACTTCAGTACATACTGGGATCATTTCAGACAGCAATTAGGAGTGGAAGTTTTAGTCAATTTTTCCCCCTCCCTAGTTCAGAACCACTGCAAGTAAACTGCAACGCCACTATCACAGGTGACGTTAGACTATCTGAGCACAGACCACAGACTGAAGATGGAACCTTCGCTTTTCATAAAGAAAGACTTGCATTTCTATAGCGCCTTTCACGACCACCGGACGTCTCAAAGCGCTTTACAGCCAATGAAGTACTTTTTTTGAAGTGGAGTCACTGTTGTAATGTGGGAAACGCGGCAGCCAATTTGCGCACAGCAAGCTCCCACAAACAGCAATGTGATAATGATCTGTTTTTGTTATGTTGGTTGAGGGCTAAGTATTGGCCAGCACACCGGGGATAACTCCCCTGCTTTTCTAAGAAATGGTGCCATGGAATCTTTTACATCCGCCTGAGAGAGCAGACGGGGCCTCGGTTTAATGTTTCATCTGAAAGACGGCACCTCCGACAGTGCGGCACTCCCTCAGCACTGCACTGGGAGTGTCAGCCTAGCTTTATGTACTCAAGTCTCTGGAGTGGGACTTTGAACCCACAACCTTCTGACTCAGAGGCGAGTGTGCTACCCACTGAGCCACAGCTAGCCATCACTCCCTCCAGCGCACACATACACAACACACACAACACACATGTACAACACACACACATATGCACAACACACAACAGACACACATACATACACAACAAACATACGCAAGATACACAACACACACACACACAAGTACAATACAAAACACATATAAGCCTGATTAGTTTCAAAACTTTATTCAGACTCTTCTGTTTTCCCCAGTGGTGTGTTTTCCAAGTTTCTCACTGACTAAAATACATCTCAACCCACACACCACCCGCCCCCCACCCCCAGCCCCCACCCACCCACCCCCAGCCCCCACCCACCCACCCGCCCCCGCCCACCCACCCACCCGCCAGCCCCCACCCACCCACCCCCCGCCCCCCGCCCACCACCCACCCGCCAGCCCCCGCCCACCAGCCCCCCGCCCCCCACCCCCGCTGCCGAAGTAACTAATGGAAGAGTAATTTCACTTTAAGATTCTTTACCTCAAGTGCAATAAAGCAAGGATAAATCCTCGGGGAGCCATTCTGACTAAGAGGTGTGCCTCTGTGTAAAATCTCACATGGTCCTAGAAAATTGCAGCAAATTGCAGATTTGCCCTTGAGGTACTTTCTTATCTCTCCACCTCTACCTCATAGATGTGTGTTTGTTTTGTTACACAGTGTGCTTTGCCCTCCTCCGAAGGTATTGTCTGTTACGAGCGGAGCCAAATAAACTCATTCTTTGCAGCAAGGCTGAGAGGTTTCCTTCCTTCCAAAAAAATCCGTTAACATTCTCTCCTAAACCACCTTCTCCTCAAAGTGGTTACTTGTTGGTTCATTGTTCCAGGGGCACTGTCAGGCAACCAGTACTTTGCATATTCTTCACGGGAGCCTGGGCAAGAAGCAATATTTAGGTGGGCCCCAGTTTGATTTTGAAAGCCTGGTGATTGCAGAAGATTAATGGAGACGAGGGGTTCTGCAGTTTTCAGATCTTGGGAAGGAACAAGTTAAAGTAGTAAGTGATGTGATGAGTCTAGAGAGGTGATTGCATGCTTCGGTGTGCCAGGAGACCATTAAGTGCAACCAGGGCAGAAGGAGCAGGGAATTGGGAGTGGAGTCTTCCAGGGCTACAATTCCCAGCTCTTCTATTATTAGTGAAGACAAAGATCCACAGCCCTACTGGCGGGAGTGTACCAAAAGAGCTTGATATTAGGACAGTCCTCAACAGGTAGGATCCCGGGCATACACTGGGGATTCTGTGGAACTTGGAAAGGCTGGAGCCTCTTCCAACCCCTTCCAAGGCCAGTGGCATAGGAGAGGTAGAGTCCAGGTGGTGAGGGGGGGGGCGGAGAATCCCAACGCTGGGATTTCCTGCATTCCCAGCTCTGAGGGGCCTGGCGTACAATCAACGGCAGTATGCCCAGTGAGACCACAGACCAACTTATCAAATGCTAACAGGCGGCGCCTACCTGGGGATCCAGGCTAAGATTGTGGCTTGGACCCCAAAGAGAAGGCAATTTATAATTTACAAAAGCAATAGTTAAATGTGGCCCCTTTACAAAGTGGGCCACCGGGGAGGTGGGGGGGGGGGAAGTGAACAGTTCTTTCCGGTAGGGGAACTGACGACGGCACCCTCCCTGAGCCAGCCACTATTCCGCCGCAGTGTGCAGCACCTTTGGCAGGCGCTGCCCAAGGCACTTGCTCAGTGGCGATGGCACCGCCATTGCTGTGCAAATAAAGGGGCATCGCCCCTTGACCCTGCCAACTTTTGGCAAGGTCAGTGGTGGAGGCCCCCAGTTGGGAGCATCCAGGTATGTATGCCAGGATGTGCTCCCTCCCATGGATTTTCAACCCCCCCCACCCCCGTGTGCTGATGCGCTTGCACCTATTTCATGCGCAAGCCTCATTAAGGCCCTATGTTTGACGCAAAAATATTTAAATGAGCATCACTTGCAGGTGCCTGGGATTTGGATCGGGTTTGCTCTTTCTTCTTCATGCACCCATTTGGAAGGGGATCAGGGGAGTCTCCATGACCCCAGAAGCTCTTAAATAGCCATTGTTTTGTAATTTTTGTGGTATCTTTTTAATGCAGGCGGCTCAACAGCGCCTTCTCAAGGGCAGCTAGGGACGGGCAATAAATGCTGGGCCTTGCCAGCGACGCCCACACCCCGTGAACGAATAATTAAAAAAAATTAACATTTTCACGAAATTAAAAAAATAAAAAAATCTCACGGATGTTGTGGAACAGGCTCGAGGGGCTGAATGGCCCACTCCTGTTCCTGTGTCAGAACACTGCAGTAAAAATTCTTAGGAATACTACTTCTATTTTTGCTCATTCCTCAAAATAAATTTTTGCTTTCAAAGCATCTCGATTTTACGGTCGAGGTGGTACAACATGAAAGAAGATGTGCCAGGGAGATCAGCAGGCCCCAAATCATTCTAAGAACATAAGAAATAGGAGCAGGAGTCGGCCATTCGGCCCCTCGAGCCTGCTCCGCCATTCAATAAGATCATGGCTGATCATCGACCTCAACTCCGCTTTCCCGCCCGATCTCCATATCCCTTGATTCCCCTAGAGTCCAAAGATTAATCTCTCTCAGCCTTGAATATACTCAAAGACTCAGCTTGCACAGCCCTCTGGGGCAGGGAATTCCAAAGAAGGACTTGCATTTCTATAGCGCCTTTCACGACCACCGGACATCTCAAAGCGCTTTACAGCTAATGAAGTACTTTTGGAGTGTAGTCACTGTTGTAATGTGGGAAACACAGCAGTCAATTTGCACACAGCAAGGTCTCACAAGCAGCAATGTGATAATGACCAGACCATCTGTTTTTGTTATGTTGGTTGAGGGATAAGTATTCAAAATAGTGCCATGGGATCTTTTACGTCCACCTGGGAGAGCAGACGGGGCCCTCAGTTCTATGTCTCATCCAAAAGACAGCACCTCCAACAGTGCAGCACTCCCTCAGCACTGCACTGGAGTGTCAGCCTAGCTTTATGTGCTCAAGTCTCTGGAGTGGGACTTGAACCCACAATGTTCTGACTCAGAGGCGAGAGTGCTGCCCACTGAGCCACAGCTGACACTGACACAAAGATTCACAACCCTCTGAGTGAAGAAATTCTTCCTCATCTCAGTCTTAAATAGCCTACCCCTTATCCTGAGACTATGCCCCCTAGCTCTAGACACTCAAGCCAGGGGAAACAACCTCTCAGCATCTACCCTGTCAATCCCCTTCTGCCGCCCTTAGCAGAGCTATTTGCTCTCACACGGGACAATTGCCTCAGCTTGCTTAAGGTCAGCAGGACAGAGTTCGTCATCTGCAGCAACCGTGCAACACCGCGACTGTACTACCTGCCATTGGCAAAATCCCCATTGTCCTCAATTGTTAGGCCTTTGGCTCAGTCCTTTCTAGCACTGTCATATCAGGTAAAGTGGTCGCCACATATGTTTGGAAAAGGTGACTGATGTGTTGGTCAATAGGACCAGCACTTTTACCTCCTCTTCCACTGAATACCATGGCATGTGTCTGCAATATCATCACGTTGGTGCATTTCTCTCCCTGACAGCACGCTTGAAGTTGGCAGTTATGGGTGTGAACCTGTATCCGACCACTCTGTGCATTACGCCACTGAAAAGTTGTTTTTATTTGAGACTGAAACATGCAAGTCCGACCCAGAAAACTAGCAAATGTCGACCAACAGCTTTGAAAGAAGCTGACCATTCAACAATAGCCACCAATGTGGACGGAATGAGGCATGGGGACCCGGCTCTACCGGCAGATGTCCGACGGAATGGCCGCCCGTGACTCTCTGCTCCTGAACCCAAAGGGATGTCTGGAGTTTCGGCAGGGTCGCCTAATTTTCATTGAGGTGTTGGGTGCCGCACCAACAGGGGCCCATCTTGGGTGTTCGCCAGAGAAAGGGGCTGGGGTGAGGGTGGAGGGGCAGGAAAACTAGTGTTGGCAAAATGCCACGGCTACATCCTGCACTCTCAGCCCTGATATTTTTTTAAGACTGTCTCAAATAGCCCCCATTACAAGGGAGCTGAAAAGAATTCCTGCTGCCAAGATTTTGACTGGGTGCCCAGGCCAAGATCCCGGCGAGAGTCAATTCTTTGCGGAGGGAAGGGAAGAACTTTTTTATTATTTTTAGGATCAAATTCGATTGAATTTGAGCTAAGCTTCAGCAGAGATTAGGAAAAGACTTTATTCTAATTGTAGGACAGTAATGGCTAACATTAAGCTTTATTTTGAAACAAAGTCATGGTCCGCAATTTTTCCCACACATTGCATTCATCGAGTTTTGGCTGTTGCTCGATGTTTTGAAAACATTGACTTGGGAATAATTTCTCTCTGGCTGTAAACAGGAAAAAAAATAATTCATGAGGTTTTCTCTTTATTACAGCAACATTACTTCGTGTCCCAGTTTCAGAAACACTCTCCTACTGAAGTGGCTGACTAACGGGAAAATAATTCATAGTTATATCATCCTACCATAAGTTATTCCAAAAAAGTACACGAGCTGGTTTCAGGGTGTACCTGTGTGATCGCAGTTCTACACGGGGAGTGCAGTGACTGTGGACATACAGATCTCCTGGAGAGGGTGCAGAGAAGATTTACAAGGATGATACCAGAAATGCGAGGTTATACATATCAGGAAAGGATGAACAGGCTGGGTTGCTTTTCCCTTGAAAAAAGAAGGCTGAGGGGGTGACCTAATAGAGGTCTTTAAAATTATGAAAGGGTTTGATAGAGTGGATACAGAGAGAATGTTTCCACTTGTGGGGAAGAGCATAACTAGAGGCCATCAATATAAGATAGTCACCAAGAAATCCAATAGGGAATTCAGAAGAAACTTCTTTACCCAAAGAGTGGTGAGAATGTGGAACTCGCTACCACAGTGAGTGGTTGAAGCAAATAGTATGGATGCATTTAAGGGGAGGCTAGACAAACATATGAGGGAGAAGGGAATAGAGGGTTATGCTGATAGAGTTAGATGAGGAAAGACGGGGCGAGGCTCGAGTGGAGCATAAACACCGGCATGGACTGGTTGGGCCGAATGGCCTGTTTCTGTGCCCTATATCCGATGTAATCCTTCTGTTGACTCCACTCAGTAGCATAAACTGGCTCAGATTCCAGGAGCCCATAGCAATGTCGGCACACAAAACGGTGTATCTGGAATTCCGTGTCGGAATAAGGGAGCTGGTTTTAAGCTACGAAAACCCGAGGAATCAGTCCTGTGAGTTTGCTATCATAGGACTGTGGGAACGAGAGCCCCCTCGAGCCTGCTCCGCCACTATTAGATCATGGTTGATCTGTGAGCCTCCACGTTAAAGTGAAGTCCAACAGACCTACTGAGAGAGGTTCCTGACCCTGACCGTGAAAACGGGAGAGTAGCTCATGGAGGTCACGCCCCTGAAACAAGATGCAGTGTTAAACACGAAGTGAAAGAGCGGGTAATATGGGCAACACGGTGGCATAGTGGTTAGCACTGGTTAGCACTGGTGCCTCACAGCGCCAGGGACCCGGGTTCGAATCTGACCTCGGGTGACTGTCTGTGTGGAGTTTGCACATTCTCCCCGTGTCTGCGTGGGTTTCCTCCGGGTGCTCCGGTTTCCTCCCACAGTCCAAAAATGTGCGGGTTAGGTTGATTTGGCTATGATAAATTGACCCTTCAGTGTTAGGGGGGGATTAAATATGTGGGGTGATGGGATATGTTAGGGGGAATTAAATACATGGGGTTACGGGGGTAGGGTGGGATATGTGTACTGTGGGGATTAAAGCAGGGACAGGGTACTGGATTTGGATGATCAGCCATGATCGTATTGAATGGTGGAACAGGCTCGATGGGCTGAATGGCCTACTCCTGCTCCTAGATTCTATGTTTCTAATAGGAAAGAGCTGCCATATCCTCTGAGACAGTCATGTCGGTTGAGCTAGATCACAAAGTAGAACGGATGACACTGCCTCGTGTACTTTTATGGAATAACGTACAATTATTTTCTTATAAGTCGTCCCCTTTACTGGAAAATCAGCTCAAATGACTTACAAACCAACCATAAGACGCCTGTTTACAGCTACAGAGGCTAAAATTCAATAGGGAATAAAACTACCTCAAACCTGTCCCTGGAATCCACCTCATTCACTTCAATGATCGCTTCGAGACTAATTGCCTCAGAGATCTAATCCTCCTTGGGGCAAGTTGTTCTGCTGCAGGTGGGTTCCTGACACATATCCCACTCCTGTTCTGTATCCAGAGACTCCTCCCAGAAGTGTACATGCATGGATGTCAGGTGACGATAAGATTGACATCCTACATTACAACAGTGACTACGCTTCAAAAGTACTTCATTGGCTGTAAAGTGCTGTGGGACGTCCTGAGGTTGTGAAAGGCGCTATATAAATACAAGTTCTTTCTTTCTATATTAAAAAAAATGCCCTAGAAACTGAGCCACTGGCAGTGTAATGGGACAATATTTCTACCCACGGCTGGCTGGCATCTACAAAGCAGAAATCATACTTTCGATCTACCAAACTCCTCCTTTCCTATCCGTCATACTTCAAATGTCAGATTTAAATTTCTGTGTTGTGCTTCATAAAAAAAGTATAAAGAAACAAAGGCCGTCATTTGATACCGAAGCCTAAGGCCGTGATTTTCTTCCTGGAGGTGGGTTTGTGTCGGGAATGGTAGTGGGCGGGTTCCCTTGCCGCTGCCGGCTCCTACGAGTATAAAAGCTCACTTACCTTAATCCTGCTATGCCTGTCATCACATCCCCATCACTCTGCATTGCCAACCCTACTCCTGCACATCCTGACTCAACCCAACATCCCTTGCACCATCCCCTATCCCTCTCTCCCTATGCACACAATCACTTCCCCGTCTAACTATGCACTCCTCACACCCACCCTCAAGGTTATGCACTGACAACAACTAACAACTCAAAAGGAGGGAACTTCGTTGTGGGAACCCACTCCTTCACAGTCTCCCTCTAAACATCTATCCTATCCATTCTTTACACTCATTCCATCACTCTCACTGAAACTCCACTTCTTTCCCTCATTACAGGAAAAGAGAGCCAACAATAAGAGGGAGAGGGCGAGAACAGGAGGAGGACCACCATCCTTATCACAGCTGACCAACGCTGAGGAGGCCGCTCTCGACATTGCGGGATCAGTGGAACGGCTCGAAGTGGGGGACAGAGAGACGGGCTCAGTTGAACAACCTGGTGACAGGATGCTTCTCCATCTATCTGATTTGGCTTTCATGAGTGACACATATGGCATCTGATGTCATTAGAAATTGAATGCTCATCATGTGCACAATGGGATGTGTCTGCAATCTATATATCACATGTCTGACTCATGTCTTTACTCTCCCATAGGACCATCAAGAGCCCCCCTCCCTACTGCCCTGGAGGAAGAGCCAGAAGACTCCTCAGAGGATGCTGCATCATCAGAGGGAGCAGCGTCAGCAGAAATGATCGCACCCAGCACCAGCGCAGAGACGCACACCTCGGTGGGTGATTTGCGAGATAGAGTAGTGGTGTCACCTGGTGTATCACAACGCCCAAGTGAGCAAGAGCAGATGGTCGAGACAGGGACAGCAGTGGAGAGTCCTCGTCGGAGGCCACAGGACGCTCCTTGCTCTGCTCAGCTGCTTGTAGATGCTGAGCCTCGGGGGCCATCCAGAAAGAGGGCAATCCTGGAGTTTCAGGACCAAGTGCAGGAGGCTCTGACTGGGTTTGCAACCACAGTGACTGCGAGTGTGCAGAGAATGGAGGAGTCCATCTCAAACATGAGCAATACCATGGTGCACGCAATGGCGAATGTAGGTCCTGCCATGGAAAGGATGGCAACCTCCATGAAGGACATAAATCGCCAGACTCAAATGAACATGGTGGTGGGGGCTCCTCTCCAAGCGCTCCAACTACCATCCCCTTGCCAACCCCTCGGTCAGAGCCCCAGATGACTGCCGGTGCATTGATGACCGAGTCTGCCCCATGCAGCCGCAGGAGGAGCAGCCTTTGGTGGGGCCTTCAAAGGCTCCAAAACCCAGAGGATGACCGCCAAAGGTGTCTTAAGCAGGCGCAGCAGGGAAGTGAGCAGGCTGTCTCTTCATCTGCTGAAGCCACAGGGGTAGCACAACGTAGAAGCACGCATAAGAGAAAGCTGTACAGGGCCTTGGTGAGACCACACCTTGAGTATTGTGCAGTTTTGGTCGCCTTATCTGAGGAAGGATGTTCTTGCCATGGAGGGAGTGCAGCGAAGATTCACCAGACTGATACCTGGGATGGCAGGAATGACGTATGAAGAGAGATTGGGTCGATTGGGCTTATACTCGCTAGAGTTTAGAAGAATGAGAGGGGATCTCATTGAAACTTATAAAATTCTAACAGGACTAGACAGACTAGATGCAGGAAGGATGTTCCCGATGGCGGGGGAGTCCAGAACCAGGGGTCACAGTCTAAGGATAAGGGGTAAGCCATTTAGGACTGAGATGAGGAGGAATTTCTTCACCCAGAGAGTGGTGAACCTGTGGAATTCTCTACCACAGAAGGCAGTTGAGGCCAATCCATTAAATATATTCAAGAAAGAGTTAGATATATTTCTTAAGGCTAAAGGGATCAAGGGATATGGGGAGAAAGCAGGGACAGGGTTCTGAATTTGGATGATCAGCCATGATCTCATTAAATGGCGGAACAGGCTCAAGGGGCCGAATGGCCTACTCCTGCTCCTATCTTCTATGTTTCTATGTTTCTGACACATAAATGATCACAAGGGTAATCACTTGAATGTTCTGATAGAATGCAATGTTAATTTTCTGTTCTTTTATTATGTTGCAATAAATTAATCTTGTATGAACGTTTGACATCCTTGACATTTGTGTGATCCCAATTTGAGGTGGCACAGTGAAGGGTCAGGGTGCCTGTTATGTCCAGCAATGCAGGTGACAGTGGATATAGAGTTACCAACAGACACTTACAGCCTCAAGACAGTCTCCCAAATCATGAAATCACCAACCCCTGACATCAGAAATTGAGCAGATTTGAGAGTACAGCTTTTAGACTGCAGTTGCAGCAGTGAAGTTTGCAGCTCGTTGGTCCTCTCGGCACACTTACCTGGCGTGATCTCCGAACGTCGTGAAACCCGAATCAAATGTTGGAAAATTGCAAAAGGTTCTCAAAATAGCAGCTAACAAGCACTTAACAAGGAGTTAAGTGCCTTAAATCCCTCACCCACCGCTTGGTGTCGGGTCTGTTGTGAAATCGCAGACCCGACACTCTTGAAACTCACACGGAGTCGGGTTCGCGGCGGGTTTCTGACCCGCCGTCAATCATTGCGACATTAACACCTGACCCGCCCCCGAATCCGCCCCCTGAGCGCCGGCAAAATCGCGGCCAGAGTGTCTGTAACCTCCAAGTGACTTTATCAATCACGCTTAAAAGAGAAAGAAAGCCAGAGTTGTGACCTGCAGCCCAAAGCGCAAATAAACTCTGATTTTTACCAGTATTCAGTTAACGGTAATTAGATTTAATTTTTGTGTGCTTAAAGGGACTAACTTCACTTTGGCAACAGGATAACACAACCTGAATTACACGACATAACACTGTCCTTTTAAAACAGCATATCATAGATTCACCTTGAGGACTTCCATGGGAGACTCCTCGTAACAGATTAGAACTGGTGATGTGGATTGTCTGCCGCTCCTCCACTGATCATTGCACATGTCACACTTCAGCCATTACTTTTAGCGGCACGCTTTGCCATCATACTTTTATGATCGACCCGTGTTTCATATTGAACGAATCAGAGTTCAGCAGCGATGGAATGTACAAGAGTAAGCAAAGCACCGACGTGTCCGGTATCAGCAACAACCAGAATCTACCAATAAATCAAATTAGAACATGAACAAATCAAATAACTCAAAAATCATCATTTTGTTTTGGTTACCATTTTTTTCCTGAGTGAGTGAAGTTTCTCATGTTGAAATTAAGCTTGCAGCATGATAAAAACAAAAATAACATTAAAATGATCAAAATAAAAAATATATTTCTGCAATTTCCAGGACACTCAGAATACCCAGTGTGCAGCGGACAGAATCTCCCAGCAAGGGTCAATATGATTGTCTCAGTGTAAGAACTGGAAGCTCATCTTTTCTCAGACTAGGACAGTATCGTTTCTTCCCCAGATGCTTTCAAAGCAGGCTGGAGCATGAATTTTAGAAGAAGGAAGAAAGTCTTGCATTTATATAGCGCCTTTCACCACCACCGAACGTCTCAAAGCACTTTATAGCCAATGAAGTGGAGTCACTGTTGTAATGTGGGAAACGCGGCAGCCAATTTGCACACAGCAAGCTCCCACAAACAGCAATGTGATGATGACCAGATAATCTGTTTTTGTTATGTGGATTGAGGGATAAATATCGGCCAGGACACCGGGGAGAACTCCCCTGCTCTTCTTCGAAATAGTGTCATGGGATCTTTTACGTCCGCCTGAGGGAGCAGACGGGGCCTCGGTTTAACGTCTCATCTGAAAGACGGCACTTCTGACAGTGTGGCACTCCCTCAGCACTGCACTGGAGTGTCAGCCTAGCTTTATGCGCCCTGGAATGCGACTTGAACCCACAACCTTCTGACTCCGAGGCGAGTGTGCTACCCACTGAGCCACAGCTGACACAGAAGCTTTTTTGAGGTAAGGTTTGACAGGAAAACAATCTTGAAGTGCTTTACTTCAGAGAAAGGCTGCTGAGAGAGTGAGACAGACAGACAGACAGACAGAGACAGAGTGGAATGATTACAGCATCTGTGTTTTATTTTTTCATATGAAGAGAATTCTAAAACAACTGTTGTTTACGAAGAAACTGACTCCATGTCTGCTGATGATGTCGTTCAGGGGCAGCATCTAGATGAGGAAGAGCAGAGGGCCGGGGATAGATCCTTGAGGGACTTCTGAAATGCTGGTGCATGACTGGGAAGAGAGATCATTGCATGAGTTACCCCTGGCTATGATTGGATAGGTAAGAGTGGAATCAAGTGAGACAGTCCTATGGAGTTGGACAACTAAGGAGATGTGTTGGCTGGGCGATGACGTGGTTGACCATGTCGAAGGCTGCAGAGAGGTCGAGGAGAACAAAGAGTGATAATGCACCACCATCACACTCACATAGAATGTTGTCCGTGACCCTGGTTACCTTGTAAGCTATTGAGGGAGTTGCAAACAGAATGTATGTATATATATATATATATATATATAAACAGCAACAGATACTAAGAAAGACATAATTTGCATCTATAATATCGTCTTTCATGTCCTCAGGATATCCCAAAATGCTTTACAACCAATGAAATACTTTTGAAGTGCAGTCACTGTTGTCCTGCTGGGAAACGTGGCAGCCGATTTGCACACAGCAAGGTCCCACAAACAGCAATGAGAAGAACGACCAGTTAATTCGGGTTTTTTTTTAGTGTTTGTGGGATAAATGTTGGCCGGCACGCCAGGAAAACTCACCTCCTCTTCTTCAACTAGTATCATGGGACCTTTAACATCACCCTGAATAGCTAGAGAGAGCCTCAGTTTAGCGTCTCATAAAATACTGCACCTCTGATTGTGCACACTCCCTCAGTAGTGCAATGAAGTGTCAGCCCTTGGATGCACTGAATTTCTGTAGAGCAGCTTGAATCCATGCCTGTCGATCCCAGTATCAAGAGTGCTAACACTGAGCCAAGGAGTGAGTTGATGAATGCAACATAATTGCAGGGCTTAGTTGATTTGCTTAACTCATCAAGTTTTGCTTTTGCAGTTTATGACTTTATCTGAACCCCTCAATTAAATTGGAGTGTGTAAGTGACTATATCTAACAATTACTTACAGTAAACCTTACCCCCATCATAAGGCTCTCAGTGTTCTGGCAGCTATGCTATTAGGCTGTTGCACTTGGCAATTGACTGTTTCTCATTATATTTTATGCTGTGTTATGGGACAATCACTATTGCATCATTATAATGTACAAAATGCTTGACTGGATGATAACGAGGGTGGCATATAATTGGTGTCAATTAAATTAATACTTCAGGGAACACTATGTGAAACATTTGTGACCAGAAGCATCATCAGTAAAACAATTCTTAGTAAAATCTTGAGCTCCTCACCAGCTTATGTCAAGAATTATATTGCTTTTTTTGCCAATTTGTCTTCCCTTTACTTCTCTTCTTTCCTGAAGCACTCTTGCTGGGGAATGATGCCACAGGCACCAGCTGCCGGCCCAGCTTCATCCTCATGGACCCGGCGAGTTGCCTCTGGACATCCGATTGACATCCGCAGCTTGCCAGCAATATGCTGACCAGGCCCGAAGTTGAATTTTGTGTGAACCTTAGACCTCCAGCTCCGGGCATGCTCACGCCCAGTGGGCCGCCTATTTCAGGCCCGAAAAGGGCCGAATCGAATTTCCACCCCCAAAGACTCTATGATTGAGATGATGCTATCTATAAGCCAGCAATGGAGTACCCAGCTTTTTGGCCCCGATGGAAGCAGACCCACAAAGGACATGATGCATGCCCTGCCCAAGGATGTGGCCTTGCCAATGAATGCTGCCTACAGCAAACCCTGCAAGGCTACTCAATGTCAGAAGAATTTCACTGACTTCTCCAAGGCAGCCAAGGTAAGAGGAAGCAGTTATAATCTCATAACAATGCACTATAATGATCGCCTTTCTCAGGTGCAGCCACCTTGTCCTCGCTGTGTTGAAGACCATCTACCGCTTGCCAGCAATGTGCAGGAGGTCTCACACTACCCTTTGACGTAAGAAAACTACAAGACACTTGGTCTAAGCGTTAAACAAAGCTTTAATCAACTGTTTTTCAACATGGAGGTCTAGTTGTGTCCTTCACTGGTTCCTGTTAAAGAATGTCCTGAGCAAGCTGGGCCCATGCCCGAGTATTTATACTCTCCCTGGACAGCGCCACCAGCAGGCCGCCCAGTATTATTTCATAAGTCATTTCCACCTGAATGACAAGATTCATGTCACCCTTCACACCCCATCCTTCTCCTGTGTTTCTCTACTCACAGCTGAATGCATCGGGGGGGCAGTGGAAGACTCAAATGATGGGTATTTCATTGCCAGTACCTGTTCTCAGCCCCATTACCGAAGGCGTTCTGAAATCTGGGTTGCGTTTCACATGATGACACGCAGAACGCACCGTGACGGTATGAGGCAGGGTTTGAGCAGGATCGCCAACTCTGGTTGGACGATTTCCTGGAGGTTTCATCACGTGACCTCCTGCCCCCAGCCGTCCCGCCCCCACGCTCCTGCCTTGGGTTGTGTGACACGACCATCCTCACAGCCCACCGCCTTACCACACCAATTGGAAGGCAAACGGGCTCTTAATTACCCGATTGGAATGTGCTTGACTGTCGGTCAAAAAGCCTTTTCATTCAGTTGCCAATATTTTTACAACTAATAAATATTTAAAGAAACGGAACAAAAATCAGGCCCGATTTTTTTTTGATGTCCCTACGATTTTTCTCCTGTGTTGGCTCGTAGCAGTGTCCTGGAGATTAATCTTCAATCCTGGAGACTTCTAGACCATCCTGAAGGGTTGGCATCCCATGGTTTGGTGGACCAGCTGATCATTCCCTGTCCTTCGTTTATGTTTACTGCCTTCCTAAAGGGGAAATAGTTCATAAACAAAAACAAGGAAGTATCACTTCAATCCCACAGGCTTCTGCAGCAAAGCCATCAGCCAGCCATTCAAATCCACACAAAGTGGGGGTGGAGGATAATCGTGGAGGCAGTTTTTAGGGTGGAGATTCATCCATTTTGCGCTCTGGGACCACCCGAAAACAGGACAATTGGAAAACGAGTGTGATATCCTGGAGTAACATCAAACCCCCCCGCCCCCCTGGGAATTAATTCTTGGTCTGTGCTGAATTAAATGATCTCAGTCGGGGCAGTGCTATAATTGGCCTCAGTGCCCCTGGATGGAGGAAGGGATAAAGTATCTGGCTTTTACATACTCCTGCAGAAGTGAAGGTGGGATTACACCAGAAAACTCATGAATTTTTGGTCACAGCACCTCCAACAATGCACCACTCCCTCAGCACTACACTGACGTGTCCGCCTAGGTTTAATTCCCGCCTCGCTACCTCTCTCTCCTCCTTTAAGACCCTCCTTAAAACCTACCTCTCTGACCAAGCTTTTGGTCACCTGTCCTAATATCTCCTGCTTTGGCTCGGCGTCAATTTGTGTCTGATTACCATCTTAGCCTGACACTCCGGTGCAGTGCTGAGGGAACGCTGCACTGTCGGAGGTGCCATCTTTCAGATGAGACATTAAACCGAGGCCCCGTCTGCTCTCTCAGGTGGACGTAAAAGATCCCATGGCACTATTTCGAAGAAGAGCAGGGGAGTTATCCCCCCGGTGTCATGGGGCCAATATTTATCCCTCAACCAACATAACAAAAACAGTTTATCTGGTCATTATCACATTGCTGTTTGTGGGAGCTTGCTGTGCGCAAAATGGCTGCCGCGTTTCCTACATTACAACAGTGATTACACTCCAAAAGTACTTCATTGGCTGTAAAGTGCTTTGAGACGTCCGGTGGTCGTGAAAGGCGCTATAGAAATGCAAGTCTTTCTTTCTTCTTTCCTTCCTGTGAAACACCTTGGGACGTTTTACTACGTTAAAGGCACTGTATAAATGCAAGTTGTTGGTATGTGCAGAAGTACTCTACACAAGTCCATTCAGAGTGAATGCAAATCAGGAACTGTCTATTCAGTTTGGGCACGAAAAACTTGTTTTTACTCTTTGAGAAACACACTGTAAGGTACCCATAGGTCAAGCTTTCACTGGAACTTCTACAAGGTACAGCAAGTAATTAGGAAGGCAAATGGAGTGTTGGCCTTTACTGCAAAGGGAATGGAGTGTAAAAGTAGGGAAGTCCTGTTACAATTGTACAGGGCATTGGTGAGACCACACCTGGAGTACTGCGTACAGTTTTGGTCTCTCTGTTTAAGGAAGGATATACTTGCATTGGAGGCAGTTCAGAGAAGGTTCACGAGGTTGATTCCGGAGATGAAGGGGTTATCTTATGAAGAAAGGTTGAGCAGGTTGGGCCTATACTCATTGGAGTTTAGAAGAATGAGAGGTGATCTTATTGAAACATATAAGATTCGGAAGGGGCTTGACAGGGTAGATGCAGAGAGGATGTTTCCCCTCGTGGGGGAATCTAGAACTAGGGGGCATAATTTCAGAATAAGGGGAAACCCAATAAATCGGAAATGAGGAGGAATTTCTTATCTCAGAGGGTCGTGAATCTTTGGAATTCTCTTCCCCAGAGAGCTGTGGAGGCTGGGTCATTGAATATATTTAAGGTGGAGATAGACAGATTTTTGAATGGTAAGGGAGTCAAGGGTGATGGGGAGCGGGCAGGAAAGTGGAGTTGAGGCCAAGATCAGATCAGCCTTGATCTTATTGAATGGCGGAGCAGGCTCGAGGGGCCAAATGACCTACTCCTGCTCCTACGTCTTATGTTCTTATGTTCTTAGTATGCGCTGTGACTGGTGACTGGGTGTACAGCAAAAGTACAACAAGCACCAGCAGTTGCGAGACTTTTCCTTGCACCTTTGTCGAGCTGGGCCAAAAATAGGCAGCAGACAAAACAAACAGGAAATGTTGTAAGCGCACGGGTTTGAGTTTTAAGTGAGGCTGGAGAAGGAAGTGCATAATTGCATTAAAGCGATCTGCAGCCTTGCGAACTGGCAGCAGGAACTACTGCAGATGTGCAAACACGCAGAGGGAACAACTGCGTTGTAAAAAAAAAGGACCCAATAATTCCCTCTGATCTCTGTGCAGATTGACAAGCACCAGAAACATTCTGAATGGCACTTCGACATCTTCCTGGCCTTAACAAGTAGCAGACGCAGAGAGTTCAAACAATCCCACCCGAGGAGGAAATCAGCAGCAAGGATTCCGAGAGCAATACAGGAAGTGTTTGGGAAAGGATGGAACAATTGTGCTGCATATCTGGGCTCTCCAGCTGTGAATGTTTGACTAACTTGGTTTAAAATGTACTGAGCCCTATATATAAAAATAAATACATTTAAAAAAAATAATGGCCCAGAAATTCCGTTCGCAGCCCTCCCGCGGGCGGAGGGCTGCGATCCTGAAAAATCTGCGCCTGGACCGGAGGGCTCCCGGGAGGCGCAGAATTCCGTTGCTGTGCCTTTTCAAACTGCCGGTGTGCAGGGCACGCGTATCCCAGGGGCGCAGGTAGTTCGCAATGTCCCCTGTGATCATGTGGGCCATGGGGAGCCAATCAGAGCAGGGAATCTCCATTCATAGATTTGACAGGAAGACCTGTCAAATCTATGAATAGAGATCACCCCCAAAACATAAGTAAAACTTCAAATAAATTTTTTTTTTAAATCACATTTTTAAAATGACTATAAATTACATAAATTAACATATTTCAACAAAAATTTAAATTTTTGAAAAAAATAACTAAAGTTTTTAACGGGGCTAAAAATAAACTTACCTTTCTTGAAAGTATTTTAAAATGACAAATCAGTGGAAAATTTTTTTTTTTACTTTCTTCCACTTTTAGCCTGGTAAAAGCAGGCCTTGCATCTGCTTTTACCAGGCGCAAGAATTGTAAGTGTTTTCTGTGGGCGGAGGGTCTCCAAAAAGCGGAACTATCCGCCCGCAGAGGCCCTTCTCCAGGGCAGGCGGAGGATCTGTCAAGAGCTTTCTTGACAGATCGGAAATGCCGGTTTCCAGCGCATGCGCAGTGCATGCCTAAAACCGGCATTTCCGTTGGCCCTACGGGTGAGTACACAGCGCGTACACACCCGTAGGGACCGGAATTTCTGCCTCAATATATATATATATATATATACTTTGAGATGTCCTGTGGTGTTGGGCATGGGGAGTCAAGTCCAAGTGTCATATTAGGTCAAGCAGGGTTAGAGGGTAGGGGTTAATTGGACCAAAGCGGAGGAGGACAGAAGAGGGGAAGGGGGAGGAGGCAGCTGGGAACAGGAAGGGGGAAAGGCGAAGGGGAGGACGAGAGGGTGAGGGAAGGGGGCGAGGCAGGGAGGGAGAAGAGGAGGCAGGGAGGGGGAATAAAACAGCCAGAATATCTGCTACAGATCACAATCCAGTGATCTGTGCTGGAAAGTGCACGTGTATGGATTTCACTGAGGACAGGGTCAGACTCAGTTCTGAAACGTTAACTCTGTTTCTCTCTCCACAGATGCTGCCTGACCTGCTGAGTATTTCCAGCATTTTCTGTTTTTATTTCAGACTCAGTTGTGATGGATCCCATGCTCGAATAGTCTTCCGAAGCCCATTAGGTTTACTCATGAAAATAAACAGATTTGGGTGAGGCATCTGAGGGCTGTCAGCGCATCCTGGGAAGAGTCACTGCCTTCGGGAAAGGCTGACAGAAAAGAACATAAATAAATGGGGGTCCACAGTTAATGTCTAAAGATAAGGGGGCTGAAAATCTGCAGGAGTTGCATCCCAACATAAGTGCCAGGATTTACTGCTCATGACCTCCAATGCTGACTTTACCAGAGTTTGTGGGATGGGGAAGCTGCAGTGTTTTACATGTGATTGGCGCACATCTAGGGCCCCCGCCTTGCCTCACAGGCCAGAAGTTCTGGTGCAACTTTCTGGTTCTAGGGGAGTACCAAATCCCCCTACTAGGCTGCGTGGGAATACCTGCGCAAGGCTCCCAGTGTAAGTGGGCCACTCTTAAATAACTTTCTTAAATTCCAACCCTCAGTTTTCCAGGGTCCAGGACACAATCCCAGCTTGGACCCCAGGCGGAACCCACTTCCAGCATTCACCAGCTGTACCCATTGCCAATCCTGCCCCCAAACAACCGAGCAACTGGGGACCAGGGAACTGCCAACGTTGGGAGTCCCTTCCTCCAACCCTTGACGCCCCCCTCTAAAATTGCTAGTTTTATAAGGGATGGTCAGAGGCTCTGCCTCGGCCAAGCGGGAATACCATCCGTTCAGCTTCCTCCCTCCCCTCCCCGAGCCCACCAAGCCAAACTTTATCTAAGGTCCCCACTTCCCTAGCCCTGAGCGCGCATCTTTCTCTAGTCTCTAGTATCTCTCCTATCTCTCCTAATGCCCTCTCCCAGCTCAACTTATCCACTAGACCCACCTTCTGCTCCCTTGACTCTATTCCCACTAACCTGTTGATCTGTCAACTTCCTTTCCTGGCCCCCATGTTAGCTGATATTGTTAATGGTTCCATCTCCTCAGGTATTGTCCCCTCCCCTTTAAATCTGCCATCATCACCCCCCCATCCTTAAAAACCCACCCTTGACATCTCTGTCCTTGCTAACTACCCCCTCCCCCCAAATCCAACCTCTCTTTCCTCTTCAAAGTCCTTCAACGTGTTGTCACCTCCCAAATCCGTGCCCATCATTCCTGCAACTCCATGTTTGAACCCCTCCAATCAGGTTTCTGCCATTGTCACACCATTGAAATGGCCATAATCAAAGTCACGAATGACATCCTTTGTGACTGTGACAGTGGTAAACTATCCCTCCTCGTCCTTCTTGACCTGTCTGCAGCCTTTGACATGGTTGACCACTCCATCCTTCTCCAATGTCTCTCCACTGTCATCCAGCTGGGTGGGACTGCCCTCGCCTGGCTCCATTCTTATCTATCTAATCGTAGCCAGAGAATCACCTGCAATGGCTTCTCTTCCCACTCCCGCAACGTTACCACTGGTGTCCCCCAAGGATCTATCCTTGGCCCCCTCCTATTTCTCATCTACATGCTGCTCCTCGGTGACATCATCCAAAACCACGTCAGGTTCCACATGTACACTGACGACACCCAGCTCTACCTCACCACCACCTCTCTCGACCCCTCCACTGTCTCCAATTTGTCATGCAGCTTGTTTGACATCCAGTACTGGATGAGCAAAAATTTCATCCAACTAAATATTGGGAAGAACAAAGCCATTGGGCTGGATTTTCTCAATGGAGATGAGTTGGAGGCGGGACTGCCACTTGTCGTGTCAATGTCCCGCCTCCATCATCATCTGACCAACCAGAGGGATTTCCCCCTGATTGACCTTGTTAAGCCCACCCTGCGGGCTCAGCAGGCCAATTAGGGAGGAAGTCACTGACAGAGCACGTCAATGTCTGACGTGCTATCTGTCAAGACTTCTTGAAAGAAGAAATGTCAGCGTTTGACAGCTCTGTGAAGCTGTCAAACACTGACATTCTCTGTAGCTTGATGAGGCCTTGTGTTCAGGACTCATCAAACCTTTCAACTTTGTCGATTTCAGATGGCTGTTGGGTCGGAGGATCCAACAGCCAGTCTGTGAAATCTACAAGGAAGATGTCGGCTCTCCCGATCCAGGGTGGATGAAGGCTGTAGGAAGAAAACAAGGTAAGTGAACATTTTTTAACACTTATCACTCACCTTACGTACTTACTGTCGTAAGAATGAGCCTTACGCGTGGTGAACTTAAAGTAAGCTTTAATCAACTAAAAAGGTGTTACATACAAAAGAGGTCTTACTCTATGCCTCTCCAGGATCCAACTGCTCAGTCCAGTATTTATCCTGGACTAATCACAGGAAGTGATGCAATAAAGTTCGAGTCACAGGAAGCTGTATTGTGTTACCACATTCTCCCCCCCCAAAAGATTAGGAGGCCGGGATGCACCCTCCATTTCGTAGCCGCCGGACGAGGGAGAGCCGCACCCGTTTGGGTTCTCGTAGCGGTAGAGGGCCCCTAGCCCGTTTACCCGCCGCGGGCCGTGGACCAGAGTCCGAGTGATCCAGCCCGCTCTGTGAGGGGTCAGGACGATCCTGACTGTGTACTGGTGCCCGAACGGGTGTCGGGCAGGGCTGTGGCAGATCCGTTTCCGAGCGTATGGTACGGGGTGGATCGTGGCTGCGCGTGCGAGCCCCGACGGGCTCATAGTCAGTCTGCCCCAGGTCGGCACGCTGGAGTGAGGTACCAGCCGGCGTCAGATCCAGATCGTGATGAGAGGCACCTGGCGAGCCCAGAGATGTGCCTGGTACAATATCATCCCCTGGTGTCCCTCTATGTTTCGGCGGGCAGGGAGCCAGATCCCGCAATGACACGGTAGATTCCCGACCGTCAGGATACCGAATATAGGCGTAGGTAGGGTTGACGTCAGTGAGCTCAACCTCATCTACCAGGGGGTCATTCTTAGACGCCCGGACATATCTTCGGAGTAGCACTGGTCCCGGTGCAGTCAGCCACGACGGGAGAGATATCCCATAGGATGAGCGACGCTGAAATCGGAAGAACCGTTCATGAGGCGTCGTATTTGTGGCGGTCGAAAGGAGGGACCGTGTGGAGTGTAATGCGTCTGGAAGTACTGCTTCCCATTGCTGGTTGGGTAGGCCCCGAGATCTCAAAGCCAGACGTACCGCATTCCAGATGATAGCGTTAAAACGCTCGACTTGCCCATTCCCGACCGGATGATAAGGCGTCGTTCTGCTGGCAGCAATACCCCGTTCCGAGAGATAGGCCTTGAGTTCTCCTGACATAAAAGAAGGGCCCCGATCCGAATGAACATAGGATGCCATGCCACAGAAAGCAAATACCTGCTCAAGGCAGCTGATAACCGTGGTCGTCAGCATATTGGGGCAGGGAAAGGCAAACGGAAAACGGGAATACTCATCGACCATGGTCAATAGATAAGTGTTGCGAGTTGAAGAGGGCAACGGCCCCTTAAAATCGATGCTAAGCCGTTGCATTGGCTGGGTCGCATGTATGAGTATACCACCCGAGGGGCGGAAAAACTGAGGTTTCAATTCCGCACAGACTCTGCAGTCCGAGCACATCTTCTTTACATCCCCGGTAGAGAATGGGAGATTTCGGGACCGCACGAAGTGTAGCATGCGAGTAACGCCCGGATGACACAACCCATCATGGATGTCTACGAGCGTAGAGGGTGCCATGGCGGAGCAGAATGCTCGTGTGAGGGTATCCGGAGCCACATTCTCCTTGCCAGGTCGATAGTGGATGGTGTAACCAAAAGAGGCCAATTCCAGCCGCCAAAGCTGGATTTTATTATTTTTAATTTTGGTCCGTTTTCGATTATCGAGCATGAAGGCGACCGATCGCTGGTCCGTGATTAAGGTAAAGTGCTGGCGAGCTAGGAGATGAGTCCACTTCCGTACTGCCTCTATGATGGCTGTAGCTTCTTTCTCGACTGGAGGATAATGTAGCTCAGCCCCTTGAAAAGTCCTGGACAAAAATGCCACCGGACGACCTTCCTGATTCAGAGTGGCCGAGATCGCCACCTCCGAGGCATCACACTCAACAACAAAAGGAAGACTCTCATCGATGGAGTGAAGAGCCGCTTTCTCCAACTGTTTTTTCAGGAGGTTAAAGGCTGCAACAGCCGCTGTGTCCAGTGGGAATGTGCTGGCCTTCAGTAGAGGTTGGATTCGGTCCGAGAAGTTAGGAATCCATTTAGCATAGTATGCAAACAGGCCGAGGGCCCGGCGCAAGGAGGCCGGATTCTTAGGTGGCGGGAGCTCTTGGAGTGGGCGAAGCCTTTCAGGGTCAGGTTTAATGATGCCATTGCCCACACAATAGCCAAGGATGTTGATGGTTGGTTGTGACTCAATGGATTTAGCCGCATTTAATGTCAAATTACGGTGCTGGAGTGCATCCCAAAATCGTTGGAGATTGGCGTCATGTTCCCGCTGATTGCGACCTGCGACAGTAATATTGTCCAGATAAGGAAACGTATCCTTCAAGTCTTCCTGTTTGACCAGGTCATCCATTGCTCGCTGGAAGACAGCCACTCCATTAGTGACCCCAAAGGGGAGGCGACGAAATTGATACAGCCGTCCATTGGCTTCAAAGGCCGTATACTGCTTGTCTGAGACCTTCAAGGGTACCTGATGATAGGCACTTTTCAGATCATATGTTGAGAACACCGTGTACTCAGCCAGTTTATTAACCATATCATCGATGCGCGGCAATGGGTATGCGTCCAAGTCCGTATATTGATTGATGGTCTGTGAATAGTCAATGCACAGCCGTTTCTTGTGAGGTTGTAGAGGGTTCTTAACAATAACGACCTGGGCGCGCCATGGCGACGAACAAGGCTCGATGATATCCTCTGCTAAAAACCGAGAAATCTCAGCCGCAATAAAAGACTGGTCTTCCTGACTGAAACGTCGTGACTTTGTTATAATCGGTTTGCATCGAGGAGGGATACTGGTAAACAGTGAGGGTTCATCCAGTGAAGCTGCTGACAATGCACAGAACGGTAATCGAGGTCGTATATTAGAAATAGTGAGTTCAGGTTTGGATCCGCCGAACTCAATGGTGAGCTTCTTATGCTGCTTTTGAAAATCCAGCCCTAAGATAAGATCACTACATAAGTCCTTGAGCACCGAAAGCCGGGTGGAGGGATACCTGTGACCATTAAGTGTTATTTCAACCATACAAAAGCCAGAAATTCTGGTATTAAGTGATGACTGAGCCATCGCAATTGCCTGGTCCGATGGGAAAACATGTAGCTTTAACTCTGCAACAATCTGTTCCCTAATGAAACTATCAGTGCTACCTGAGTCAATTAAGGCATCTAAAGTATGTCCATTAATTGATGCTTTTGTAGCTGCATGGAATAGGTTCTGAGGACAAGCAGCTGTAATTGGTGTCGTTGCACAAAGAGTGGCTGAAACTCTAGGTGTGTTTCTTCGAGAGAAAACCCGAGAGGAAGCACGATAGATTTTAGCCGGAACATCTTGATAGGCCCTTACCTGGGCAGTTCGGTAGGACTTAGCTTGATAAGCCCTCGTAGAGGCTCTTGATAGGCAAACCTTTGCAAAATGACCCTTTTTGTTGCAATGACTGCAAAACGCATTGCGAGCAGGGCAGAATTTCCGAGGGTGAAACTCATCACCACAAAAGAAGCATTTCTTAGATTGCCAAGAGGCTGCCACAGTGGGGTCATCATCCTCTTCATCAGTGAAGTCATCAGATTGATCGTCAGGGATAAAGTCCTCCCTAATAGAGTTCACCTGTGGCCTCTTAAATTGCCTGACTGTAGTTAAGGCAGCAGACCGAGGTCTGGGCACTGTATAAAGGTCTGCATTTCTTTTTGCCAGATCTAGAGAGCAAGCCATGTCATAAGCTCTCTGAAGCTCAAGTGTCTTACTTTCCAGTAGACGCTGGCGTATAAATGGGGAGGCAAGCCCGCAGATGAAAGCATCACGGATCATTTCTTCACGGTACAGCTCAGCTGAGGCCGCCTGAAAGTTACAGTCCATACTAAGTCTGCGAAGCTCTTGGAGGAATTTATCAATGGATTCCTCCGGCCCTTGCTGGGCTGTAGCTAGTAGATGTCTGGCATAGACCTCATTCGGTGTCTTAGTATATAGTCTTTTAAGCGTCCGAATTGCCTCCTCGTAACTGCCCCATTCCTCAACATACTGAAATACATTCGGAGTGACACAGTTGATGAGTATCCGCAACTTTGTGTCATCATCAGCCTTGCAATATTCGAGAAAATTGTCAAACGTGCGATACCAGTGTTTCCACACCTTACCGGCTGCTGGGGTGTTTGGGTCCAAGTCAAGACGCGATGGTTTAAGGATGTTTTCCATGATGGGTGATTCCCTGGATCCTTAGTTCCGAGTTCGTCCAAAAAGTTTGAGTGCGAAGTTTTTCAAAGTTGATTAAATTGTCGTAAGAATGAGCCTTACGCGTGGTGAACTTAAAGTAAGCTTTAATCAACTAAAAAGGTGCTACATACAAAAGAGGTCTTACTCTATGCCTCTCCAGGATCCAACTGCTCAGTCCAGTATTTATCCTGGACTAATCACAGGAAGTGATGCAATAAAGTTCGAGTCACAGGAAGCTGTATTGTGTTACCACACTTACCACTCCACACTTGCACCCATCACTCACCTCTACATCTTACTTCCAGGTGCCTCCGACCCCCGCAGACCTCCAACCCGGCGGGGTTCTCCGAGGTCGGGAAACCTTCACCTGTGAAGGTTAAATGGCACTAATCCTTTTTTCTGCCTGTTAACTACCTGTTAACAGGCAGTTAAAAGGATTTAATGCCTTTCCCGCCTCCAGGAGACGGAACCCGAACCAACACATCTTCCCGCCTCCTGGCAAAAGGGCACAGAGGCGGGATGGGGGGCGGGTTTGCCATCTGCCCCCACTTTCTGCTACTTCACCGGCAGTCCCGCCTCCATGCCCGCCTCCTCGGGGCTGAGAAAATCCAGCCCTTGGTCTTTGTTCCCCCCACAAACTCTGTTCCCTAGCCACCGATTCCATCCCTCTTCCTGGCCACCGACTGAGGCTGAACCAGACCATTCGCAACCTTGGTGTCCTATTTGACACTAATATGAACTTCTGACCACATATCCTCTCCATTACCAAGACGGGCTACTTCCACCTCCATAACATCGCCCAACTCTGCCCCTGCCTCAGTTCATCTGTTGAACCTCTCTTCCATGCCTTTGTTACCTCTAGAATTGACTATTCCAAAGTTCTCCTGGCCAGCCTCCCATCTTCCACCCTCCATAAACTTGAGCTCATCCAAAACTCTGCTGCCCGTGTCCTAACTTGCATCAAGTCCCGTTCACCCATCACCCCTGTGCTCGCTGACCTACATTGGCTCCTGGTCCAGCAACACATCGATTTTAAAACTCTCATCCTTGTTTACAAATCCCTCCATGGCCTCTCCCCTCACTATCTCTGTAACCTCCTCCAGCCGTACAACCTGGCTCTTTGACAAAGCTTTTGGTCACCTGTCCCAATATCTCCTCATGTGGTGCCGTGTCAATTTTTTTTGGGTAATGCTTCTGTGAACGTTTACTACATTGAAGACGCTATATGAATGCAAGTTATCCACTTTGGTAGGAAGAATAAAAAAGCAAAATATTATTTAAATGGAGAGAGAGTACAGAATGCTGTGGTACAGAAGGATCTGGGTGTCCTCGTACATGAAACACAAAAGGTTAGCATGCAGGTACAGCAAGTAATTAGGAAGGCAAATCGAATATTGGACTTTATTGCAAGGGGGATGGAGTATAAAAGTAGGGAAGTCTTGCTACAACTGTACAGGGCGTTGGTGAGACCGCACCCGGAGTACTGCGTACAGTTGTGGTCTCCTTATTTAAGGAAGGATATACTTGCATTGGAGGCAGTTCAGAGAAGGTTCACTAGGTTGATTCCTGAGTTGAAGGGGTTGTCTTATGAAGAAAGGTTGAGCAGGTTGGGCCTATACTCATTGGAGTTTAGAAGAATGAGAGGGGATCTTATTGAAACATATAAGATTCGGAGGGGGCTCGACAGGGTGGATGCTGAGAGGATGTTTCCCCTCGTGGGGGAATCTAGAACTAGGGGGCACAGTTTCAGAATAAGGGGCCGCCCATTTAAAATGGAGATGAGGAGGAATTTCTTCTCTCAGAGGGTCGTGAATCTTTGGAATTCTCTACCCCAGAGAGCTGTGGAGGCTGGGTCATTGAATATATTCAAGGTGGAGATAGACAGATTTTTGAAAAACAGGGCAATCAAGGGGTATGGGGAGCGGGCAGGAAAGTGGAGTTGAGGCCAAGATCAGATCAGCCATGATCTTATTGAATGGCGGAGCAGGCTCGAGGGGCCGAATGACCGACTCCTGCTCCTATTTCTTATGTTCTTATGTTGTTGTTGTTAACTGCATAAGGCCGGAACTTGCCGGACCTAGATATGCCATTTCCCAGACTAACTTCCGGCCCCTTCCAGCATGGATTTTCAGCCCCAAGGTCTCAGAGTGCGACTGCCACTGTTTGTTTTCACAGGCTAACACTCAAGGGCACTGCTCTGAATTTTGTTTTTCAGATACAAGCATTGTTCCAAGTGATATTTTACATAGAAAGAATGGCTTGCTGACACCAAATCAGAGTTTTTTTTTTTAAATTGCTGTGCTGCCCTTCTGTAGTCATATGGGGAATGCATTCTTCAATTCCTCTTTCAGCAAGCTGCATAGTGTTACAAGGGAGTAGGACTTGATAATGGCATTGTGCATCATTAGGGAATTTGATTAGTTTACCAATGCCATCTCAATCCTGAGACGTGCTATTGTTTAAGAACACACTCCGCAGCCTGTTATTCTGTATAATGGATGCAAACTTACCTTTGTTTACGATTCAACACTTTCCTTTTTCTTCTCCATCTCGTGATTGAGTAACATGACTTGAACAGACGTGTTAGCGCAGCATGTGATTCGAACAGTGGCGATATCGGGATTTCACTGCATGTTACAGAGGAATATCAGAGCTTCTACAGTACTTGCTTATAATATCACACAATGCACCTTTGTTGCTGGTGCAGCAATTGCACTTTGAAAGAACCACGCTCACAAGAAGTTCTTTATGGCAGTTAAGTGCAATTTGCCAGCCCAGTTCCCAGAATGACCTCTGGCTTTGCCACTTAATGTTCCTGCTGAACACAGCTTTGTGGGTCACAGCGACTCCAGACACAGGGACAGACCTTCGGTAAAATCCAAAAATACACAAACACAAATTGCTGAGAGTGCATGAAAGACAAAGATTGAACGAGCAAAGATATTACTGTGTCATTAAAACTGGGCCTTTAAAATATCTCTCATGCTGCAATTGACTTTTTAATTGGTGCCAATCGAACGCTTTAAATTTAAGGATTCAAACTTGCTTTAAAATCTATTCCATTTCCTGCTTTTTTCCAGTTCTGACAAAAGGTCTTCGACCTGAAACATTTGATCTCGCTCTGTTCCCGCGGGGGTAAGGCTTCCCCGCGATCTCTCACTCCGCTTGTGCTTTTTCAGATCCAGCTCGCACGAACTTGATGTTCCAGACATCAGCTGGGCAGTGCTTGCGTATCCTACCGGCGTAGTGAATTCGTGCGAGCTGTGGGATCACGTGACTCAGTTAGAGCCAATGGCAGCACACCATCTTCCATTCATAAGTTTCACATACGTGCTGTGAAATCTATGAATCTTACACCCCCCCAAAATAACAGCTAAACCTCAATTAAATTTAAAAAAAAACCATCACATTAATAAAATAAGTATAGTTAAATAAATTAACCATTTTAAATAAAAAATTAAATTTTTGAAAAAATTTAAAATCTTTTAAAAAGTTATAAAAATAAACTTACCTGTCTTTAAAGTCTCTAAAAAAGATATACCTGTTAAAAAAAATTCAAAAAAATACTTAATTCACTACTTACCTTGTTAAAAGTGGGTCTTACTCCTCCTTTTTCCATTTCTAAAATCTTCCGTACTTACCTGCGCGTCCAAAGCATGAAGTGCACAGTGTGCGCGCAGCCTGTAGCGCGCACGCGATGCACCGAGGAACCGCCCCCTTTTCAAAAGACCAATTGCCGGTTTTCAGCGCATGTGCAGGGCATGCAGAAAACCGGCAATTGCAGAGGGAATACGCGAGAGTACGCAGTGCGTACTCCCGCGCACCGGGATGAATTTTTGGCCCATTAACTCTGTTTCTCTCTCCACGGATGCTGCCTGGCCTGCTGAGTTTTTCCAGCGTTTTCTGTTGTTATTTTGGATTTCCAGCATCCGCAGTATTTTGCTAGTGCTTTAAATTAAACCTATTTGAAGTGTAAAATCCAGCTTTACCCATTCGCTGCGGAGGGTCTCATCACATTCCAGTGACTGTGTCAGAAGATACTCTACTCTACTGTCAGGTATGGTTGCGCACTGTAAGATAGACCTCTTCAGTCATTGCAGGCCCCAAGAAACAGACAGATCAACCCTCCCATACTTCAGCAAGGCAATAATTCAATTGCTGCTCAAAGACATGAGGGTGAGCTTCTTCCACTCCGCTGCCGGAGAAGGTGTGAGGAAATTCACCCCCATGATGGTTACACAGGAAGTAGCAACATACCCGTGTAACCTCCAATGAATTGCAGGTACTGGATAATGTGCAACACAAGAGGTTTGGGATTTTTTTTTTATTCATTCACAGGATGTGGGTATCGCGGGCAAGGCCAGCATTTATTGCCCATCCCTAGTTGCCCTTGAGAAGGTGGTGGTGAGCCACCGCCTTCTTGAACCGCTGCAGTCCGTGTGGTGAAGGTGCTCCCACAGTGCTGTTAGGGAGGGAGTTGCAGGATTTTGACCCAGCGACGATGAAGGAACGGCCGATATACTTCTAAGTCAGGATGGTGTGTGACTTGGAGGGGAACTTGGAGGTGATGGTGTTCCCATGCCCTTGCTGCCCTTCTCCCTCTAGGTGGTAGAGGTCGCGGGTTTGGGAGGTGCTGCCGAAGAAGCCTTGGCGATTGTGACAAAAGTAATTTTTATTTAGTTTTGATTTGGTAGCTGTTCAGTTAAAAAAATAACTACAATTTAGATTCTGTGCCAAGCTTATTCTGATGTTGCACTTTTTTTTCCCTTTACAGTTTGGCGAGAGAAAGATAATTTAAATTTAAACTGTGTTGTGCGATTTCTTCAGTTTGTATGAGTGACGGAGGTGGGGCGTTCAATATCCAGGGAATTCTGGTAATTCTTTTCTGGGATAGGAAAAAAAGAGCTGTTCTGTTCAAACCAAAGAGTTCGCTCGAAGGATCAATTTGAAAAGGGTCGATCAGTTTGAAACCCCCTGAAAGAAGTTTGAACCTCCAAGAAGCAGTGTCGATTAACTAGCCTTCCACATGGCAAGAACCCAACAAAAAGAATCATTGTAAGTTATTTACAGAGTTAGTTTAGAGTAGCGGGACATGAATTTCCACAGGACCTCGCCCCACCCAACCCCCCAACCATCCAACCACCACCCGATCTTCCATCGTAGTTTTGGCAGGAGATTGGTGGAAGCCCGGGTGAATTGGCGTAAGTGGCCGTAAGCAACCGCTTATGATGATTTCTGCGGGGTTCTGCTGATCTCCCGTCGAAGTTAGGGCCAGAGATTGAAGACCGCGATTACTTGAGGACTTGGGTGTTAAGATATTCTACTATGATCGTATATGATGACTATGGGAGATAGGCTTGAATTTACTCTATTTTTGGTGTAATAGCTCTGTATTCAGAGTGGACGGGGATGGAAATTGGGGTGGAGCATGATTTTGCCGAGTCCTTGTCCCTTGTCCCACCCATCGAAATATTCCATCCCATTTGGCAGCGGGCGCATGGTCTGCAGCAGTTGCGTCATGTGAGGATCTGCTGTATGGAAACTGGCCGACGGAACCACAGGACAAATATTATTGTTACATATGTTTGGACCAGTCCACTAACCCTGCACCTGGGCCCTGCTGTGAGATTCCTCCCCCCTGCACCTACCCCCTCCCCCCCAACTTGAGGGGCGTGACCCAGTTGTACCATCAGTGGCACGAACGACCGGTTAATACTTGCAAATGCTCCGGACCCCAGAGAGTGGGACAGGACCTGGGGCATAAGCCAACAGTGAAAGAAAGTAGCAGATCTGGCTATGAGGAAATTTGGGGCTTATGACTTTTACTGACGTGCTTGTTCGTCTTATGTAAAATAAATTTACTTGATATTTTAAAACATAAAATGAGGTCTGATGCAATGCTCTACCACTTTCAAAGTCTGGAATGAGATCTTATGGAGGCAAAAGGCAAGTCTAGTGACTTTAAGTAATTCCCAGCAGGGTTTGCTGTTTGTTTTCCCAGCTTACCGAATCTCAGGACCAAGGATAGACACTCTCGAATGTACGAACGGTCGGGACTCACCCATGAGAGTAATCTAAGATACAAGAGCTGACAGAATCTATTTTAAGAAGCTTAGAAGAGACCCAAAAATGTAGCAAGGGAGTTTGACTTGACTTGAATTCCTACCTCTTCTCTTCCATGTTCTAAATTTCTATCTCAAGTTAAACATGGAAAGAAATGGAAAGCCCCAACTCTGATGAGCCAGGAGTTTAGTATCTCGTTGGGCATTGTACCATTGGCTGTGGCACAGGCCGGGAAGGTCTCAGGTTCAATTCCTGGTCCGTTCTGTTGGTTGATCTTAACTGGATCCGTAATGTCCCCTGGGCTGGAGAGGAGAAAAATGAACACGGGTTTCTGCTCTGAACCACAACAACAGCAACAACTTGTATTTATATAGCGCCTTTAACGTAGTAAAATGTCCCAAGGCACTGCACAGGAGTATTTTAAGACAAAAAGTTTGACACCAAGCCACATAAGGATAAATTAGGGCAGGTGACCAAAAGCTTGGTCAAAGAGGTAGGTTTTAAGCAGCGTCTTAAAGGAGGAAAGAGAGGTAGCGAGGTGAAGAGGTTTAGGCAGGGATTCCAGAGCTTAGGGCCTAGGCAACAGAAGGCACGGCCACCAAAGGTTGAGTGATTATAATCAGGGATGCTCAAGAGGGCAGAATTAGAGGAGCGCAGATATCTCGGGGGGTTGTGGGGCTGAAGGAGATTACAGAGATAGGGAGGGGCGAGGCCATGGAGGGATTTGAAAACAAGGATGAGAATTTTGAAATCGAGGCACTGGTTAACCGGGAGCTAATGTAGGTCAGCGAGCACAGGGGTGATGGGCGAACGGGACTCGGTGCGAGTTAGGACACGGGCAACCGAGTTTTAGAACCACTGTCCAGTGATTGCTGCTGGAAAGTGTGTGTGTGCACATTTGTCTGGAGGTCTTGTGACAACGTGATCAAGCTTAGTGTGATGCCTTTGACAGTCGAATAGCTTACAGACCCCGGCTCTCTAGGGAGAATGGCCACTTGGACAGTTGGCTGTAGAACTGCAGCCCAACAAGGAAGGATGTGATTGCATTGGAGAGGGTGCAGAGGAGATTCACCAGGATGTTACCTGGGCTGGAGCGCTTCAGCTATGAAGAGAGACTGGACAGGCTGGGGTTGTTTTCCTTGGAGCAGAGAAGGCTGAGGGGGGACCTGATTGAGGTGTACAAAATTATGAGGGGCATAGATAGGGTAGATAGAAAGGAACTTTTCCCCTTAGTAGAGGGGTCAATAACCAGGGGGCATAGTTTCAAGGTAAGGGGCAGGAGGTTTAGAGGGGATTTGAGGAAAAACTTTTTCACCCAGAGGGTGGTTGGAATCTGGAACTCACTGCCTGAAAGGGTGGTACAGGCAGGAACCCTCACAACATTCAAGAAGCATTTAGATGAGCAATTGAAACGCCATAGCATACAAGGCTACGGACGAAGTGCTGGAAAATGGGATTAGAATAGACAGGGCTTGATGGCCGGCGCGGACACGATGGGCCGAAGGGCCTCTTTCTGAGCTGTATAAGGGTCAATGCCTGGAAGAGAAAAGTGGAAGAGAAAGTGTTGCCAGCCTTTTAAACCTATGGCTAGTATATCAGGTTTAGTCAAGTTACCAGGGTCTGCCAATACAAAATAAAATCATCTTTATAATCATCTCCTGTTTGCAGAAACTGTCTACTGACTAGCTCAAAAAGTACCGCCATCTTAAAGTATTTAACCTGACTGTGCTCAAATGCTCCAATTGTAATGAATTAACAATTTAGCAAATCCTGCAGGTTTACATATCAGTTGCTGCCACATGTGAAACCCTCCCCTCCCCCCTCCCCCACTTCAGGAACTGGTGGTATAAACACCCCACTGACAACAATTCAAAAGCGACTTTAAATTCCGGATAAAACTGCGGCTGCTGGGAATCCGAGTGAAAACCGAAAATTGCTGGAAACGCTTGGCAGGCCAGGCAGCGTCTGGAAAGCAAAGGAAATGGCTCAGGCATAACCCTTCATCAGAAGTGCCTGTGAGAGCAGGGCCCAGCACATACGCCATCAGACACGAGAAGGGAGAGAGACAGCAATGAAGGTGAACAGGGTAAAAAGAGACAAACAACAGTGGCGTCACAGGGAACAGCAGAGCTTCTTCAAGGTGGGCATTTCTGGAAGGGGAGCGGCGGAGAATTAAACAAGAAATCAAAATCCTGCAGATGCTGGAAATCTGAAAAGTCTGGAAATCAGATCTGATGAAGGGTTGTGCCTGAAACATCAACATCTTCCCCTTTCTTTACGGATGCTGCCTGACTTGCTAAGCATTTCCAGCATTTTCTGTTTTCATTTTAAATTCCTGATGCGGAGAATGATCTTGGCTTTTTAACCCCCTCAAAGACAATGATATCCTTCTTATGGTTAGGTGACCAAAACTGCACCTTATTGCTTCTGCACTCTATTTGACAGATTTCGGGTTGGTCAGAAAAAGTATGACCTTGAAAATCTGCTGGGAGTGTGGCGGGGGGGGGTGGGGCGGGTGGGGCGGGAGGGGTGCGCAGAAAATTGGCCAAGACCCAGATGTGCCAGGCCTTGTCCCAGACCTTCCCTGCCCCAAACATGGCCCATGACATCTGAGGGGATGGGGCTAGGGGTTGGGAGGAAATTCCTACACTGGGAATTTTCTTGGCCTTGGCCTCACTAATGCTGAGCAACCCGGATGCTGAGATGAACCCGTTGCGCAGGTCAACTTAATAGTAGCTATGGGGCACACCTAGGTGACCTCTCTTGACCCTGGATACCCTGCTGAGATCAGGAGCAGGCGTCACCAGCGCCCACTCTGCTGCACTTCGGGCCCATGGATTTATGAGACCTATGTAGGTGTCAGCTGTGGCTCAGTGGGCAGCACGCTTCCCTCGCGAGTCAGAAGGTCGTGGCTTCAAGTCCCACTCCAGGGACTTGAGCACATAAAGCTAGGCTGACACTCTCCCAGTGCAGTGCTGAGGGAGTGCTGCACTGTCGGAGGTGCCGTCTTTCTGATGAGACGTTAAACCGAGGCCCCGTCTGCCCTCTAAGGTGGACGTAAAAGATCCCACGGCACTATTTCGAAGAAGAGCAGAGGAGTTCTCCCCGGTGTCCTGGCCAATATTTATCCCTCACCCAATGTTATTAAAACAGATTTTTTCACCATTATCTCATTGCTGTTTCTGGGACCTTGTGCAAATTGGCTGCCCTGTTTCCTACATTACAACAGTGACTACACTTCAAAAATACTTAATTGGCTGTAAAGTGGTGTGGGATGTCGTGAGGTTATGAAAGGTGCTATATAAATGCCAGTTCTCTAAGTTTTCTATGTTCAGACTATGCAAGAGTAGGAATAGACTGGATTGTAGGCAGTTCTTCTTACCCCAGAGAGTAGTGAGCCACATTGCCAGCTGGTGTGGGGGGGGGCGGGTGCTGACTCTCTGTATGCCTTCAAGAGGGAGCTGGACCGATTCTTGACACGGGCAGAGTTCGCATCATGTGGAAAGTAAGTGTCTTTATTGATAACACTTGGCCCACGTGAGTTTCTGGACCAGTTTCGATCACCTGTGGGGGTCAGAGAAGAATTTTCCAGACTATTTTACATCTTATTAGCCCTTGGATTTTTTCTCTTAGGAAGTGTTTAGTTTTTGCTGGTCTGGCCACCATGGTGTGGGGCGGGGCAGGCTTGCTGGAGCAGCTGGTCTTTTCCTGCCTGTCAATTTCGTATGTTCATATCTACCTCTGATGTGTTGCAACCAGCTCACACTGCAGGCAAATACAGAATCCATGCAGAATGCAGAACTTATGGACCTCAAGCGCTGGTTAGGCCACAGCTGAAGTATTGCGTCCAGTTCTGGTCACCACACTTTAGAAAGGATGTGAAGGCCCTTGAGAGGGTGCAGAGGAGATTTGCCAGAATGGTTCCGGGGATGGGGGATCTTAGCTACAAGGACAGGTTGGAGAAGCTGGATTTGTTTTCATTAGAGCAAAGGAGGTTGAGGGGTGATTTGATAGAGGTGTACAAGATTATGATGGGTTTGGATAGGCTAGACGGGGAAAGGCTGTTCCCACTAGTTGATGGTACAAGGACTAGGGGACACAGATTTAAGGTTTTGGGCAAGAGATACAGGGGGGATGTGAGGAAAAACTTTTTTATGCAGCGAGTGGTGAGGACCTGGAACTCGCTGCCGATGGAAGTGGTGGAAGCGGAGACATTCAATGTTTTCAAGGGGAGACTGGATAGGCACTTGAGGGAAATAAACTTGCAGGGCTACGGGGATAGAGCGGGGGAATGGGACTGACTGGATTGCTCTGCAGAGAGCCGGCGCGGACTCGATGGGCCGAATGGCCTCCTTCTGTGCCGTTATGACTCTATGACTCTATGACCTCAAGTCGCTTGGTTTGTGCACAAACGTGACAAGAATGCAATGTGCATTCATTCACACTTTGCTATTTAAATCATAGTAGATATGTAACGTGAAAATTAGACCCTTTTTGAACCTCAACAAAAAATGAACTCAGGTCAAGTGGATCTAGGCACGATTTATTAAGATCTATCCAGCCACCTCTTTTGGTAGTTGTTTGTGCATAGACCGATATAAAATCAATTAGCTTCATATGTAAAATAAAGAAAGACTTGCATTTCTATAGCGCCTTTCACGACCACCAGACATCCAAAATGCTTTACAGCCAATGAAGTACTGAAAAGAGCTTTGAGACGTCCTGTGGTCATGAAAGGCGCTATAGAAATACAAGTCTTTCTTTATTTCTAATATCGCCTTGAGTAATCACTAAACTTGTGCTTTTATATATAATTCAGAAGAAAGGTTTGCCTGGTGCAGTGCGTCAGCCCACTGGTCTTTCACCTTTAGTGCACTGGTGGAAATCCAGCTCGGTATGATGGGATGCAAAGTTCGTCCGTCTGTTGGTGAAATGATTTCGGGCAGTCTCTACCCAGGACTTAGTGGGCAAAACAGGTGTTAAAGTGATAATCCCACTTCGAGATGCAAGGGAATGACTGGAAACGGAAATGGAAAACGCCACACTGGTACGGCCGGAACAGCTTTTTTGGAGGTTAAGACGCAAGCAGGTTGTTGGGGGGGGAGAATCAGAGGAGCTTGACTTTACAGGTAACCGTGCTGTGTTGTGCCTGTCCTGGGAGTCTTTGATCCTGGCTGCCTGAGATAGGAAAGGGTTTATTTTCCAGCATTTACTAAAGGAAAAAAAAAGTACGAAGCAAAATAACACACTCTGTGTTGCTTTCCAAGTTGGTAACAAATCTGAAGGTTACGTTGACACTACTAGCTCCCCAGGTGGCTCTGCTGGCTTAGCCAAGCCATTAATAACATGAAGGTCCCAAGTTTGATTCCTGGGCTCCGATAACTTATGTTTCTCTGCCAGGATAGTAGCAGAGGTACTACAGCTGGTCTCAGTGACCCCGGCTTAGGGACAGGAAGTCAGCCCGCAGCATTTATGTGTAGATATTAGGATTAGGCTTAGCTATGATTCCCTGATTCCTCGGTAGAATAACCTGCTGATGCTCACTCACAATCTAGACCCACACATGAAGAATGGCCAATCGGGAGGGTGTAGACCGTCGCTCAGAGAATTGTGCCCCAGCAAGAAATCAGGAAATGAGGAGGAGAGAAAAGAAGATGGCAGAACAATCAAGAAGAAGGCGAAACAACGTGATATTATTAAACAAATCGATTTTTGCTTTCAAAGTTTCCAATGTCATCTGAACCCCTTGGTGTGTTACTGACATGTAGTATGTTACAGACCCTTTAGGTGCAACAGTACACGCCTAAATTGTTTTACACAGTTAAAGTTATTCACCGCTTTCTCGTGTTAATCAAGTGGCAATGGAGAAGTAATCAATAATGGGGGGTGGGGGGCAGCAGTTTTACCACAACAAAGCCTTAAACTCAGGCAATAAGCATAAAGGATCCTGCGATTACTTCTACAGATCAAAGCATCTAACCAAGTGACAAAATAAGCTAAAATTTCTCTCAGGATGTTTGTCGTTGGAGCTCATCCGCTCTGGATCTGGCTCTTGGTGGTGCCTTCCTCTGCAGCAGTTTGAGTGTTTCCAGCTGCTCGCGTTGAACGGCCTCAACTTCCTGGCTGAACACTTGCCAGTTGTTCTTAATTTTACTCTATGTTTTGCTGCTGGAAGGATGTGGGCGATGATTTACTCAGCATGTCCAATTGACTGTACTCGTCTGAGTAGGGCCTGCTTCCCATGCATTTGAGGTCACCAGTGTATATGTAGGTAGCGGGCCAATCAAAACACTGAACGGCAGGGGAAAAAAAGGCATAAAAAGGCTAACTAAGCGAAATGACTGCAGGAATGCAGTCTTCAGATCAACACATTTTTTGCGCGGTTTCGTTGAACTTAGAATATGTTGGGCTTGATGTATTTTTATGTTCTGATATTAATATACACTTTATTTAATTCTCTAATTCTGCATTTATTTATTGGGTTTTGTTGGTCAAATTTGGGTTCCCCTTACTGCTTCTTTTCTGAGAGAATTGACTCATGCTGTGGAACGCCCATGAAAGTGGTAACCTTCCCATATCTCGTCCTATGCTTTCACTTCTTTAACCCTCTGACCTTCCACCTCCCTTCTCAATTGGGAGCTTTCCCCTTCTTTCTTCTTGGTGTGTTGTTATGATTATTTATCCCAAGGCTTACTGGAATTCCTGGCTGCCTCATGATTTCAGCATCGGGCAACCTGTTTCACCTCAGTACTGCCTATACATAGATACAAGGTCAATAGGGGATGGATGGCGTGCCTTGCTATCTCTGTGACTGATGCTAGCTCTGGCATCACGAGCTCTGCTGAAATGGGTTCTGTGTTGGGCCTTTTTGAAGACCCCCAAAATATTACAGAATAAAGGTGATTGATCTCAAAGGGGATGGTCATCCAAAACTCGGCCGCCCGTCTCCTAACTCGCACCAAGTCCCGTTCGCCCATCTCCCCTGTGCTCGCTGACCTACATTGGCTCTCGGTTAAGCAGCGCCTCGATTTCAAAATTCTCATCCTTGTTTTCAAATCCCTCCATGGCCTCGCCCCTCCCTATCTCTGTAATCTCCTTCAGCCCCACAACCCCCCGAGATATCTGCGCTCCTCTAATTCTGCCCTCTTGAGCATCCCTCATTATAATCGCTCCACCATTGGTGGCCGTGCCTTCTGTTGCCTAGGCCCTAAGCTCTGGAATTCCCTGCCTAAATCTCTCCGCCTCGCTACCTCTCTTTCCTCCTTTAAGCCGCTCCTTAAAACCTACCTCTTTGACCAAGCTTTTGGTCACCTGCCCTAATTTATCCTCATGTGGCTCGGTGTCAAATCTTTTGTCTTAAAATACTCCTGTGCAGCGCCTTGGGACGTTTTACTACGTTAAAGGCGCTATATAAATACAAGTTGTTGTTGTTGTTGAATTCAGGCCCTGGTTTCCCTGAGGAGAATACACCCAAAAAAATTGCCTGTTGCTCATTAACTCTCTCCATCAGAGCAGCAGGGTGTCGCTCCGATTTTCTGCTGGTAACTCGGGCAGGCAACTCAGCTGTGCCCGTACAGGTGCAGGACTGCCCATCCCGAATATTAAAACCAACCTGTTCTGGGATTTTGGTGCCTCGTTTAGCTGACTGTCCTGTCAACAACCAGAAGTTCTGCTTTGCCACTCTTTAGCAGTTTCAGGTCCTTAAGATGAAAAAGCTCCACCCGACGAATCTTTTTCCCCCCCGTCACTTCCCAGTTTTTAACGTGATATTTGAACCCATAATTGTTATGAACAAATTATCTGGATTGATTTTCTATATTATCTAAATACTCATGAAAACTTCAATCAGATCACCGCGAGGTGCCCCCCTTCGCGCTGAGAGCAAACCCAGCTTCTATAACCTTTCCTCATAACTTAAATTCCTGATCTGTGGAATCATCTTTGTTGCTGCACTCTCCATCCTCCAAAAAGGCAACAATATCTTTCCTATGATAAAGGCGACTTGAAATGCTACTTCCAAATTTAGTGAACTTTCGGACCCACCTTCTTTATGATTGATGGTTGGAAGTCATTTGGGCCGGGATTCTGGGTCTACCTCAACCTCTTTAGAACCATGTCCCTCATTATTTGCATGCTGTCCTGCTCTTCCTGTTCTGATCCTGAAAATCTGGTATGTGACTTCAGCAACATCCCCCCCTCCTCTACTTGGGTACAGTCAGATGTGAACGAACTGACTAATATTAACCCCTCAACCAACATCCATTTAAAACAGATTATCCGGCCATGATCTCATTGCTGTTTGTGGGATCTTGCTATGCGAAATTGGCTGCCGCGTTTCCTACATTTGCAACAGTGACTACACTTCAAAAAGTACGTCATTGGCTGTAAAACGCTTTGTGACGTCCCGAGGTCACAATAGGGTCGATGTAAATGCAAGTTTGTTCGTCGTTCGTAATGCCGCTACTATCTCTTTGTTGTCTGGAGTCCAGCTTCACAGTATTATGTTTAAGTGGGGCCAATACCGTATTTTCCTTGTTGAAGTAACATTTTTTTTTTGATGGTCAGTGCTGAGTTAGCTGATCTTGGGCAGGGTGAGCAGTTTGATTGCTGCAATTGGCTTCTGTGCACCTGGATTAGGACGAAGAGAAAAAAAAAAATCTGTGTTCCCTCTTCCGATCAATGTCCAGGGACTCGTTGAAAAGTGCACGTGTGCGATGTTGGCCGAGGACAGGATTGGTTGCGGTACTTTGTAAGGTTGAACAGCCTGCCAACGCTCACAGTCTAGGCTCACACATGAAGAATGATTACTTAGTCAAGATACAGGAAGACTGTGAGTACCGTAGGAGCTTTACTGGGTCTGTTGTAGACTAATTGATAGAGATTGATTGCTATGATTGGTCAATAACTCCATTATCATTGTATCGTGTGATTACCAGGATGGTAGAAGATGAATTAAAAGCAACTTGGTCTTTTTTTGCCTAGCAATTCCTACGGTCCTTGCAAGAGTCAGCGTGTAGGGAGGGGAAGGGAAAAAATTGGAACAGTCTATAAGGCGCCCACTGTTATTATTCCCATATATTAAGCTGATAGTCTCCCTCACTGGTCGAATGTACTATGGGTCCTGGGCAAGGCTATTGATCAATGTTTGCATCATCTTTACTTACAGCTGCCTTTCCTACTGAGATTAATTTAAAAAAACTTCATCGCAGAACTTTAATTAGTTTTAATAGTTTCAGCATGCAGTCTCCATCTACCCCCAAAATTTCCTTTTTAAACCATATGTGAGCTGTTTAAAACAAATTACAAAATTGATCCATTTAACCTAAACAGTGTATTTCAGTGCTCCTGCACACTGCTGCTGCTGCTGATATAATCCTGCAGCGTTATGTAAGATCCTGGAAATGATCAAGAAATACTGAGGAGGATCTTTATGAAAAGCTATAGTACATTGTCCTTGCAATGTTTTGAAAAGGATGATTTCATAAAAATGTCACAGATGTCTTCACTGTGGATGTATGAACCAAACAACATTTTTGGCGGATTAAAATTAATACTAGAGTCATCGGGGGAAAAATTCAGTTGGTTGTGCCTCCCGTTAGCGCCTTAAGAGGGCGCTAATGGGGCACAAAGCATCTAGCGCCCAGGCGCGGCGAGGTTTGCGCCGCTCGCGAAATTAACTAGACATTTTGCGGCGGCGCTAAACACTACCGCCACGATCTCCTGCGCCGGCAGATCATGACGTCACTCGAGTGCGCAACGCCCCGGTATCGCCCCGGAGCGGATATTGAGTGGCGCCCCCTGCCTTACCGCCTGACGCTAGCAACGACAGGTTGAGGGGAGCATTCTGCAGTCATGAAGGGAAAGGGGGAGCGCTATTTAAAGGTGACCGCTTCCTGCCTTTTATTGTTGGTGCCATTTTTGAACTACGCATTCTGAGAGAGAGAGGGAGAGACTTCTGAAGAGATTCAACGTTGTGTGAAGGAGTTTTGGGTACTGAGCAGCACTTTGCAGGTTCATTTTGATTTGCCATTCCTTGTATCGATTTAGAAGAGACTGTGGGGGCTGCACTCTGAGCTCTTTGCCTGGTACTCTCCATTGTTCTTTCCAGCAGATTTGATGTACAGGTCTCTCCAGGCCGAGATTCAAGGCTGCAATGAGCAGGATGTGGATGGAAAGCAAGATTAACCATCCCCTTTAAGAACTGGCCCGTGCCATTCTGTGTGTGTTCCATTGCTGACTGACATTACATGAGCTTCGGCAGCGCTCTGAGGTAGTGCCTCGCTCCTCGGCCTTTGCGCCTTAAGACAGGTGTGAAGCGCCTGATGTAGCGCTGCAATCACCTCCAGGGGCAATAAAAGTCAAGTTTGCAGTCGGAGGCGATAATTAGCGCCAGGCGCTAATCTTTGCGCCCAGCCGATAATTGCGCCCCAAATGGGGCGATACTGAATTTCTCCCCCATAGAGTCATAACGGCACAGAAGGAGGCCATTCGGCCCATCGAGTCCGTGCCGGCTCTCTGTGGAGCAATTCAGTCAGTCCCATTCCCCCGCTCTATCCCCGTAGCCCTGCAAGTTTATTTCCCTCAAGTGCCTATCCAGTCTCCCCTTGAAAACATTGAGTGTCTCCGCTTCCACCACTTCCGTCGGCAGCGAGTTCCAGGTCCTCACCACTCGCTGCATAAAAAAGTTTTTCCTCACATGCCCCCTGTATCTCTTGCCCTAAACCATAAATCTGTGTCCGCTAGTTCTTGTACCATCAAGTGGGAACAGCCTTTCCCCGTCTAGCCTATCCAAACCCGTCATAATCTTGTACACCTCTATCAAATCACCCCTCAACCTCCTTTGCTCTAATGAAAACAAATCCAGCTTCTCCAACCTGTCCTTGTAGCTAAGATCCCCCCATCCCCGGAACCACTCTAGTAAATCACCTCTGCACCCTCTCAAGTGCCTTCACATCCTTCCTAAAGTGCGGTGACCAGAACTGGACGCAATCTTCTTCTTAGGCAGTCCCTCGGAACCGAGGATGACTTCCTTCCACACTAAAAATGAGTTCTCAGGTGACTGATGAGTCCAATGTGGGACCTACAGTCTCTGTTACAGGTGGGGCAGACGGTGGTTGAAGGGACGGGTGGGTGGGGTGCTTGGGTTGACGTGCGTGCCTTCCGCTGTTTGCGCTTGGCTTCCGCTTGCTCCCAGCAAAGAGACTCGAGGTGTTCGGCGCCTTCTCGGATGCTTCTCCTCCACTTTGTGCAGTCTTGGGCCAGGGATTCCCAGGTGTCGGTGGGGATGTTGCACTTTTTCAAGGAGGCTTTGAGCGTGTCCTTGAAGCGTTTCCTCTGCCCACCTGGGGCTCTCTTGCCGTGTCGGAGCTCTGAGTAGAGCGCTTGTTTTGGGAGTCTCATATCGGGCATGCGGACGATGTGGCTGTCCATCGGAGCTGATCGAGCGTGGTCAAAGCTTCGATGCTGGGGATGTTGGCCTGAGCGAGAACACTGACGTTGGTGCACCTATCCTGCCAATGGATTTGCAGGATCTTGCAGAGGCAGCGTTGGTGGTACCTCTCCAGTGCTTTGAGGTGCCTGCTGTACAAGATCCATGTCTCTGAAGCATACAGGAGGGCGGGTATCACTACTGCACTGTAGACCATGAGCTTGGTGCTGGGTTTGAGGTCCTGGTCTTCAAACACTCTGTTCCTCAGGTGACCGAAGGCTGCACAGGCACACTGAAGGCGGTGTTGGACTTCGTCATCGACGTCTGCTCTTGTTGACGGTAGGTTCCTGAGGTATGGAAAGTGGTTCACATTGTCCAAGGCCTCGTCGTGGATTTTGATAATCGGGGGGCAGTACTGTGTGGTGGGGCAGGTTGATAGAGGACCTTTGTCTTACGGATGTTTAGTGTAAGGCCCATGCTCTCGTACGCTTCGGTGAAGGTGTTGATGATGGTTTGGAGTTCAGCCTCAGAGTGTGTGCAGACGCAAGCGTCGTCTGCATACTGTAATTCAATGACAGAGGATGGGACGACCTTGGATCTGGACTGGAGGCAACGGAGGTTGAACAGTTTCCCGTTTGTTCTGTAGATTAGCTCCACTCCAGCGGGGAGCTTACTGAGGGGGAGATGGAGCATTGCAGCAAGGAAGATCGAGAAGAGCGTTGGTGCGATGACACAGCCTTGCTTGACCCCGGTTAGTACGTGAATTGGGTCTGTGGTGGATCCGTTGGTCAGGATCACGGCTTGCATGTCGTCGTGAAGCAGGCGGAGGATGGTGACAAACTTTTGAGGGCAGCCGAATTTGAGGAGGACACTCCATAATCCCTCATGGTTGATGGTGTCGAAGGCCTTTGTGAGGTCAAAGAAGGCCATGTACAGCGGTTGGTGCTTTTCCCTGCATTTCTCTTATAGTTGACGCGCGGTGAAGATCATGTCCATTGTGCCCCTTAGCGGGCGGAATCCGCATTGCGACTCTGGGAGGAGCTCGTCAGCCACTGGCAGAAGGTGATTGAGGAGGATTCTTGCGATGACTTTCCCTGTGGCAGATAGCAGGGAAACTCCTCGTAATTACCGCAATCGGACTTGTCACCTTTCTTGAAGATGGTCACGATTACGGCGTCTCTGATATCCCCTGGCATGCTCTCCTCCTTCCAAATAAGAGAAATGAGTTCATGTATTCATGCCAATAGTGCTTCTCCGCCATGTTTTAGTGCCTCGGCGGAGATTCCATCTGCTCCTGAGGCCTTGTTGTTCTTCAGTTGTCGGATGGCCTTTTCAACCTCATGCCGGGCTGGGGTTGTGCTGAGATGGTGGCGGGTAGCATGCTGGGAGATGGAGTTGAGGACACTCGCATCGAAGACAGAGTCTCGATTAAGTAGATCTTCGAAGTGCTCCTTCCAGCGGGCACTGACTACCTCTCTGTCCTTGATGAGTACCTCTCCGTTCTAGGCCCGCAGTGGGGTAGGACCTTGGGTGCTTGGGCTGTAGGTGGTCTTGACTGCGCTAAAGAATCCACGCACGTCGTGGTTCTTGGCTAGCTGCTGGATCTCCTGCGCTTCCTCCACCCACCATCTGTTCTTTAGGTCGCGAGTTTTTTGTCGGACCTTGGCCTTCAGGCGTCTGTAGAGCTGCTTTCTTGCTCTCAAGTTCTGTTGCTGTTTCCAGATCAGGAATGCCTTGCGCTTGCGACTTATTAGCTCCTGAATCTCCTGGTCGTTCTCATTGAACCAGTCTTGGTGTTTCCTGGTCAAGTGACCGAGCGTCTCTTCACAGATGCTGATTATGGAGGCCTTGAGTGCAGACCAGGCGCTGTGGACACTCTGTGTCTCTGAATCACTGGGAGTCGTCAGGTTGGTTGTGAGGCGCAGGCTGAATAGGGCCTTCTTAGCAGGGTCTTTGAGTGCTCCAGCGTTGATTTTCCTGCGGCATTGCTTCTGTTGCCGCCGCTGTTTTGGGGCTACATTGATGGAGATGACAGAGCGGATTAGGCGGTGGTCTGTCCAGCAGTCGTCAGCTCCTGTCATGGCGCGGGTGATGCGGACGTCCTTGCAGTCCCTCGCTCGGACGATGACGTAGTCCAGAAGATGCCAGTGCTTGGAGCGAGGGTGTTGCCATGAAGCCTTGTACTTGTCTCTCTGACGGAACAAGGTGCTGGTTAGACCAATTTGTTCGCCTCCCTTTCCCAGGGATACCATGCCAATTGTAACATCCGGGAACAGACTAGCGTAATTCCTATCATTACATGGCTCATTATGTGGTGCTTTTATCCGCTGAACCTACAGAGTGAGATCAGAGAGAAATATTTCCTGCAATCAACAAAGTATCCTGGGATGCCTTGTTTAAAATGAGATATTTTGGGTGTTTTTATTGTACTGAAAGGGGGAAGATTTCCTCTGTGCACCATGTGCACCAAAATCAGAAACACATTTATATCAAATGTGTTTATTATTTTGCTATACATAGTGAGCAGAAGAAATTTTCCCTCAGAATCTTTGTAAGGAAATGCTTTATTCCAGACCTGTAGGTGTCTGTATCCAGTAGTCCATGATTATCACTGGTATAATCATTGTCCTCTTTTGTCAATCTTCTCGTAGAATCCTAGAATCATAGAAATTTACAGCACAGAAGGAGGCCATTCGGCTCATCTTGTCCGTGCCGGCTGACAAAGAGCTGTCCAGCCTAATCCCACTTTCCAGCACTTGGTCCGTAGCCCTGTAGGTTACGGCACTTCAAGTGCACATCCAAGTACTTTTTAAATGTGATGAGGGTTTCTGCCTCTACCACCCTTTCTGGCAGTGAGTTCCAGACCCCACCACCCTCTGGGTGAAAAAAGTTCTCCTCAAATCCCCTCTAAACCTCCTACCAATTACTTTAAATCTATGCCCCCTGGTTATTGACCCCATCTGCTAAGGGAAATAAATCTACTCTATCTAGGCTCCTTCTGACCCCTTCTTTTCTGAAAGAACATAAGAACATAAGAAATAGGAGCAGGAGTAGACCAATCGGCCCCTCGAGCCTGCTCCGCCATTCAATGAGATCATGGCTGATCTGATCCAACCTCAACTCTAAAGAACACAAGAAGTAGGAGCAGGACCAGGCCACTCGGCCCCTGGGCCCGCTCCGCCACCCACAGGGCCTTGACCGATCCGAACTCAAACTCATGTCCAATTTCCAGCCCGCTCCCCGTAACCCCTGATTCCCTTTACTTCTAGGAAACGGTCTATTTCTGTTTTAAATTTATTTAATGAAGTAGCTTCCACAGCTTCCTGGAGTAGCAAATTCCACAGACCCACTACCCTCTGAGTGAAAAAGTTTCTCCTCATCTCAGTTTTGAAAGAGGAGCCCCTTATTCTAAGATTATGTCCCCTAGTTCTAGTTTCACCCATCATTGGGAACATCCTCACCGCGTCCACCCGATCAAGCCCCTTCACAATCTTATATGTTTCAATAAGATCGCCTCTCATTCTTCTGAACTCCAATGAGTAGAGTCCCAATCTACTCAACCTCTCCTCGTATGTCCACCCCCTCATCCCCGGAATTAACCGAGTGAACCTTCTTTGTACTGCCTCGAGAGCAAGTATGTCTTTTCTTAAGTATGGACACCAAAACTGTATGCAGTACTCCAGGTGCGGTCTCACCAATACCCTATACAACTGCAGCAATACCTCCCTGTTTTTATATTCTATCCCCCTAGCAATAAAAGCCAACATTCCATTGGCTTTCTTGATCACCTGCTGCACCTGCATACTAACTTTTTGATTTTCTTGCACCAAGACCCCCAGATCCCTTTGTACTGCAGTACTTTCCAGTTTCTCGCCATTAAGATAATAACTTGCTCTCTGATTTTTCCTGCCAAAGTGCATAACCTCACATTTTCCAATATTGTATTGCATCTGCCAAATCTCTGCCCACTCACTCAGCCTGTCTATATCCCCTTGTAGGTTTTTTATGTCCTCCTCACTCTCTACTTTCCCTCCCATCTTTGTATCATCTGCAAACTTTGATATGTTACACTCGGTCCCCTCCTCCAAATCGTTAATATAGATTGTAAAGAGTTGGGGACCCAGCACCGACCCCTGCGGAACACCACTGGCTACTGGTTGCCAGTCCGAGAATGAACCATTTATCCCAACTCTCTGCTTCCTGTTAGATAACCAATCCTCCACCCATGCCAGAATATTACCCCCAATCCAGTGATTTTTTATCTTGAGTAATAATCTTTTATGTGGCACCTTGTCGAATGCCTTCTGGAAGTCTAAATACACTACATCCACTGGTTCCCCTTTATCCACCCTGTACGTTATGTCCTCAAAGAACTCGAGCAAATTTGTCAGACATGACTTCCCCTTCATAAAGCCATGCTGACTTTGTCCTATTAAATTATGTTTATCTAAATGTTCCGTTACTGTCTCCTTAATAATAGACTCCAAAATTTTACCCACCACAGATGTTAGGCTAACTGGTCTATAATTTCCAGCCTTCTGCCTACAACCCTTTTTAAATAAGGGTGTTACATTAGCAGTTTTCCAATCTGCCGGGACCTTTGCTGAGTTCAGGGAGTTTTAGAAAATTATTACCAAAGCATCCACAATTCCTACTGCCACTTCCCTCAAGACCCTAGGATGTAAGCCATCAGGTCCAGGGGATTTATCCGCCTTGAGTCCCATTATTTTACTGAGTACCAATTCCTTAGTGATTTTAATCGTATTTAGCTCCTCCCCCACTAGAGCCCCCTGTTTGTCCAGTGTTGGGATATTCTTAGTGTCCTCTACCGTAAAGACTGAAACAAAATATTTGTTCAGCATTTTTGCCATCTCCATGTTTCCCACCATTAATTTCCCGGTCTCATCCTCTAAGGGACCTACGTTTGCCTTAACCACCCTTTTTCTTTTAATATAACTATAGAAACTCTTGCTATCTGTTTTTATATTTTTTGCTAATTTATTTTCATAGTCTATTTTCCCTTTCTTAATCAATCCTTTCGTTACTTTTTGTTGTCTTTTGAAGACTTCCCAATCTTCTATCCTCCCACTAACTTTGGCTACCTTATATGTCCTTGTTTTTAGTTGGATACTTTCTTTAATTTCTTTACTTAGCCATGGATGGCTGTCATTTCTTTTACACCCTTTTTTCCTCAGTGGAATATATTTATTTTGAAAGTTGTAAAATAACTCCTTGAATGAACACCACTGCTCATGTACCGTCTTACCCTTTAATCTATTTTCCCAGTCCACTTTAATCAATTCTGCTCTCATGCCATCATAGTCTCCTTTATTCAAGCTCAGTATGCTTGTTTGAGAACCAACCTTCTCACCCTCTAATTGGATATGGAATTCAACCATGTTATGGTCACTCATTCCAAGGGGATCCTTAACTAGGACATTATTAATTAATCCAGACTCATTACACAGTACCAGGTCCAAGGTTGCTTGCCCCCTTGTAGGATCAGTTACATACTGCTCAAGAAATCCATCCCTAAGACACTCAATAAACTCTTCCTCAAGGCTGCCCTGCCCAATTTGATTTGTCCAGTTAATATGATAGTTAAAATCCCCCATAATTATAGCTGTTCCCTTATTACATGCCCAACTATTTCCTGATTAATACTTCTTCCAACAGAGTTGCAACTGTTAGGAGGCCTATATACTACGCCCACCAATGTTTTTTTCCCCTTATTATTCCTTATCTCCACCCAAACTGTTTCATTATCCTGATCTTTTGACCCAATATCATTTCTCTGTATTACAGTGATTCCTTCCTTTATTAACATAGCCACCCCCCCCCTCCCCTTCCTTCCTGCCTGTCCTTCCTGATTGTTAAATACCCTGGCATATTTAATTCCCAGACGTTGTCACCCTGCAGCCATGTTTCTGTAATGGCCACAAGATCATACCCATACATAGTTATTTGTGCCGTTAACTCGTCAATTTTGTTACGAATGCTACGTGCATTCAGATAAAGAACTTTCCAATGTGTTTTGCGACACTTACTTCCTGCTTTTTCCTTATTTAACACTTTACCTTTTACTCCATACCTTCTGTCCCTTCCTGACATGCTTTCCTCTGTCTCCCTGCTCAGGTCCCCATCCCCCTGCCACATTAGTTTAAATCCTCCCCAACAGCACTAGCAAACACTCCCCCTAGGACAGCGGTCCCGGCCCTGCCCAGGTGCAGACTGTCCGGTTTGTACTGGTCCCACCTCCCCCAGAACCGGTTCCAATGTCCCAGGAATTTGAATCCCTCCCCCTTGCACCATTCCTCTAGCCACGTATTCATTTGAAATATCCTCCTATTTCTACTCTGACTAGCACGTGGCACTGGTAGCAATCCTGAGATTACTACCTTTGAGGTCCTATTTTTTAATTTACCTCCTAACTCCCTATATTCTGCTTTTAGGACCTCATCCCCTTTTTTTACCTATATCGTTGGTGCCTATGTGCACCACGACAGCTGGCTGTTCGCCCTCCCCCTCCAAAATGTTCTGTAGCCGCTCCGAGACGTCCTTGACCCTTGCACCAGGGAGGCAACACACCATCCTGGAGTCTCGGTTGCGGCTGCAGAAACGCCTATCTATTCCCCTTACAATTGAGTCCCCTATCACTATAGCTCTTCCACTCTTTTTCCTCCCAGCCTGTGCAGCAGAGCTGCCCATGGTGCCAGGAAGTTGGCTGCTGCTGCCTTCCCCTAAGTCATCCCCCCCAACAGTATCCAAAGCGGTATATCTGTTTGAGAGGGGGATGGCCACAGGGGACCCCTGCACTACCTGCCTGCACCTCCTACTCTGCCTGGTGGTCACCCATTCCCTTCCTGCCTGTACACCCTTCACCTGCGGTGTGACCAACTCACGAAACGTGCTATCCACGAGGTTCTCAGCATCGCGAATGCTCCCAATATGCATCCAGCTGCAGCTCCAGCGCCGCAATGCGGGCTGTCAGTAGCTGCAGCTGGATACACTTCCCGCACACATGGTCGTCAGGGACACCGGAAGGGTCCCTGATTTCCCACATAGAGCAGGAGGAGCACAACATGGGGCTTGGCTGTCCTGCCATGACTTACCCTTTAATTAATTGAACTTTAATTAAATCAAATCAATACCACCAATTTCACTCAATTAAATGAATTACTCAAGGGCCCTTGGTTACTAGCACTAGAAATTATAATCACAAAATTAAGATCTTCGAAACTTTATAAACTATGAACCTTAACTATCAAACTATAAAGTAGTATAAATACTAACCTGCCGTACTCACCCAATCAGCCACTCCCTCCTGCCCACGTCACGTTTTGAATCGTAACGTGGCTCTGAAACGCCGCCGCCGGTCTGAGATTGGTAAACCTCTGCAAACAAAAGCCCGCGAAAGTGAGTTTAGATACTCACCGAGCCTCGGCTCTCTCCGCCCCCGACACCAGCCTCTAAACAAAAGCCCGCGAAAGTGAGTTTAGATACTCACTGGACATCGGCACTCTCCGCTCCCGACACCAGCCTCTGTAAACAAAAGCCCGCGAAAGTGAGTTTAGATACTCACCGGACCTCCGCTCTCTCCGCTCCCGACCAGCCTCTGCAAACAAAAGCCCGCGAAAGTGAGTTTAGATACTCTCCGGGCCTCGGCTCTCTCCGCTCCCGACCAGCCTCTGCAAACAAAAGCCCACGAAAGTAAGTTTAGATACTCACCGGGCCTCCTGATATACACTCACCCCCTTTAGGTTAGAGGAGGTGGAAGGGTGGGGGACACTGCAAGTGTAGTGTCTCGGGTTTAGAAACCGCCCAACTTATATACAGGTAAAAAAAAACTTACCCAGCAACCACTGCGACCCGCACTATTAAAGCAATCACCCTGTATAGCTTTATAGCCTCGCTGCTCCACTCACTTCTCGCCCAGGTCCGCCGCTGTAAAAGAGGGGCCTACCTGGATACCGCAGGCTTTTTAGCCTCGCTGCTCCACTCACTTCTCGCCCAGGTCCGCCACTGTAAAAGAGGGGCCTACCTGGATACCGCAGGCTTTTATAGCCTCGCTGCTCCACTCACTTCTCGCCCAGGTCCGCCTCTGTAAAAGACTCTTGCTGGGATATGGCGCCATGGGCACTGGCTGACCGCCAGTATTTCACCCAATCGGCCATTGTTCCTGTGTGAACATAGACATTGAGTATCTGCCGGATGTTTGAACATGAGAATGTCTTGGGTTCAAGTCCCACTCCAGAGACGGCACACAATCTAGGCTGGCACTTCAGTGCAGTACTGAGTGAGTGCTGCACTGTCAGAGGTGCCATCTTTCAGATGAGACGTTAAACTAAGGCTCTGTCTACCTTCTCAGGTGGGTGTAAAAGATCACATGGCACTGTTCGAAGAAGAGCAGGGGAATTCTCCTGGTGGCCTGGCCGATATTTATCAACATCACTAAAATAGATTACCTGGTCATTTATCTCATTGCTGTTTGCGGGACCGTGCTGTGTGCATCTTGATGACCAAATTTCCCTATATTACAACAGCTACCACACTTCAAAAGTATATAATTGGCTATGAAGTGCTTTGGGATGTCCTAATCCCATAAAAGGCGCTATATAAATGCAAGTTCTTTCGTTCTTTCTTATGGGGGATTCACAGCCAAGCCCGATCCTGTCCAAGTCGGACGACACCGAAGGGAGGAGGGGGGTCACTAGATAACAATCAGCAACCCCGAGGGCCGTTGGAACGGATTGTCGTACCTCAGCTGCTGCCCCGGCAGAGAACAGCTCAGTCAGCAGAGACTGAGAATTGCCCCAGCCACAATCTGTCTGTGTGACCTAATTCTAACCACAGTGTCTTTATGCACGAAGCCGTCAGGGAGGCTGTCTAATCATCCTGGTTTGTGCTGCCGGAGGCTTTAACTAGCGAGAGCACCACTGGGGAAAAAAAAAACCTTGGATATACGAAGATCCAAACAGCCAGCCCCAGAGCAGAAACAGGACTCGAGAGAGGACTGAATTTCAAATGGCCCCAATGCACCCTGACATCATGGGATTTGCAGTCCAAATCGAGGGAGCTCCCATCAAGTGGAAATGCTAAAATGCGCACTTGAACTCGGAACAAATGACAAAATGGAATAAGGAAACAATGCAAACTGACAGGGTAGAAATTCCTGTCAGCTTTCTGTTCCGGTGGGAATGGCGTGATGCGGAAGATCCCGCCGACATTTCCTGCAGGGGCAATCTCACCCAACATTCTTGATTTGTCTTTATTACTGAGTCAACTCAAGCTCCTGCTCACACAGCAAGCTGCCTGAAGGAAACTTTGGACAGCCGACAGGAATTTCAAACATGCTTGGTTCTCACCTGGTCAGCAACAGAAGGGGATTGAAGTTGCATTACTTTTGTTAAGTGGAGGGCTCTGGAAAGCACAGGCTCTAGATTCCATGGGGGATGCTCTTTAATCGATGCTGGATGAAGTGCCGCCCTCCATGGCACTCAAAAGAGTGGTTCAAAGTATCCGGAAGGAGATAGCAGACAGGATGAATGCTGCCAGAAATACCTAGAGGATGAGGCTTGAAATGAGGAAGCAAATGGGAGACATGAGGGAAGCTGACAATGTAAAAGGAAAGACTCGCATTTCTATAGCGCCTTTCATGACCACCGGACATCTCAAAGCACTTTACAGACAATGAAGTACTTTTTGGAGAGTAGTCGCTGCTGTAATGTAGGAAACACGGCAATTGGCACACAGCAAGCTCCCACAAACAGCAATGTGATAATGACCAGATAATCTGTTTTTGTTATGTTGGTTGAGGGATAAATACTGGCCAGGACACCAGGAATAACTCCCCTGCCCTTCTTCGATATAGTGCCATGGGATCTTTCAGATCCACCTGAGAGAGCAGACGGGGCCTCGGTTTAATGTCTCATCTGAAAGACGGCACCTCTGACAGTGCAGCACTCCCTCAGCACTAGCACTGGAGTGTCAGCCTAGCTTTATGTGCTCAAGTCCCTGGAGTGGGACTTGAACCCACAACCTTCTGACTCAGAGGTGAGTGTGCTACCCACTGAGCCACAGCTGACACTGTAAAGTGCCTATAGTCATGTTACTGCCCCAAGTATACCTGCTACTGAGGGGGAGAAATTCATTATAGCCCCGTTTGGGGCGCTGAATTAGTTTGGAAAATTAGCGCCAGGCGCTAATGTTTCTAAACTTTAAAAAAATTTGGTTTTGCGCTCCAAGAAGGAAGTGGAGCGCTAAACCAAGCAACCGTCAGCAGGTGGGGCGGAGACTTCAGCAGAGCAGCACACTGGGCCGTGCAGCGCTGCCGCGTTCAAAGGTTCCTTCCCTCCCTTAAATTTACCTACCTGGACCACCAAGGCAGTCACGATCCAGCGCGATCAGCCCGGCACACAAGCAGAGTGCCGGGCTGATCGATCGCGGGCAGGAACCCGTGAAAAAAAAGGGGAACATGAAAGGAAAGTTTTTTTTTACTTACCTCGGCCACCTTGAAATATAGAAACATAAAATATAGGAGCAGGAGTAGGCCATTCGGCCCCTCTAGCCTGCTCCGCCATTCAATGCGATCATGGCTGATCATCCAAATTCAGAACCCTGTCCCTGCTTTCTCCCCATATCCCTTGATCCCTTTAGCCTTAAGAAATATATCTAACTCTTTCTTGAATATATTTAATGGATTGGCCTCAACTGCCTTCTGTGGTAGAGAATTCCACAGGTTCACCACTCTCTGGGTGAAGAAATTCCTCCTCATCTCAGTCCTAAATGGCTTACCCCTTATCCTTAGACTGTGACCCCTGGTTCTGGACTCCCCCGCCATCGGGAACATCCTTCCTGCATCTAGTCTGTCTAGTCCTGTTAGAATTTTATAAGTTTCAATGAGATCCCCTCTCATTCTTCTAAACTCTAGCGAATATAAGCCTAATCGACCCAATCTCTCCTCATATGTCATTCCTGCCATCCCAGGTATCAGTCTGGTGAATCTTCGCTGCACTCTCTCCATGGCAAGAACATCCTTCCTCAGATAAGGCGACCAAAACTGCACACAATATTCAAGTTGTGATCTCACCAAGGCCCTGTACAACTGCAGCAAGACATCCTTGCTCCTGTACTCGAATCCTCTCGCTATGAAGGCCAACTTACCATTTGCCTTCTTAACCGCCTGCTGCACCTGCATGCTTACCTTCAGCGACTGGTGCACAAGGACACCCAGGTCTCGTTGCACTTCCCCTTTTCCCAATCTATTGCCAGTCAGATAATAATCTGTCTTCCTGTTTTTGCCACCGAAGTGGATAACCTCGCATTTATCCACATTATACTGCATTTGCCATGCATCTGCCCAATCACCCAACCTGTCCAAATCATACTGGAGTTTCTCTGCATCCTCCTCACAGCACACACGCCCACCCAGCTTTGTGTTGTCTGCAAACTTGGAGATATTACATCTAGTTCCCTCGTCTAGATCATTAATATATATTGTGAATAACTGGGGTCCTAGCACCGATCCCTGCGGTACCCCACTAGTCACTGCTTGCCACTCGGAAAAAGACCCATTTATTCCAACTCTTTGCTTCCTGTCTGCCAACCAGTTCTCTATCCAAGTCAGTACCTTACCCCCAATCCCATGTGCTTTAGCTTTGCACGCTAATCTCTTATGCGGGACCTTATCGAAAGCCTTCTGAAAGTCCAAATACACCACATCCACTGGTTCTCCCTTATCTATTCTACCAGTTACATCCTCAAAAAATTCCAGTAGATTAGTCAAGCATCGCCTTTAATCATCGCCCCCGAAACGGCCGCCCGCCCGATGCACGCCTCCTGCAGCTGTCGGTGTTTTCGCCTGGTGATGCTACAGGGGGCGGAAGCCAATTTCGGGTCCGGGGCGCTACTGGGGCGATGCGCACAGCGATGACGTCACGATCTCCGAGCGAAGGCCGAATATGGTAGGAGTCGATATCAGTGCTGCGCCCGGTCGCAAAGCCCGGCACCCAATTTCGCCCCCAAAGTCTTTGCTAATAACCTGTTGCTCTTTTATTGTCTCCCCATGCAAAACATTCAGGCAACTTTACTGCTCCTGGATTGCTTACCATGCATGGCAATTGCTGCAGGACGCCAATTCAAGCTGTAACTTATGACTGAAACTATTGTCACGTTGACTTCTTAACAGGGCTTCAAATGGCAGATCCTTCCAACGCAACCTAGCAATGTTAAAACCGAGGTTTTTCAGTTTCTACTTTTAACATCAAAAACTGGACGAAAATCGAGGGGACAAATTCCGATGAAAAGCTGCAATACAGACTTAAATCCATACATCTTTGGAATCAGTGAAAGCTCAATCAGAACCGTGGAAGAATATGGTATTGAAGCATAATGTGAGGAAGACATCAGCATCTGCAGCCACCATTGAGCTCCTTCAATGGCTCAGTTGGTGAAGGTCAGGGGTATTGAGCTACCCACACCGGAGGATCCCGGGGCTTCGATTTTATTGCGGGGCTGAACCCTTCTGTGTTAAGAGGGCCTGGGCGAACAACAAGCTCGTGTCGTGAGGCCCGGAGAGATTTGAACTCCAGGCTTCATTTCCGTATCCAGGCCCTGACTCCCATGCGAACCGGGCAGAAATCACCGCAGGCCAGTGAGGTGCGGGGGGGGGGGGTGAGCAAAAATTTAAGTGTCAGGAACCACAGGAATGGAGCCTGGCAATCAGGTGAGTGGTTGGGGGGTGGGGTGGGGCTGATCACGATCAGTGGCGGGAGAGAGATACCTCGGGTAAGGGCGGCCCAAGCTTTCTCTGTGGGGCCCGGAGGAGCACTCTTGCTCTTTTGTGTCTTTAGTGTACCCGTGGTCTCTGCGATTCCCCCGCACATCCTGTGCAACACAATGGGAGCAATATTCAAATGAGCTGACCTCATCGTGTCACGTGATTTCACCTCAGTTGGGTGCATGTGCGGGCACAGGGGGTGGCCCGATGAACACTGTGGCCCCGCTGCTCTGGGACCGTGGTATTGGCTCCTCGGTGGTCCCTGATCGTCACAGCGTGATCCCTGCTGGAACGCATGTGTGGGCATGGACACAATCGAGTTCAGCTGGTAAAGAGCCAGCTGACGCTGACTGTCGAGGCTCGAAGATGAGGACTGGGAGATAATGGAGGCCAGCCAATGCAATATCGTCACTGGAGTCAGTGCTTTCAGCAGAGAAGGGGCTAAAAGGGAACAAAACTTGTGCACACACATAAGAAGCAGAGAAGGTTGAGGGAGGAGAGTCACTTCATGTACATCTACAATCTGCTGAAGCGACTTCACCCGAACACCAGCCTCTCCTCCAAGGCCATGAGCATCGTGAACTCCTTTGTGAATGATGTGTTTGGAGCACATCGTGGGTGAAGCTTCCTGCCCAGCCCATTACAACCAGCACTTGGCCATCAGGTCTAGAACGCCGTATGCCTGCTGCTGCCTGGGTGAGCTGGCCAAACGCGCCGTGTCGGAAAGACTGCGACATAAGAAACATAAAAACATAAGAAATAGTAGCAGGAATAGGCCACTTGGCCCCTCGAGCCTGCTCCGCCATTCAATAAGATCATGGCTGATCTTGGGCTCAAAGCCACTTCCCTGCCCGCTCCCCATAACCCTTCACTCCCTTATCTTGCAAAAATTTGTCTATCTCCACCTTAAATGTATTTAATGACCCAGCCTCCACGGCTCTCTGGGGCAGAGAATTCCACAGATTTACGACCCTCTGACAGAAGAAATTCTTCCTCATCTCGGTTCTAAAAGGGCGACCCTTTATTCTGAAACTATGCCCCCGAGTTCTAGATTTCCCCACGAGGGGAAACATCCTCTCTGCATCTACCTTGTCGAGCCCCCTCGGTATCTTACATATTTCAATAAGATCACCTCTCATTCTTCTGAATTCCAATGAGTATAGGCCCCAACCTGCTCAACTTTTCTTCATAAGTCAACCCCCTCATATCAGGAATCAACCTAGTGAATCGTCTCTGATTAAGTGCACCAGCTCCAACTGATGCTCCACAATGTATTGAAAAACACACACACACACAACAAAAATAGTTGCTCATGCGTGTCACCAAGGTGGCAACAATAACGTGTGCTCTATTGCCTCATCACTTTCTCCGTAAAATAAAACGTTGTCATGAAGGCAGCACTCATTCAGCAAATAAAGACCTGTAAATAGCAAACTGATCCAGGATAATCAAAATCAGCGTGGATATATTTGAAATAGATTAATATAATCATAATGACAGCAGACAAGGCGACTTTAATTAAATTTTACGAATTTGCATCTCTGGCGTGGAGCTTTTCCCACCGAAAGTGGGAACTCTTAAATGTATACCTCACGGAATCAACAAGTGCCACTCCAACCACGGAAAGAAGCATTGACTGCTGCTGCACTTAGCTTGCAGCTCTGCAGAGGGTCAGGTCAATGAGGCAGTGGTGCTGCCTCCAGTGAGTCAGCGGATCACTTGGCGATGAGGTTTCTCGCTACCACTGGAGGTAGCAGGCCTGCTCCAGCAATGTAAACAGTGACTGCCAGCTGCTCTGGATCCTGCTGTCTGTCCAGTGTTAAGGCAGCTGAAGGGCTGGCACGAGCTGCACGCCCCAAACCCCAGTGGTCACAACGTGATCAGCAGGCGAGAGTCAGTGAGGATCCTCGGGAGTCGAGGAAGACTGGAAAATGGGATTGGAGGCCCCGGGGGGGGGCGGGGGCAGAGATGGGCAATGGGGGTCGGTGGATAAGGAGACTGGGGAATGAGGGTCAGAGAAAGAGGGATAAGGGAGAGGTGGTGGGGTCAGAGAAAGGGGGAATGGGGTCAGGAGGAGGGAAATGGGGTCAGAGAGAGAGGGAGCCCAGAGAGCTGTGGATGCTCAGTCATTGAGTATATTCAAGACGGAGATCGATAGATTTTTTGGACTCTAGGGATATGGGGATAGTGCGGGAAAGGTCGATTATCAGCCATGATCTTATTGAATGGCGGAGCAGGCTCGAGGGGCCGTACGGCCTACTCCTGCTCTTATTTCTTATGTAAACGTTGTAACCATCAGCATTACTGCCTTTGCAGTGCTGGCTCCTGTAGGCCTTTGGGGGAAGCTAGTGTGGCAGCTCGAGATTAAAGTTGCCTCAGGAACGTCGCTGGTTCGATTCCAGTCTGTGCTGAGTCAGCTGGTCTCTGCTGGGGCCGTAGAAATTGTTCTCAGTGCTGATGGGTTAGGTAAAGAAAGACTTGCATTTATATAGCGCCTTTCGTGACCACCGGATATCTCAAAGCGCTTTACAGCCAATGAAGTACTTTTGAAGTGGAGTCACTGTTGGAATGTGGGAAACACAGCAGCCAATTTGCACACAGCAAGCTCCCACAAACAGCAATGTGATAATGACCAGATAATCTGTTTTTGTTATGTTTTTGGTTGAGGGATAAACATTGGGCAGGACACCAGGGCTAATTCCCCTGCTCTTCTTCGAAATAGTGCCTTGGGATTTTTTACATCCACTTGGGAGAGCAGACGGGACCTCGGTTTAACGTCCCATCCGAAAGACAGCTCCTCCGACAGTGCAGCGCTCCCTCAGCACTGCACTGGAGTGTCAGCCTAGCTTTATGTGCTCCAGTCCCTGGAATGGGGACTGTGAACCCACAACCTTCTGACTCAGAGGCGAGGGTGCTACCCACTGAGCCACAGCTGACAGTATGATCAGAATTTCCTCTTTTGACTGCCAGCCATGGAACCAGCTGCATGCGCATGTGTGTGGGCATTGAGCTTGGAACGATGCCCCTGCAGTCAAAGAGCCTGTGATACTCACTGCCATGGCTCGCACAATGGCTACTTGGACAAGGTATCAGACAGTGCCCAGCGTGATGCCTGGCTGATACCTGGGATGGCAGGAATGACATATGAGGAGAGATTGGGTCGATTGGGCTTATACTCGCTGGAGTATAGAAGAATGAGAGGGGATCTCATCGAAACATATAAAATTCTGACAGGTCTGGACAAACTAGATGCAGGAAGAATGTTCCCGATGGTCGGAGAGTCCAGAACCAGGGGTCATAATCTAAGGATAAGGGGTAAGCCATTTAGGACAGAAATGAGGAAGAATTTCTTCACCCAGAGAGTGGTGAACCTGTGGAATTCTCTACCACAAAAGGTAGTTGAGGCCAAGTCATTAAATATATTCAAGAATGAGTTAGATATATTTCTTAAAGCTAAAGGTATCAAGGGATATGGGGAGAAGGCAGGGACAGGGTACTGAGTTTGGATGATCAGCCATGATCTCATCGAATGGCAGAGCAGGCTCGAGGGGCCGAATAGCCTATTCCTGCTCCTATCTTCTATGATTCTATGTTTACTAAGAAATCAGTACCTTTGACGGGGAAGAAAATTACCAGGAAAAAAGTGCCTCAATTTTCAAATAAGGTAAACAGGGATAGCACAACATTTGGAGCTAAGTGAGAGTGAACAGCCACTATTTAATGCAGTTCTGTATAACAAGTGCTTTCCCATTAGACACAAGCAGTACGTAGGAAATCTGCCATTTAACAGTAATTAGTCACTGCTGAAGCTATGGAGGTGAGGCCCAAATTTCTTAACAAAGACATCAACATCAACAGCTAGATTAACACCTCCACTGATCGCACCCGGTCACAAGAATGAAACCAGACGATAGGAAATGTCCTCTTCTCCTGAGACCTGGTGCTGTGTTCCGGGGCTCAGCATTTGCCCTTGTCTGGTTCAACTGTTTTCACATAATGCCAACCCGCGCTGCCGCTGTCGCTTCCCGACGCACGGGCCTCTCACAGCCAGCTGCACCCCACGGGTAGACCTATTGCTGGCTGGCTTCAGGACAGAAAGCAGAGAGTGGGAGTAAAGGGTAGCTATTCACAGTGGCAGAAGGTGGGTAGTGGTGTTCCACAAGGATCAGTGCTGGGACCACTGCTGTTCACAATTTACATTAACGATTTAGACTTTGGAATCAAAAACACAATTTCTAAATTTGCGGATGACACCAAATTGGGGGGGATAGTCAATACTGAGGAGGACTGCAACAAGTTACAGGAGAACATTAATAAACTTGCAGAATGGGCATATAATTGGCAAATGAAGTTCAACACAGAAAAATGTGAGGTATTACATTTTGGTAGGAAAAATAGGGAGGTCACTTATCACTTGGAGGGTGCGAGTCTAGGTGGGGTAGAGGAACAAAGGGATCTCGGAGTACAAATACACAAATCACTAAAAGTTGCGACGCAGGTTAGCAAGGCCCTAAAAAAAAGCAAACCAAGCACTAGGGTTTATTTCTGGAGGGATAGAATTGAAAAGTAGGGAAGTTATGCTAAACCTGTATCGAACCTTGGTTAGACCACACTTGGAGTACTGCGTGCAGTTCTGGTCACCATATTATAAAAAGGATATAGAGGCACTGGAGAGGGTGCAGAGAAGATTTACAAGGATGGTACCAGAAATGCGAGGGTATACAGATCAGGAAAGGATGAACAGGCTGGGTCTCTTTTCTCTTGAAAAAAGAAGGCTGAGGGGTGACCTAATAGAGGTCTTTAAAATTATGAAAAATTTTAATAGAGTGGATACAGAGAGAATGTTTCCACTTGTGGGGAAGAGCATAACTAGAGACCATCAATATAAGATAGTCACCAAGAAATCCAATAGGGAATTCAGAAGAAACTTCTTTACCCGAAGAGTGGTGAGAATGTGGAACTCGCTACCACAGGGAGTGGTTGAAGCGAATAGTATAGATGCATTTAAGGGGAGGCTAGACAAGCATATGAGGGAAAAGGGAATAGAGGGTTATGCTGATAGATTCAGATGAGGAAAGACGGGAGGAGGCTCGAGTGGAGCATAAATGCCGGCATGGACTGGTTGGGCCGAATGGCCTGTTTCTGTGCCATATATCCCATGTAATCCGATGTAATCCTATGTAATCCTTTGCAGTACAATGTTTTTCCTGCAAGTTTCTCCCTTTATTGCTTCTTTTGTGAAGCTATTTACAACGGTAAATCGGTCACAGGCAGCCTGTAATCCCTCACCGAATCTTCATGTGGGAACTTGGACTGTAAAAGAGTTTGCAGGCTGCTCCACTGTGGAGGCCTGGCAATGAAGCCTGGGATCCTGTCCTTATCCGGGATAATCACACCACGGCAGCTCAAAACAGAAACCCCTGCCTGCGGGTTTGCCTGCTCGGCCCAAGGGTGCTAAGCCTGTTGTAGCTGATCCCAGAACGGATCAGCCGTAGCCCACCACTTATTGAACTTGCAGCTTTCAGCTCTGGGTGGCTTAGCATTACATCAGTCAGTGCCTTTATGCACTCGGCATTGGAAAAAACTCCACGCAGAGATTTTTAATTCACCATGGGTCGATAAGAATATGGGAAGGGTGGGGAGAAGGAAGGAGAAAATGATGGATGCTCGGCTGTAAGCAATGGGGTTTGAGGTCAGGACTCCAACCTCCGTTTCATGCCGGCAGCCATCCAAATGAGTCGCAGGGCGCGACCTATCTGTGGGTAGATCTCATTGGTGACCTTGGTGCCAATTTGGAAAGTAGACTTCAGCCATTTGCAGTGGCAAACCGGCTTAGATTTTGATGCCAACTCAAGGTTCGTTTATCACTGTGAAGCTGTTTGAATTGCTCTCCGATCTGGGCCCCAGACAAGCAGTTTGAAATGTTCTGAAGAAATCAAAGCCTAGGTTTTCTGATTGGGCATGAACCTGACTGGAAGTTGGATGGCGGTCCGATCACTCTCGCCCGACATGCAGAGAACTGAAATCGGCTGCATTTCTGGGGTCTGCCTAATTCTAATAACATGGGGGAGCTCAAGGCAGCGCAGAGCACCCCTCATTAGGAGCTTGTCCACGGAGGAGCAGGAAATCGCAAGTTTTGAAGTCCTGCAGCAGCGTAAATGGGCAGGCATCGCTTTGGTTAACAATTCAGAAACAGCAAGTTTACTAGCTACAAAAGCCTACCAGGAGTGCAGTAGGCCACAGACCAGCTTGGTTCTCCGATAGGACCACTGAAATTCTTCTGGAGGAAGTGACCCAGAGGAGATGGGGGCCTCTTCAACAGTGCGTAATGCAGGGCCCCAGGGAACTGTCAGGGGACTGGGAAGAGGTTTCCTACAGCGTGAGTGCCAGCTCAAGCACACCATGGACTTGGAACCGGTACAGAAAAAAGTTTAATGACCGTTACCAAGAATTGAGAACCCATATTAATGCAGCATGTGAAGCATGTTTAGCACAGAAGATTACCTTCCTGTCACACAGTCTTACCTGAATGAAGCAGTGGGGCGCCATTTATACCCCCAGCCATGTAAAACCGACTGTGGCACTATGACAGAAGGAGACCCAGAGCAACAGCTACAAAAAAGACACTGGAAAGGAAAAAAATACACCCGAGAAAAGCTCGAGCCTTCCACAGTTTCAGTGTTAGCACTGGTCTCTCTAAACTGATATCCGCTTGCAGTTTAGTACCTGGCCATCCCGAACACCCAGGGGTAGAATTTCCTCAGGGGATTATAGCTCTCCACCCACCCCCCGCCCCGCCCCCCCCCCACCCCCCCCACCACCTCCAACCCTACTTCCTTCTGTGTCCATCCCTGGAAAAAACTCTCTTCCAACTGCACTTTTGAAATCCCAACTGTCCAGCCTTTGGCCCTCCATTCACCATGACATTTCTGGAGTTACCGATCTGCTCAACCACACGCTCACCACCATCTTTGATGCCCTAGTCCCTACTAAAACAATTACTCTCTCTCACCCTGGCCGCTCCCCCTGGTACGGCTCTCATCTTCACTCCCTGAAGTCCAAGGGACGCTGACTTGAACGGATATGGCGGACAACTGGTCTAGCCAGATCTGGCTGGACCACATAAAGCACTATTGGGTCCTGATCTCGTCTGCCGAAATTGCTCACTAATCCAGAATCATTCTGGAATGCAAAAATAAACCTCGTCTTCTATTCTCCACTGCTAACCATCTTCCTAAACCCCTCTCCCCGTCTCCTCCACCCTCACCTCCGACAACAAGTGTAAGGAGCTCATGGACTTCTTTGTCTCTAAGATTGAGACCATCTGATCAGCTGCCTCTGCCACTTCCCTTCCTTCCTCTAGCCCACTGGGCCAAACTTCCTCTAAGGTTCCCCCCTGCCCTAGCCCTGAACTCACATCTTTCTCCAGTTTCTCTCCGATCTCCCCTCATGACCTCGCCACGCTCATCTTGTCCATGAGACCCACTTCCTGCTCCCTCGACCCTATTCCCACCAAACTGCTGACCACCCAACTTCCTTTTCTGGCTCCCATGTTAGTTGACATTGTTAACAGTTCTCTCTCCTCAGGTACTGTCCCCCTCTCCCTCAAATCTGCCATCATCACCCCTCTCCTCAAAAAACGAAGCCTTGACCCCTCCATCCTTGCAAACTACCGCGCCATCTCCAACCTCGCTGACCTACATTGGCTCACTGTCCAGCAAGGCCTCGATTTTAAAATCCTCATCCTTGTTTTCAAATCCCTCCATGGCCTCGCCCCTCCCTATCTCTGTAATCTTCTCCAGCCCCACAACCCCCTGAGATATCTGCGCTCCTCTAATTCTGCCCTCTTGAGGATCCCTGATTATAATCGCTCAACCATTGGTGGCCGTGCCTTCTGTTGCCTAGGCCCTAAGCTCTTGAATTCCCTCCCTGAACCTCTCCGCCTCTCTACCTCTCTGTCCTCCATAAAGATGCTCCTTAAAACCTACCTCTTTGACCAAGCTTTTGGTCACCTGCCCTAATTTCTCCTTATGTGGATCGGTGTCAAATTTTTTGTCTTATAATACTCCTGTGCAGCGCCTTGGGATGTTTTACTATGTTAAAGGCGCTATATAAATACAAGCAGGTGACCAAAAGCTTGTTCAATGAGGTAGGTTTTAAGGAGCGGCTTAAAGGAGGAAAGAGAGGCAGTGAGGTGGACAGGTTTAGGCGAAGCCATGGAGGGATTTGAAAACAAGGATGAGAATTTTGAAATCGAGGCGTTGCTTAACCGGGAGCCAATGTAGGTCAGCGAGCACAGGGGGTGATGGGTGAACGGGACTTGGGGCGAGTTAGGACACGGGCAGCCGAGTTTTGGTTCACCTCAAGAATGTGGGAGGCCAGCCAGGAGTGTGTTGGAATAGTCAAGCCTAGAGATAACAAAGGCATGGATGAGGGTTTCAGCAGCGGATGAGGTGAGGCAAGGGCAGAGACGGGCGGTGTTACGGAGGTGGAAATAGGCGGTCTTTGTTATGCTGCGGATATGTGGTCGGAAGCTCATATCAGGGTTAAATATGACACCAAGGTTGTAAACAGTGTGGTTCAGCCTCAGACAGATGTTAAGGAGAGGGATGGAGTTGGTGGCTAGGGAACGGAGTTTGTGGCGGGGACCGAAAACAATGGCTTTGGTCTTCCCAATATGTAATTGGAGAATATTTCTGCTCATCCAGAACTGTATGTCGGACAAGCAGTCTGACAATTTAGAGACCGTGGAAGGGTCGAGCGAAGTGGTGGTGAGGTAGAGCAAAAAGTCCAGGCCGCTGCTCCAGTGCAGTGCTGAGGGAGTGCTGCATTTTTGGAGGTGCTGTCTTTCAGATGAGATGTTAAACCGAGGTCCCAACTGCTTTCTCAGGTGGACGTAAAAGATCCCATGGCATTATTCGAAGAACAGCAGGGGAGTTCTCCCTGGTGTCCTGGCCAATATTTATCCCTTAACCAACACCACTAAAACAGATGATCTGGTCATTATCACATTGCATTTTGTGGGCCCTTGCTGTGCGCAAATTGGCATTTGCCCACATTACAACAGTACCTCCACTTCAAAAGTACTTCATCGGCTGTAGAACGCTTTTGGGACGTCCTGAGCTCATGAAAGGTGCTGTATAAATGCAAGACTTTTCTTTAAATCGTAACATTCATAGAATCATAGAAATTTACAGCACAGAAGGAGGCCATTCGGCCCATCGTGTCCGTGCCGGCCGACAAAGAGCTCTCCAGCCTAATCCCACTTTCCAGCTCTTGGTCCGTAGCCCTGTAGGTTACGGCACTTCAAGTGCACATCCAAGTACTTTTTAAATGTGCTGAGGGTCTCTGCCTCTACCACCCTTTCAGGCAGTGAGTTCCAGACCCCCACCACCCTCTGGGTGAAAACATTTCTCCTCAAATCCCCTCTCAACCTCCGACCAATTACTTTAAATCTATGCCCCTGGTTATTGACCCTTCTGCTAAGGGAAATAGGTCCTTCCTATCCACTCTATCTAGGCCCCTCATAATTTTATACATTTCAATTAGGTCTCCCCTCAGCCTCCTCTGTTCCAAAGAAAACAACCCCAGCCGATCCAATCTTTCCTCATAGCTAAAATTCCCCAGCCTAGGCAACATCCCCGTAAATCTCCTCTGCACCCCCTCTAGTGCAATCACATCCTTCCTGTAATGTGGTGACCAGAATTGCACGCAGTACTCTAGCTGCGGCCTAACTAGTGTTTTATACAGTTCAAGCATAACCTCCCCTGCTCTTATATTCTATGCCTCAGCTAATAAAGGCAAGTATCCCGTATGCCTTCTTAACCACCTTATCCACCTGTCCTGCTACCTTCAGCGATCTGTGGACCTGCACTCCAAGGTCCCTCTGATCCTCTGCACTTCTCAGTGTCCTACCATTTATTGTGTATTCTCTGGCCTAGTTATCCCTCCCCAAATGCATTACCTCACACTTCTCTGGATTGATTTCCATTTGCCGCTGTTCTGCCCACCAGACCAGTCCATTGATATCTTCCTGCAGTCTACAGCTTTCTTCTTCATTATCAACCACACGGCCAATTGTTGTATCATCTGCAAACTTCTTAATCATACTTCCTACATTCAAGTCCAAATCTTCAGTCTTGCAGCAATACAACCACACTTATGCTACTGAAGAATGGATGCTTAGACGAGGGGGGCTGCCAAACAATGTCCTCGTAAGCCGCACTGCCTCCTGTGCGACCTGCCTCCCCCAGTGTCAACCCATTCAGATTTTTGCGCCTGCGCGGTATCTACGATGCAAAAGCTGGTGAGCGGCCTGCGCGGTCACGCAGCTCAGCGGGAACATTGCTGCCAGCACCACATCCAAGACCGCACCAGACTGATACCTGGGATGGCAGGAATGACGTATGAAGAGAGATTGGGTCGATTAGGCTTATATTCGCTAGAGTTTCGAAGAATGAGAGGGGATCTCATTGAAACTTATAAAATTCTAACAGGACTAGACAGACTAGATACAGGAAGGATGTTCCCGATGGCGGGGGAGTCCAGAACCAGGGGTCACAGTCTAAGGATAAGGGGTAAGCCATTTAGGACTGAGATGAGGAGGAATTTCTTCACCCAGAGAGTGGTGAACCTGTGGAATTCTCTACCACAGAAGGCAGTAGAGGCCAATTCATTATATAGATTCAAGAAGGAGATCGATATATTTCCTAAGGCTAAAGGGATCAAGGGATATGGGGAGAAAGCAGGGACAGGGTACTGAGTTTGGATGATCAGCCATGATCTCATTAAATGGCGGAGCAGGCTCGAGGGGCCGAATGGCCTACTCCTGCTCCTATCTTCTTAGCTTCAATAGTGGGAGGGTGAAAATTGGGCGGTCGGGGGTGTGGGGGGTGGTGATAAAATACAGAAAAATTATGAAACTCCAGCCATGTGTGACTTTTATTGAAAGGAGGAATGGAGCGCAGTTGGGAACATTTGCTTGTTTTTGTTGCATGAGTGTATCCTTAATTGTGCTGAGGTCCCCTCAATTACATTAGTATAAACAGTCATCAACCAGAATTAGAATTCATGTATTCTGACAGGGATGGTTAAGTGATGGATTAACCGCAATGGGTTTCCTTGTATGAAAGCACGTATTACAGAAACAGAGTCGTAAAGATCAATTTTCAGACATCTAAACACTGAATGCTGAAAACCTGAGATGATAGATATAATATTCACTGGAAAAAATTAAAAATACTACATTTAAATCCATAAATCCTTCACAGCTCTGCCATAAATCACTGGAAATCTGTACCCCCCACCCATAAGAATATATAATCAACACCTCTGAATATCATCAATAAATAAATAAACCAGGAACTGAGAACAAATCTATATATTTTTTGCAACTCTGAAGAGAGCAACTTACTGTTCTTATTCAATAATTACCATGTGAATTGAAAAAAAACCCACAGAAGGAATCACTGAGGTGCGATAATAAAATAAAAAGCGTAAGTGCTGGAAATGAACAGCAGGTTTGCCAATATCTGCAGGGAGAAAAGACAGGATAATGTTTTCATCAGAACTCAGAAGAGATATTACCTGCAATCAGACAGGCGCTGAAATTCTTGGGACTTCCTGAGTCCCCAAGTTTGGCAGCCGTGCCTTCAGCTGCCTTGGCCCTAAGCTCTGGAATTCCCTGCCTCAACCTCTCTGCCTCGCTACCTCTCTCTCTCCTCCTTTAAGATGCTCCTTAAAACCTAGCTCTTTGACCAAGCTTTTGGTCACCTGCCCTAATGTCCCCTTCTTTGGCTGGGTGTCAATTTTTGTCTGATTACGCTCCTGTGAAGCGTCTTGGGAAGTTTTACTGTGTTAAAAGCGTTATATAAAGGCAAGTTGTTGTTGTTGAAATTCCTTGGGGATCCACCGCTCTCCTGCCATAACTCCGGTGGGAGACAGGCAGAAACCCCAGTTGGGCTGGGTCTCTTCCATTTCAAGCGTTTCCTGGTTGCCTCATGAGGGGCGGAATCTCCGTCCGGGGTGGGGACTCCAAGCGTCGGGAATTCCCACTCCTCAGGTTCAGTCGAGACCCAGCGTCTGTGTGGTGATTAGAGGCCTGTCAGTCTCCACAAGGGTGGATGTGGGCCCCAATGGTAGAGCCTGGACCACTAGAAGAAGAAGATTATTTCTAAAAAAAACTTTCTGGATAGGTCAGCCCCCGTACATAGTGAGCCCAGAGGGACCCAGGCAATTCGCCCCTCCTCCAAAGGACAGCTGGGTGCCAGAACTTCTAACTGCTCTGTACACCCAAAGTGCTGCTTGCACCCGCCGGTCCCATGTAAGTGAGGCGCCCTCTCGCTGACCCTGGAAGCTCTGGCTGGGTCTACGCTGGAGGGCCCTAGTGGGCCTAGTGGAACCGCAGAGATCGCAACCAAAGGAATTTTGGGGGCCGCAATGACAGCAATTATTCAGGTGCAATTACCTTGTTAAAGCTGCAGTTTGCTCTCTTTCAGATGAGACGTTAAACCGAGGCCCCGTCTACTCTCTCAAGTGGGCGTAAAAGATCCCATGGCACTATTTCGAAGAAGAGCAGGGGGAGTTCTCCCCGGTGTCCTGGGGCCAATATTTATCCCTCAATCAACATAACAAAAACAGATTATTTGGTCATTATCACATTGCTGTTTGTGAGACCTTGCTGTGCGCAAATTGGCTGCCGCGTTTCCCACATTACAACAGTGACTCCACTTCAAAAAGTACTTAATTGGCTGTAAAGCGCTTTGAGACATCCGGTGGCCGTGAAGGGCGCTATATAAATGCAAGTCTTTCTTTCTTTTGAAATGCCAGTTTGCCATTAGAACAACTGTTGCCTCTGAGTCAGGAAGGTCATGAGTTCAAGCCGTGAGTTCAGAAAGTCATCAGTCCAGTCCTTGAGAATGTAATCTAGGCCGACACTTCAGTGCAGTACTGAGGGCTGTGATGTTAAATCGAGGGCCCTGTCTGCCTGTTCAAGCGGATGTAGAAGAAACCAGGGCGTTACTTGAGGGAAAGCGAGGGAATTCCTCCAGTGTTTTGGCCAACGTTTTCCCTCAACCAACACCACCAAAACAGATTAACCGGTCATTTATCACATTGCCGTTTGTGGGACCTTGATGTGTGCAAATTATCTGTCATGTTTCCCCACACAAACACCGGTGACAACAGGTCAAAAATAATTAATTGGCCACAAAGCACTTTGGGACGTCCTGAGGACATAAAAGGCACTATATAGATGCAGGTCCTTTCCTATTTCTGAGCTGCACAAACTGCAACTAAAATTGTCACATTGAGTCGAACGCTAAGTAATCAGTAATACTGTATTGAACTTCTTGTCTTGATTTCTTGGAACTATGAACAGTATTTTCGTGTTTATTTTTTCAGGCCTGCAGAGGAAAATGAATTCTGCATTATTAAAAAAAAATGTCTGCAATATGAAATTTAACTAGTCAGCAATCCTTCAAGCATTGCATTAGGAATAGAAACAGAAAGTGCTGAAAATGCTCAGCAGGTCAGGCAGCATCTGTGGAGAGAGACACAGGGTCAACGTTTCAGGTCGATGACCTTTCATCATCTCTTGTATTAGGAATAGCTTGTGCTTTTGAGTACAGTCTGTAAAATATTAGTTTGATCATTTTAAGAGGGAGCCTTTAAACAACCAGCATCTGTTCAGTGACTTTTACTAGTACAATAATCTACAGAGAAGGCATGAAGAGGAGACCATACGTTTGACCAGCCACTTAGTTGTGTGAGGTCATACCACAGATACTGGATTTTTCAACTGTAAAGTCGTTTTGTGGTTTCTTTGGAAATTGCATCTCAGGGTTGATGTGAGATTAGAACACAAACAATTATTGGCCCAGAAATTGATCTCGCTCTGTTCCCGCGGGGGTAAGGCTTCCCCGCGATCTCTCACCTCGCTTGTGCTTTTTCAGATCCAGCTCGCACGAACTTGATGTTCCAGACATCAGCTGGGCAGTGCTTGCGTATCCCACCGGCGTAGTGAATTCGTGCGAGCTGTGGGATCACGTGACTCAGTTAGAGCCAATGGCAGCACACCATCTTCCATTCATAAGTTTCACATAAGTGCTGTGAAATCTATCAATCTTACACCCCCCAAAATAACAGCTAAACCTCAATTAAATTTTTTTTAAAAACCATCACATTAATAAAATAAGTATAGTTAATTAAATTAACCATTTTAAATAAAAAATTAAATTTTTGAAAAAATTTAAAATCTTTTAAAAAGTTATAAAAATAAACTTACCTGTCTTTAAAGTCTCTAAAAAAGATATACCTGTTAAAAAAAATTCAAAAAAATACTTAATTCACTACTTACCTTCTTAAAAGTGGGTCTTACTCCTTTTTACATTTCTAAAATCTTCAGTACTTACCTGCGCGTCCAAAGCATGAAGTGCACAGCGTGCGCGCAGCCTGTAGCGCGCACGCGATGCACCGAGGAACCGCCCCCTTTTCAAAACAGCAATTGCCGGTTTTCAGCGCATGCGCAGGGCATGCAGAAAACCGGCAATTGGAGTGGGAATACGCGAGAGTACGCAGTGCGTACTCTCGCGTCGCGGGATCAATTTCTGGGCCATTATATTTTTACTAAGCGGTTCCCTACATTGAATATCATCAGGAGAGGAGGGAGCCAAGGGGAAAACCTGGGTTCTTGTGATCCTATTAATATGGGTTGGTAATTGGGTGGGAGGTAGGATACAGAGAGTAGAGATAAATGGTTCGTTCTTTGATTGGCGGGATGTGACAACTGGTCTTCCCCAGGGATCTACACTGGGGCCTCAGTTTTTATATTAATGACTTGAATGAAGGAATAGAAGGCTATGTATCCAAGTTTGCAGATGATACTAAGTTGGGAGGCACAGTAAGTTGTGTGGATGGGAGCAGGACGTTACAAAGGAACATAGACAGATTAAGTGAGTAAAGATAAACTATAGATTTCAATGTGGGGAAGTGTGAGGCTATATCCACTTTGGATCTGAGAAAGACAAATCGGAATATTTTCTTAATGATAAGAGACTAGGGGCTCGATTTTGCCAGGCCCGAGGAGGCGGGATTGGAGGCGTGAGGTGGTAAAATCGCCAAAAAATGCCGGGCGGACCCGATCCCGCCTCCATCCCGCCTCCGAGCAATTTTCCCAAATGCGTGTTTTCTGACCCCATTTCCATCCCGCCTCCAAGAGGCGGGATAGGCCCTTAAGGCCCTTAACAACCAGCTAATTGCCTCTATAATCCCACTTTGAGAGGCCTTTCTGATTTTACCACTTTTCCCACGTCCTGCACGTCTCCTCTGGAACACGCCAGTTAATCCTGGCGGCCTCACAAGTGGACTGCTTACTAACAGCTGCAGCTCCATCATTAAAAAGGAGTTTTCGGCAATCATCATTTGTAGGTGGCAGAACTTTGTTGTCTCAGGACTGGGGGAACTTTTAGCAGGCATACCCATTGCTGTGGAAGTTTGGAGCCTGACACCCATCGCCAGTGTGACCTCCTGGGAAACCCCTCTCGCCACCTTGACTGAGCGCTTCCTCAACTGAGGCATATACCAGAAGCATGGGAACCATTTATTTCCTTTCCTCCTGGACATCAGATTCGGACAAAGCCCAGCCGTGGCAGCAGCAGAACCATGAACAACAGCAGCACCAACAGCAGCAGCAACAACAGGAGCGCCAAGCTGCTGCTCACCCACCTGAAGCTGCACAGGCCAGAAGGCGCCAGCGCGCGACCACATTGCGGACCGGGATGTAAGGGATGCACTCATGTTGGCCAGATTTGCTGAGCCTGCACAATCAAATAATTTTGCCTCGCACCTTCTTATCAGACCATCGACAATGGCCAAGAACCTGCGGATTCCTATCACTCTGACCACCATAGTGACAATTGCAAGTCGCCCTAAGCCCTCAATGTGGAAGTCCCATGAGCGAAATGACACATGCCACAACTGCAACAGTTTGCCATCAGAATTTTTTATGACAACAAGCAACTGATGGCTTTTCAAAATTAAACACAACATTACACCCAAGTGACTACGGTAGCCAGCCTTACCATGGAGGTAGCCATCCTTTCCAAGGAGGTTGCCATCCTTTCCGTGGTGATGCGTTCATGCACCAACGCCTCTACAAAGGCTCTGCTCATGTTAGCGATGGACTCCTCCATTCGCTCCACACTCGCAGTGACCCTGGAGACAAAACCTGCCAGAGACTCCTGCACCTGTTCCTGGAATTCCAGCACCGCTCTCCTTCTGGATGGACCTGGAGGCACAGGGTCGACATGCAGTGGAGCCAAGCTGGGAGCGTCCTCTCCACTGCGACGAGGACTCTCCACTGCTGTCCCTGTCTCCACCATCTGCTGATGCTCACTTGTGAGCTGTGATACACCAGGTGACAACTCTACTCTATGTCCCGAAGGTTTCACCGAGGTGTAAGTGTCTGCGCTGGTGCTGGGTGCGCTTAATTCTGCTGACGGAACGCCCTCAGAGGTTGCAGCTTCCTCTGAGGAGGCTGGAAGCTCAGGCTCTTCCTCCTGGACAGTGGGGACGGGGGCTCTCGATGGTCCTGTGGGGGAGTAAAGGAAAGAGTTAGAGATGTGAGGTAAAGGTTGCATGCACATTGAATTGTGCAGATGATCATAAGTCAATCTGTTAGCACATCAGAATCATTATCAGTCACTCATGCAATGTCAATGAGAGAGATGCCAAACTATTCTGTCACCAGCTTGCTGTGATGCGCCCGTCTGTCTGTCCCCCACTTGGGAATCCTCCTCGATCCCGGCAATTTCCAGGGCCGCCTCCTCCGAGGTGGTGAGCTGGGCTACTGAGGGTGGCCCTCCTCCTGTCCTCGCTCTTTCCCTCTTATTGTGGGCTCTCTTTTCCTGCAATGAGGGACACAAGTGGAGTTTGAGTGAGAATGAAGGAGTGAGTGTAGAGAATCCATAGCATAGATGCTTAGAAGTGTGTTGTAAGTTGTTGTTATTGCGTCACAGTGATAGGGAGTGTGAGGGCTGCATGGTAGAATAGTTAAGTGAATGTGACCATAGAGAGAGAGGGAATGGGTAAGGGTGCAGGGATGTCAGTGTCAAGTGGGATGTGGAGGAAGAGGTTGGCAAAGCAGAGTGCTGGTGAGGAGAGGCGCTGGGGATGAGATTGAGGGTGATGAGAAAGTCATACTCACTTTTCCTGTGCGGAGAAGGTCACGAAACCTCTTCCTGCACTGCAGCCAGGTTCTGCGGCACATAGAGATGGCATTGACCTCCTGGGCCACTTGCAGCCACACAGCTTTAGTCTGTTGTGGTGGCTTTTTTCTCCCTGAGGAAGGGAAGAGCACCTCCTTATTAGATCTTGCTCCCTGCACCAGAGCTTGGAGGGAGGGCTCATCAAAGCGAGGTGCACACTTTTGCTTGCTGGTGGACATGGTCGGTAAATGAAGTCCTTCATACAATGTCCAAAGCGTTTCCAGTCTCCAGAAGAAGCAAGGCTGCTTGCAGGCCTTAAATCCAGCAGCACTGATGACGTAATCGGAGGCGACTTTCAGGATGGAAAAACTAATTGGGCCAGGGGTTCCCACACGCTGGAAATCAAGTGCCCAATTAGGGGAAAATCGCACTTTTTTCCCACTTCACATCGGAGTCGGGGTCCTGACACGAAAACCACCTGACACGCCCCCAGCCCGACCCCAATGGCAAAATCGAGCCCCTTGTCCGAGAAATTCATTTCGGGCGGTGGTGCAAAGCGGGCAGTATCGGATCGGCTGCCCGTTATACACAGCGGCTGATATTCAGCTCCATTGACTGCAATAGACTGAATATCAGGGGGGATTGTCCTATGAGGAGAGATTGAGTAGACTAGGCCTATATTCTCTAGAGTTTAGAAGAATGAGAGGTGATCTCATTGAAACATACAAAATTATTACAGGGCTGGACAGGGTAGATGCAGGGAGGATGTTTCCCCTGGTTGGGGAGTCTAGAACCAGGGGTCACAGTCTCAGAATAAGGGGTCGGCCATTTAGGACTGAGATGAGGAGAAATTTCTTCACTCAGAGGGTGGTGAATCCTTGGCATTCTCTACCCCAGAGGGCTGTGGAGGCTCAGTCGTTGAGTATATTCAAGACAGAGATCGATAGAATTTTGAATATTGAGGGAATCAAGGGATATGGGGATAGTGCGGGAAAGTGGAGATGAGGTAGAAGATCAGCCATGATCATATTGAATGGCAGAGCAGGCTCGAAGGGCCAAATGGCCGACTCCTGCTCCTATTTCTTATGTTCTTATGTAATATCAGACGCTGTGTATAACGGGCGGACGATCCGATACCGCCCGTTTTGCGCCACTGCCCAAGACGAATTTCTAGGCCACAGAGCTGTGGATCAGCAAAGGGATTTTGGTGTCACTAAAAGCTAGCGCACAGGTACAAAAAAACAATTAAAAAGGCGAATGGAGAGCCTTGGGCAGACCTCACCTGGAGTATTGTGTTCAGTTCTGGGCACCAAACCTCAGGAAAAATAAATTGGACTTGGAAGGGGGTACAGAGCAGATTCACCAGAATGATACCGGGGCTTAAAGGGTTAAACTCTGAGGACAGGTTGCAGAAATGTGGCTTGTATTCCCTTGAGTTTAGAAGATTGAGGGGTGATCTGATCGAGGTGTTTAAAATGATTAAATGGTTCAATAGGATAGATACAAATAAATTGTTTCCTCTGGTGGGGGAGTCCAGAACAAGGGGGCACAATCTTAAAATTAGAGCCAGGCTGTTCAGGAGTGAAATCAGGAAGCACTTTTTCACACAAAGGATAATGGAAATCTGGAACTCGCTCCCCCAAATAGGCTGTGGTCCCGGGACAATTGAAATTTTCAAGACTGAGGTCAATAGATTTTTGTTAGGTAGGGTATCAAGGGATTTGGAGCAAAGGTGTGTAAATGGAGTTGAGGTACAGCCCCGCCATGATCTACTTGAATGGTAAAACATCCCATTAATAATAGATAATCAAGGGGCTATCGGGAGGGAGGAACTTAAAACAATCTCTGTCACTAGAGAAAAAGTACTAGGCAAACTAATGGGACTAAAGGCCAACAAGTCCCCTGGACCTGATGGCCTGCATCCCAGGGTCTTAAAAGAAGTGGCTGCAGAGATAGTGGATGCATTGGTTGTAATCTACCAAAGTTCCCTGGATTCTGGAGAGGTCCCAGTGGATTAGAAAACTGCAAATGTAACACCACTATTCAAGAAAGGAGGGAGACAGAAAGCAGGAAACTATAGGCCAGTTAGCCTAACATCTGTCATTGGGAAAATGCTGGAATCCATTATTAAGGAGGTAATAGCAGGACATTCAGAAAATCATAAGACAATCAAGCAGAGTCAACATGGTTTTATGAAAGGGAAATTGTGTTTGACAAATTTGCTAGAGTTCTTTGAGGATGTAACGAGCAGGGTGGATAAAGTGGAACCAGTAGATGTAGTGTGTTTGGATTTCCAGAAGACATTCGATAAGGCATCACATAAAAGGTTACTGCACAAGATAAGAGTTCACGGGGTTGGGGGTAATATATTAGCATGGACAGAGGATTGGCTAACTAACAGAAAACAGAGAGTCGAAAACAGAGAGTCGGGATAAATGGGTCATTTTCCGGTTGGCAATCAGTGCCTAGTGGGGTGCCACAGGGATCAGTGCTGGGGCCTCAACTATTTACAATCTATATTAATGACTTGGATGAAGGGACCGAGTGTACTGTAGCCAAATTTGCTGATGATACAATGATAGGTGGGTTAGCAAGTTGTGAAGACGACACAAAGAGTTCGATTTTGCCAGGCCCGAGGAGGCGGGTTTGGAGGCGTGTGAGGTGTTAAAATCGCAAAAAATGGCGGGCGGATCCAATCCCTTCTCTAGCCTGCCTCTGATCAATTTTCCCACAATCGTGGTTTCAGACCCCGTTTCCATCCCGCCTCCAAGAGGCGGGATAGGCCCTTAAGGCCCTTAACAACCAGTTAAGTGCCTCTATAATCCAATTTTGAGAGGCCTTTCTGAATTTAACACATTTCCCCCGTGCTGCACATCTCCTCTGGAACACGCCAGTTAATCCTGGCGGCCTCACAAGTGGATTGCTTACTAACAGCTGCAGCTCCACCATTAAAAAGGAGTTTTCAGCAATCATCATTTGCAGGTGGCAGAACTTTGTTGTCTCAGGTCTGGGGGAACTTTTAGCAGGCCTACTCATTGTTGTGGAAGTTTGGAGCCTGACACCCATCTCCAGTGTGACCTCCTGGGAAACCCTCTCCCCACCTTGACTGAGCGCTTCCTCAACTGAGGTATATACCAGAAGAATGGGAACCATTTATTTCCTTTCCTCCTGGACATCGGATTCGGACGAAGACCAGCCGCGGCAGCAGCAGAACCCTGAACAACAGCAGCACCAACTGCAGGAGCAACAACAGGAGCACCAAGCTGCTGCTCACCCACCTGAAGCTGCACAGGCCAGAAGGTGCCAGTGTATGGAAGCACATCGCCGCAGGAGATACCCCCAAAACAGGGTCTACAGACAGAGGATCAGCTACCTCAACATGACTGAGCAGCAGTGCCAAAGGAGGCTCAGACTTTCGCGAGAGGTAGTGGGTGACATCTGCGCAATGCTGCAGCAAGACCTGGAGCCCAGAGGAGCGGGTGGATACCCCTTACCAGTGGCCGTCAAAGTCACCACCGCACTCAACTTTTTTGCTTCAGGCTCATTCCAGGGTTCAGCAGCAGACATCAGCGGCATCTCCCAGGCGGCCGCACACACTTGCATCACGCAGGTAACCGATGCCCTCTTTGCCATCGCGCACAATTACATCAACTTCTCAAAGGATCAAGCAAGTGTAACCGTGCGTGCGGTTAGGTTTGCGAATCTGGCAGGCTTTCCAAAGGTGCAGGGCGTCGTTGACTGCACACATGTGGCCCTTAAGGCACCCCATCACAATCCAGGTATTTTTGTCAACCACAAGAGCTTCCACTCCCTCAACGTGACCACAAGAAGGAAATTTTGCATCTTTGCGCCAAGTACCCTGGTAGTTGCCATGACTCCTTCATCCTGCGGCAGTCTAGTGTGCCTCCGCTCTTCAGTCTGCCAGACCAACTTTGCGGATGGCTCCTTGGAGACAAGGGCTATCCCCTGAAGACATGGCTAATGACGCCGTTGAGGAGCCCATCCAACAAAGCTGAGGAGCGCTACAACTCCAGCCACATTTTCACCAGATCCATAATCGAGCAAAGCATCGGCTTGCTGAAGATGCGATTCAGATGCCTTGATAGATCAGGTGGCGCCCTGCAGTACTCATCAGCCAGGGTCTCCAGAATCGTCGTGGTCTGCTGTGCACTTCAGAACATGGCACAGCATCGTGGCTTGCAGCTGCATGAGGTACAAATGGCTCATCGCATAGCCTCCTCAGATGAGGATGAGGATGAGGATGAGGAGGAGAGCGACAACAAACAGCTTGCGGAGGCGCATCAACCAGCGGCAGCAGCACGCGAGCACATTGCTGCCCGGGATGCAAGGAACGCACTCATCTTGGCCAGATTTGCTTAGCCTGGCCAATCAAACAGTTTTGCCCCGCACCTTCTTACCAGAGCATCGACAATGGACAAGAACCTACGGATTCCTATCACTCTGACCACCATACTGACAATTGCAAGTCGCCCTAAGCCCTCAATGTGGAAGTCCCATTTGCGAAATGACACAGGCCACAACTTCAACAGTTTACCATCAAATTTTTTTATCATCACAATTCACGGATGGCTTTTCAAAAAAAAAACACAACAGAACACCCAAGTGACTACCCTTGTGATGACTTAACATAGAAACATAGAAACATAGAATCTAGGAGCAGGAGTAGGCCATTCGGCCCGTCGAGCCTGCTCCGCCATTCAATACGATCATGGCTGATCATCCAAATCCAGTACCCTGTCCCTGCTTTAATCCCCACAGTACACATATCCCACCCTACCCCCGTAACCCCACGTATTTAATTCCCCCTAACATATCCCATCCTATCCCCATAACCCCACATATTTAATCCCCCCTAACAGTAAGGGTCAATTTATCATAGCCAAATCAACCTAACCCACACATTTTTGGACTGTGGGAGGAAACCGGAGCACCCGGAGAAAACCCACGCAGACACGGGGAGAATGTACAAACTCCACACAGACAGTCACCCGAGGTCAGATTCGAACCCGGGTCTCTGGTGCTGTGAGGCACCAGTGCTTTATCTTGTGCTTTATCTTCCTCTTACGCGTGCTCCTACGTGGTGCTTCCCCGGTGGCTTCAGCAGATGTGGAGGCCCCTTGCTCACTTTCTTGCTGCTCCTGCCTCGACGCCTTTGGCGGACATCCTCTGGGGTTGCGAGCCTGTGAGGGCTCGGCAACAGTCTGCTGCTCCTGCGGCTGTGCAGGTGCTGAGACGCCGATCTCAGTTGGGTGAGGAATCTGGTGGGGCTCTGACCGAGGGCTCTGCAGTGGCATGGTCGTGTGAGCGCTTGGAGAGGAGCCCCCAGTTCCTTGTTCTCTGCCACCAACATCTCTCTCATGGGTCAGTCCCACTTCAGAGCTAGCAAATGGCTTGACAGCACCTTGCTGCACTGCAGGGGAGCCATGAGGACCCGTTTCTGCACTGGAAGTCCTACTCCAGAGGACTTCCATGAAGGTCTGGTTTCTCTGCTCAATAGCTGACCATTGCTCCTCAAGAGATGTCAGTCTATTCTGAACAATGACTATGTTTTCAAGACCCTGGCGACTTAGCTCCTCCATGGCCGTAGCCATCCTCTCCTCTACCGTAGCCATCGTCTCCTCTACGGTAGCCAGCCTTACCACGGAGGTAGCCATCCTTTCCACGGAGGTTGACATCCTTTCCGTGGTGATGCGTTCATGCGCCAATGCCTCCACAAAGGCTATGCTCATGTTAGCGATGGACTCCTCCATTCGCTCCACACTCACAGCGACCCTGGAGACAAAACCTGCCAGAGACTCCTGCACCTGTTCCTGGAGTTCCAGCACTGCTCTCCTTCTGGATGGACCTGGAGGCACAGGGTCGAAATGCAGTGGAGCCAAGCTGGGAGAGTCCTGCGCCCTCCGACGAGGACTCTCCACTGCAGTCTCTGTCTCCACCATCTGCTGATGCTCACTTGTGAGCTGTGATACACCAGGTGACAACACTACTCTATGTCCCGAAGGGCCCACCGAGGTGTGAGTGTCTGCGCTGGTGCTGGGTGCGCTGAATTCTGCTGACGCTGCACCCTCAGAGGTTGCAATTTCCTCTGAGGAGTCTGGGGGCTCAGGCTGTTCCTCCTGGATAGTGGGGAGGGGGGATGTCAATGGTCCTGTGGGAGAGTAAAGGAAAGAGTTAGACATGTGAGATAAACGTTGCATGCACATTGAAGCATCATAATCCATATCAGTCACTCATGCAATGTCAATGAGAGAGATGAAAAACTATTCTGTCACCAGCTTGCTCTGATGCGCCCGTCTGTCCGTCCTCCACTTGCGCATCCTCCTCGACTCCCACGATCTCGAGGGCCGCCTCCTCTGCGCTGGTGAGCTGGGCTATTGAGGGTGGCCCTCCTCCTGCCCTCGCCCGTTCCCTTATTGTGGGCTCTCTTTTCCTGCAATGAGGGACACAAGTGGAGTTTGAGTGAGAATGAAGGAGTGAGTGTAGAGAATCCATAGCATAGATGCTTAGAAGGACACAAAGATGGAGTGAGGTGCCAAGACCAAGGGCCCTCCCTGTGTGTTGTAAGTTGTTGTCATAGCATCACAGTGATAGGGAGTGTGAGGGCTGCATTGTCGAATAGTTAAGTGAATGTGAACATACAGAGAGAGGGAATGGTTAAGGGTGCAGGGATGTAAGGGTGAAGTGGGATGTGGAGGAGGAGGTTGACAAAGCAGAGTGCTGGTGATGAGAGGCGATGGGGATCAGATTGAGGGTCATGGGGATGGAATACTCACTTTTCCTGTGCGGAGAAGGTCATGAAACCTCTTTCGGCACTGCAGCCAGGTTCTGCTGCACATTGAAATCGCATTCACCTCCTGTGCCACTTGCAGCCACACAGCTTTGGTCTGTTGTGGAGGCTTTTTCCTCCCTGAGGAAGGAAGAGCACTTCCTTATTTGCTCTTGCTTCCTCCACCAGAGCTTGGAGGGAAGCCTCATCGAATCGGGGTGCGCACTTTGGTCTGGTGCTGGACATAGTAGCAGTAGGAATCCCTCAGAAGTATGTTGATAAAGTTGTAAGGCTGAAAAAGAACCAATGAGATGTCTTGGCTGTGCTCTTTGTTGTAGGGAATAATGTGAATAGATTTTGTCTGGGTTTAAATTGTGAATTCTGGGAGATTCTCTCATTGCTAACTTACCTGACGAAGGAGCGAACTGCTTCGAAAGCTTGTAAAATTAAATAAATCTGTTGGACTATAACCTGGTGTTGTGCGACTTCTCATTTTTGTCCACCCCAGTCCAACGCCGGCATCTCCACATCATGCCTTAAATATGGTCAGTAGTATAGGAGGGGCTGGGGCCAAGGGTGGAGGATTCCAACGCAGGGAGTTCCTGTGACACTGGCTGTACAGAAGCCTGGCAGATTTGTAGCGGCTGGAATAAAAACATCAGAACATAAGAAATAGGAGCAGGAATAGGCCACTTGGCCCCTCGAGCCTGCTCCGCCATTCAATAAGATCATGGCTGATCTTGGGCTCAAAGCCACTTCCCCACCCGCTCCCCATAACCCTTCACTCCTTTATCTTGCAAAAATCTGTCTATCTCCACCTTAAATGTATTTAATGACCCAGCCTCCACAGCTCTCTGGGGCAGAGAATTCCACAGATTTACAACCCTCTGAGAGAAGAAATTCCTCCTCATCTCAGTTCTAAATGGGCGACCCTTTATTCTGAAACTGTGCCCCCGCGTTCTAGATTTCACCACTCTGCATCTACCTTGTCGAGCCCCCTCAGTATCTTATATGTTTCAATAAGATCACCTCTCATTCTTCTAAACTCCAATGAGTATAGGCCCAACCTGCTCAACCTTTCTTCATAAGTCAACCCCTCATCTCAGGAATCAACTGAGTAAATTGTCACAGAACTGCCTCCAATGCAAATATATCCTTCCTTAAATAAGGAGACCAAAACTGTACGCAGTACTCCAGGTGTGGTCTCACCAATACCCTGTACAGTTGTAGCAGGATTTCCCTGCTTTTATACCCCAACCCCCTTGCAACAAAGGCCACCATTCCATTTGCCTTTTTGATTACTTGCTGTACCTGCATGCTACCTTTTTGTATTTCATGCACAAGGACCCCAGGTCCCTCTGAACTGTAGCATTTTGTAATCTCTCTCCATTTAAATAATAATTAGCTTTTTTATTTTTCCTAACCTCGCACTTTCCCACATTATACTCCATCTGCCAAATGTTTTCCCACTCACTTAGCCTGTCTATATCCCATTGCAGATTCTTTGAGTCCTCTGCACAACTTGCTTTCCCACCCATCTTTGTATCATCCGCAAACTTGGCTAGATTACACTCGGTCCCTTCATCCAAGTCATTAATGTAGATTGTAAATAGTTGAGAATGCTGGCCAGATCAGGAGTTCCCGACCATGGCAGTCACGGAGATAATCTTGGGGGGGTTTGAGGCCCCAATCAAGTCCACATATGCGAGCTTTGGGGCAAGCAAGCACTCTAGATGCACCCCTGGTGACCCACAACCTCACCCTGACCTGGGAAACCTCAGCAGGATCAGCCGCAGTGTGTCCCAGGAGAGCATATCCTGGCTCTTAAATCAGGATTCACTGTTCCCTTCGGGCTTTCTACCCTTACCCAGTACATGCCCATTCCAGCAGAAGTCACCAGATAGCAATCAGAAGCAGAACGCCGGTTGATTTTTCTCCTCCTCGGCCCAGGAGTACGGAGGCCTAGTGTAGGACCCCAATTGATGTCTTGGCTGAAATAATCTAACTCAGCCCAGACCAGGAACCAAGATCTTCTGGCTAAAGGCTGAGTAAACCATCCCGGGGGGAGAGGGGGCTGCCCTTACCCTATAGGGCGTCATACTTAACCTTGATTCTTCCTTCTCCTAAGTTTCTCACACACACACACATACACACACTCACATACTCTAGCCCCGGGACACACATTAATTCTGGAGCCTCACCACCAGCTCTGCTGAACAGCAAAAGTAGCACAGACAAGGAATCAAACTGGGATTTCCCTGGCCGACACTGAGGCACTAGGATATCAGTGGATTCCATCTCAGGTTCACAAAGAATACAGCGCATTCCCACTCCATCTTGTTGCAATGATTGCCCAGATTAATAAATAGGAACCACATATGGTTAGTACAAAAAGACACCATTTTAAATGGTTCACAGATGAGAAATTCTGTATTCCATAAAAAAATAATAAACTACCAGCAGACTCAAGGCCAAACCTTTATGGGCATTTATCGATGTGAGAAATGAGAATAAGAATTGAAGTGCAGCACTGGAGAAATACTTCTCTAATCGTAGTTTATCTTACAACTTTATACCTTTGTACATAGAAAACATGGTGACATCAGAACAAGAGAAACAGTAAGTTAAGTGGGACCGAAAATTGATAACTCTCAAAGCCTGTTTATTAAACTCCATTTTTTAAACTTATTTGGTGCCTGTTAATGATAGAAGCCAGAAGTGCTAATTCATAACATTTGCCACTATAATGGAGAGGATCCCTCTGACAGATTATCAAGATATCACGGGATATGGGGATAGGGCGGGAAAGCGGAGTTGATGTAGAAGTTCAGCCATGATCTTATTGAATGGCGAAGCAGGCTTGATGGGCCATATACCTATTGCTGCTCTTATTTCTTATGTTCTTATAACCTTAGACCTAGGACACGGGTCTGCTGTTACCATTTACACCTCCTCCAAACCCATCTTTTGTTTCTTTACTTGTCACATTACCATCCCCTTTTGCCTTGCACCATCATCCCTTTTGTCGTTTAATCTCTCCTGCCTTCCATACTATCATAGATCTTCCCTTTTGTTCTTTCCTCCCCTCCCCACCCCATCCCAACCATTCCCTGCTTTCTGATGAAGGGTCATCGACCCGAAACGTTAACTCTGTTTCTCTCTCCACAGATGCTGCCTGACTGGCTGAGTATTTCCAGCATTGTTTATTTTTTTATCCCTATACCTAGTCTGGCACTGTGAGGTCTGAGTTTCAGATTTGATCTATTTAGATTTCCTAATCAAGTTCCATATGCAAGTAAGACCCACAGTTTACCATTTAAAGTGAAATATTTTTGAAAATAATGGCAGCAATTCAACTCCTGCTGGTTTTCTGACACAAAACTAAATAGCTGATAAGTTCTACAGGTACTGGACATCCAGATAATCACCAAGGTTGGGAACTAAATATTCCAGGATACTTAACTTTTAGAAGAGAAAGGCAAAATGGAAAAGGAGGAGGGGTAGCCCTGATAATAAAGGATAGGATAAAGACAGCAGAGAGAAAGGCTCAGAAAATCAAGAAGTAGAATCAGTTTGGGTGGAGCTAAGAAACAGCAAAGGGCAGAAAACATTGGTGGGAGTTGTTTATAGGCCCCCCAAGCAGTAGTTGTAATGTAGGGCAGAGTATAAATCAGGAAATTAGAGGCGCATGTAACAAGGGTATTACAGTAATCATGGGTGACTTTAATCTACATGCAGACTGGGCAAACCGAATTTGCAGTAATAGTGTGGAGGACGAATTCATGGAATATATACAAGATAGTTTTCTAGATCAGTGTGTTGAGGAACCAACTAGGGAACAGACTATTTTAGATCTAGTATTGTGCAATGAGAAAGGGTTAATTAATAACCTTACAGTAAAAGGGCCTTTAGGGAAGAGTGACCATAATATGTTAGAATTCTATATTAAGTTCGAAAGTGTTTTAGTTAAATCCGAAACTAGGGTCTTAAATTTAAGCAAAGCAAACTATGTAGGTATGAGGGGCGAGTTGGCTAAGGTAGATTGGGAAAGTACATTAAAAGGTATGGTAGTAGACAAGCAATGGCTAGCATTTCAAGAATTAATACATAATTTACAACAAATATACATTCCTTTAAGGCACAAAAGCCCCACAGGAAAAGTGGTCCAACTGTGACTAACAAGAGTAGTTAAAGATAGTATTGGATCAAAGGAAGAGGCTTATAATGTTGCCAAAAAGAACAGTAAGCCTGAGGATGGGGCGGGTTTTAGAATTCAGCAAAGGAGGACAAAGAAATTGATAAAGAAAAGGAAAATAGAATATGAGAGTAAACTAGCGAGAGACATAAAAACAGACTATAAAAGCTTCTATAAATATGTAAAAAGGAAATGATTAGCGAAAGTAAATGTGGGTACCTTACAGGCTGAGACAGGAGAAATTATAATGGGGAATAAGGAAATGGCAGAGAGAGTAAACAAAAATTTGTGTCTGTCTTCACGGAAGAAGACGCAAAAAACCTCCCGGAAATAGTGGAGAACCAAGGGTCTAGTGAGAATGAGGAACTGAAAGAAATTAGTATTAGTAAAAAAATAGTACTGGAGAAATTAATGGGACTGAAAGCCAATATATTCCCTGGACCTGATGGCCTACATCCTAGTGTTTTGAAAGAGGTGGCTATAGAGATAGTGGATGCATTGGTTGTCATCTTCCAAAATTCCATAGATTCTAGAACGGTTCCCACAGATTGAAGGTAGCAAATGTAACCCCACTATTTAAGAAAGGAGGGAGAGAGAAAACGGGGAACTACAGACCAGTTAGCCTGACATCAGTAGTAGGGAAAATGCTAGAATCTATTATTAAGGACGTGGCAACAGGGCACTTAGAAAATAATAATAGAATTTGGCAGAGTCAACACGGATTTATGAAAGGGAAATCATGTTTGACGAATCTGTTAAGCATTTTTTGAGGTTGTAACTAGCAGAATCGATAAGGACCAGTGGATGTGGTGTATTTGGATTTTCAGAAGGCATTCAATAAGGTGCCACACAAGAGGTTATTAAACAAAATTAGGGCTCATGGGATTGGGGGTAATATACTAGCATGGATTGAGGATTGGTTAACGGACAGAAAACAGAGAGTAGGAATAAACGGGTCATTTTCGGGTTGGCAGGCTGTAACTAGTAGGGTACCGCAAGGATCAGTGCTTGGGCCTCAGCTATTCACAATCTATATCAATGACTTGGATGAGGGGACCAAATGTAATATATCCAAGTTTGCTGATCATACAAAGCTAGGTGGGAATGTAAGTTGTGAGGAGGATGCAAAGAGGCTTCAAGGGGATATAGACAGGCTAAGTGAGTGGGCAAGAACATGGCAATTGTAATATAATGTGGAGAAATGTGAAGTTATCCACTTTGGTAGGAAAAATAGAAAAGCAGAGTATTTTTTAAATGGTGAGAGATTGGGAAATGTTGGTGTTTAGAGGGACCTGGGTGTCCTTGTACATGAATCACTGAAAGTTAACATGCAGGTACAGCAAGCAATTAAGAAAGAAAATGGTATGTTGGCCTTTATTACAAGAGGATTTGAGTAGAAGAGTAAAGACGTCTTACTGCAATTATATAGGGCCGTGGTGAGACCACACCTGGAGTATTGTGTACAGTTTTGGTCTCCTTACTTCAGGAAGGATATACTTGCCATAGAGGGAGTGCAACGAAGGTTCACCAGACTGGTCCCTGGGATGGGGAGATTTTCCTATGAGGAGCGATTGAGTAGACTAGGCCTATATTCTCTAGAATTTAGAAGAATGAGAGGTGATCTCATTGAAACATACACAATTCTTACAGGGCTTGACAGGGTAGATGCAGGGAGGATGTTTCCCCTGGCTGGGGAGTCTAGAACCAGGGGGTCACAGTCTCAGAATAAGGGGTCAGCCATTTAGGACTGAGATGAGAAATTTTTTCACTCAGAGGGTGGTGAATCTTTGGAATTCTCTACCCCAGAGGGCTGTGGAGGCTCAGTCGTTGAGTATATTCAAGACAGAGATCGATAGATTTTTAGATATTAAGGGAATCAAGTGATATGGGGATAGTGCAGGAAAGTGGAGATGAGGTCGAAGATCAGCCATGATCTTACAGGATGGCGGAGCAGGCGCGAGGGGCCGAATGGCCTATTCTTGCTCATATTTCTTATGTTCTTATTTATCCTCCTGGATCAAGAACGCAGAGTCTGTGAAAAATCAGTTAAAAATACACAACTGCATTTAGCATTTATGCAAAAACGGAGTTTTGACTCCCCTGAAAATTCTTGTGGATAATTAAGAGTGGAAGTAACAGGAGTGCGGATAGTCGGGGTGTCACTGTATCTAAATTGTAATTCGGTTTGAGGTTTTCTACACTACATTGAATTCAGGAATAAATAAATTGAAAGGTTGTTTAATTCGTGGCCATTTGGCGCGGAAGTCGAATTCCGCCTCCCCCCATCCCCACTGACTTCATCTAAAGCCTTCAACTGTGCCACAGCCTTGTAACACATGCCAATGTGATGCTCTCAATTAAAAATTAGACGCTGCTTGACTTTCGTCTGAATGTCAAAGGAACCTTTTGCTTGTGATCTCCTCCCAGGTTTGCTCTCTTGCATGCAGATTGGAGATACATGCCAGAGTTGAAAAATGCTATCCTATATACTTGAAAAGGAAAATGTTGCAGGGCTATGGGGAAAGAGCGGGGGAGTGTGACTAATTGGATCGTTCTTTCAAAGAGCCGAATGGGCCGAATGGCCTCCTTCTGTGTAAGATGCTTTGATTCCCTTGGCTATCAACTTCACCGGCTATCAGTAAACATATTTCTGCTCAGCATATCTGTATTGGTGAAAAGTTCAGTTCTTACAGGGGTCAAGCGGCTGATTGCGGCTGCATTCCCAGCTGCTCATAAACTCAGCTTTAACTTGGCTCAGTTGATATCACTCTCGCCTCTAAGTCAGCAGGTTGTGGTTTCAGGTCCCCACTCCAGAGACTTGAGCACAAACCTAGGCTGACACTTCAGTGCAGTACTGAGGGAGGGCTGACACTTCAGTGCAGTACTGAGGGAGGGCTGACACTTCAGTGCAGTACTGAGGGAGGGCTGACACTTCAGTGCAGTACTGAGGGAGGGCTGACACTTCAGTGCAGTACTGAGGGAGGGCTGACACTTCAGTGCAGTACTGAGGGAGGGCTGACACTTCAGTGCAGTACTGAGGGAGGGCTGACACTTCAGTGCAGTACTGAGGGAGGGCTGACACTGTCGGAGCTGTCGTCTTCCAAATGCAATGTTAAACCGAGATCCCTTCTGGCTCTTAGGTGGACGACAATAACAACAACAGCTTGTCTTTATATAGCGCCTTTAATGTAGTAAAACGTCCCACGGCGCTTCACGGGAGTAGTATAAGACAAAAAATTTGACTTGAAATATCCCATTGCACTGTTCGAAGAGCAGGGGAGCTCTCCGGGTGTCCTGACAAATATTTATCCCTTAACCAACATCTAAAACAGATTATCTGGTCATTTATCTCATTGCTGCTTGTGGCACCTTGCTGTGCGCAAATTGGCTGCCGCGTTTCCCAACATTACAACAGTGACTACACTTCAAAAAGGTGAGCGCTGGAGGGCATGTTGCAGATGTAACCACTGGAATTGCAGTTTACAGATTTTTGGGGGTCATGATCCTTGGATTATGCTAAATCGGTTGTGACGCTGCAAGTGGCCTCAACATCCATTGTCTAGGGAGTGGAAAAATCACCTAGGGTTCCCATTCCTAATTGCTAACCAATGAAGAAAAATGTGCAAACGTGGACATTGGCCGAAGACACGATCAGCATCAATTGCAATGCACTACATGGTCGAATAGCCTGCCAACACTCACTTCATAGACCCAAAGATGAATAATAATGGCTACTTGGGAAAGTTATTGGCGAGTTGCTGGTTTCCAACAGCAATGAATCCCAGCATGAGTAAGATCTTCCGGGAGAAAATGAGCGAAAACTATTCTTAAAATAACTTTCTTAAAATTGATGGGTGTTTCATAAGGAACTTCATTTCTGTGCAGACTCATGACTTACTTAATAATAAATACATAACATTGAATTACAACAAGTACTCGTGTGGGAATAGCCTGAACTTTACTTGACCCGATTTTGTCCAAAATTCAGGAAATGCAATCAGCAAATAAGCAGCAGCAAATTTCATTGTATTAATGGATTATTTAGCGACACTTTATCAGCAACTTCAAGAAGTAGGGTATAATTGAAAGTATTTTGCTGCTGTTGTATTCCAAATGGGGCTGACACCCATGGCATAATATACCAGCATTGTGCTCTGCATATCCAGGGATTATCTCGTTGCTTTCTCCTTTTCAACAATACATTTGCTTCTGTTCAGAATGATTAACATTTAAACCCCCTCAGGATTTGTTACAAATGGTCTGACAGATTCCAAATTGCACCTGCTTAGTAGTAACAAATGGATTGCTCACACTTTAAGCGGCAAGTTAAGAACTTGCAATAGGACGTAGCTTAGTGTATACATTTTCTCAGCTGTTCATAATTAATATATTGTGGGCTCGCAGCCTAGGAGAGGAAGGATAACCACCTCTAAACACTGCCGTGACAGACTTGAAGCCAATTCAATTCGACACCATCCAGGACAAAGCAGCCCCACTTGATTGGCACCTCATCCACCACCTTAAACATTCACTCCCTCCACCACCGGCGTACCGTGGCTGCAGTGTACACCATCTACAAGATGCACTGCAGCAACTCGCCAAGGCTCCTTCGGCAGCACCTCCCAAACCCGCGACCTCTTCCACCTAGAAGGACAAGGGCATCAGAGCATTGGGAACACCACCACCTCCAAGTCACACACCATCCTGACTTGGAAGTATATCAGCCGATCCTTCATCGTCGCTGGGTAAAAATCCTGGAACTCCCTCCCTAACAGCGCTATGGGAGTACCTTCACCACACGGACTGCAGCGGTTCAAGAAGGCGGCTCACCACCAGCTTCTCAAGGGCAACTAGGGATGGACAATAAATGCTGGCCTCGCCAGCGACGCCCACATCCCAGGAATGAATTTTTTTAAATAAGCACGCAGTTCATACCAATGCCACAAATTTAGATCAAAATCAGAGAAACGAGGTCCAGGCTTGTCTAACGAGGCAGCATTTTGCAACATCCTGTTTGCTAATTTTTTGGGGGAGTGTCTGACATGTGGGAGAACCTCCTCACCAAACTGATTGCTACTATCAGCATTAAATATTATATATTTTTTAATTAATATTAAGGCGGCTTCCGAGCAGGGTTGGGGGGGGCGGGCGGCGGGGAGGAGGCAGTGGAATTGCTTGGGGAAAACCCAGAAGTCAAATGAGCGGGTCGGAATCTGCGATCTCAACTCCATTGTACCAATTCATTTTGAATTCCGGGTTTCGCGTCTCCAAGCTGTGCAGCGGGCGTGATGCGCACCCGCATGACGCGATCCCAGCTGTATTTAAAGGGGCAGTGCACAAATGGAAATTGGAGGTCTTCAGGATGGATGGTGGACATAGAGCAAGGGCAGCACCCAGATTCAATGATGTCTCGCTGGAATTACCGCTGGGCGCAGTCAGGAGCAGGAGGGACATACTTCACCCCAGCAAGGGGAGGAAGAAACCTGCTGCTCTCACCAGGAAGGTGTGGTTGGAGGTAGCTGAGGAGGTGAGCAACAGGAGCATTGTGCCCAGGTCATGGATGCAATGTAGCAAGCGGTTTAATGACCTAACCAGGTCAGGAAAAGTGAGTACATTTGTTGATTCACCTACATCCTGTGTTGTAAGCCCGCCCTCCTTTCACTCTGTCTTGCTAAGTGTTCTCCATCACATCACTCCTCACACCCACTCAACGCTCAGCACCACCCAGCCTTCACTGTCTATGGACTTCATCACCTCCCCATTTATCCATCCACCATTGATACTCACCCCAATCCTTATGCAATGTGATGGATGTGTCCCATAGTCACCCTCACCAAATGCCTCACCTCATCCATCGGGTGAATTGGTTAGACTACACTTGGAGTCCTGTGCACAGTTCTGATCTTCATACTCTAAAACGGATATAGAGGCACTGACCCGATTTCACGATTAGCCTGTCAATAAAACAAACTACTACTCCTCCCCCACTTGGGATACGTGCTTAATGAAAATGGCTCTGAAATTCCAAAGGCCGTGATCCTGGAGGATAATGAACACTGTGCTCACCAGTACACTTGAGCACGGGCCCCGCTGGAGTTTGTGGTGTCAACGGGAGGGCACCTCATTTGCACGGGGCCGGTTGGGAATTTCTTCACTCAGAGGGTGGTGAACCTGTGGAATTCTCTACCACAGAAGGCTGTGGAGACCAAGGGCTGGATTTTCATTGACCCGTGGAGGCGGGTTTGGAGGCGTGTGGGGGGTTAAAATTGCGAAAACTGGCGGGCGGGCACAAGCCCGCCTCCATCCCGCCTCCACGCAATTTTCATTAAATCGTGTCTGCTGGTCCCGACTCCGTCCCGCCTCTATAATGCCATTTTGAAAGGCCTTTGTGATTTTAACCCTTTGTCTACGTGAAGCCCGCCTGTTCTGAACCACGAATGTGAAACCTGGCTGGCTGGCCGGCTGGCTGGCTGATCGATCTGGGAGTGGTGGTGGATGGGAGACATATCTGGGAGTGGTGGTGCAAAAATATCTGGGAGCAGACTTAGGGCTGCTGCTGCTCATTTTGCCTTCAGGTCCTCTCACAGCAAAGGCCAGGCAGTCTTTGCAGACCTTCAATGCAGCAGCAATGATGACATCATCAGAGGCGACTTTCAGACTGAAAACACTAATTGGTTCATGGGTTCCCACATGCTGGAACTCAATTGCCCAATTAGGTGAAAATCGCATCAATCTCCCACATCTAATTGCAGTCAGGTGGATAACACAACCCCAACCCGCCCCTGTATCAAAATCCAGCCCCAAGTCACTGAATATATTTAAGAAGGAGATAGATAGATTTCTAGACACAAAAGGCATCAAGGGGTATGGGGAGAGCGCGGGAATATGGTATTGAGGTCGATGATCAGCCATGATCATACTGAATGGTGGAGCAGGCTCGAAGGGCCGAATGGCCGACTCCTGCTCCTATTTTTCTATGTTTCTATGTTTCTGAAAGAAAAGAAAGACTTGCATTTCTATAGCGCCTTTCAAGACCTCGGAACATCCCAAAGCGCTTCACAGCCAACGAAGTACTTTTGAAGTGTAGTCACTGTTGTAATGTAGTAGTGTGTGTGTTTGTAACTCACATACACACGTCGAAGGTTTTCACAGAAGCTTTTCCCACCTGCTTCGTTTATTCAGCCGTATCTGTGAAACGATCGAAAACAGCCCCCACGGGTTCTGTTGCAAGCATTTGAAACAAGTTCGGAACAGCAGGCCGTAGGTTGAAGGCAGCCATGATTTTAGTTTAGCTACTGCAGCTTTCCGCCCTCTTGCCGGTGACATCATCTTGTTCCACCGACAGGACTAAAAGTGCCTCCGAATGTGGCTCTGAACACACGCGGGGTGCTGGCCCGTGAATGAAAATTAATCAGGCGCATTACGAAAGGAGACTTCAAAACTAATTGGTGAGACAACACGGAATGAAAGGGAGAGAAACATGGGGCAGACAGTAAATATTTAAACCCTCGTATCATATCTTGACAACATGGCCCTATCTTTGCAAAGTAAACCGAGTGTGACTTCTATTGAAAATTAGATCATTCGTACATAAAATCACTGTGAAAATCTTTTGTGCTTCTGATTACAAACTTTAATAGATTTGCTTTGTATTTACAAATTCAGTTAAAAGCTGCTGGCCAGGATTTTGTACCCTGGGCAGGCATGGTTCTTCCACTGATAGAATGCAATTCCTGCTCCCACTACACCTATTTTGCCTCCTCCACTATTTCAAGGGGCTGCTTCTCGACTTTTGGCTGCACTTCAGTCCCACGCTCCTGATCTTTGGTCACCTGGTGCGGGGGGGGCGGGAGCGGACAGATCGGGGGACCTCCTCGTAGGGACTGCTCCTGGGCCTGGCCAAAGCGGCCATCAACTGGTCAGGCAGCGGGCGGTCGAGGGGGTCGTTCGGCCCGACTGCCTGCCCGCCTCTCTTCCGTGGCCACGTTCGCTCCCGGGTGGCCCTGGAGATGGAGCACGCGGTGTCTGCCGGCACGCTCGAGACCTTCCACGACCGGTGGGCACCGCGGGGACTGGGGTGCTTCATCAACCCCAGTAACCAAATCTTAATTTAATTTGATAAGTTTCATTTCATGTTTTAAGTTTAGTTACAGTCTATTTGTTTATGGGTTGCTCAAAGGAGTACACCTATTTTGCCATCCTTGTGATTATTTTAACACCCACGATTTTCACTGGTACTATTAAGAAAAGATGATTGGGGGAGAAGCTGCTCTGAGTGCAGGGCTTACTTGATGGAAGCATAGGCTGGGGGACTGGACGGAGGATTCAGTACACCTGATGTGCAACAGTCTCAATGGCCCCGATATTTACTGGGAGGCCAAAAACTGCGAAGAACCCGGCAAGGCTGAGCTTAATGGCAGGACCTCGCTACGGTATTTTTTGCTCCGTTTCCCACCCGACAGTCGGCCAACTGGACAGCCTGGCTGGTGGCCGGGAGGGAAAACCAGTGGCAGGAGGCGACAGCCCGGGACCCTTGGGGACGGTCCCCCGGCAATCGGGAGGGGTAAGGTCGACCGTCGGGGCTGGGCGGAGGGCGGTTGGCGATAGGGACGAGGGAGAGAGAGAGGCCGTGATTGGCGGGGTAGGGGGGGGGTGGGGTGGAGGTTAAAGGCTTCCTTGAGGGGGCCGGCGTGCTGAAAAAGGCGCTTACCCTGTGGAGCCGGCAGCTCCCGCCTCCCGCTCACTGTCGGGTTTCCCGAACCCTGGGAAACCCGGGCAGCAGCAGTGAATTTTAAATCGGGTTCCCAATTGCACTGCGGGAGCCCGCTTTAAATATGTTAATTAAGTGACCCGTGTCTCCACAGCGGGATACCCGGAAGCCCCAATATCCACCGCCATAAAAAAGGCATCGGGCGCGTGCGTGGCAGGTTGGGGAGGCCTTCCCCGTATTTAGGTTTTTTATCCTTTCCCCCGACCCTCTCCTGCCTGTTGTTAAGGGGCTGGGTTTGCGGGGGGGGGGAGGTGTTAATATCAAGGCCAATTTCTCAATCATTCACTTCAACGACTGGAAACTCTGGAGCTCTAGAATTCAGGTACGCTGACCTCTGCGCTCGATTCTCCAACCTGCGCTCCCGTCCAGCTTGGCCCCGCGGCTGGGAGCAGAATCTTCCACCTTCTTCCAATCTTCCAAAATTAATCCTGATCCATTCCAGCAGCAGAAAAGGTGCAACGACGGCAAATTAAAGAAAAATAAAGCACCTGGTCCTGCTCGTCGTGAAGACACAAAACTCCTGAGTGAGCTTATTATCCAGGAGTAGTTTGACAGGAAGAAGTTTTGATTCTTGGCCTGTGCTGAGTTGTCTGATCTCAGCCATGGCAGTGCCTTCAGAACCTTAACCCAGCAAAGAATCAACCCTGTCACGCCGTGGGCTCTGCGAGTCTGACTCAGGCACAGGGAGTAATAAGCAAGTGAATTTTAATAACAAAGCTAAGAGATAGATAAGGGATAGACCCTCAAGGAAGCCTTTGGCCTCCCCACCCGCCCCCCCCCCGCAGATCACGGCCTCTCTATCCCCCTCCCGGTTGCCAACCGCCTTCCACCCAGCCCCGCTGTCCAAACTTACCCCTCCCGATTGGCACGAGTCACCCCCAAGGGTCAGTTGTGGCTCAGTGGGCAGCACACTCGCCTCTGCGTCAGAAGGTTGCAGGTTCAAGTCCCACTCCATAGGACTTGAGCACATAAAGCTAGGCTGACACTCCAGTGCAGTGCTGAGGGAGTGCCGCACTGTCGGGAGTGCTGTCTTTCGGATGAGACGTTAAATCGACTGCTCTCTCAGGTTGATGTGAAGGATCCCATGGCACTATTTCAAAGGGGAGTTCTCCCTGGTGTCCTGGCCAATATTTATCCCTCAACCAGCATTACAAAAACAGATGATCTGGTTGTCATCACATTGCTGTTTGTGGGAGCTTGCTGTGCGCAAATTGGCTGCTGTGTTTCCTACAGTACAACAGCGACTACACTTCAGAAGTACTTAATTGGCTGTAAAGCGCTTTGGGACATCCTGGGGCCATGAAAGGTGCTATATAAATGCAAGTCTTTCTTTTTACTGCACATGCAACTCAGTGCCTGTCGACACCTAGCGCCCTCTTGTTAGGAGGAGGTAGTCCTGCTGAGTCTCTGTGGTCCCTAAACTGTTGTAATGTACTAACATAACCCTGTATCCTGAATAACACTGCAAACACCTTCAACAACAACAACAACTTGCATTTATATAGTGCCTTTAACATAGTAAAACATCCCAAGGCGCTGCACAGGAGCGATTATCAAACAAAATTTGGCACTGAGCCACATGCATGTTTTTTTCAATTTAAAAGTCGGCTCACCGCTGGACGGGAGCCCTGGAGCACTGCGCGGCCACGCAGCTTAAAGGGAACATTGGTAGTGAGGCGGAGAGGTTTAGGGAGGGAACACCAGAGATTAGGGCCTAGGCAGCTGAAGGCACGGTCGCTAATGGTGGAGTGATAAAAATCGGGGATGCACAAGAGGTCAGAATTGGAGGAGAGCAGAGATCTCGGAGGGTTGCAGGCCTGTTGGATGTTACAGAGATAGGGACGGGCGAGGCCATGGAGGGATTTGGAAACAAGGATGAGAACTTTAAAATCGAGGGGTTGCTGGACAGGGAGCCAATGTAGGTCAGCGAGCACAGGACTGATGGGTGAACGGGACTTGGTGCGAGTTAGGACACAGGCAGCAAAGTTTTGGATGAGCTGAAGTTTACGAGGGTGCAAGGTGGAAGGCCGACCAGGAGAGCATTGGAGTAGTCGAGTCTAGAGGTAACAAAGGCATAGATGAGGGTTTCAGCAGCAGATGAGCTGAGGCAGGGGTGGAGACGGGCGATGTTACCGAGGTGGATGTAGGCGGTCTTGGTGATGGAGCGGATATGGGGTCGTAAGCTCAGCTCAGGGTCAAATAGGACACCAAGGTTGTGAGTAGTGTTGGTTCAGCATTAGACACAGAAACATAGAAGATAGGAGCAGGAGTAGGCCATTCGGCCCCTCGAGCCTGTTCCGCCATTTAATGAGATCATGGCTGATCATCCAAATTCAGTACCCTGTCCCTGCTTTCTCCCCATATCCCTTGATCCCTTTAGCCTTAAGAAATGACAGTGACCAGGGAGAGGGTTAGAGTCAGTGGCTAGGGAACGGAGTTTGTAGAAAGAAGAAAAAATCCTGGTCCTGCTTGTCATAAAAATATACACCTGGAGGCTTGTCTGCCAAGACTGCGACTTCTCCCTAACAACAATAAAATTGATAAAAATAAAAAGGCTCCTGCAATCTGTTTTCTTCCCCCTCCAATTATCTCCCCTCTCCCCAATTGTATTAATTCCCTCACTGGGCGGTGGTTCAATGGGAAGGAAGGATGCCTTCTAGCCTCATCCAAGTGGCCTTTATTTTTATGTCAGCCTTGACAGCAAGTGTCAGCCGACTATCTAACACAGCTGGCTGGGTCCAAACCTCTCTTCGCCCATCATCCATACGCACACACTTCCAGTCGTGGTCATTGTATCAGTGATCAGGAATGAGAAGCGTGGCTGGTTTTCCTTTCATTAACTCAGGACGCTGAGGCCAACTGAAGCAATGCTACCACTGCCCACGCTGAGATAAGCTAACTCATCGTTGCAGGGACTTTATCAAATGTGCAGCTAAATTGCACCGACTGGGAAGATCCGGGCTCTATCTCTGATCAGTGCTGAAAGGGGTAACCTCTTCTCGGACAATAGCATGCTGAGATGAGATGCCAGTCACTTGGAGAGTGCCCAATGTTCTTGAAAGTGTGCCTCAGCAACAAGTCATAGAGAGTCATAGAGTTATACAGCACAGAAAGAGGCCCTTCGGCCCATTGTGTCCGCGCCGGCCATCAAGCCCTATCTATTCTAATCCCATTTTCCAGCACTTGGTCCGTAGCCTTGTATGCTATGGCGTTTCAAGTGCTCATCTAAATGCTTCTTGAATGTTGTGAGGGTTCCTGCCTCTACCACCCTTTCAGGCAGTGAGTTCCAGATTCCAACCACCCTCTGGGGGAAAAAGTTTTTCCTCAAATCCCCTCTAAACCTCCTGCCCTTTACCTTGAAACTATGCCCCCTGGTTATTGACCCCTCTACTAAGGGGAAAAGTTCCTTGCTATCTACCCTATCTATGCCCCTCATAATTTTGTACACCTCAATCAGGTCCCCCCTCAGCCTTCTCTGCTCTAAGGAAAACAACCCCAGCCTGTCCAGTCTCTCTTCATAGCTGAAGCGCTGCAGCCCAGGTAACATCCTGGTGAATCTCCTCTGCACCCTCTCCAATGCAATCACATCCTTCCCATCGTGTGGCGACCAGAACGGCACACAGTATTCCAGCTGTGGCCTAACTAGCGTTTTGTACAACACTTTCAGGAGCGAAGAAGGAAGAAAAACCAAAGGAGTAGAGAAAGTTCAAAGTGACCCAGTCACGTTCTGTCTAAGCAGGAACACTGAAGCAAATGAATATGGAGAAAATCACAAGTCAAAAGGAAGCCCGGATCCCAGCAAGTGAAGGAGAGATCAGCGGATGTTTGAACATTTTACTGAGACGGAAGACAACTAACTGTCCCATTGTCAGTTCCCAATTACTTATTGGGTGGGGAGGAGGGTTAACGCTCTTAGAGCAGAGGGTTAATGCTCTGGGGGGTTAATGTTCTGGGGGGGGTTAATGTTATGGGGGGTTAATGTTCTGGGGGGGTTAATGTTATGGGGTGGAGGGTTAATGCTCTAGGCACCATTGCAAATGATGTAACAAAATAGGAAATTCAAAACAGACACAAAACTTGCAAACCGCAAGCATCTAATACAACAATCTAATAACCACAATATGCCTGCAAATCAACTTATTGAAATAGTCGCAAGAATTTGGCAAGTCTTCAAAAGTATGTGATGATCAAAAGGAACAAATTACCCAAATCATGTCCTCCTCGAAGAATAAAAGCCCTATGCAACCATACAATTCCACCCAGTGCCCCCAGGCGAATTAACAGTGCGTTAGTAGTAGTGATCCATATCTGTCGCCATCAATCAACCATCACGTCAAGCCTGTGCACAAACAACCCAACATCGACCAACTGCCTGCATACACTTCTGTCGCAAACATCTTTTCAAGTAGACACTCAATTTGAACCCAGTCCACCAGTCTGCATACAAGGCCATCAAACACTTCCTCAACTAGATAATCCGTTCAGTCCATCTGTCTGCAAAAAACACTATCAAATATCTCCTCAATTTGAAGCTCATCTCAGTCCATCAGTCTGCATACAATAGCATCACACATCTCCTTAACTAGAAACTAGTCTCGATCCTCCAGTCTGTATACAATGCCATCAAACACTTCCTCAACTAGAAACTCCGTTCAATCCATCAGTCTACATGCAGTACCATCGAACATTTCCTCAACTGGAGACCGGCCTCAAACTGGAAGCCTCTTTGAGAAATATATTGGGTGCATGTGTTTTTAATAATCACTGTGACCAACTGAGCGAAGACAGTACCAATTATTTGTGGGGGAGGGGAAATCACTTCACCTGTACTGGAACACCCATCTCACTCAACATTCAACTCCCGATACACACAATGAATCAAAGGGCAATTCTGTTTCGAGCACTGCTTTCCTATGTGCTAAACCACACCACATCTGCTGTATAGACCTCTACACCAAGAAAGACAGACAACAAACCAATGCAGGTGGAAATAGAGAATGTTCCATCAATATTTTGTAAAAACTGCCCCTGCAACTCTGTGCTTCAATTGCACTTGCCTTTTTAAATGAAGAACTGAAAAGAAAAACTTGCATTTCACTTCCTCAGGATGTCCAAAGCACTTCACAAGTTACCTTTTTGAAGGGTAGTCAATGTTATTATGTAAGTAAATGCGGCAACCAATTTGCGCACAGCATGGCCCCACAAAGAATGAATGGGATGAATGGCTTGTTAACCTGTTTGGTGATGTTGGTTGGCTGCCCCATCTCAGGGCTAAGTTGCTGTGAGACGAGGGTCACCACAGCTCCTTCTGGCTCATATTGAAAGGCAACATCCAGCCGCATCATACGCTTAGGTAGTCCCCCAGGAGAATGAAGATATTAGAGTTCAAACATCACACACTAAGGATGGGCATCAAGGAGAAGCATGATGATACGCAGCAGGTTTGCACACATAGTATGGGCTCTAAATAAAAGTGTGTCAGCACTGACATAGCACCAAAATGCGTTTTATGTGCAGACATTGGCCTGTATTTTCCGATGCCTACGGGTGTGTAAAGGCTGTGTACCCACCCGTAGGGACATCGGAAATGCCAGTTTCAGGAATGCGAAGCGCATGCGCTGAAAACCGGCATTTCCGATCTGTCAAGAATGCTCTTGACAGATCGCACGCCTGCCCTGGAGAAGGGCCTCTGCGGGTGGAGAGTTCCGCTTTCTGCAGAACCTCCACCCGCTGAAAACACTTAGGGGTAGAAATTAGGTCGCGCCCCATTTGGGGCGCAAATATCGTCCGGACGCAAATATTAGCGCCTGGCGCTAATTATCGGCACTGACGGGAAACTTCACTTTTACCGCCCCGGGAGGTGAGTGGAGCGCTAAAGCAGGCGCTGCACACCTCTCTTAAGGCGCAAAGGCCGAGCAGTGAGGCGCTAACTCGGAGCGCTGGCGAAGCTCATGTAATGTCAGTCAGCAATGGAACACACACACAATGGCACGGGCCAGTTCTTAAAGGGGATGGTTAATCTTGCTTTCCATCCACATCCTGTTCATTGCTGCCTTGAATCTCGGCCTGGAGAGACTTGCACATCAAATGTGCTGGAAAGAACAATGGAGAGCACCAGGCAAAGAGCTCAGAGTGCAGCTCCCACGGACTCTGCTAAATCGATACAAGGAATGGCAAATCAAAATTAACCTGCAAAGTGCTGCTCAGTACCCAAAAACTCCTTCACACAACGTTGAATCTCTCCAGAAGTCTCTCCCTCTCTCTCTCAGAATGCGTAGTTCAAAAATGCCACCAACAATAAAAGGCAGGAAGAGGCCCCCTTTAAATAGCGCCCCCCCCAGCCCCACAGCGATTGATAGCGTTCCAGTCTTCTGGTCGTTGGAAGCGCCAGGCGGTAAGGCAGGGGGCGCCACTCAATTTCCGCTACGGGGCGCCCCAAGGGCGTTGCACCATGGAATGACGTCACAATCTGCGCGCGCAGGTAGTCGCAGCGGTAAGTTTTAGCGCCGCCGCACAATCTCAAGTTAAGTTCTCGAGCGGCGCAAACATCGCTGCGCCCGGGCGTTAGCGGCTTTGCGCCCCATTAGCGCCCTCTTAAGGCGCTAACGGGCGGCGCAACCAAGTGAATTTTTACCCCTTAGAAATCTTACCAGCATAAGAGTTGAAAAAAGTAAAAAAAAAATGTTTTCACTCATTTATAATTTAAAAATACTTTAAAAAAAAGTAAGTTTATTTTTAGCCCTGTAAAAACCTTTAATTATTTTTTTCAAAAAATTAAATTTTTGTTTAAAATATTTAATTTATTGTCATTTTAACTCATTTTAAAAACGTGATGGTTTAAAAAAAATGTATTTAATGTTTTAGTGTCTTTTTTCAGTGATCCCCATTCATATATTTGACAGGTCTATCTGTCAAAAGTATGAAGGGGGATTCCCGTCTTTCATTGGCTGGCCTGGCCCACGTGATCCCAGGGTCGCTTGCGAACCACCTGCGCCCCTGGGATACGTGGACCCTACGCATTCCAACTTTGGAGAGGCCCAGCATCGGAAGTGTCCGGACTTCAGGAGCCCTCAGGTAAGAGCGTAGATTTTTTTCCAATAGGAGGCCTCCGCACGCAGGAAGCCTCCTAGCAGAAATTACGGGCCATAGTATCGGACGAGGTTTGGAAATAGTTTGACTGAGATGAGCTGTCTGAGTTGATGCACGCAGTGTAGGGTTTGTAGATGTTGCCATCTTGTTAATGCGAAAAGGGGAAGGTGTGATTTTGATTTTGTGCGATAGTGTAAAACGGCTTATTACTTCCATTGAAAACAGTACCGAAACGGCTCTTATCAAAGTTACAACTGACATCATATGTGACTGTGATAGTGGTAAACTATTCCTCCTCATCCTTCTCGACCTGTCTGCAGCCTTTGACAGGGTTGACCACTCCATCCTCCTCCAACGCCTCTCCACCGTCGTCCAGCTGGGTGGGACCACACTCACCTGGTTCCATTCTTATCTATCCAATCGTAGCCAGAGAATCACCTGCAACGGCTTCTCTTCCCACTCCCGCATCGTTGAAACTTGAAAACAGAAAAAGATCTGCAGAAACGCATTATTTTTTCCTCTCAGTTTTCTGTCCGTAACCTTTTTACAACTGGAGACTCTGACTTGTGCGGGGAGTGGCTCCACGAATGCTCTGCTACCTCAGTCAAGCGGCCGTTCTTCAAAGGGGTTGTTTTCTGACGTTGTGCTCCAGAAAATAGTTAGCAAGTCGTGGCCAAATTTGCAGTCCTCAACGCTGGTCCGTGAGGCTCTCTGCTGGGTGTGTATTATTAGAAGATTACCCCTCATGTGTTAGCCTAGACACCAACGCCCCAAAAATCCACGATCCCGCCCTGGCACCATAACAATGGCAGAGCAGGACTTCGGTTTGGACAAATAGCAAACTGTCTGATCCTGTCGGATTTCCAAGGGGGTCAGGCAATTTGAATATTTTTGACGGGGACTTGTGTGAGTATTAGTGCGACTGGGGCATCCTAATGTGGGATATCAGCAAAATGAAGTGCTGGCCAGCTGCTTGTGGGTAAAACAGGCAGGTCCGGCTGAAGACAAACCTGAAACCCACCTGTTTATAGCAAGGCTGGTTTTATTAGTGCCCGCTTTACAGCTTGAAACAGTCTCGAGGGCCCCCATTATGCCAGTGCCGGTATCGTACGCCCTCCTCTTGCAATTGCACTGTAAATTGGAGACACTTAAGGTGGTACTGTGGGAATCCTGGCAGATGATGCCATTCTGCCAGTCCATCCTCCATTAGTGATGCCAGCCTACAAGAGATAGACACAATAACGGCTCACCCCGCCCCCATTGGCTCCCACCCCAATTCCCAACATTAAATGACTATGTCCGCCCCGGACGCAGTCCCAATCTGCCAGTAAGTACGCAGATTTTCAGGGCCTGAATGCCAAGACGTCTATCCCTGTTCCCATCCTCACACAATGCCCACACATGGACAATTTTCAGCCAAGGTCACTGGCTGTTTTTTCTCCCACTCTCAAGTGCACTAAAGCCAACTATGCACCTGCAGGGACACTGAAGCAAGAATGTACATATACACGCGTATACATGTGCGTGTGTACGTATGTGCCTGTGCATGTGTGCGTGTGCGTGTGCATGTGCGTGTGTACGGTGCCTTTGTACGTGTGCATGTGTACGGTGCGTGTATGTGTGTGTTCGGTGCGTGTATGTGTGTGTGCATGTGTACGGTGCGTGTACGTGTGTGTTCGGTGCGTGTATGTGTGTGCATGTGCGTGTGTACAGTGCATGTACGTGTGCATGTGTATGGTGCGTGTACATGTGTGTGCATGTGCATGTGTACAGTGCGTGTACGTGTGCGTGTGCGTGTGTTCGGTGCGTGCATGTGTGTGTACGTGTGCGTGTGGGAGAGAAGGCAAAAGACAAAATATAGCTTTTGCACTGGTGTGCAGAAAGAACAGCGACACTTGTTTGCCTTATAAACTACATCAGTATTGTCACGACTAATTAAATCAGAGGCTAATTGACTTAGCCGATCACAGCTGCAGCAACAGTTAGAGCATTACAATTGGCTTCAGCGCGCCCTGCATTAACGAGGGAATGATACCAGCCGCGATCCCTGCTCCTGATTGTCATCCGGTGATGGGCCTTGCCACCTTTTATCAATTTCAAAACCAGATTAGGGACAAGACAGTGGTAGAATCATGGCTTGAATTCTGATGTTTTCTTTGCTGATGATGAATATTCATTGAAACCCTTAAAAGCATTAATAACTAATAGCTCTGCATCACCGAGGCAGGGAAGTGGAAAAAAGTAGCATTAAATCAGATTTTTTTTTAGTGCTTGGTATACACTTTAGAAATTTTCGGAAAGCTCACTGAAAAACTGAGTATACAGAACCCATATTAGTCTGGGGTGCAGAACTATTTCCAGCTTAATTACTGCACAATGTAATTGTATTAGCGTGCGCTGGTATAACCACACAGTGGAATGTGTATTCATGAGCATGACAATATAGTTAAGACTTCCAGTTTTTGGATCTAACAAATAAACTGATAAAGCATCACAGAATGGAAAATTTTGAAGTCAGAGGCCATTTTGGCAACACCAGTAGAACGTCAAAGAAATGGAGAAAAAGGTGAAGCAATATTCTCACCTCTATTGAATTTCTGCCACAACTTAGCAACAAGCGCTTTCCACAAGTTTAATGAAATGACGTTAAAATGATTCCCGTCTGCGCAACCACACAAGTAAACTTTCAAAGAGGTTTCTCGTCCCATTTCCTTTTCCAGATTCACCTTCCACTCACCGCGATAAGAGACCTGTTACATCTCTGCGAGGTCCGCAGCGCAGGGATGCTACAGAGATCCGAACTTCTAGTGGGTTGAAATTCCTCCATGCGCTATTTTTAACACATTGGTTGAAGCACTAGCATCAAATTCCTGCTATTTTAAGGAGAATTTCAATTGTGCTTGGGAATATCCTGATTTCATTACTGAAGATGTGTGAGAGGGTTTTACACCCAGATTTTCTGCTTTGGCACAAATCAGCCAAATCTTCGACAGGGCGCGACCTCCGCCTACTAAAGAAATCCGCCACTAACTCTGGTCAACCATCGGGCCTCAGGGTCACTTCAATATTGGAGGGGAGCTCCCAGCCGACAGCGGGAAGTCCCACAAGATTGGAGCCAGAGTTTTGCTGTGGCTGGTTTCGGAGGCCAATCACAGTGAAGAGCTGTAATGTTTTACAAATAAAGAGTCGTAAATATACTAAGGATCATTTTCTAACTTCACAATACTGACAATGAATGGTTGGCAAATTTAGTGCAGCACACAACTGTATTTCTGATTCATGCTGCCGGTGGGCCAGGGCACCCACTGGGATTGTAAGTCAGAATCCCGGAACTCCCTCACTAACAGCACTGTGGGCATACCTTCACCACACGGACTGCAATGGTTCAAGAAGGCGGCTCACCACCACCTTCTCAAGGGGCAATTAGGGATGGGCAATAAATGCTGGCCTTGCCAGCGACGTCCACATCCCATAAACGAATAAAAAAAATATTACTCCAATACTGGGCCATAATTTGCTGTCAAAATAACGGTAAGGCTAATGACGCTCACCGTTATTTATGCGTAAATGGTACAGCAACTTCAGGACAGGGCAGAAGTGCGGTTAAATGCGGAAATCGAAAAGTTGCTGTCTGAGCTGCATTAGCTTCATGAACATGGCATCTCGCTGTCTAACTCACCGTTGAAATGCATTGGACGGCGTGAAGTTGCTGCATTAGCACTGTCCATTTCAGTCACCCTTTTAATGATGTGATAAGTCTTAATTACTGCCAGTCAACCTCTCTGGCACAGAAAATTAACTATTACAAGTGTGGAGTCTCACGCCTTGAGAATTTAATTGTTGTTGGAGATTTTTTAAATGATAAATTTAAGACATTTTTATTTTGCCTTTCTTTTCTGTCTCTTTTTGCTCTCTCTCTTAATCCAATCTTTCTTTCCCTTTCTTTATTTCTCTTTCTGTATCTGATTTGACTCTAATTCACCCAGTCTAATTTACACTTCCTTCTCAGTCCTTGTGCTGTTAATTTCACAATCCATCAATCTGATTGGTTAATGAGATGCACAGTTGATTGTCCTCTTCACTTAGCCCGCACTTACTGCAATTTGCCATGCAAAAAATGTAAAAACCTAAATGTGCTCGGACAAGTCTAACGGCAGACGACGTTTGATTTGCTTCTACAGCAAATTATGGCCCATTATGTACAGAAAGAAAGAAAGAATTTGCATTTATATAGCGTCTTTCATGGCCTCAGAACATTCCAGAGCGCTTTACAGCTAATAAAGTACTTTTTGAGTGTAGTCACTGTTGCAATGTAGTAATTAATGTTATATAACTAAAATGCGTTTAACCATCTGAGAACTGTACACTAAGTTTCTTTTGAGGTGGATTGTGGTTTTCATGTATTAACCCATATTTTTCCAAATGTCAATTAATTCTGTTCCAGATTAATGTTTATGAAAGTTGCCCCACCACCGACGTTAGTCTGATTGACCTGTAATTGTTGGGTTTATCCATCTCCCCTTCTTTGAATAGGGGTGTAACATTTGCAATCCTCCAGTACTCTGGCACCACTCCCATATCCAAGGAGGATTGGAAGATTGTGACCAGAGCCTCTGCAATTTCCACCTTTACTTTCCTCAGCAACCAAGGATGCATCCCACCCCGGTGACTATTTCACTTTGAGCATTGCCAAACTTTCAAGTACAGGAAACTCTTTCGTATCCGGCACCTACGGGACCGGGATGGTGCCGGTTGATTAAAAATTCCGGATAACGGAGAGGTATACCTACCAAGGCAATTTATATATCGGCCGACCTCAGACCAGAAGGTGGTAATTCTGTGGGGGTGTTCCGAACTCGGGAGGGAGGTGGGACACGGAGTGGCAATGGCCCAAGCTGGTTTTGTAAAAGCCGAAGGAGCACACCTGCTTATTCTGGCCCCACAAATATACAGTAAAACTTCCCTTTGGGTTCCTCTTTGGCTGGACGGCCAGCTGATACTGTGCGGGGAAGATTGCAGCACCCACAGCAACGGCGGGAACAAGTGGTAAGTCATTCATTCCCCACCATTTTCGGGACACTACTGCCCCGTTCCTTCTGGGGCGGAAGCCTCAAAACCTACTCCTGAATTTTGCCGGTTATTAAAGAATTCCGGATGATTAAGTGCCGTTTAAACAAGAGTTTACTGTACATACAAACATACATACGAACATATGAATTAAGAGCAAGAGTAGGCCATTCGGCCCCTCGAGCCTGCTCCGCCATTCAATGAGATCATGGCTGATCTGATTACTCCACATTCCCACCTACCCCCAATAACCTTTCACCCCCTTTACTTATCAAGAATCTATCTACCTCGGCCTTAAAAATATTCAAAGACTCTGCTTCCACCGCCCTCTGAGGAAGAGAGTTCCAAAGACTCATGACCCTCTGTGAGAAAAAATCTCTCCTCATCTCTGTCTTAAATGGGCGACCCCTTATTTTTAAACAGTGATCCCTAGTTCTAGATTCTCCCACAAGAGGAAACATCCTCTCCACATCCACCCTGTCCAGGCCCCTCAGGATCTTATATGTTTCAATCAAGTCACCTCTTACTCTTCTAAACTACTCTTCTAAAGTACCTCCTCTTTATCTATTTTTAGCCTATCCAATTTCTATACTACCTCCTCCTTTACTTTGACATTAACAACATCCTCTTCTTTAGTGAAGACATATGGAAAGTACTCATTTAGTACCTCAGCTATGCTTTCTACCTCCATAAGAAAATCACCTTTTTGGTCCCCAATCTGCCCCAGCCTTCCTTTGACTACTTTTCTAACTGTTTACATGTTTATTAAAGACTTTTGGGTTCCCTTTTATGTTGCCCACTAATCTATTCTCATACATTCTCTTTTGCTTCTCTTAATTCCTTTTTCAGTTCCTCCCTGTACTTTCTGTATTCAGCTTGGTTCTCTACTGAATTATGAACCCAACATTTATCATAAGTTTTTTTCTGTTTCATTTTAATCTCGATGGGGGAGAAATTCGGCATGTTAACGCCTCCTATTGGCGCCTGGGGGCGGCGCTAACGGGGCGCGAATGGGTTTGCGGCGGGGCGCGGCGAATCCAACGCCGCACGTGAAATTAACCCGGGATTTAGCGCTGGCGCGAACATTTAACACCTAGGCCTTTAGCGCCTGGCAGATGGTGACGTCAATGAGTTTGGAACGCCCCGTTAACGGCTCAGATGCAAAATTGACTGCCGCCCCCTGCCTTAGCGCCTGGCCTGAACAACGGCAGGAAGAGGCGGCATTCTGCATTCGATGGCCGCTGTAGGAGCGGTATTTAAAGGGATCAACATCCACTTTCATTTTAGTGGCCAATCAATGCTGCCTGCTCAGTTTCACATTGCGAAATAGCCGATTTCAGTGAGTTAAACGTTTCATACTTTCAGGAGTGTTCTGCCTGCTAAAAATTTGTCACTTTCATTCTGCTAAGATTTCAAACTCTCTACACTTGGTTACATTAATGGGGGCTGTACTGGTGCTCGACCTCGCCCTCCAGCATCAACGTCGGAGGTATCGGAGGCAGAGACAAAGTTTGCAAAACGTGGCCAGACGGAGGAGGGAGGAGGCCTTACCCTCCCAGGGTATTCCGGGAGCACTTCTCCTACATAAATTTCACTGAGGAGCAGTGTCTTAGAAGGCTCCGCTTCAGAATGAGGTGGTCACAGAGCTCTGCCACCTCCTGCAGCCAGACCTCGAGCCTCAGATCAGGACCACCACGGCTCTCTCAGTGGCAGTCAAGGTCAGCGTTGCCCTCAATTTCCATGCCAGCGGATCCTTCCAGTCTGTAGCAGGGGACATATTTAACATTTTGCAGTTCGCCGTCCATCGCTGCATCCGGGAGGTCACAGAGGCTCTCTACAGTAGGAGAAAAGGAGAAGGGACTACATTTCCTTCCCCATCACCAGAGAGAAGCAGGACAAGCGTGCATGTGGCTTTGCCAGGATAGCGGGCTTCCCCGTGGTGCAGGGCACCATTGACTGCACCCACGTCGCTTTGCGGGCACCCCATAGCAATCCTGAGGTATTCCGTAACCGCAAAGGATACCACTCACTTAATGTGCAGTTGGTGTGCAACCACAGACAGCAAATCCTCAATGTGAATGTCCGCTATCCTGGCAGCAGCCACGGTGCCTTCATCCCGCGCCAGACCGGTATACTAGCTCTGTTCCAGCCATCACATCAAACTCGCGGCTGGCTGGTCAGAGACAAGGGCTCTCCGCTCTCCACCTGGCTCATGACTCTCCTCCGCAACCCCAACACTGCTGCTCAGCACTCATAATGAGAGTCATGCCGCCACCAGGAACATCAGTGAGCAGACCATCGGAGTGCTCAAGCAACGGTTCCGCTGCCTTGACTGCTCGGGAGGAGCCCTCCAGTACTCGGCTGAGTGGGTCTTCTTTTCGTCGTCGTCTGCTGCATGCTGCACAACTTGGCCATCATGAGGGCCCAGCCATTGCCACCAGGGATTGCGGGACAACCTCAGGAGGAGGAAGAGGGAGAGGAGGAGGAGGAGGAGGAGGTGGAAGAGGAGTAGGAAGAGGAGGAGGAACAGCAGCGAGGGAGGAGGCAGCCACTCAATCGGCCTTCGGGAAGTGACCACCTCATCAGACTGTGGTTCAAATAAATTCTACCCAATAAATTCTACCCAATATCCCGGTTGCTGACCACATCCCCATCATTCCATCCATTTCGATGCCATATCACGGCGCAAAGCTGAAATGAGAGACAGCACAAATTCTGCAAAATTCAATTAATAAATTTATCAACAATCAGTAAACACATATATACAACAATATTAATTATTCACCCTTGTGCAAACCCTTACTTCCCCTCTTTACAGTGCCTTTTCCTAATCTACTGCTCCTACGTAGTGTTGGCCCAGTAGCTGCAGCAGGGCTGGTGGAAGGCTGCTGAGTGTTCATGCGGGAGACTTCAGATGGCCTTGCAGGACGTCCTCGACCAGCTCTGGGCCTGGAAGGCCCGGCTGTAGACTGCACCACCTCAGGCTGGGCGGCAGCAGTCTGGCCTGGCTGGATGACAAGCAGCGACAAGGGCAATGGGGGAGTGTCAGTGGTGGGATCAGGAATGCTGTCATCCTGAGAGAGGATAGCAGGTTCCTGCTCCACTGATGCACTGCCACTGCCCCGGGGCAGCACCTCAGCATCCCTAGCAATCTCCTGGAGCACAGATTGCTGGCCTGCTGTGACACCGTGAGATCCTCGGTGGACTGTGGTGGACCCAGTGATGATGGCAGTGGTCAGAGCTTGCGTGGCATCAAGCTGAGACTGCATGAGAGCAGTCTGAGACTCGGTGGCAGCAACCATTGACTGCATTACAGCACTAAGACGTTGCGTGGCTTCCGCCTGTGCTGCAATGGATGCTGCCACATTGCCCATGACATGCGGTATGAGGTCTGGGTCCCCATAGTTTCTCAGGGAGTCCACCATCCTTGGCAGACTGCCAAGGATGGGCTCCATGGTGTGCGCAGAGCTCTGTGCAATGTTGGAGGCGGACTCCTCCACACTCCTTATCATTGCTGACAGGTTCTCGGGCAACCTTGCCATTGCACCTATCGGCCCAGAAATTAGACTTCGATGGTTGCCGCGGGGGTAAGGATCGTGCGCGATCTTACCTACCGCGCCTGCCTTTATGGTTCGGGCCCACACGAACTTCTGGTCCTGGGCCTCTCCCTGGTGCCGGCGCGCAGTGTGTGCGTGTCCCAGAGGCGCAGTTAGTTCGATGCGACCTCTGGGATCACGTGGGCCAGTTAGAGCCAATGGCAGCACACCATCTTTCATTCATAGTTTTGACAGGAGAACTGTCAAAACTATGAATACAACAAGCCCCCAAAAGAACAGCTAAACCTCAATTAAATTAAAAAAAACCATCACATTAATAAAATAACTATAGTTAAATAAATTAACCACTTTAAACAAAAATTTTAATTTTTGAAAAAATTTAAATTCTTTTTAAAAGTTATAAAAATAAACTTACCTTTCTTTAAAGTCTCTAAAAAAGATAAACCTGTTAAAAAAAATTTAAAATAATACTTAATTAACTACTTACCTTGTTAAAAGGGGGTCTTACGCCTCCTTTTTTCATGTGTAAAATCTTCCATACTTACCCTCGCGTTCAAACCTGAAAAAAAACCTAAGTGTGCTGCGTGCGCACAGCCTGTAGTGCGCACGCGGTTCACTTAGGAACCGCCCCCTTCGCAATATCGGAAGTGCCGGTTTCCCGCGCATGCGCAGTGCATGCAGGAAACCGGCACTTCGGGACCGAATACGGGTGAGTCCACAGTGCGTACTCTCCCGTATTCAGCCGAATTTCTGGGCCATCATCTCGGTGTGCATGCCCATCACCCTTCTTGTGAACGCCTCCCCATCGAGGTCCTCATCTGAGTCATGTGCAGCAGAACTCGCGCGTGAACTCACCCTCCGGGGAGCTGGTCCCCGAGCTACCCTTTCCCCCTGGCCTTGCTGCAGCCCACTCGTGCCCAGTGCATCACCCAGTGCAGACCCCTCTACTAAACTTGTCTCTCAAGATCTCGTAGTGCCAGTATCTGAGGTGATGCCTGCGGGTGAGACATGCAGTGATGTGGTGCTTTGTTCCTCCTCCTCTTCTCCTGCCTCACTCTCACTGGGAGGCTCAGGGACAGGCTGGTCAGCTGGTTGCTGATTATCTGAAAGCATAAAGGCACAAGACTCACTTTAAGGTGAGGGCAAGGGGGCAGGAAGGGAGCAAGGAATGCAGACAGTATAATTAGCTGGAAAGTGGGAAAGGCTTGTGGTGTGAGGGGGAAGTGGGATGAGAGAAGGAGAGGGGATGAACATACCGTTGTTGCCCCCAAGGGGGTCGATGTCGCCGACGGCCACGGTGCCCATCACCTGCCACCCAATGACTCGCAGCACTCACTCCTCCAGGTCTGTAAGTTGTTGGATGTCCGCTTCACCCCCGCCTGTTCATTGCTGCTCCCTCCTATTGTGGGCCAGCTTGGCCTGCAAGAGAAAGGAAAGTGTGTGAGTGAGTGTGCAGCTATGTGTTTGAACGATGTGCCTGCCATAGTTGAATAGCTGTGATTGTAGGCAAGGCGTGAGATGTGGATGTGAGTTTTAGTAGGTGGGGGTGCTTGGTGGGTGAGTGGTGGGGATGTGGTGGTTTGTGCAGTGTGTACAGACTGAGGTTCAGATGCTGGTATGTGGGACTTGTTGAAGCATGTACTCACCCTGACCACCCGAGTGAGCTCGTTGAATTTTTTATGGCACTGTGTGAGGGTCCTGAGGACCACACTGCTGGCCGAGATGTCCTGGGCCATTTCCCTCCACATTGCCCTGAAGACCTGGGGCAATGGCCTCCTGCCAGTGGCCAGGAACAGCACTGCCCTCCTTCTTTCGACTGCCACGACCAATGCCTCCAATTCCTGGTCACTGAAACAGCGAGCTCTCTCCCTGGGACTGGGATCAGCCATGAGGATAAGAGGTGTGGCTGTTGAGTTGCTTGGAGGTCACCTTCAGAGCCAGCAATGTTGAGAATGAGGTTGTGCAGAATGATTGAACCTCCCCTTTAAGATCTGGAAGGAGCCAATGTGAATGATGAGTCCCGATTGGAGTGCACCTGAAATTGGTTATCGCTGTGTGGGTAGCGCCCCGCTCTCTGTGTGTAGCGCCCTAAGTTAGGTGATTAACGCTTGATTTAGCGCTCCAGTTCTTTCTTGGAGTGCTAACAATCAATTTAGCGGGAGGTCAGAAGGATTAGCGCCTGGCGCCAATTCTCCCCAACTTTTTAAAATTTAGTGCCCCCACCTGGGCGATACCAAATTTCTAGCGGGGAGAAATTCAGTATCGCCCCATTTGGGGCGCTAACTTTTGAAAGCTGGGAAACTTAGCGCCAGGCGCTAATGATACCCAGCTTTTGAAAAATTTGGTGTTTGCGCTCCAGGAAGGAAGTGGAGCGCTAAATCAAGCACTCCACCTCCTCCCTGGAGCGCTAAAGGACGCAGGCGGGGCGGTAGTGGTGCACAATGTCCCGTGCAGCGCTGCCGCGTTCTGAGGCTCCTTCCTTCCCTTAAAGGGAAGGGCCGTCGCTGCAGGCTCTGCATTAGGCCCAGTTAGCTAGTCCCCGATGGCAGCCGTGATCCGGCCCGATCAGCCCCATGCACTGCAGTAGAGCGCCGGGCTGATCGATCGCGGCCAGGGAACAATAAAAAAAAATCAATTACAACGTTGTTAAAATTTTTCTCCTACCCGTGCCAACATTCCCTTTTATTTGCGCCTCCGAAGCTCCCGGCCTCCCGAACAACGCCTCCTGCAGCTGTCGGTGTTGTCGCCCGGCGATGCTGCAGGGGGGCGGAACCGAAGTTCGGGTCCGGGGGACTCCTGGGGCGACGCGCACGGCAATGACGTCACGACCCCCGGAGGCGCTAGCGGGAGGCACTAAGGTACCGAATTTCTCCCTCTATATCTTTAGTCATCCAGGGAGCTCTAGCTTTGGATGTCCTTCCTTTCTGCCTCATGGGAATGTGTCCAGTCGGTACCGAACTATCTCCTCTTTGAAGGCCTCCCATTGCTCATTTACTGTTTTACCTGCCAGTCTTTGATTCCAATCCACCTGGGCCAGATCCCTTTTCCACTCTGTGAAATTAGCCCTCCTCCAGTTGAATAGCTTTGATTTTTCCTTGTCCTTTTCCATAATACTCCAAACTTAATATTGTGATCACTGTTCCCCAAATGCTCTTCCACTGAAACATGCCCCACTTCATTCCCCAGAACTCGACCCAGCACTGCTTCCTCCCTCGTTGGGGTGTTGACCTGAGAGGAACCGAGAGTGCTGTGAAATTAATACTAAACAAATAACAAATTGTTGACCGACTTCAGTTTACCTGATTTTACTCCAAATGTTGATCCTTTTTTTAAGGAAAGAAAACGGAAAGCATAGGTGAACACTGGAACTGGTGAAAAAAAAATTAGCCAGAAATGTTTACAGAAAATCGTTAGAAATAAATTAAAAAAACCTGACACTCTAAACATAAAGTTGCAAATACGAGAGGTACATTTCCTTTAGTAATTGCATGCACTGGGATCATTCCTCGAACGTAGCGGAGGCTGTTGCTTTTCAACCGTTACAGTCGCTTCAGCACGGAATGAAGCCTGCAGTGTAAATGGGCAGATATTGTGTCATTAAAGCAGATATTCAAACACTATACCATAGCTTTGCTTGGCTGACGTTGTTGAACATTAAAAAGTTGTAATGTGAATCGGTGCCGATGTCAGCTTGGTAGTACTTGATGCGTGAAATTAAAGTCTGATGAATTCTATCGTAAATTAGATAAACCAATTAGGGTTGCCACGGTCTGAAGTGGGAAGTCCTGAAATCACCAAAATGTAAACCAGAAATCAAAGTCTGTTTTATTAAAAAAGTAAACATTATTTCTCTCTAATTTCGTGTCTTGTGATGGAGAGGCATTAGTGAGGCTATTAAAAAGAATTCTCACCGGTGGCAAAGCAAACCTCAAAACTCAAGCCACAGTCCTATCCCCCTGGCCCTCCTCTTACTCTGGCCCACTAACATTTTTACCTTCGCTTTAATCTGTTGTCGTGCCTGAGTTCTGAAGGGCCTTTTTAGCTTTTGAAAGAGGCAACACCCGTCTTTCAAACAAATTGTGCATTTCTTTCTCTCACGCAAATTTCTGGAGCAGAAATTATCTTTATCTACAGAATGAAGTAGAAATGGGCAGAATCAATGATTGCTAATTTTGAGTGTCAAGTAAAAGACAATTTCACTGTTGTTGCGTGCTGAGGGGGCATAATTGCTCTGTGGGATACGAAGGGATTCACGCGGTCAGGTGACATACTTCCGATTGCTATTTTAACAAAGGTTCACTGCTGACACCAAGCAGCCTCATTTCACCCCATTAGTTTTAATGCAGATATACTACAACAGGGCTAAAAGGTTGAGGAACTATTATTTATCTCCCCCCTGTACTAGTAGTTTAGGATTACCAAAAACAATCTCTGTGTTTAATAAAACATGTCAACTGTCTCAATACTTTAGCTGCCTAGTTCCGGTGAGCCCCCTCTAAATTTACAATTCTCCACTTCTTCCTACAGAAGTATTGCTTTCTCAGTTGTCCTTCTCTCCTCCGCTCTCTCAAGTTTGCAGTCCCAGTTTGCTCCTTTGTGTTATTTATTCCACGCCTCTCGCCCTCATTCACTGTGATGGCTTTCACTTTACCCAATGAAGTTGCTCAGTGGAAACCAGAAAGAAAGGTTTCCTTCTATTTTCCATTGCTGAAATGGATAGTCACCAGCGCTAACCCTTTCAAAAGACAACATTTAACTATAGCTGCTAGCGAGTTCCCACCAGGACAGCAATCTGCCATGGGAGTAGGGCCTGATTTGTTAAAGCAATACAAAATGTTCCTTAAAATTCAAATTTTAACCTCGCCTATTTGGGAGATTAGGATATTATAAGGTTTCATAGTTTCCTGAGCTTCAGAGCTCCAGCAATTCACCCAAGTGACAATTCTTCACCAGCAGTTTGGAGTTAGTGTGTTGGCAGGATATTCGATCTTGGGACCGGGCACCAAGCAGCAATTACAGTGTCAGCTGTGGCTCAGTGGGTAGCACACTCACCTCTGAGTCAGAAGGTTGTGGGTTCAAGTCTCGCTCCAGGGAATTGAGTACATTAAAGTTAGGCTGACACTCCCAGTGCAGTGCTGAGGGAGTGCTGCACTGTCTGAGGTGCCGTCTTTCAGATGAGATGTTAAACCGAGGCCCCGTCTGCTCTCTCAGGCGGACGTAAAAGATCCCATGGCACTATTTCGAAGAAGAGCAGGGGAGTTATCCCCGGTGTCCTGGCCAATATTTATCCCTCAACCAACATAACAAAAACAGATTATCTGGTCATTATCACATTGCTGTTTGTGGGAGCTTGCTGTGCGCAAATTGGCTGCTGCATTTCCTCCTACATTACAACAGTGACTCCACTTCAAAAAGTACTTAATTGGCTGTAATTCATTTGAGATGTCTGGTGGTTGTGAAAGGCGCCATATAAATGCAAGTCTTTCTTTTTGGGGACATCTCAGCTGAGACCATTCCTGTCCTCAGACTGCACACTCAGGAGGCACCGGGCACCAAGCAGCAACAGGAGCCTTGGCTGATTTTCCTTTCTCTGGGCAAGGGGCAATGAGATCGACTGTCACTCCCCACCATCGTCCCATCCAAGATCAGCTAACTGAGCCCATAACTGGGATCTGACTCCGTAACACGCTGCTTTTACCAGCCGATCTGTTGGGGAAGCACATTCCATACGTTAGCACTGGCCAATATATAGACCTTACCAGACAATGTGTCACGACAGTGTGCAGCATCTGACTGGCCCGTTCTGAAGCACTTTTACAATTAAAAAAAAATCTCTTCTTTTTGTAAAAAAATCAATAAGTTTGAAGAGGTTCATGTAACATCAAAATTCAAATTCAAAATTGCTAAAGCTGGTATCATCCATCATACACAGTACAGGACAAGGATGGTGTGTAAGAGACTCCGCCGGCAATGGCTTCTGTGTACTAGTTGCAAGGAACATCTTGTTCACACTTTGCAAACTTGATAAAAGGAGGGGGAAAATGATCAGATTACTGCTTGTTAGTAAATACGGTCTGTGAGAACTTAGAATAAGAGCTGGCTTTCTTGAAAATCAGCAGCTTGTCGGCTAAGTGTCAGCGAGCTATAATGAATCTGAGTCAGGTCCTGTGACTTACTGAAAATTCCAGTTCATTAGCGTTGAGCTCTTTATGACTACGGACCCTGACACAGCCAGGTTGAATGTTCAGACCTGCTGAATTCATTATACTTCAACCTTAAGGAAAGTGCTTTCTGTTCAAAAACATACCCTCCAGATATGTTTGCTGAACTGGGCTATGAGCTTGGGTTTCTGCAGAAGTAAATAATAATATGTTGGCCTACATCCCAGAGATAGCTAAACCTCCTGTAATGTATGCACAGAAAAGAGTGGAATAAAACAAACGTCAAGGATAGTCAATATCTCAATTGGAGTTCCTTCATTAGCCAAAGACAGGATATTACACACTTTCAGAAAACACAGCGGCCCCGAATTTCCATAGGAGCTCTCCCAATATTCCGTTGCAACTTCAATGGGGGACGAGCAGAATTCCCCGTAGAAATGGCACAAACAGCCATTTTTTTTGACTGTTTCCGCTATTCCTTTGGGGATTTCCTGCCGAAGCTAGAGTAGGAGATTGGGACGACCCCTGGAAACTTTAAGTAAGTTCGCCCCTCCCCACCGAGGGCGAATGTAGCACTTCAACTGAGTTCAGCTCATTCACGGACTGGGATCAGACCTGGGACTCTCTGGTTTGTCCGAGCTGGGTAATACAGCAGGTAGCGCATGTACCCACTGAGCCATCTGGGCAACGCTAAATGTTTATTTGGAGAAAAGCAAGCACAATATTTAAAAGTGGAAGTGGGTGAGAAGACCCTATAGATAACACAGTGTGCAGAGAATCAAAATCACGCGGATGGTCGGAACCTTAAGTGTGATCCTTTTTTACTTTATGATGTAACTGGATCTTTTGGGATTGACTGAACACCGATTATGTGAGGCCTCTGGACCGCAGAATATAGTTGAGTACATAATACCTTTGTGAGAGCACCATCAGCACAAGGACTGCAAGGAGAAGGCCCACCACCACCTTCTCAGGGCAACTAGTGAACAGGCATTTAAAAATTGGACATCCGTAGCTGTTTGTTATTTTAAATAGATAATCAATAAATGAAAAAGACTTTACAAAAAGTGAAAGAATATGCTGCAACAAATGTACGTCTCCTGCGATAATTACAATGGCCCGTATTTTCCGATCCCTACGGGTGTGTACGCGCTGTGTACCCACCCGTAGGGACATCGGAAATGCCGGTTTCAGGCGTGCGAAGCGCATGTGCTGAAAACCGGTGTTTCCGATCTGTCAGAATGCTCTTGACAGATCGGACGCCTGCCCTGGAGAAGGGCCTCTGCGGGCGGAGAGTTCCGCTTTCTGGAGAACCCCCGCCCGCAGAAAACCCTTAGAAATTTTTACGCCTGGTAAAAGCAGTCCAAAAATGTGCGGGTTAGGTTGATTTGGCTATGATAAATTGACCCTTAGTGTTAGGGGAGGATTAAATATGTGGGGTTATAGGGATAGGATGGGATATGTTAGGGGGAATTAAATACATGGGGTTACGGGGAGAGGGTGGGATATGTGTCAGTGCAGGCTCGATGGGGATTCTGTGTGAGAAAGCAAGGACAGGGTACTGGATTTGGATGATCAGCCATGATCGTATTGAATGGTGGAGCAGGCTCGACGGGCCGAATGGCCTACTCCTGCTCCTAGTTTCTATGTTTCTATGTAAAGCTTGCTTTTACCAGCATAAGAGTTGAAAAAAAGTTTTTTTTAAAATGTCACTCATTTATAATTTAAAAATACTTTTAAAAAAGGTAAGTTTATTTTTAGCCCCGTAAAAAACATTAATTATTTTTTTCAAAAAATTACATTTTTGTTTAAAATATTTAATTTATTGTAATTTCAACTCATTTTAAAAACGTGATGGTTTTTGAAAATTTTATTTAATGTTTTAAAGTGTTTTTGGAGTGATCTCCATTCATATATTTGACGGGTCTATCTGTCAAAAGTATGAAGGGAGATTCCCTTCTCCTATTGGCTCCCCATGGCCCACGTGATCCCAGGGACGCTTGCGAACCGCCTGCGCCTCTGGGATGCCTGGGCCCTGCGCATTTCGAGTTTGGAGAGGCCCAGGAGCGGAAGTGTACGCACCTCAGGAGCCCTCAGGTAAGAGCGTAGATTTTTTCCAGATCGGAGGCCTCCGCACGCAGGAAGCCTCCGATCGGAAAATATGGGCCCAAGGACTTTGCTAGCCAAACAATTCTTTATCTACCGAGTGAAGTCACTTGGTCAACGACGCAGTGGTTCTGCATAGAACCAGTTTGCTTCAATTACCCGTTGAACACAGCTGTTTAGTCTAAACTGCCACTGGGAACAACATGTGGACTATTCAGGTCCAAGGGCAGTCACTGTAGACGGGCTGTGGGATTTCCACACAAGGTAGCATGAACAAATCAAAAGACATCAATAACTGTTTGAAGACGTTAAGGATTTTTGGGTCCCAATTAGTTCCCAGATGTATGTCAATGTCTCCCACAGTGAAGCAAAACAGTAAGGTATTTTGTAAATGCAGGGGAAAAAATGACCACATTTCATAAATATTAGATTAACAGCTTCCTATGGTAATCAATGCTGTTTTATATTTATAAAATATAACCTTGTTCTGACCCAGCGGCATACTGATGAAAGTCAGTTTCTGATTTAAGTAATTCATGCAGATAAAAATGATGCAAAAGGAGAAAAAAAGAGGAAGGTTACTGAGGCCTAATTAATGCCACATTAAGAATGAACATTCTTAAACCTTCCTCTGCCAAAAAAATTGTTGAATTAAATATAATTTTTTTTAAGAGGTTTGCTTTCACATCCTGTATTCTGACTCAGCTTACTGTACCAACTCTTAAATAAAAACAGAAAATGCTGGAAACACTCAGCAGGTCAGGTAGCATCTGTGGAGAGAGAAACAGAGTCAACGTTTCAGGTCGATGACCCTTCGTCAGAACTGGAAAAAGTTGGAGATGGAACAGGTTTTTAAGCAAGTGTAGGGGCAGGGAAAGGGGGGAGGGGAGGAAAGAACAAAAGGGAAGGTCTGTGATAGGCTGGAAGGCAGGAGAGATTAAGAGACAAAAGGGATGATGGTGCAAGGCAAAAGGAGATGGTAATGGGACAAGTTAAGAAACAAAAGATGACTCTGGATGAAGTGTAAATGGCAATGGTAGAATGAAAGACAGCTGCCATGTGAGAGAGAGAAAAAAAAATGAAAAAAATGATAGGGGCAGAGGTTATGGTCTGAAATTGTTGAACTCAATGTTGAGTCAGAAGGCTGTAAAGTGCCTAATCGAAAGATGAGGTGCTAATCATAGAGTCATAGAATCATAGAGTTATACAGCATAGAAAGAGGCCCTTCGGCCCATCGTGTCTGCGCCGGCCATCAAGCCCTGTCTATTCTAATCCCATTTTCCAGCACTTGGTCCGTAGCCTTGTATGCTATGGCGTTTCAAGTGCTCATCTAAATGTTGTGAGGGTTCCTGCCTCTACCACCCTTTCAGGCAGTGAGTTCCAGATTCCAACCACCCTCTGGGTGAAAAAGTTTTTACTCAAATCCCCTCTAAACCTCCTTCCCACTACCTTGAAACTATGCCCCCTGGTTATTGACCCCTCTACTAAGGGGAGAAGTTCCTTTCTATCTATCCTATCTATGCCCCTCATAATTTTGTACACCTGAATCAGGTCCCCCCTCAGCCTTCTCTGCTCTAAGGAAAACAACCCCAGCCTGCCCAGTCTCTCTTCATAGCTGAAGCGCTCCAGCCCAGGTAACATCCTGGCGAATCTCCTCTGCACCCTCTCCAATGCAATCACATCCTTCCTATAGTGCGGCGACCAGAACTGCACACAGTATTCCAGCTGTGGCCTAACTAGCGTTTTGTTTACGTTGAGCTTCATTGGAACAGTGTAAGAGGTCGAGGACGGAGAGGTCAGAGCGGGAGTGGAGCGGAGAATTAAAGTGACTGGCGACCGGAAGCTCGGGGTCACCCTTACGGACTGAGCGGAGGTGTTCCGCAAAGCTCTTCCAAAGTACTAACTCTTCCTTGGTTACAGTTCCACGGATGCCAGCCTCCTCTGACACCCGCCCAAGTGACCATTCCTCACGTGTGACCCGGGTCAGGGAGTGCCAATAGGCTATTTGACTGTGGAAGGCATAAAGGTTGAGTCCGACCCTGTTTTCATCCAACATCTATGCTGGCTTTGTAATTTTCCTTTTTTTTTGCAATGGCGAAGTGACTTCAGCAGTGTGGGACCTCTACACACCTCTGCCACTTGCCTGTGCCCACCCCGATCCCAATTCAGGTCAAGGCTAATTGATCAATTCGGGTGGATTCCAGTGGCGTTTACACTGTCATCAGGACACCCACCACAGGTGGGGGGATGGGGAGGGAAATGGCCGTGGCCTGAGCCGCAGCGTAACATGACTGGCAGTGCCGGCTGAAAGTGTGTGCGGGGGGCGGGGTGGGGGGGGAAAGATGCATTTCAAATTTGATTCCCCTGCCTTGCCTGGTGCCTGGTGCAGTCAATCACTCTACAATCGTTTGCACTGGGCAAGCTGTCCTTTAAAATTGAAATCACCCACCCCGGAGACCCATAGCAACCCTGGACACCAGGAAAGCATGGGGTGCCTCATGTCCAAATGTCGCTAAGGCAAAAATAATGAGAAATACATCATATTATCCGTGTCCTGGGCCGATATTTATCCCTCAATCAACATCATTAAAACAGATTATCTGGTCATTATCTCATTGCTGTTTGTGGGAGCTTGCTGTGCACAAATTGGCTGCTGCATTTCTTACATAGAGTGGCTCCACTTCAAAAGTACTTAATTGGCCGTAAAGCGTATTGGGGCATCTTGAGGTCATGAAAGGCGCTAAAAAATCCAAGTTCTTGCTTTCTGTAGGGGATTGCTGTCATTTGCATCTAATCACTAAATACCTACTTATTACCTTATTTGGGCGGTTGTATCGCACGTCCATTGTCACTTCCAGTGGAACAGTTCTCCACTCAGTCTCTGAACCGGGCCTGCTGGGGTTACGCCCTTACTGGCGGTAGCTTAGGAAGGACATTGGCCCCACGTGCTTTTGTCTCACTGCAGTACAACCAGGAGTAGGAAACCCTGAAATAACAACAGAAAACGCTGGAAACACTCAGCAGGTCAGGCAGCATCCGTGGAGAGAGAAACAGAGTCAACGTTTCAGACTGTGACCTGAAACCTTTGGTTCACCTGCCACTTCTCTGCCAGGAATGCCCACCTTGAAGAAGTTCTGCTCTTCTCTCCGACGGGATTTCCGTTGGTCTCTTCAACCTTGTTCATCTTCATTGCTTTCGGTTTCCCTTCTCGTGTTTGATCAGCTATCTGCCAAGACTCGTTTTCACAGCCACATCTCTTTCCTCAGCAACTGTCTCCGGTTCCGACTGTCACAGACCTGAAACATTGACTCTGTTTCTCTCTCTCTCCGCGGATGCTGCCTGGCCTGCTGAGTGTTTCCAGCATTTTCTGTTGTCATTTCAGCTTTCCAGCATCCGCAGTATTTTGCTATTGTACTAGTAGTAGGAAACCCTGGCTGATCTTTCACCCCCCTCGTCCCCCTGGGTGCTGAGGAAAATTATGGCGCCACAATTGATGTCCTGGCTGAGGTCTGATTTCAGCCTAGACTGGAGAGAATTTCCTGTAGTCGCGATGTCCAGCAAACCATCAATGCTCAGTTGTGTGGTTGCCTTTACCATCAGGGGAGCTAGAGTCTGTTACTTTAATATTTAATCCCATTCGTGGAGATCTTCCAGCTGGTGACCAGTCACAGCTGGGAAGAGGTACATGGTATAATAGGAGTATTGATATATATATATATATATATATATATATATATCTGTGCTTATGATAATTTCTGTTTACATATCGAATAATGAATAGCTGGGAGTGATTTGGGGACAGTAATCTAATTAACAAGTTCAAACAGTATTAAAAACGGTGAGAGGAAATCGCAAGCCGGTTTAGTTAATAACCTTTACTTGAGCATTAAAGTTAGATTACAGAATTAAAATTCTGGCTTTCTGTTATTACTTATATTGTAGTGGAATTTTTTTAACTTCTCTATTATCCACCAGAATTTTCAGTGGGGAAAAAAAACTTCGATGAAATGTAACTTGATTGAAGAGCTTGCTACCTTTTCTCGGTGTTGTTCTCTTTTCATCTTCTTTGCCAGGTGAATAAAACTACATGATGGATGAGATTTTTCTCCAGGTTTCCGCCCATTTTTGGGCAGCCCTGGTGCGGCCAGAGGAGGAAAATGGGTTGGAAGGCCTATTGCCGATTCTCTGCCATGATCCAAAAGTTGACACAATCCGTCTTCACCCAGATTGCGCCGCCCACTGTTTACCCACCCCACTGCATGTAAATGATGGTGGGAAGGTGTGTTTAGTTGGTGCACTCACTTCCCTTCCCTAACATCTGTAGTCTACCTCCAGAAAAAGAACTCCTTAATGAAAGATGTATTGGGGCTTGCTTGTGGCAGGCCATAGGCACAAGAGTGCTTAACAGTCTACTGTGGAACAGAGCCAGCTACCGAACAGAATCGCAGTGGTTCTTTAGATATAGTCTGTACCTCTTTGGTCAGAGCATCTGCAGCTCAAGGTAAGTTTTTTCTGGAGATATTGCTAACTTCTGCACCTCCAGAAGCAATGGGATTTCCCTTGTGCCTTCCTATTTTTCTCTGCTATGAGGAGGAAGAAGAGTAGGACCAGCAGAACCATTGCTGAGAGACCTGGCTGATCAGGCACCACAGGCATCCTTTGGCCCCTCCCTGCTGGTACCTGTGCTTTGGTCTCAGCAGACCTACACAGGACTACTTCAACCTGATGATTCAGCAATGCTTGAGAATGCTCCCCTCCCCTCACAAGACAACAACTGAGTGGTGCCAGACAGGGCAGATAAACCTCTTCTGGCATTGACTATCAACGTTGGGATTGCTGGAGGTGGCACTCACTGCCAAGGTTACCTCCTTCTACAAAGGTGTGGACCTAATGGGATTTGGGAGCAATGCTGAGGAGGGGGGTGGTGGTGGTGGTGGTGGGGTGGGAAGAGGGGAGTGGAGGCAGGAACTGATCTGTCTGGCTGAAGATTTAAATGCTTCACATCTTCTTCACCATGCTGACTTGGTGGATGGCCCGATATTCAAACTACAATCAAATTGCAATTCATCTCGCTGGCTGTGATTGCAATTTAAATATGGCATTGTCCAGCCCAAATGTGGCCTCTTCTATCAGAATGCAAGTGCACTTAACTGCTGACCATATAAGAGATGTAACTGGTGGGATTTCTGGGGGCTCCCACGAGATGCCCCCAAAAGTGACATCAGGGTGGTAATGGAGGGGTGGATAAAATGGCTGTGTCCCGCCGCACCCCACCCCGCCCCACCCCAACCTCAACACCCACCCACTCTCCCATCAGAAGTTCTTTTGTGAGCAAGAAAGGGGCAGAAACCCAGCAAAAATGTTACACTCCAATTTCCTGCCACTTTGCTTTCATTACATTGGTTTCAGCCCTAGAAAAGAATGGAATTTCTAGGCTAAAATGGTTGGTTTTGGACCCTTCAGCTACTGTAGCCAGTTTAACATTGTTGAAGCACCAGGTTTAATAGGACAAAGTCAGCATGGCTTTATGAAGGGGAAGTCATGTCTGACAAATTTGCTCGAGTTCTTTGAGGACATAACGTACAGGGTGGATAAAGGGGAACCAGTGGATGTAGTGTATTTAGACTTCCAGAAGGCATTCGACAAGGTGCCACATAAAAGATTATTACTCAAGATAAAAAATCACTGGATTGGGGGTAATATTCTGGCATGGGTGGAGGATTGGTTATCTAACAGGAAGCAGAGAGTTGGGATAAATGGTTCATTCTCGGACTGGCAACCAGTAGCCAGTGGTGTTCCGCAGGGGTCGGTGCTGGGTCCCCAACTCTTTACAATCTATATTAACGATTTGGAGGAGGGGACCGAGTGTAACATATCAAAGTTTGCAGATGATACAAAGATGGGAGGGAAAGTAGAGAGTGAGGAGGACATAAAAAACCTACAAGGGGATATAGACAGGCTGGGTGAGTGGGCAGAGATTTGGCAGATGCAATACAATATTGGAAAATGTGAGGTTATGCACTTTGGCAGGAAAAATCAGAGAGCAAGTTATTATCTTAATGGCGAGAAACTGGAAAGTACTGCAGTACAAAGGGATCTGGGGGCCTTGGTGCAAGAAAATCAAAAAGTTAGTATGCAGGTGCAGCAGGTGATCAAGAAAGCCAATGGAATGTTGGCTTTTATTGCTTGGGGGATAGAATATAAAAACAGGGAGGTATTGCTGCAGTTGTATAGGGTATTGGTGAGACTGCATCTGGAGTACTGCATACAGTTTTGGTGTCCATACTTAAGAAAAGACATACTTGCTCTCGAGGCAGTACAAAGAAGGTTCACTCGGTTAATCCCGGGGATGAGGGGGTGGACATATGAGGAGAGGTTGAGTAGATTGGGACTCTACTCATTGGAGTTCAGAAGAATGAGAGGCGATCTTATTGAAACATATAAGATTGTGAAGGGGCTTGATCGGGTGGACGCGGTGAGGATGTTCCCAATTATGGGTGAAACTAGAACTAGGGGACATAATCTTAGAATAAGGGGCTCCTCTTTCAAAACTGAGATGAGGAGAAACTTTTTCACTCAGATGGTAGTGGGTCTGTGGAATTTGCTACCCCAGGAAGCTGTGGAAGTTACTTCATTAAATAAATTTAAAACAGAAATAGACCGTTTCCTAGAAGTAAAGGGAATCAGGGGTTACGGGGAGCGGGCTGGAAATTGGACATGAGGCTGAGTTCGGATCGGTCAAGGCCCTGTGGGTGGCAGAGCGGGCCCAGGGGCCGAGTGGCCTGGTCCTGCTCCTGCTTCTTGTGTTCTTTAGAGTTGAGGTTGGATCAGATCAGCCATGATCTCATTGAATGGCGGAGCAGGCTCGAGGGGCTGATTGGTCTACTCCTGCTCCTATTTCTTATGTTCTTATGTTCTTATGTTTCATTCTCCCTCCATTGGTGGACTCCCTATTGAAGTTGCTAATAGAGGGAGTCCACTATGAATATTTAATGAAAATCTGCCCCATACAAGATCCCTGACGTAACAAGGAGGTGAGCTCGTGGGATGACTTGCGCCGCCAGATCTCCCTTGGATTCCACCTCATTTACGTCAAGCGACCTGGACACCAGCAATTTACTGGTGTCCATGAATCGCTGGAATTGAAAGAAAGAAAGACTTGCATTTCTATAGCGCCTTTCACGACCACCGGACGTCTCAAAACGCTTTACAGCCAATGAAGTGCTCTTGGAGTGTAGTCACTGTTGTAATGTGGGAAACGCGGCAGCCAATTTGCGCACAGCAAGCTCCCACAAACAACAATATGATAATGACCAGATAATGTGTTTTTTGTTATGTTAGTTGAGCGATAAATATTGGCCAGGCCCCCGGGGATAACTCCCCTGCTCTTCTTCGAAATAGTGCCGTGGGATCTTTTACGTCCACCTGGGAGAGCAGACGGGGCCTCGGTTTAATGTCTCATCCGAAAGACGGCACCTCCGACAGTGCAGCACTCCCTCAGCACTGCACTGGAGTGTCAGCCTAGATTTTATGTGCTCAAGTCCCTGGAGTGGGACTTGAACCCACAACCTTCTGACTCAGAGGCGAGGGCACTATCCACTGAGCCACAGTTGGCACTAACAAGGGTCTCCAGGCTGGGGTCATGGCCTGGAAGACTCCCAAAGATTTTTGGAGCTCAATTTTTTAATCTGCCCTCTTAGAGAGGGGGCCAATTGCCAATCATTAGTAGCCTTTGAAGCAGGGCCTTCTGCCAACCGCCCAACACAGCTTTGAAGCATCAATTCCTCCTCAGCCCCCTCCCCCCTCCATTGGGTGCCTGATATGTGCCCACAATGACGTGGGCGCCTGCCAGAATGATTAAAATTGGGTGACCTTTCTCTGACTCCAGATACTTCATCGAGGTCAGAAGCGAAGGTCGTGGGTGGAGTGGGTCTGAGGATTTTTAGCCCACATCTGATGGTGTTGATTGAAGAACAAATGTTGGCCAGGACACTTGGAGAACTACCTGTGTTTCTTTGATTAAATAGCACTGTGGGATCTTTTCCATAGAAATAAGATACTCCCAAGTGATCTTTTTCTGGTGTATAACACAGTCCTATGTGTTACCCTGTATGTCAAACAGCCGTAGCTATTTGTTATACGATATGTAACACATTCCCCGCTATGTGCTGTCCCAATGTACAATATTTCATCTTTTGCAAAAACTCATTGCTTTTTCATTGATATAAATAAACAATGTAACTGAGTGACATTATAATGAATGTAGTACAAGACATTCGTCTCAAAAGATACCAGTAAATGACATCGCAAAGACACTGTTTATTTAATTAACATTAAAAAAAATCACTGACAGGAGCTGAAGCTGCAATAAATTAATAGACTGAATATGCAACAATAGCCCCAGTAAAACAGATTGCCATTGATTATAAATGAGCTGTGATTACCAGGTCCGATTGTTGGAGAGCTAGGGTTGCCAGGCTTATTAACACTGCAGCTAATTTTATTAGGTGTGAAAATGGCACATACATTGATAGTGAATGTTTCTTTCCCTGAATTTATTGCTATTGACTGCGATGAATCTTCAGTTAATGCTTGTAGCTGTGTTTTATTGCAGTGGTTGATTAGATACAACAGCAGCAGCTTATCAGAAGCAAGCTGCAGACTATTCCCTGTGGACAGGATATAGCTAATAATTGCCAGGTCAGGAAAATTCATTGTGGCTTCCTTAATGCTATCTTGAATGGTAGAATACTCAAGCTGGAGAGAAGATAAATGCCGGTGGGGCAGGGGGTGGGGGCGGGAACAAAGAGATTTTTTTTTAAATGTGCCAACAACCATCATAATGGATGTAATTATCACTTGGTTCGGTGGCTGTCAGCTCCCACACCCATTGGGAGTTCAGGGAAAAGAAGATGTGGGGTGAGGATGAATTGGTGCTTGCTGAGAATCCTAAACTGCCGACATTCACTTGCTAAAGATTAAGGTGATCCATTCAAAGCCTGGGCTTTTATTTTTTTCGAAAGTACAGCTTTTCAGTTGTCTTGGTGACCGCCCATTAAAAGGGTTGCACTAAAGCCCACTCACAAAACGAGTTACCTCCAGCCCCACATTCCTGAGGCCAGCAGCCAGCCATGGTTACACTGGTGAAATAAGATACTCCTGACTGACCTTTTTATTAAATGAGGACCAGTTACACATGTCGAATATAATGGCCATCTTCTTTACGTTGCATTGATCATTAGACCGAGGGAGAATGCTAGGTGCCTGGGGAAAACAATGTACATGTGGCATAGTCTGTCATGTGATTGGAACAAAACCTTACGAACCAAACCTGGGGGGGGGGGTGCGGGGGAAGGGTGAATTCAAAACCATTTCAAACTCCCTTGGCCTCTCCGCAGCTGACTGTCCTTTAGAACTTTCCCGAGCCCTCCCACCCTGGCCCCCGACAACCAAACGTGGAGATGTACAGATTCGGCATACACGCCAACCTAGAAAACTGGCCGAGTCCAATCAACAGCTTCAAAACGAAAACCCTGACATAAGCCCCCCAAAAAGCTGACAACTCAAGAATGGCACTGACACGTGAAAACAAATAGTTACACGGGCTTTGTAACTTAAGCTGTAGGTATACAGAACATTCCTTCGTTTGTACTGAAGGACAAAATATAAATAATGTAAGTGCCTGAAGACCTGAAGGGGAAATCCAAAGAACTGATGGTGCATTTCTGGAGGGGTTCGTGGTGTGCTCGCCCAGAAAGTTTTAAAGGCCTAAAAATTCGGTTGCTTTGCGCCACCCGTTAGCGCCCTATGACATCATCGCCGTGCGCAGCGCCGTGCGCAGCGCCCCACTCGCGCCCCGGCCGCGATCTTCGGGAGCGCCCCCTGACTTACCACCGGACGCTATGTCCGACAGGGCCAGGGGGGCCTACCTGCAGCCGGGGCGGCGCTAATTAAAAGCGAGGTGCCGGGCGGCCATTTTTGTTGCTGGCCGCCTGCCAGCACCTGCCCCCTTTGCCGTCCCCGGCCTCCTGACCCGCTCACCCGCGGAGTGCCGGCTGTGCTCTTTTGTCGGCATTCCGATCCCCGGTGGCCCAGCTAGGCCCCGGGTCACGCTGCGCAAGGCCCTTCCCCTGTAAGAAGGGGAGGAAGGCCTGCAGCACCGCGGCGCGACATGATGCAGCGCGTGGCGCTGCGGCACGTAGCACCACGATATTCACTCGCTGCGCCCCAAGAGGGAGGGGGAGCACTTCCAGTAGCACCCCGCCTCCCTCTTAGAGCGCTACCAATGAATCTCGGCCGTGGGGGCACTAAAAGTAGCGCCCCGGCAAAGTTAGCGCCCCAAAGGGGGCGCAACTCAATTTTCCCCCCAAAATAAATCGGGTGAGGTGTAACGTGGGCGTCCAACTTGAACTCGCCCCATTCTCGTCATATGAGTTAGGTTAAAATTGGGGCTAAAGTGTCATTTGCATTTTCAACAGACCAATCCAAAACCACCTACCCAAGAGTTACCTCTCACTTCCTTCCTCCCCCACCCTGCCCAGCCCAGCTCACTAAGATGCTATACCCTGCTGGACGCAATCCACAGAGCCAGTGTACCAGCATCGAAGCTTTGACCACGCTCGATCAGCTCCGATGGACGGGCCACATCGTCCACATGCCCGACACGAGACTCCCAAAACAAGCGCTCTCTTCGGAGCTCCGGCACGGCAAGAGAGCCCCAGGTGGGCAGAGGAAGCGCTTCAAGGACACCCTCAAAGCCTCCTTGAAAAAGTGTAACATCCCCACCGACACCTGGGAATCCCTGGCCCAAGACCGCACAAAGTGGAGGAGCAGCATCCGGGAAGGCGCCGAATACCTCGAGCCTCTTCGCCGGGAGCAAGCGGAAGCCAAGTGCAAACAGCGGAAGGAGCGCACGTCAACCCAAGCACCCCACACCCACCTGCCACTTCAACCACCGTCTGCCCCACCTGTGACAGAGACTGTAGGTCCCGCATTGGACTCATCAGTCACCTGCAAACTCATTTTTAGTGTGGAAGCAAGTCATCCTCGGTTCCGAGGGACTGCCTAAGAAGAAGAAGTCCCTGCTCCCACTTCCTCCTCTTGCACAAAGATATTGGTCCCGAAATTGCCGTGGGACACAATCCCAGAAATGACATCATGATCGCACCCACTGGTGTCCTCCAGCGCTGACCCCGCCAGAGTAAGCAAGGTCAGTGGCGTGGGCGCCTATTTAGCATGAGCCCCACGGGCACCCGCGCCACTATGGGTGCATCTTGGGCACCCGCCAACACAGACAGGCTGGAAACTTGGATGCCTGCCGCTGTCTGGGGTTGATATGGCAGGTTTTTAAAAAAATTATCCTTTTCTTCAGGGGATTCAGGCTGCTTCTCTGTCCCAGACCCCTTCCGGGTGGTGGCGGGGGTGGGGGAAGGATTCTTGTGTCCTTCAGGAGACCAGTACACCTCATCTCACTGGGTGTACCAGCCTCCACACTTACACTGGGTCCCACTGAGGCTGAAGCCTAGAGAGTCGCCAACCCCACTCTTGCTGACTAGTAGACCACGTTTAGCGTGAGCAGACATCCTGTGCCTGCCATGGTCCTCCTGAAACTACCAATGAAGTCTGAGACGCAGCCTGTTTCCCGGGCTTTTTGCTGCCAGAAGCCCATGCATTTTCAGAGACTCTCTTTCCTGCTCCAGAGCTCCAAGTTCATACTGACACCTCAATTCAAACGAGCACTCCTCCCTCCCTCCAATCCAGTTTATGCTGGCACTCTTTCCTCCCTCCTCCAATTCGTACTGACACGCTGCTGATGACCCCCCTCCCTAATTCATGCTGCCATTCCCCATTCCCATTCTCTTTCAGTCAATTGCACTCCTCTTTCCCCAATGCAAAGCACCACTCCCAACATCTCCCCACTTCTCCTAATTACTGCTCTCAGCTTCTGCCCATCTCCTCTTCCCTTCATTACCATTCATTTCCTCTTGCCTCTATTGCTAAAAAATTTCCCCTTCATTGCCAACCATTTGCCCTTCCCTCTCCTCTTCATTTTCACCTATTTGCTCCCTTTCAATGCAATAAATTGCCCCCACCCACTCAGCCCCAATCCTACCTGTGACTGGCTGCTGTTGTTCACACCCTGCAGAAGCCATCATCCCTGGGATTGGCATTGAGAGAAAAGAGGGTCCCATAAACTACAAAGGGGATGAGCAGCTATGGAGACATTGGTTGAAGGATAAACTCTGGTCAAGACACTAGAAGAACTCACTGCTCTTCTTTGAATTGTGCTGTGGGATCTTTTGGACAGGACCTTAGTTTAACATCTCATCTGAAGCCCAGCACCTCTGACAATGCAGAACTTCCTCACTGCTGGCACTGGAGTGTCAGCCTGGCTTATGTGTCCAGGTCCTGGAGTAGGGCTTGAATCCATAATCTTTTGATTTCATAGATAGAATGGTTACAGCACAGAAGGAGGCCATTTGGCCCGTCGAGCCCGTGCCGGCTCTCTGCAAGAGCACTTCAGCTTGTCCCACTCCCCGGCTCTATTCCCGGAGGTGAGAGTGCTACCAACAGAGTCAAACTGACTCCTGCACCAAAGGAAGAGTCATCAGGATAATAGTAAATACTTTAATGGCAGTGGCATTCTCCAGGGTTTTGTAGACAATGGGCCTGAATTTCCGATCGGAGGCTTCCTGCTGGGCGGATGCCTCCGATTGGAAAACAATCTACGAACCTACCTGCTGGTTCCGTAGATCCCGAGGCGTCTAATCCTGGGCCTCTCCTGTTGGAAATGCGCAGAGGCCCAGGTATCCCAAGGGGCGCAGGCGGTTCACCAGCGCCCCTGGGAACATGTGGGCCAGGTGAACCTATGGAAGAAGGGAATCCCCCTTCATACTTTTGACAGGTCCGAACGCACAGAACTGTCAAAAGTATGAATGGGGAATCACAATTAAAATCACACTAAAACATTAAATAAATGTTTTAAAGCATTACATAATTAAAATTAATAAAAATTCCATTTAATTAAATATTTTTTTGAAAAAAAATTAATTGGCCCTGAAATTCCGTTCCCTACGGGTGAGTACGCGCTGTGTACTCACCCGCAGGGCCAACGGAAGTGCTGGTTTCGCGCATGCACTGCGCATCCGCTGGAAACCGGAAATTCCGTTCTCTTGAAGGAAGGGGTTCACAGGTCAAACGCCTGCGCCGGAGAGGCAGCGCGTACGCATCGAACTTCCATTTCTTTTCTCAGTTGATGCAGTGCGGGTAAGTCCCTAGCAGCTGTGCGTGGAAAAAACAGGCGCAAGGCCTGCTTTTAACAAGGTAAGAGGTGAAGAAAGTAAAAGTAAAACATTTTTTCCACAGGTTTATCATTTTAAAATACGTTAAAGAAAGGTAAGTTTATTTTTAGCCCCGTTAAAAACTTCAATTATTTTTTTCAAAAATTTTAATTTTTGTTTAAAGTAGTTAATTTATGTAATTTATAGTTATTTTAAAAATGTGATGTTTTTTAAAAAAAATTATTTGAAGTTTTACTTAGGTTTTGGGGCTGATCTCTATTCATAGATTTAACAGGTTTTCCTGTCAAATCTATGAATGGAGATTCCTTGCTCCGATTGGCTCCCCATGGCCCACGTGATCCCAGGGACGCTGCGAACTAACTGCGCCCCTGGGATACGCGAGCACTGCGCGCCGGCAGATTGAAGAGGCACAGGAACGGAATTCTGTGCGGGCCCAGAGCATAACGGTAGGCGCGCTTCTTAAGTGCAGGTCGGGGGCTTGCGCCCGCGGGAAGCCTCCGACCGGAATTTCTAAATGTTTTTACATGGCTAAAAATAAACTTACCTTTTTGAAGAGTATTTTTAACTTATAAATGAGTTATCAAATTTCATTTTTCTATTTTTTAAAACTCTTAAGCTGGTAAAAGCCGGCCTTACGTCTGCTTTTACCAGGCGTAAGAATTCTACGGCCTTTCAGCGGGCGGAAGTTGTGCAGAACTCTCCACCGGGCAGGCGGACGATCTGTCGAGAGAATTCTTGACAGATCGCAAGTGCCGGTTTTCAGCGCAAGCGCTTCGCATGTTTGAAACCGGCACTTGCGAGGCCCCTACGGGCGCGTACACACCTCGTACACACCCGTGGGGGTCGGAAAATCCGGCCCATAATATTTGGTAGTTTTTGCTTCCGCATAAACAATCTGAACATTTTCTGTCACCAAAAATAAGGGGGAAAGAAACAAAACAAAACAAAAAAAAGGAAAAGGTAACAGAAAAATAGCACAGTGAGAAGTCAGAAAAAATGTAACTCAAAATATTTATTTAAAATACCTTTATCTATTTAAGAGCCCCTTTACCCATGCAGCTTTTCTTTACACACACTCCAGATGAAAGTGGCTGAGCGCATATTGCAATCCCATTGTAAATGATGGGAATTTGTGTGCACCCTGATTTCTATGCTTTAATGCCCTATTTAAATGTTAAAATGAAGCTGGATCACAAAAAAAGTGCTAGAGCAATCTCTGCACGTTGTTAAGCCGAACCCGAAAATAGCGCGCAATGGGATTGCTGCATGGGGCCAGGTGGGATCATGCATTGCCAAATGTCCTGGTCCCTGCTGGTCTGAATTGAGCCAGCAAGAAAATGTTTTCATTGTGACAGTGAGAAGCTGTTTGTGACACGAAGGTGCCACCTTAAAACTGCTTGAAAGTCTAAGATTTTTTTTTGGATTACCAATATTATCCCCAGTGTTGCAACCCCAGCACAATTGGTTCTGTGGATGTCCACAGTAATGTAGGGGTGAACTAGAAGCATAGGAACAGGAATAGACCATTCAGCACCTTGAGCCTGTTCGGCCATTTAATTAGATCATGGCTGATCTGTATCTTAAGCTCATCCACCTGCCTTGGTTCCAGAATCCTTAATACCCGTGCCTAACAAAAATCTAACAATCTCAGTTTAGAAAATTCAATTGAACTTGCCTCAAAAGCTTTTTGGATATGGAGAGAGTTCCAGATTTCCACTACCCTTTGTGTGAATAAGTGCTTCCTGACATCAAACTCTGGCACATTTTGCAATAAAGGCCCTGCCCACTCTTTTGAATAGGTTACAGGCACAGGGAAAGTTTGCCTGGACAGCTTTGCCTGCGGCACACTTGGCTGGGTAGCACAGAATCCATAAAAGGCAAGTTGAGGTGGTGACAGAAAAGTAAACTAAACCGGAGACAGGTAAGGATTTTGGCGTCGCGCCTCGCCTGCTGTGCCAGATGTTTCCAGGAGTCGCTTGGAAGGATGCAGCAGAATAAAAGCTTCATGATGTGGTAACCTTCAGTTCTGTGAGAAGATCGATCCGCTTCTGATCTAGATATTAGAGCCGATTTTTTTGTCCATTGTGTCAGGCAACACTTAGTTCCTTCAGTTGCCTCCTCAGTATTCTCTTGCCCACCAAGCCAAGCTACCCCCAAGGTTTTCCCCTACCCTAGCCCTGAACTCTCTAGTTTCTCACCCATTTCTTTTCATGCCCTCTCCGATTTCATCTTGCACTCTCGACCCTATTTCCACTAAACTACTGACCAGCCAATATCCCTTCCTGGTTCCCATGCTAGTTGACATTGTGAACACCTCCTTCTCCTCACGTACTGTTCCCCTCCCTTTCAAAACTGCCATCATAATCCCCCTCCTCAAAAAAACCATCTTGAACCCTCTCTCCTTGCAAAGCTCCCCATCTCCAATCTCCCTTTCCTCTCCAAAGTCCTTGAGTGTGCTGTTGCCTCCCAAATCCATGCCCATCTTTGCTGCAACCCCATGTTTGAATCTCACCAATCAGGCTTATGCACCTGCTACAACACTGAACCGGCCCTATTCCAAGTCACAAATAACATTCTCTGTGACCGTGACCATAGTGCACTATCCCTCCTCATCCATCTCAACCTGTTTGCAGCCTTTGACACTGTTGACCATTGTGGGATTTCCCTTGCCTGGTTCCTCTGTTACGTATCCAGTCATAACTGGGAAATCTCCTGCAATGGCTTCTCTTCCCACCCCCGCACCGTTATCTCTGGAGCCCCCAAGCATCTATCCTTTGCACCTCCTATTTCTCAGCTACATGCTGTCCCACGGTGACATCATCTGAAGACATGACATCAGGTTCCATATATACACTGATGACACCCAGTCCTACCTCACCACCTCCTCCTCGACCCCTCCACTGCCTTTGTGTTGTCAAGCCCTAAAACCTATCTCTCTGACCAAGCTTTTAGTCATATCGCCATTTTGGTTTGGTGTCATTTTTTGTCTGATTACAAACCTATGGAGCGCCTTGGGACGTTTTCCTACATTAAAGGTGCTATATAAGTTGTTGTTGATGGTACTTACACTTCCTGGAATAAAGCTGCACAGGCACTGGCCACCCTCTAGTCCCTTGTCCAAGTGTTCATACTTAATAGGTGAATCTCAGCCTGCTACTTGGCTGCGGAGGACATCACATCCGAGCTAATCATGTCCTTGTCCAGCATCTATACATTCACATTCCACCTGTAGTCTCTGGATTGAGATCGGGAATCATAGCAAACCTTACTGATGCCCTGGCGAACTCCGCACACACCAGGGATGTAACTTAGGACCGTTCTTGCCTACAGAGCGTAGTTCCACACTGGGCAATGCATCTACAACAGCGACGTGCATTTATAGAGCGCCTTTAATGCAGTAAAACATCCAAAGGCACTTCACAGGAGCGTTATCAACTCTACCGACCAAGCCTTTGGTGGCCCATTGTGCAATTATCAATGCCACTCTGAAAATGTGCATGAAAGCTCCCAGCTCAGTCTGACACATCAGCGCATTTTGAAGGCAGCATCTAAGTACTATGAACAGCTCTATACTGTCACTCCATGATACCCACTTGACTCTATCAATGAAGACTATCATTGCCATAGCTGTCACCAACACGTTTTAACAAGATGATTTCATGTCATGTAAAAGCTCAGTTGCCAAATGACTGATCATACGCATATTGAAATGGTCTTGGAATGGCAGCCCACTGTGCAATTATGGGCAGCGTTTAATTCTGAAGGAGGACTGTCAAGCATCACTATGCAGTTGGAGTTCAAGGGAGCTTGAGTGAAAAGAGGCGGGATGCGTAAACCAGTTACCAATGTGTGTGAGTTCAGAGAACGAAACTCAATGGTTCAGTTGGGAAACGGAAGTGTTGCTGTGGTGCAATATTTTGTGTGTGATTGAAGTCGAATGTTGAAGAATTCTGGAAGGGTCGTCTGATCACCATGATTGCTAAAGTCATCTGACAGCCCATCATCTGCAGACTGGTTGCAAAGAAGATCAACTCTTTCTTTCCTTTCCTCACTGTCAACTCATGACTCGATGAATACAAATACAAATGGAAAAATCTTAACCACTGTACCGTGGTTTATAACAGACCTGTTTCTGTCTGCCACACAGGCTCTCCAATTACCATGAAATCCCTTTTATTTGCTGACTGTTTTTCCTACATATTTTGTTAGATAGGCATGAGCACAATGTTTCAGATCAGCCATGATCTCATTAAATGGCGGAGCAGGCTCGAGGGGCCAAATGGCCTACTCCTGCTCCTACTTCTTATGTTCTTAAACACACCAAGAAAGTGTACAGAAAGTTTTTTTTTTCTTTTTCTTTTCGAGTGACGTTTTCAATCTATCTGCTTTTATCTCTCCTTACCGGTATTTTGTTTCCTTGTTCTTATTCTGCGTGCTTTCTGTGCTTTAAGCTTTTATTCAACGCCTGTTTTATCTTTGCATCCTCAATAATTCACTCTTCCCTCCTATGACATTTTTCAGTGCTGCCTCCTCCAGCCTTGAACCCTGAGATTACAAGCAGTACAGACCATGCGACAAAAGGAACGGCTCCCATGGGCACAGAAAAGCCCACGGAAAGAAGTGTTCCCAGGAATACGCTTCCCTTATCTTTTCCCCTGTCATCCAGTCAGTAGCTGGGACAGTGAATAGATGGGAAGCCCTGGACTTATCTTTGTACCAAGGACTGCTGTGTAAATAGGGTCAGGTTGTAGAGTACTGGACCCCCAGCAGCTGTGCTTCTGCTAGCCCAGGTCCAATGAAATGATTGAAACTCTTGAGCAATTTGCCAGAGAATTATAGAAAGTGGTTCTGTGACAGAGGAAGAGAATCTGAGGGAAAGTGAGGTAATACTACTGGTGATATTTTAACATAACACATGATTTTAACTGTCGATACATTTTATATTTTTGTCCTAAATGTTTTGGGGCCAATCATTTAATTTTTTCAACTTTTTCTTTTCACTTTGCCTTTAATGATTTATATATCAATGTTTGTCATTTTATTTATTCACTTTGTTAATGTGCGAAAGATTTTGGCCGGAATTTTCCTCAGGTAGGCGGGTTGGGGGCAGGGGGCCTCCGAGGAGGGCGGGATACCCGGGAGGCCGGGTTTCCTACAAGCCCGGCCAACTTTAACGGCAGGGACTGATATGAATGTGAGGCCTCGGATTCCCGCCCGCAGCCAGCCAGATTGAGAGGCTGGCTGGTTGCAGGCGGGTAGGCCTCAGAAGCGAGGGGCCGGCCCGGGGGAGAGATTACGGGGGGGGGGGTGTTGGCAATTGGCTGGGGTTGGGGATCGTGGTGGTGGGGGGAGAGAGCAACGGAAGGGGTCGGTGATCAGGAGGGGGGAACGGCAATCGGCAGGGGTTGGGATCGCGGGGGGCGGGGCGGGGGGGGTTAGGCCAGGGATCGGGAGGGATCGGCCGGATATCGCGGAGAGGGGGTTTGCCAGGGATTGGCGGGGGAGGGTGGGAGAGAGAGGATCGGGGCCAGCCATCGAAGGATTGTGGCCGGCCTCATCATTATTGTTGGGGGGGGGGAGGCCTGGGGGGGTGGGGGGGGAGGCCTGGGGGGGTGGGGGGAGGCCTGGGGGGGGTGGAGGGAGGCCTGGGAAAGCAATCGGAGGTCTCGTGGGGGGGGGGGGGTTCCGAACATGGGGGATGGGTTAGGTAGGGACCCTGGATCCAGGAGGTAGGTATAAAGCCACTTACCTCCTGGATGCAGCCTCATTACAATATTTAAATTCAGGTACCGCCCCCTGGAAGCGGGTTGGTCGCCCCCGCCCCCCCCCCCCCCCCCCCCCCCCGTCCCACCTCCTGTAAAACCGGAAGTGGGCGGGTAGGAAGCGAGATCAGGTCGGGAATCCCATTTTTAACACTTTAACTGCCCCCACGCTCCAAACCCACCCGTTTATTAGGGGAATATTCCTGCCAAATATCTCCCCATTCACTGCTCATTCGCTGGATAGTGAACTGGCAAGTGATCTGATCCCAGGCCTTTGCTAGTGTGTTACAGACCCTGTGTAATGGCACCTTTATGCTGCAAGAGCAGTTCCAGCAGAATGGCGTTCAAACGGAAGCCCGCAATTTAATTCGCCACTCTCCCCTATTTATTCATTTTTGTTTCTGCCACTGCTTCAGGTTTGGCGATCTGCCTTCCTCATTGCTGAAAAGGAAGGACTCCAGCTGCATGCTTTAAGTTACAACCGGGGACTCAACGGCAGTTTGCAAGGCCCATGAAAATATAAATCTGTGATACCAGCGAGTTCCATGGAGATCGGGTTACTTATAGTTAAGAGTGCCATTAACAGCGGCGGTAGTCAATGTTTGGTCTCAATGTCACACTGCCAATGTAAAACTGCCTTAAATGTTATGGACAGATCCCATCAGAATTCTGCTGATGTGGGTAGCCACGACTGTTCTGTAAAAATTATGCTTTCATTTATGTAACTGCTTGCATTGAACTGCCTCAAAGCGCTTTGCACAGTGAATTACTTTGGCAGTGCAGTGCAATAACTTGTTGTCTATTTATCTTCACATTGGAACTCACTCCTCAGTTCATGCTGGCTCATGATAGTGCTTGGTTCAATTTGGCAATACTTTTTCATTGGAGTCACAGGTTGTGGGTTCAAGCTGCACTTGGGGAGGTGAATATTTAAGATGGACTGACGCTGCAGTTGAGTGCCGCCTTGTCAGAGGCGCTGACCTTTGGATGAAGTGTTAAGCTGAGGCCTCATCTGCCTATTCAGGTGGGCGTAAAAGACACCCTGGCGCCATTCATTGACCTCAATGGGAATGAAAATCGGGAGAGTGTTTAACAGGTGGCCAAGTAAATGAAATGATTGACGCTCTTGAGGAATCTGCCAGAGAGGGATAGAAAGTGGTTGTGTGATGGAGGGAGAGAATCTGAGGGAGAGCGAGATAATCCTCGTGGTGACACCCGTTTCCAGTGGGCGCTCAATGGATTTGTTCCAGCCGCTACGGCTGATGGAAGCGATCACACAAAAATCTAGCCCCATGTCACTTTTTGACAATAGCAAAGGTTCACCGTGGTCGTTGCCGATATACTGAGTAAAATGGAAATGAGCTATTGGGAATGTCGGGATCGAGGTTCCGCTTGTTTCCAGCAAGTTATATCAGTGCAATCTAGGTGGAATTGGGCGAGCCAGCGCAAAAGATTGGGGCATTTTAAACGTAAGAGTCACGCCCGAAACGACTCACGCTCGTGATTTCTGCGATCATTACGCTGGTCCGACATTCAATTTGCACGGATCAGACCCCACCCACAAAACTGGCCGTGCCCGCGGCTTGACCGTGTGAGATTCCGCCAATTGCGTTGGTTCGGGAAGGCTCTTCAAACTGCGCTCATTTTCTTAGGCGCACTAGCAGGCGCATTTAAAAAGGTTTTTCATCTCAAAAAATATTTAATTTACTAAGAAACTGACCAGTGTGCACCAATGAACAACAACAAAAACTTGCATTTATATGGAGCCTTTAACATAGTAAAACTATTAAATGGTTCAGTAGAGTTTTCAGAGATTCTAATTCAGGTCACTCATAGGTAGAGGACTGGACACCAACGTTCCCTTTAAGCTGTGCGGCACGTGGCCACGCTGCTGCGCGGTGCTCAGCAGGTCCCACGCAGCCAGTCAACATAAGCACATAAGAGTTAGGAGCAGGAGTCGGCCATATGGCCCCTCGAGCCTGCTCCGCCATTCAATTAGATCATGGCTGATCATCGACCTCAACTCCACTTTCCCGCCCGATCCCCAGATCCCTTGATTGCCCTAGAGTCCAAAAATCTATCTATCTCAGCCTTGAATATACTCAAAGACTCAGCATTCACAGCCCTCTGGGGCAGAGAATTCCAAAGATTCACAACCTTCTGAGTGAAGAAATTACTCCTCATCTCAGTCTTAAATGGCCGACCCCTTATCCTGAGACTATGCCCCCTAATTCTAGACACTCCAGCCAGGGGGAAACAACCTCTCAGCATCTACCCTGTCAATCCCCCTCAGAATCTTGTATGTTTCAATGAGATCACCTCTCATTCTTCTAAATTCCAGAGAGGAGAGGCCCAATCTATTCAATCACTCCTCATAGGACAACCCTCTCATCCCAGGAATCAATCCAGTGAACCTTCTTTGCACTGCCTCTAAGGCATGTATGTCTTTTCTCAGATAAGGAGACCAAAACTGTGCACAGTACTCCAGGTGTGGTCTTACCAAAGCCCTGTACAGTTGTAGGAAGACTTCCTTACTCTTGTTGGAACCCGTTTGCAATAAAGGTCAACATGCCATTTGCCTTCCTAATTGCTTGCTGTACCTGCATGCTAACTTTCTGTGTTTCTTGTACTAGGACACCTAAATCTCTCTGAACACCAACAACCTTTTATGTGGTTCCCCTTTATCTACCCTGCTAGTTACATCCTCAAAGAACTCTAATAAATTTATTAAACACGATTTCCCTTTCATAAATCCATGCTGACCCTGCCTAATCATATTATGTTTTTCTAAGTTTCAGCATTTTCCCGACGACTGATGTCAGGCTAACTGGCCTGTAGTTCACGGTTTTCCCTTTCCCTCCTTTCTTGACTAGCAGGGTTACATTTGTTACCTTCCAATCTGCTGGGACCGTTCTAGAGCTGGCTTTTAAATCGAAAAACCGCGCTTGTGCGGAATTTGGAATGGCCTGCGCAGCCCGTTAAAGGGACCACGCGGGCTGAAAAAAATTAGAGGGAACATTGCTGGAAACCCTTATTAAAAATGCTTATATTTGGTGATTAACCCCTTTTGAACCATTATATTAATAAAACTGCAGCAGATTACCACTCTTAAGCACATGAAGGAATACTTTTTAATGGAAAGATAAAAATAAAAATGATTACGTTCTATTACGCGGCCTGATTGCACTGGTTCATGGAAGTTTTATGTTTGCGGAATGATTTTTAGCGGAAACTTGGGGCTGGATTTTGTCAATGGGAAGCTTTTGCAGGCGGGACTGCTGCTTGCCGGGTTTCAGTCCCGCCTCCATCAGCTTCTGGCCAACCAGCGGGATTTTCCCCTGATTGACCTTGTTAAGGCCGCCCAGCGGGCTCAGCAGGCCAATTAGGGGGAAGTCACTGACAGAGCACGTCAACGTCTGACAAAATTTCTTGAAAGAAGAAATGTCTGTGAAGCTGTCAAACACTGACATTCTGTATAGTCTGATGAGTCCTTGTGTTCAGGACTCATCAAACCTTTCAACTTTGCAGAAATCACCTGGATGTTGGTTCGGAGGATCCAACAGCCAGTCTGTGAAATCTACAATGAAGATGTCGGGACTCCGGATCCAGAGCGGCTGAAGGCTGTAGGCAGAAACAAAGGTAAGTGAACATTTTATAACACTTAACACTCACCTTACATACTTACCACTCCACACTTGCACCCATCACTCACCTCTACATCTCACTTTCAGGCCCCTCTGACCCCCTCCAACCTCCTTCTTGTCTCCTGCACCCTGGCGGGGTTCTCCGAGGTCGGGAAGCCTGCACTTCGGAGCTAAAAATGGGGATAATCCTATTTTCTGCCTGTTAACTATCTGTTAACAGGCAGTTAATAGGATTTAATCCCTTTCCCGCATCGAGGAGATGGGACCCGGGGCAGGACGGCTTCCCACCTCCTGGCAAAAGGGCACGGAGGCGGGTTAGGGGCAGGTTTGCCAGCCGCCCCCCAAATCCTGCAACTTTACTGGCAGTCCCGCCTCCATACCCGCCTCCTCGGGGCTGAGAAAAACCAGCCATGAAGTGGAAACTGACCAATGCAATTTCAAGCATAATTTGGGTGCAATTTCCCAATTTCGCCCAAAGCAGAAAGTCTACCTCGACACGTTTAAGAAAAGATATTCTGTTGCCATGAAAAGTGCTCTCGGGGCGTGACTGTCCCAATCTCGGGTTCAATTTTGAACTATAGACAGCAACAATGTCTGTGGCTTTCGGAACTTTGGATAAAATGTTCTCCAAAATTGGAAAAGGAAACAATGATTTTTGGAGGATTGCCTAATGAGTCTAGATTCTTTCAAGTCACATTGCTTTTGAAGTAGGCTGTAACGGGAGAAATGCAGCTTTAATTTGTGATGAGTGGTATCCCAGTACATTGTGAAGCTAAAAACAATTTATCTCTGATGAAGATTTATATCGATGGATAATGATCTATCCGTACTACAGCAGTCAATTAATTGCTGCAATAAATGTAATGCTTAGAGGGACAAGTGATGTTTAACCACTCAAGTAGCTCGACACCATCCAGGACAAAGCAGCCCGCTTGATTGGCACCCCATCCGCCACCTTAAACATTCACTCCCTCCACCACTGGCGTACCGTGTCTGCAGTGTGTACCATCTGCAAGATGCACTGCAGCAACTCGCCAAGGCTTCTTTGGCAGCACCTCCCAAACCCGCGACCTCCACCACCTAGAAGGACAAGGACAGCAGGCGCATGGGAACACCACCACCTCCAAGTTCCCCTCCAAGTCATACACCATCCTGACTTGTAAGTATATCGCCGATCCTTCATCGTCGCTGGGTCAAAATCCTGGAACTCCCTGCCTAACAGCACTGTGGGAGCACCTTCACCACACGGACTGCAGCGGTTCACGAAGGCGGCTCACCACCACCTTCTCAAGGTCAACCAGGGATGGGCAATAAATGCTGGCCTTGCCAGCGACGCCCACATCTCATGAACAAATTTTTAAAAATGTGATTGAGCAACAGGATGCAGGGCGTTCAGGAACATATTGGCCAGAGACTTCCTTGGAACTGCGGCATAGTCAACCATGATGGAGCGGGAGCAGCCTCGAGAAAATCCCCGAGAATTCAAGACCTCATCAAACTACAGAGAATGTCAGTGTTTGACAGCTTCACAGAGCTGTCAAACGATGACAATTCATCTGTCAAAAGTTTTTGACAGATGAAACGTCATACGTTGACGTTCTCTGCAACCGGCTTTCCCTTAATTGGCCTGCTAAGTCCGCTGGGCGGGCTTAAGAAGGTCAATCAAGGGAAAATAGCGTGGGTTGGCCAGAAGTTGATGGAGGCGGGACAAGTGGGAGTCCCGTCTCCAAAAGCTCCCCATTGAGAAAACCACCCCTCCAATCCTGAAAATCTACCACAGCAACGGGGGACAGAGAAGGAAGATGATGATGAGGAGGAGGAAGAAGAACAGAGATGCAACTACCTCCTTGTCAACTATAATGATGATGAGGAAGAGGAAGAGGCAGATGACGGTGGTCTGCTACCTACCCATGAGTTCCTCCAGAGACCTCCTGTCCTGTGTTCCTCTCTCCCAAGCCCCCATCAGCTCAGATACTTTCACCCAGGGGCACTTTCTTATCCATAGAGGTTAAAATCAGATAGAAAGGGTGCTTATTCACTTATTGCACTTATTCACTCAGGTGATGATTATTGGCGCGCCCATGTAGAAACAAAGAGGGTTGATGTCTTATCAAGTTGTAGGATGGGTAGTGGGTTGAGAGAATATCCCGTTATTGGAAAGTGGGGGGAAAAGAGATAAGGCAGTGGTGTCAAAGGTAGACTGCATTACACTGAAAAGAGATGCTGGGATGTGCTCTGTTGCTCCTTGCTGCAGTCACTGAGGAGACCTCTGCATGCAGGTAATTGTGATCATTTCCTCCAGTTAGTTCTAGCTGCACCTGAGCCAGGGCCTCCTCACCAGCAATGTCAAAGTCCCTTCCTCCTTGAATGGTAAAGTTGTGAAGAGCACAGCAGGCTATAACTATTTTGACACATGATCTGGAGCATACCGCAGAGACCCTCTGGACCTGTCTAGAGAGTGGAAATGTGCACTTAAGATCCTGATGGTCTTCTCAATGACCAGACTTGTGGAGGCACGTGTCTTATTGTAGCGCTCCTCTGTTGCTGTCCAGGCCATTTTTACTGCGGTCGTTATCCCTGGGAGCTTTTGTCACCCCAGAAGCCATCCAGTGATGTGATTTTCTTCCCTGTGGGTAGGTGGTGGGGAGGTGCCAGTGGTCCGACTCTGTCAGGAACATGTCCAGGTTTCTGTCGACAGATTGGCAAACAAAAATTGCTGCAAAATGTTATCCCAACTGCAGAAATCACCAATGAAACTCTCCAGGCTCAAACTCCTCACCTCTGCCTGTTTTAGCTGATGTTGGCAGCAAGGTGTAGATGAGCAGAAAACCATCATGTCCAGTCTGCCAAATCTAGCCTTCTGCTGGAAAGGAAGCAATGCGAGAAGTTTGTTTCTATCACCATCGTAGCTTGTTTTTCCTCGATTAGATGTATTTCTAGTTAGGCTTAGGGCAACAAAAAACATAGGAACAGGAATAGGCCATACAGCCCCAATCATATCATGGCTGACCTGTACCCCAACCCCATTTACCCACCTTTGCTCCACTTGATACCCTTACTAGATAAGAATCTGTCGATCTCAGTCTTAAAAATTTCAACATCTACAGCCTTTTGGGGGAGAGAGTTCCAGATTTCCACTACCCTTTGTGTGAAGAAGTGCTTCCTGACATCACCCCTGAACGGGGCCTAGCTCTAATTTTAACGTTGTGCCCTCTTGTTCTGGACTCCCCCACCAGAGGAAATAGTTTCTCTCTATCCACCCTACCAAATCCATTTATCATTTTAAATGCCTCGATTAGATCACCCCTCAATTTTTTATATTCAAGGGAATACAAGCCAAGTTTATGCAACCTGTCCTCATAATTTAACCCTTTCAGACCCCCTCCAAGGCAAACATATCCATCCTGAGGCTCGGTGCCCAGGACTGAACACATAACTCCAGATGGGGTTTAAACAAGGCTCTGTACATCCAAAGCTTAACATCCTCCCCATTGTATTCCAGCCCCCTCGAGTTTATATAATGGAAACAGTTGCTTGTGTGACAAAAGGAGAAATTATTGTACTGTGTGCAGTTTTGGTCTCCTTACCCAAGAAAGGATATACTTGCCATAGAGGGAGTGCAGCGAAGGTTCACCAGACTGATTCCTGGGATGGCAGGACTGTCGTATGAGGAGAGATTGGGTCGACTAGGCCTGTATTCACTAGAGTTTAGAAGAATGAGAGGGGATCTCATTGAAACGTATAAAATTCTGACAGGGCTAGACAGACTGGATGCAGGGAGGATGTTTCCCCTGGCTGGGGGGATCTAGAACAAGGGGTCACAGTCTCAGGATACGGGGTAGGACATTTAGGACTGAGATGAGGAGAAATTTCTTCACTCAGAGGGTGGTGAACCTGTGGAATTCTCTACCACAGAAGGCTGTGGAGGCCAAGTCACTGAATATATTTAAGAAGGAGATAGATAGATTTCTAGACACAAAAGGCATCAAGGGGTATGGGGAGAGAGCGGGAATATGGTATTGAGATAGAGGATCAGCCATGATCATATTGAATGGCGGAGCAGGCTCAAAGGGCCGAATGTCCTACTCCTGCTCCTATTTTACTATGTTTCTATGTTTCTATTGCCCACATCCACCATAGGCACTACACTACTCGGGGCTGGAAAGGTCAGAGCCACCCTGAGCCTTTATGCCATGGGGTTTATTTTAGGCTGCCATTAGAGACAACAATAACGTAAGCCATTTAGCTGCGCACAGATTTGTAAAGCAAGTCACAGATGCATTGCTTGCTGGAGCAAGCTGGTTCATCCAGTTCCCCATGAGTAACCAGCAGCGGCATTAGCAGACACTACAATTGCAGAGTGACAAAGATTCTCCAAAGAGTCGGACTGCAATAACAACAATAACCGGTATTTATATAACTCCTTTAATTAGAGAAATGTCCCAAGGCGCTTTGCAGAAGCGTCACCAGACAAAACCGGATGCCGAGCCAAAGAAGGAGATATTAGGAGGGGTGACCAAAAAACTTGGCCAAAGAGGTGGGTTTTAAGGAGAGTCTTAAAGGCGGAGAGAGGGGTGGGGAGAGGCAGAGAAGTTTAGGAAGGGAATTCCAGAGTGTAAGGCCTAGGCAGCTGAAGGCACAGCTGCTAATAGTGGACCAAAGGGAGGGGAGATGTATAAAAAGCCAGAGTCGGAGGAAATGAGAGCTCTGGAAGGTCATAGGACCGGAGGAGGTTACACTGATAGGGAGGGGCAAGGCATGAAGGGATATGAACACGAGGATGAGAATTATAAATTGGAAGCACTGGGCGACCAGGAGCCAATGTGATGGGTGAGCGGGACTTGGTGCGGGGTAGGATACAGGCAGCAGGATTTTGGATGAGCTGAGAACTATCCGACACCTGAAAACCCATGACCTTGGAAGCGGTGCAACGGAGGTTCACTAGATTGATTCCTGGGATGAGAGGGCTGTCCTATGATGAGAGATTGTGTAGAATGGGCCTATACTCTCTGGAGTTTAGAAGAATGAGAGGTGATTGACAGGGTAGATGCTGAGAGGTTGTTCCCCCTGGCTGGAGTGTCTAGAACTAGGGGGCATAGTCTCAGGATAAGAGGTAGGCCATTTATGACTGAGATGAGGAGGAATTTCTTCACTCAGAGGGTTGTGAATCTTTGGAATTCTCTGCCCCAGAGGGCTGTGGATGCTGAGTCGTTGAGTATATTCAAAAATGAGAAGTCGCACAACACCAGGTTATAGTCCAACAGTTTTATTTGAAATTACGAGCTTTCGGAGCTCTGCTCCTTCTTCAGGTACAGGTACAGTGAGGACTGTACCTCACTGTACCTGTACCTGAAGAAGGAGCAGCGCTCCGAAAGCTCGTAATTGCAAATAAAACTGTTGGACTATAACCTGGTGTTGTGTGACTTCTCATTTTTGTCCACCCCAGTCCAACACCGGCATCTCCACATCATGAGTATATTCAAGGCTGAGATCGATAGATTTTTGGACTCTAGGGGAATCAAGGGATATGGAGATCAGGGCAGGAAAGTGGAGTTGAGGTCGATGATCAGCCATGATCTTATTGAATGGCGGAGCAGGCTCGAGGGGCCGTATGGCCTACTCCTGCTCTTATTTCTTATGTTCTTATGAGTCCTGCTTCTCCACCATAACCATCACCCGCTAGCATGCTGCGCTCCTGACCCCCATCTGAATGCTCAGGCATTTGCATAATGGAGGGTGAGTGTACGTGCCGGTAGTTGATCAGCTGGGGTGTCTGCTAGCCGGGGGCAGAGAGTAAATTCCGAGCAGAGGACAAATGCTTCAATGGAACGGGTGGGGCTGTCAAAACAGCTCACCTGAAAAGGCAGGCCCCATTTCCTAAAAGGCAATTCCCCTTGTGACAGTTTTATAAAGGGAATGCAGTAGATGTAAGAGGAAATTTTCCTGAGTCTGTGATTAAAGGCGCAGGATTGCCTGGACACAGCAAATATCGGCATATCAGGCAGGTCAGAGTTCACACCTCTAAAGGAACCCGACTGATTTTCCGCCATTTGAGGTGTGCAGTCAGACCTGTCCAATTTTACGATGTTTGGTGCGCTCAGGTGATCCAGTGCATCTGGGGGCAACCCCGGGAAAACTGCCCCTCTAGCGCCAATGGATTTTCAGAAGGTGCTCGATAAGGTGTCTCACAAGAGGATGATTAGAAAAATTCAGGCGTACGGTATAAGAGAAAGTTAACAGCACGGATGGAACAGTCAGTTGATGGACAGGCTAAATGGGTGCTGTTTGGATTCGAGAAAGCTGGAAGTGGTGTACTCTCGGGTTCAGTGGAGTGTCCGCACAGACACATGTATGATTTGGATTTCAGCACAGGGAGCATGATCTTAAAATTGGCTGACAGATGGCAGATGCAATTTAATGTGGATAAGTACGAGGTAGTATATTTTGTGAGGGAAAACAAGCAAAGACAATAAAGGCTGTGGATGAACGAAGGGAAAACTAGGGGGTTTGTCACGTTTCGGGATTCTTGACCATTTTTCCACAGAAGGAATTCGGAAATGAAGTGCACTTAAATGGTGCGTTTTGAATTAAAGTGGGTTCACACAAGATTAAAGAGTGTCCTTATTGCCATAGGCGGAAGCTGCCGAGGCAAAGAGAAGTTTATCGGGTTGCTCACAGACAATGGGGGTAGGTTTTGGTCTGGGCCATTGTTGGACCCAGACCCTGAGCTGCAGGAGCAGCGGGCACCCAAATCAAAACCAAAAGGCCCGAGGACCCCCTGGAATTGACCCTCGGGCCTCGTCTACATACTCGGGGAGAACTGCCCGTGCTTGTCGCGCCTCGACAAGGAGCTCACCTCAAGAGAAAAATCAATTTCGGCCCGTCTGTCTCAGGTAAGTTCCTGGCTTTACAGAAAGGAAGAAAAAAAAAACCCAATTAAAATAAAACTTGCCTTTAATTGGCGGTCGCAGGAGCCGCTGAAGAATTCTGAGCGGGGCAGGCATCGGGCAATTCATTTTACACCGGGGTCCTTTAGTAGACGTTAGGCCCTTAATTAACATATTCAAGGGCCCTTATGCCTGTTGACGCCTAAAAAATGGGCCCCCACAAATTTAACAGCGGGACCAGCACCTGCGCGGGCTGCCCCCACTGTTAAACTGGTAGGCTTTGCGCCCTTTCTACACCCGAGAAACGGGCACAACTCATGCCAGTCTCTACCCCAGTGTCTGCAGAATGGACGCAAGGCAGAGGGAAAAAATGGGTTGCTAATCCTTTGCTTGCATTTTGCTCCGGAATAGGGCTAGGCACGATCTTCAGTTACGGCCATTTCTGGTGTCTACAGCTGTGCCTGAAGAGGGTTTAGAAATGTAAATTTCATGCAAATGAATATTAGAGACTTCTGAATTCAAATTTGCTCGAATAGCACCAGGTGCAATTCGGGAGAAAACTGCTCTCAGAACAACTTGACGCTATTATCATTCTGCCAGTGCCATTTACACTTCATCTAGAGCCATCTTTTGTTTCTTAACTGGTCCCATTATCATCTCCCTTTGCCTCGCACCATCGTCCCTTTTGTCTCTTAATCTCTCCTGCCATCCATCCTATCACAGACCTTCCCTTTTGTTCTTCCTCCCCTCCCCCCTTTCCCTGCCCCTACACTTGCTTAAAAAACCTGTTCCATCTCCAACTTTTTCCAGTTCTGACGAAGGGTCATCGACCCGAAACGTTGACTCTGTTTCTCTCTCTACAGATGCTGCCTGACCTGCTGAGTGTTTCCAGCATTTTCTGTTTTTATTTCAGATTTCCAGCAGCCGTAGTATTTTGCTTTTGTGTTGACGCTAATAAGTATGGAGCTGCCATTTAGGTACTACCAGTCTTAATGTATAGGTTGGTATTGCCAAAAATAGATCTTTCTTTTTGGCTCTTTGAATAAAAACTGTTTTTGCGGCTTCCATACTTGTTGCAGAATGCGGTTACTCCTTTACATGAAGTAATGGAGTCCGTGCTCAGAGCAGTGTCATTGAGAGTCTCCAATCCTCTAGCATTGCCCTGGAGTCTCCAGGTATTGAAGGTTAATCTCCCGGACGCTGCTGTGAGCAGCCCAGGAGAAAAATCATAGGGGCATTAAAAAAGAGTGATTTCTTGCCATTTTCATTGACCACTTTTATTTATTAACAACAACAGCAACTTGCATTTATATAGCGCCTTTAACGTAGTAAAACGTCCCAAGGCGCTGCACAGGAGTATTTTAAGACAAAAAATTTGACACCGAGCCACATAAGGAGAAATTAGGGCAGGTGACCAAAAGCTTGGTCAAAGAGGTAGGTTTAAGGAATGTCTTAAAGGAGGAAAGAGAGGTGGCGAGGCGGAGAGGTTTAGGCAGGGAATTCCAGAGCTTAGGGCCCAGGCAACAGAAGGCACGGCCACCAAAGGTTGAGCAATTATAATCAGGGATCCTCAAGAGGGCAGAATTAGAGGAGCGCAGATATCTCGGGGGGTTGTAGAGCTGGAGGAGATTACAGAGATAGGGAGGGGCGAGGCCATGGAGGGATTTGAAAAGAAGGATGAGAATTTTGAAATCGAGGCGCTGCTTAACTGGGAGCCAATGTAGGTCAGCGAGCACAGGGGTGATGGGCGATCCCCACCCCCCCGCCGCGATCCTCGCTTGCCTGCCCATCCCCAACCTCCCAGATCCACGACCACCACCATTGCCTGCCCATCCCCAACCTCCCAGATCCACGACCACCACCATTGCCTGCCCATCCCCAACCTCCCCGATCCCCAACCTCCCCGATCCACGACCACCTCCCATCGCCTGCCGATCCTCGACCTTCCCGATCCACGACCACCACCCCCTGCCGATTGCCAACCCCCTCCTGATTCCCAACCCGCATCCCGCTGATTGCTGACACCCGCCAATCCCCACCCCCCCACCACAATCCCCACCCCAGGACCGACCCCTTGCAACTGAGGCCTACCCGCCCGCAGCCAGCCAGCCTCTCAAGCTGGCTGGCTGCGGGCGGGAAACCGAGGCCTCACAATCAAATCAGTCCCTGCCGGTAAATTCGGCAGGGCCTGCAGAAAACCTGGCCTCCCGGATTTCCTGCCCGCCTCGGAGACCACCCCCCCCCCCCCCCCCCGCGTCCCCAAAGAAATTTCCAACCGAAACCTCCAGGAATATCTCCAACCAGAGTTGGAAACCCTAGTGTCACTCCCTCCCAAACATGGATTTAATTACTGAAGCCAACCAAAGTGCTCAATCAGTCAGACTCTGGCTAAACACTGGGGCTCAACACTCAGCTCAGTTAAGTGCCATAGAAAGTGTGGAGATGGAATAACAGGTAGAATAAAGAGAGTTCGAATCTGTAATTCAGGGGTTAAAGAGCAGTTAAATATCAACAGAATCAAAGGCTGAATTAAAGCCATGAAAAGCTAGGAATGACTCAGTGTGATAGCAGCTTGTAAAATTATGTTGCTATTCAAACTGTTGTGAGAACTTGTTTATATTAAACCTCCGTTAAAATGGCAGGCAAAGTAATTTCATACAAATGGATTCAGCATTCATACATTGAGTATCACAGAGCATAATCAGATAGACTCATTTCTTTCCATTACAACTGTGTTTCTTTAAACTGGGCGCATTTTGTTTGCACGTTAAAGTGAAAGATATCGCTGAAATGGAACAATTTTTCCAGATTGTCACCTAGGGGTGGACGTTCCTTATTGCCCATTTTTGGTCTAACTATAGCGCTTACTCCCCTAGAATGGATATTTCTGGGCTGATGCTTGCTGCCCATAGCCTCAGGCCCTGAAAGCTGCTGCTTCTCCATCATTCCTGCGGAAACACAATAGCTGGAAACATTTATTGCAACCCGTACACACTCCTTGTAACACATTTCAACAGCTAGCACATGGCGTACTATGATATCGTGTTGCCTGTTAAGAATACCTAAGTACGTAATTGGCAGGGTAGACGCTGAGAGGTTGTTTCCCCCTGGCTGGAGTGTCTAGAACTAGGGGGCATAGTCTCAGGATAAGGGGTAGGCCATTTAAGACTGAGATGAGGAGGAATTTCTTCACTCAGAGGGTTGTGAATCTCTTGAATTCTCTGCCCCAGAGGGCTGTGAATGCTGAGTCTTTGAGTATATTCAAGGCTGAGATCGATAGATTTTTGGACTCTAGGGGAATCAAGGGATATGGAGATCGGGCGGGAAAGTGGAGCTGAGGTCGATGATCAGCCATGATCTTATTGAATGGCGGAGCAGGCTCGAGGGGCCGTATGGCCTACTCCTGCTCCTATTTCTTATGTTCTTATATTGTTATGTAACAAATTCATTGAGGGAAGAAATAGCAGCACTAATGGGTCCTATCCTGATGCAGTTTGGCCAGCTGTATAGACCTCTCCAATGGACTCTATGGAGTGCTGCTCCACTATTTTCTAAGTTCATTCCCCCAGGTGGGTTAGAGACTTGGCATTGGGTGTGTTGCCACCAGCCGCTATCCTCTCCCTTCAATTGTGGACTTTTTTTTCCTTGCCATCAAAGAGAAATTGGTCGTGCTAACTGTTACAGTAACTGTCATGGCTATGCAATTGCCCAGAATGCCTCCCAAAATAAGATGCAAGAACGTGCAGCTTGCAAGTGCTATGGAGTCCTTTATGGTTGTACCCACCACCATTACAAGGTCTCCTTGTAACGTGAAAGGTGTGTCATGCATGATTATGGATTGCCATGTTATAGTGTAAGGGAGGCCTCAGGGCCACATACAGGCATCCCATGTGAGGATACAGCTGATGGGGTTGAAAGTGTGTTTGCTGCCATGCCCTACCATGATGCGGAGATGCCGGTGTTGGACTGGGGTGGACAATGAGATATTCCCTCACTGTACCTGATGAAGGAGCAGAGCTCCGAAAGCTCGTAATTTCAAATAAAACTGTTGGACTATAACCTGGTGTTGTGCGACTTCTCATTTATGCCCTACCATAGCACTGAAAATAGGTACATTCAGGAGATAGCTAACCTTGATACTTCCCTATATTACAACATAGGCTACATTTCAAAAGCACTTCATTGGCTGTGAAGTACTTAGGATGTCCTGAGGCCATGAAATGTGCTGTATAAATGCAACCTCTTTCTCCCTTTGGCCAACTTTGTCGGGGTGTTAAACTTTACTGCACATCTGTGACTGCAGACACTGCATTGACGTGCTCTGCCAACTCTTCTCACTCAACCACCTCGTGAGGAGAGTGCCCCGCCAACCGAACGAATGAAATCCTCCTTTGCCCTCATCTCCCTGTGCAAAGCCTCTAGGGCTCAATCCGAAAAGCAAACAGATCTCCCTCCTCCCTGGGCCCTTACAGTCTTCTATGATCTATCGGAAAAAAAACAATTGGCAACCAAACAGTGAATTTTACCATCACAGGAAATGCAGCTATCCCCCTTTAAGGCACATTGGCTGCTCTTTCATGTTGCTTCCCTGGAAAGTAAACCCCCCCCCCCCCAGCCCCCATGCTGCCAGTCCATCGCCCTATCAGCGTTGGGAGTTCTGCATTTCTAGTTGCGCCGCCATTGCGCTCCCAGCAGAAAATTGGCCCTTAATTCCTCAGTGACAATTCCAGTGATATTACAAGTGGGTCTGGCAGCCGAGAGAGCAAACATATTGCTTTTGGACTCAAAGAAAGAAGAGAAAGAATTTGGATTTATATAGTCCCTTTCATTTTTAAAAATTTGTTCATGGGATGTGGGCATCGCTGGCAAGGCCAGCATTTATTCTCCATCCCTAATTGCCCTTGAGAAGGTGGTGGTGAGCCGCCTTCTTGAACCTGCTGCAGTCCCTGCGGTGAAGTTACTCCCACAGTGCTGTTAGGGAGGGAGTTCCAGGATTTTGACCCAGCGACGATGAAGGAACGTGTGGTGTGTGACTTGGAAGGGAACTTGGAGGTGGTGGTGCTCCCATGCGCCTGCTGCCCTTGTCCTTCTAGGTGGAAGAGGTCGCGGGTTTGGGAGGTGCTGCCGAAGAAGCCTTGGCGAGTTGCTGCAGTGCATCTTGTAGATGGTACACACTGCAGCCACGGTACACCGGTGGTAGAGGGAGTAAATGTTTAAGGTGGTGGATGCGGTGCCAGTCAAGTGGGCTGCTTTGTCCTGGATGGTGTCGAGCTTCTTGAGTGTTGTTGGAGCTGCACTCATCCAGGCAAGTGGAGAGTATTCCATCACACTCCTGACTTGTGCCTTGCAGATGGTGGAAAGTCTTTGGGGAGTCAGGAGGTGAGACACTCGCTGCAGAATACCTATCCTCTGACCTGCTCTTGTTGCCACAGTATTTATGTGGCTGGTCCAGTCAAGTTTCTGGTCAATGGTGACCCCCCAGGATGTTGATGGTGGGGGATTCGGCGATGGTAATGCCGTTGAATGTCATGGGGCGGTGGTTAGACTCTCGCTTGTTGGAGATAGTCATTGCCTGGCACTTGTGTGGCGCGACCTCAGGACGTCCCAATGCGCTTCACAGCCAATGAAGAACTTTTTGAAGTGACGTCACCGCTGTAAAGTCGTCCAAAGCCATGCAAAGCACTTGTTCTATTCTGTGGCAGAGTCTACCATATCGTAGAAATGTAACTGTCCTTTACAGGATTGTAACTGGAGCAGCACTACAAGAATTGTTGGAACCCATGAGCCAACTAATCCTTGTTACATTTGTTTTTGACTGTATCCTGTTGTTATGCTGCCTAGTACACACAAAAAAAAATCGCTTCAGTTTCAAAATCGTTTTGAATCACTTGGCACATATTTGATCTGCTTTCATCTGTCATGTCTTCTTTACCTCCTCTACATCCAAATCTCTTCCTCAGAAACCGTGTGACTAACCTTTAAGTATGTGCATAATGTGGAGAATGAGAATGACACAGAAGCATGTTATCAAAGTAGTAACATATCTTGGAGCTTAAATGATGTTCAGAAGCCACTTGAACTTTGTTCTTGCAGACTGTGTCATCAGATCTGTTCAATGCATTATTGCTTCATAACGTAGCCCCAGGTATTTGTATTGTTTTAATGTTTACCGATGGTCGAACATTCAACATTGTTGCATTTGCCAGTAAATTATTAGATTCTGTGTCTGACCGGCTTCTCGATGTTTGGCAGTAATGGGTCAGGATTCTATGTTTAGAAATATCATTATTATTTCTAACATTGTTATGTATAAATGATCACGGATCCCACATTCGGTAAGATTTAATGTTATGCATTATAACTTTTCACATTTTTTAAATTTCCACAAAGATGCTCCACCGTACGACCATTACATTTTGGGCCATATACCATCAATGCTAGTTTTAAGAGTAACCAATATTTTGCGGTAGCATTTTTCTCAGTGGATTTTCATCTGATTATAAGTACTTTGCAATTTGCGACAGCATGATTGATGCTCGGCTTTCATGAGGAGAATTTTAACAGCACCTCTTCAACACTCAATGCACAACCAATTATGCGTCTGAGCCAGTAACCTTGAATTTATGTTGCCATGGCTGCAAACTGGTCATGCATTATGGATTATCATTGAAATTCTACACCCTACCTAACATAATAAGAGCTGGGACTTAATCAAATCAACCATTCTGTGTTGCACAAAGTAAAAGAACTAGCTCTCATTGTTCAGTGTCTGGAGATGGAGCAGGCTGTTGTGTCAGCAGCTGCATTGCCGGCCCTGATAGATTGCCCCATATACATCCGTGAATGTATAGACAGATGGTTCCCAAAGCCTGGAATTTCCAGCTCAGGAAGCAGCTGTTCAGAGTAACCTCTGCCGTCTCACCTTGTTGTCATGGAACATTGAACATAGACTGAGAATGTGGACAGATAGCTGCAAGTGTCGAGTGGATTTTTGCTCTGCGTGGCCCCCTTCACCCCCCTTCCCCCCCCCCCCCCCCCACCACCCCTGTCCTCAGTGCCTGAAGGCCCGTAGCGAGGATCTATCTTCTCTGCTAGGGGACCAGTAAAAAAAAATATCATTTCCCCACCCACCACCACTTTTTCTGCCTCTTCCCGGTGGATTGGGCCACAGCTTCTGACAGAGTAATTGGAGTGAATCACTGCCCTGCATTTAACGCCATCATTCGGAGCCCTTCAGTTTTAAGGTGCTCCTTTCTGCTGCCTTGTGCGGCTGGGTTTATCAAAAAAAAAACGTTTACTGAATGATAGGCAAAAGAAAAGGTCCGCGGAGATTTCTTGCCGAATGTTGAGAGTCTGCAGCCAATTGTTATCACAATTGCCATGAACGAACAGGAAGTTGTGTGGCGGTGTTCTTTTTAATCAGATATCATCAAACAGGATTTTATTTATTGTGTTTGTGTCTGAAAAAGATCAGTATCATCAATCCTGCCTTTGCAACTAAGTTAACTAAAGAAAGAAAGACTCGCATTTTTATAGAACCTTTCACAACCTCAGGACATCCCAATGTGCTTTACAGCCAATGAAGTACTTTTTGAAGTGGAGTCACTGTTGTAATGTGGGAAACGCGGCAGCCAATTTGTGCACAGCAAGCTCCCACAAACAGCAATGTGATAATGACCAGATAATCTGTTTTTGTAGTTATGTTGATTGAGGGATCAATGTTGGCCAGGACACCAGGGATAACTCCCCTGCTCTTCTTCAAAATAGTGCCCCAGGATGTTTTATGTCCACCTGAGAAAGCAGACGGGGCCTCGGTTCAAAGTCTCACCCAAAAGACCGATATACTTATGGATACCTGTAAAATTGTAGGGACACTTGCTACCTTCATTCTGGGCTGACTGACTAGCTGCTCCCCAAGTTTAAATTATATCCTATCATTGTGTCAAATTAACTTATTTCCAATCCCGTCTCATGTACTCCCTTCCTCTCCTGCAGGCAGTAAGGTTCATGCGGAGATATGGGTCGAAGGCATGAACTCACCCAAAGTAGCTGCTTTTCACTTGCAAGCCCAGTGAATATCAACATGCTAATCAGCCATGGTGGGCATCACAGACAAGTCTGATCCTGCCCTTACCCAACATCTACATTTTCCAGCAGGAATCATGAGTGAGAATATTGGCAGTTTCCCCCCCCCCCCCCCACCCTCGCCCATCAACACCCTCCCCTTCCTCCTAACCTGGGGACTTTGAGAGAAATTATATCACCCTCACTGCTAGCCTATCTCAGATTGGCTAACTGAGCACGCATCAAGACTCGAGCATGGGACCTCCTTGGTCTGGCTCAGTATGTCCCAGCAATGCAATGCATGCACCCCTTGCTCCGTGGTAGGGGTGCTCCTAATGAGGAAAACTGCAATAAATGAGACATTTTCTCCTTGGAACCATAGCATTATTTCCCTATTAATAGAGTTCTGTGTACCCAAGCAGTTTATTAAGGTTGCAGCTATATTGCAGCTGGTGTGATGCTGAACCTGTGTGAGGTGACTTGCTCCAGGTTGTCTCACACCATTTTGCTGAAATCATCAACTTGCTTACTTTGCACCTGAATTATATTGCACAATTTAAGTTAATGCAAAGCTGAAAGCACTTTGCATTGACACAATGCTCAGAGCTTGTTAGATGCAAAAAATTCTGGTACTGTTTAGATTATTGTAAAAAAAAAATCGCTTCATTTTTATAAGCCTTTAAAAGAGTAAATATTAAAAATTTACAATGCATTTTTAGTAAACATTGCCGGGAAGGATCGCTGCTGAGCCTTATTATCCATGTTAAGTAAACAGAGGGTTTACAAATACAGTGACCAGCACTTTGACTTTCCTCTGGCCATTGGCCAGTGATGTGTGAAAGCCATCATCTAGGATTGGCAAGAGCTCGCTGTGTATTCCTGTTCCTTTAATTATTTACCTGGTTCCACAGAACTCCTGTAAACCCTACTGGACCGAATCATCATAACTCCACTGAAATTCATCGGAGCACACCGTATAACATGTAGCTGTCAGGAGAATGGAATTTGCTGAGCTACAACTTTTTGGAATAATGCAGCTCATTGCTTGAGTTGTGGAATGTTTTATCAATCTGGTAATAAGTAGGTTATAGCGATGTTTTTTTCCCTCAAAACTTTGATGCTTTTGGGGCATTAGAGTGTTCACGCTGCTATCCCAGCTCAGATGGGGTTAACTGAGCGTGGGCCAAGATTTGAAGGTGGGATTTATCTGTCTGATCTGCTCAGTATTTCCAGCATGCTCTTACTCCCTAAACCATTACAGAGGGAGCCGCCTCTATCGAGGGTCCATAGGCACTGGAAGCTTTCCACTGACTGTCTCAAATGGTCATTCTTCATCAACAACAACTTGCATTTATATAGCGCCTTTAATGTAGTAAAACATCCCAAGGCGCTGCACAGGAGCGTCATCAGACATACATTGACACCGAGTCACAGAAGGGGACATTAGGACAGGTGGCCAAATGCTTGGTCAAAGAGCTAGCTTTAAAGGAGGGTCTTAATGAATGAGAGAGAGGTGGACAGGCAGAGAGGTTTAGGGAAGGAATTCTAGAGCTTAGGGGTAAAAATTCAGTTGGTTGCGCCTCCCGTTAGCGCCTTAAGAGGGCGCTAATGGGGCGCAAAGCCGCTAACGCCCGGGCGCAGCGATGTTTGCGCCGCTCGGGAACTTAACCAGAGATTGTGCGGCGGCGCTAAACTTTACCGCTGCAACCACCTGCGCACGCAGATTGTGACGTCATTCCATGGTGCAAAGCCCTTGTGGCGCCCCGGAGCGGAAATTGAGTGGCGCCCCCTGCCTTACCGCCTGGCGCATCCAACGACCAGAAGACTGGAACGCTATCAATCGCTGTGGGGCTGGGGGGGGGGCGCTATTTAAAGGGGGCCTCTTCCTGTCTTTTATTGTTGGTGGCATTTTTGAACTACGCATTCTGAGAGAGAGAGGGAGAGACTTCTGGAGAGATTCAACGTTGTGTGAAGGAGTTTTGGGTACTGAGCAGCACTTTGCAGGTTCATTTTGATTTGCCATTCCTTGTATCGATTTAGCAGAGACTGTGGGAGCTGCACTCTGAGCTCTTTGCCTGGTACTCTCCATTGTTCTTTCCAGCACATTTGATGTGCAAGTCTCTCCAGGCCGAGATTCAAGGCTGCAATGAACAGGATGTGGATGGAAAGCAAGATTAACCATCCCCTTTAAGAACTGGCCCGTGCCATTGTGTGTGTGTTCCATTGCTGACTGACATTACATGAGCTTCGCCAGCGCTCTGAGGTAGCGCCTCACTCCTTGGCCTTTGCGCCTTAAGACAGGTGTGCAGCGCCTGATTTAGCGCTCCACTCACCTCCCGGGGCGGTAAAAGTGAAGTTTCCAGTCAGTGCCGATAATTAGCGCCAGGCGCTAATATTTGCGTCCAGACGATATTTGCGCCCCAAACGGGGCGCGACCTAATTTTTCCCCCTTAGGGTTTAGATGGCTGAAGGCACGGCCACCAATGGTGGTGTGACGGAAGGGGGGTGGTGGTGGACAAGAGGCCAGAGTTGGAGGAACACAGAGTTCTCGGAGGGTTGTTGGGCTGGAACATAAGAACATAAGAACATAAGAAGTAGGAGCAGGAGTCGGCCATACGACCCTTCGGGCCTGCTCCGCCATTCAATAGGATCATGGCTGATCCGAACCTAGACTCACGTCCACTTCCCTGCCCGCTCCCCATAACCCTTAATTCCCTTATCAGCTAGGAAACTGTCTATCTCCGTTTTAAATTTATTTAATGTCGCAGCTTCCACAGCTCTCTGAGGTAGCAAATTCCATAGATTTACTACCCTCTGAGTGAAGAAGTTTCTCCTCATCTCAGTTTTGAAACGGCAGCCCCTGAAGGACGTTAAAGAGATAGGGAGGTGTGAAGCCATGGAGGGATTTGAACACGAGGATGAGAATTTTAAAATTGAGGTGTCGGTGGACTGGGAGTTAATGTAGATCAACGAGCACAGGGGTGATGGGTGAACGGGACTTGGTACGAATTAGGATACGGGCAGCAGAGTTTCGGATGCGCTCAAGTTTATGGAGGGTGGAAGGTGGGAGGCCGGCATCAGAATAGTCGAGTCTTTTAGTGAGAGTCAAGACAGGGAGTGCCAATTCAACTGGGGAAAGTATCACAGCTGAGCCTATCCTCAGCTGACATCCACATCTTGTACCCATGGTCACTGGCTGGCAAGTACAAGCAGGAAGTCTGGCTAATATTTTTCTACCTCCCTAGCCCAAGGGCGCTGAGCTCGATTGTAGAAGGCCAGCTGCTGCCTTGGCTGTGATCAGCTGATGCAGTACAGGCCAGGAATTGATTCTCGTACCTTCAGTGCCACTCCATCCAGCGCATTTAAACACTGAGGAAAAGGGCACATCTCGGGGGAAGGATTGTTCGGGTTGCTAGGTAACAACATCATAAAGACAATGGAATGAAAATCGCTTGGGTTCTGTAACAGGTGGGTGATCGGCTCCACCAGGTCACCACCTAATGGCGATGACAAAAATCTACCCACCCTTTTTAAATGCATTTACCTTGTCGCTACATGTAGAAGTCAGGGCAATTCTTCTCCCCCCATTATGAGCTTTCCTTCTTAATATGTAATCATAGTACTTGGAAGTAATGACAAAAAGTACAAGTTAAACTTTAAAGGGATGGCGCAAAGAACATGCGATGGAAAAAAAAACGTGAATAGACCTATTGAAATATCATAAGAATTTGTGCAAAAATGTGTTTGCAAAGAGTGGCTGTTCCTTTTGTTGAATTTATGAAGACTGATCTTTAATCCTTTCAACAATTAAGCTTCCCAACATTCTTTTAATTGTTTAATATTTGACTTCAAGTTCAGTGCGTGTGAAATAAATGCGGTCGGATAAAAAGCACTATATGTGTTAATGGACCTTGAAAAAATAATTAGAATTTAAGTGGGCTACTTAGATTAAAAATCAAATTATACAGCAAGTACTGCAAATGAAATCAATTCCTCAATACTTGAACATACTTTACTATATCATTATACTGATCCCCAATTAATAGCTGCTGACATGGTCTGGACAGCATCCTACGTCTTTAGTTTACGTTGTAATCAGTGTGTGGATTTGAAATTATTCAGCTCTTTCAGGAGCTGACACTCACTGGCAGTGGGATAATGTCAACTCTTTCAGTCCCAGTGTCACCAAATGGTGTCAAGTTCATTTTCACAGGAAGTCAACTCACAAGGTATTTTTAAAACACGACAACAGATCCTCCCATAACCCTTAGAAGCCATGCAAAAAAAGTAGATTATGAAGAGGTGCAGAGGTTTTAAAGGAATGCTTTTCCTTCCCCCCCCCCGCCCCCCTCAATTTGCTGTCCTTCTGTCCTAAAGGGACTGATTAACGCCAAGATTCAGTTCATGGGTGCTGTCAGTCCTATACTAGCTCTCCCAAGTGCCCATTCTTCACAATGAATCTAATATAGTGGGGGTGAAATTTCTCTTGGGCGTTCGTTCAAAATGGGCGATAATGCATCGGCAGCCCGTTTCACACTCCACTCGATTTTTTTTCCAATGGGTGCCTTGGAAGCCTAAGGGTGCTGTTATATCATAGACACTGGTCTGAGGCCAGTGTTTTTAGAGTGCGAGCCACACCAAGTATGCTGTACCTTGTTACTAACAGGATTGCAAGTGTAAGATGAAAAAGTTCCCAGGCTATGGAATGGATTCTCCAAGCATGTTCGAAATGTAGCTCCACTCCGGGCCGGAGTGATACGATGCCCGGTGCAAAGCCAAAAAGTGGTCTATTTTCAATGCCAACCTGACTCTGCAATTGCACCAGCGCTTTTGCTCTGATGCCCACGTGGAATTGCTTTACATCGATGCACTAGAAGTAGTACAACGACAGGATGGCTGGGAGGGCATTACAGCTGAGATTGGGCTCATCCTCACTCAATGTCTACTGACATACAACTTCCAGCAGGGATTGCTGAAGGAATCCGAGTCATTCTTCCCCTCCCTAGCCTCGGGGCACTGAAGACAGTCACAGCTTTGGTTGAGACCAGCCACCTCAGCAAAGATCATAAATCAAACCCAAGCCCTTCCTGGCCTGTATGGCTCAATATCATCTCACGTTTACCCCCTGAGTAAGCAGGGAAGCAAGAAATCACCTATACGAGGACAAAAATTTATTAAAAATCTAATCTTTCGCTTACTTTAGTACAGATGATAAAGCTGGGATAAGACAGAAATAACTAGATGTGAATATAGACAAAAATGAGAAGTCGCACAACAGCAGGTTATAGTCCAACAGTTTTATTTGAAATCACGAGCTTTCGGAGCACTGCTCCTTCATCAGGTAAAGTGAAGGAATACAAATCAGCAAAGCATATATAGACAGAGAACAATGTCTATATATGCTTTGCTGATTTGTATTCCTTCACTTTACCTGACGAAGGAGCAGCGCTCCGAAAGCTCGTGATTTCAAATAAAACTGTTAGACTATAACCTGCTGTTGTGCGACTTCTCATTTTTGTCCACCCCAGTCCAACACCGGCATCTCCCGCATCATGACCTCCAAACAGCAGTAGTGAGGTGGGGGAGGGTATGAAACAGGAAATCAGAGGTGCGTGCAAAAAAGGCACGGCAGTTATCATGGGTGACTTTAATATGCATATAGATTGGGCTACTCAAACTGGAAGCAATACGGTGGAGGAGGATTTCCTGGAGTGTTTAAGGGATGGTTTCCTAAACCAATATGTTGAGGAACCAACTCGAGGGGAGGCCATCCTGGACTGGGTGTTGTGTAATGAGGAGGGACTAATCAGCAATCTTGTGGTACGAGGCCCCCTGGGGAAGAGTGACCATAGTATGGTGGAGTTCTACATTAGGATGGAGAAGGAAACAGTTAAGTCAGAGACCATGGTCCAGAACTTAAATAAGGGCAACTTTGAGGGTATGAGGCGTGAATTGGCGAGGTTAAATTGGCAAGCGATATTTAAGGGGCTATCAGTGGAAGGGCAATGGCAGACATTTAGAGATCGCATGGATGAACTACAACAATTGTACATCCCGGTCTGGCGTAAAAATAAAAAAGGGAAGGTGGCTCAACCATGGCTAACAAGGGAAATCAGGGATAGTATTAAAACCAAGGAAGTTGCATACAAATTGGCCAGAAGTAGCAGCAAACCCGGGGACTGGGAGAACTTCAAAACTCAGCAGAGGAGGACGAAGGGTTTGATTAGGGCAGGGAAAATAAAATATGAAAGGAAGCTTGCAGAGAACATTAAAATGGATTGCAAAAGCTTCTATAAATATGTAAAAAGAAAGAGGTTAGTAAAAACAAACGTAGGTCCCCTGCAGTCGGAAACAGGGGAAGTCGTAATGGGGAACAAGGAAATGGCAGATCAATTGAACAAGTACTTTGGTTCGGTGTTTACTGTGGAGGACACACACAACCTGCCGGAAATAAAAGGGGTCAGAGGATCTGGTAAGAGGGAGGAGCTGAGGGAAATCCTTATTAGTCGGGAAAAGGTATTGGGGAAATTGATGGGACTGAAGGCTGAAAAATCCCCGGGGCCTGATGGTCTGCATCCCAGAGTACTTAAGGAGGTGGCCTTGGAAATAGTGGATGCATTGACGATCATTTTCCAACATTCCTTAGACTCTGGATCAGTTCCGATGGAGTGGAGGGTGGCCAATGTAACCCCTCTTTTTAAAAAAGGAGGGAGGGAGAAAGCAGGGAATTATAGACCGGTCAGCCTGACATCGGTCGTGGGTAAAATGATGGAAGCAATTATTAAAGATGTCATAACAGACCATTTGGAAAGTGGCGACATGATAGGTCCAAGTCAGCATGGATTTGTGAAAGGGAAATCATGCTTGACAAATCTTCTGGAATTTTTTGAGGATGTTTCCAATAGGGTGGACAGGGGGGAACCAGTAGATGTGGTGTATTTGGACTTTCAGAAGGCCTTCGACAAGGTCCCACACAAGAGATTGGTGAGCAAAGTTAAAGCACATGGGATTGGGGGTAATGTGTTGACGTGGATTGAGAACTGGTTGGCACACAGGAAACAAAGAGTAGGAGTAAATGGGTACTTTTCAGAATGGCAGGCAGTGACCAGCGGGGTACCGCAGGGTTCGGTGCTGGGACCCCAGCTGTTTACATTATATATTAATGATTTGGACGAAGGGATTAAATGTAATATCTCCAAATTTGCGGATGACACTAAATTGGGAGGCAGTGTGAACAATGAGGAGGATGCTAGGAGGCTACAGAGTGACTTGGACAGGTTGGGTGAATGGGCAAATGTATGGCAGATGAAGTACAATGTGGATAAATGTGAGGTTATCCACTTTGGTGGTAAAAATAGAGAGGCGGACTATTACCTGAATGGTGGCAGATTAGGGAAAGGGGACGTGCAACGAGACCTGGGCGTCATGGTACATCAGTCACTGAAGGTGGGAATGCAAGTGCAGCAGGCAGTCAAGAAAGCAAACGGAATGATGGCCTTCATAGCAAGGGGATTTGAGTACAGGAGTAGGGAGGTGATGCTACAGTTGTACAGGGCCTTGGTGAGGCCACACCTGGAGTATTGTGCGCAGTTTTGGTCTCCTAACTTAAGGAAGGACATTCTTGCTATTGAGGGAGTGCAGCGAAGGTTCACTAGATTGATTCCTGGGATGGCCGGACTGACATATCAAGAAAGATTGGGTCAACTGAACTTGTATCCTCTGGAGTTCAGAAGAATGAGGGGGGATCTTATAGAGACATTTAAAATCCTGACTGGTTTAGACAAATTAGATGCGGGCAGAATGTTCCCAATGGTAGGGAAAACTAGAACCAGGGGTCACAGTCTAAGGATTAAGGGGAAGCCATTTAGGACTGAGCTGAGGAGGAACTTCTTCACCCAGAGAGTGGTGAATCTATGGAATTCTCTTCCACAGAAGGTTGTTGAGGCCAGTTCGCTAAATATATTCAAAAGGGAGTTAGATATAACACTCACAACTAAGGGGATCAAGGGGTATGGCGAGAAAGCAGGAATGGGGTACTGAGGTAGCATGTTCAGCCATGAACGCATTGAATGGCGGTGCAGGCTCGAAGGACCGAATGGTCTACTCCTGTACCTATTTTCTATGTTTCTATGTTTCTATGAATATAGACAGTAGGGAATGACTGTTTTTAGTGCATTAGCAGTGTTTAAACAGCACAGGAAATATTTTATTAGCAAGGAAATTTGGGCAGAAGTCACTTCCGCCACCTTTGCGCCTTTGAAACGCCGCTCCCGCCAAGAGCCCTCACGCTTTTTGAGCCTACCCGCGAGCTGCCCCTCGAGACCCACTGACCTCATTTGCAGAGGTCAGAGTGAGAGCCAGTGGCGCAGCAGCGGCGAGTTCCCTGGGTTTGCACTGCGATTGCACTCTGGATAACAGCGTCTGAGACTGACGAGATGCAGCAGCTGCTAAGATCAGCTGATCAAGGTGCAAGTGAGCAACATCGCGACAAAAGCAAAATACTGCGGATGCTGGAAATCTGAAATAAAAACAGAGAATGCTGGAAACACTCAGCAGGTCAGCCAGCATCTGTGGAGAGAGAAACAGAGTTAACGTTTCAGGTCGATGACCCTTCGTCAGAACTGGAAAAAGCTTCGGCCAGTACCATTTACACTTCATCTAGAGCCATCTTTTGTTTCTTAACTTGTCCCATTACCATCTCCTTTTGTCTCTTAATCTCTCCTGCCTTCCATCCGATCACAGACCTTCCCTTTTGTTCTTTCCTCCCCTCCCCCCATCCCTGCCCCTACACTTGCTTAAAAACCTGTTCCATCTCCAACTATTTCTAGTTCTGACGAAGGGTCATCGACCTGAAACGTTAACTCTGTTTCTCTCTCCACAGATGCTGCCTGATCTGCTGAGTGTTTCCAGTATTTTCTGTTTTTATTATAGGAACATAGTTTGTGAGACCGGTAAGCCTGACATCGGTAGTGGGGGAAATGCTAGAGTCCATTATAAAGGATGTAACAGCTGAGCACTTGAAAAACAGTGACAGGATCGGACAAAGTCAACATGGATTTACAAAAGGTAAATCGTGCTTGACTAATCTACTGGAATTTTTTGAGGATGTAACTGGGAAAATAGATAAGGGAGAACCAGTAGATGTGGTGTATTTGGACTTTCAAAAGGCTGTCGATAAGGTCCCGCATAAGAGATTAGTGTGTAAAGTTAAGGCACATGGGATTGGGGGCAAGGTATTGACTTGGATAGAGAACTGGTTGGCGGACAGAAAGCAGAGAGTAGGAATTAATGGGTCTTTTTCCGAGTGGCAGGCAGTGACTAGTGGGGTACCGCAGGGATCGGTCCTTGGACCCCAGCTATTCACAATATGCATTAATGATCTAGATAAGGGAACTAAATGTAATATCTCCAAGTTTGCAGATGACACAAAGCTGGGTGGGCATGTATGCTGCGAGGAGGATACCGAGAAACTCCAGGATGATTTGGACAGGTTGGGTGAGTGGGCAGAAGCGTGGCAGATGCAATATAACGTGTATAAATGCGAGTTTATCCACTTTGGTGTCAAAAACAGAAAGGCAGACTATTATCTGAATGGCAATAGATTGGGAGAAGGGGAAGTGTAACGAGACCTGGGTGTCCTTGTGCACCAGTCGCTGAAAGTAACCATGCAGGTGCAGCAGGCGGTGAAGAAGGCAAATGGTATGTCGACCTTCATAGCGAAAGGGATTGAGTATAGGAACAGGGATGTCCTGCTGCAGTTGTACAGGGCCTTGGTGAGACCACACCTTGAGTACTGTGTGCAGTTTTGGTCGCCTTATCTGAGGAAGGATGTTCTTGCCATGGAAGGAGTTCAGCGAAGATTCACAAGGCTGATACCTGGGATGGCAGGAATGACATATGAGGAGAGATTGGGTCGATTGGGCTTATACTTGCTGGAGTGTAGAAGAAACATATAAAATTCTGACAGGTCTGGACAAACTAGATGCAGGAAGAATGTTCCCGATGGTCGGAGAGTCCAGAACCAGGGGTCATAATCTAAAAATAGGGGGTAAGCCATTTAGGACTGAAATGAGGAAGAATTTCTTCACCCAGAGAGTGGTGAACCTGTGAAATTCTCTACCACAGAAGGTAGTTGAGGCCAAGTCATTAAATATATTCAAGAATGAGTTAGATATATTTCTTAAAGCTAAAGGTATCAAGGGATATGGGGAGAAGGCAGGTACAGGGTACTGAGTTTGGATGATCAGCCATGATCTCATCGAATGGCAGAGCAGTCTCGAGGGGCCGAATGGCCTACTCCTGCTCCTATCTTCTATGTTTCTATGTGAGCTTGAAGAGTCTGGAAACTTTCTGGAGTGATTTCTGCCGTTGGAAACTTTTTGAACCTGTTTTTTTTTTGTTGCATTCCTCTCTAAAAAGACCTGCACTCGATTCTGACTGCCTCTCGCCAGGTCAGTCCACCAGAAGATTTTCACTCCGCCCCCCTCCTCCACAGGCTGGACATCTCAACAGCAAGTATGTTTTTTCCTAATGGCAAGTATATCATTATCCTGGAGGAGGAAGAGGAGTAGAACAGAATGGAGCTAAGGAGAGTCAGGCACAATGCAAGAAGGGTGCAGCCCACTAGCTATTACCCTCCAATAGAGAGTATACAGGCAGTGCAGTTCATACCAGGACCTCTCTGAGGAACTATGCATAAGAAGACTGCGCTTTGCCAAAGAGGCAATAAGGCATCCCTGTGACCTGCTGCATGATGACCTGCAGGTAACTCATCTGCCCACACTGCTCTCTCAGTGGCTATGACGGTGGCCACCGCCCTCAGCTTTTACAGCACACGATCATTTCAGGCAGCCAAGGTGGACCTCTGCAACATCAGCCAGCAAGGAGTGCGGACATGGACCTGTCATAAATGTCAATCCCATAAACTTTGGCATCACAATCAGGCAGCATAGCGATAGGGCGGTACATTTTTATGGAGTTGCTGGCTTCTCTAGAGTCCAGGGTGAAATTGATGCCGCCCATATTGAAGGTGCCCACAGAACACTGCTACCTCAACAGGAAGCGATTCCACTCCTTCAATGTCCCTCAGTGTGTGACAGCAATCAGAGGACCCTCCACGTCAATGCCCGATATGCAGGAAGTTGGCAGGATGCCTTCACCTTCGTCCCTCCCTGACACCTTCGGGAAATAAAATCAGACCCACGGATGGCTTCTGGGTGAAAAAGCATACCCTCTCCTCCCAATGTGAATGCCCCCATCAGTGTGCCCCAAATAGCAGCAGAGGAATACTTTCATTGGGCACATGCAACTACCAGGCTGATAATCGTGAGGGCCATCGTGGTGTTGAAAGCAAGCTTTTGCTACTTAGACACGTCGGGAGGGGCTATGCAGTATGCTCCAGAGCAGGTGTCCAGAGTAGTGCCCTTTACAGCTTTGCTATTCAAGAAGGGCTCCACTGTGACATGGCTGAGGAGGTGGCCCCGGCTCCAGATGACGTCGAGAAGACCATCAGGATGACCTACATTCAGAGGAGTCCTCACTGACGGCTGCAAGGAGTATCCGAGGACGGATCCTTTCGCAAGTCTTCCTCTGTTTAACATAATCTACCTTTTACTGCTTCGGTCTGAATGAACACAAAAGCTGAATTTCTGAGGTGAGGTGAGAGTGACTGCCCTTGATGTTAAGGTAGCATTCAACCGAGACTGGCACCAAGTAGCCCTACTAAAACTGAAGTCAATGGGGATTGGGGGGAAAACTCTCCACTGGCTGGAGTCATACCTGGCACAAAGGAAGATGGTTGTGGTTGTTGGAGACCAATCATTTCAGCCCCAGGACATCGCTGCAGGAGTTCCTCAGGGCAGCATCCTAGGCTCAACTACCTTCAGCTGCTTCATCAATGACCTTCCCTCCATCCTAAGGTCAAAAGTGGAAATGTTCGCTGATGAATGCGCAGTGTTCAGCTTCATTCACAATTCCTCAAATAATGCAGTAGTCCATGTTAGCATACAGCAAGATCGGGACAACACCCTGGCTTGGGCTGATAAGTAGCAAGTAACATTCACACCATACAAGTGCCGTGCAATGACCATCTCCAACAAGAGAGATGGCATAACCACCTCCCCTTGATATTCAATGGAATCATCTTCACTGAATCCCCACCCTCAACATTCTGGAGATCATAATTGATCAGAAACTCAACTGGAGGTCCAGGGGATTTGTCGGCTTTCAGTCCCATTAGTTTCTCTAGTACTTTTTCTCTACTTATATTAATTACATTAAGTTCCTCACCCTCAATAGACCCTTGGTTCCCCACCATTTTTGGTATGCTTTTTGTGTCTTCTACTGTGAAGACAGAGACAAAATATTTGTTTAACGTTTCTGCCATTTCCTTATTCCCCATAATAATTTCTCCTGTCTCAGCCTCTAAGGGACCAATGTTTACTTTTGCTACACTTTTCCTTTTTACATATCCCAGAACAGGACAGTCCTATGAGAGGCCTGCAGCAGCATTAATGGCCACTGTACAAAATAGCAAGCGGAAGTCATCCAATGCCGATCTCCAACCCTGGACGAAAAATGGGACTTATCTTGGATCTTGGGTTCTTTGCTGCCCATCTCTCTCCGATCCACTGATCAGAGAGGGGCTGAGTGCAGGGTTTAAGGCCCACTTCCTCTCTGCACGCCTCAGGCCCTGTTCCAGTGTTAGGGGCAGGAAGATGAGGTGGGGGTGCCAGGAATGCCTCCTTAGATGGCTGCACTTTGCCTGTGCCTGTTGTAGGCAGGGAAACTCTACTCCCCCTGACAATGTAAAGGGGACAGAAATTCAGTGTCACCAATCTCCACTCCCTTTTCCTCTCCTTTAAGACTGGGAACTGAGCAATTCCCATAGCACATTAAAGAAAGATTGCATTTATATAGCACCTTTCACAACCTCAGGAACCAAAGTACCCCAGCGGCAGCTCCTCCAACAGTGCAGCACTCTGTACGGCATTGAAGCGTCTGCCTAGATTCTGTGGTCAAGTCTCTGGAGTGGGACTTGAACACACAACCTTCTGACTCAGGTGATAGCACGGCCACTGAGTCACAGCTAACACCGTATTAGATAGGGAAATCAGTCCTGATATATCACAATTCAAGATCGGATGTATTACAATATGGCAATAAGAATCTTCCAATTTTTGTTTTGTTGTTGCTCTTACTTGGCCCCTGAGGGATAGCAGGCTATTTGCCCACACTTATCTGCATTAAACTGTTGTGGATGTTAAGCACTTGGCTGGCAGGACGTGCTGGATGTGCGCCATCCTGGATCCTCAAAGCCTTTTACGGAGTGCACTTGCCTGTTGTAGGCAGGGGAACTCTACTCCCCCTGACAATGTAAAGGGGACAGAAATTCAGTGTCACCAATCTCCACTCCCTTTTCCTCTCCTTTAAGACTGGGAACTGAGCATTCCCATAGCTAATTAAAAAAATTGAGACAAATTGCAGGGCTTGGGGACCAACTAGCTACGCTGTGTACTGTACGTCAAAAAGAAAGAACGAAAAACTTACATTTATATAGCGCCTTTCACAACCTCAGGACATCCCAAAGCACTTTACAGTCAATGAAGTACTTTTGAAGTTTAGCCACTGTTGTAATGTGGGAAACGCGGCAGCCAATTTGCGCACAGCAAGCTCCCACAAACAGCAACGTGATAGTGACCAGATAATCTGTTTTTGTTATGTTGATTGAGGGATAAATATTGGCCCCAGGACACCGGGGATAACTCCCCCTGCTCTTCTTCGAAATAGTGCCATGGGATCTTTTATGTCCACCTGAGAGGGCAGACGTAAGGGGGAAAGGTATCTGGGAAAGACTTTCCATGGGGTTGTCACTGTAGGACGTGCGGAATTACCCCTTGCGCTGTCCAACAGGTCCTAGAGTTCAGACTTGAGACTTATGAGAAATTATACCAGACACACGAGTTCTGCCTTTAACCTTTTATTGTTCCTGAAACAGATTGAAAACCCCAACCACTATTTGAGCAGTTCACCAATAATATCACAAGAAATCATACATACAACCACCCGCCGATGATCAGTCCAGCGTTGATTGTAGGCCACGTCCTTTCGACTGCAGCTCTTTGCCTTTCGACTACAGCTCTTCGAGTTGAGATGATCAACCAGGCCCCTCCTTCCGACTGCGGTGCCAGTATTTTTCATCACTGGTTTTTATACAGTTTTCCTGGTTTTTTCCAGCAAATCAATCATTCAGAGATGGTGAGATGTTCCTTTAATGTTCGACCTGAGTTGTTTGAGCTGTCAAACGTTCACACTCACACATCCTGTGTGGCTATCCATTAGTTGCCTTTATCAAAGCCCCAAATTGTTCATTCACTCATAAAGTTTACAAAAGTGGCAGAAAACCACGTCGTATGCTGCATTTCAAAACTTCAAAGGTTTGACTCCTCCCCTTTAGCCACCAAAAATCATTCTACAATCTTGTAGCCTATTTTGTTGTAAACACAATGTCTGCAAATCTAAGATGGTTTGTTTATCTCTGTTGTCTATGACAACCCCCTGCAGTCACAACCATGTTTGCTGCCTTTTAGTAAAGCACATTCCATGTCCACTTATCAGTGAAAGACCATCTGTTACAACTTTATTTCACTTCAAAAAACCTTTTGGCCTGGCAAAGCATTTTAATATATACCAAAATTAAAAATTAAGGGTCTATGTATGCCTACATCACCACCGAGTTAGAAGGGACAGTGTAACAAACAGTAAGACATGGACAGAGGCCACTAGAGCAGAAACAGAGTTGTCCAACAGATTTTCAGCATGAGAGATGGGCAAGGATAGAACTCCAGGGGATGGTAAGCATGAGGAGATCCATGGCACAGGGCAGGAAGCAGTTCATCAAGGGGAACAGGAACAGAGAAGAGTAAAAGTTCCAAACATTGTAGTTATAAGGGACATCACAGTAAAAGGGATTGTTAGAATCTTCCACAAGCACCAGGAGTTCCATATGGTGTGTTGCTTCCCAAGTGGCAGGGTTCAGGACTTGACTGAGCAGATGGATAAGATCCTGTGACTGGAAGGGAATGAAGCAGAGTTGGTGATTCAAGTGGGAATCAACAACATAGGTAGATGTAGAATGGATGTCCTACAAAGGAAATTGCAGGACCTAGGGAAGAGACTGAAGAAAAGAATTTCCATGGGAGTAGGACTATTCCCTATGCCATGCATTGAATCTGTTAGAGAGAGGTGGGTTAGACAGGCCATGTTATAGGAGGAGGACGTTCAAATTCTTAGCCCACTGGGACAACTTCAGGGGAAGGGACACTCTGCAGCTGGGATGGCCTTTACCTAAACCAAGGAGGCACATTCCTCTTACCTATTTGGATAAATGAAACAGTTGGGGCAGATTTAAACTAGGGAAGCAGGAAGAGGGGACAACAATGTGAGCTAATTATTACGAAGTGGTCTTGTGAATGCAGCAAGGAGGACAAGAATAATCTAAGATGTATTTGCACGAATGCCAAGTGCATCAGCAATAAAATGGGTGAATTAGAACCGATGGTAAATATTGAGTGCTCAGATATCGTAAAGGTTATTGATACCTGGTTAAAGAAAGAGGATGGGGTCAATTTTGGATGGCCTCTCCTGGCATTAACGGGACGGTAACGGCCTCAAACTAGGGTCGGTAGCCTATCGCCCCATTAACACCAGCGGAGTGGCTGACACCATTTTAAAAGAGGCCTATCGACGGGTGTCCAAAGCGCACGCCTAATTCAGTAAATGAGTCCATTTAATATGGAAATTGGTGTGCGCAGAGCTCTGTGCAATGTTGGAAGCGGACTCGTCCACACTCCTTACCATTGCCGAGAGGCTCTCGGGCACCCTTGCCATTGCACCTATCATCTCCGTGTGCATGCCCATCACCCTTCTTCTAAAGGCCTCCCCATCGAGGTCCTCATCTGAGTCCTGTGCGGCAGAACTCGCACGCGAACTCGCCCTCCAGTGAGCTGTCTCCTGAGCTACCCTTTCTCTCCTGGCCTGGCTGCAGCCCGCTCATCCCCGGTGCCTCACCCTGTGCAGATCCCGCTACTATACTAGCCTCTCAAGAAGGCGTAGTGCCAGTATCTGAGCTGGTGCCTGCGAGTGAGACATGCAGTGACGCGGTGTGTTCTTTGTCTTCTTCTTCTCCCGCCTCGCTCTCTACGGTGCCCTCAGGGACAGGCTGCCCAGCTGTTTGCTCATTATCTGAAAGCAGAAAGGCACAAGAGTTGGGTTAAGGTGAGGGGAGGGGGCAGGAAGGGAGAAAGGCATGGAGACAGCATGATTGGTGGAAAGTGGGAAAGGCTTGTGGGGTGAAGGGGAAGTGGGATGTGAGAAGAAGGAGTAGGGATGAACATACCGTTGTTGTCCCCAAGGACAGCACTCTTTCCTCCAGCTCAGACAGTGGTTGGGTGTCAGGTTGTCCCCTGCCTGTGCATTCCTGCTCCCTCGTGTTGTGAGCGACCTTGGCCTGCAAGAGAGAGGAAAGTGTGTGAGTGAGTGTGGAGTAATGTGTTTGGGAGATGGGCCTGCCATTGTTGAATAGCAGTCATTGTATGCAAGGTGTGAGATGTGGGTGTGAGTGTTGGCAGATAAAGATTGTTGGTGGGTGAGTGCTGGGGGTGTGGTGCAGACTGAGGTTCAGATGGTGGTGTGTAGCATTTGTTGAAGCATTGGCTCACCCTGACCACCCGAGTGAGGTCGTTAAATTTCTTCCTGCACTGTGTGTGGGTCCTGGGGACCACAGTGCTGCCCGAGACCTGCTGGGATACCTCCCTCCACATGGTGCGGAAGACTTGTGGCGAGGGCCTCCTGCCACTTGCCGGGTAGAGCACCGCCCTCCATCTCTCCACAGCGAAGACCAAGGCCTCCAATGCTTGGTCACAGAATCTGCGAGCTCTCACCCTGGGCCGTTAATCTGCCATAATGACACCTCCTTCAGTGGTCCGGTTCTTTCTCCTTGGCCTTCTGCTGCTTGCTGAGACTGCCGCAGAACCAGCAATGCTGAGAATGAGGTTCTGCAGCATGATTGAACCTCCCCTTTAAGAACCGGAAAGAGCCTGTGGCAATGATGACTAGCGATTAGACTGCACCTGAAATTGCTTAGCGCTTTGTCTAACGCCACTGAGCTAGGTCATCAGTGCTTGATTTAGCGTTCCCATCCTTTCTTTGAGCAATGACCCTGAATTTTGGGTGCAGCAAGATTCATTAACACCTGGCGCTAAATCTCAAACTTTTCTGAAGTTAGCGCCCATTCCTGGGCGAGAATGAATTTCGCCCCCGTAGAATCATAGAAATTCAGGGCACAGAAGAAGGCCATTCGGCCCATCGTGTCTGTGCCGGCCGAAAAAGAGCTCTCCAGACTAATCCCACTGTCCAGCACTTGGTCCGTAGCCCTGTAGGTTATGGCACTTCATGTCCATATCCAAGTACTTTTTAAATGTGATGAGGGTCTCTGCCTCTACCACCCTTTTGGGCAGTGAGTTCCAGACCCCCCAACCACCCCCTGGGTGAAAAAAGTTCTCCTCAACTCCTCCCTACTCCCTCTACCAATTACTTTAAATCTATGCCCCCTGGTTATTGACCTCTCTGCTAAGGGAAATAGGTCCTTCCTATCCACTCTATCTAGGCCCCTCATAATTTTGTGCACCTCAATTAAATCTCCCCTCAACCTCCTCTGTTCCAAAGTAGACAGCCCCAGCCTATTCAATCTTTCCTCATAGCTAAAATTCTCCAGTCCTGGCAACAGCCTCGTAAATCTCCTCTGCATCCTCTCCAGTGCAATCACATCTTTCCTGTAATGTGGCGACCAGAACTGCACGCAGTACTCTAGCTGTGGCCTAACTTGTGTTTTATACAGTTCAAGCACAACCTCCCTGCTCTTATATTCTATGCCTTGGCTAATAAAGGAAACTAGCCTTTATGCCTTCTTAACCACCTTATCTACCTGTCCTGTTACAAAAATGAGAAGTCGCACAACACCAGGTTATAGTCCAACAGTTTTATTTGAAATCACGAGCTTTCAGAGCGCTGCTCCTTCGTCAGGTAAACTGAAGGAATACAAATCAGATACAAAGCATATATAGACAGAGAACAATGTGTTTCTGACTGCCCTCCATCACACCACCTCGGCAGAGATACAATCAGTCAAGAAGGCATTACATCAAAGACACAGCAAAATACAGCTAAGACCTCATTGTCTTAGCTGTATTTTGCTGTGTCTTTGATGTAATGCCTTCCTGACTGATTGTATCTCTGCCGAGGTGGTGTGATGGAGGGCAGTCAGAAACACATTGTTCTCTGTCTATATATGCTTTGTATCTGATTTGTATTCCCTCACTTTACCTGACGAAGGAGCAGCGCTCCGAAAGCTCGTGATTTCAAATAAAACTGTTGGACTATAACCTGGTGTTGTGCGACTTCTCATTTTTGTCCACCCCAGTCCAACACCGGCATCTCCGCATCATGTCCTGTTACCTTCGGTGATCTGTGGGCATGCACTCCAAGGTCCCTCTGTTCCTCTACACTGCTCAGTATCCTACCATTTATTGTGTATTTCCTTGCCTTCTTAGCCCTCCCCAACTGCATTACCTCACACTTCTCTGGACTGAATTTCATTTGCCACTGTTCTGCCCACCAGACCAGTCCATTGATATCTTCCCGCAGTCTACAGCTTTCTTCCTCACTATCAACCACACAGCCAATTTTTGTATCATCTGCAAACTTCTTAATCATGCCCCCTACATTGAACTCTAAATCATTGATATATACCACAAAAAGCAAGGGACCTAGTACTGAGCCCTGCGAAACCCCACTGGAAACAGCCTTCCAGTCACAAACTACTCCAGACTACACATTGGAGAAATCTGCTCAGCCATTGGGGGAGCCAAGACCGTCAGCTTTTAATACAGTGAAGCTTTCTGTCAAAGTCACTTGTGCGTTAAGAGTTTTCTATTAAAGTATTGTAGGTTATATTAATAGCTCAACTTGCTGCAGATGAATTCCATTTACTCATTGAACACAGCAGCTGCTGCTCAGTCTGTCCGTCTGATTTCATTTACCATAATCAGTTTCATGTGGCTCTAATGTAATAATAGACTTGTTCTCAGTGAATAGCTCAACCAATTCCAGGTACTATTTGTCACTAGATTATAGAATTACAGATTTAAAACTTGACGTTGGGCACTTTACTTCCAGTTTTTGAATAGCTGCCTAGAAAACATTTTTATTCAGGTAACTGAAAGGAAAGTCTTCCATTAAACATGAGGTTCTTTGCTAATTTAGGACCTTACATTGATAGTGTGAGAAGAATATGGAGTAAGATAATAGGTCAGTATGTTTTGATTTTCAATCATTCCTTTTAGCTCAATCTACATAAACTTCAGTGTTACACTTCTTATCCTGATGTGAGAATAACATTAGTGAATACTGTTCTGCAGTGTGGTATGCATCATGAAAATCTATCGTTCATACTCATTCTGTTGCACATGTTTTATGTGAAAGAATTGGACATAAGTGTATCAAGATATCTTTCAGATTTTGAGACTGAGGCTCTGTCAAGACAGAAGGGGGATGGGGAACAGTCAGATACTAATTCTGTGAAACATGGTGGAGGTAATTTTGACTTTGGGCGACAGTGTAAAGTGGGCGATATCGGATCGGGCGCTCGTTGTACATCTCTCCCGATTGAAGTCAATGGAAATAAAAAGCGGGAAAGATGGGCCGCTAAATCGATATCGCCCGTCTTACACTATCGCCCACAGTTAAAATTACCCCCGATGTCCTTGTGGGACTCATTTGTGTGTGTGTGTGTGTGTGTGTGTGTGTCGCTCACACATATTGAAAGTGTGCTTGCAGGTTACCAAATGTATCTCCCTCTGTTTTTTGTGTTTATGCCTCTGTGTGTTTCTCGCTCCCACACTTAAGGGCTCGATTTGAACACCAGGGCAGGAACGTGGCAAAGTGAGCGGCGCGCCCGTCCAAGAGCAGCTCGGACGATTTTAACGGCCGGGCCTCGTTATCATGCTGCTTGCTGACATCCCCACCAAAAAGGGTACTCCTTCTGGCCCTCAGGGAGGCAAATAAAATTTTTAAAACTGACAATTGGTCTCTGCATCCCCCCCCACCCCGGCCCCCGGGTCTAGGTCGGGATGGTATCAGCCAGGGTGCTTAGTCCTGATTGTTATGCTATGACACCAGCCAGCGAGTGAGGGCAGGATCAGGCTCATGTATCAAAAAGTGACGGAGACTTGGGGGCAATTTTAACTGAACTGGCATGACGGGAAACTTATCACTGTGGAACGCCGGTTTTACGCCTCACCCAATTTTTGTACTCCATTAACTTCATTGGAGAGTAAAATCAGGTCGGGTGTAAAATCAGGCCGGGTGTAAAACCAACGTTGCACCCAATGCCATCAATTTCCCACCAGGCGAGCCAGTTTAAAATTGCCCCCGCTGTCTGGGCCTCATACATGAAGTCCCTCCACATGGCTGAGGTAGCAGAGTGGCTGGCCTTTGTCGAACCATCTCCCAGTATGAGTTAGGACCTTCTGGAGAGAAGGGGAGAAAACTGGAGGGGAAAAAATCTTTAACTGAAAAATTCATTGGGAGACTACCTTGATGTAATGAATACTTTTAAACAAGAAACACACTGCTATGAATGCGATGGTAATAACTTACTTTTGTTAGGTTTTCTTCCGTGAAGGCGGTTTATTATTTATTTTAGCTGAGGCGCGCTTTTCCTTTTTCATCTAGCAATTTGCATTATTTCAAAATAATGACACAGGCTGACATTTCTGACAAAGCCTTCCAGCGTTTATGGCACTGGACCTTTAATTAGGGGCCTGGTGGCACAGCCCATTAGTGCAGTGACGTGCTGTGGTTTGAGATGGTAGGCCGGGGCCTTCTGCCCCGTGGGCCCTCCTTTCCTGCTCCTGTGATTCTCAGTCTTAGCCAAGCTGTCTGCGGAAGGACCAAGGAAGCAGGTTAGAAAAGAGGGAGGAGATATCAGTGTAGTGCTGTAAAGTTGTAATCGCTACAAATTTGGTTCTAAATAAAATACAGAAGTAAAAAGTCTCCGTTCTATGGGATGGCTGAAAAACCTGTTTGTGGACTCTTGGTTGTGGGAGGGCGGGGGGGAACATGTAATATGAGAGTTTCCAGCTGTCCTGAGTGAGAGCGGGAAAAGACACAAAGCTCCTTCTTAAATGATGTGGTGAAGAGACACAAATGATTTGAGTTCTGAGTGCGCAGCACAAAACAGCTCCCTGCTCGACAGCTAACTGTGAAAAGCTTAAAGGGGCTTACACATCCTGAGGGTGCAGCAATGGTGCACATTCCGTTCTCCCGCCCTCGGCTGTAATTAAGAAATACAAGCGCGCTGACTTACTTTTGTTTGTGGCGTCAGTGCAGAGCCATTTTTTTTTTTCCGTGGTTCTCGTGAGCAGCTGCTGGATTCGTTGGCTCCGCTTGTTCAGCCTCTGGAAAAGAACGATCCCACGTGGGAATGTAAACTAGCAGAGCGATACCAGTCGGCTGGTATCAGGGCACGCTCCCAAAATCAGAAATGCAAAGTCAAAGTGCCAAAGATCAAAGCGAGAGAAACCAAGGCAGCGTTAATTGGTTACTGTGTGAACATTACCTCAGGTGGTTAGGGTTATAAATACAGGGCCACCACACCCCAGAAGTACAAAAATCATTATGTTCTCAAGGTAGTTTGATTTAAATTCAACCAATAAGTGGCCCCCTGGGATCATGAAGAACCATGTAAATTAAAATTGTTTTAAATATTTATAATTAACAATTTCTAAACATATGATTTACAAATGCAAAGGGCAACAGTTAGTTATTGCAGCCTTTTTGCACAAGTGAGGGAACACTAGGAATTCTCTATCATTGGTGAGAAATTCTGTTAGGAACTGAACGAATCCCTGAAGTCTAAAGAGTCTATTTCTGACGCTATTCAAGCAGTGGTTCAGTGGGGAGCCAGGATTGCACTGCCTGTTTGTATTGTACTGGTGTGGAATGACAAACCTTTTTTCATTGGTTGAACTACAGGAGGGTGCTGGAGGTTTAGAAGAAAGTTTTCAGAAAAGGCAAATATAAACCAGCCTCAGGGCCCCCTTGGTGGCTCAGTGTGGTCGCAGTTATATCGAACCTTTCACAACCTCAGCACATCTCAAAGTGCTTTGCAGACAATTAAGTACTTTCAAAGTATAGTCCCTGTTGTAATGTAGGAAATGCGGCAGCCAATTTGCACACAGCAAGGTCCCACAAGAAGCAACGGGATGTTGACCAGATAATCTGATTGTTTTGGTGTTTGTTCAGGACACCGGGGAGAACTCTCCTGCTCTTCTTTGAAATAGTGCCGTGAGATCTTTTACGTCCACCTGAGAAGGCAGATTGGGCCTCGGTTTAACGTCTGATCCGAAAGACAGCATCTATGACAATATAGCACTTCCTCAGTACAAGCACGGGAGTGTCAGCCTAGATTAGGTGCTGGAGTGGGGCTATGAACCCACAACCTTCTGACGCAGAGGCGAGAATGCTAATGACTGAGCCACGGCTGACACTGTACGGGAGGCCCCAGGTCTGCAGTGAGTTAGCTGATCTCAGCCGGGACAGGAAATACTCAGGGTTCAAAAGCAAAATACTGCGGATGCTGGAAATCTGAAATAAAAACAGAAAATGCTGGAAATACTCAGCAGGTCGGGCAGCATCTGTGGAGGGAGAAACAGAGTTAACGTTTCAGGTCGATGACCCTTCGTCAGAACGTTCTGACGAAGGGTCATTGACCTGAAAGGTTAACTCTGTTTCTCTCTCTCCACAGATGCTGCCTGACCTGCTGAGTGTTTCCAGCATTTTCTGTTTTTATTTAATACTCAAGGTTCCTTGGCTCAGAAGTGAAATATCAGCCGGGATAGCTGCTCCTGTCGTATCCTATTGAGCAGTGTGTGTGTGGGGAAAGAATCAAATTTGTCTGTGACACCCCGTGAACAAAATAAATGAAAGGCCCCGACATCCCTCCCCACTTTGTCTGGGTGCTGGACAAGCCCAGGTAAGGTAAAGGGGACTCTGCTGCTTTTCCTCTCCATAGTGCCAAGGAGCTGGGTGTCGGGGCCAAAATGTCATTGTGATCAAACAAGATACTGTTTTGCAACTGGGGCCGGTGGTACTCTTGTTACTGCAGTGCAGAAGGAGTTAGGTTTGGCAGATTTTCTTTGCTCTGTGCAACTTATTCATGCTGCACAAAGTGGAAACACGTTCTTTTCTTCAACGATAATCTTTCAGAATGTGTGGTTTGGGGCATTGGTGGTAACTGCAAAGCCTAACTGCATCCGCACGGTGTTGTGGTAGAACGGTAGAGCGAAGTGTGGAAACCATGTTCCTCCATCCACTGAGCTAACAGTTTCAGTGACACTCTCAGAATAAGGAGGCGAGGCGAAGGCAGGCACTTGTCCACAGACACAAACCACAAGCCACCCTCCTCATCCTGCTCCAGCACACCGTCTGGAAACTAGTCATCGAACCAGGTGACGTGTCTCCCTCTTCAGCTCAACAATGATTCTTGTGGACCTCCAAGAGGGGAAGGACAATAATTACAAAATAACATGATTTCTACCCCTTCCCCCCCCTCCCCCCGCCACAAATATTGGCCAAAGTAAGCAAGAGAAACTATTCATATACCGATCACCATGCTTATTAGCGATAAATTTCTGAAGAAATAAAATATATCTTTTTGACAAATCCAAAGTACAAGAGCAATTCCACTTGCTTGCCAACTCTTCCCGGTTGAAGGACTATCACAGATTGATTCTGCCATGACTAAGTTGGCAGGAAGTCAGAGCCTGACCTGGTTTGGCTGACAAGAAACAAAGCTGTCAGATGTTAAGAGCTACCAAACAATATCCGACACTGAAGGTGACCTTGGATTGATTGTTTGAAGGTAGACAACCCCTCAACCTATTCTTCATTGTCTCTCTTTCCCAGTTCACAGATACTTGACATTTTGCCCTGAATATTTTACATCAATTAATTCTTGGCATGATGACTTCACTAAAAAAAGAAACTGTGCTCAATATATTACGAAGTGGGCAGGAAGATGGAAATTGTAGGAGTTGTGTGGGGAAATTGATTTAAACAAGTCCAAATTGAATTTGTATCAGTTGCCACAGTCTGAAGTGATAGTCTGGGCCATGTTCGCTAAAACTAAATTTCTTAGATGACTTTACAGATCACGCCAAGAAGATAAGAGCAATTGTGGAATTACAGCAATACTGCACAATTGTGTATAATGACACAGTCATTTAAATATTAATGGGGGCACATGTTTGCAGCAGTGAAGGAGCAGCCAATGTTACTGAAAATAGCAAATGTGCACTGTGGCACAATGCAAATGGAATTACTGCCTGTTCTGTGTTTTGTACCTTCGAAAACCATCCTCTCGAATTATATTAACTAACAGTGTTAATAACCCGAGTAAGATATAAGTAGAGTAATATCACAGGTTTAAGGAGTGACTTCCCTGATGGCCGAGTGGGTAAAGGGATTGTCCTGTGCATTATTAAATCTTACATACCAGCAAGTGCCAAATTTAATTACCAGTTTGTGCTGAGTTTGCTAATCTCAGCAATTAGGGTGCTACAATAAACCTCAGCAAAATTGCACATATTTGCTATTCCGTGATCCTTGCTGAAAGGTATTAGTATGTGTGTGGATATCGGGTGAAAGTAGGGATCGGGCCTACCTGTCATGCCCTCCATGGTCAAGTATCCAGCCAACAATCATTGTCCAGCCTCACGTATGAATAATAAAGAAAGACTACATAGTGCATTTCACAACCTCAGGGCGTCACATAAGAACGAGCAGTTTCTAGATTGTTCTAGCATGCACTCTGTACATCTGAGGACATTGCAGAAACCAGTATAAGAACAGAAGAAATAGGAGCAGGAGTAGGCCATTCGGCCCCTCAAGCCTGCTCCACCATTCAATAAGATCATGGCTGATCTGATCTTGGCCTCAACTCCACTTTTCTGCCTGTTCCCCATAACCCTCGACTCCCCTGTAGCTCAAAAATCTGTCTATCTCCACCTTAAATATATTCAATGACCCAGCCTCCACAGCTCTCTGGGATAGAGAATTCCAAAGATTTACGACCCTCTGAGAGAAGAAATTTCTCCTCATCTCCATGTTAAATGGGCGACCCCTTATTCTGAAACTATGCCCTAGTTCTAGATTCCCCCACGAGGGGAAACATCCTTCCTGCATCTACCCTGTCAAGCCCCCTCAGAATCTTATATGTTTCAATAAGATCACCTCTCATTCTTCTAAACTCCAATGAGTATAGGTCCAACCTGCTCAACCTTTCCTCAAGACAACCCATTCAACTCGGGAATCAACCTAGTGAACCTTCTCTGAACTGCCTCCAATGCAAGTATATCCCTCCATAAATAAGGAGACCAAAACTGTACGCAGTACTCCAGGTGTGGTCTCACCAATGCCCTGTACAGTTGTAGCAAGACTTTCCTACTTTTATACTCCATTCCCTTTGCAATAAGGGCCAACATTCCATTTGCCTTCCTAATTATTTGCTGTACCTGCATGCTAACTTTTTGTGTTTCATGTATGAGGACCCCCAGATCCCTCTGTACCGCAGCATTCTGTAGTCTCTCTCCATTTAAACAATATTTTGCTTTTCTATTCTTCCTACCAAAGTGGATAACCTCACATTTTCCCACATTATGCTCCATCTGCCAAATTTTTGCCCGCTCACTTAACCTATCTATATCCCTTTGCAGACTCTTTGGGCTGGATTTTGACGGCGCTCAGAGGGCGGGTTTGGAGGCAGGTCCGCTGTCAAAATAACAAAGATTGACAGGGGTAGGAAACTCGCTGTCAACCCACCTCCACGCGAGTCTCCCAGGTGTCGAGTCTGTCAGCGGAGAACATACAATTGAGCTCATTAAATGGCTTGTTAACAGCCAATGTAATGGTATTTTGAGGCTTCCTTCCAATTTTACGTGCTCTCCCACGGGTTACCCGCTGCTCGGGGAACACGCCAGCTCACCCTGGCGTGAGTGGAGTCTGCTCTGATGTATCTGATAAGGTGACAGCTGCAGAAGTGGTGTAAAGGATGCCATGTTGCAGATGGTCAGTTTCAGAGCGCAGAAACTGTTGGTTACTGCATTTGTAAGATATATACAGATTTCTTTAGCTTGCAAGTGTTTAGAGCCAACTGTATGTCCAGTGCCACCTCATTGGAACAACCTCTCTCACCATTGACAGATCGCTTCTGTCATCTCACCTGCAGCTGACATCTATTGCAGCAACATCGGTGCCCTAGAAACTATCTCATCTTGCTCCTCTGATTCCTTCCACGCTCAGCCCCAACACCAACATCACCAGGCACACCAGCAGCACCGACAACAACACCAACCTTCTCCGCCATCACCTGGTGCTGCACAGGACACAGGGCATCAGCCCCTGACAACATTGCTATCTGGGAAGACAGCGATGGCATCACCATGGCCAGATTTACTTCACTTGACACTGTAAACCCTGGCTGTCACATGGTGCGCCAGGTTGACACCATCCCACACCAGCACCGTGAAGCATCCCTACAATGTCCAAGCCATTCCATGCACACTCATCACTATAGCGGCGGCGGGGGGGGGGAAGTTATGTCTCAACATTCACTGGAACTCAGTAAGACACTTCTCAAGGTGCACACAGATCTGTCCAATAAGGGGCAGTGTTGAAAATATAGATTTTTACTGTACTAATGTGGCCGTGGTCCCTTTGAGGAAACCGGCTGATGACGCGTCATCAAATGACGTCATCAGACCCGCTTCCTGTTAATTGGCCGGGAAGCCCACAGGGCGGGCTTAACCAAGCCAGTCTACGGAAACTCCCTTTGACAGAGCGGCTGTAGCCGGGACCGGAACCCAGTAACCAGCTATCCCGCCACCATCCCGACACCACTGAGAAAATCTAGCCCTTTGTGTCCTCCTCACAACTTGCTTTCCCACCTATCTTTGTATCATCAGCAAATTTGGCTACAGTACACTCAGTCCCTTCATCCAAGTCATTAATATAGATTGTAAATAGTTGAGGCCCCAGCACTGATCCCTGTGCTGTGGCACCCCACTAGTTACAGTTTGCCAACCTGAAAATGACCTATTTATCCCGACTCTCTGTTTTCTGTTAGTCAGTCAATTCTCTATCCATGCTAATATATTACCCCCAACACCATGAGCTCTTATCTTGTGCAGTAACCTTTTTTGTGGCACCTTATCGAATGCCTTTTGGAAATCCAAATACACTACACCTACTGGTTCCCCTTTATCCACCCTGCTCATTACATCCTCAAAGAACTCTAAGAAATTTGTTAAACAGGATTTGCCTTTCATAAAACCATGTTGACTCTGCTTGATTGTATTATGACTTTATAATAATGGATGCCAGCATTTTCCCAATGACAGATGTTAGGCTAACTGGCCTATAGTTTCCTGCTTTCTGTCTCCCTCCTTTCTTGAATAGGGGTGTTACATTTGCGGTTTTCCAATCCGCTGGGACTTTTCCAGAATCTAGGGAATTTTGGAAGATTACAACCAATGCATCCACTATCTCTGCAGCCACTTCTTTTAAGACCCTAGGATGCAGGCCATCAGGTCATGGGGACTTCTCAGCCTTTAGTCCCATTAGTTTGCCGAGTACTTTTTCTCTAGTGATAGTGATTGTTTTAAGTTCCTCCCTCCCTTTTGCCCCTTGATTTTCCACTATTATTGGGATGTTGTTAGTGTCTTCTACCATGAAGACAGATACAAAGTATTTGTTCAAAGTCTCTGCCATTTCCTTGTTTCTCATTATTAATTCCCCAGTCTCATCCTCTAAGGGACCAATGTTTACTTTAGCTACTCTCTTCCTTTTTATATACTTGTAGAAGCTCTTACTGTCCGTTTTTATATTTCTTGCTAGTTTACTCTCACAATCTATTTTCTCCCCCTTTATTATTTTTTTAGTCAGCCTTTGCAAGTTTCTAAAAATTTCCCAATCTTCTGGCCTATCACTAATCTTCACAACATTGTATGCCTTTTCTTTCAATTTGATACCCTCCTTAACTTCCTTAGTAAGCCACAGATGGTTCATCCTTCTCTTAGAGTCTTTCTTTCTCACTGGAATATATCTTTGCTGAGAGTTATGAAATATCTCCTTAAAAGTCTGCCACTGCTTATCTCCCGTTTTACCTTTTAATCTATTTTCCCAGTCCACTTTAGCCAACTCTGTCTTCATACCCTTGTAATTGCTTTATTTAAGTTTAAGACACTAGTTTCAGAACCAAGTTTCTCACCCTCAAACTGAATGTCCCAAAGCGCTTTACAGTCAATGAAGTACTTTTGAAGAGTAGTCATTGTTGTAATGTAGAAATCACAGCAGTCTATTAGCACACTGCAAGGTCCCACAAACAGCAATCTGATAATGGCCAGATAATCTGTTTTTAGTGATGTTGGTTGAGGGATAAATATTGGCCAGAACACCGGGATAACTCCCCTGCTCTTCTTCGAATATTGTCATGGGATCTTTTACATCCACCTGAGAGGGCAGACGGGGTCTCGGTTTAGCATCTCATCTGAAAGATGGCCCCTCCAACAGTGCAGCACTCCCTCAGTACTGCTGTTTATGGGAGCTTGCTGTGCGCAAATCGGCTGCTGCGTTTCCTATATTACAACAGTGACTACACTTTAAGAGTACTTCATTGGCTGTAAAGTGCTTTGGGGTGTCCTGCGGTTATGAAAGGCGCCATATAAATGCAAGTCTTTTTTTTGGAACCATACCTTAGCGAGGGTCAGTGCCTTCATGAGAGGAGGGAAAAAACTGGAGGACAAAAAAATGATTTAGCTGGCAATGGATGTTTATGTCCAAAAACCATACCAAATTGAGAAGAGGCTGACAAGCTGAATTCTGAGATGAAAGGCATTTTAGCCCCAGTTCGACAATCCATTCACGATAATTTGGAAAGCCAGTTGGTACTAAACTGCAAGAATATTTCAGAACACCATTATTCAACTATTCAGTTGCAATAAACTCTTCAGCGTCAAGAATCACATCTAAAAGAAGTTCCTCCAGGGATTCAACAGCGCACTTGATTTGCAGAGGACACAAGTTAGGAGGAAAGGTTTTGTCATCCAGATTGATCAGCATTTAGTTTTTTAACAATCATTTACCACCCAATTTCTGTACAGAAAAGCTGGATGTGCTCATTATAGGCATCAGTTGTCACTGTGATTCTTATTTGGTACCTGCCTGCATAAACAAACCATCAGCACAAACTATCATTTGTGAGTAGCATGCATCGACACATAGCCCAGAATCTACAGGAAGATTACAAAAGCTGTACATTTATCATGGCTTTGTGAATAAAGAATTGTCAGCATTCAATTATCTCTCAAATTTGTAGATGGTTCTACATTTTTTAGCAGTTTGAATCACCTGCCCATTGTACACCGTTGACTTCAATAGAAAGGAAAATTGGGTATGGTGTACATTGATCGGCTCATTCGACATCGTCCATTGTACACCATCGCCTAAATTTAAAATGACCACCCTGCTCTCAGCCAGCACAGCAGTAGCACTACAAATGGTCTTAGCATCTCTGGGCTAGGGAAGGGGGCAAGAAGCCAGCCACAATCATAATCATACAGGTTTCCAATGGCTTCTGCTGGATGTTTGAACATTTGGGTGGGGATAGGATCCCACTTGGTACCAAAAGAAAAAAAGAAAGACTTGCATTTATATAGCGCCTTTCACGACCACCGGACATCTCAAAGCGCTTTACAGCCAATGAAGTACTTTTGAAGTGGAGTCACTGTTGTAATGTGGGAAACGCGGCAGCCAATTTGCGCACAGCAAGCTCCCACAAACATCAATGTGATAATGACCAGATAATCTGTTTTTGTTATGTTGATTGAGGGATAAATATTAACCAGGACACTGGGGATAACTCCCCTGCTCTTCTTCAAAATAGTGCCTTGGGGATCTTTTACGCCCACCTGAGAGAACAGACGGGGTCTCGGTTTAACGTCTCATCCGAAAGCCGGCACCTCCGACGGCACCAAGTATAATTACTACATTTGAAAAAAAAACTGATTATGTACTCACTGTCCAACATTCACCACCCAGGTTGATATGTAAGACAGATGGACATTAAAGCGTGGTACCCGTATATAACTGCAGCCTGTGGAATTGTTCCCTTGCATGTGTTACCACCTTCAGCGAGAGAGGACGAAGAGGGGAAATCGGGAGGGATATCTGACTTTGGGTAATAGGTGAACTTTTAGATTTACAGATCGATCTATAAAATAATTTGACCCTGTATAATCCAGTTACCTTTCTGACTCATTCAGCCCTGACCAAACGGATTGTAAAATGAGAAGCAGAAAGCAGGCATTAAAGTTCCCTAACTACACCTAACGGTCCACAGTGATTGAAATACACTGAATGAAAATAACCAGTCTGCCTACACCAACAATGATGGACAGGAAAAGACCCACTGGTCCATCCAGCCTGTCCCACACAACTGCGATGCATCACAATACAGGAAACTCTTTGGTATCCGGCACCGACGGGACCGGTGTGGTGCCGGTTGATCGAAAGTTCCGGATAACGGAGAGTTATATCTACCGAGGCTATTTTTGACATAAAAAAATCAAGAAATGTGCAGTATACAGTATTTGGTTACTCACCTACAGAATGTTGTGTTAAATGGATGGTGGAAGATGCTTGATTAAGTACAGTACTGCCAGTTGAGGGTAATCCATAACTCTTTAATTACTTAACAGTAAGTGAGACTCCCGGCAGCGCGGGAGAATCAGACTCCTGTTACTGCAGTGTTCGGACTTCCGACAGCGCCAGGAGGCCGAGTAGTGGCACTTTGGAGAACTACCCCCACTGACTAACTCGGCGTTCGCGGGAGACTCGGACTCGGACTCGGCAACATTGCCGGTTATTTGAGGGGAGTTTTCGGAGTACTCGGCGTTCGCGGGAGACTCGGACTCGGACTCGGCAACATTGCCGGTTATTTGAGAGGAGTTTTCGGAGTATGATTTTTGCCGGTTAAGAGAGAATTGCGGATATTTAGGTGCCGGTTAAACAAGAGTTTCCTGTACATGCCCTCGCCACCTCACCCGACAGACAAGCATCTTCACAGATCTAAACTTCCCCAACCCCAATTTAGCCCTTCATGCAGGCTCAGCCTCACCACAACCTTAACACAACCAACCCTCGTCAAATCCACAGATTCTCCAACTTTCACCCGAGACCAGACCTCACAGTCACCCTGGTCAACACATGCCCAAATCTTCAATCGATTGCCCACAAGCTCTGATGCTGCTGGCAGATTAAAGCCAAGACGTTTTAACACAGGAAGATTTTATTGGAGCTGCAATGTCATGGATTCCTCCAGCAGCTGTTTGTTTTATTTCCCACCTGCAGGTCAGCTGTTTGCAGAGCTGCTGTTATTTGTTAACGGCACTGACCTCAATTCATCTGTGGTTCTAAGGGGAGCGAGCGTGAGGATTACCATCAGGGACTTCCAATTGATTTCACCAGCCATTTCTTTAAGTAGTCAACTACATCTGGTGTTTTGTCTTCCACAGCGCATCAGTGACAGATTCATCTGAAACTTAAATTTCTTTTAATACTTCTTTCACCCCCTCACCTCGAACTAAGACTCTCCCCATAATCCCCTCTGTGAACACAAAGAAGAATGAATTTAGTATATTTGCTATCGCTTGGTTAATTAATATGTTAACTTTGGGATCTTTCCTTGACCCCAATCACCTGCCAGCTACGAATATAATTTTGTTAAAAGTCTTAAGCCTTCATGCACTTCCTGTCTACAAGACCTTATTTACTGTTGTCATGTTTTTGTTTACATTTTTGAGTCAACATTTCCCTCTTCTAAATTCCCCTGATGTCAGCATTTATAATGAAAATTGCTTATGTAAACAGGTCACGCTGTAATTACACCCCCCGCCAGTGGTGGCAATGCAGTACCCCAGTCTTGCCTCTTCCAGCTCTCCAGCCTGTACTGCAGAGAAACTCCCAGGCTCCTTCAAGTTTTGTTATTTAACTATTTTACTTATAATATTAAACCTGAGTAATTAAGGGGCAGAATTTCCGCAGGGGTTCTCCCGATTCTCCACTGTAACTTCAACGGAAGATCAATGAAACCTCTGTTTCCACCGTTACTCCAGGGTTCCCACCAAAGTTCCACCTGTGTTTTTAAATTGTTCAAATGAAAATTTATCAATGGGTGATATGTTTTCATTGCTACTTATGAGTACAAACTGAAACCTAGAAATATTTATAGAGTTCACATCAATTGTGTGTTAGATTAATGAAGCACAATAATGTGCAATTGCAGTTTAGATGTTTGCACAAATTGTGCAGTTAACTTTTTTGCTTTAAAATATAACTCTTAGGAGCATAACCAAAAGTAAAATAATAATGTGCATAATATTTGTATATGTATTTGCCTGTCCAGATGTTTGTCTATGTATATCCATATCCATGTGTGATTTTCTCTACATATAGCTGCATGTGCATTGACATTGGCCCATAATCGCTGTCAAAATAATGGTGAGGCTAATAGCGCTCGCCGATTTTTATGTACAAATGTCACAGTAAATTCAGGCGAGGGGCTGATGTGCAATTGAACACGGAAATTGAAAAGTTGCTGTTGCAGATGCACGGGTCCGCAGTTAGCTTTGTGAAAGTGGCATCTCGCTGTCTGGCTCCCCATTCAGATGCAGTGGTGTGAAGTTGCTGTATTTGCGCGGTAGATACGTAATAAACTTGCCACAGAAAGTCAAGTCAAATAATTTCAACTCTAAGTACTATTTTAATGGTGTAATAGGTGTTAATTACTGCCAGGCAACCTCTCTGGCATGGGAAATTAACTATTACAAGTGTGGAGTCTCATTCCTTCAGCTTTTAATTGTTGTTTGAGTTTTTTTTAAATTTAAAATGTTATTTTTTCTTTCTGTCTCTCTCTCTTAATCCAATCTTTTGTTCCCTCTCTTTATTTCTCTTTCTGTACCTGATTTGACATTGAATTCACCATTCTAACTTACACTTCCTTGTTCAGACCTTGTACTGTTAGTTTCACAATCTTTCAATCTGATTGGGTTAAGGAGGGACACAGTTGTTCTGTTCACACAGATCCCAGATGCCCTGTAGAGGGCGCTGCGCCGTTTCCGTCTCACACTTCCAGCAATTTGCAGGGCAAAATATCATGGAGATTAAACGGGCAAAAGCGAATCTAACTAACAGCGGGCGCCGTTCGGTGGTATGCCACAGCAATTATTGGCCCATTATCGGCATGTGCTTGTACATCTGTATGTCTTAGATATACCTGAATACATGTAAATGTTTGTGAGTGTGAGTGCATGTGGATTTATATTAGTTTTGCATGTCTGTGAGAGAGAGTGTGTGTCGGAGTGTTTGTACAGTTATGCGTGTTTACATGTCTCCAAGAGGCTGAAACCGAAAGGATCCACTCCCAACACGGAGCCTTGGTAGATGTGTGCGGGAGTTGGAGATAGGGCTATAACATTATAGCCCCAATTCTCTGACCCGTGCTTGCCACTAGTAAGGTCTTGTGCTGGCAGTGGAGCCTCACAGTATTGGCCCCCCTATCGCTGTGTGTTTATGTTTGTGCACATCTATGTGTCTATGCTTGTCTGTGTCTGTGTTTGCGTGTATCAATATTTCCATGTCTTTGTGTGTATACCTATGAGTAAACAGGAGCCCAGCTTCCACATGATCAATTATCAGTGTTGTTACTCCTCTGTTGCTCTATAAGGTGCTGGGCCTGTGCCAATTCAATGTACTCTGTTGCTAAATCTTGAAGGTTCACTTGCACTGCTGCAACATAATGGCCCAGAAATTAAAGATGGAGCGTTCCTGCGGGGATAAGGCTTCCCCGCGATATCTCACTGCGCGCCTACCTTTTCCCTCCGAGCTCACACGAACTTTAGTTTCAAGGCTGCAGCTGTGCAGTGTGTGCGTATCCCAGAGACGGAGTTAGTTCGTGCGAGCTCTGGGATCACGTGATTCAGTTAGAGCCAATGGCAGCACACCATCTTTCATTCATAGTTTTAACAGGAAGGGCTGTCAAAGCTATGAATCCTACAAACCCCCAAAAGAACAGCTAAACCTCAATTAAATTAAAAAAAAAAGCCATCACATTAATAAAATAAGTATAGTTAAATAAATTAACCACTTTAAACAAAAAATTAAATTTTTGAAAAAATTTAAAATCTTTTTAAAAGTTATAAAAATAAACTTACCTTTCTTTAAAGTCTCTAAAAAAGATAAACCTGTTGAAAAAAATTTAAAATACTTAATTAACTACTTACCTTGTTAAAAGAGGGTCTTACGCCTCCTTTCTTTATGTGTAAAATCTTCCATGCTTACCTGCGCGTTCAAAGCACTAAGTGCACTGCGTGCGCGCAGCCTGTAGCGCGCACGCGGTTCACTTAGGAACCGCCCCCTTTTGAATTCACGAAGTGCCGGTTTCCCGCGCATGCGCAGTGCATGCTGGAAACCGGCAATTGGAGACCTAAAACGCGAGAGTACACAGTGCGTACTCTCGCGTATTAGGTCTAATTTTCGGGCCATTGTGTCTTTGTGTGTATACCTATGAGTAAACAGGAGCCCAGCTTCCACATGATCAATTATCAGTGTTGTTACTCCTCTGTTGCTCTATGAGGTGCTGGGCCTGCGCCAATTCAATGTACTCTGTTGCTAAATCTCGAAGGTTCACTTGCACTGCTGCAACGTAATGACATAATTCAGAAACAACACAAGGTGGGTGCACCTAAAGAACACCTGTGCCAGCGTGGCTTCTTATTAAACAGGTCGCAGCGTTCAATTGTACAATTCTACTCCAAAGAAGGAGTCAATGATTGTTGCTGAGAAATGGAGAGTTACAAAGTGTCGTGTGTCAGCTGTGGCTCAGTGGGCAGCACACTCGCCTTTGAGTCAGAAGGTTGGAGGTTCAAATCCCACTCCAGGGACTCGCGCACATAAATCTAGGCTGACACTCCAGGAGAGTGCTGCACTGTCGGAGGTGCCATCTTTTGGATGAGACGTTAAACAGAGGCGCCGTCTGCTCTCTCAGGTGGATGTAAAAGATCCCCATGGCACTATTTCAAAGAAGAGCAGGGGAGTTGTCCTGGGGCCAATATTTATCCCTCAATCAACATAACAAAAACAGATTATCTGGTCATTTTCACATTGCTGTTTAAGGGTGCTTGCTGTGCGCAAATTGGCTGTTGCGTTTCCCACATTACAACAGTGACTCCACCCCAAACTTACTTCAATGGCTGTAAACTGCTCTGAGACGTCTGGTGGTTGTGACAGGCGCTATAGAAATGTAAGTCTTTCTTTCATGACATTGCACCCAAATGTTTCCGTGCTTTTCTTTCTCCTCCGTGTCTTTAGGAAAGAAGTTGTTAGCTTTCCAGAGGATGGATAGATCTCCTTCTCAGTGCCAGGGATGCTTTACAGCTTTGTTTCACTGTGTGTGTGGTCCGTGGTAATGAAAAGATGTGAAAGAAATACGTCTTTTTAATTCTCAGATAGAATCCGAGACCATACATCCACACAGGCTGAGTAATTGGCAGATAAAAAGATTCCATCTTAGGTTTAACTGTAAATCTTACCTTTTGCAAGCTTCATATCTCAGTACCTACAAAACTATAGTATAGAACTACTCCAGTTCACATGTCGCTGTTACCATGCACAGGATACCCTTAACATAATCCTGTGGATGTTTGCAGTACAGATAATTTGGTTACCAAATGTTGTCAATAAATATTTGACAACACAAGCAACTGTACTTCCAGGCAGTCAGTGAATGTCACTCCGCCTTTGAAGAAACAATTCCCCTAGCACACGCAGCTGTTAAGAAATAAACAAGGCGTCCTGATGGCTCGGTGGGTAAGTAGATGACTAGACGTTTCAATGCTGCACCACATAGGCTAGAAAGGCCCATGGTTCAATTGTTGGTTTCTGCTGTCAACTGATCTTAGCCAGGGCACTAAGTTGGATGCAACAACTGGCCATAGTGTCGCCAGACTATCGAGGGAGAAAAAAACCCAACCAGTGCTCCAACTCTGGATTGCCATCCAGGAACACTTGTTGGAAAAGGGCACTTATGTGATCACCAGGTGAGAATAGGCTTGTGATGCCCCACAAAGCTGATTAACTTGCCAACACTCACCGCCTCAGTGCACACATGTAGGCTTCGCAAAATCCCCCAGAAACTCGAATAGAACCCTAAAGGGGTGATTTCTGGATCTTAACACGAATTTGGAATGGTGGGACCGAAATGAAGGAATTTGAGGTCAAAACCTCAGTTTCGAAGTATATTTTGAAAAGAATCAAGGAAGGAAAAAAACCTGAGGAAAATGACTTTGGATGATAAGATACCATTTTAAAAGGGCCATTGGGAAAACCTGCAGTCACAGAAACACAGGCTGCGGGAAGGGGTGTGGTGAGGCAGTGGACAGCTTTTGGATATTGGGACCAAGTCAAGCTGTCTGGGAGATGTTTGCACTGCAATCCAACCAAGGAGGAAGAGCCTCATCCAAAACCTCACAAACACATTCAAAAATGAATAAACCAAGACCCCTTTTGAAATCCCCAGGTCCAGACAGGATGCTGGAAGTCTGAAAACAATTCCTAACAAATAAAACTGCCAGTACACAGTTTCATAGCCCATCATCCCATCAAAAACCGATTAGCCAAGTATCGACAGGAACCGTTTAACAAGCCCGCCAAAACCTAAGACAAAAGAAGCGAGATTTGGCGCGTAGATAGAGGCCCTGTCTCAATGGAAGACATCGGTAGCCATCAGGACAAGTTAACACAAAGTTAAAGTCATCAGACTTAACGAGCCCGCCAAAACCTAAGACAAAAGAAACGAGACTTGGCGCGAAGATAAACAGGCCTCAACTGAAACCTAAATCACTTTAACGCGAAATCGATTAGTAAAGCAGTTTTGGCGCGAAAAACACAATGGACCTGAACAGTATAATTGGGGGCCTATTCCCCCAAGAAGCAAGAAAGGAAGGAGCGAAGAAAGAGAGCCACACAGGTTCGACACCAGAGCCAAGCAACAAGGAATTTCGGAAGGAAGGCAGGCCTAAAGCCACGGGCAAGAAGACACGAGGAACCCGAGAGACACTGTGGTGGTGTCTGTTCAAGCCGTGCGGTTTGTTACAACACTATACTTAAAGTTAGTTCAAGGCTGTCCAGAGAGGCAGTTTAAAGTTAGTAACAGTACCGAGGCATGCAAGGACAACACGCCACAGTAAAGGGGGTTCATCAACGGACCCGACTGGGAAAAAGGTTCCCAAACGCCTCGCAGCAACCAAGGCCCCACGAACCAACCAACACAACGCCACCGACCAACCAGGTGCGAACCAGGCCGCCGCGACCACTGAAAGACCAACACCAGGAAAAACCGAAGACACGCAAGTTTCCACGCTACAAACTATTCCTGACTTACCCCTGGGTAAGATTTTCCCTTAAAAAACTCTAAACCCTACCTCTAACGAAGAAAATTGGGTACTCGCCTGATACATCCAATACGCACCTTACCGCATCAGCGGACAGACCCAAACTGACCTGGAGTGCAGCTGAAGTCTTCTACCACGTCCGGGGTACGGCAGGCCCCAACAACCAAAAACCCCAGTGAACCCCGAAATCGCAAAATACCTCAACTGTCAAGAACTGTCAAGGAGTGGTGAGCATTATCCCTGGTCCTCTGAAATCAAACCTAGCTAGGCAGTGGGATTGGGAGGGAAAAGGGGTTTTGTATACTGTAATTCTCCCTCGCCTGTACTGTGTGTTCCCCAACCTGTGTTTAAGTATTAAGTATGTTTTAAGATTGTTTGTGTTGTATTTACCTTTTTCTTGAATAAAAGTTAAAGTTCTTTCATCAAAACCTGTTGTCCACTGCAAATTTGTTCACGACCCCCAAATAAGTCCAAGGTCTAGAACCAGGGGTGTGGGAGCGATTCGAACCGCTCACTGAAGTCAGAGGTGAAGCTGACCCTACCACACCACCCCCTACACACATGAAGAATGGCGGCTTGGGTATTGGAAAGCCGCCATCACTATGGCGAGAAAAGGGGGAAAAATGGCAAATAGGCGCAATCCCCAAAATAATTTTTTCGCCTTATGTTTAAATGATCCCCGTGCCAGACATTACAGCCCCCAAGTGCAAGGGTGGGCAAATCGCTTCCTTGCCACGCTCTGCCAATGTTGCTGCTGGCCCGGACATTAGGGGAAGCGGCAAAGGAGCCTCTCGGTGGCTCCTCTGCTAATTTTTCCCTCATTGTGGGAAGTGCCTGTCCTGAACAGATCATGGGGGTGGTGGGGTGGAATCACAACTGCAAACCTGCTTCCTGGCACTGTGAGGGTGAGCGAGCTCGCACATGAATATCATGCAGCTTTTACAGTACAGTGCTGATAGGAACAACAGCCCTGACTTTGCACAGCGCGATAATAGAAAGAGACGGTGTATTACTGCCTCCAGAGGAGCAGACCTCAAGAGCTGGCGTTCACCGCATTCCACCAAAGTCAGCAGCGGCGATGATGGTAAGTACCAGCAGCACCGCAGGATGACTGAGTGCTCAGCCTGCCTGTACAAGCCAGAGAGGCTGATTTCCACTCATTGCCCTATACAGACATTTCCTAACCATTGGAGAAGGTACACAGCCAGAAATGAAGGTCACAGTTCACAAATTTGCCCAGTTTTTTCCTCTGTTGCTGCTGATTCTATGGAATCCTCCCTTCAGTGTAATGGGCGCAGGTTCCACAGCACCAGGAGCTAGCCTAGATGTGGTTCCGTAATATAAAGGGGAGGGGGAATAAAATAGCTGCTGCTATTGTGTGGCATTTTTAACCTTTTAACCAACCCTTGACAAAAAGAACTCTTTCTGCTGATCAATTTCTCAAAGAGTAGATATGTTTGACTCGTTTGTGAACATAAATATATATTTTTTTATATTAGTTTATGGGATGTTGGCGTCGCTGGCAAGGCCAGCAGTTATTGCCCATCCTTAATTGCCCTTGAGAAGGTGGTGGTGAGCCGCCTTCTTGAACCGCCGCAGTCCGTGTGGTGAAGGTGCTCCCACACGGTGCCAGCGTGGAGCACCGCTTGCCATGAACGGCGCCTGGGAAATCTGATTTATACTGCAGTAGCGATATCTCTGTTACCATGCACACAGCCTGGAGGAAAGCCTCACCAAACCAGCCCCATACTGCAAATTGTAGAACGTGTGAAAAATATGGTACTTACCATGAGCTCTGTGCTCTTCTCCAACCTCTGAAGACCCAATGGGCTGGATTTTGTCTTGGGATCGGGTTGGGGTCGTGTCATCCGCATTTCGTGTTTCCCACCCGACGCCAGATGAATGTGGATGAATGATGCAATTTTCACTTAATTGGGCAATTGAGTTCCAGCATGTGGGAACCCATGAACTAATTAGTGGTTTCAGTCTGAAAGTCACCTCTGATGATGTCATCATTGCTGACTGCCTAGTCTGAGAGACTGTTGGTGAGAGAGGACCTGCCTGCTTTTGATGTGAGTGGACCTGGATGCATGATCTGGGGGGAGGAAAGGAGAGAGAGAGAGAGAGAGAGAGAGAGAGAGAGAGAGAGAGAGATCCAAGTCCTCTCACACCAAATGCCATGCAGTCTCTGAAGACATTCAATGCAGCGGCATCAGAGGTGCACGATGTGGGGGGAGGAAAGGCCTTTTGGAGGCGGGATGGGGTCGGGACCCCCGACCCCGCAAATTTAACCCCCACACGCCTCCAAACCCGACTCCATGGGTCATTCAAAATCCAGCCCAATATCTTCCAAACTCTCTTGCTGAAACAGATCAATTGTAGCCTCCTCAAATGGTGTTTGAGATTTCCCCTATGTGGTTCCATTAGCTGTTACACTTTGAATCATCCTACTGTCTGCCAGTTTTGCCTTTAGGCAAAAGAGCAGTGGCGGGGGCGGGGGCAGGGGGGTGGTTGAGACAGCAGCGTCATTTGGGCTTTGGGAAGTCCTACCTGCAATACACTTGTTCAGGGCATAGTGTAATTTGCAGGACAACTAGTGACATCTGAATTATATGTACATATCAGGATTCTGTCCTCTCCATCAACCTCTGAAACCTCACAGCTCCTTGGGTGGGAGTAAGTGGGCTTATCTGGAGCTGAGTGAGAAGAATTGCAGTGGCTCCAAGATGATTCGGCTAGTGATGGCACACTCGGGGATCTGACAGCTGAGCCTGGTAAGTGTGCAATACTTTAGCCACTGTTGGTGATTGACCAAATTGAGAGGTCGCACAACACCAGGTTATAGTCCAACAATTTTATTTTAAATCACAAGCTTTCGGAGTTACAACTCCTTCGTTTGTGATTTAAAATAAAATTGTTGGACTATAACCTGGTGTTGTGCGACCTCTCAATTTTGTCCACCCCAGTCCAACACCGGCATCTCCGCATCATGGTGATTGACCAGCCAGCCTGGCTCATTAACAGGACCTGCAGGGGGAATCCTGTCATTAGCGGCTGGGATTCTTTCCACTCATTCCCAGATAATACTCCAAGTCAATGCCCAAATGGGTAGGGTGTTCCTGACCGAATAATCAGTGGGAAGCTGACCAGTGCTGTGTGTTGTTAAGCTGTATGGTTTTAGCTGGTTAAACTCCAGAAATATTCCTGTGCACTTTTGGAAGCTCCTGAACTTTGGCTCTGAAAGCTAGTACCTAAGTTACATAGAAACATAGAAGATAGGCGCAGGAGTAGGCCATTCGGCCCCTCGAGCCTGTTCCGCCATTTAATGAGATCATGGCTGATCATCCAAATTCAGTACCCTGTCCCTGCTTTCTCCCCATATCCCTTGATCCCTTTAGCCTTAAGAAATATATCTAACTCCTCCTTGAATATATTTAATGAATTGGCCTCAACTGCCTTGTGTGGCAGAGAATTCCACAGGTTCACCACTCTCTGGGTGAAGAAATTCCTCCTCATCTCAGTCCTAAATGGCTTACCCCTTATCCTTAGACTGGACTCCCCCGCCATCGGGAACATCCTTCCTGCATCTAGTCTGTCTAGACCTGTTAGAATTTTATAAGTTTCAATGAGATCCCCTCTCATTCTTCTAAACTCTAGCAAATATAAGCCTAATCGACCCAATCTCTCCTCATACGTCATTCCTGCTATCCCAGGTATCAGTCTGGTGAATCTTCGCTGCACTCCCTCCATGGCAAGAACATCCTTCCTCAGATAAGGTGACCAAAACTGCACACAATACTCAAGGTGTGGTCTCACCAAGGCCCTGTACTCTGGACATAGGTAAGATAGGGTTATACTTCATATCAGGCAAATGGAAACTTTATCTGCATTGACTTCTTAGTAGCTTGTTTTGGAGACTCTGATGGGTTTGTGTGTGTGACAGACACTTAGGTGACCAAAAAGAAACTTGTAATATCTTACTTGCTAATTCTTGCTGACATTTACCTATGTCAGTGCAGGTTTTTGGATATCTTTTGAAAGTGAAAGTTCTCGTCAAGTGCAATTTTTGACGTGACCCTAAGCGACAATAATATTCAACAACAACAACAACAACTTGCATTTATATAGCGCCTTTAACGTAGTAAAACGTCCCAAGGCGCTGCACAGGAGTATTTTAAGACAAAAAATTTGACACTGAGCCACATAAGGATAAATTAGGGCAGGTGACCAAAAAGCTTGGTTAAAGAGGTAGGTTTTAAGGAGCGTCTTAAAGGAGGAAAGAGAGGTAGCGAGGCGGAGAGGTTTAGGCAGGGAATTCCAGAGCTTAGGGCCTAGGCAACAGAAGGCACGGCCACCAAAGGTTGAGCGATTATAATCAGGGATGCTCAAGAGGGCAGAATTAGAGGAGTGCAGATATCTCGAGGGGTTGTGGGGCTGAAGGAGATTACAGAGATAGGGAGGGGCGAGGCCATGGAGGGATTCAGGCCTTACTTTGCTGACCTTCCTTAAGTTGTGTAATTTTTTTCTTTGTTTTACTTCCTTATAATCCTGAACACCAGAGCCTAGATTTTCTGATCCGGGTTATTTAATTTTTTTTTAAATATTCATTCCTGGGATGTGGGCGTGGCTGGCAAGGCCAGCATTTATTGCTCATCCCTAATTGCCCTTGAGAAGGTGGTGGTGAGCCGCCTTCTTGAACCGCTGCAGTCCGTGTGGTGAAGGTACTCCCACAGTGCTGTTAGGGAGGGAGTTCTAGGATTTTGACCCAGTGACGACGAATGATCGGCGATATACTTCAAGTCAGTGGGTTACCACTAGAGTTAAAATAACACCAATCAGAAAATCTAGGCTTACGTTCACCATCTGGGTGATGGACTCCCGCCAACACCTCATTCTCTACCGCCCTTCTACACACATCAGGTATATTGCTGCAAAGCTCCATTACAACATCCATTGGAGTACTTCATCACTGAAATGTGCTTTAATTGCACACTCCCCAGCTACATTAATATAGTTTGGGAGATTTATATTGGTTAAATGGCTCATTAACTACTTGAGAAGCGCTAAAGGATCATTATTGCAGATGCATCTTGATTGGCTGCTGATGAATCCATTTTGACTGGATCGGCACGTCACCATTGTCTGCTCCTGGGTTTTTGTTAGTGCCTTCTTGACTCGTGAGAATAAAACCCCCCACCTCTCTTAAATGCATCATTAAAAGATGAATTTCAGGCCCAAGCTTTCTTATGTGAAAACTGTTATTCAGTTCGTAGGGTAGAGGAGGTTGCACTCACTGCCTCTGCCACCTCCCTCCATAAAGTCTGGACCGTCCTCTTACGGGGCTTCCTGCCCTCAGTCCCCAGGAGACCTTCTTTTCGGGACCTTATTTCTGCTAGAAGGAAATCAAACAACAACAACTTGTATTTATATAGCACCTTTAACGTAGTAAAACGTCCCATGGCGCTGCAAAGGAGCATTAAAAGACGAAAAAAATTTGACACCGAGCCACACAAGGATAAATTAGGGCAGGTGACCAAAAGCTTGGTCAAAGAGGTAGGTTTTAAGGAGCGTCTTAAAGGAGGAAGGAGAGGTAGCGAGGCGGAGAGGTTTAGGCAGGGAATTCCAGAGCTTAGGGCCCGGGCAACAGAAGGCACGGCCACCAAAGGTTGAGTGATTATAATCAGGGATGCTCAAGAGGGCAGAATTAGAGGAGCGCAGATATCTCGGGGGGTTGTGGGGCTGAAGGAGACTACAGAGATAGGGAGGGGGCGAGGCCATGGAGGGATTTGAAAACAAGGATGAGAATTTTGAAATCGAGGCACTGCTTAACTGGGAGCCAATGTAGGTCAGTGAGCATTGATCCACTGAAGCATCAGTAAATCTGGGATCCCTTCCTGCCGCTGCCTCTTGCCTTGATGCTACTCTTCCCTCTCTAATTGCTACACTGTTCTACTACTCCCTGACTAAAATTGTTTGCTTCTTTAGTAAGCTGCGGCTTTCCAAAGGTTGCAGTAACACTGAATGTCCTTCCCTCCCAGCAGCATTAAAGTTCCATCCCACTCCACATCACTAATGAGGACTAGTCCAGGCAATTTGCGTTGGTTAGTGACAAGGAAGGACGTGTGAGTTGGTGGAGGTTCTGCCAGGCCACTAACCTGCCAATGGATGGAGAATGCAGCCCACTGTCTCCCTCCGAGCTTAATGCACGTTTTAAAATTTATAGAACACAAAACAAAAGCTACAACAGGTGTGCAAGCAGAAGTCTATTTAATTTCCTCACACACTGTTTAAAAAAAAAGCACACGGGGTTGCGAATCAAACCCCTCCAGGATCGGAACCCCCACCACTGTGGCAACAAGAGCAGGTCAGAGGCTAGGTATTCTGCGGCGAGTGTCTCACCTCCTGACTCCCCAAAGCCTTTCCACCATCTACAAGGCACAAGTAAGGAGTGTGATGGAATACTCTCCACTTGCCTGGATGAGTGCAGCTCCAACAACACTCAAGAAGCTCGACACCATACAGGACAATGCAGCCCGCTTGATTGGCACCCCATCCACCACCTTAAACATTTACTCTCTCCACCACCGGCGTACCGTGGCTGCAGTGTGTACCATCTACAAGATGCACTGCAGCAACACGCCAAGGCTTCTTCGGCAGCACCTCCCAAACCCGCGACCTCTACCACCTAGAAGGACAAGGGCAGCAGGCGCATGGGAACACCACCACCTCCAAGTCCCCCTCCAAGTCACACACCATCCTGACTTAGAAGTATATCGCCGTTCTTTCATCGTCGCTGGGTCAAAATCCTGGAACTCCTTCCCTAACAGCACTGTGGGAGTACCTTCACCGCACGGACTGCAGCGGTTCAAGAAGAAGGCTCACCACCACCTTCTCGAGGGCAATTAGGGTGGGCAATAGATGCTGGCCTTGCCAGTGACGCCCACATCCCATGAACGAATAATAAAAATACTATCGGGGCCATATCTCAGTCAGGCTGATGTGCAATTCCATGGTCACTGGCTGCCATCTCGTAATTTCCCCCCAAGAGGCAATGCTTCATATATGATCCTTGACTGCAAGTGCTAGCAGACTTCTTGGCTATTCAGGGATCACTGGATAGCGATGAGGTGCGGGAACTCTGGCTGATACTCCTTTCCTAGTAATCAGCACAGGCTGAGGATCGATGCAGCTCCTTTGAACCTAACCTCAACCGATTGATGAAATGATCTTCCACTCTGATTAAATAGCCCAGGCTGATGTTCCGTTTATTTTAATTTTACCCACAGGGAATATAAATTAAGCATTTGTTGTTCTTTTGGTTTCTACTGGAAACTGACTCGCTGATGTTTGATTGGCCGCACCTCGCTGCTGCTCAGCAAATCACCGAATCAAGAACAATTTAACTCCAGTTATTGATCGTGTAGCAATCCCGAGGAACCATCTAACCGAAATATCAGAGCAGCGCTGAGCAGAGGTTAATTATTTATTAGTGGCTGCAGCAATTAATAACTTCCGCCCAGTTAATTAATGAAGCAGTATAATCAGCTACCCTGTAGGCTCAGTCGTTAAGTGCACTGCCCCATGGGCGGCGCAGAGCAGAGAACTCCCAGTTTCCATCCTCAGCCCTGACTGAGTTAGCTGTTCTCGGCCGATGTAGCCACTACAATTGTAAGCTCTTCTCTTGGGGCATTGGTCTCTCTCGCTCTCCCGCAACCCCCGACCACCACCAAAGTCAAAATTCTTCCTTCTCCTGCTCTGAGACATTCCGTTTATGTGAGGAGCATCAGATGAATGCAAGTTGCTGGACAGTGCCCCTTGGGCTAGGTAGAGGAAATATCACACAAGGCTGCAGCTCCTGATGAGTAACTCATAGCTCCTCAGGTATGTGAACGTTGGGTAAGGACAGGAATGGACTTCACTTTTGATGCCACGAAAGTTGAATTGCCTGTCGACGCTGTCTAGGCTCACGAATGAAGAATTGCCATTTGAGCGAGGCACATGGCCAAGGCTTGTCACAGGTCAATGTCTTCAACAAAGGGGGTGGGGAAGGTAGGGCAGAGCATAAACTAGTGCGACCAATCCCTGACAATGCTAGTCTCCTTGAAATGGACATTGCTGATTTAGAACATTTCTCCCGGTTTAAGTAACCTTTGCTGAGTGCACTATTTTGGCAGTGCTTTGTGTTGGGTAGAAGAAGAAACAGCCAATCACAAAAATACTAGACTGTTGACCGTGTAAGAGTGAGTCCAACTTTTGACACTTGTTACCAGTTGATAGATCTTTGCCCATCCAGCTATGTGGAAAGATGGACTGAGCATTAGGCCCGGAACACTGATCTGGCTGGTCTGTGCAGCACAAGTACATCTTGATGCATGCACGCAGTAGAGGCCAAGTCAAACACGCCATTCGCTAGTATATAGCTTACAGGAACTCTTACACTAAATTGAAAGGGCCGCGCAGCCAATTATAGGGACCGCGCACGAAAAAAAATTAGAGGGAACATTGCCTGCAACCCACCGAGATATCTGCGCTCCTCCAATTCTGGCCTCTTGAGCATCCCTGATTATAATCGCTCCACCATTGGTGGCTGGGCCTTCAGCTGCCTAGGCCCTAAGCTCTGGAATTCCCTCCGTAAACCTCTCCGCCTCTCTACCTCTCTTTCCTCCTTTAAGACGCTCCTTAAAACCTACCTCCACCTGCCCTCATATCTGATATGTGGCTCTGAGTCAAATTTTGTTTGATTGCGCTCCTGTGAAGCGCCGAGGGATGTTTTACTACGTCAAAGGCGCTATATAAATACAAGTTGTGTGTTGTTGTCCCTCAGCCAAAGCAATCCAGAGTCATGCCAAACACACAGCCCAGTGTTGTTTAGAATTTTCCTTCTGCATAAACAAACCCTAAGCTTTGTACACAAACCAATGGGATCAAGATTGTAGAATCCTTGAACCTTACAGCCCATGGTGCCTGTGCCGGAATGACTGAGGTTATTGAATCAGCACTGTCCATCAGCAATGTGTTGTATCAATGAAACGGCAACATACCCGGATGGAGTGCATTTCTTAAAATCCTGAGCTAAGTGCACATATAATTTATTCTCCCAATTTTTTCCTCTGCAGTTTCGCAGGCAGCAGCCAACCTCGCGTACCTCACCCGCAGCCGTTCTTTGCGGCTATTTGACTACAGGAGGCACCCATTTTTGATCCTTTTTTTTTTACCCAGTAGCCACGCGTGCGCACTATCCAGCAGCAATCACTGCATGGCAACGAGGAGCGGGAATCCCGACTGATTGTTCACCTCCCTAACCTTGGGGACTGCGAGGCCATCTGTAGCACCCTTACCTCTGAGTCAGAGTAGATCAGCAAATTTATCACAGACCAGAAATTCCTGTGGAACCTTTAGTGTACACAGTGTATTGCGTGTTTTAAAAGCCTGAGTCAAGTGGGTGAATAATCTTAAGCCCCATTAACATACCTTGATTTCTCCGTGACATCCGCCCGTCAGAATGTTGACTTTTCATGTTGTGAAGTTTGCCAAAGTGCAGTGAGCCTGAATTAATCCACTGTCTCCAACCCCCAATGAAAAAGTTCTCCAAACACTTACTTAGACAAGTCAATGAGCAGAAAACAAAAAGCACAAACCGCAGGGGGAATTTTCTAGTCTGTGTTTTCCTAGTTGCAGCTTTTAATTTTGTATGTGTGTGGTAATTAAAGTCAAGCCAGCAAAATACACTCTAAGAACATAAGAACATAAGAAATAGGAGCAGGAGTCGACCATTTGGCCCCTCGAGGCTGCTCCGCCATTCAATAAGATCATGGCTGATCTTCGACCTCAACTCCACTTTCCTGCACTATCCCCACATCCCTTGATTCCCTTAATATTCAAAAATCTCTCGATCTGTGTCTTGAATATACTCAACGACTGAGCCTCCACAGCCCTCTGGGGTAGAGAATTCCAAAGATTCACCACCCTCTGAGTGAAGAAATTTCTCCTCATCTCAGTCATAAATGGCCGACCCCTTATCCTGAGACTGTGACCCCTGGTTCTAGACTCCCCAGCCAGGGGAAACATCCTCCCTGCATCTACCCTGTCAAGTAATGTAAGAATTTTGTATGTTTCAATAAGATCACCTCTCATTCTTCTAAACTCTAGAGAATATAGGCCTAGTCGACTCAATCGCTCCTCATAGGACAATCCCCCATCCCAGGAACCAGTCTGGTGAACCTTCGTTGCACTCCCTCTATGGCAAGTATATCCTTCCTTAGGTAAGGAGACCAAAACTGTACACAATACTCCAGGTGTGGTCTCACCAGGGCCCTATATAATTGCAGAAAGAAGTCTTTACTATTAGACTCAAATCCTCTTGCAATAAAGGCCAACATACCATTTGCTTTCCTAATTGTTTGCTGCACCTGCATTTTAACTTTCAGTGATTCGTGTACAAGGACACCCAGGTCCCTCTGAACACCAACATTTCCCAATCTCTCACCATTTAAAAAATACTCTGCTTTTCTATTTTTCCTACCAATGTGGATAACTTCACATTTCTCCACATTATATTCCATTTTCCATATTCTTGCATTTTCCCTACTACTGATGTCAGGCTCTGTTTCTTTCTTGATTGCAGAGATAAGAGGCTGAGAAATTAAGGTTGCAGGCTGCACACTGAGTCGCACACTCTGTATATAAAGTATAAGTAGATGTAAGAAAATAGGTGAACAAGACCAAAAGAAAGCAGTAATGAGAATTTTTCCACTCAGTGCCTTGCTCCCGTGCTAAAGTGTGTTAATAAAACTTAGCCCACTAAGCAATTGTTGAGGACTGATAAATTTTTGGTAAAGAGCAATCAAAAAAAACCCTCCTGCAATGTTGCTAAGGAAAATGGCAATATTTCAAAGTTTGAACAGAGCATCGACAGAAGTGAATAGTGTAGCCCTATTTTCACCTTCACAACTCGGATGCAGCACCTATTTTTTTGCTTTTTACGCTGCGCAGCCGGATCTTCAGGAGCTAATTCTGATGTATGTGTGTCAGGGTCAGAAGAAAGGTCATCGACCCGAAACGTTAACTCTGTTTCTCTTCACAGATGCTGCCTGACCTGCTGAGTATCTCCAGCATTTTCTGTTTCTTTTTGTGCTTTCTTCTCCCAGGCTCATGGGGACTGGAGCCTGCTCCATTCTGCCAGCTTTTCGCATCTCCACTTCGACCTGTTTAATCCCCCACCTCCTCAGCTATTCACGAGTCCTCGGTGTCTTGTGAATGCATTTAATTTCTTAGATTTTCACCTGTGATGCTTTCTCTTGTCTCATGCTGATATCAGTCTGCCACTTAACCATCTCCTGTTTTCCATTTCAGCATTTACAGCTCATTCTATCTTTTTTCTCGTGCGTGTGCACCGTACGTGTGCTGTGCGTGTGCTGTACATGTGCTGTGTGTGTCCGTGCGTGTCTGTGCATGTGCTGTGCGTGTGCGTGTGTGTTTTCCATCCCAGCTTTGTTCCTTTTATAAATTCTGTTCATCTGTAATATCCTCCAGTTCTGACAAAGTGCTCATACCTGAAAGGTTAACCCCTCCGTTCTCTACATAGATGCTGCCTGGCCTGCCAAGTGTTTCCAATCTTTTCTGTTTTTGTACAAGAATTTGCCCTATGCTGGAATTGCTGTGGGCTTAAGCCTTTGAGAGTTGGTGCCTGCAGTCACGTGTGTAGGGCTACGTGATTGTACAGAACTGTCACTGATATAATTAGCAACTGGTGGCTCCCATGAAGACTATCTCTACATTGATCTTTCTGAGCAGGGAAGAGTGGGGGCTAACTTTTCCCCGAGTGGAAATATCGCAGAGCTCATCATTCCCCCTGCTAACTGGGAAGAGGGTTAACCCAGCTGTGTTTCCTGGCATCAGACTAGTTTCAATATTTACGGTGCTCTCTTTCAGCGTAATGAATTCCTCTGGTTGGAAGCTTGCCATTTGGGAGCAAGAATATAGAGAAGAACCAGGCCCCCACTGTATCTGGCCCTGCCAGCACATCACGGCTCACAGTCACTCCCTCTATCCCTCCTAAGCACCAGCTCAGAGTGAGCCTGAAGGCGGACACACAGGGGGACACACCGAGCACGAGTGAGCTGCACTGCTATGGATGGTTCTGCAGCACTGCAGTCCATCCTGGAGCATTTGGCAGCTTCAGGGGCATCTACGCTGGCGGCTCCCATGATAGAAGCCCAAAGAAAGTCTGTGATTCCTCCATGGGTAACTAACTGAACAGGGCCATCTCTTCTGACTGCCAAATGAGTGGCGACCAGTTGCGGACAAGTATCTCACAGGGATTCGCTCATCTTATTGGATAAAAATATAACTCTCCACATGACTGAAGTCCCTCATCCCTGGCACCATTCTAGTAAATCTCCTCTGCACCCTCTCCAAGGCCTTGACATCCTGCCTAAAGTGCGGTGCCCAGAATTGGACACAATACTCCAGCTGAGGCCTAACCAGTGTTTTATAAAGGTTTAGCACGACTTGCTTGCTTGCGTGAGTATTTAATTTATTTCCGTTAAATCTTTAAAAAGAAAACTCCCACTTGTCACGTTATGCCCTTCCTCTTCAGATTAGGAGAGGCTGATGTTCTTCCATTGCCTTTGTTTATTCTGGCAATAGTGGAACTTTTGTGGACCTCCTATATATATATAAAAGAAAGACTTGCATTTTATCAGCACCTTTCATTGAACCTCAGGATGTCCCAAAGCACTTTACACCCAATTAAGTACTTTTTGAAGTGTTGTTACTGTTGTAATGTAGGCAGCCAATTAGCAAGCAAACAGCAATGAGATAAATGATAAATGTTTTAGGTGTTGGTTGAGGGAGAAGTCCACTGCTCTATCTTCAAATAGTGCCATGGGGCATTTTATATCCACCTGAGTAGAGCCAATGCCCAACATGGTCTCAGATTATCATCTCATCCAAATGATGGCACTTCTGACAGTTCTGCACTCGCTCAGAACTGCACTGGAGTGTCAGCCTAGTGTTTCGTGCTACAAGTTTGTGGAGTGGGACTTGAACCCACAACCTTCTGGTTCAGAGGCAAGAATGCTACCAACTGAGCCACCAGCTGGAGGACGACTTGGGTACTTATCTAAATATCTCTCTATTAGTGCTTAGTGCACCAGTCTTCTAGGCTGCACTGGTGTTTTCTGAGCTCCTCCCTCATTTCACTGCCTCCCTACTGCGCTGGCTCACCTTCTGGATTTTGTTCTTCTTTGTCCAAGGTTAGGTCTCTTTGCAGAGCAGAGTTACTAGACATGCAGCACACAATGATGATAGTGTGGACTGGAGTTACGTGCACGTCAGACTGGGTAGGGCTGGCAGGTTCCCAGTTAGGTTTTTTACAGCAATCCAGCAGCTTTCATGTCATTTTTTGTCTAGATTTATCGAATTAAGTTTCATAACTTTCCACAGTAGGATTCAAACTAATGACCTAGTCACCATCTCAGAATAAGGGGTCGGCCATTTAGAACTGAGAGGAAGAGAAATGTCTTCACTCAAAGGGTTGTGAATCTTTGGAATTCTCTATCCCAGAGAGCTGTGGATGCTCAGTCGTTGAGTATATTCGAGATAGAGATCGATAGATTTTTGGATATTAAGGAAATCAAGGGATCTGGGGGATAGTGTGGGAAGGTGGAGTTGAGGTAGAAGATCTGCCATGATCTTATTGAATGGTGGAGCAGGCTCAAAGGGCCGAATGGCCTACTCCTGCTTCTATTTCTTATGTTCTTATGACCTCTGGGTTGGAAGTTCAGTACCATAACTGTTACACTACTGTAGTGACTGTGTGTGCACGTGTGAATAGCAGGTGAGGGAAGAAGCAGTCTCAGCTGTGATGCCCTCTGTGGTAGAATAACCGGTTGACAGTCACTGTCCAAGTTCACATATGAAGCAATGGGCAATTATAGGGATTGAAGTGCATTGGGCACTGGCTCCTCATATTATCAGAGGCAGACCTACTCCACACCTGATGCACCTCGCTCACCTCAAAGCTCCTTCCAGCATGTAGAAAATGTGTGCAAGGTTCATTAAAGCCCCAGAAGCCTCCCCATAATGTCATGTGGAGTGCCAGGACAGAGCTGTAGCTGCCGAGTGAGCGTTTACAATGGATGCTTCGGGAAAGGCCGGTGGAGATTTAAAACACTTTTGATTCTGGGGGTGGGGGGGAAGGGGGAGGTTCATCTTTAACTGTTGCTCCTGTTCCTTTTTGGTCCTTTACTGGCCAATTCTTACATAGGATTACATAGGATATACGGCACAGAAACAGGCCATTCGGCCCAACCAGTCCATGCCGGCCTTTATGCTCCACTCGAGCCTCCTCCCGTCTTTCCTCATCTAAATCTAGCAACGTAACCCTCTATTCCCTTCTCCCTCATATGCTTGTCCAGCCTCCCCTTAAATGCATCTATACTATTCGCTTCAACCACTCCCTGTGTTAGCGAGTTCCACATTCTCACCACTCTTTGGGTAAAGAAGTTTCTTCTAAATTCCGTGTTGAATTTATTGGTGACTATCTTATATTGATGGCCTCTAGTTATGCTCTTCCTCACAAGTGGAAACATTCTCTTTGTATCCACTCTATCAAAACCTTTCATAATTTTAAAGACCTCTATTAGGTCACCCCTCAGTCTTTTTTTCAAGAGAAAAGAGACCCAGCCTGTTCATCCTTTCCTGATATGTATACCCTCGCATTTCTGGTATCATCCTTGTAAATCTTCTCTGCACCCTCTCCAGTGCCTCTATATCCTTTTTATAATATGGCGACCAGAACTGCACACAGTATTCCAAGTGTGGTCTAACCAAGGTTTGATACAGGTTTAGCATAACTTCCCTACTTTTCAATTTTATCCCTCTAGAAATAAACCATAGTGCTTGGTTTGCTTTTTTTATGGCCTTGCATTAACGTTAGTTGTGGCGCAACTTTTAGTGATTTGTGTATTTGTACTCAGATCCCTTTGTTCCTCTACCGCACCTAGACTCGCACCCTCCAAGTGATAAGTGACCTCCCTATTCTTCCTACCAAAATGTAATACCTCACATTTATCTGTGTTGAACTTCATTTGCCAATTATATGCCCATTCTGCAAGTTTATTAATGTCCTCCTGTAATTTGTTGCAATCCTCCTCAGTATTGACTATCCCCCCCAATTTGGTGTCATCCGCAAATTTAGAAATTGTGTTTTTGATTCCTAAGTCTAAATCGTTAATGTAAATTGTGAACAGCAGTGGTCCCAGCACTGATCCTTGTGGAACACCACTACCCACCTTCTGCCACTGTGAATAGCTACCCTTTACTCCCACTCTCTGCTTTCTGTCTTGAAGCCAGCCAGCAATCCATTCTGCTACTTGTCCCCTGACTCCGCATTCTCTGACCTTATTCATTATTCTATTATGGGGTACCTAATCGAAGGCCTTTTGAAAATCTAGATCAAGTACATCTACTGCATTACCATTGTCTACTCTCTCTGTTACCTCTTCAAAAAATTCAATAAGGTTGGTCAAGCAAGATTTTCCCTTTTGAAATCCATGCTGACTATTCATTATTATACTTTTCATTTCTAGATGTTCTTCTATTTTCTCCTTTAGTAGGGATTCCATTATTTTTCCTACCACCGATGTTAAGCTGAATGGTCTATAATTCTCTGGACATGTTCTATCCCCCTTCTTAAATATAGGTATTATGTTAGCTATCCGCCAGTCCTCTGGCACTACACCTTTTTCTAACGAATTATTAAATATGTGTAGTAATGCCTCTACTATCTCTTACCTAGATTCTTTTAAAATGCGTGGATGCAATCCATCCGGACCAGGGGTTTTATCCTCTTTGAGTTTGATTAGTTTATTTAATATATCCCTTTTTTAAATTTTAAATGCACTTTTCTCATTACTAATCTCATCATCCAATGTCATGTCCACCTGTTCTATCTCCCTGGTAAATACCAAAGTGAAATAATGACTTAATATTTCTGCCATCTCCCTATCGTTACCTGTGGTATTATCTTGACTATCCCTTAATGGCCCTATTCCCATCCCAACCTTCCTTTTTTTATTGATGTGCCTGTAAAATATTTTACTATTTTGTTTTATGTTCCTTGATAATTTAATTTCATAGTTCCTCTTTGCCTTCCTAATTGCTTTTCTTGACTTCTCTCCTAATCCCTTCGTATTCTCTCTTATCATGCACTCCCCTACTGTCTATGTACTTAATGTATGCCTCTTTCCTTACCCTCAATTGTTCCCTTATGTCTTTATTCATCCATGGAGTCTCATTAGTGTTTAGTTTGTTCATTCCTTTTAGCGGAATATATTTTTCCTGCACTCTGTTGAACACCATTTTAAATGTTTCCCATTGTTGCTCTACATCGTTGTTTGCCAATATTGTTGCCCATTTTATCTTCCCAAGTTCTATTCTCAGCCCCTCAAAATGAGCTTTTCTCCAATCTATTAACCTGGTTTTTGTCATACTTATGTCCTTCTCTAATATCATCTTAAAGCATATTATATTATGGTCACTATTGCCTATATGTTCCCCTACTTTTACTTCTCTTATCTGCTCTGGCTCATTCCCCATAACTAGATCTAATAGCGAATCCTCCCTTGTTGGGCTTTTTACATATTGGGTTAGAAAGGAGTCCTGTAGACATTGTAGGAACTCTATTCCCTTATCCCCTTTATCTACCTCTTCTGTCCAATTAATATCGGGGTAGTTGAAATCCCCCATGATTATTATTCTATGTTTTTTACTCATTTCTCTAATTTGTCTGTGTATTTCTTCCTCCACTTCCCTTCCACTATTAGGTGGTCTGTAGACTACGCCTATTAGTGTGATTGATCCTTTATTATCTTTTATCTCTATCCATATGGATTCTATTTTTGTCTTGCTGATATCTATATCCCTTTTTTCTACTGCCATTATGTTATCCCTAATAAGTACAGCTACTCCACCTCCCCTTTTTCCCTCTCTATCTTTTCTAATTATGTTATACCCTGCAATGATTTTTCAGTAGCCATGTCTCAGTAATCCCTATTCTGTCTGGTTCCTCCCAATGCATGATTGCCTCCAGCTCCCCTGTTTTATTACGGACATTGTGTGCATTGCTGTACAGACAGTTTAACTCATTTTTAATAGGATTTCCTCTCACTTTATGTTTAACCATCTTTTCAGACTCCTGATTTTTAACTCTATTTGCTCTCTTGCTGTCAATGTCTTCCCTTACTTTGTTCTTTCCTGTGCTCACTTTTCCTGTTTTGTTTATATTTAGGCTGCTTACGTTTCTTGTAGATCCCTCCCCCCTTCTTACTAGTTTAAAGCCTTTGCCACCTCCCTATTTACCCTTTCTGCTGGGACACGGGTCCCATCCTGGTTTAGGTGGAGCCCGTCCCATCGGTACAGCTCCTTCCTGTCCCAGAACTGTTGCCAGTGTCCCATGAAAAGGAACCCCTCTTTCCCACACCAGCCCTTTAGCCACGTGTTAATTCTCCTGATCTGTCTGCTTCTATGCCAATTTGCACGTGGCTCAGGCAATAATCCAGAGATCATTACCCTCGAGATCCTGCTTTTTAATTTAGAGACTAACTCCTGATACTCTTTCAGCAGGACCTCCTCTCTGTTCCTACCTATGTCGTTTGTTCCAACATGGACCACGACAACTGGATTTAGCCCCTCCCTTTCCAAGTTCCTCTCCAGCCGCCGTGAGATGTCCCTTATCCTGGCACCGGGTAGGCAACACACCCTTCGTGGCTGCAGAGGACTCTATCTATCCCCCTAATTATAGAGTCCCCTATTACTACCACATTTCTATTTTGATCTCTCTCCCCCCCTCCCCCCCCCCACACCCACCCCCCCCCCCCACCCCCCCCCCCCCACCCCCACCCCCCCCCCCCCCCCCACCCCCCCCCCCCCCCCCACCCCCCCCCCCCCCCACCCCCCCCCCCCCACCACCCCCCCCACCACCCCCCCCCCCCCCCCACCCCCCCCCCCCCCACCACCCCCCCACCACCCCCCCCCCCCCCCCACCCCCCCCCCCCACCCCCCCCCCCCACCCCACTTGGACAGCCTTCTGAGCCACGGTGCCTTGGTCTGCATTGTGGCTGTCCTCCCTGCAGTCTTTCTCCTTGTCCTCACAGGTAGCGAGTACATCGTACCTGTTGGACAGGACCAGTGTCTGCGGGACCTCCTTTTCAACCTCTCCTAAATCCCCGCTACCCACCTCCCTAACAGTCACACTCTCCCATTCCTGAACCTGTGCTTTCCTCTGGGGTGTGACTGTATTCTGCATAAAACTGTCCAGAAAATCCTCCCCCTCCCTTGTGTGTCGGAGTGTCTCCAGCTCAATGACTCCGAGCCGGAGAGATTCGAGATGGAGACATCTCCTGCAGACATGTTCGCTCGGGACAGTCTCGCTGTCCACAAACTCCCACATACTGCAGTCCAGACACACAACCTGCCCTGCCATATCTTAGTCTAACCTCATTTTATTTATTTAATTAGTTAAAGTCTTTATTCAATGATTATTTATAGTTATATTAAATAGTTTAACTAGTTAAGCTATAAATTTAATACAGTACTTTGTAGCTTCCCACACCTAGCTTAAACCACTGTCCCAGGTTAGAGAGAAAAAAAACTTAATACTCACCAACCAATCACCTACCTGCTGTCCTGTGACGTCACTCTTCATTTTTTGGGGGAAATCATCGACGGTTCGGCCACTCCTGGTGTCTCCAATCAGGTCGGCGCTGTTTCATGCTCCACTCCTGGTGTCTCCAATCAGGTCGGTGCTGTTTCATGCTCCACTCCTGGTGTCTCCAATCAGGTCGGCGCTGTTTCATGCTCCACTCTTGGTGTCTCCAATCAGGTCGGCGCTGTTTCATGTTCCACTCCTGGTGTCTCCAATCAGGTCGGTGCTGTTTCATGCTCCACTCCTGGTGTCTCCAATCAGGTCGGCGCTCTTTCCCCCGCTGTTTCATGCTCCACCACTGGTGTCTCCAATCAGGTCGGCGCTGTTTCATGCTCCACTCCTGGTGTCTCCAATCAGGTCGGCGCTGTTTCATGCTCCACTCCTGGTGTCTCCAATCAGGTCGGTGCTGTTTCCCCCGCTGTTTCATGCTCCACTCCTGGTGTCTCCAATCAGGTCGGTGCTGTTTCATGCTCCACTCCTGGTGTCTCCAATCAGGTCGGTGCTGTTTCCCCCGCTGTTTCATGCTCCACTCCTGGTGTCTCCAATCAGGTCGGTGCTGTTTCATGCTCCACTCCTGGTGTCTCCAATCAGGTCGGTGCTGTTTCATGCTCCACTCCTGGTGTCTCCAATCAGGTCGGTGCTCTTTCCCCCGCTGTTTCATGCTCCACTCCTGGTGTCTCCAATCAGGTCGGTGCTCTTTCCCCCGCTGTTTCATGCGCTGGTGTCTTACAAGGGGATTTGAGCCTGCAGCTGCTGGATTTGGAGAAGAGAAATGCTGCTGACACCTACTAACCTTTCACCTCCTGGGCCCCATGGCACTCCCAGCACGTCATGCGTTTCACTCCAGGGGGCTTTGTCACATTAAGTAAATGAGATGAACTTGCATTATGGGCTCATTCAGGGCCAGGCGATGCCGGCGCTTCTGGGCAGCAGTCCAGCTGTCTGACTGCGCTGAGGTGAACATTTCACTCGATAGTGGCTCATTCAAGTATTCTTTCCAGTCGAATTTGCTGCAGTGACTGTGTGCGCCTCTGATCACTTACATTTGAAGCCGAGGATCAGGCAAGTCAAGCAAGTGGCCAAAATCACCCTTCAGAATAAATCAAAAGCGCACACGCGTTCCGATTCGTGCGGATCACGATGCAGAACAATCATCTCACAGCTGCTTAGATTACAGCTGTCACAACATCATAATGCTCTGGATTTATTTTAGTAACGGCATTCATCTTTTAGTAAAATCATTCTGCTTTTATTAACGTGCTGCCACGACAAAAAGGTTGCCTCTCATCAGCTTGTTTTCATCTTTGTGGATCCGGAAGATTACTTAGCAAAATGGATGTGCTGCAAATCAGAGGTGACAGCCAGCGGGCTCGGGTTACGTCCGAACCCAGTGACACTGCTGTGCCCATCAAACTCTCTCCGCAGTTGACTCCACGGCAGATCCTCTCCAGGATTTCTCAGTTGAGCAGTGCTACATGGGAATGACAGCCAAGGAATAAATCAGGGCCTCTGGCTTCATTTTAAATACCCTATTTGACGCTAAAGATAGCGTTTTAATGTGCCATAAAATATTATCAAAAGGCAATGAATTTTCTCCAGAAAACCTAATATTGGTTTTACATCCTGCAACACAAATGACAGATGTTTCGGCGTTGACAGAAATAAATGATTGTGGCGCACTCTCCCAGAACAAAAAAACTGGTTGAGAAGATCTTAATTGGCATGTGGGGATGTGGCTCCCCCTGGGTAGGACAGAGTCTGTAATAAGTCTTTTTACTGCCCTTGTTCTCGCATCACATCATACTTACTCGGCTACCGAGGAGCTAGCGCTCCGAAGGAAAAAAAAAAGGAACCCGGTGGATATCAATGAGCACAGATGGAGCTTGATAGATCATGAAAAGAAGGCATTACCTGCTGCAGTCACCAAGCAGACACAATTACCATACGGCACTGGCTTCATTGTAGATCAGCAGGGCAGATAAAGCTCGCAGCAGCTGGAGCATATGGCTCAGCTCCGGAGAACAGAGTGCTGATGGAATTCAGGCCAACTCCGATCTCATTCTGCAAACCACACGTTTACCAATTAGACTGCATGTAGGTGGATGTCTCCTTATTTTCAGAAGTCGATCTGTTCTCCTGGTACTTCATGCTGTGAAGTAGTGTATCGACAGCAGTAAAATAAAATAGGCCTTCCTGTAAAAGACTGGCAGTGGATACGGTTAAAGGCACCTTTGGGTGTTTCTGTTGTTGAAGCCCTATGCTACCTGAATATGAAATCAATCTGAACAAAAAATCCTAAGATTAAAGAGTATTGATATTAGACTGCTCAAAATATAAGTTAGTAAACAATGTTATACCACAGCTGGAGAAGCAATGGATAAGTTTATTCTTGACGTGTTACTTGCAATGATTTCTTTTACAGGGGTTACTTAGTGCAATTTATTTAGTACAAGCTTAATTGGTGCAGGTTATTTGATGAGATAAAAAAAGAAAAAATTCCAGAATTCTGAAATAAAAACGGAAACTGCCGTAAAGGCACAGGAGCTGTCAGTGGGTGTAAAGAGAGAACACAGATCCACATTTTGGGTGGAGAACTCCAAACTAGTTATTTGATATAGGTTACTTGTTATAATTTAACTTATATGGTTTGTTTGGTACTTGTTTTTTGTCTGGTTTACTGCTCCAATGGGACAATATTCATTGTTCTACTGTTAAAGGACCAGTGTACTTTTATTGTTTTCTAGAATACAATACATACCTCCTTATATCTTGTTTGTTAATGCCTAAGTACCCAGTCTGGTTCTCCAACAATGAATCCTGTTTTTTCCTGCTCCACCTTATCTCAAGGTTGGTCTTTCTCTCTCTGCCTCACTTGATCCTATTCTCACTTGACCTATTTCCCATTAGCAGAGGGGTCAATAACCAGGGGGCATAGATTTAAAGTAATTGTTCGGAGGTTTAGAGGAGATTGGAGGGGAAATGTCTTCACCCAGAGGGTGGTGGGGGGGTCTGGAACTCACTGCCTGAAAGGGTGGTAGAGGCATTTAAAAAGTGCTTGGATGTGCACTTGAAGTGCCGTAACCTACAGGGCTACGGACCAAGAGCTGGGAAGTGGGATTAGGCTGGAGAGCTCTTTGTCGGCCGGCGCTGACACGATGGGTCGAAATGGCCTCCTTCCATGCTGTAAATTCCTATGATTCTATTCTATGATTGACGTCCGCACATTGCACTTCATAGCGAACAAGAGGAAGAACCACAGCTGATTTTTTTCCCTCTCTGACGGAGGAATGTCAAAACCAGTGGGCAAGCATCTGTTGCCATCCCAACTCCGATCAGCTAACTCAGCTGGGACAACGGATCACACCCAGTATGTATGACTCAGCTACACACTGGAGGAAATCACTGATCCATCTGGGCAACCTTCGAAGGTTACCATTATTTTTTTTTCTATTTTTTTTTTGTTCTCTCCTGAGATAATGACTCGTGTTTGACCTTATTGAGGTGTATAAAATTATGAGGGGCCTAGATAAAGTGGATAGGAAGGACCTATTTCCCTTAGCAGAGGGGTCAAAAACCAGGGGGCCCAGATTTAAAGTAATTGGTGGAAGGTTTAGGGGGGATTTGAGGGGAAATTTCTTCACCCAGAGGGTGGTGGGGGTCTGGAACTCATTGCCTGAAAGGGTGGTAGAGGCAGGAACCCTCACCACATTTAAAAAGTACTTGGATGCGCACTTGGGATGCTGTAACCTGCAGGGCTACGGACCAAGAGCTGGGAAGTGGGATTAGGCTGGATAGCTCTTTGTCGGCCGGCGCGGACACGATGGGCCGAAATGGCCTCCTTCCATGCTGTAACTTTCTATGATTCTATGTGTTGGGATATGCTGACTGCTCTCAATAGGTGTCAGCCGTGACTCACTGGTAGCGCTCTTGCCTCTGCGTCAGAAGGTTGTGGGTTGAAGTCCCAGTCCAGTGACTTGAGCACAAAATCAAAGCTGGCCTTCCAGTGCAGTACTGAGGGAGTGCTGTACTGTCAGTTGTGCAGTCTTTTGGATGAGACATTAAACTGAGCATCCGTCTGCTCTCTTAGGTGGATGTCAGCTGTGGCTCAGTGGGTAGCACCCTGTAGCCTATTCAGTCATGAAAGTTGCAGGTTCAAGTCCTACTCCAGGTAGACCTGAGCACAAAAATCTGGGCTGACAATCTAGCGCAGTACTGAGGGAGTGCTGCACTGTCGGAGGTGCCGTCTTTTGGATGAGACGTTAAACCGAGGCCCCGTCTGCTCTCTCAGACGTAAAAGATCTGATAGCCCTATTTCGAAGAAGAGCAGGGGAGTTATCCCTGGTGTCCTGGCCAATATTTATCCCTCAATCAACATCACTAAAAAACCAGGTTATCTGGTCATTATCACATTGCTGTTTGTGGGAGCTTGCTGTGCACAAATTGGTTGCCATGTATCCGACCTTACAACAGTGACTACACTACAAAAGGTACTGCATTGGCTGTAAAGCGCTTTTGGACCTGCGGTGGTTGTGAAAGTCGCTGTATAAATGCAAGTCTTTCTTCCTTTTAAAGATCCCATGGCACTATTTCGACAAAGTTCTCCCTAGTGTCCTGGTCAATATGTATCCCTCAACCAACATCACAAAAAAACTGATTATCTGGTTATTAACACATTGCTGTTTGTGGGACCTTGCTATGTGCAAATTGGCTTTCACGGTTTCTACATTACAACAGTGACTAGACTTCTAAAGTATTTCATTAGCTGTAAACCGCTTTGGAATGTTTTGAGGTCGTGAAAGGGACTATATAAATACAATCCTTTCTTTTCATTTTAACTCGCTCTTTTTAAGAATACTTATTACTGCCAATTTTTTTCCATCCACTCCCCTCCTGTTGATATAAATTGGGAAAAGGGGAAGTGCAACGAGACCTGGGTGTCCTTGCGCACCAGTCGCTAAAAGTAAGCATGCAGGTGCAGCAGGCGGTTAAGAAGGCAAATGGTATGTTGGCCTTCATAGCGAGAGGATTCGAGTACAGGAGCAAGGATGTCTTGCTGCAGTTGTACAGGGCCTTGGTGAGACCACACCTTGAGTATTGTGTGCAGTTTTGGTCGCCTTATCTGAGGAAGGATGTTCTTGCCATGGAGAGAGTGCAGCGAAGATTCACTAGACTGATACCTGGGATGGCAGGAATGACGTATGAAGAGAGATTGGGTCGATTAGGCTTATATTCACTAGAGTTTAGAAGAATGAGAGGGGATCTCATTGAAACTCATAAAATTCTAACAGGACTAGACAGACTAGATGCAGGAAGGATGTTCCCGATGACGGGGGAGTCCAGAACCAGGGGTCACAGTCTAAGGATAAGGGGTAAGCCATTTAGGACTGAGATGAGGAGGAATTTCTTCACCCAGAGAGTGGTGAACCTGTGGAATTCTCTACCACACAAGGCAGTTGAGGCCAATTCATTAAATATATTCAAGAAGGAGTTAGATATATTTCTTAAGGCTAAAGGGATCAAGGGATATGGGGAGAAAGCAGGGACAGGGTACTGAATTTGGATGATCAGCCATGATCTCATTAAATGGCGGAACAGGCTCGAGGGGCTGAATGGCCTACTCCTGCTCCTATCTTCTATGTTTCTATGTTTCTATGACTCATGCTGGGGTACAGTTCAATTGTTACCCCACGCACATAGCCATTGTTCGTGGATTGCCATGTGAGCATGTGCCAATTTGGCCGAGTGGTAGTCCTCTTGCCTCTGAGTCAGAAGTTTGTGCGTTCAAAACCCTCTTTAGTACTTGAGCACATCATCTAGGCTGACATTTCAATACAACAGTGAAGGAGGGGCTGACTTTTGGATGAGACATAAAGGGGGAAAAATTGTCTCGCGCCCCCATTGGGGCTCTAACTTCGGCGGGGCACTACTTTTAGCGCCCCGAAAAGGTTAGCGCCCGTGCGCCCAAAATTGAAAGGTAGCGCCCCAATCAGGAGGCGGGGTGCTACTGGAAGTGCTCCCCCTCCCTCTTGGGGCGCTCCCATTGAATATTACAGCGCTACGGGCAGCAGTACCACGTGCGTCGACATGTAGCACCACGGTACTGCAGGCCTCCCTCCCCTGATTAAAGGGGAGGGGCCTAGCGCTACGCGCACCGGGGCCCTGCTGGACCACCGGGGAGCGGGGTGCCGTAAAAAGAGCCCGGCACTCAAGAGGAGTGCCGGGCTGACCGATCGCAGCCGACAGCCTGCAGGAGGAGGCCAGAGGGGGCAGGTGCTGGCAGGCAGCCCAAAGAAAATGGCCGCCCGGCACCTGTCCTTTAACTTGCACTACCCCGGCCGCAAAAACGCCCCCCTGACCCTGTTGGACATAACGTCCGGCGATAGGTCAGGGGGCGCGAGCGAAGTTTGTGGCCGGGGCGTGAGCGGGGCGCTGCGAATGCCGATGACGTCATCGCCAGAGGCACAGCGCCGCAGGGTGCTACCAGCTACCGCCGCCGCTAACCTCCCGCTGAATGTTGCGGGAGGCGTTAGAGGTGTCACACCCGGGCGCTAGGTGCTTTGCGCCTCCCCTCGGGGCGTTAACGGGAGGCGCAAAGCAACCCAATTCTTCCCCCAAAATGTCACTAATGTTGCAGTCAATGCTCATCCCTCAACCAACATTGCCAAAATAAATTAACTTGTTATTCATGTCAACTCTGCTTGTTGGAACTTGCTGTGCACAACTTAGCTGTGGCATTGCCTGGTACACCACAGTGCCCACACTTCACAAACAAACTGCAGAGTGTCTATTGACACCACTCTGTCAGTCAATACGTTACACTGTGTCAGTCAATACGTTACACTGTGTCAGTCAATATATTACACTGTGTCAGCCAATACGTTGCACTGTGTCAGCCAATACGTTACACTGTGTCAGCCAATACGTTACACTGTGTCAGCCAATACGTTGCACTGTGTCAGCCAATACGTTGCACTGTGTCAGCCAATACGTTGCACTGTGTCAGCCAATACGTTGCACTGTGTCAGCCAATACGTTGCACTGTGTCAGCCAATACGTTGCACTGTGTCAGCCAATACGTTGCACTGTGTCAGCCAATACGTTGCACTGTGTCAGCCAATACGTTGCACTGTGTCAGCCAATACGTTGCACTGTGTCAGCCAATACGTTGCACTGTGTCAGCCAATACGTTGCACTGTGTCAGCCAATACGTTGCACTGTGTCAGCCAATACGTTGCACTGTGTCAGCCAATACGTTGCACTGTGTCAGCCAATACGTTGCACTGTGTCAGCCAATACGTTGCACTGTGTCAGCCAATACGTTGCACTGTGTCAGCCAATACGTTGCACTGTGTCAGCCAATACGTTGCACTGTGTCAGCCAATACGTTGCACTGTGTCAGCCAATACGTTGCACTGTGTCAGCCAATACGTTGCACTGTGTCAGCCAATACGTTGCACTGTGTCAGCCAATACGTTGCACTGTGTCAGCCAATACGTTGCACTGTGTCAGCCAATACGTTGCACTGTGTCAGCCAATACGTTGCACTGTGTCAGCCAATACGTTGCACTGTGTCAGCCAATACGTTGCACTGTGTCAGCCAATACGTTGCACTGTGTCAGCCAATACGTTGCACTGTGTCAGCCAATACGTTGCACTGTGTCAGCCAATACGTTGCACTGTGTCAGCCAATACGTTGCACTGTGTCAGCCAATACGTTGCACTGTGTCAGCCAATACGTTGCACTGTGTCAGCCAATACGTTGCACTGTGTCAGCCAATACGTTGCACTGTGTCAGCCAATACGTTGCACTGTGTCAGCCAATACGTTGCACTGTGTCAGCCAATACGTTGCACTGTGTCAGCCAATACGTTACACTGTGTCAGCCAATGATTTGGTGGCGGGGCGGGCCTTATGGCAGGACTCACAGCAAACAGAGTCTATTTAAAAAGAGTCTCTACTAACTACAGCAAACAGAGCTCCTGACCGAAACTACAGCAATGTCTCCCGATAAATGCAGCGTGATTTCTGCAGCAAAATACAGTGAGTGGAGGATAGTTACACAATGCAAATTACGTGCGAAAAATCAATGCCATTCACGTGATTGATGGGGGAATTAGCCAATCATCTCCATTCTGGCCAGGAATAGTGGTGTCACCATACGCAGCCAACAAACTATTGGTTGTGAGGTGTTTTAGATCAACCCAAGACCATAAAAAGGGTTTTATAAATGTAAATTCCTCCTTTAATCTAACACCTGAGTCAGGCAGATGAGCAGTGCTCCCGGCGACTTTTTTTAATTCATTCATGGGATGTGGGCGCCGCTGGCAAGGCCAGCATTTATTGCCCATCCCCAATTGCCCTTGAGAAGGTGGTGGTGAGCCGCCTACTTGAACCGCTGCAGTCCGTGTGGTGACGATACTCCCACAGTGCTGTTAGGGAGGGAGTTCCAGGATTTTGACCCAGCGATGATGAAGGAACGGCCGATATATTTCCAAGTCAGGATGATGTGTGACTTGGAGGGGAACTTGGAGGTGGTGGTGTTCCCATGCGCCTGCTGCCCTTGTCCTTCTAGGTGGAAGAGGTCGCGGGTTTGGGAGGTGCTGCCGAAGAAGCCTTGGCGAGTTGCTGCAGTGCATCTTGTAGATGGTACACACTGCAGCCACGGTGGTGGGAGTGAATGTTTAAGGTGGTGGATGGGGTGCCAATCAAGCGGGCTGCTTTGTCCTGGATGGTGTCGAGCTTCTTGAGTGTTGTTGGAGCTGCACTCATCCAGGCAAGTGGAGAGTATTCCATCACACTCCTGACTTGTGCCTTGGAGATGTTGGAAAGGCTTTGTGGAGTCAGGAGGTGAGACACTCGCCGCAGAATACCCAGCCTCTGACCTGCTCTTGTTGCCATAGTATTTATGTGGCTGGTCTAGTTAAGTTTCGGGTCAATGGTGACCCCCAGGATGTTGATGACTGACCTGCCAGCCTGGAACATTAATGGGACTATGGGGTTGGACCTGTCACTGGGAGCTTGGAACCTTCCCACTTGGCTCCAGATAATCACAGAATCCCTACAGTGCAGATAGAGGCCATTTCGGCCCATCGAGCCTGCACCGACACATATCCCACCCTATCCCCGTAACCCCACGTATTTAATCCCCCTAACACTGAGGGTCAATTTATCATAGCCAAATCAACCTAACCAGCACATCTTTGGACTGTGGGAGGAAACCGGAGCACCCGGAGGAAACCCACGCAGACACGGGGAGAATGGAATAATACTGCCAGCAAATGCTCTAATGAGTAGAGTGGTCCCAGATGGAGAAGCAATAAAAAGCTTCTCAGTGCTCTTTTGGTGATAAGCTGCACAGATTTTAGCTGATTAAATTTCAACAGTACCCCAGTGCATAGTTGGGGTTCTTGGAGCCTCAGCTATTGCTAACTTGCCTGTAATCTCAGTGTACCTAGGGTGGGGGTGGGGGATGGGTGGAGTGTTGTCACTATAGGGAGAGAATACACACTCCATATCAGACAATTAGAGAAATTCTACCTGTGTGGAATTCTCGGTAGCTTGGTTTGGAAACTCTTGAACATGAGAGTTAGGCACCCAACAGACCATAAAACAAAGCCACGTGTGAGTCTAACAGCAACGTTTGACCCAGTCCTCACCGAACGTCAACAGACGTGCATTTCCAGCAGAGGTAGCAGTCAGCAAGGAGGAACCCAAGCGGAATTTCCTTTCCCTAATTCAGCAGCCCTGAGACTGATTGCAACACCCCTTACTTACCACAGCATTGGTAGGGATCAGCTGCACCCAGAACAGACCAGGGGTTGAACCTGGTACAATCCTAATCTGTATACCTCACTGTCTAACCCCGACGAAACATCCGGGAAGCTCAAGTGGCGGATCATCTCCCCTGTCCCGAGCGCATATCGGACAATCATGGACACGGCACCATGTGCGAGCACCATATGAGGCCCTCTGCCACACACGTGCACTCACAAAGTTACCCCCGACGTGTGACCCTAGCAAGTACATAAGAACATAAGAAATAGGAGCAGGAGTAGGCCATTCGGTCCCTTGAGCCTGCTCCGCCATTTAATGAGGTCATGGCTGATCATCCAAATTCAGTACCCTGTACCTGCTTTCTCCCATATCCCTTGATCCCTTTAGCCTTAAGAAATATATCTAACTCCTTCTTGAATATATTTCATGAATTGGCCTCAACTGCCTTCTGTGGTAGAGAATTCCACAGGTTCACCACTCTCTGGGTGAAGAAATTCCTCCTCATCTCTGTCCTAAATGGCTTACCCCTTATCCTTAGACTGTGACCCCTGGTTCTGGACTCCCCTGCCATTGGGAACATCCTTCATGCATCTAGTCTGTCTAGTCCTGTTAGAATTTTATAAAGTTTCAATGAGATCCCCTCTCATTCGTCTAAACTCCAGCGAATATAAGCCCAATCGACCCAATCTCTCCTCATACGTCATTCCTGCCATCCCAGGTATCAGTCTGGTGAATCTTCGCTGCACTCCCTCCATGGCAAGAACATCCTTCCTCAGATAAGGCGACCAAAACTGCACACAATACTCAAGGTGTGGTCTCACCAAGGCCCTGTACAACTGTAGCAAGACATCCTTGCTCCTCGAATCCTCTCGCTATGAAGGCCAAGAGTATGTTTTATGTTGAATGCATTACTTTTCTTAACTCATTTACAGTTAGTTGCATGATGCTAAACAAAATTCAGTGGACCCATCATTATTGTAAGGGGCACAAGCAATCCAAATGGCATGTTCTCATTCAAGAACAGCAGAAAAATGATTCATGGATGTGAGGAAGGAATGTCCTGTTTCTGGCACTATATCCAGGCTTTGGTACCTATTGTGACTCAGTTGCAGTTTGGGCAAACAGATGATAAAACGCTACACCTCAAAGCGGTGAAACTCACCATTTGATGGGGGATGTTGCATGTCCATGCAGTTGTTAGAAAGAAAGAAGAAAGAAAGGAAGACATGCATTTGTATAGCGCCTTTCACGACCTCAGGATGTCCCAAAGCGCTTTACAGCCAATGAAGTACTTTTGAAGTGTAGTCACTGTTGTAATGTTGGGAGGTTCTTGACAGAGCACTCACATTTCATGGTGAGTCGTGTTGCTCACTAGGCCACCCGTGAGAATCTCCTTGTACCAGCTGCCCACCTGGTGAGGGCTGAAACCCATGCTTGCCAGTTGCCTAATAACCAACTCGTGACTAATCTTCTGGGGGGTTGGAAAGGGGGGCGGTGGCTAGGGAGATAAGCAAAGTACCTTTGAGGTTTGAGGTGGTACCAGGATGATACATCTGGCAATTGAGGTTTGCACCAAGTCCACCCTCTGTGTCAGACTCCGCAATCCAATATTTGAGACAGGTAGGTGCGGCAGTCTCCAGGGCACCGAACGGCCAGAATACCTCATTAATGGGACCTGGAGGGGTAGAACGTGTCACCGAGGGCTGTGATCCTCCCCAACTGGCTCCAGCAAACCCTCAAGCCGATATCCCAATGGTAGAGTGGTTTTGGCTGGGCAACAACAGGAAGCTTGGGCAAGTGTGACATGTCCCCACGTGAGGGAGAATAGGTTATTTGACTAGGGTGGAGTGGAGTAGGCTCTAGTTGGGTCCATTCGAAGCCTCCTCCTCCTGGCCAATAACACGGAGGCCAATTGCAGTAGGGCTGACGTCATGCAATTCAGCGCAGACTGAGTTTGTAATCGTTCTGAGCTGTGTGACTCAGCTTCTGACCCAGTGACCTGGGGTACCTTTGTTTAATCGACAGCGTCCACAGAATGAGAACGTAAGAAAAGTCGGGGATGAGTAAAGGCCGCGTGACCCATCAAAGCTCATTCCATTGGTAAACGTACTCTCCCATCTCAACATCCCAACAGTCCTGTAAACAACCAAAGCGTTTTTGTCTCTATAAGCGCATACGAAGAGCAGCAGCTATGAATTTTCAATCCCATTCTGCCCAATTTACAAGGCAGGTTACACATCCGGCTGTTATTTATGTTAAGTGTCTGTGGAGACTTACTAAAAAACCCTTCCAACTGTTACAGCTACATTCCAGTGTAACAGAAAATCCCATTTGAACAGAACTAATGATGGGGACAGGTAGTGAGCCTATTTGGCAGGCTTGCTTTGTTGAGTTAATATAGACTCATTTTTGGTCGTTTCAAAGAAGTAGTACAAAAAGTGTATTGATTTTCTGAAAATATCTGCTTGCCACGTGAAGCGACAAATTATGGGTAATACGTACTGACAGTAATTTCAAGAAGCACTGACATTTTTCTATCTTCCATTTCACCATTACATTAAAGGTAGGTGACATTACCTTTCAGTATCCAGTTTATTATGTACAGTGAGAGTTTGATTCATATCAGTTACTACATTTTAAAGCTGTACTGTTGCATTCTTAAAATAATTGATTGCATTTTTATGTGTGTGAGATAGCAAACCATTACAAGAAAAAATGTAACATTTTGGTAGCAGGTCCCATTACAAGTTTTAGGTGAGCAAATTAATTGGATGAATTTTGTTTTAAAATGCATCCTCAACGGTGCAACAGGTAAATGCAGTGCCATGCCCAGGAAAGCCCCTGGGTTGATGGGTCTAGGAAGGTCCCAGATGCGATCGCCAAGCTGCATTGCATTGGCTGATTTTAGCTGAGACGCCATTTAAATTGCTGCAATTGGCTTCAGCCTCCTTGGACATGGGTGGGAAAAATATCAGCTCGGGGGGCTCCCACTCTTGATCATTGCCCAGTGACCCCCCCTACTACAAAGTGTGTTTGTGCGTGTGTGCGCGTGTGTGTGGACATTGAATGATTATTGGATCTGGCCTGCAATGCTCTTTGGTTGCATAGCCTGCTTACCACTCACATGAAGGATGTCTCCTTGGGTGAGGTATCAGGAGATTGCACAGCCCAGGAGGAGTCAAGGCCACCAGCTGAGGAGAGGAGATGGGTTTGCCAACTCTGGTTGGATGTATTCCTGGATGTTCAATCACATGACACGTGATCACCTGACATTTGATCACACGTGCGGAATGGCCACTCGAGGGGCGGCTGGTGCCTGTGGATCCGTACCCCAGTGAGAGCTGTGCCAGTGAACCATACCCCAGGGTTTCAGTGCCAGGGTAACTGCACACCAGGGAGAGTCAGTGCCCACAGAACCGTACCCCAGCGAGAGTCAGTGCCAGGGGAATCATAGCCCAGAGTTTCAGTGCCAGGGTAACTGCACCCCAGGGAGAGTCAGTGCCCACAGAACTGTACCCCAGCGAGAGTCAGTGCCAGGGGAATCATAGCCCAGCGAGAGTTGTTGCTGGGGAAACGCACCTCGGCGAGACTCAGTGACTTCGGGGGGAGCAGAGGGGAAAAAGCAAACAAAAAATGTTTTTGAGATTATTATATTGGGGAAGAGGAATTCCCCTTTAACTACTGAGCTACTTGCATGTACGCTGTCCTTTAAGAGGTGTGCTGCTGACCTTGCTGACGTTTCGGTCCGAAGCGTTCACATTGTTTGTCAGGAGCTGAAACTCGCTGATCCGGGTCCTTTCTTCCTTCACGCGGATCGAGAAGATCCTTTAAATTTCAGACAGAAGGCCAGCCCCAGGAATCCCCTCTTGTCTCCGAGTCACGGGGAGGTCAGCACCACCTGGGTGAGCTTCAGGAACGGTCTGTCGACGGGCAGGCCATTGGGCAGGTAGATCCACACCATAAAGCAGCAGTACGTCCCGTCGTTGGGTTGTAGCATAGCCACCACGTTCCGACTTACTGCAGGCAAATCTGGAGGCAGCCTGAGAAATGAAAGTGCGCAGCGGCGAGGCGTGAAAGTGAAGTTGTTTTCTCTTGAGTTGCCAGCACCAGCGTTCGGGAGAAGAATCGCTGATTTTGGGAGATTCCCGCCCAAAGTGGTGGGGGGTGGTGGTGGGCGGGGGCTTGGCAACCCTTAGAGGAGATGGAGGAGAAAATTAGGAAAAGAAAAAAAGACTGTGAGTGCATGCCAGCACCATCCTTCATAATAAGTAAAAGTGAGCTTGTCGGCACTCTGGGGCGATTTCCCCCAGATACTGCAGGGCTAAAGACCCTCCCATGTGGCTAAGCTGGGGTCTTAAGCTGAAATGCTGGTTTAGCCCGTGTTTAGCGCAAGATGCCATCTTGGTAAAGGAGTTGAAGCCAGCGCTGGGAATGGCCGCCCAGAGTCTCGTTAAGGGGTTGATTGCCACTTAAAATGCCTGCTAACGCTCATTGAAGAGGCTGCTCGGCATTTTGCTGGCTGGCGTTTGTCCTAACGCCCTCTCCTAACAGCGACCAGCTGTTTGGGAGTAAACGCAGCGTTGATGTAGATTTCGAGCTCTACTTAAAGGGATACTCACCATTTCATGCTCACTAGTGTGTCAGCTGTGGCTCAGTGGATAGCACTCTCTCGCCTCGGAGTCAGAAGGTTGTGGGTTTCAGTCCCACTTCATGGGACTCACGCACATAAAGCTAGGCTGACACTCCAGTGCAGTGCTGAGGGAGTGCTGCACTGTCAGAGATGCTGTCTTTCGGATGAGACGTTAAACCGAGGCGCCGTCTGCTCTCTCAGGTGGACGTAAAAGATCCCATGGCACTATTTCGAAGAAGAGCAGGGGAGTTCTCCCCGGTGTCCTGGGGCCAATATTTATCCCTCAATCAACATAACAAAAACAGATTATCTGGTCATTGTCGCATTGCTGTTTGTGGGAGCTTGCTGTGCGCAAATTGGCTGCCACGTTTCCCACATTCCAACAGCGACTATACTCCAAAAAGTACTTCATTGGCTGTAAAGCACTTTGAGACGTCCTATGGTCGTGAAAGGCGCTATATAAATGCAAGTCTTTCTTTACTTGCTGCTGGAGCTGTGAAGAGGACCTCTGAAACACATCGGGAGACTTTCTGGGACACATTGTCAAGACTTCACCAACACTCCAGCAACATTTATTCCAGAAATTCTCTGAGGGCTTCACCTAAAGAGAGTGAGTGCTGTGCTACTCCACCTTACTGGACACATATAGGAGTCACCAGGAGAAAGGGGAGTGCTTGGTCATGGGTATCTTGCTCGAGGCCCCCCTTGGTCTGGACGAGGAATGGGAGGAGGACATGAGGCCAGGCAGAGCAGCACCAGCTGCTGCAGGAGAGAGGGGCAGGAGCGCCAGGAGGGCGAGGTGGGCTCCTTCCTCCCCCCTGCGGGAGCAGGACATCCCTCGTCCCCTGGACCTCCTCCACCAGGACATCCAGTACCGCATCCGAGAACCCGTGCACCCTCTCCCTCAGGTCCCTGAGCCATCCTGCAGCGTGCCGCTGTGTGCCAGCCAGAGCACTCCAGACCTTCAGTGGAAGCGGGTGCGAGGAACCCACATATACTGCTCCACCAAAATTGCGTCTAATCAGCGCTTGACTGCTACAGCTGCAGGTGTCTGGTTTAGTACCCACAAGCAAGTTCAAATTATGGTAATCAGCAATTAGGACCAAAATGGTGTACTAAATCCAGACTTTCAAACAGGCGTGTCTTATTAGCACAGCAACCATTTAGTGCCTGGTTTCACCCTTTGGCCAAAATAGCCCCCTCCAGTTTTAAGTAACACCAGGAAATTTGGTACCTGTTTAGAGGCCTTCAGAGTGGGAAGTTAGCAAGCTGGGAAAGCAAACAATTAACTGAGATTGATGGGAACTTGGACTTTGACTCATATTAATTAAACCTGTACAGTGTAAGACAAAAGTTTGTGAAAGCATCTTTTGACCCACTTTCGGGATACTTGCTTACTGAATTGGTGCTGATGTGTCAGAGAACAGCTTTCATGTGTAAGTGTTACCTCCTGAGTCATTGGCCCAAAAATGAGTGCCGCTACGCGAGAGTACGCACTGTGTACTCTCGCGTATTCTGTCTCCAATTGCCGGTTTTCTGCATGCACTGCGCATGCGCTGAAAACCGGCACTTGGTGAATGGAAAAGGGGGCGGGTCCTAGGTGAACCGCGTGCGCGCTACAGGCTGCGCGCACGCTGTGCACTTAGTGGTTTCAACGCGCAGGTAAGTACGGAAGATTCTACACATAAAAAAAGGAGTAAGACCCACTTTTAACAAGGTAAGTAGTGAATTAAGTATTATTTTGAATTTTTTTTAACAGGTATATCTTTTTTAGAGACTTTAAAGACAGGTAAGTTTATTTTTATAACTTTTTAAAAGATTTTAAATTTTTTCAAAAATTTAATTTTTTATTTAAAATGGTTAATTTATTTAACTATACTTATTTTATTAATGTGATGGTTTTTTTTAATTTAATTGAGGTTTAGCGGTTCTTTTGGGGGGCTATAGTATTCATAACTTTCACAGCACTTATGTGAAAGTTATGAATGGAAGATGGTGTGCTGCCATTGGCTCTAACTGAGTCACGTGATCCCACAGCTCGCACGAATTAACTACGCCGGTGGGATACGCAAGCCCAGCACAGCAGCTGTCCAGAACATCAAGTTCGTGCGAGCTGGAACTGAAAAAGCCAACGCGGAGTGAGAGATCGCGGGGAGGCCTTACCCTCGCACGAAGGCTTCCTCACGAATTTTTGGGCCAATAATCTGAGCATTTCTGCATTTCCTCCCTGACATTTTAGGGTTAAGGTTTAAGCTCCAGACAGTCACACATTACTAGGCCCACACCTAATTTAGTTTAGTTCATGGGTAATGACCAACAATCTGTTTGTTCCCTTGTACCAGCTTAGGTCGATACCAGTGCCAGTAATGTCAATTTGATGACTGCCTTCTTAAAACCAGAGGGCACTTCTCAGCAGATGTGCAGATTTGGCTCAGATTGAATTCACTGCTTCATTACTGATCAAAGAACCAGCTTCTTCAAGGGCACTGTGGCTACTTTTATAACGTTAACATGGTACAAATGTGTAAATTGCTTGGCACCAACATACTCAGTAGAATGACGCTCGTTGCATCTATCTCAACTGGCAATCCTTTTATGGAGTGTAGAATGATTCCAACAATCCCTGGCGTGATCAGTAAGCGCTAATTTTAACAAACCAAGTTTTCCTAATCTGAGCATTTCAGCACCGCTCACAATTTAAGTTAAAACGATTCAATACACAGCATGATCCGCTTAATATAATTGAATTTCCCTAAAACCCTACCAGGTCATTTCTTAATTATTTGGAAACGGCAGCTCTAAGATGTAACGCATTTTAATGTCCTAGATTGCACAGAGTTTTGGTGCCCAGATTGAAGTAGCAGAACCTGAGACACAGTCACTGATCAATCGCCGACTGCCGTCACCTTCCGTGAAACCCTGCACTTGCGCCACGACTTCCTGGAAGCACTGGTCACGCGGAGCCCACGGCAAACTGCGCGTCCTGAAACCGCCGAGAGCCACTTAGACCAGCAGCTTGGAAAACACATTTCTCCTGGGCCTTCTGAGTCGACAGTCTTAGTGAGTCCCCGGCAATTTTATATGTGACTTACAGTCAATCCTGCAGGATTCGCTCCTCCGGGAATGAATTGCACTGGCATGGATGGATCTGATGCAGTGTGAAAGCACTCAGTAATTTATTGAATGGAGCGGTTCCACTTTACATGACTGATTCTCAGTGAACCACCCCCGTAGGAGTGTTTGTACCTGCATATATATCACAATTGTTATACGTATATCAGGTGTTGCATTGCAAATCTTTTTTTTTAATTGAGAAAACCGAGACGAAAGGCCAAAGCCTATAATGCAGGACATCAAGCAAGGTCGAACAGAGTAGAAGAGATGAGGTTAATCAAGAAGCAGTGGTTAGATGATATCAAGATTGTAGGAGGAAGAGAAGAATGGCAGAAGTAAGGAGGTTTATATGCATGCGCTTTGTTTATTGTGCTTCTGACTCATTACTTCCTGTGCTATCTCAAAAACACCAGTTCTTTCCTTTCCCTTACTTTATCATCTTGAATGTATTGTCACGGTATTATCTTAGGTGAATGTTATCAATGACAAATATGAAGTTCTCCCATTGTCCCACTTCCAAGATGACCTTTGGAGTTCCACTGACATCACAGATACAGATACAGATTTTAGTGGATGGTGTGATGTGCCATCAGATCAGGCGCCTCCTGTTCTGGGCTGTTGTAGTGTCCCAACGTAAGTGAGCAGGTGGCTCCATACCATCCCACTCTGCGTGTATTATGACATCGCATGCCGTTACATCATGTTGTCTGGCCTCGTCGCATGAATTGACCTCCGACAGGTCTACAGCAAGAACTGCATCACAGAAAAAAGCAATTTGAAGAATTGCTCATGGACATCATCTGCAAGAACCTTATCAAGATAAAAAGGACCTACAGACAGTGCTTGAAACATGCAATGCCTGGAGTTAACGTGAAAGGGAATTCACTGGGATTTTCCATTATTATATCTTGAGATTAGTACCAGCATGAACCCACTCCGCAGGTGAGTTTGCCTTTTGGTCAGAATGGATTACATGGCATGTATGCTCGATTATGGTTCCCCAGCCACAGACAGTCGTCTGGTACTCAGCCCAAGTGGATGTTCCACATTTGTAAGCCTGGACACTGAGTGCGGGCTACAGGGACATCACAATCCTCCCCTCACCCAGTAGGGTCACTAAATAGTGATTGGGAGTGGGAAAGTTGTTTTGCCTTTCTACGGGTCAAATGCTATGCCTCGAGGCTTGCAGCGGCTGCGATCAGCTAACACGACGCACACCAGTGACCATCCTGGTCTGGATGGCTCAGTATGGAAGAGGGTGCTTGTATTTGCTCACTGAATCACTGGAGGAGCTTCCAAGTGAAAAATAAAAACCTTGTGTGAATTATCTGCTCATCGAGATAAAGAATATTAATGCCAGGAGTGGTGCATTTCCCCCCCATTTTTGTGACCGAGTGATTTATTTTCTTTCATCTGATAATTTCGCAAAAAGGTAGGTGTGCGTAGGAAGTGGGAAAAAGGCTGTACAGCTCGATGACTTCCTATGCTTGTGACAGCGTCATCCTGACAGATAAAGAGAAAACAGTGGTAAAAAATCATCAGATCAATGATCCCAAGGCCTTGTGTGCCTGTTCTACCAGGACTGAAGCCTTTTTCCGGATCACCTACTTCTACTATTGAAATGTGCATGTGCATGCATATGTGAGCATGTTTGGGGATGGGGGGCAAGAAAAAGCTGAAGGGGAAAGGAAGGTATTTAAAAAAAATGTTTACTTGTAAGAATCAAAATATAATTTTACTGACATGGGAAGGAGCAGAAAGGTTTGGCTATGAAGTCGGCAGGAACCATGTGTCATGGCCACACTTTATCATGACAGCTAAGTGAATTCGGGAGTGGTGTCTGGTGTCCTTGCCATCATAACACTAGTTTTCTTTTAAATCGACTTTTTGACATTTATAATGGGGGCTAAGCCATGCAATAAGTGATGGATGATATTTACCCCAGAGTGCTGAGATAGATTAGTGAGGAGATTTGCAAGGTGCCGACAATCATTATCAAGGAGTCAATAGATACTGTGGAGGTACAGTAGATCGCAAATACAATAATGCGGTGCCCATATTCAAAAAGAGCGAGTAAACAGACATGGGCAGCTACAGGCCCATTAGTCTTACTTCAATTCTCCATTAAAAAAACAGAATTGTTTATCAGAAGTAAACTTGAGGACTATTTGTACAACAAAAATCGAGTAAACATGGCTTCAGATGGGGGAAGGTCCTGCCTGACCAATCGCCTTGACTCCTTTGAGGAAGTGATAACCTAAGTTGACTAGTAAACCTTACGACATTGTGTGCTTAGACATCCAAAAGGCATTGATAAAGTTCCACATGGACGGTCACTATTTAAGCTCAAAGCTGTGGGAATTTAAGGCGTGGATATAAAATTGGCTGGAGGATGGAAAGCAATGGGTACTGGCCAGAGGGTAATGTCAGGTTGTGGGGGGCAGGGAGGGGTGCGGTGAGGGAAGGTACTGAGTGGGGTGCTGCAGGGCTCACTATTGGGACCAATGCTGTTTCTAATTTATATCAATGAATTTGATTCAGAGTGTGGGCAGGGGGACGCTGGCGGGGGCAGGGGGGGGGGTGCGCTGGCGGGGGTGGGGGTGGAAATTGGACCTTGTTGTATCCATTTTTTAAGAGATTGAAAAAGACCCAGGAGTCTCACTACACTCAACACTAAATGTGTCTGATCAATGCAGGGTAGTAATCAACAACACCAATAGATTGTCGAGCTACATAGCCAGAACAGTCAGGGGGAGTTGTGGTCAAACTGGTCAGACCACACCCTGAGCATTGTGTCCAGTTCTGGTTGCCGAGCTACAAGGGAAACAGTCAAGTGCTGGAAACAGTGCGGAGAAGAACCATGAGACTGATCACTAATGTCAGGGGTCTGGGTTACGAGGAAAGACGAGAGGGACTTGGGCTTTAGCCGAGAAAGGAAGCATCTCAGAGATGATCCAATAGCTATACGTGATAGTAATGATACAACATTGCAATGGCTCCCTCTCCTCAGATACTGTTCCCTCCCTTTCCCTCCCTTTCAAATCTGCGTCTTCAAAAAACCCACCTTCATCCCCTGTGACCTAGCAAAGAACCAGCCCATCTCCAACCTCCCTTTCCTCTCCAAAGTCCTTGAATGTATTGTCGCCTCCCAAATCCGTGCAATTTTCTCCCACAACTCCATATTTGAATCTTTCTAATCAGGTTTCCACCCCTGCTCCAACACTGAAACGACCCTAATCAAAGCCACATATGACATCCTTGTGACTGTGATCATGGTGCACGATCCCTCTTCATCTTCCTCGACCTCTCTGTAGCTTTTGACACAGTCAGCCACACCATCCTCCTCCAATACATCTCCTCCGTTGTCCAACTCTTTGGGACTGCCGTTGCTTGGACCTACTCTTCTCTTCAAACTGGTAGAAGTTTGGAACTCTCTTCCGCAAACAGCAGTTGATGCTAGGTCAATTGTTAGTTTTAAATCTGAGATTGATAAATTTTTGTTAATCAAAAGTATTTAGGGATAAGGGGCAAATGTGGGTATATGCATGGGGGATAAATTCGGTATCGGCCATTTTGGGGCGCTAACATCGCCTGGGCGCTAACTTTAGCGTCTGGTGCTAATTAGCGCCGGTGACCGCAAAATTGAGTTTTAGCGCCCCAAGAGGGAAGTGAAGCGCTAAATCAAGCGCTGCACTTCCTTCTTAGAGCGCTAACGTCGGAGAGCGGGGCGGAGACTTCAGCAGCGTTGCACACTGGGCCGTGCAGCGCCGCCGCGTTCAAAGGCTCCTTCCCTCCCTTAAAGGGAAGGCCCATCGCTGCAGGCTCTGCAATTTAAAAAGTACCTACCTGGACCACCAAGGCAGCCGTGATCCCGTGCGATCAGCCCAGCACACAAGCAGAGTGCCAGGCTGATCAATCGCGGGCAGGAACCCGCGAAAAAAACTAGAACAGGAAAGGTACGTTTTTTTTTTACTTACCTCGGCCACCTTGCCTTTAATCATTGCCCCCGAAGTGGCCGGCCGCCCTATGCACGCCTCCTGCAGCTAAAAGTGTTAGGGGTAGAAATTAGGTCGCGCCCCATTTGGAGCGCAAATATCGTCCGGACGCAAATCTTAGCGCCTGGCGCTAATTATCGGCACTGACAGGAAACTTCACTTTTACCGCCCCGGGAGGTGAGTGGAGCGCTAAAGCAGGCGCTGCACACCTCTCTTAAGGCGCAAAGGCCGAGCAGTGAGGCGCTAACTCGGAGCGCTGGCGAAGCTCATGTAATGTCAGTCAGCAATGGAACACACACACAATGGCACGGGCCAGTTCTTAAAGGGGATGGTTAATCTTGCTTTCCATCCACATCCTGTTCATTGCTGCCTTGAATCTCGGCCTGGAGAGACTTGCACATCAAATGTGCTGGAAAGAACAATGGAGAGCACCAGGCAAAGAGCTCAGAGTGCAGCTCCCACGGTCTCTGCTAAATCGATACAAGGAATGGCAAATCAAAATGAACCTGCAAAGTGCTGCTCAGTACCCAAAACTCCTTCACACAACGTTGAATCTCTCCAGAAGTCTCTCCCTCTCTCTCTCAGAATGCGTAGTTCAAAAATGCCACCAACAATAAAAGACAGGAAGAGGACCCCTTTAAATAGCACCCCCCCCAGCCCCACAGCGATTGATAGCGTTCCAGTCTTCTGGTCGTTGGAAGCGCCAGGCGGTAAGGCAGGGGGCGCCACTCAATTTCCGCTACGGGGCGCCCCAAGGGCGTTGCACCATGGAATGACGTCACAATCTGCGCGCGCATGTGGTCGCAGCGGTAAGTTTTAGCGCCTCCGCACAATCTCAAGTTAAGTTCTCGAGCGGCGCAAACATCGCTGCGCCCGGGCGTTAGCGGCTTTGCGCCCCATTAGCGCCCTCTTAAGGCGCTAACGGGTGGCGCAACCAAGTGAATTTTTACCCCTTAGAGTTAGTGCCTTAAAGGTTGAATTCCCACAATGTAAAATTGAAAAGGAGCAAATGTGTTGTTGTGCAGCCCGAGGTTGTGTACCTTGGTCTGAAAGTTGATGCAAATGACTTGCAACCAGTTAAGGAAAAGGTTAATGTAGTCATCAATGTTCCAAAGCCACAGAGCGTGTCTGAGTTAAGATCTTTCCTTGGAATGGTCCAGTACTACGCATGTTTCTTACCTGAGTTAGTGACCATGTTAGCTCCATTGCACGAGCTCCTCAAGAAGGATGTCCAGTGGAAGTGGACGAAAGCGCAACAGGAAGCTTACGACACTTGTAAGAGAAGTCTCTCTAGCGATGCTCTACTTGTGTACTACAACACAGAGCGTGAGCTTAAGTTAGCGTGTGATGCTTCTAGCTATGGTGTGGGAGCTGCCATAAGCCACGTAATGGATGATGGCCAAGAGAAACCAATCGCGTTCGCATCGCGAACCCTCAAAGAGTGAAAGAAACTACACGCAAATTGAAAAGGAAGCACTCGCAATAGTGTTTGGAATCAAAAAATTCCAACAGTTCCTGATCGGCAGAAAGTTTACCCTGATAACCGATCACAAACCGCTCCTAGCAATATTGGGGCCCAAATCTGCCATCCCTGCAATGGCCGCATCAAGAATGCAACTTTGGGCAGTGTTGTTGTCACAATATGACTACACGATTGAATATCGCACTTCAAAGCAAAACACAATCGCAGATGCTTTGTCCAGGTTGCCACATGAAGACTCATGTGTTGGGAGTGAAGGTGAGATTTTCAAGTTAGGTGCAGTTGACAAAGACTTTCCCTTGAATGCAACTGAGATTGTAGATGAGACTCAAAAGGACTCAGTTCAGACTTCAGAAACTGAAGAACCAGGTTCAAACAAATCTGAGATAGAAACAGGATCATCTTTGAGTTCGGAACCAAAACTAAACAGCCCGAAAATTGGTTCAACACCAAAACCTTTTGTAAGGAGATCAGGAAGGCTCCACAAACCTGTTATTAAACTGGATTTGTAGTTCATTTGTAGTTAATTTAAAAGAAAAAAAAGCCAGGAGTTTTTGTTATGTGGTACATGTAATGCTGGGAAAGGTGGGACCATAGTTTTGTTGTATTTGAGAGGGGAGTATGTACATTTTTTTTAAAGGGGAAAGCAGTGTAATGTATTATCACATGGTTTGTCATGTGGTTTAGTATGAGCATGCTCAGTTCATTCTGGCCTAGTAAAGCAAGTACATGGACTAGCAACTGGTGCCTCTGCCCTTCATTTGTTCTACCCACATATATTACACTCATCTATAAGTATCCTGTGATCTTGCGATTAACACATCAGTTATTTGTTGAGCTAACCGCATGAAATTTCTGTGTATTCAGGGATATGAGAATTAAATATCAAGATTGGAATTCTGCTGGAGCTTCCCAGTTTCACTTGTGTTATCATTTCCCGACAGAATCCGAAGTTTTATTGATTTTTAAAAAAATTGTTCTCGGCACGTGAGCAAGTTCGACAAAGCCGCATTAATTGCCGTATTTGCAGCAGCCCTGAGAAGGTGGTGGTGGAGTGCCTTCTCCTTGAACCAGTGCAATCCTTCAGGCGATGGCGCTCCCACAACGGCATTAGACAGGAGAGGCCAGCATTTTCACCCAGTGATGATGAAGAGCAATGGCAAGCGGGGTCCAGGTCAAACGACTTGGAAGGGAACTTGGAGCTGATGATGTTCCTGTGATGTTGTTGCTCTTGTCCTTTGTTTTTTTTTGCCAGTCGTCCTATTTTAAGTCTGCCCTCTTACTGAAAAGGAACAAACTCAAGCGCATGCATTAGAGACACTGATTAGGAATACATATTCCTGGCTTGATTATCTGGGATGAACAAACGCTCACTGAAGCCTTCATTAGAAACATGCTGAGAGTCACGATAGAGTGGCAGACAGCTAAATGGCAGTGTCCAAATTAGGACCCACGCAGGAATATTCTGAATTAGCATGATAAATATGTACTCACTAGAGGTCCTTCAGGTATAATTCAACATCATAAAAAATATCCATTTCGGTTCAATGCTTTTAACACCATCGATGCGTGTATTATTTTTCCTGAGTAAGTTAATTGCTGTGTATCTTTAGTCCTCAAAGTGTGTCATCACCTATTCAGATGTCTCTCCTAGAGGTCACTCAGTGTAGATCAGTGTGTAATCAAGCTGGGATTCAGTGTTGTCTATTTTTAAATAATTGTTGTAATAGCAGAATAGCCTCATATTTTGAAGATTTTTATAGCAGAGGAAGAAAGAGGGGCCTGGAGCTCTTCATGCATATCATTTTTTAATTCATTCACGGGATGTGGGCATCACTGGCAAGGCCAGCATTTATTGTCCATCCCTCGTTGTCCTTGAGAAGGTGGTGGTGAGCCGCCTTCTTGAACCGCTGCAGTCTGTGCGGTGAAGGTACTCCCACAGTGCTGTTAGGGAGGGAGCTCCAGGTTTTTGACCCAGCGACGATGAAGGAACGGCGATATATGTCCAGGTTGGGATACTGTGTGACTTGGAGGTGATGGTGTATCCATTACCTGCTGCCCTTGTCCTTCTAGATGGTGGAGGTTGCAGGTATGGGAGGTGCTGCCGAAGAAGACTTGGCAAGTTGCTGCAGTGCATCCTGTAAATAGTACACACTGCAGACACGGTACGCCAGTGGTGGATGTATAAAGCAATGGATGGAGTGCCGATCAAGCAGACTACTTTGTTCTGGCTAGAGTCAAATTTGTTGAATGTTGTTGGAGCTGCACCCATCCAGACAAGTGGAGATATTCCATCACACTCCTGACTTGTGACTTGTAGATGGTGGAAAGGCTTTGGGGAGTTAGGAGATGAGCCACGCAGCACAGAATACCAAGCCTCTGACCTGATCTTGTAACCACAGCATTTATGCGTCTGGTCCAGTTCAGTTTCCAGTCTATGGTGAGCCCCCAGGATGTTGATGGTGGGGGATTTGATGATGGTAATGCCATTGAATGTCAAGGGGAGGTGGTTATGCTCTCTCTTGTTGGAAATGGTCATTGCCTAACACTTGGCGCAAATGTTACTTGCCACTTATCAGCCCAAGCCTAGATATTGTCCAGGTCTTGCTGCATGCAGGCATGGACTGCTTCATTATCTGAAGAATTGTGAATAGAGCTGAACACTGTGCAATTACTAGTGAACAGCCCTACTCTGATCTTATGATGGAGGGAGGTCATTGATGAAGCAGCTGAAGATAGTTGAGCTTTCAATGCTGTCCTATTTGTAATGTAGTGTCACTTCAAGAAGTCCAGTTGCCAAAAAGTTAGTGACTACAATTTTTGCCCATAACTTCCCTGAAGTTGGGGGCGGGAGCAAGGGAGGAAGCCATGGAGGGAGTGCAGCGAAGATTCACCAGACTGATACCTGGGATGGCAGGAATGACGTATGAAGAGAGATTGGGTCGATTAGGCTCATATTCGCTAGAGTTTAGAAGAATGAGAGGGGATCTCATTGAAACTTATAAAATTCTAACAGGACTAGACAGACTAGATGCAGGAGGGATGTTCCCGATGGCAGGGGAGTCCAGAACCAGGGGTCACAGTCTAAGAATAAGGGGTAAGCCATTTAGGACAGAGATGAGGAGGAATTTCTTCACCCAGAGAGTGGTGATCCTGTAGAATTCTCTACCACAGAAGGCAGTTGAGGCCGATTCATTAAATATATTCAAGAAGGAGTTAGATATAATCCTTAAGGCTAAAGGGATCAAGGGATATGGGGAGAAGGCAGGTACAGGGTACTGAGTTTGGATGATCAGCCATGATCTCATTGAATGGCGGAACAGGCTCGAGGGGCCGAATGGCCTACTCCCGCTCCTATCTTCTATGTTTCTATGTTTCTAAGCAGGGAACCTCCATACATCAACGTTAAAGTTACATTGCTGGCTGTACAAGGCCAACCCATCCACAGTCAGAATAAAACAACAACAGCAAAAGCTTGCATATATATAGTGCCTTTAACGTAGTGCAGAGATAGGGAGGAGCGAGGGTATGGAGTAATATGAAAACAAGGTTGAGAATTTTTAAATCGCGACATCAGCGGACCGGGAGCCAATGTAGATCAGCGAGCACATGGGTGGTAGGTGACTTGGAGTGAGTTAGGATACGGGCAGCAGAGTTTTGGATGAGCTCAAGTTTACGGAGGTTGGAAGATGGGAGACCGACCAGGAGAGCGTTGGAATAGTCAGGTCTGGAGGTAACAAAGGCATAGAAATGTCAGCCCTGCAGAATCAGGGAACAAAGCCACCACAGAAGATGGTGGTCCCTGCACGTGGAAATATATCTGCTGTCCTATTTCTATCATAGCCACGGCCCCTAGAATTTTTGCTGTGCTTTAAGGCCAATATTTGCAGTTACCCCATTCAAATTCTGTGTCATGAAAGTGCAGATTCTGTGGAAATTCTGTCCCATGTCTGGAAACATTGCAAACTCAGCACATAAATATTTTTAAAATACAGTGCTAAAATGGTGCAATTTGTTTACAAAAATTGTGCTTTTTAAACTGATTAAAGCAGTTTACTGGTCTTCACCTTCCAGTCCTGCACACTCTCCATAGCTGTCTGAAATAATAGCTGCCACTTAACACCGATAGGGATAGACTGAGTAATTACAGGCCAGTCAGCCTAACCTCGGTGGTGGGAAAATTATTGGAAAAAATTCTGAGGGACAGGATAAATCTTCATTTAGAAAGACACGAATTAATCAGGGACAGTCAGCATGGATTTGTTAAGGGAAGGTCGTGTCTGACTAACTTGATTGAATTTTTTGAGGAGGTAACAAGGAGGGTCGATGAGGGAGGTGCGTTTGATGTAGTCTGTATGGATTTTAGCAAGGCTTTTGATAAGGTCCCACATGGCAGATTGATCACGAAAGTAAAAGCCCATGGGATCCAAGGCAAAGTGGCAAGTTGGATCCAAAATTGGCTCAGAAAGAAAGAAAGACTTGCATTTAAATAGCGCCTTTCACGACCACCGGACGTCTCAAAGCGCTTTACAGCCAATTAATTTTTTTTTTGGGGTGTAGTCACTATTGTAATGTGGGAAACGCGGCAGCCAATTTGTGCACAGCAAGCTCCCACAAACAGCAATGTGATAATGACCAGATAATCTGTTTTTGTTATGTTGATTGAAGGATAAGTATTGGCCAGGACACCAGGGATAACTCCCCTGCTCTTCTTCGAAATAGTGCCATGGGATCTTTTACGTCCACCTGAAAGAGCAGACAGGGCCTCGGTTTAACATCTCATCTGAAAGACGGCACCTCCAACAGTGCAGCACTCCCTCAGCACTGCACTGGGAGAGTGTCAGCCTAGCTTTATGTGCTCAAGTCCCTGGAGTGGGACTTAAACCCACAACCTTCTGACTCAGAGGTGAGTGTGCTACCCACTGAGCCACAGCTGACACTGCAGAGGCAGGAAACAAAGGGTAATGGTCGAAGGCTGTTTTTGTGACTGGAAGGTTGTTTCTAGTGGGGTTCCGCAGGGCTCAGTACTGGGTACTTTGCTTTTTGTGGTATATATCAATGATTTGGAGTGAATGTAGGAAGTATGATTAAGAAGTTTGCAGATGATACAAAAATTGGCCGTGAGGTTGATAATGGAGAAGAAAGCTGCAGGCTGCAGGAAGATATCAATGGACTGGTCTGGTGGGCAGAAAAGTGGCAAATGGAATTCAATCCGGAGAAGTGTGAGGTAATGCATTTGGGGAGGGCTAACAAGGCAAGGGAATACACAATAAATGGTAGGACACTGAGAAGTGCAGAGGATCAGAGGAACCTTGGAGTGCATGTCCACAGATCCCTGAAGGTAGCAGGACAGGTAGATAAGGTGGTTAAGAAGCCATACGGGATACTTGCTTTTATTAGCCGAGGCATAGAATATAAGACCAGGGAGGTTATGCTTGAACTGTATAAAACACTAGTTAGGCCGTAGCTAGAATACTGCGTGCAGTTCTGGTCACCATATTACAGGAAGGATGTGAGTGCACTAGAGAGGGTGCAGAGGAGATTTACGGAGATGTTGCCTGGGCTGGGGAATTTTAGCTATGAGGAAAGATTGGATAGGCTGGGGTTGTTTTCTTTGGAACAGAGAAGGCTGAGGGGAGACCTAATTGAGGAGTATAAAATTATGAGGGGCCTAGATAGAGTGGATAGGAAGGACCTATTTCCCTTAGCAGAAGGGTCAATAACCAGGGGACATAGATATAAAGTAATTGGTGGAAGGTTTAGAGGGGATTTGAAGAGAAATCTTTGCACCCTGAGGGTGGTGGGGGTCTGGAACTCACTGCCTGAAAGGGTGGTAGAGGCAGAAACCCTAACCACATTTAAAAAGTACTTGGATATGCACCTGAAGTGCCGTAACCTACAAGGCTACGGACCAAGTGCTGGAAAGTGGGTTTAGGGTGGACAGCTCTTTGTCGGCCGGCGTGGACAAGATGGGCCGAATGGCCTCCTTCCGTGCTGTAAATTTCTATGATTCTATGATTCTATAACTCCTAAATGTCTCACTGGTCAGGTAAGACAGCTAGGCGCTAAGAGCAAGTTGACTTTTAAATGGTAGAGAATCAATGTCTGGTACAACAATCCCTTGTGTCCAGAATTGGACTGTTGTCACTTGACACCAAGGCCTCGATTTTAACCCCCTCCCCACTCCCCAACGGGCAGGGAAGTGTCGGGCGATCCTCAAAATCTAAATCCCGATCCCAACCCGACGCGTTTCTGGCCACCGTAACATTTACTGCGGTGATTCAGGCTCTAGACGAGGCTGCCGCTAAAAGCAGGCGGGGGCCTACGTAAGATCCAAAATGTCACTGCCCGATGATGTCACCGGCGCCATGACGTCCTTTAAACGTCCACTCCCGGCAACAGAAACATGGTGGGAGGAGCCGACTGGCCAGAAGAGGCCACAGCAAGCATTTAAACTTTTCCTCTCTTTGAACTCCTCGTGGGCCAGGAAGAGTCGGAGCGCTCCCCCCCCCCCCCCCCCCACCCCGCACAGGAGTCTTGCGGCCTCCCCAGCCCTGGAAACTTCCTCCACCTTTGGGGAATCCTCAGCACCATCATTCCCCCCCCCCACCCCCCCGATCGCGCATTGTGAAGATGGAAACCCAGCCCGTTGCTGACCTGTGATCAAATCACGAAGAAGAATCCTCAGCCCTCCCGATGTTAGGCAAATTCCCAGCCCGGCAGCCAAGTTCCCCGCTCCTGCCCGCTGGCCAGCTACCGAATCTGGCCTGGTGTCAGGCGGGAATCCGGGAAGTTTTATGTAAATAAGGCCCTACCGTTAAGATCGGTAGGACAAAAAAGCCTCATATTCCAATACTATAACTCCACTTACATCACTGTGGTATGATCGTTGGTTTGATCTTGTAAATTCTTAAAATATAAAGGTTGATCCAAGTGAGATGTATAGAGCTGGTGGAGTACAGCATTTTAAAGTCGTAAATATGTAATTGGATCTGCTCTTGCCTCAGAATTGGGGGTTTTAATCCAGCCTTGTGAAACACTTAACATTGTGTTACAACTTTAACTGGGCTATGCAAACTGAGGCTAATGCTGTGTAAAGCAGCCCAAATAGCCATTTTCCCCATGGGATTAAATTAGCATTGAAATTACTGGCAGGATGGAAATAACCCTCCGCCCCCCCCCCCCCTCCCCACCCAACCCAAGACCCTAAATGGGATTTGATCTTATCAAATTGATCTCAGTTCCAACCTCATGGTGGATCTACATTGTTAGATCATCATTTTAGCCAATGCCCACTTCAGATCAGTTCCTTCTTCCCATACAGCAATAACGTTAATCAAATTCACTGCAAGAATCTTACTGCTGCCAATCCAAGGCAAATTCTATTCACAGAGGGCGTGGGTGGTGCTGCTCCATTCCTCACAGTGCCTCGAGGCACAATTTTAATTAATTTGTTCAGCGGTGAATAAATATTAATAAGCTAATTTGAATGGATTTGTGATGCACTTTCACATTAGCATGTCGGAATTCCAGAGGGACACCAGGATAACAGAGTCACCATATCTTTGAGAGAGCACAATAAACAGAATTCTTCTCCTCTTAATGCAAAATAAGAATGTCAGCCAGTGGCTCAGTTGGTAGCACACTCGCCTCTGAGTCAGAAGGTTGTGGGTTCTAAGTCCCACTCCATGGGACTTGAGCACATGAAGCTAGGCTGACACTTCCAGTGCGGTGCTGAGGGAGTGCTGCACTGTTGGAGGTGCCGTCTTTCAGATGAGACGTTAAACCGAGGCCCCGTCTGCTCTCTCAGGTGGATGTAAAAGATCCCCAAGGCACTATTTTGATGAAGAGCAGGGGAGTTATCTCTGGTGTCTCAGTGTTCTCGCTCAGGCCAACATCCCCAGCATCAAAGCTCTAACGACGCTCAATCAGCTCCGATGGACCGGCCTCATCGTCCGCATGCCCGATACGAGACTCCCAAAACAAGCGCTCCACTCGGAGCTCCGACTCGGCAAGGACACCCTCAAAGCCTCCTTGGAAAAAGTGCAACATCCCCACCGACACCTGGGAATCCCTGGGCCAAGACCACACAAAGTGGAGGAGAAGCATCCGGGAAAGCGCCGAACACCTCGAGTCTCTTCGCCGGGAGCAAGCGCAAACAGCAGAAGGAACGCACGTCAACCCAAGCACCCCACCCACCCGCCCCTTCAACCACCGTCTGCCCCACCTGTGACAGAGACTGTAGTTCCCGCATTGGACTCATCAGTCACCTGAGAACTCATTTTTAGTGTGGAAGCAAGTCATCCTCGGTTCCGAGGGACTGCCTAAGAAGAAGAGAATCTCCTGAGCCAATATTTATCCCTCAACCAACATAACAAAAAACAGATTATCTGGTCATTATCACATTGCTGTTTGTGGGAGCTTGCTGTGCGCAAATTGGCTGCCGCGTTTCCCACATTCCAACAGTGACTCCACTTTGAAAGAACTTAATTGGCTGTAAAGCGCTTTGAGATGTCCGGTGGTCGTGAAAGGCGCTATAAAAATGCAAGTCTTTCTTTCAAAATGCGTTTGCGTTGTGAAATGCCACCAATGCATCTTTTCTAGATCGCAAGTGCAATAGAATTTTGCTGCAAATCTTTAACCATTGACTTCTCTGCTTTTGAATTAATTTTGAAACCATTTAACGTTCTTTAGGTCTCCTATGATGCTCTTGAGGTGACCCCCAGGAGATGTGCAAAAATGGCCAAGTCATTGATTTCCCTCTATTACTCTTTGGGGATTGCATCTGCCCTCTTTTCAGTGGTTTTCCCGACACTATAACCAAGATTGGGATGTAGTGACTTGACAACCCACTTTCTGTCATCCATGGGCATCTCATGGCAGAGTGCAATGGAGCAGCAACATTGGGCCACAAATCCTTGGCTCCCCAATCACCATCAGAATTTATGTCGGTGCGGGCACCAGTGGCCTCTGCTCTTGACCCCACCAAAGTATCTGGAGTCAGGAGAGAGTCAAGTAATTTACATGTTGTTATAGACACCCCCCACCAGTACAGGTGCATCCGCTGTAGGAGGGAGAGCAGGAAAATGCAGCACTCTCCCCACAATTTCAGGCTCCCTCACTGACTGGCCCCCGTCAAAGAAGGTCCAACCAAAAAATTAAAATACAGCAATTCTAGGATCTTCCAGGCCATCGGCCCAGCCTGGAGACATCTTCAACCTTTAACTGACGTGCACACTGATTTGTTGCAGGTTGCTGGCCAGAAGCAAAGTTGGCACCGAGTAAATTTCCAGCATAGGAAAACCCTCATCTTGGTCTACCCCTTTCAACATCTATGACAATGTTTCGAATGGATTCAGGCTTCATCCTCTCCAGGCCTCATTGGCAGCTTGAGCTGGGACTCAACGATGGCCAAATTTCCTCTGCACTGAGACTGCAGCTTAGGCCTTGAGGAAATTTGCAGCCAAGCTGCTTAATACTTACTTTTGTGCTACCAATAGTCTCCCTGCCACCTTCTTGCTTATTATATGATTCCAAAGACACCAGTTACTCTCTGGAAGCTAACAGAACTGTCGACTATTTATGCATGAGCTTCAACAGGGATTGTTGGCAGGTTATTTGATCATCACAGAATCCCCACAGTGCAGATAGAGGCCATTTCGGCCCATCGAGCCTGCACCGACACATATCCCACCCTATCCCCGTAACCCCACGTATTTCATCCCCCTAACACTAAGGGTCAATTTATCATAGCCAAATCAACCTAACCCGCACATCTTTGGACTGTGGGAGGAAACCGGAGCACCCGGAGGAAACCCACGCAGACACGAGGAGAATGTGCAATCTCCACACAGACAGTCACCCGGGTCCCTGGTGCTGTGAGGCAACAGTGCTAACCACTATGCCACCGTGTTGCCCAGGAGGGGGAAGTCATCTGTGTTAAGCTTGATCATGTCCTCATCTGAAACCTACACACCCACACTTCCAGTAAAGGTCACTGGAGGACATGGGAGCGCTAGTTGATTTTCACCTCCCCGAACTAGTAGCACTGAAATCAGATGTCAGTAATTCTCCCCCCAGTCTGACTGAGATCACCTAACTCAACACCAACAAGGGATGGGACCTGGACCATATGGCTCACTTACTTAATGGATAGACTCACTGAGTCATCAGAAAAGCATTTCACACTTACTAATAGAAAGAAAGACTTGCATTTATATAGCGTCTTTCACGACCACCGGATTTCTCAAAGTGCTTTACAGTCAATGAATTACTTTTTGAAATGGAGTCACTGTTGTAAGGTGAGAAACGCAGCAGCCAATTTACGCACAGCAAGCTCCCACAAACAGCAATGTGATAATGACCAGATAATCTGTTGTTTTTTTTTGTTATGCTGGTTGAGGGATAAATATTGGCTAGGACACCGGGGATAACTCCCCCCTGCTCCTCTTCAAAATAGTGTCCATGGGATCTTTAATGTCCACCTGAAAGAGCAGACAGGGCCTCGGTTTAACATTTCATCCGAAAGACGGCACCTCCAACAGTGCAGCGCTCCCTCAGCACTGCACTGGAGTGGCAGCCCTAGATTTATGTGTTCAAGTCTCTGGAGTGGGACTTTGGAACCACAACTCTTCTGACTCAGAGGCGAGTGTGCTGCCCACTGAGCCACAGCTGACACTGTAAACCCACTCACTGATGTGGTGCACAACAATATGCATTTCTATAGCACTCAGTGCAAATAGAAAAATGCTTTAGCACACTCTATAGGGCACTGGGCAGGAGAGATTGGGGGTGGGGCACAAGAGCATAGTCAAAGAGAAGAAAGCCTTTGAATGTAGGGATGGAGGGCGTAAAGTGGAGACACTGAGGAAGGGAAATGCCATAACTGAACATTTTAATGTTCAAAAACAAAGTTTTAAACAAAATAAAAACATGAAAAAATATATATTTCACAACAGCATGATTAAAATTACACATCAAATTGACTTTAGCATCTTTTAATGTATTCATGACAAAATTTACTTCAAGGCTACAGCCTGTTGCAAAAGCCTTCAATACAACTCGATATTTACCCCCATAAGAACAGAAGAAATAGAAGCAGGAGTAGGCCATTCGGCCCCTCGAGCCTGCTCCACCATTCAATAAGATCAATAAGGCTGATCTTCGGCCTCAACTCCACTTTCCTGCACTATCCCCATATCCCTTGATTCCCTTATAGTCCAAAAATCTATCGATCTCAGCCTTGAATATACTCAACGACTGAGCATCCACAGCCCTCTGGGGTAGAGAATTCCAAAGATTCACCACCCTCTGAGTAAAGGAATTTCTCCTCATCTCAGTGCTAAATGGCCGACCCCTTATCCTGAGACTGTGACCCCTAGTTCTAGACTCTCCAGCCAGGGGAAACAGCCTCTCAGCATCTACCCTGTCAAGCCCTCTCAGAATCTTATATGTTTCAATGAGATCACCTCTCATTCTTCTAAACTCCAGAGAGTATAGGCCCAATCTACTCAATCTCTCCCCAGTGCAGTTGAAGGAGTCACCAACCACTTCATGCACTCTAAGCACGAGCAGTTTCGAGAATGTTCTAGCATGCACTTTGTACATCTGAGGACATTGCAGAAACCAGTATAAGAACATAAGAACATAAGAAATAGGAGCAGGAGGAGGCCATTTGGCCCCTCGAGCCTGCTCCGCTATTCAATAAGATCATGGTTACCTCATCTCCACTTTCCTGAACTATCCCCATATCCCTTGATTCCCTTAATATTCAAACAGCTACCGATCTCTGTCCTGAATATACTCAACCACTGTGCCTCCACAGCCCTCTGGGGTAGAGAATTCCAAAGATTCACCACCCTCTGAGTGAAGAAATTTCTCCTCATCTCAGTCCTAAATGGCCGACCCCTTATTCTGAGACTGTGACCCCTGGTTCTAGACTCCCCAGCCAGGGGAAACATCCTCCCTGCATCTACCCTGTCAATCCCTGTAAGAATTTTGTATGTTTCAATGAGATCATCTCTCATTCTTCTAAACTCTAGAGAATATAGGCCTCGTCTACTCAATCTCTCCTTTAGAACAATCCCTCCATCCGAGGAATCAGTCTGGTGAACCTTTGTTGCACTCCCTCTATGGCAAGTATATCCTTCCTTTGGTAAGGAGACCAAAACTGTACACAATACTCCAGGTGTGGTCTCACCAGGGCCCTATATAATTGCAGTAAGGCGTCTTTACTCTTATACTCAAATCCTCTTGTAATAAAGGCCAACATACCATTTGCTTTCCTAATTGCTTGCTGTACCTGCATGTTAACTTTTTCCTACCAATGTGGATAACTTCACATTTCTCCACATTATATTCCATTTGCCATGTTCTTGCCCACTCACTTAGCCTGTCTGTATCCCCTTGAAGCCTCCTTGCATCCTCCTCACAACTTACGTTCCCATCCAGCTTTGTATCATCAGCAAACTTGGATATATTACATTTGGTCCCCTCATCCAAATCATTGATGTAGATTGTGAATAGCTGAGGCCCAAGCACTGATCCTTGCGGTACCCCACTAGTTACAGCCTGCCAACCCGAAAATGACCCGTTTATTCCTACTCTCTGTTTTCTGTCCATTAACCAATCCTCAATCCTGTGAATATTTGTGAGTTTAGATGCTCTTTCCAAAAGGCTTCAAATCAAACTGGAGATTAAATTCTCAACGCATCATTTAAGGTCTGACTCATATTCAAAATATCAACAACTGGTCATTTTCTATTATTAACTGCTCAGTTCTATCTCGCAGCTAGTTAGATAACACCTGTGATTAACAACATCTGTGGTTTCTTTTATTGATATTTCAAAAATAAAATAAAGATTTTCCATCAAGAATGGAGTTCTTCTTCGTAGAGGAAAAGTAGATGAAGGTTACAGTTTATTATTCCAAGTGATTTAAACCAATCTGGAAGATGAATTTAAGTTGTTGGGTAACAGCATAGGAACAGGAGGAGGCCATTCAGCCCCTCGAGTCTGTTCCGCCATTCACTTAGATCATGGCCGATCTGTACCTCAATTCCATTTATCTGCCTTGATTCCGTATCCCTTCATACCCTTGCCAAACAAAAATCTATCAATCTTAGTTTTCACTAATCTTTGTGTGAAGAAGTGCTCCCTGACATCACCACTGAATGGCTTAGCTTAATTTTTAAAGTTATGCCCCCCTGTTCCGGACTCCCCCACCATCACAACAACAACAACTTGCATTTATATAGCATCAGAGGAAATATCTCTATCTACCCTATCAGATCCTTGAATCATCTTAAACAACTCAATTAGATCACCCCTTAACCTTCTATATGCAAGGGAATACAAGCCTAGTCTATGCAACCTGTCTTCATAATTTAATCCTTTTACCCCTGGTTTCCTCCTGATTGGCTGCCATCCATGTAAATCAATGCCTGCGACTCTCCTTTCCTCTTCATTCTGGCTCCAAATTCTGTTACAAAAATCGTTTCTGAGAAATATACTAAATGATTATTGAAGCTTTTTGTATATAATTCATAAATGACAAACTTATGAGTGTCGTATGAGGGCATTTTCTAATTATTAAAGACTGTATGGGGTAAATTTTAACTATCGGGCAGCCGACCAGTATAGCGCGCCAGTTGATAGCGCCAGTCAATAACTCGACAGGGCCGGCTGTAGGCTGGGTCCACTTTGAGGGCAAGCCCTCATTGCCATGTTGCTGAGGGGGCTACGGGCGCGAGACGGCTGCCACGCCGGCCCTGGCCCAGTGCAATATCGGGCAGTCCCGAGGCCGACCGGCCGGCAGCAAGGTAGATCCAGTGAGGAATAAATCGCATGGAGGGGGCCCCATGGAGGGTGACAAGGTGCCCCCTCTGTGGGAGCTAAGGGGTGCATTCCTGCTCCTCCGGGCCCCACAAAAATAAGATTAAAAGTGCCGTATTCTTGTCCGCTTCAGCTGCATCGCCGGGTAAAACTGGACGGATCGTGCACAGTCTATGCTCCACCCAGTTCTCTTCCAAAGTGACATACAGGGGCAGAATTTTCATTGACCCGTGGAGGCGGGTTTGGAGGCGTGTGGGGGGTTAAAATTGTGAAAACTGGTGGGCGGGCACAAGTCCGCCTCCATCCCGCCTCCACGCAATTTTCATTAAATCGTGTCTGCTGGTCCCGACTCCGTCCCGCCTCTAAGAGGCTGGATATGCCGTTAAGGCCCTTAACAAGCACTAAATTGCCTCTATAAAGCCATCTTGAAAGGCCTTTGTGATTTTAACCCTTTTTCCACGTGAAGCACGCCTGTTCTGAACCACGAATGTGAAACCTGGCGGTAGCACATTTGGATTGCTGACTATCAGCTGCAGCTCAACCATGAAATAGGAGATGTGATCAGCCATCATTTGCAGTTGGCAGGACTTTGTTGTCTGAGGTCTGGGGGAACTTTTATATGGCATAACCACAGCTGTGGAAGTTTGGAGCCTGACAACCATCTCCAGTGTGACCTCCTGGGAAACCCCTCTCGCCACCTTGACTGAGCGCTTCCTCAACTGAGGCATATACCAGAAGCATGGGAACCATTTATTTCCTTTCCTCCTGGACATCAGATTCGGACGAAGACCAGCCGTGGCAGCAGCAGAACCATGAACAACAGCACCACCAGCAGCAGCAGCATCAACAGGAGTGCCAAGCTGCTCCTCACCCACCTGAAGCTGCACAGGCCAGAAGGCACCAGTGCGTGACCACATTGCTGCCCGAGATGCAAGGGACGCACTTGACCAGATTTCCTTAGCCTGCACAATCAAACACTTTTGCCTCGCACCTTCTTATCAGACCATCGACAATGGCCAGGAACCTGCGGATTCCTATCACTCTGACCACCATACTGACAATTGCAAGTCATCCTAAGCCCTCAATGTGGAAGTCCTATTTACGAAATGACAGACGCCACAACTTCAGCAGTTTGCCAGCAGAATTTTTAATCACACAAAGCAAGTGCTGGCATTTCAAGATTAAACACAACATTACACCCAAGTGACTACCCTTGTGACTACTTGTGCATTATTTTTCTTTTACGCGTGCTCCTACGTGGTGCTTCCCCTGTGGCTTCAGCAGATGTGGAGACCCCTTGCTCACTTTCTTGCTGCTCCTGCCTCGACACCTTTGGCGGGCGTCCTCTGGGGTTGCGAGCCTGTGAGGGCTCGGCAACAGTCTGCTGCTCCTGCGGCTGTGCAGGGGTTGAGACGCCGATCTCAGTTGGGTGAGGACTCTGGTGGGGCTCTGACCGAGGGCTTTGCAGTGGCTTGGTCATGTGAGTGCTTGGAGAGGAGCCCCCACTTCTTTGTTGTCTGCCACCAAGATCCCTCTCATGGGTCAGCCCCACCTCAGCGCTTGCAAGTGGATTGAGAGCACCTTGCTGCACATCAGGGGGGCCATGGGGACCCATATCTGCACTGGAAGTCCTACTCAGAAGGACTTCCATGAAGGTCTGGTTTCTATGTTAAACATAGAAACATAGAAAATAGGTGCAGGAGTAGACCATTCGGTCCTTCGAGCCTGCACCGCCATTCAATGCGTTCATGGCTGAACATGCTACCTCAGTACCCCATTCCTGCTTTCTCGCCATACCCCTTGATCCCCCTAGTTGTGAGTATTATATCTAACTCCCTTTTGAATATATTTAGCGAACTGGCCTCAACAACCTTCTGTGGTAGAGAATTCCACAGATTCACCACTCTCTGGGTGAAGAAGTTCCTCCTCATCTCAGTCTTAAATGGCTTCCCCTTTATCCTTAGACTGTGACCCCTGGTTTTAGTTTTCCCTAACATTGGAAACATTCTGCCCGCATCTAATTTGTCTAAACCAGTCAGGATTTTAAACGTCTCTATAAGATCCCCCCTCATTCTTCTGAACTCCAGAGGATACAAGTTCAGTTGATCAGTCTTTCTTGATATGTCAGTCTGGCCATCCCAGGAATCAATCTAGTGAACCTTCGTTGCACTCCCTCAATAGCAAGAATGTCCTTCCTCAAGTTAGGAGACCAAAACTGCACACAATACTCCAGGTGTGGCCTCACCAAGGCCCTGTACAACTGTAGCATCACCTCCCTACTCCTGTACTCAAATCCCCTTGCTATGAAGGCCATCATGCCATTTGCTTTCTTGACTGCCTGCTGCACTTGCCTTCCCACCTTCAGTGACTGATGTACCATGACGCCCAGGTCTCGTTGCACCTCCCCTTTCCCTAATCTGCCACCATTCAGGTAATATTCTGCCTCCCTATTTTTACCACCAAAGTGGATAACCTCACATTTATCCACATTGTACTTCATCTGCCATACATTTGCCCATTCACCCAACCTGTCCAAGTCACTCTGTAGCCTCCTAGCATCCTCCTCATTGTTCACACTGCCTCCCAATTTAGTGTCATCCGCAAATTTGGATATATTACAATTAATCCCTTCGTCCAAATCATTAATATATAATGTAAACAGCTGGGGCCCCAGCACCGAACCCTGCGGTACCCCGCTGGTCACTGCCTGCCATTCTGAAAAGTACCCATTTACTCCTACTCTTTGTTTCCTGTGTGCCAACCAGTTCTCAATCCACGTCAACACATTACCCCCAATCCCATGTGCTTTAACTTTGCACACCAATCTCTTGTGTGGGACCTTGTCGAAGGCCTTCTGAAAATCCAAATACACCACATCTACTGGTTCCCCCCCGTCCACCCTATTGGAAACATCCTCAAAAAATTCCAGAAGATTTGTCAAGCATGATTTCCCTATCACAAATCCATGCTGACTTGGACCTATCATGTCGCCACTTTCCAAATGGTCTGTTATGACATCTTTAATAATTGATTCCATCATTTTACCCACCACCGATGTCAGGCTGACCAGTCTATAATTCCCTGCTTTCTCCCTCCCTCCTTTTTTAAAAAGAGTTCAATATATGACCATCGCTCCTCAAGAGATGCCAGTCTATTCTGAACAATGACCATGTTTTCTACACACTGGTGACTTAACTCCTCCATAGCCATAGCCATCCTCTCCTCTACTGTAGCCATTCTTTCCACGGAGGTTGCCATCCTTTCCGTGGTGATGCGTTCATGCGCCAATGACTCCACAAAGGCTCTGCTCATGTTCGCTATGGACTCCTCCATTCGCTCCACTCTCGCAGCGACCCTGGAGACAAAACCTGCCAGAGACTCCTGCATCTGTTCCTGAAGTTCCAGCACCGCTGATCTTATGGATGGACCCAGAGGCAGAGGGTCGACATACAGCTGAGCCGAGCTAGGAGAGTCCTGCGCCCTCTGACTAGGACTCTCCACTGCTGTCCCTGTCTCCACTATCTGCTGAGGCTCACTTGTGAGCTGTGATACACCAGGTGACAACACTACTCCATCTCGCAATGTTCCCTCCGAGGTGTGAGTGTCTGCGCTGGTGCTGGGTGCGCTGAATTCTGCTGACATGGTGCCCTCAGAGGTTGCAGCTTCCTCTGAGGAGCGGGGAGGCTCATGCTCTTCCTCCTGGACGGTGGGGACGGCTGCTCGCGATGGTCCTGCGGGGGAGTAAAGGAAAGAGTCAGAGATGTGAGTCCAAGGTTACATGCACATTGCATATTGCAGATGATCATAAGTTAGTCTGCTGGAGCATCAGAATCATTATCAGTGACTCATGCAATGTCAATGAGAGAGATGATAAACTATTCTGTCACCAGTTTGCTCTGATGCACCCGTCTGTCCGTCCCCCACTTGCGCATCCTCCTCCACTCCCATGATCTCCAGGACCGCCTCCTCCCAGGTGGTGAGCTGGGTTACTGAGGGTGACCCTCCTCCTGTCCTTGCTCTTTCCCTCTTATTGTGAGCTCTCTTTTCCTGCAATGAGGGAGACAAGTGGAGTTTGAGGGAGAATGAAGGAGTGAGTGTAGAGAATCTATATCATTGATGGTTAGAATGAGACAAATTCGGAGTGAGGTGGCAAGACCATGGGCCCTCCCTGTGTGTTGTAAGTTGTTTTCATTGCATCACAGCGATAGGGAGTGTGAGGGCTGCATAGTCGAATAGTTAGGTGAATGTGACCATACAGAGAGAGGGAATGGGTAAGGGTGCAGGGATGTCAGTGTCAAGTGGGATGAGGAGGAAGAGGTTTTCAAAGCTGAGTGCTGGTGAGGAGAGGCAATGGGGATCAGAATGAGGGTGATGGGAAATTCATACTCACTTTTCCAGTGCGCAGCAGGTCATGAAACCTCTTCCTGCACTGAAGCCAGCTTCTGCGGGTTATGGACAACGAGTTGACCTCCTCTGCCACCTGGATCCACACAGCCATGGTTTGATGGGAAGGCTTCTTCCTCCCTGAAGAAGGGAAGAGCACCTCCTTATTAGCTCTGGCTCCCTCAATTAAAGCTTGCAGGGCGACGTCATCAAATCGAGGTGCAGACCTAGGTCTCTGGCTGGCCATTCTTCCTGCAGGTGCCTCTAACATGCAAAGGCAGAAGCTTGGCAGTCTGCAGAGGAAGCAAGGCTTGTTGCAGACCTTAAATGCTGCAGCAATGATGACGTCATCGGAAGCAACTTTCAGACTGGAAAAACTCACTGGCCATGGGTTCCCACACGTTGGAACTCAATTGGCCAATTATGTTAAAATAGCATCAATCTCCCACATCGATTTACATTCGGGTGGCTAACACGAAATGCGGATTACACGACCCCAGCCCGCCCCTGAATGAAAATCCAACCCAGGGCCTCTATGTACATCATTGGGACCTTGATTTGCATAATAAAAGAATCTGCTGCCTGAAATAGATACTCAGCCGTGGGCCCCTTTCAGGATGGCATTGGCTGGATGGGGAGCGGGAAGGGGGACGTGAAGTTTGTAATTGTGATCTTTGGGATGTTACCGCCCCATTTCCACCTGACGGGGCCCAGTGAAAATCTTCCCCTACAAGTCCAAAAACTTACCAACAGTGCACTTATTGCTTTAAGGCTGGGACGCAAACAGCAGGAACCATCTGATGGGGGGTGGGGGGTGGGGACAGGGGGGCAAGAGATGCACGTGCCTTACTGCCCAAATGGGGCTGCGGACTGGCTGATGGAGGAGCTGAAATAAAAACAGAAAATGCTGGAAATACTCAGCAGGTCAGGCAGCATCTGTGGAGAGAGAAACAGAGTCAACGTTTCAGGTCGATGACCCTTTGTCAGAACTGGAAAAAGTTGGAGATGGAGCAGGTTTTTAAGCAAGTGCAGGGGCAGGGAGAGGGGGGAGGGGAGGAAAGAACAAAAGGGAAGGTCTGTGATAGGATGGAAGGCAGGAGAGATTAAGAGACAAAAGGGATGATGGTGCAAGGCAAAAGGAGATGGTAATGGGACAAGTTAAGAAACAAAAGATGGCTCTAGATGAAATGTAAATGGCACTGGCAGAATGATCGACAGCTGCCATGTGAGAGAGAGAAAAAAACATGGATTTACAGGTCTCTCCAGGCCGAGATTCAAGACTGCAATGAGCAGGGTGTGGCTGGAGAGCAAGATCGAGCCTCCCCTTTAAGAACTGGCCGGCGCCATTGTGTCTGTGTTCCATTGCTGACTGACATCACATGAGCTTCGCCCGCTCTCTGAGGTAGCGCCTCGCTCCTCGGCATTAGCACCGAAAAAGAGGTGTGTAGTGCCTGATTAAGCGCTCAAATCACCTCCAGGGGCGATGGAGGCCAACTTTGCAGTCGGAGGCGATAATTAGCGCCGGGCGTTAAACTTTGCAGCACGGCCGATAGTTGCGCCCCAAACGGGGTGATACCGAATTCCTCCCCCATGATTTCTTAATAAAATGGAGGAGAGAAATGCAACATAAACTATAATATTTACATTGTTTTACATTAGTGTCATTTTTGTAAAGTAAGAAGAAAAAAATGGATAGGTTGATTTAAAAAAAGTTTTGCTTTGACATTAGACGTGCTTGTGCCAGGGACAGACAGTCAGTTTACAGAGTTTAGTGGGAAGGAGGTGGACTTGTATATGAAAGGGGTTCTTTGAATAGAGAACAGGAGAAGATTAAAACTGAAAATAATGCAGAAACATGAACAAAGCAAACAACTCAGTCAGTTACAAGAAGTATCAGCAAGAGAACGGTACACTGATATGTTCACCGTCCTCGGCCTCTTACACTGTTCCACGGAAGCTCAGCGTAAGCTCGAGGAACAGCACCTCATCTTTCGTTTAGGCACTTTACAGCCTTCCGGACTCAATATCGAGTTCAACAATTTCAGACCATAACCTCGGGCCCCACCACATATATATACATTTTATCCACCCTTTTGGTTCGTGCCTTTTTCCTTTTTTTTCTCTCTCTCCCACTACGGCAGCTGTCTCTCATTCTGCCAGCATTTCACACTTCACCTTTTGTTTCTTAAACCTGTCCCATTACCATCTTGTCTTGCATTGAGCATCTCTTAATGTCTCTACTTACCATAGTTAGCCCCCCCCCCTCCCCCCAGCCTCCCCCTTGCATTTTTATCTGTTTCATTTCCTGCTCTTTTCTCAGTTCTGACGAAGGGTTTCGACCTGAAACGTTAACTCTGTTTCTCTCTCCACGGATGCTGCCTGGCCTGCTGAGTTTTTCCAGCGTTTTCTGTTGTTGTTTCAATTTTCCAGCATCCGCAGTATTTTGCTATCGTATTAATGTTCCACCGTGGGTTCGGGCCATGATTCCCTGCATGGTGACTATTTAGGCCACGATTTCCCCTACCTCGGCGGGTTCAGTGCGGCCGGAGTCGGTGGCGGGTCCCGAACTCGCTGTCAAAATAAATAAAATTTTCCCCCACCCGACCCACCACCAAACGCACCCGCTGACCCCCCCGAAAAATACCCCCCTTAATCTCATTTGGACTCACGAATTCCCAGGGCTCTACTGAAGCCATCCTCTGCGGTGAAATGGGTTAAAAGATTTAAAGGGCGCTTTGTTCAGGAGAGAAGGAGAAGGGGGGGGGCGAAGGAAACTTGGGGGATAAGTTAACCTTGGCTGCTTTCGCTCAATTGTTAACCAGTTGCCTGGGAACAGGTCCCTTTGGGCTGGAAAATGAGAAGTAGTGAATGTTGTAGGGGTGGGTGGAAAGGGGAGAAACTTAAGCCTATAAAAAGTTCCCTCAGTGGGTCAGTGCATAAATGTGACATATGATGTGATTCTGGCTAGTCAAACTCGGAAGGACTAGTTCCGTGCTGACCAATCTGAAGAGGCCTCTGAACCCCGGGCAAGACAAAAAATGGCAAGGGATGCTATCTTTGATAGCTGTTGGGAGTGTGCATTCGGGGGCTTCAGATCAGGACAGGATAAGGCTCAGGCGTGCTGTCCCATTGTCGAATTGTCCATTGACACTCACTGCTCAGGTGCAGCATGAAGATTGTCACTCGGTGAGATGGAGTGATGCCATTGCCCATGTATCCCAGTATGAGTTAATACCTTCAGGAGCAGAGGAGCAGGAGGAAGTCATCGGGGAAAAAGTAATTTGCATTAAATTAATTAAATTAATTAAATTACAAGCCGGGAAACATATTGGATATTACTTACTATTGAGAACAAAATCATTTCAAATTTAGTTTAAACAGGAATGCAACATAGGAAAAATAAAAAGATTTTCTGCTGATATTAATGGTTGATATTTTTAATCTTTACCAAATGTGATAGCACGGTTATTTCACTTAAAGAGAATAGTTGCCTCCCATTCATATTCAATAAAATCAGATCCATTAACTGGACAAATGTGGTATGCAAAGCTTCAGTCATTATAAACAATTATTCCTGCTTGTACTGTGGTTTCCGACTTGGAGCAGCATTCAGACATAATGTATTGCTTGTACCTTAATGTCAGCGCTGGTAATCTGGTGATTAATTATCTGGCTGCACTGTAGTGCTTAAAATAATCTAAATGCATGGTTAAATTAGTTAATCGAAAAAAATGTCGGTAATGTGAATACGGTTCCACCAGAACATTGCTGTCATCGCTGTAATTGACAGCATAAGTGGGTCAGCGGAGTGGCTGGCCTCTGTTAATTTATTTTCACAGACACGCTGTACATATTCATGAGGTCCTACTGTTCGTCTGTCACCTTAAATAATCTTACCTTGTATTCCAAGCTTGTTGTGAATAAAGCTACGATTTGAAAAGAGTCCCAGTTTGGGATGAGTTCATTTGTAATACTGATTCCCAGTTCCAATCTAAGTGTACCACTTACCAAATGTGCTTCGCAATTTGTCTTTAATAAAAATCTCTTTGCTATTCTGCTTCACAGCACACTGCGCACTGTATAAAAGTCAGGCATTTTGACATTTATTTGATTCATCATAATTTGTATTTGATTTATAGACTGTTACCACCCTAGACTGACTATTTTAAGTTGCTCATTCTTATTAAGAAAATGAAATGCTTAATGTGCTGAGATGAATCAATATGCACCATGAATTAAACAATATACAATACAACAAGCATTCATTTCAACAGTAAAGCAATGACTGCATCTAGAGAGAAAGAAAGAAGAAAGGAATACTTGCATTTATATAGCGCCTTTCACGGCCACCGGACGTCTCGAAGCTCTTTACAGCCAATGAAGTACTATTTGGAGTGGAGTCACTGTTGGAATGTGGGAAACGTAGCGGCCAATTTGTGCACAGCAAGCTCCCACAAACAGCAACATGAAAATGACCAGATAATCTGTTTTTGTTATTTTGATTGAGGGATAAATGTTTGCCAGGACACCAGGGATAACTCCCCTGCTCTTCTTCAAAATAGTGGCCATGGGGATCTTTTACGTCCACCTGAGAGCAGACGGGGCCTCGGTTTAACGTCTCATCCGAAAGACGGCACCTCCGACAGTGCAGCGCTCCCTCAGCACTGGAGTGTCAGCCTAGCTTTATGTGCTCAGGTCCTGTGGAGTGGGACATGAACCCACAACCTTCTAACATCAGAGGCAAGTGTGCTACCCACTGAGCCACAGCTGAACACTAAACATCTACTGGCATGCAAGTGCAAAATGCAACACTTTCCAATGTTGTTTTCATCAATTGGGAAGCGATATTAATATTTGATGTGTCATATTTGATTTCCACATTAAGTGCATAATCTCCATTAACAATGCAATAATTGAAATAATTACAGAAAATGATTAAGTGATTCTATAATTGAATGACGAGCGACTAAGGTGAAAGTAATTATGAGACAGACAATTGCTGCAGTACAGCTGTCACTTGTGACCTGACTTATTTTGCAAAACAACTTCAACAAGATGGGTAAAGAATGAGGAAAAGGAAACATTTCTTTAAATAATGCAAGCCTGCCGTCAGCAACATTTCAAAATTCATCTTGGATTAAAGAGAAGTGGTGTCTGAATAGACAGTGAAATGTTTGGCAGCTAACAGTCTCCCACGGAGGCCCAGATTTTCAGATCAGCGCACATCTCCAGAGGGCAGGACTTCCACCTATTGCGGAGATGACACCCTGACCCCCCCCCCACCAGCTGTATTTCCGGCTCCCAGGATAATTTGCACCTGGGGAGTTGGACCAGACTGGGGGTGCTGCCACAGCAGGATGAAGACGCAACTGCTGAGCTGCATATAGGAATCTTGTTCGGTCCAAATTTTGTCCCCTAGTAATGAGACCAATGGAAGGCCACATTTTGAGAGCACGGGCACAAGTCCCTTACCCAATAAACACCCAAAGCCCCTTCCGCCAACCTTAGAACAATGGACGCTGGAGCTTAACACGCTGTCTCATGTCCAGCGTTCAATCAGAGCAAATAGTGGGAAACTCTCTCATTAGCATATACCCTCTCACATCAGGTCAGGGGCGGGTTATGCCACTGTCCTGCTGCTTGAAATGTGGTGGGAGGTGTAGACACTGTAGACTTTGCCCATAAGCAATTTTATGGCCAGATTCTTCACAAAACCAGCTAGAAAACCCATGCTAGGGAGTACAGCACATAGGAAGTTTTGATTCTGCTGTTTTCAACTTGAAGGAAATTGTATAACTCACCAGTGATTAAGTTGTGAGTATGTCACAAATGGAATAACTTAATAACCTCTATTATAATTGTCTGCATGTTCCAATGTCATGGTTCTGTTACAATAAATTTACTTTTCCATTAAAAAAAAGTTCCTTTTAAATTTTCTGTCCTGAAGACACTTTTCCTGGGGTTGCTATCCTTGAAGCTACCATCCTTATGGCACGTTGAACAAACCTGATCGGTGTGGTTCAGTTCCACAGTGGTAGCACATTTACCAACTAGGACTGATGAAAGATCATTGACCTGAAACAGTAACCCTACCATCGTCTCTCCACAGATGCTGCCTGACCTGCTGTGTGTTTCCTGCGTTTTCGGTTTTTATTTCTAATTTCCAGGATCTGATTTTTGCTTCATTGTTTAATTCACTGCCACTCCTCTTTCAGGAACACCCACCTTGAAGAAGTTCTGCTCTTCCCTTTGACGTGATTTTCATTTGCCTTCGTTGATATCGGTTTCCCTTCTTGTGTTTGATTGTGTGTTCACTAAAATTGGCTTTCACAGCCACATCTCTTTTCTCAGCAACTGTGGTTGGCCCCGACTCATTCCACAAGGATTCCAGCATAAATTCCACCCTTCCTGTTTCATATCCACCCTTGATCATTGATATATCTGTGATATTCAGCGTAACTCTAACCAATGTTCTCACCACTTCATGAGATCCACCCACTCCACCGTCCATCATCCCATGTATGCCTTTGGCTATTCTCTTCAGCAGCACCGACTCACTTTACTTCAGAGCCGTCCTGGTCCCCAGTTCCATTTCATCCTTCTCCTCGTCCGGCGCATTATTACAAAAGTTTTTTCTTCCTTTCAGGTGGCAAGCTGCAATGACTCTTCGGGGGGAATTTTTCGGGGGGTCAGTGGATGCGTTCGGTGGCAGGTTGGGTTGGAACATTTTTTTTGACAGCGGGTCAGGAACCCGCTGTCAAGCCGCCGCCACACGACTTTCCCAGATGTCGGGTCTGTCAGGGCTGAACAGACCCGACACGCAGCGGCGGGGGAGGCCATTCAGGTCATTATGATTTTGTTAACAGCCCATTAAAAAGTATTTTGAGCTCACCTTTACATTTTACGAGGTCGCCCACGGGGTCCACGCTGCTCGGGGATCACATCAGGTAAGGAGGTTGGGAGTTGTATCACCATGGAATCATCTCATTACTTGACAGCTGCAAATGTGCTATAAAAGCTCCCATCTCACAGCTGTTCACTTTCCAAGCTCAGAAGCTGTTGCTTACTGCATTTGGAAGACAGATTGAGCTTTATGCAGGTTGCAAGTGTTTGGAACAAACTCTCTATCCAATGTCACCTCATTGTAACAACCTCTCTCATCATTGACAGATCGCTTCTGTCATCTCAAGTTCACCTGCCATCTATTACATCAGCATCAGTGCCCTTGAAACTATCTCACCTTGGTCCTCGGAATCCCACCACGATCAGCCCCAACACCAGCAGCACCAGGCACACCAGCAGCACCAACAACAACACCAACCTTCTCTGCAATCAACTGATGCTGCATAGGACACAGGGCATCAGCACCCAGCCACATTGCTGCCCAGGAGGCCAGGGATGGCCTCATCATGGCTAGATTTACTTCACTTGATGCTGTACACCCTGGCTGCCACATTATGTGCCAGGTTGGCACCATTCCACACCAACACCATAAAGCATCACGATAATGCCCAAGCCATTCCTTTCACACTCATCACCATTGCGGGGGGTACCATTATGTCTCACCATTCACTGCCACTCACTAAGCCACTTCCAAAGGTGCACACAAATCTATCCAAGAACGCAAAGTGTTGAAAATAAAGATTTCAATGTTTGACACCACATTAACAGAAACTTCACATGAACATTGGCTAAAACAACCAAGTGTCTACCCTTGTGTGTTGTTAGTTGGTATGATTGGACTTGGATGAGGGTGAGTGTGAGGAGTGGCTAGTGAGATGGGAAAGTGATAATGTAGATAGAGAGGGATGGGTGGAGGTGCAAGGTAAGTTGGTGTGAGTAAGGATGTGCAGGAGTAGGGTAGGGAAGGCACAGTGATGGGGATGTGATGAGTGGCACAGGAGGATGAGGTTGAGTGTGGCTTTGCAGTAACGTTTCATGAGCTACTGAGATCATTGAAAGGTTTGTGCCATTGCAGCCTGGTCCTCCTGATGACATCCCTGCTTGTGCCCTCTTGTGCAATGTGCAACCAGGCTGCGTTGGTCTCCTGGGGAGGTCTCTTCCACCTATTGGAAGGGAAGAGGACCTCCCTGCGTGCTGTGACTCCCTCTATAAGCATATGGAGGGCGTCATGGGAGAGCCTGGGTGCAGCCGTGCACCTCTGTGCAGTGTTTGTCAGTGTTTGCAGCACCTCAATGCTGTAAAACACTGACAACACAATTGTCAAAATCAATTTAGCCATGGCCCCTTTAAGGAAACCGGCTGATGACGCGTCATCAAATGACGTCATCAGACCCGCTTCCTTTAATTCGCCAGCAAATGCGCTGGGCAGGCTTAACAAGCCCAATCAACGTAAAATCATTCTGCAGAGCAGGCTGGAGCCAGCAGCGAGGTCGGGACCCGCCACCGACGTCGCCCACCACGGACCTGCCGAGGTAGGGGAAATCGCGGCGTTAGATGCCAACGCCCCTCCTGATCCCTTTTCGCCTTCATATTTCTTCTGACTCCATCCCTCCTTCTAACTCACCCCTGGTCATATTTTCACCACCCCCACTGACCTTCCCCTTGTAGTTCTGGCGAAAAGTCATTGACCTGAAATGTTAACTCTAGCTTCTCTCTCTCTCTCTCTCTCCACGGAAGCTGCCGGACTTGCTGAGTGTTTCCAGCTTTTCCTGCTTTTCTTTCAGATTTCCAGCGTCTGCAGTATTTTGCTTTTAGAGACTGATCCTGCTAACAGTTCAATAGTTAAATGTGGGGACATGGTTTGGCATTCAGCCATGTAGGACAGGGAAATGGTGGGTTTGACTGAGGTCTTTGCTGCACTATCTGATCTTGGCCGGTACAGTATTGGAGCATTAGGATTGAACCAAATCTCCCTGGACTACGGTGCATGTGTGCAGATATTGCTTTGCACTCACCTGCTATAGCCTCCGCAGTCAAGCAGTCCACCCATGCTCACTGTCCAGCATCACATAGGAAGGGTGGTCACCTTGAGTGAGATACCAAATGGCCACTGCCACCCGTGCAATTGTACTTCAACGTACGTCACCACCTCCAGGATAGGAGTGATCAGGTGAAAAATAAGAGGGACAATAGGAGGGGAAAATAAAAGTAATTGTGTAAAGTTGCATAAACATTTCACCCCTCTGGTTCATCTTTCTGAAAACCACTCATCACAGGCAGTCCCTGCCCCTCCCTCCCACGCACACACTCACATGCGGTTTCCGTTATGGCTGTTTCTCAGGCATATGTTGAAAATGACATTAGCATTTTGATATGGCTGCATTGCCATGTGCAGTAACCAGACGTATGATGATGCCTTTTGAATAAAGTATTGGAGCAAGGGAGGTGACTCACTCAGCTGATAAATGCACAATTATGTTTTTGCCTTTTTTTCAGAAGAACATAAGAACATAAGAAATAGGAGCAGGAGTAGGCCATTCGGCCCCTCGAGCCTGCTCCGCCATTCAATGAGATCATGGCTGATCTTCTGCCTCAACTCCATTCACCGGCCCTATCGCCATATCCCTTGATGCCCTTACTAGTCAGAAATCTATCGACTTCTGTTTTGAATATACCCAATGACTGAGCCTCCACAGCCCTCTGGGGTAGAGAATTCCAAAGATTCACCACCCTCTGTGTGAAGAAATTTCTTCTCATCTCAGTCCTGAATGGCCTACCCTTTATCTTGAGGCTGTGGCCCCTGGTTCTAGACTCCCCAGCCAAGGGAAACATTCTCCCAGCATCCACCCTATCAAGCCCTGTAATAATTTTGCATGCTTCAATGAGATCCCCTCATTCTTCTGAATTCAAGAGAATACAGGCCAAGTTTACTCAATTTCTTCTCATACGACAGTCCTGCCATCCCAGGAATCAATCTTGTGAACCTTCGTTGCATTCCCTCTGTGGCAAGTATATCCTTCCTTAGGTAAGGAGACCAAAATTGTACACAGTACTCCAGGTGTGGTCTCACCAGGGCCCTATATAATTGGAGTAAGACTTCTTTACTCCTGTACTCAAATCCTCTTGTAATGAAGGCCAGCATACCATTTGCCTTCCTAATGGCTTGCTGCACCTGCACATTCACTTTCAGTGACTCATGCACAAGGACACCCAGGTCCCTTCAAATGAATCAGTGGCCTCGCCCATTTTGTTGATGACAAGCTCCATGGAACAGAAATCCCCCCATCACCCAGTCTCGGACCCTTCACTAATCAGTGAACGTGTGAAGATTTGGTGGAAAGGATTCTGTGAGGAGTGCAGTGACTGGAAGTACAATAAACTAGAGGTCACTAAATTGACCTGCAGTAATGTCACACCTCGTATCCTTTTCTGAGGAGAGTTTTCTATATTGTTACGATTGTTTTGGGGAATATATCTAATTTACAGTTCTTTGCATCGAACCTTATGCTACTGTGCCCTGCGTTTGCAAACTGATTAGTTAAATTAATTAGTAAATTCACAAAGACTAAAAAAGATGTCACTTGAACGGACTGATGCTCCACACCTAAATACCCGCCAGTCAATCTCTCCCTCTTCCCTCTCATAATAACCCTTTCAAGTTTCCACTTCTGCTTCACATTCATCTCGAACCTACCCAATGACACAACCGCTGAGGAAACAATTCTCAGGACACCAGGATGGAACCATTTGGGCATAATTGGAAAATGCATGCAGCAAAGAAAAGAACTTCGGCACAGTTCCTGTTGAGCTCCTGAATGTATTTCACCAGCCAAACTTGGGCATAACAAACATTCATTTATATTTTAAAATAACAATAAAAGGGATCTTGTGATAATTAGGATCAGACATTCTAGCTCCGGGCTTCATTATTTGATCAGTCTGCAGTTACTTCAAGCGGAAGACTTGTCCTCACCTCCCAGCTGCCTGTAGTGAACCCTTCCTCTCATTAGCACATTATCGCCAGCTCTAACTGTCAGTCTCTGAATCACTCGGCTCTGACGTGAGCAGTACGCAGACTCCCTTCTCTCGTTAGGGCTGGCCAGAAATAACCGCCATTATACATACTATCCAATCACTTCACTCTCCAAGGAACCTTGACATTCTCGCCCCCGATTGGTTAGGCAAGCTGCCGAAAACTGTCAGGATATTGGCATGGGTCCAAATTAGCTGGGTGATCTGTTAACAACATAACAAAAATGAGAAGTCGCACAACACCAGGTTATAGTCCAACAGTTTTATTTGAAATCACAAGCTTTCGGAGCTATCGATCGCCCCTTCCTCAGGTGAAGTAAAGAGATACAGAATCGCCAAAGCATATATATTTGGCGATTCTGTATCTCTTTACTTCACCTGAGGAAGGGGCGATCGATAGCTCCGAAAGCTTGTGATTTCAAATAAAACTGTTGGACTATAACCTGGTGTTGTGCGACTTCTCATTTTTGTCCACCCCAGTCCAACACCGGCATCTCCGCATCATGACAACAACATAACAGTTAGGGAGGGGAGAGAGTGAAGCTTCATCACATCCTTTTGGCTCTTTCAAAAGTGTTGGTCGGGAAAGTCCCGAACAGTGACTTCTCTGGTAGTTCATCCCCTCTTCCCCCCCACCATAACTCTGTCCAGTTTCCCCCTTCCTGTCACCGTGGCCCTGTCTGCTCTCCATTTCCCTCCTCCCATTGTGACCTTGCCTGATATTCCCTGTCCTCTTCCCATCCTGACCCTCCTTGATCCGAGCTGCCGACTTCCCCATTTTGCCATTCTTAATCCCTGCTGCCCTTTTCCTCTCATGGCCGGGCCTGGCGTCCTCTCTGCTCCTCCCATCACGAGGAGAATGTAGCAGAATCTAGTTTGTTGTCATGTTCCCTGCTCAGGGTCCTCAGAACTTGCTGAAGACTAGTTGTGGAGTGCCATTTCTCAGTAAAATCTCTGGGACTATTCCAGTGTGTTTGGAGGAGTTGCCCCAGTAACCCACATCACTGGAGTGGCCCAGGTAGCAAAACAGAGACCCTAATAGCAGGTCTCCATGAGGTGAAAAGAGCACAATGGAATCAAGGACACGTCCTTATAGGTATTCTCTGTTATCTTAAGTTTACAATGTAAGTCACCAACATTTTAAATGCACAAAGTGGTCTTTTTCAGTCACTACTTGCAATCACCTGATTCTTGCAGGAATCAGCCATTCTATGAGTCACTGATAGTGCTATTAGTGAGCTAGCTCAAACAGGAGTTTCTCTTCCTCCCTCACACATACACAATGGCGTTTCACATAAAATGTTATTTAATCTTTCACGCACGCTATAAATAGCACGCGGGGATTTTTTTTGCTGTTGTTTTAAATGCCTGTCCCCATAGACTTTATTATTTTAATCGTGGGTTGGTTAGGGAGTGGCAATCAATTACATTAGATAAGAATTCTTGATAAAGTGACTGGTTTCCCATTTAAAACATAAAACAATTCCCAAATTAGCATACAAAATGCTTGTGGCCATTCCTCTTGAGTTGTTTTTTTCTCTCTCCCAGAAACCCATGCTTACGAGCCCAGGAGATGACTGCTTTCTCACCACTAGCAGCAATGCCTCAGTGCATAAATCACTAACCACGTGTAAAACAGGGTTTTGAAGACCCAGTGTTACCAGGAGCTTTCTGTGGGAATTCAAAAGAGAGTTGGATATGTACTTGAAAAGGAAAAATTTGCAGGGCTACGGAGAAAAAGCAGGGGAGTGGGACTAATTGGATAGACCTTCTACTAGCCAGCTCAGGCACGATGGGCCGAATGGCCTCCTCTGTGCTGTATCATTCTATGACTCTATGAAGAAGCTCAGACTGCTAAGCACTGCTGTCTACAGGATCCTTGCTGCTTTATCTATCGTAGAAGATATAATAGTGAAGATGGTGACAGCCACATGACTTCTCTGTGGTTTTTGTTCTTCCAATTCTTTCTTCCCTAACCCGTCCTCTTCTCAGTGCGGTGACTAATGGTGTAATAAAGTTCCACAGTTGCCAACAGCTGCCTGGTAGCTCACCCAAGAGGCCATCCTTCTCCTGTGAGCAGACTATTTCATAGAAGGCATTACAGCTCACCTGATCTTCTCACCTGAAAGCACACACCAAGTAACGGCCACTATTTACTGATCAGAAGCAGGAACTCTGCCTGGTTTCCCTTCTCTCTCTGCTGCGCCAGCTGAGGTTAGCTAACTTAGCACGGACCGGTGATTGAACCTGACTTCAAAGTTCTCATCCTCGTATTCAAATCCCTCCGTGGCCTTACCCCTCCCTATCTCTGTAACCTCCTGCAACCCTACAACCCTCCGAGATCTCTGCGCTCCTCCAATTCTGGCCTCTTGTGCATCTCCCACTCCTTTTGCCCCACCATTGGTGCCCGTGCCTTCAGCCATCTGGGCCCTAAGCTCTGGAATTCTCACTCTAAATCTTTCTGCCTCTCCACCTCTCTCTTCCTTAAAAGCTACGTCTTTGACCAAGCTTTTAGTCACCTGTCCTAATATCTCCTTCTTTTTGCTTGGTGTATATTTTTGTCTGATTACGATTTTGTGAAGTGCCTTGGGGCATGTTCCTACTTTAAAGACGCTATATAAAGGCAAGTTGTTGTTGTTGTATGGCACAGAACTGCACTAAACACCGAGTCGTTAAGGAAACTGATCCTCTGCGACTTTACAATGAGATTCTAAGATTTTAGATGTGAGCTCTTCATATTTGATGAGGATTTTGGTGGGATTGAAATTTGGAAATTTGTTGAGGGTTGAACAAACAAGACCACTGTCCATCATGTATTGGAAACCACGACAGGCTTGATTTGTGCACCATCATATTTACTGGAAGCAAACATCCAACTACATTCTGCTGTGCAACCAGGAAGGGACCTTGGAATCACGTTTTCCACTTCTGTAGATGCCACTTTGCGATTTTCCGCCCATCAGAATAAATGGGCAAAACAAAAAAAAACCACAGGCCAGAAGCTGTAAACCCTGACCCTTTGGCCCTCACCACTGCCGTCGTTTTTCAGATCACTAAGAAATTAATAGCCCACACACTGGACGTTTAACAGGACAGCGTGGCGCAAAATATGCAGTATATAAAAGTCGGTGAGAAAAGCTGTCAATTCATGGGGCTAATAGAGTTATGTGTCAATCAGCCCGAAGATTTGAACGCACAGTAATTTGGGATGTAAGGTTTTTTTTTTTCATTTTCTTACCTATTTTCTCTGCTAGATTTTGCCAGCCTTCCTCTGCTTTCCTGAGCGTTTTATTGGGATACAGCTCCGTAGCTGTTGGGATGCCCTCTGGGTAGCTCACACAAATGGCCGTCATTCTGACAGCGAATGTTCGGAAGCTACTCAACCTCGAAAGGGCGTCACAGTTGAGCCCAATCTGGTCCTCACATCTGCCCTCCGCACACCTGCCACAGCGCTGCTGAAAATGTGGCGGGATGGAACTTCCACTTGTCGCTTTTTGCAAGACCCTCCAAGACCCTCTCCCAAATCCCAAGGATGGGAACATTAACATTATCAAGGGTAGTGGTCCGTAGCTGTAGCAATGCAATACATTTGGCCCAACTAGCATAAGCATCAGCACCCTGCTCTTATAGAGGAAGTGCAGCAGGCCGATCGGACCAAAGATACAAAATAGGTTGCCTACCTCTGTGAGTGCACCCATGCCTGCAGGTCATAAATCAAATTTCTTTAATCGTTGCTCCCGCTTGTGACCCAAAAAGGCACCTAAAACTTCTCTCTGATAGAAAAAGAAAGAAAGACTTGCATTTATATAGCGCCTTTCATGACCTCAGGACGTCCCAAAGGGCTTTACAGCCAATGAAGTACTTTTGAAGTACAGTCGCTGTCGTAATGTAGGGAAACGGGGCAGACAATTTGTGCACAGCAAGGTCCCACAAACAGCAATGAAATAAATGACCAGATAATCTGTTTTTTTAGTGATTTTGGTTTAGGGATAAATATTGGCCAGGACACAGGGGAGAACTCCCCTGCTCTTCTTCGAAATAGTGCCCGTGGGATCTTTTACGTCCACCTGAGTGGGCAAACGGGACCTCGGTTTCACTTCTCATCTGAAAGACGGCACCTCCGACAGTGCAGCACTCCCTCAGTACAGCACTGAAGTGTGAGCCTAGATTACGGGTTCAAGTCTCCTGAGTGCGAAAGTAGGTACGGCTGGGCCTATCTGAAGCAAACCAAGTGCACACGTCCTCAAACTGTTGTTGGAAGATAGCACAGTGGGCAGAAGAAGTGCTCACCTCCTTTGATCGGAATGTTCTGTTGCTTGTGGACTTGGTGCCTGCCCCAAATTCTATGCTGACTCTGTCCCCGAGTTCGACCCCTAATAGGAGCTGAATTTCTGGGCAAAATATTGCAGAATCTATTCAAGTGGTGTCACCCCCCCATTAGTTCATGTAGCTGCATATCTGGTTATCAGGCTTGCCTCTAAGTGGTAGCCCTATCTGCATACAGCTCAAAGCAAATTTATCTTGCTCAGGTTGGGCGAGCCTTATCACCTTTTTTGAGTGGGCAATCCAGCAGATAGAATAACCAGTGGAACAGAAATAATCCATATCAGGGCAAGAGAGCTGACATTGTCCACAAGCAACATCCTGCCTGAGTCATGGCTCCTGCCATCTGATAACAAAATGACTATGCTGGGAGTCAAGGACTCCTCTCCCATTCAAACCAAAGCGCTTGTTCAACTAAAGGAAGAACTGTTGCAGTAAAGAGCCGAAAGGAGGGAAATTAGTGGAAAATTGGGTGGGGAGGCCAGTTTCAGTAAAACAAATTGCATCTTCTTTTATTGTACTGTAGAAACATGAGTTATTCTATAAGATGTGATTTATATACACAATAAAATGCTATGAAATACTCTCCCCCAGTGGCCCAGTGAATAAATGCACACTGAGTCATAAAGATCAGGGACCTCTCAGAATTTAACCCTGGTTTGTGCAGAGTTAGTTGATCTCAACTGGGCAAGCCGTAACAAGGGGGCGGGTGGGGAACCATGACTACAATTGGCTTCATAGAAACATAGAAGATAGGAGCAGGAGTAGGCCATTCGGCCCCTCGAGCCTGTTCCGCCATTCGATGAGATCATGGCTGATCATCCAAACTCAGTACCCTGTACCTGCCTTCTCCCCATATCCCTTGATACCTTTAGCTTTAAGAAATATATCTAACTCATCCTTGAATATATTTAATGACTTGGCCTCAACTACCTTCTGTGGTAGAGAATTCCACAGGTTCACCACTCTCTGGGTGAAGAAATTCTTCCTCATTTCTGTCCTAAATGGCTTACCCCTTATCCTTAGACTGTGACCCCTGGTTATGGACTCTCCGACCATCGGGAACATTCTTCCTGCATCTAGTTTGTCCAGACCTGTCAGAATTTTATATGTTTCGATGAGATCCCCTCTCATTCTTCTACACTCCAGCGAGTATAAGCCCAATCGACCCAATCTCTCCTCATATGTCATTCCTGCCATCCCAGGTATCAGCCTTGTGAATCTTCGCTGAACTCCTTCCATGGCAAGAACATCCTTCCTCAGATAAGGTGACCAAAACTGCACACAGTACTCAAGGTGTGGTCTCACCAAGGCCCTGAACAACTTCAGGGTCCACATGGTATGGAGGAGAAATCCAATCATTGTTCCCTTTCATGATTGCTATCCTGTCACCCCTTCTGGAAGTGTGTGTGTGTGCAGGCATTGGGTATGGTGAGAATTGGTTTCAGTGCGATGGCTCTGACAGTCAAATAGTTCATCAATGTTACTCGAGAGAGAGATAAAAGAGGCCCATGGAACTGTAGGGTAGCCTGAATCGCCGTCTCTCCAGCAGAGATAATTGGGAAAGAATACTGAAACGAAGGGGAAAATTATTACTATGAGCTGTGGTATACTGAAAAAATAAGTCAGAGACTGTTGGAATACACGCCATGAACTCAACTCAACGGTCAAACGACTTCTGCAATGCATAAGGTTTGCCAATCTAAACTACGTATTGTTTGTAAAAAAAACATGCAATAATTACAAAAATAATGAAATTCCTTAACATTCTTGTTGTTGCAGAGTCAGAAATTTCACTAATGGTTCAGTATTGGAATCGATTGTCAGAATGAACACGACTGAATAATAAGCCACAGATCCATTGCTGATCTGTGGGCTATCAACACCAACATAAAGCAACACAGACAATCAAGTATGACTTATGGCCCAGTGCAATCCATTTTCCGTAGCATTTATTTTAATAACCTTCATGAATTTCCAATTCATTTTTGCTTATTTCCATGAGAAGAAATGTGCTTAGGATAATTTAGGCAGGCGATGGTGTTCTCAGGATTTACTGCGGGTAAAATGGACATGCAATATAAGGAACGTAAGATGAGTATCTTTATGTGGTTGTTATATTGAATGAAAATCGATGAAAGCTTGTGGTTGTCTGGAAACATTTTGGGACAAAGTTCCTCTTAATACATGTGATGGTGCATTAAGGGGGAGTTTTTATCAAGTTTTTGGCCATTTGTTTCATATCCTTGTGGGAAATGTACAACTTTACTCAATGCACCTCTGGAAACGTGGGCACATTATGGTGCACTAAAATAAAATGCGTAACTGCCAACCGGGAAGTACCTACTTAACTAATTAAGCAGCCACTTAACCAATACAAGGAGCCCTCTATGGGCCAATCCAGCTGCGGAGTGTGCAATTTCCGTGAGAAATGGAAGGGAAGCACAGAAGGCAAAAGCCATTGATTTATGGATCAAAATCTGCAAAAATCACAGCGGAGAGCCGTGGCCAGGCGCTCTCTCAAGAACCAAGGGACAAGTCCCCAAAGCTCAGCGAGTGAAGCAGGCATGGGAGGTCAATGCAGGATCCAAAAGAAAAAAAGGAAAGAAAGAAGGGAAAAAAAGATAGAAAGATTTGCATTTATATGGCGCCTTTCACGACCATAGGATGTTCCAAAGGGCTTTACAACCAATTAAGTGGATTTTTTTGAAGTGTAGTCACTTGTTGTAATGCAGGTGACAAGAAGCTTTGGAAGGATGTCACAAAGAAGGTGTGAGATTCGATAATAAGCGTTAACGTGAGAAATGAGAATGATTGTGAATAAACCTAGCCTGAATTATATGGAGGCTGTCACACGGGCAGGTAACCACTGATGCCAATCATAGTAAATTACAGGTGTCAAATGAGCTTTCTCGAATGTCTCAGTATACGTAACCCAAACTGACCCAGTAACCTGCTGGAAACGCAACACTAAGGGAACTAATGAACATGAGAATAATCCAGCAGGATCAATAAAGAGAGAAACTAGAATGGTGCATCCGAAAAAGACTGAGGACTGATTCTATTTATTTACACGTACAGCTGACAATTACAATGCACTCAGCTAGTTCGAAGGTTTTCTGTGGGTAACGCACTTTACGTTCACATAAACTGTGCATCAGGCCACAAAACTGTGCTGCTGTCTAAAACGCACAGCACAAAATATTCACTCCTTTGATTAATATTTATTTTCCCCCCCTCGCAGAACAGGCTGCCTTTTAGCAGGAGACACAGGATGCAGGTGGGCGGAGGGACCCAGCCAGCCTCCCACCCGATTCAAAGCCTGCGATGGTACGGGTCACCAGCTGGGAGTCTGTGCACAGCGGTGGGTGACTCACAAGCTGGAGGGACGGAATCCACTCCTGGTTGTCATCATCATAATTATGTTGTGTCAGCTTCGCACAGTCAAATCAGAAGGTTGTGGGTTCAAGGCCCGCAGTAGACTTAAGCATATAGGCTAGGTTGACACTTGAGTTCAATACTGAGAGCTTGCTGCACGGTCGGATAAAGACACTGCCGCTGACTTTAGCGGCAGGGCAAAACAGGTGGTAACAATGGAAGGAAAACCGGACGGGCGTGTAACAGGCGGTGGATCCGCTCATGCCCCCCCCCGCTAAAGTTGAATTTTACCCCATTAAATTTAAAGCCTCGTCTGCTTGCTCAGGTGGGCATAAGAGATCCCGTGGCACTATTTGAAGAACAGGGGTGTTCTCCTGGTGTCCCGGTCAATATTCTTCCCTCGACCAACCAATGAATAAAAAAGAAGTTTAAAGCAAACCCACATGTCAAGGTGAATGGTCAGGCAAATTGCCACCAAGTCCAAAGTAAACCTCTCCGGAAGTCTCCACTTCCTGTACACATGGTGCAGTGGAAATACTATGGTGTAAGACATCACATATTACAAAGAGTATGCACAGTGGCACATCACATGAAGCACACACTGCACTGCCACTATTATTTTCATTAAAGACACTTTGCCTTAAACTTTGCACTCATTGTTCTTTTATTTATTCTTAGGATATGGGTGTCTCTAGTAAGGCCAGCATTTATTACTCATCCTTAGTAGCTCTGGTTTATTTTTGAAATTTATGGGCCCGAAAATTAGACCTAATACGCGAGAGTACGCACTGTGTACTCTCGCGTATTAGTTCCAGAATTGCCGGTTTCCTGCATGCACTGCGCATGCGCGGGAAACCGGCACTTCGTGTATGGCGAAGGGGGCGGTTCCTAAGTGAACCGCGTGCGTGCTACAGGCTGCGCGCACGCAGCGCACTTAGTTTTTTTTCAGGTTTGAACGCGCAGGTAAGTGGTGAAGATTTTACACATAAAGAAAGCAGGCGTAAGACCCCCTTTTAACAAGGTAAGTAGTTAATTAAGTGTTATTTAAATATTTTTTCAACAGGTTTATCTTGTTTAGAGACTTTAAAGAAAGGTATCTTTATTTTTATAACTTTTAAAAAGATTTTAAATTTTTTCAAAAATTTAATTTTTTGTTTAAAGTGGTTAATTTATTTAACTATAGTTATTTTATTAATGTGATGGCTTTTTTTTAAATTTAATTGAGGTTTAGCTGTTCTTTTGGGGGCTTGTAGTATTCATAGCTTTGACAGCCCTTGCTGTCAAAACTATGAATGAAAGATGGTGTGCTGCCATTGGCTCTAACTGAATCACGTGATCCCAGAGCTCGCACGAACTAATTGCGCCTCTGGGACACGCAAGCACTGCACACTGGCAACAGGGAGAGGCCCAGGAACTGAAGTTCGTGTAGGCCCGAAACAAAAAGGTAGGCGTGGAGTGCGATATCGCGGGGAATCCTTACCCCCGCGGGAACCATCGATGTTTAATTTCTGGGCCATGGTTTCTAGAAAACACAGTGCTAATGATGAAGGGCTGTTTATATATTTTTTTTAAATCAATGAAACATAAAGTAGCCTCAATGAAGAAACTACTCAATCAAAGCATGCTAAATTCATACCCCTTTAGTGGTTGCTGAACTTCTGCTATCTACTCATTATTATCCTCTGCCTCCTCTTCCTTTGCCTGTGCCATGCTTCGATGACGAAGTCCAACACCACCTTCAGTGTGCCAGTGCAGCCTTCGGTCGCCTGAGGAAGAGAGTGTTTGAAGACCAGGACCTCAAACCCAGCACTAAGCTCATGGTCAACAGAGCAGCAGTGATACCCGCCCTGCTGTATGCCTCAGAGACATGGACCATGTACAGCAGGCACCTCAAAGCACTGGAGAGGTACCACCAATGCTGCCTCCGCCAGATCCTGCAAATCCATTGGCAGGATAGGCGCACCAACGTCAGTGTCCTCGCTCAGGCCAACATTCCCAGCATCGAAGCTTTGACCACGCTCGATCAGCTCCGATGGACGGGTCACATTGTCCGCATGCCCGATACGAGACTCCCAAAACAAGCGCTCTACTCGGAGCTCCGGCACGGCAAGAGAGCCCCAGGTGGGCAGAGGAAACACTTCAAGGACACCCTCAAAGCCTCCTTGAAAAAGTGTAACATCCCCACCGACACCTGGGAATCCCTGGCCCAAGACCGCACAAAGTGGAGGAGAAGCATCCGGGAAGGCGCCGAACACCTCGAGTCTCTTCGCCGGGAGCAAGCGGAAGCCAAGCACAGGCAGCGCAAGGAGCGCATGTCAACCCAAGCACCCCACCCACCCGCCCCTTCAACCACCTGTGACAGAGACTGTAGGTCCCGCATTGGACTCATCAGTCACCTGCAAACTCATTTTTAATGTGGAAGCAAGTCATCCTTGGTTCCAAGGGACTGCCTAAGAAGAAGAGAAGCTTTGTGGATGCTCATCTTCCAGCAATATGTGAGTGCTTCTCTCGATGGGTGTACTGTGCAGCATACAGCTCACCACAACTGTTTTGCCAGCTGTCTCCTGGACATATTGTACAGCACCCCTAGTGCAATTCTGCCTCTCGAATGTGTGCCGTTGTGCATTTTTTTTGCTGGGGTGAGGTACAAGAGTTGCCCAATAGTGTCACAAGCCACATTCTCAGCAGATAACCTATATCTCTGAAGAGCCAAACATCCAACCTGTCTTCACACTGGAATAAGTGGGGAATTCATGATTGCCTTAACACGTGGCATCATGGACACTCCTTGGAAACCATACGTTCACTTGTGTAGTTGTCTGGCAGACGATTGCAGGCCATTTGGATCTTCAACCGGTAATATCATTTTCCATGGATGGGATAGTGCACAGAATGGTCAGAGATGGTGTCCGGTCAGTCTCTCCTGCTGTCACATGTCCACATTGATTGTAAGATATTCACCAGTACGTCAAACAGGGTATCTGCGACTTTGGTAATACACCAATGGGCCACAAACTGGCTGTTTGTTGTCAAGTTTCTATCTATTGCCTGGAAGGTGCCTGTGCGAGTGCGGCCATTGACTACTGCCAGTGCTGATGTTGCTTTTTGGTTACAAGTCTGCTTCGGGACGTAACACAAGTTGTCTGCTAATGCACTCACGCTGCTGTGCGTACTGAAACGGTTGAGTTGCTTTGCAGAGCGTCTCCTACTTTGCTTCACGCTCGGCCTCTGCAGGCTTTTCCATGACTTTAATGCTACCTCTGAGGTAGGCATAACTAATGTGAAGTAGGCTTGGAGGCAAGCTTATAGAAATTTGCATGTTTGCCTTCAGTTGCTAACACTGCATCTGTGCGTTAACATGCCTTAAATTGGTTTGGTGCCTCGAGGAGTTTCTGGAACATGGATAAAAATGTGCTAATATTCTGCTAATGCCAGCACTCCACAATTATTCTGTATTAATAACTACTTATCACATATGTTAGCTCTATCCTTTAGTTTCACTTCCTTCATCTTTAAGGTCCTAGCTGTTCTTCTGAGCAATGTCTCAGGCTAGTAGTTACTGTACAGCTCAAATGTGATAAGATTGGCTACTTTATGCCCATTGTAGTCATCCCTTGCTGTACAGGGGTTATGATCAATGTTCAGATCCCATCTTGTGATGTTTTTAATTGTCCCTTTGGGGTGACAAAGCCCAATTATCAAACAGACCAGCATGGAATTAGCCATCCTAGTGATTCAACTCTTAACAGATTTGATCAAACAGAGACCTTTAGTGAACTGACAGGCAGCCACAGCTGACGGTGCCTGTGCAGACAAAGAGGGTGCCAGAGTCCTTATTAACATATTATTCCATGCATTATATTCTTTTCATGATAGAGACCATTGCATACAGAATTTTTCGTTTACAGTAGAACAAAAGTTTCAGCGCTATTGGACTAAATCTATGACAGCCTGCAAACTCTCATACATATGTATGGTTATGGTTGCCTTTTAAAAAAAAATGATCTGTTCTTATTCTCTTTTGCCCCCATCAATCTCTGCACCATTCTCTGGCTCGGTTCGCAGGCAAGCAAGCAACCAGCTGTCAGGCCTCGGTAAATGCTGCGGGGATGTTAAATGCAGCAGTCTGAATGGGCGAATGCACTAAAGGTGTTCTATGAGCAAAGTGCCAATGAGCAGTTAGACACTTATGGAGGTGAAATTCCTTCTGTTGCTCATTTTACTGAGAAAAAGAAATCTCGTTTTTCTGCTCAAGCTGACTTTTTTTTTGGCTAATGTTATCAACGGAGGAATTTCACTCTTGAAGTGAGCACAACAGAAGAGAGGTGGCGATTTGAGCAGCTTCTGTAGCGCAAATATAGACTGAAAGCCATCAGGATTATCTGGTGGTGACCTTCTTACATTTGCACCGGCTGCCAGAATATGAGTGAGAATTGACTCACCTTCTGAGTTCACTCTCCCCAGCTGCGAAGAATGACTTCACTTCCATTTCGGCCCGCTTCCTAGTTGCCCAGCCGAGCTTGAACATTTGCTGCATGTGGAATGATGAGACGAGGACCTACATCGTACCGCTCAGTGATGTAGCGTGTTGGCCCATTATCTATTACAATATATCAACCAGACAGGGGCTTCTGTTCAATCAACACACATATTAAAAAAATCAACACAATGAATGCTGATTCCTCAACAGCCAAGAGGTACAGGTATGGAAGTTGGCCACGCAGACCAGAATGGTGCCACTTTTGATCCCCGGTCGGTGCCGAGATAGGGCAGTGCAATTGGCCTCAGAGTCCGTGGGCGAGGTAGGGGTGGGAGAACTCGGCCAGGATTCCTGCCTCTGATCATTATCCAACGATGCCCCATTGGAAATTGTACATCCTACACTGGTATATGTACGCAGTATATTACAAATACATTTTTTAAACTGGAGCAAGACACTATATAAGATAATTTTATTGAGGTCCCACAGTGCTGATGGATGGAATAGGGGGATGTTCAGCACTGAGTCCAGTTTCAGTCTGATTCAGGGGTCATATTTAGGGTGGTTCCAGGGCTAATCCAATGTGCAAAAGTAACACAGCATGGCATAAGATGTTCCCTTTTTTTTATTCGTTTATGGGATGTGGGTGTCACTGGCAAGGCCAGCATTTATTGCCCATCCCTAATTGCTCTTGAGAAGGTGGTGGTGAGCCGCCTTCTTGAACCGCTGCAGTCCGTGCGGTGAAGGTGCTCCCACAGTGCTGTTAGGGAGGGAGTTCCAGGATTTTGACCCAGCGACGATGAAGGATCGGCCGATATACTTCTAAGTCAGGATGGCGTGTGACTTGGAGGGGAACTTGGAGGTGTTGGTGTTCCCATGCGCCTGCTGCCCTTGTCCTTCTAGGTGGAAGAGGTCGTGGATTTGGGAGGTGCTGCCGAAGAAGCCTTGGTGAGTTGCTGCAGTGCATCTTGTAGATGGTACACACTGCAGCCACGGTGCGCCGGTGGTGGAGGGAGTGAATGTTTAAGGTGGTAATTTTAACCTAACTCGCTGGGTGGGAATACCACGTGATCGGGTGGAATGCTGGTTTTACACAACGCCCATGACTTCAATGGAGAGCAAAATCCAGTGCGGTGTAAAACCAGCGTTGCACCCGACCCCGTCAGTTTCCCAATGGAGGCGGTGGTGGGGGAGGGGGTAGGTTAAAATTTCCTCCTCTGTCTTTGTGGCACCTCAAGCTATTTTTTGTGAACTATATTCAATGGTAACTTTAACAACCAGCAAAAAGGGTTGACCAGATTACCCTCTATCTGTCCCGTCCTCAGCATAGTATTGTAACAAACGACAACTCACAGCCTGTTGAATTTTAAGAGCTATCGGTAAGTACGACCTTTGTCATCCAGCTGTGGGCTAGATTGAAGCGTGATTGACTTTTTGTCTTTCCTTTTGATCATTTCTAGCCAGGCGTCCACAGTGACAGGTAGAAATAGGGTAGACATCATGAAGGCTGACATTTCTGTCATCTAGTTTTGCATAATCTGTCATATGTCTGTTTCTTGACAGTATAAAATCTACTCTTTGCAGTTGTCACTCTTATTCAGATTGGCACATTTACACAGTCTCATCCTAAAAAATATTTAACCTACTGTACCTACCAGCAGTTTCAGCTGGTAAAACGTCTGAAACCCAATATTGCAATGACGATTTTTAAAAGGGCACTGTTTTGTGAAAGAAGTATTTGGTAAACTTTCTCTCATTTGTCTACATCATGGCAAGATTTTCACATAACATCATTGGTATAAAAATGATGCGTAGCTCTCGTGCCTCATCTCCCTTCCCAAACAAACAGAAGGTTGGGACACAATCTGTCAGGACAGCATTGTCCCTTAAGTTGTGTGTGAGAAACACAGCCCAAATCATTGCCATAATAATCTCTGCTTGATGAACTCTGGAGGTGCTTTTGAGTATCGATAAATATAACTGAGACAAATGTTTCTGTAAGTAACAGTTTTTCTTTCTTTTTCCCTCTTCCCCTTTCTCTGACATCGAGGGTGGGTAGGCGACTGGCTACCCGACCAGAAGTTTTGGTAATAATGCTTGGTGCTGCTTTCTCATTGGCCTGTTAGGAGTGCAAGAGTGATCCTGAGGGAATTTTCCCTTTCAAAGTAACGGGAACAATGAGGGAGATTTGTTCTAACTGAGGGCGCACTAGACTGAGATCAGGGCGTGATCTCATGGTCTACCTTTTCATAGAATAAACGTTGTGAGGTCCTGAGCCTGCAGTTATCCGATATGCGCTGGCTGTATCAGAGAGGAACCCCACTCCCGGCACGGGGATCCTTGCAAAATTTACCCTTATGCTTCAGATCAGGAAGGCCTCAGATTCGATCCTGGGTCTGTGCTGATTGACATAACTTCAGCAGCAAGAAGGGCATGATGATCAGGCACAGCACCCTCGGGTTGGGAGGCACCCTGATTATTGCTCAACAACTGTTCAACAATCGTCGCTGGTGGACATCAAAACGAGGATCTGGCTTGCGTATGATCCCCAGCCATCCCCCAACACTTGAGTAGCTTGCTGACATTCAGTCTAGGTTTACATGTGAGAAATGAATGGTGAGAAAGGGGAGAAAATTGATGGGGAAGGGAGGGAGGAAAAATAATTTTAAAAGACAGTTAATAGGAACTGGGCCTTACCACAGAATTTTTTTTTGTATTTTACGATTATTTTGTACTTCTGAAGCAAGAGCAAGTGAATAACCTTGTTAGTATAATCGCAGAGAAAGATTATTTTGAATTAGAAGCATGCAAGTGATAAGTTCCAATGCTACTCAGCTGAGCACTGGGGATTTTTCTCCCATACACACAATGTCACATTTAGATTTATGGATTTGTGCTTTTGTCGTCCCCATTCTGTTAAATCGCGTTTAAGAGTCGTCAGTGATGAGCAAAAGCAGCTTCTCCACGTAAAACACTGTGTTGCATGTTGCACATATCCTCCCATACTTTACAGCGAAGAAAAGGCAATCCCAGTGCCTTGAATAAATACTGCATGAACCTGCAGACCTGTCTGAAGACCCAGGGGAGTGAAGTAAATGAAATGCCCATCAGTTTGTCGTGGCAGAGCCTCCCCGTAATTGACAGCTCTGTGCTTCATTATAAACGGATCAGCCACCAACCAGCTCGACCAGTCAGAGAGCCGGTGCCACGTCTGCTGAGAAGGAGCATGCTGGGACAGCAAGGGCCTTTAGACGGACTCGAATCTGACTGAAAGGAACTATGGCGATTTACAGAACGAGAAGTCGCACAACACCAGGTTATAGTCCAACAGTTTTATTTGAAATCACAAGCTTTCGGAGCTGCTGCCCCTTCGTCAGGTGAAGTGAAGGAATACGAATCGGCAAAGCATATATAGACAGAGAACAATGCCTGTGTAGCGTACAATGTCAGACGATTACAGTTAATCTTTCTGACTGCCTTTTATCACACCTCAGCAGAGAAACAATCAGGTCAGTCAGGAAGGCATTATATCAAAGACATAGCAAGATACAACTAAGACAATGAGGTGGGGTCACAGGGGGTCTAATGTGTCAAATGCTGCAGTCTGTATGGAAAACCATAAACTTTAACATTTTTACTTTTTTTTTACTGGAAATCACATCTGTGAACAAGCCAACGACGACTCGAGTCTGGATGACTCTATGTCATGTAGCGTGACATGAACCCAAGATCCCGGTTGAGGCCGTCCTCATGGGTGCGGAACTTGGCTATCAGTTTCTGCTCGATGATTTTGCGTTGTCGTGTGTCTCGAAGGCCGCCTTGGAGAACGCTTACCCGCAGATCCGAGGCTGAATGTCCTTGACTGCTGAAGTGTTCCCCGACTGGGAGGTGACAATCCTGCCTGGCGATTGTTGCGCGGTGTCCATTCATACGTTGTCTCAGTGTCTGCATGGTCTCGCCGATGTACCATGCTCCGGTGCATCCTTTCCTGCAACGTATGAGGTAGACAACGTTGGCCGAGTCACATGAGTATGTAATGATTTAAAGAACAATTGAGGATCCTCATCTGGTTCAGCTGCCAAATGCACTGCTTGGCTTGGAATGAAACTGGTGAGATTTGCTGATCCCTTCTCTGTGCTGAACTAAATGATCTCAACTGGAGCAACAGTATGTGCAGAGCAATTGGCCAAAGCACATGAAAATCGTCCAGGAGCTCTTTGCAAAACTTGGCTGAATTCAAAACTGTTTTTTTGCTCGCAATATGCAAAATTCCCGAACAGTGAAGAAAGACGACATCAAATGGGTTTGATTGCTCATCTGGCTAAGGCAGCCAGTAGCTCAGCCACACTGTCCAGGAAAAGTCCCAGGTCTGGTCCCTAATCTGAGCTGAAGTAATTAATCTCAGCCAGTAAGGGCACTTCAATTGGCCACATGGGGGGGTTAGGCTGCGACAAGTGGCCAGGGTTCTCACTCCTGATCACTTTCCAGCAACCCTTGTGGCCATTGGGTGGGGGCAGGATCAGCCTCAGCCCCCAGTGCCCTTTCTGAGTGAATAGCCGCCTGATTATTGCTGTTGAGGGTTACAGGTGAATAATAGCCACTTGGGCAAGGTACTGCAAGACGACTGGGTGCCAAAGCAGCTGTACTGCCAACAGCAAGTCAATGTCAGGAGAGGAGATGAAGAGAGAAAGTTGCTGAGAAAACATAAACGTGAACAACATTCATCAATTTGCTATTACCCTTTTAGTGCAGGAATAGGAAGAACACTTCCTGAGGGCTGAATAAGAAGGGAATACAGTGGAACCTTGATTATCTGCATTTCAATTACCTGCCTTCCAGATTATCCATCAGAATTATCATAAGACAGCGTCCTTCATGTGACATTGCTTCACAGCCCACTAACATAAATATCTTCCTGTTTAACATAAACCATCCGTACAGCCCAAGAAATATTACATTCAATTTATTTAATTTATCTTTTGCTTGTGCCTGTGTCTGCAGTTTTATTATTCCTTATCTGTACGGCCAAAACTTGGCAACTCAATGGCTGCTTTTATATTGTTCCTTAGATGCTGGTTCCCAGCAGCCACTTCAAATAAACCTGATGGATTATTACAGGCTGCCAGCGAGTAAGACCTGCTTCTCATTGGATTTCTACCAGTCTTACTGGGGCTAAGGAGCTCACTGGGTGTCCACCAGTCTTACTGGGGCTAATGAGTTCACTGGGTGTCCACCAGTCTTACTGGGGCTAATGAGTTCACTGGATGTCCACCAGTCTTACTGGGGCTAAGGAGCTCACCACTGTGGTAGCAGCAGTGCATGTCGGTGATGTCATTATCTCCATAGTGATGTCATAATGCAACATTATGTCATCACTGACCCAGGTTAGCTGTGTGCACAGAATGTTGGCCATCCGCAATGCAGCAGGAACATTACAACACTCACTTAACGTGCTTGCCTGAGACCGGGACTGTAATGTAAAAAATAGCTTCTATTAACCACCAATTTCTAATATTCACCTGGAGGTCCCATCCATTATATTTCATCTTTCGGGTGAGACGATAAACCGAGGACCCCTCAGGTGGCTGTAAAAGATCCCATGGCACTATTCGAAGAAGAGTAGGGAAGTTCTCCTTGGTGTCCTGGCCCATATTTATCCCTCAACCAACATCAATAAAACAGATGAACTGGTCATTATCTCATTGCTGTCCGCAAATTGGTTGCCACGTTTCCCTACATTACAACAGTGATTACACTTCAAAAGTACTTCATTGTTATAAAGCGTTTTGGAGACATCCTGAGGTTGTGAAAGGTGCTAGATCAATGCAAGTCTTTCTTTCTATTTAAAGGAGATTTCATTGTGAATGCTTGCGGGTTCATAGATAGGAGGTGGAGCTAAATCAGCCTTCTCTCTTTTAAGAAAGCTAGCCCTGACCTGTTCTAATTAGCTCTGCTTTTTGATTCTGGGTGCAAGAGGTTAGGAAGGCAAATGGTATGTTGGCCTTCATTGCAAGAGGATTTGAGTACAGGTGCAAGGATGTCTTACTAGAGTTGTACAGGGCCTTGGTGAGACCACACCTGGAGTACTGTGTGCAGTTTTGGTCTCCTTACCTAAGAAAGGATATACTTGCCATAGAGGGAGTGCAGCGAAGGTTCACCAGACTGATTCCTGGGATGGCAGGACTGTCGTATGAGGAGAGATTGGGTCAACTAGGCCTGTATTCACTAGAGTTTAGAAGAATGAGAGGGGATCTCATTGAAACGTATAAAATTCTGACAGGGCTAGACAGACTGGATGCAGGGGGGATGTTTCCCCTTGCTGGGGGGGTCCAGAAAGAGGGGTCACAGTCTCAGGATACGGGGTAGGACATTTAGAACTGAGATGAGGAGAAATTTCTTCACCCAGAGGGTGGTGAACCTGTGGAATTCTCTACCACAGAAGGCTGTGGAGGCCAAGTCACTGAATATATTTAAGAAGGAGATAGATAGATTTCTAGACACAAAAGGCATCAAGGGGTATGGGGAGAGAGCGGGAACATGGTATTGAGATAGAGGATCAGCCATGATCATATTGAATGGCGGAGCAGGCTCGAAGTCCGAATGGCCGACTCCTGCTCCTATTTTTCTATGTTTCTATGTTTTGACGTATAAGAGTGTGATTTATGAGTGACTGAGGCATTTGTTTAAACCAATGTAAAGAGTGTAGAGTAAGATTTTGTATTATTTAAGGAATAGTTTTATGTTACTTCTGAAAATATTGAATCCCTAGTCTCAACACAAAGCTATATCTTTATTAATACATATCAGTGAAATGACTATAAATTCCTGGCGCTGCAGAACGTGTAGGCCTGGAAATGTCCGGGAGCTTGTAGCACTGAATATATTAAAGTGTTGATAACCTTGCCATTATTAAAGACAGCACTGTCAACATTGGGGAAATGTGAAGGGTGAAACTTATGATTTATGAGTGATACAGATTATGAGCACCTGTGAGTACCCTGAGCAGTGTTTACTGTTCAGAGCACCGCACATTAAAATAAATCATCTATGGAATATATTTAATGCATTTTTTAACAAAATGAGTGACTCGCTTCAAATGAGATAAACTTGACATTTCTATAGCAAACAGCATTTTCAGTCTAGGCAGAGGCAGCTTTATTAATAACCCTTGAAGTTGTGCCGTACAATATTAGTAACCAGTATTGGGATGGAGTGGTTTGAAACCCTTTTGTCCACTGTTTTGAGGAAGACATCTTTTTCAAATGGGTTACTGCCCTTTTTAAATTAGTGTTCAAAAATAATTCATACCAACATCTCAATTTATTTGTTACCAATATTGCACAGTTCAATATCTACCCCATGGCATGTGTGTGCTTGTGTGTGTGTGTGTGTATGTGTGTGCGCAAGTACATGTGTATGTGTGTATCTGTGTGTGTGTGTGCGCGCACGTACATGTGTGTGTGTGTATCTGTGTGTGTGTGTGTGTGTGTGTGTGTGCGCACGTACATGTGTGTGTGTGTATCTGTGTGTGTGTGAAACATAGAAACATAGAATCTAGGAGCAGGAGTAGGCCATTCGGCCCGTCGAGCCTGCTCCACCATTCAATACGATCATGGCTGATCATCCAAGTCCAGTACCCTGTCCCTGCTTTAATCCCCACAGTACACATATCCCACCCTACCCCCGGAACCCCACGTATTTAATTCCCCCTAACATATCCCATCCTATCCCCATAACCCCACATATTTAATCCCCCCCTAACACTAAGGGTCAATTTATCATAGCCAAATCAACCTAACCCGCACATTTTTGGACTGTGGGAGGAAACGGGAGCACCCGGAGGAAACCCACGCAGACACGGGGAGAATGTGCGCATGTACATGTGTGTGTGTATCTGTGTGTGTGTGTGCGCACGTACATGTTTGTGTGTGTATCTGTATGTGTGTGTATGGGGGGGGTGGGGGGAGGGAGTCATTGGCAATAGTGGCAGTGTCTGCTGGACATCCTGAGCACTACACTGTGAATTGTATGTTTTTTAAATAATGAATTATTTTATTAAAAGGGCACTGTCTTCATGAAAATGTATGACCCTGCCAGCATTTTGGAGCTTCGTATAAGAAAAAAAGACTTGCATTTATATAGCGCCTTTCACGACCACCGGACATCTCAAAGCGCTTTACAGCCAATGAAGTACTTTGGAGTGTAGTCACTGTTTTAATGTGGGAAACGCAGCAGCCAATTTGCGCACAGCAAGCTCCCACAAGCAGCAATGTGATAATAACCAGATAATCTGTTTTTGTTATGCTGATTGAGGGATAAATTTTGGCCAGGACACCGGGGATAACTCCCCTGCTCTTCTTCGCAATAGTGCCTTGGGATCTTTTACGTCGACCTGAGAGAGCAGACGGGGCCTCAGTTTAACGTCTCATCCAAAAGACGGCACCTCTGACAGTGCAGCACTCCCTCAGCACTGCACTGGAGTGTCAGCCTAGCTTTATGTGCTCAAGTCCCTGGAGTGGGACTTGAATCCACGACCTTCTAACTCAGTAGGCGAGTGTGCTACCCACTGAGCCACGGCTGACACAGGGGTCCTGGGGTCCTGGGGTCCATGCTGCTGATACAGCTACATGTTTAGTAATGCCTCATGAAAGGTGGAAGCTGGCAGTTCAGTTCCACCACGTATCATTTTCAGCACAGCGTCACGCAAAAGTATTGCGATGCAGTTTCTTGGTGAGATTTACATCATTTTCGTTGTAAACAGATGAAGACAGAGATCTACCAAACCCTTTCCCCCTGAATGATGGCTACCTGTCCTTGCAACATTTCAGCTTGATTCAGTTGATAGTACTCCTGCCTCTCAATCGGAGGTTTTGTGAGTACAAGCCCCACTTCAAAACTCGATTGGGGGGATTTTCCTTGTCCCAAGCCCCGGCAGACTGGGCGTAACAAATATCGAAGATCAGGCGGATCAAAGCGGGCGCTTGTAATGGAATCTGCCTGATTTTCCTCCATTTAAATTAATAGGGGAAAATCAGGCTGATTCTTTTACAGGTGGGAGCTCTGACTGGCCCGATTGTCTGATATTCACTGTGCCCAAGCACAGGCCCAGGAAAATCTCCCCATCACGTATAATACAGGTCGACACTCCAGTGCAGCGCAGTGCAGAGGGGGTGCTATATTGCTGGAGGTGTCATCTCCAAAATGAGATATTAAACCAAAACTATGCTTGCCTATTCTGGTGATTCAGGTGGGTGTTAAAGATCCCATGTCCCGATTTGAAGATGAGAAGGCAGTTCTCTCAGTACCCTGGCCAACATTCTTCCTTCCCACAACATTTCTAAAACTAGATTAACTGGCCATTTATCTCACTCCCGTGTGTCAGATCTTGCTGCGTGCAAAAAAATGGCAGCCATATTTTCCTATGCAAGAACAGTCATAATAATTCGCTGGGCGCGTTGCTGTTTTTAGGTGTTCTCGAAGAGCTGTATAAGGTGTTACATAAATGCAAGGGTTTTTTGACACGCTTTTATGTAAGAAACCCCCTTTCTGAAGCGTCTCCAGATCTGAGAACGAAGCAGATGATAAAGGCAGCGCCCAATGGACGAATTAGCCACGCAGACCAGAACGGCCCAGCTTTGGTTCCTGGTCTGTTCCCAATGAGCTGATCTCAGGCGAGGCAGCAGTTATGGTGCCACAGTTGGACCTCAGGGTCACGTGGCCAGAGAGAAGAAAAAAAAATCAGTCTTTATTATCCTGTGGCTCTTGCTGGCAAGTGTACTGGCGTGGGTGTGTCAGGCAAGAATAGGATCAAGTTAGCCCCACACAATTAATTAGCTTGCTCACTGTCAGTGACAAGTTATTATCTAAATGGAAAGAAACTGCAAAGTGCTACAGTACAAAGGGATCTGGGGGTCCTGGTGCATGAAACACAGAAGGTTAGTATGCAGGTACAGCAGGTGATCAGGAAGGCCAATGGAATCTTGGCTTTTATTGCAAGGGGGATGGAGTATAAGAGCAGGAAAGTCTTGCTTCAGCTATACAGGGTACTGGTGAGGCCACACCTGGAATACTGCGTACAGTTTTGGTTTCCATATTTAAGAAAAGATATACTTGCTCTAGAGGCAGTTCAGAGAAGGTTCACTCGGTTGATTCCGGAGATGAGGGGGTTGACTTATGAGGAAAGGTTGAGTAGGTTGGGCCTCTACTCATTGGAATACAGAAGAATGAGAGGCGATCTTATCGAAACATATAAGATTGTGAGAGGGCTTGATCGGGTGGATGCGGGGAGGATGTTTCCACTGATGGGTGAGACTAGAACTAGGGGGCATAATCTTAGAATAAGGGGCTGCCGTTTCAAAACTGAGATGAGGAGAAACTTCTTCACTCCGAGGGTAGTAAATCTATGGAATTTGCTACCTCAGAGAGCTGTGGAAGCTGCGACATTAAATAAATTTAAAACGGAGATAGACAGTTTCCTAGCTGATAAGGGAATTAAGGGTTATGGGGAGTGGGCAGGGAAGTGGACGTGAGTCTAGGTTCGGATCAGCCATGATCCTATTGAATGGCGGAGCAGGCCCGAAGGGTCGTATGGCCGACTCCTGCTCCTACTTCTTATGTTCTTATGTTCTTATGACCACTCAGGCAAGGTGTCAATGGGTTGTTGGCACCTATGGAACCAGAGCACAGCAAGAGCTGGAGCCGTTGGTGGGGGTTGGGGTAGAAACCCGTTATGTAGAAGCAGGCTGTAGGTAACGTAGGCTTTATATATGGAAACATTGGTAATCTGGGCAAAGAGTAATGTATCAGGAGTTAGATGGTAACAGTTCTTCGTGAAGAGCAATGGGCTCTGGGAATAATCAATACAGGCCGCAGATAGATGTGGCTTGAGATTCTCCATTTTGATTCACATTCATCACCATCCCTTTTATTGGAATTGTAGAAGTATCATTTTTCTTTTGAAAGTTATTTTATTTTTTTCAATCAATAATTTATTTCCTGACGGTTTTTGCCTTTTCAATCTTTCTGAATACACGGAACAATCACTTTCTGGCTTATCCTGAATTTAGGAGTTTCACCCCAAATTGACAGGCAGATTGTTCACAGAAAGTCCCACTAAAACACAACACATTCTACACACTTCTGGCGACTATCATGCTTTTTTTCTCTCCAATTTACCTCTCCTGTGTAAAGGTAGACATATGTCATCTCAGGTGGTCATTCTTCATAGAAACATAGAAACATAGAAGATAGGAGCAGGAGTAGGCCATTTGGCCCTTCGAGCCTGCTCCGCCATTTAATGAGATGATGGCTGATCATCCAAATTCAGTACCCTGTCCCTGCTTTCTCCCCATATCCCTTGATCCTTTCGCCTTAAGAAATATATCTAACTCCTTCTTGAATATATTTAATGAATTGGCCTCAACTGCCTTCTGTGGTAGAGAATTCCACAGGTTCACCACTCTCTGGGTGAAGAAATTCCTCCTCATCTCAGTCCTAAATGGCTTACCCCTTATGCTTAGACTGTGACCCCTGGTTCTGGACTCCCCCACCATCAGGAACATCCTTCCTGCATCTAGTCTGTCTAGTCCTGTTAGAATTTTATAAGTTTCAATGAGATCCCCTCTCATTCTTCTAAACTCTAGCGAATATAAGCCTAATCGACCCAATCTCTCTTCATACGTCATTCCTGCCATCCCAGGTTCATATGCGAGTCTGGATAGGAAGTCTTGACAGATTATTTAACCATAGGTATCACAGCTAAGTCCAGCTGTGCCCTCACCCAACTCTACCTGAGATGTGGTACTGAGCCACACAAAAAGGTCAATACCATTTTGGTTTCATAAATAGAGACAAAAGACTGAAGAAGTACGAATACATTTGTACAAAGTATTGGTTACACCACAGTTAGAGTGTACTGTGTGCAGTTTTGGGCACACCTTTATATGAAAGGCATTAAAGCTATCAAGAGCGTATTGTCCAGGACTATGCCAGTGACGGGAAACTATCGTTATGAGGAGAGACTTGAGATACCGGGGCTATTTCCACTGGAGCAGAGGAGGTTAAGAGGAGATTTAATCAAAGTTTTTATAATTATGAACGATTTTGATAGAGAGAATAGAGAAGGACTACTTCCTCTAGTTGGGCAGTCAATGATGAGGGGTCATCAATTTAAAATCATTACAAAGAGAGTGAGGAGAGAGGTCAGGAGAAATTTCTTGACATAGAGGGTTGTTGGAACATGAATGCTTTGCCACAAGGAGTGGTTGAAGCAGAGAACATTGTATATTTTAAGAAAAAATTGGATAAGTATTTGAAGCAGAGGAAGGTACAGGGCTATGGGGAGACAGGAGAGCAGTGGAAGTAGTTTTGGATTGCTCTAGCAAAGACCTGGCACAAATACAATTGGCCAAATGACATCCTTCTGTGCTGCAAACTTCTGGGTTCTATGGTTCTATGAGCCATATAGAGTAGGGTTCAATCTAAGCCGAGTACTAAGGTGGTCCCATGCTGGGCCAATCAGTTGGGGTACTAAAATGAACCTCAGGCCACCTTGGGCTAGGAAGAGAAAATGCAGCCAGAGTTTCCACATCTGATCGCTATCTACTGAACGGTGCTGGAAAATTATATTTGTGGAAGTCAAGTAAGGGCTAGATTTGACTGTGTTGCTCCACATAATTGTATAGCCCGTGGTCCTTCACGGTATAGGCTCAAACATGAAGAATGGCCCCTTGTGTGTGAGATACCGGAAGGCTTCTGGCACTCATAGAACTGCTCCGCAGTAAGAAACAGCACCTTCAGTTAAGATACAGATCAGCCATGATCTAATTGAATGGCAGAACAGCCTAGAGGGGCAGATTGGCCTACCCATGTTCCTATGTTCAGGAGAAGAAGGAAGAAAAAGGTGTTAGAACATTAGACAGAATTATTAGAAGGCTGAGGCTGTTACATGTGCAGCAGTGACACAGGCTTACGACGTTAAAGGCCATTTACATTTCCACATCGGATAACCCTTTGTCGGTATTCTGTGTCCTTTTCTTCACTGGTTATGCCCAAAGGAAGATCTGTTTTTTTTTATCCCCACCCTTAAACAAAATCCATCAACGTATCACAACCTTACAAATGTCTTCAATCAAAAACCAAGCCAGCAGGAAACCCAAGCTTCTTAATGATACACCAGCTATCAATTCATTCAAGAACTGGAAGTAGCCACTGCTCATTCTCCCCCACATCACATTTAATGCATATATATCAAAAAACATCGTTTTTTTTTTAATGAAAGCGATTTTATTACTTGTAATGCCTCCACGTTTAAATCCACATTTCTCCAGAATTCTTTGAAAAAAAAAATCTCAGGTTACTTTGAGGGGCACCTATTCAGGCCGCAGAACTGATCTGTATTGAGTCAGGTCACCACGTTGCCTGGTTACCAGCGCAAGATTGACAATGAGAAGCCACCTTACCACTCTTTTCCCAAGAAATCAATATGACAGGCTTGATGGTGATGATATGAGAGTACCAGAAAAAGCATGAAATTGCTGTTGAAGCTCATTTCTTGAAAGTCTCGGGAAAAGATTAGCTTTCGCCCCATTACTCTATCCTTGTCTTGCCGTATTCCGTTTCTTCTGTTTTTTTTCCATTTTCCACTTTTTTTTTGTGCTGTTCAAGCAGCAGCCGATCTATTTTACAGCGCAGACTTTGCAATATAATATTCCCATGCTTGGACAGTCAGACGATGGGAAGATATTTTTCTTTCGATTTCTTTGCGGCAAATCAGAAATTACAGGCTGGCTCTATGGGAATAGGAGCCCTTGATATTCGTAACCTTTGCTGACACCCCTTTCGTCACTTGTCAGCTCTTTAAAGGGGTATTTAATTGTGAATCTTTGGTGGTGACAAGGTAAGTGTCTGGTATTCTAGCACTGCCTTTCATTAGAAGCTTCTACAGACTGCCAAGAGACAGTTAACTCTTCCATGTCCCTTGCTGTGGAACAATTTCACAGCACCTTAAGACAATATAAAAACTGATTGTGGCATATATTGACTAACGTCTTTGTTACTGTGGAGTCACAAAATTGAGTCTATCACAGAAAAATGATGTATCTATATATAAAAGCTAAGTTTAGAAGGTATAGTCAATAGAACATTGGATCATTAGGAACAGGAGTAGGCCACTCAGCCCCTGCGGCCTGTTCCGCCATTCAATTAGTTGATGCCTGATCTGTACCTCAACTCAATTTTCCCGCCTTTGCTCCATATCCCTTGATCAATGTTCCCTCTAATTTTTTTCTTTCGTGCGCGGTCCCTTTAACTGGCTGCGCGGCCCATTCAAATTTTTGCGCTTGCGCGGTTTCTTACGTGTAAAAGCCGGTGGGCGGCCTGCACGGGACCTCCAGACCGCTGCGCGGCTGTGCAGCTTAACGGGAACGTTGCCCTTGGTCCCCTTACCTCACAAAAATTTAGCGATCTCAGTCGTGAAAGCTCCAATGGTCCCGGCATCCTGAGCCTTTTGCAAGAGAGAACTCCAGATGCCGGCTACAGAAAGTCTTTTGTTTCAAGTATTTCTTGGAGAGATTTTACCTGACTTTTTACTTAACTGCTAAAGGAGGTGGTGTCATTGTGGCACAAAAGTGTTTCTACTGTGCTTCTATGGACACCTTCAAGTACCTGACCCAACTATGCAAGCCTAGACCAGAGCTTTTCAAACTGGGGCCCCGGGCACGAGAAGAGAACCAGGAGGTCAGCAGATTTAGATATTTTGCTGTATTTGTTCATTTACTATTTCTGTTGTACATAAACTAATTAAAAACTATTTCAACATTAATAACTGTTTTTCTTTGGGAAGCAGACACTGTCTTTTGAAAGTTAGGACAGAAGGTTTACAAGAGTGTGTGAATATTTGCAGGGAACCACCGGCCTAGCCAGTGAATGTGGCAAGCTATCACAGCTGAGTCCAATCCTGCACTCACTCTCATGTCCACACATACCTACTTCCCTCATTGGCTGTAAAGAGCTTTTGGGGTGTCTTGAGGTCATGAAAGGCGCTATATTTCCTTTTGTAAATACAATTTACCTCAGTGCTTCTGGGCCTGGGAGGAGAAGAAAGCAGGCCGAGTTCCTGCTCCTGGTCACAGTGACTCCTGACAGGAGGTACTTTTGAAGCGTTGTCACTGTTCTACACTGGGTAGCACTTTAACCAACTGGCCCCCCGTTGGGAAAACAGCATTTTTTCTCCTCGGCTGAAGGCTTCTGACTCCCTTGATGGGGTACAGTTCACTCAGGTGGTTCAGTCCAGTGAGTGCCAGCTATCCAAATGTGGAGGACATCACCGCCAAATCTGATTCTGTTCTCACACTCACAGTATGGGGATGATAGATATCGATCCCAAAGCTATAAATCCTGGCTGAATTTTCCTTCTCAAGCCTAATTGTTGGCTCCCTTATCATTTTCCCAGTCCCAGCTCAGCTATCTCAGGATAGGCTGAGGATCGAACAGTCCTGTGTGTAGAGCTTTTACCTCTAAGCCATCGGGAGGTGACTCTAGGGAACTACAATTTATGAGAGTAGCAATGAAAGCTGAGGCAAAAGTTCAGATACTGCAATCATATATATATATATATATATATAAAATGTCTGTCTGCTGCATGAACTGTCGTAGCCAATGTGGTGGTGTGTGAGCGGAGTGCTCAACGGACAGTCTTGAGCCCATCTAAAAATTCCTTAGTGAAGTGATAACCGTCCTTTAAACTGTATTTCATGAAGTAGAATGTAGACACAGAAACCCTGTTGCGTATTTTCCTGCAGTCCATTAAGCCTCACATATTGTTGACAATGCCAATGTCCTTCTTCTGCCTGAATCATTAATTGCCGTGCGCGACGGCCGCATCAGAATGTTGTCTTTGTTGAGTGGATACAGTTTGTGAAAGCTAAGCCATTTTATTTACCCTGCAGTGGCTAAAGGTCATTATGAAGAGAAACTGTCTTCTCTGCATACAAGTGGCTGACCGGAAGATACTAAAGGTCATAAAGGGTCACAAAGAAGCCATTGTAAAGCTGCTCTGTGCTGTTTAGATGATTCGGCCAATTACAGCCACACATTTGTGGTGAATAAGCTTTTAAAGTTGCAGTAATAAATCAAGAAGCTGTGCTTGATAAGAATTTCTTTTAAGGAATAAAAGAAGTAGTTGTACTTTGAATAAGCTTCTTTACGAAATGCTCTGAGAACAAATTGTCACACCGCAGTGTCCACACATAAGGATCTGTGTTTATACGTGTGCATAGTTCCTTCCTGATTGCTGTCATTATTCTGCGCCGAACTGATTAATGCCCCTATTGAAGAGTCTCTGACAAGGAGAATGCAAGGAATGAATTCTTTACTTGTAAACTGATCGGGGATGTCTCACTCCCAGTGTTATCTTCTGTACTGCGGGGCTGAATCCTGGCATTTTATGAGCGAGGACAGTGTGTCCCTTCTTCCACTGTTGGGAAGATGTAAAAAGGGCATGTAACACTGACAGTGAGCTGTTCATAACCATTCCAAATTGTTCTCTGTTTCGCATTTTGAAACACATGACTTTCGTTTTGTGTTTTTGGCACTTAAAAGGTCGAGAGTCAAGGTGAAGGTTTTTGCTCAATTGTGAGTACTAAGTCGAATAATTTACGAGGACAATAATTTTTGCAGAGGAGGAGAAAATAACATCCAAATATTCACTTCCCACAATATTCCTGTAAACAGGGCAAATTTACCATCAGCTTTTATTTTTAATTTCTTGTGCACAAAATGATGTAAGTTCCAAATTTAGAGGAACTCTATGGCGTCAATGCAGTCTAGCTAAAGCCCTTTCAGTTAAAATACGGCTCGACGCCTTAATCTTAGCATTTTTCAGCAGCACCATCCACACTTTCCCAGAAACTGTAGAATTTTTGTAATTAGAAATGTAGGCCACCGGCTCCCCATTGCTCAGTCGCCAAATTGCACTGTATGGTGTGGTACTGAGCATCATGGATCGGGAAGGTCTTAGGTTTGATTCGTAAGGTCATGATCGCTAGCAGGTCTCAACTAGGGCGAGGGTGGGACACTCCAATGGGTCTCGATCACCTGTCAAACTAATGAGAGGAAAAATGAGCCGCTTTTACCCTCTGAACTATTTAGCCCAAACTCTGCGTTCCCGACTTTTCTGTAATTCTTTCCCCGCTCCACCACCCCCCCCCCCCCCGTCAAAATGGGTGAACTCATAACTTGCTGTTTGTTCAGTCGGTGTCTGGCTGTGACCCATATGTGACAGTACGGTTAATGCTACAGACACTAATGAGGCCCGAGGGGGTTCATTTAACACTATTCTATTATACAGTACAGTCAATTTCCCCTTTACAGCAACTCAGATTTTCCATCAAAAACAGCAAGTCAAACTTTCCACCCAATGTCTTACTGCAATTCCGCGCAGACCCTCCTGCTCCGTGCATGGTGGCTGGTTCTTCAGCAATTCATTTCTTGAGAAGGCGAACCTGTAGCAGACAGATCAGATTCCCCATGTTTTCACAGCTGAATCGCCGGTGCACATGACACACAGGAGAAAAGGCTGCAGGATCGGCTTAAACCGTTGGGACAAAGGTCTCAAATGGCTCAGCGGATAAAATACATGATCTGATATGGCACCAAAACCTTGTAGCACTAGAAGGTCCCAGGTTCAATCCCCAGTTTGTGCTGAGTCAGGTCTCACCGTGGTCTTGCCGCTAGCCTATTGTAACAAACAGCAACATAGAAACACAGGAGCAGCAGTAGGCCATTCGGCCCCTCGAGCCTGCTCCGCCATTCGATGAGATCATGGCTGATCATCCAAACTCAGTACCCTGTACCTGCCTTCTCCCCATATCCCTTGATACCTTTATCTTTAAGAAATATATCTAACTCATTCTTAAATATATTTAATGACTTGGCCTCAACTACCTTCTGTGGTAGAGAATTCCACAGGTTCACCACTCTCTGGGTGAAGAAATTCTTCCTAATTTCTGTCCTAAATGGCTTACCCCTTATCCTTAGATTATGACCCCTGGTTCTGGACTCTCCGACCATCGGGAACATTCTTCCTGCATCTAGTTTGTCCAGACCTGTCAGAATTTTATATGTTTCAATGAGATCCCCTCGCATTCTTCTAAAGTCCAGCGAGTATAAGCCTAATCGACCCAATCTCTCCTCATATGTCATTCCTGCCATCCCAGATATCAGCCTTGTGAATCTTCGCTGAACTCCTTCCATGGCAAGAACATCCTTCCTCAGATAAGGCGACCAAAACTGCACACAGTACTCAAGGTGTGGTCTCACCAAGGCCCTGAACAACTGCAGCAGGACATCCCTGTTCCTATACTCAAACCCTTTCGCTATGAAGGCCAACATACCATTTGCCTTCTTCACCGCCTCCTGCACCTGCATGCTTACCTTCAGCAACTGGTGCACAAGGACACCCAGGTCTCGTTGCACTTCCCCTTCTCCCAATCTATTGCCATTCAGATAATAGTCTGCCTTTCTGTTTTTGACACCAAAGTGGATAATCTCGCATTTATCCACGTTATATTGCATCTGCCACGCTTCTGCCCACTCACCCAAACTGTCCAAATCATCCTGGAGTTTCTCAGTATCCTCCTCGCAGCACACACGCCCACCCAGCTTTGTGTCATCTGCAAACTTGGAGATATTACATTTAGTTCCCTTATCTAGATCATTAATGTATATTGTGAATAGCTGGAGTCCAAGGACCGAATCCTGCGGTACCCCACTAGTCACTGCCTGCCACTCGGAAAAAGACCCATTAATTCCTACTCTCTGTTTTCTGTCGGCCAACCAGTTCTCTATCCAAGTCAATACCTTGCCCCCAATCCCATGTGCCTTAACTTTGCACGCTAATCTCTTATGCGGGACCTTATCGAAAGCCTTTTGAAAGTCCAAACATACCACATCTACTGGTTCTCCCTTATCTATTTTCCCAGTTACATCCTCAAAAAATTCCAGTAGATTAGTCAAGCACGATTTACCTATTGTAAATCCATTTTCCAATCGGAAAATTACATGTTAGCGATTTCCATCACACCGGGGAAAATCCACATAAAATATTCCTGTGGAAGATCCCATGGAATGGGCAGCAGAAGTCACTGAATAGCGATCAAGAGGAGGAACCCTGGCTGATTTCTCCTTCACTCCTCCCCAGCTGAACATGCTGAGGCCAATGCTGCTGTTTCCACTGCTGTCTGGCTGAGCCAGCTTGATATCAGTGGGGTTCTGGTCTCCACACTACAAAAAGGACATTGAAGCGCTGGAGAAAGGGCAGAAAAGATTGACAAGGATGTTTACCAGAATTGAGACGATAGGGTGGATGCGGAGATACTGGCCGTGATGTTGCAAATGGATACGGCTTGGGAGCGGGTCAGCTGGTTTCCGGGTTCCAGTCCCGCCCCCCAACTGCATCCGGCCAACGGACGTGATTTTACGTCGATTGGCCTTGTTAAGCCCGCCCTGCGTGCTTGCCGGCCAATTAAGAGGAAGCTGGTCAGATGATGTCATTTGATGACACGTCATCTGCCGTTTTTCTTAAAGGGACCACGCACAATTTTTCTTTGACAGCTCATTTCTCAGTGTTTGACAGCATTGAGGTGCCGCAAACACTGATGATGACTGTTCACAGGTGAGCTCTTGCACCCGGGCTCTCCAGTGACTCCCTCCTTAGGCTAGAACAGATGACAGCTGCAGGTGAGGTTACAGAAGCGATCTGTCACTGGTGAGAGAGGTTCTCCCAATGAGGTGGGACTAGACAGCCAATTCAAAACCTGTTACCTACAGAAAAGTGTAAAAGCATTAAAAATGATTTTCCCCAACATTTCCTTTCCTCTGAAACTCTCCAGTGCACCATTGGATCCTTCACACCACTTCTGCAGCTGTCATCAATGCAGAAACACTACAGCAGACTCACAACACGCCACACTTACCTGGCGTGGTGTCCGGACGTCAGGGAACCCTGAGGCAGAAGCGGCAAAATTGAAAAAGAGCCTGTTAACAAGTATCAAGTACCTGTTAACAGCCAGGTGAGTGGCTATAATCCTCTTCCCACCAGCTAGGTGTCGGGTCCATGTGCAAATCAGGGACCCGACACTTGGAAAGATTGATGGAGGCGGGTTGACAGCGAGTTTCCTGCTCGCTGTCAATCTTTGCGATTTTGACAGCGGTCCCGCCTCCAATCCATCACTCTGAGGACCGGCACAATTCTGGCCACTGTTTCCTCTTGCGGGTAACTCCAGAACAAGGGGACATAAATATAAAACAAAAACAGAAAATGCTGGATATACTCAGCATCTGTGGAGAGAGAAACAGACATTTCAGATCGATGACTTTTCGTCAGAACTGGAAAAAGTTAGAGATGTAATAGGTTTTAAGCAAGTGCAGAGGCAGGGAAAGTGGGGGGGCAGGGGTGGAGGAAAGAACAAAAGGGAAGGTCTGTGATAGGGTGGAAGGCAGGAGAGATTAAAGGACAACAGGGGTGATGGTGCAAGGCAAAAGGAGATGGTAATGGGACAAGTAAAGAAACAAAAGGTAGGTCCAGAAGAGGCGTAAATGGGAATGGCAGAATCATCAACAGCTGCCGTTCGAAAAAAATGGGGGCAGAGGTTATGACCTGAAATTGTTGAACTCAATGTTGAGTCCAGAAGGCTGTAAAGTGCCTAATCGACAGATGAGGTGCTGTTCCTCGAGCTTACGTTGAGCTTCATTGCAACAGTGTAGGAGGCCGAGGACAGAGAGGTCAGAGTGGGAGTGGAGCGGAGAATTAAAGTGACAGGCCACCGGAAGCTCGGGGTCACACTTGCGGACTGAATGGAGGTGTTCCGCAACGCGGTCGCCCTGTCTGTGTCTGCTCTCCCCAGTGTAGAGGAGACCAAAGTTTCTGAGTGGCCTGCAGTGGTCCCATCAAGGACCGTTGATTCAGCCGCACGCGCCATCTCAAAATTGCAATCGGGTCCCATGTACGTCATAGGACCCTGATTTGCATATTAAAGATGGCCTCATGCCTGAAACTCTCTACTCACAACAACAACTCGATTTCCAACGCAAACCATGTGAGATTTTTGTCAATTGCTGGCTAACAGTGTTTGGGGAAAATAAATTCAATGAGCATATTAACCGCCTTTCACCAAGTTGCTTTTTCCTGAAGTTGTGTGAGCGCACTTTGCTTTAAAACAAACAAACTCCAACAAAAAAATTGTGAGGTTTATTTCCTGATCCGTGGTGTAAGTGTTTAAGGTGTTTGTTATCATTTCAAGGCAGGCATTAACCCATTTAGCGTTAGATCGTAGGTTTGAAAATATCCCCTTTAATACCATTTTATTTTTTTTGGATTTCTTTTAATAAATAAAAACATTTTTTTAATGCATTGAGTGCTGATCGTGTACTTGTAGGAGCTGTGTCCATTTTTAATTGAGAAACCAGTGTGGAGGGTCAAGCCATGAAGTGCAGCAAGGTTGAAAAGATTAGAACAGAGGACAAGGTACAAACAGGAAGCAGCGATTAGGTGATGCCAAGCTTTGATTTTAAATGCTTCAAGGTTGCCGAAGGAAGGAATGATAGGTTTGAAGGACTTACTAAGCTAGGCTAAGTGTGAGAGAGTTGCATTAACAACCTGAGGTGATATGCAACAACCCTTAACGTTGGAAAATGCCTCAAGCCACTTCAAAGAAACATGATCAGACAAAAATTGACACTGAGCCAAAGAAGGAGATATTAGAAGAAAGCGTTAAAAGCTTGGTCATACAGGTAGGTTTTAAGGAGGTGGCGAGGTGTGAGGGGGGGGGGTTAATTTCAGAGCTTCGGGTTTAGACAGGTGAAGGTACAGCCACCAATAGTGGGGTGAAGAAAGTGGGGCATGCATTGGAGGCGAGAGTTGGGGGAACATAGGAGCTCTCGGAGGGAGGTAGGGCTGGAGAAGGTGCAGAGTGGTCACAGTCACAGAGGATGCCATTTGTGCATTTGATTAGAGCCATTTCAGTGCAGTGGCAGGGGCCGAAACCTGATTGGCGAGTGACATGAATCTGTCATTCATAACTTATGAAATAATACTGAGTGGCCTGCGGGTGGCGCTGTCCAGGGAGAGTATAAATACTCGGGCACGGGCCCAGCTTGCGCAGGACATTCTTAACTGGAACTAGTGAAGGACACAACTGGACCTCCATGTTGTAAAACAGTTGATTAAAGCTTTGTTTAATGCTTAGACCAAGTGCCTAGTAGTTTTCTTATGTCAGCGAGTTTCAAACATGGAGTTGTGGTTATGATGGACACGATTTGGGAGGCAACACCACGTTCAAGGACCTTGGAGAGGAAAGGGTGGTTGGAAATGGGGCAATATTTTGCAAGGACAGAGGAGTCAAGGGTGGGTTTTTTGAGTGGGACGGGGGGGGGGTGGGGGGGGGGGTGGCGGGGGTGATGGTGGCAGTTTTGAAAGGGATGGGCACGGTACCTGAGGAGAAGGAACTGTTTATTATATCAGCTAGAATGGGGGCCTGGAAGGGGAGTTGGGTGGTCAGCAATTTGGTAGGAAAAGGTTTGAGAGAGCAGGAGGTGGGTCTCACTACATGATGGGCTCAGAAAGGGCAGGAGGGGAGATAGGAGAGAAATTAGAGAAAGATGAGGGTTCAGGGCTAGGGCGGGGGTGAGGGGGGGGGGGGAGACCTTGGGGGAAGTTTGGCTTGGTGGGAAAGGGGAAGGTAGGTGGATGGATGATCTCAATCTTCGTGACAGTGAAGTCCATGAGCACCTTGCACTTGTTATTGGATAGGGGCTGATTTTCCTGGTTCCTTCCTTTCCATGGGCATTGCACAGGCACTGCAGAACTGAACTGCACTACACGTGTCCAGGCCTCAGTGGGTCGGATTTGGTGGACCAGGTCACTCACATTGTCCCATCTCTTCCCCAGTCAAAGGCAATATCCCCGGGCAGGGCCTATTACCTGGAAATGTCAGCCAGACCTGTGGGTCTGAGACACATGCAGTCGTGGCAATGACCTCCCCGATTGGGTTTGCTGCCCAAAAACAGCAGCCAGAGGCTTCCAGTCAAACCCTGGCCCAATGACTTTAAATACAAATAGAACGGACTTACCAGCAAGAACAGTATCTGCCCATCTCTGATCCTCCAGTTAAAGAGGGGCTGGGGGGCAAGGTCTTCAGTCCTACACACCTCAGCAAAAGTAAGCACCTTTGAGAGAAGAGAGGGGTCAAAGGGAAAAAAATTGATTACGGTCAATTTTGAAGAATTGACCTATTTTACTGTGCCTCATTGTAAAATACTTACTTACCTGAAATTACTGTATGAGATATCAATGAATGAATGCATAACACATTGATATGCTATTCTTCTGTCTGCTGTTTTAACACCTCCATTAAAAGACTAGGCAGAGAAATGCTCTACAAATGCATTAAATGTTCGCCTGCTATTATCGGCAACAGTAATTTCTAGCCTCATGTATTTGCAATCGGTCTCACTCTTTTTGATCGTAAGAATCTCACTCCCAACATCTCCCTGATATTAACAGCTTCAAGGTATTCATCAAAGCAAGTTCCTCCCTCGATGTGGCCTGTCAATGTTTATACTTGTGAGAAGTCGCACAACACCAGGTTATAGTCCAACAGCTTTATTTGAAATCACAAGCTTTCGGAGCGCTGCTCCTTCGTCAGGTGAAGTGAAGAGGTGCATATAGGCACAGCAGTTAGAAAGATTAACTGTAGTCACCTGGCAGTGTTCTCTGACTATATATGCTGTGCCTATATGCATCTCTTCACTTCACCTGACGAAGGAGCAGCGCTCCGAAAGCTTGTGATTTCAAATAAAGCCGTTGGACTATAACCTGGTGTTGTGTGACTTCTCACATTTGTCCACCCCAGTCCAACACCGGCATCTCCACATCAATGTTTATACTGTCGGGTTAATCCTTCAGTTTGGGGAGGATGCAGTTCTCGATGTCAGAAGTGAAAGGGCAGTGCACATGTCTACTGCACCACTCACAACTCACGGCATGTTCCACCATTCTTTTAGTCCAGATCCAGTTGTCTTGTTGGGCTCCACTGTCGCCTCCTTGAAAGCAGTATTTGTTTTAATGATTGCTAAAGCTGTAGAAAGAGTGCACGTAAGATATTTCAATACATTTAACGTGCCCTGTTAAGCAAGGCTAGAAACTGTGAAATTGTTTGTCTTCAACAGAAGAAAGCAGTAAAGTGGTACATTGAGCAATCAGCTTCATGAATTAATTACAAACATTTCTAAGCATCGCAGCCACCTTGGGTCATTTCCCACTTGGGCTCCATAGTTAGTAATTAAATTAATACCAGCCATCTGTTGCTGATGCACCCAGTTCTGTGCCAGTGAGCTAAGAGACAGGTGCCTTTCCATGTTATATGCAATATGGACAATGAAACAATGGCACCATTTCAATTTTGCTTATTGCTAAAATGTTATTCAGGTTATATTTTCACACAGGTTGCTAATGTGAGGAAAAATTAGCATCAATTTTTTCACTCACTTTCGCGATTGGAAGAAAATATAGTTAGATGATAGTTTCAAAAAATATTTTCTCCCAGATGCAACTCCTCTCTCTACAATGTCCCATCGCTAACGGGAGGGCAATGCTGATGACAAACTCTAAAGGGTGGTCATGCTCTCGCTGCTAGGACAGTGTTGTCTAATACGTTAAACACTAACCACATGTGGCTAATTGGCTAATTGATAATCAATAAAAAGAATAAGTAATAGACACCATCATTGGACATGTGATCTCAATACTCAGATTTGCATGATGCATGCATGTGCCCTTTAACATTTTTGTACATTTATTGATAAAATGGTAAGATGAAAAGCAGAGTGGGTGAGTGTTTTTGGATCTTTGTGTGTGTTTTACTTCCTTGGTTACTGGTTATTGATTATCTGCTAAAATGCTGTGTAACTGCGGGTGAAAATGTGGGACTTCAGCACCATGGAAACACTGGCAACATTGTACGGTGAGGAGAACTATCATCGTGGCCAGCTCGACCAATTGGAGTAAGTCTTCTGCTCCAGGCCAACAGAAGGAAACAAGCTCAACCAATAACGAGCAGCTCCAACCTCATGGCAAAGGGCGAGGAGCATCCAACCACGTTCTGGTTGGCGAGCGTGGGCAAGCCCGGCGTGCCTGATTGTATACGTCAACATTCTCAGCAATCACTCGGAGGAAGTCAAAGTACCAATGTTCCCGTTAATGTGTTTTTTTGGAGGTGCGGCCCGTTCAAAATATCGCGCATACGCGGTTTTTTCCTATTGAAAGGCCGGCTGCGCGGAAGGTCCAGAGAGTTGCGCGGTTGTGCAACTTAAACATTGCAAAGTACCGCTCACAACCGCTGGACAAAAAAACTAAAAGCTACACTATGGTGCACTATGTCTGATCAAACTCATGCCAGAACTCTAAACTTTGGTGCAGGAGAAAGACGACAACATTTCGCATTGAATAGTAGTCTTCTTCTTCTTCTTCTTCTTAGGCAGTCCCTCGGAACCGAGGATGACTTGCTTCCACATTAAAAATGAGTTCTCAGGTGACTGATGAGTCCGATGTGGGACCTACAGTCTCTGTCACAGGTGGGGCAGACGGTGGTTGAAGGGGCGGGTGGGTGGGGTGCTTGGGTTGACGTGCGCTCCTTGCGCTGCTTGCGCTTAGCTTCCGCTTGCTCCCGGCGAAGAGACTCGAGGTGTTCGGCGCCTTCCCGGATGCTTCTGCTCCACTTTGTGCGGTCTTGGGCCAGGGATTCCCAGGTGTCGGTGGGGATGTTACACTTTTTCAAGGAGGCTTTGAGGGTGTCCTTGAAGCGTTTCCTCTGCCCACCTGGGGCTCTCTTGCCGTGCCGGAGCTTCAAGTAGAGCGCTTGTTAAGTAGATGTTTGTTAAGTAAATATACACGTGAAGTACATTCACTTATGCTGTGTACTTTTTTTTAAATTTTTAGTATTTTCTACTAAAATTAGTGCATGTGGCGAAAACAGTGTCGCCATAGCCATGCCTGTGGCTAGCTAGTCAGCAATTTCTACTGGACAAGACTGTATGAGAAAGCAGTCTGTTTAACACAAAAATATGGCTCAAAAAACACTGGGAGCAGCCTTACTGCCAGTCCAACGTCTAGGCTGAAGGCTGCAATGTCAGCATTTGATAAAAAATGAATTGTGATGACGAAACATAGACAGAAGTAAACGCTACATGAAGAGCTGGCCTGCTCTCTCAGCGTGGTATAAACCGTTCAGACTTGGAGGCAAATGGCCTTGCTTAAAACAATTTGGCTTTTTATTTTGCCTTTTTAATCCTTCTTCCTCCAGGAGTGTTGACAGAAAAGTGGTTCGTTTACAAAAATTTCAATAGTCAAACAGCCATTAAAACCGCAATCGCTGCAGGCAAAGCTGAGCGCACCAATTCTGGGAGTAACAGAGCTCTTAATTAGCATTTTTCAGATTAAGTGAATAATTTAACTGTTGCTGTATAAAATACAAGTCTTCAGTGTTTAGCACATATCCGCGTATCTTAAAGCATAACTGGCCTCAGTAACGGTCCTTTGCTTTTCATACCAAATCTCTTGAAAATGTCAATCATACCATGGTGCAATTTTCTGGCCATCATTTGGTTCCTCCACTTTGGTGACAGGTGAGGTTTTGGGGTATTGAAAATGGCTACAAACAGTGCAAAGAAGAGACAGCATCTGACTCACGCTCACCCCTTTTGCTGGAAGGATTCCAATTATGAAAGTACAAAGCCAGGAAAATAAAGTACTCATGGGTGGCTAAATTGGGCCATGTAGCAGCCATTTTTCAGGCGTGACGCGTCCACATAAGACTCGAAAATGGGGTCCGAGATGCACGCGCACACTTCCGACAGGAAGTGCACAGGACGCCATCTTGGTAAAGGGGTTTGCGTGCTTCACCTAACGACCGCTGACAGCATGTAGAGCAGCGAGGTGATGACACGAATCAGGGTGCAACGCTGATTTGAAACCACCGTTGCCATTTTCCAACTGCACACTCCAGCCCTGTCCTAACCTTGCACAGTTGAACATGATGTTAAACAGAATGGGCGACACCCCACCAGTGCTGCTTAAAGGGATCATGAAGTACTTATAGGTTAGTTCCTGGATTATTTCTTCTGTCTGCTGGAGCAATTTTACACATTTTTGGAAGGTTTCCTCTTGGCTAAAGTTTGAATGGTCTACAGGGAATGGTCTGGCTGGTGCTGAAGTACTTTTCTGTTCATTTAAAAGTTTGCGCTGAAACAAGTTGCTTCCAGACATGGGTGGCCTGGTAGGGCAACCTCTGGGAATTGAACCTGACTGGGAGAATGAAGAGAGGTCACGTGGAGTAGGACAAGCTGCTAGAAGAGGGAGGAAGAGGAGCAGGAGAAGGGCTCTAAGCAGGAGGCCATATCTACCAAGGGTCTTCAGGGAGCAATTCTCTTACCTCAGTTTCAGCAAGGACCAATGCCTGGGATGTCTTCGCTTCACAAAAGAGGTGGTGAGTGCATTCTGTCACCTGTGCAGCCACAACTGCAGCCTCAAAGCAGGGCAAGGACAGCATTGCCTGTGGCTGTCAAAGTGACCGTGGCGCTTAATTTTTATGGGTCTGGCTCCTACCCGGCTGCTGCTGGAGATATTAGCAACATCTCGCAGTTTGCAGCGCACTGCTGCATAAGGGAGATTACTGAGGCTCTCTATACAAAGAGAAACATATGCCTCTCATTCCCTTTTGTGAGAGACCAGCAGGCGGAGCGAGCACAAGGGTTTGTACGGATTGCAGGTTTTCCCATGGCGCAGGGTGCCATTAACTGCACGCACATTGCCTTGCGTGCGCCTCTTGTGAACTTGGCCATATTCATGAACCAAAAGCGATTCCACTCCCTCAATGTGCAGCTGGTGTGAGACCACAGGCAGCTCATTATGCAGGTGAATGCCCGTTATCCTGGCAGCAGTCACGATTCCTTCATTCTGCGCCAGTCCTCTGTTCCACCTGTATTTGAACCACCACGGCAAGTCAAAGGCTGGGTTTAGGGCGACAAGGGTTATCTCCTCATGACATGGTTCATGACTCCGGTCCAGAACCCACGCACACGTGCACAGCAGGCCTACATTGTGAGCCATGCTGCTACAAGGAACATTATAGAGCCCACCATTGGCAACCTCAAGCAACGCTTCCGCTGCCTGGATTGCACTGGAGGAGCCCTGCAGTACTCGGGTGAGCGGGTATCAAGGTTTCTGGTAGTAGGCCGCATGCTGCACAACCTGGCCATTATGAGGGAACAGCCCTTGCTGCCACCTATCAGACGAGAAGCTGAGGAGCAGGAGAAGAAGGAGGAAGAAGTCAACAAGAAGTGGAGGTACAGGAAGAGGAAGGGAGGCTACAACATAGACAACCCCTTTCTGGCTGGGCTCTACGTGATAAGATTATACATAAGCGATTCCAGTAACCTCAACCACACCTCCACATTCACCAACAGTTCCACGCTCCTTACCTTTCCTCTATCACTGACCATCACATCGTCTTCTTTATAACAACACAAAAATAAAAGCCACCAGAAAATGCACATTCAAATCCTATTTTATAAATTCACTTGTTAAATAATGCATATAAAATTAAACTAATCACCCTTGTGCATTCCCTTAGTGCCTGTCTTCTGTGTGCCTTTGCCTATCCTAGTGCTCCTACGAGGTGCTTCCCCAGTGGCTGCAGCATGGGTGGTGGAAGGCTGCTGACCTTCAGTTGAGGCGACTGCAGATGGCCTTGGAGGATGACCTCGAGCAGCTCTGGGCCTAGAAGGCCCGGCTGCAGACTGCACCATCTGGGCCTGGGCTGCAGCAGTCTGGCCTGGCTGGCTGACAGACAACAGCAAGGGCACTGGTAGAGTGGCAGGGGTGGGATCAGGAATACTGTCATCCTGAGAGAGGACAGCAGGTTCCTGTTCCATGGAGCCGCTGTTGCTCTCCCGGGGTGGCGCCTCAGCAATGCTACCGATCTGTAGGAGAACAGATTGATGGACTCTGCTGTGACTCTCTGGAAGCCCCTTTGAACAGTGCTATCCAGAGCCACGATGGCAGCAGTCTGCGCTTGCAAGGCAGCGGTCTGAGATTCCACTGCAGCACTCAAACCTTTCATGGAAGCTGCTTGTGCTGTAATGGTAGCTATTTGTACTGTATTAGGAGGTGTGATATCAGCCATCAGATGCTGCATCATGGTGTGTTAATGGAGGTGGCCACCCGTTCAATGTTGGAAGGGATGGGCTCCAAGCTCTGTGCAAAGCCCTGTGCCAAGTTGGAGCATTTAGTTGTGTACACCCATCAGCCTTCTTCTGTAGTCTGGCCCATTAAAGTCCTCATCTGACTCCTCTGCAGCAGAACTAGTGTGAGACCTCACCCTTCGGCCAGCTAGCACCTGCGCTATCCTTTCCCCCAGCCCTGGCTCCTGCGCACTTGTGCATCACCATGTGCAGATCCCTCCTCTATCCTAGCCTCTAAAATACTTGCAGTGTCAGTCTGTGAGCTGGTGGCTGCTGGTATAAGATCTAGTGATGTTGTCACTTCATCTTCGCTGTCTTCTTCCTCTTCCTCCTCTGACTGGGAAGATTCCAGTTCTTGGGTATCTGAAATGAAAAAGGGACAAGGGTTGGGGTGTGGCGAGGGGAGAGGAGAAAGTAAGAAGTGCGTGCTTACACCATCTACAGATTGTGAGTCAGAAGAGATTGTGGGATGAGGGAGTAGTGGGAAGAGAGGAGGAGGATTAGGTATGCAGATCCCCTGATCATCGATCTCTCCTGCCCTGCCAGTGGCCACGGCCTCAGTGATGCTCCTTCCTATGATGGCCAGCACTGTCTCCTCCATGGGTGTGAAAACATGCAGGCGCGCTTGTCCTCCTCCAGTTCTTTGCTGCTGCCTGCTGTTATGCGCCACCTTCTCCTGCAAGAACGAGGGAAGTGTGTTAGTGAGTGTCCTGCAATATGTTTGGGTGATGTAGCTGTGGTGGTTGAATAGCTGCCAGCGTGTGTGAGCTGTGAGTTGTGGGTGCAAGGCTTGCAACAGTGCTAAGTGTGGGAGGGTGAGGTAAAGCATCTGATTTGAAGGGTTGAGTACTAATTGATAGAGATTGTTGGTAGGTGGGTGATGGTGGTGTAAAGAGTGGAGCAGTGGATGAGGCTAGTGGTGCAGCTGGTAGACAGTGCCATTTGAAGAGGAACTCACTCACCTTGACAACTCGTGTGAGATCGTTAAACTTCTTCCTGCACTGCATCCATGTTCTTGGAGCAACACTCCTGGCATTGACCTCCGCCACTACTTCTTCCTACTGCCTCCTGAGGATAAGTCTGGAGGGTCTCCTGCCCACCCTGCAGATGCAGGATGCCTCTCCTTCTCTCTACACCCTGCACCAAGACCTCCAGTGCATTGTCTGACAACCTTGGTGCTGGTTCTCTCACATGTTCAGCCACTGCTCAAAGTATCACAGCCCAGATTACCTTTTGAAAAAACTCCCACCACTCCTTGCAGCCACAATGCACCACCCCCCCCCCCTCTCCACCCCATAAGAGGAACAGTCTGCCTTTAAGTAGCGCTAGCCACTTATCGGACCCCCTGCTGATGCTTGCAGCCAATGAGCAGCTCAGGTAGCGCTGGCTGATCGCATCAACCATGCACCAAGACCTCCAGTGCATTGCCTGAAAACCTTGGCGCTCGCTCTCTCGCATGTTCAGCCATTGCTCAAACCAGACAGCCCCAATTTACCGTGTTGCCTGAACAGCGGGTTAATTGCGTACCGCGGTCCCCATGCCTGTTTTCGGGGGCTAGCCAATTTCCCCCCTATTGACTGTTGCTAGGGTACAGTTCCAGGGATGCTAGACTCAGACTGGTACCTCGCCCACGTGCTATGTTTGATGTATGAGCCACTAAGCGCTGGCAGGTCATTCGACTATAAATGGCATCACCACTGATTCTGATTCTGTCCTCACTCAATGACCACACATGCAATTTCCAGCTGGAGATGCCCAGATACTGATCAGGTGCAGGAACCCTGACTTATCTCCCCCCCCCCCCCCCTTGATAATCCCAGGGCACCAAGGCTGATTGCAAAGCCCCCAGCTGTTGCCTGATGGAGACACTTTTATTCCTGTATGGCCTGATCACTCACCGTCTTCACCAACCGAGCCACGAGAGAGCGGAAAGAGATTTCATTGGACGTATACAGCGGAACTTTCGGCAGGTGAGGGAAGGGGGTGTAAGACGGGCATTAGAGGATCGGCCACCCGTTACACACCCATGTAGAGTGGGCAGCCGCACCCACACCGCCTGTCAAACCCCCCCACCCCCACCGATATTGAAAGTTCCACCCTGAGCAGCAGATGGGATTCTCTAGGTAGGTTTCACCTTCGCCCCTTCCACAAAATTGATAATATCCTGATCCTGTGCCACCCTATGGAGATGTGATACTGATGCCCTTTTGTAATTCTGTAAAGCACATTGGTGTCCCTTTTGGCGCAATGTTTACCATCTGATTTATCAGAGGGTTTTACTCTGTGGTGAAGGAAACCACGTGCTGATCTACCCCCTCTCGTGGCATTCGTGACCACAAGAAGGACTGGAATATGGTAACCGGGGCTGGCAGGCTAATTCAACCAATCGTCTCTCGATGTTTTACTATTGTAAAACCAGCAAGTTGGTTTTTAAAAAGGCTTTAATCTAGCAATTATTACCAGAAGCAGGGAATATCAAAAGCAGTCGGAGATGGAATACCACCTGTGGTAACCTGTTCTTTCTTGCCAAGAAAAAAATCCAGTTCATGTAAGTATGTTTCATTATTACTGTAATCACACATTCCAATAGTTGAATAATGTTTAATTTGTATTTTTTGATCCCTGCCAACTTTCTTCCATTCCTTTCTTTCCTGAAGGCATTGACTCCTCGCGAGGCCAATTGTGTCGTTTTGCCATATTAAACCCATGCTGGAAGTGCTCTCCCAGTAACTCAGTGAGTCGACGCACTGGATGACATGGTAGTGAGCAAAAGAGATCAGGAAAGTCCCACAGTTCGATCCCTGGTCTTTGCTCAGTGAGCCACTTTGAAGTGGAGCAATACCGAAGGCTCAAAATCAGCCTCTGTAGGTTCAGGTTTCTGCATAGGAAGAGGGGTAAAATTTAGACATCGTTCCCACTCCTGATCGCTACCTAGCAAACCTGCTTGCAGGTGGTGTGCCCAGAGATCGGGTGATGCAGGATCAGTAGTGATAGCTCCCATGGAAAATAGCCCGCTGGTCCCATTATCCAGACTCATGATTGAGGGGTCAAAGGGCAAGGGACTGACCCAACAGGTTCAAAAGAGAGGAGGATTATGGGAAGGAAATTGAAGGGAAAATTGCAGGAGCAGAAAGAAAAAAGTGTCATGCTGTATGAAGGACTGCGGAATACTTCATCACCCAGCAGTTGTCAGGTCTGCCTCACTCAGTTCCCCACCTCTTCACCAAGTGCTTCGGTACTCTCCTTTTCACTGTATTTCCATTCATACAGCTCCTCTTACTCATTATACCATAGAACATATTGCGGAATTTATATTCTGATGACCCTGACACGTATAAACCTTCTGGAGACATACTTACTATGATTTTAGATTTCCCCATTGAAAAACCAGGAAATCGAAAGGCTGGTAAGGCACTATTAGCAGTGCTGTGACCTGTACTTACAAGAAAGCAGCAGATGGGAGATAAATATTACCTTTACGGTGGCCACTTTAGACCAGAGTCACCTTGACATCACTTTCTTCCAAATAATAGGATACAGATGCTATACCCTACCAGATCATGTTGGATTTGGAACAGAATGTTCTGTAGGAGGTTGATTGTTAATGAGAGATTTACCTCGTCTTATAGAACATGTTGTTGGGAGGTGCTTGAAAATTCTAATCGCCCTGGCTGAACCACTTGTTAAAGATTTTAGCTCACGCACTGTGACTGACTAATATCACAGTGATAAAAGTATTCAAATGATAAAGGTAATCACGTGATTACATGATATAGCGACAAACAAAATTATTGTTTTAAGATTATTGTTTCAAATTTAAAATGACTGTTTTAAAGCACTGGGGTTCAGTTCTAGCGAGATAGAATTGAAAAGCAGAGAAGTTATGTTAAACCTGTATCGAGCGTTGGTTAGACCACACTTTGAGTACTGTGCACAGTTCTGGTCTCCGTATTATAAAAAGGATATAGAGGCACTGGAGAGGGTGCAAAAAAGATTTACAAGGATGATGCCAGAACTGAGAGGAGATATTTATCAGGGAAGGCAGAACAGCCTGGGGCTCTAACCTCTAGAAAAGAGGGGATGGATTTTAATGTGCAGGAGCACGTGGGTTTGGGAGCGGGTGGGGGTTAAAACCGGTGAAATTGACAGTGCGTCGGGAAACCGGCTCCACTCCACTAACTTCCAGCTTTCACTGCAGCGCGTTAGGCTGCGTGCGAGCAACCCCCGAGAGAGAGACGGGTCATAAGAACATAAGAACATAAGAAATAGGAGCAGGAATAGGCCACTCGGCCCCTCGAGCCTGCTCCACCATTCAATAAGATCATGGCTGATCTTGGGCTCAAAGCCACTTCCCTGCCCGCTCCCCATAACCCTTCACTCCCTTATCTTGCAAAAATCTTCTATCTCCACCTTAAATGTATTCAATGACCCAGCCTCCACGGCTCTCTGGGGCAGAGAATTCCACAGATTTACGACCCTCTGAGAGAAAAAGTTCCTCCTCATCTCAGTTCTAAAAGGACCAATTAATATATGTTAATCACTCCATTAAGCGATATTGACATCAATTTTTCAGTTTAACTTTGGGTCCACGGGTTTCCTGGGCTTCTTGGAACTCGCCAGTGAAAGCAAGGTGAGTACACAGCGGCAATTGAGGGGGCTGAAGCAATCTCAGGGAAGTATGCCAATAAATACTCAGTACTCACAGCTGCTTTCTTACCTGCTTGTGAGAAAGGGTTTGCTCACAGCCCTTGTGCTGAGAGGCTACTTTACACATTTTGGAGGTTTGGAGGTCTGATTTGCGCTTTGGAGCTCTGATCTATCAAATCAGGTTGGGGGCCGCTTATGCTGCCTTAGACTGGACCTATGATGAGGACCAACATGACCAGCAACAGCACCAGCAACAGCAGCAGAAAAGCACCAGCAACAATGGCAGCACCACCCTGCTGGTCACAGACCTGTAGCTCTACAGGAGAGTGGGGAGCAGCAGAGAGCTGCAGCTCGCAAGAGGCCATTCCCGGCACACAGGGTCTACAGGCAGAGGATAAGTTTCCTCGACATATCTGAACACCAGTTTCTCAGGAGGCTCAGGGTGTCGCGTCAGGTGGTGACAGACATTTTCAGCCTGCTGGAACAAGACCTGCTGCCAGCTGGACCTGGTGGCCACGCTTTACCGGTGGCTGTCAAAGTCACCACTGCCCTCAACTTTTCTTCCAGGGCTCTGCCGGAGACATTTGCAGGATCTCCCAGTCGGCAGCACACAAATGTATAAGACAGGTGACTGATGGCTTGTGTGCCAGGGCCGCCAATTATGCCAACTTTGCCTGCGATGATGCCAGTCAGAATGAACGGGCGCTCGGATTTGCGGCTCTGGCTGGCTTTCCACAGGTGCAGGGCCTCATCGACTGCACACACGTGGCAATTAAGGCACCCATAGATCACCCAGGAGTGTTCGTCAACTGCAAGGGCTTCCACACCATCAATGTGCAGCTGGTGTGCAACCACAAAAAGATCTTTATGCAGGTGTGCGTAAGATTCCCGGGCAGCTGCCATGATGCTTTCATCCTGCGCCAGTCCATCCTCCCAAATGACTTCACACCTGGAAGCAGAGCTACCGGCTGGCTGCTCGGAGACAAGGGATACCCACTTAAAACGTGGCTGATGACACCTCTCAGAAACCTGAGGAATGAGGCCCAGGAGCGCCACAGTGAATGCCATATGACCACCAGATATCTCACTGAGCAAGCCATTAGCATGCTGAAGATGCGCTTCTGGTGCCTGGACAGATCTGGAGGCACCAGCCAGGGTGTCCAGAATGGCCGTGGTGTGCTGCGCTCTGCACAACATTGCGCAGCAGTGAGGTTTGGACCTGCAGGAGGGAAAAGGTGCAGAGCACAGAGCCTCTTCAGAGGATTCGAGGAGGAGGAGGAGGAGGAGGAGAAGGAGGAAGACGAGAAGGAGGAGAAAGACAAGGAGGCAGTAGGTGATGAGGGCAATGTATCACCAGCGGCGCACATTGCTGCCCGGGATGCCCTGATTATTGCGAGGTTCACGTAGGATCCACCAGTGCACCTATCTCACAACCTCATGCAAAAGCCACTTTTCATTCCCCCCCAATGCCACTAACAAAAAACAATCCTGCAAATAACCAAGCAGCCCTTCCACATCTCCCCATTGGTCGCTGTCAATTCAGGTCTTCCCATTCATCATCAAACAACTGAAAAAAACAACGAGCAACCAAGAATGGGCAACACAGGAAAGTGGTGCAAAACAATAATATTTATGTGCATCAAATGAAGAAAAGACATTTAACAATACAAAATGTGTAAGAGACCCATGTCCATACTTTGTGCAACTACAAATCTTTACGATTCCTTTGCCTAGTGCTTCTACGTGGTGCAACCCCTATGGTTTGAGCAGAGGTTGAGGCAGGCTGCTCACATCCCTGTTCTGACTGTTCAGATGCTCTTGGCCGACGTCCTCTGGGTTTTGGAGCCCGTGAGGGGCCCGCCACCTGCACCTGTGCAAGGGCAGACTTGGCCATCGGGACACGAGGCACATGTCAGGTACTGACTGAGGGGGTGGGCGGGTGGGGAACAATGGGTGAGAAGTGGAAACGCTTTGAGCGGAGTCCCCACTTCCATGTCCCCTTTCACCATCATTCCTCTCTTAGCCCAGCTGCACTTCCTGCTACCACTGTGCTGGAGGACACTTTTTCTGCAGATCAGTGGGACGCTGCAAGGACAAGGCTCAGGAATCGCTAATCCTGTTTAGGGTGACATCCAGAGTCTGCAAGCCCTTGTTCAAGGCCTGCAGGCACTAGTTCGATTGCTGCGTTTGATGCTCCATGCAGTTGGCCACTCTATCCATGGAAGAAGACACCATAGCATACAAGGCTACGGACCAAGTGCTGGAAAATGGGATTAGAATAGACAGGGCTTGATGGCCGGCGCGGACACGATGGGCCGAAGGGCCTCTTTCTGTGCTGTATAACTCTATGGCTCTATGACTAAGATATCATAGCAATGGCTTGTGCTTGAGGCAGACACCTCCAATCTTTCTGCAATCATGGACAGTGTGCTTGGAATCCCTGCCAGTACATAGTACAGTACCTCGCTGCTGCTCAATGATTATCCTCTTCATCGACGGCCCCCGGGATACAGTATCTGCGTCCAGCTGAGCAGAACTTGGAGGGGGCTGCGCTGTCCGACGCGGACTCTCCGCTGTTGTCCCTGACTTCACCATCTCCTCTTGCTCACTTGTGAAGTGCGAGTCACCAGGTGAAAACCCAACTATCTCTGTAACTGGTCCCACCGAAGTGTGAGTATCTGAGCTGGTGCATGGTCTGCATGAGTCCTGTGATGGTGCAGCCTCAGGGGGATTGAGCTCCTCTGAGGAGTCGTCGTCAGTGACCTGGACCAACTCCTGCTGGATGCATGAAGGCCCAGGGGGAGATAAAAGACATGAATGAGTCCTGTCAAGGTAAGAATAATGCAAGTTATCAAGATGAACATGATCATATCTCACTCGCTGTTGACATCAAATCAACATGACTGAGTGTTGTATGCCATGTGGCTGTCCGATATTTAATTCTGTCACCAAGTAGCTGGGAGGCTCCCATCTCCCAATCTCCGATGGCCAGGCATGCCAAGACTCCATTGATCTCCAGCTCCTCCTCCTCTGCAGCTGTTAATTGCGAGATGGCTGGCAGGCCACCTCTATTTCTTTGACTCTCCTTGCTGTGCTCTGCTGTCTTCTCCTGCAAGGAAGGAAAGAAGAGACCTATGAGTGAAAGTAATGGCATGTGTTCACCCAATAGATGGAGAGTATTTGTTGAGGGTGACTATGAGGGAGAGGCATGACATTGCATAAGGAGGAGGGTGAGTGTCAATGGTGGATGGATAGATGGGGATGTGAGGAAGTACATAGACAGAGGGATGGGTGCACTTGCAAGGTAAGGTGATGTGAGGAGTGATGTGCTGCAGTAGGCTTGAGAAGGCAGAGTGAGGGGGTTGGGGTGACAGGCACATCAGGATGTAGGTGAATGTGCCACTGCTCTCACCTTTCCTGCCCTGGTCAGGTCATTGAACCACTTCCTGCATCGGACCCAGGAGCGTGGCACTACGCTTCTGCTGCTGACCGCTTCTGCCAGCTCCAAACACACCTTCTTGGTTTCCCCAGCAGGCCTCTTCCTCCTGTTGGTAGAGAAGAGTATCTCCCTCCGGGTCCTCACTGCCCCCAGCAACACATCCAGGGAGGCGTCCGTGAAGCTGGGCACAGCCTTTTCCATCTCGCTCCCATTTCTGACTTTCCTCCTCTCTACTTCCCAACTCCAACTCCTTTCAACTTGCATATTTGGAGTGTCCCTTTAAATACTGGAGTTGAGATCGCGTCATGCGGGTCGTCATCATCGCTGACGCTGATTGGACGGGAAACCCGGAAATAAAACCCGGAAGTGGCTGCGTTAAAAAGCCACTGACAGACATGCTTAACATATTTTTGGGTTCCCCACATGATATTGGCCCCCTCCACCCTGCTCCCAGCGCGTCTACAAGTTAAAATCCAGCCTGCGAAGACTGAGGGGTGACCTAATGGAGGTCTTTAAAATTATGAAGGGGTTTGATAGGGTAGATACAGTGAAGATGTTTCCACTTGTGGGGGGAGATCATAACTAGGGGCCATAAATATAAAAATGAGAAGTCGCACAACACCAGGTTATAGTCCAACAGATTTATTTAAAATTACAAACTTTCGGAGCTATCGATCGCCCCTTCTTCAGGTAAAGTTACAATGAGTGAATCTACAAAAGTTCACAGAATTTAAACACAGAAAATGCAGAGATACAATCTTTCCTTACATCAAAGACACACCAAAAGCACAGCCAAGACAATGAGATGTGTCCCAGGGGGTCCAACGTGTCAAATCCTGCTGTCTGCGTATCCTCTCCATATCCCTTCCTCTCTCTCCGTCCTTTTTGGGTTTGTATTTTGGGTTTGTTTTTTTGTGTTTGTTTTTTAGCGTGACATGAACCCGATATCCCTATTGAGGCCGTCCTCATGGGTGCGGAACTTGGCTATCAGTTTCTGCTCGATGATTTTGCGTTGTCGTGTGTCTCGAAGGCCGCCTTGGAGAACGCTAACCCGCAGATCCGCATCATGACCATAAATATAAGATAGTGACCAATAAATCCCACAGGGAATTCAAGAGAAACCTCTTTACCCAGAGAGTGGTGAGAATGTGGAACTCGCTACCACAGGGAGTGGTTGAGGAAAATAGCATAGATGCATTCAAGGGGAAGCTAGATAAACACATGAGGGAGAAGGGAATAGGAGGATATGCTGATTGGGTGAGAGGAAGAGAGGTGGGAGGAGGCTCGTGTGGAGCATAAACGCCGGTATAGACCAGTTGGGCCGAATGGCCTGTTTCTGTGCTGTATATTCTGTGTCAGGAGTAGCTTCATGATTGCAATATTAATACGAAAGAACCAAAATAAACTGAAAGCAATTTAAAATAAAAACTAAAATTTTAAAAATTTTGATTTTACTTTATTTATATCTAATATTTTATTCTATCTATTCAATGTTTTTTTCATTAAAATTAAAAAAAAAGGCTTCAAAATACACAGGTTGTGTCCCAGTGTCTGTTCGGCAGCAGCCCGTCTAAATACAGGCTTCTGATTGGCTGTAAAAGCAATTTTTATGCCAATTGAAGCCAAGAAGTCTGAAGATTGACACTAGTTGCATCATGGATATTACCAGGTCAATGTCTGACAAGATTTTCTAACCAGTAGCTTGAATTAAATCACTTGCTGTACAGCAAGAGGTTAAAGAAATTGAATTGACATAGATTAATGGTCAGGTATCCACTAGGTTGCAGGAACTAAAATCCTTCAGCTAACTTTAGGCTTGTTAATGTTGTATTCAGGCCACAGATGTATTTGTAATCTTTTTTGAGTTGCTTTAAACAAATTGCTTAATTGTTTAGGCTTAGTGGGTCCTTTTAATGGAACATGTTGTAAATGCTTTACTTTGAATGGTATCAGCTGTTGGTTTAGCTTCAGGATGGTCCTGAAGGTGGCCTGAGTTTGGGCAGCCCGTGAGGTTAATTAAGGTCACATGCTGCCCCTTAATCTCATGTGGAATCTAATCTTTAACATATAGCACCTTTCACAACCACCAGATGTCTCAAAGCACTTCACAGCCAATGAAGTACTTTTGGAGTGTAGTCACTGTTGTAATGTGGGAAACGCAGCAGCCAATTTGCACACAGCAAGCTCCCACAAACAGCAATGTGATAATGACCAGATAATCTGTTTTCATTATGTTGATTGAGGGATAAATATTAGCCAGGACACTGGGGATAACTCCCCTGCTCTTCTTCGAAATAGTGCCATGGGATCTTTTATGTCCACCTGAGAGAGCAGACGGGGCCTCGGTTTAACATCTCATCCGAAAGACGGCACCTCCGACAGTGCAGCACTCCCTCAGCACTGCACTGGCGTGTCAGTCCTAGATTTATGTGTTCAAATCCCTGGAGTGGGGACTGTGAACCCACAACCTTCTGACTCAGAGGCAAGTGTGCTACCAACTGAGCCACAGCTGACACTGTTTCAAAGTTTGAATATTTTGAAGTTGTCCCTGTGTCCCACCATGTTCGATGGATGCAGTGATCATATTCACGGTATAGATTTATAAATGTGACACACGGCGATATTAGCTTTCTGCGCAGATTATTGACCAAGTGACCATATCTGTAGGTTTAAGTTTTTGCAAACAGTTTTATGCTCTGTTTCCATGGTTACAAGTGGCATAGCAATGAAAGAAGCTGTAACCTGATTACCATGTAATTCACTGCTCACTGTGGAGCCCATGACCTGTCTGTGGCTCTTGTTCTGTAAACAGGATTCGGCAATTCTCTCGTGGTTGGAAATCTACCCCATATCTTTAATTAAGAATCGTCCCTTTATGCATAGAGGTAGTTTTGCTTATAGCTGGTTTTACCAGGTTACGACTTCTTGAAAACCGCTTACATTTCACCCCCTGTTAAGAATATCTCAGCGTCCCGCAAAAGTGTTCTGATGTGGCTTTAGAAAGATGGGAACAGCTGCAAAGTTTATCTATGGTGCTTTGCTGATGATTTAGTGGGTCAACCCATTGCTTGGCGTGGCACGGAGCTACACAGACTGGGATGTCCCCCTAATCTCCGCTGAGTTAGCTGATCTCAGCCGAGTGTTGGCAGCAGGGGTGTGGCGTCCCTTGAGCGATGGAAGTGTAAAATCAAGGTGTCCTGCTCCTGATTGCTACCCTGTGACCTGTGGTGGATAGTGGGCATGTATGTATGTGCATGCCCTGGCCAATATTTCTCCCTCGACTAACATAACAAAAAACAGATTATCCGGGCATTTTCACATTGCTGTTTGTGGGAGCTTGCTGTGCGCGAATTGGCTGCTGCGTTTCCCACATTACAACAGTAACTACACTTCAAAAGTACTTCATTGGCTGTAAAGCGCTTTGGGACGTCCGGTGGTTGTGAAAGGCGCTGTAGAAACGCAAGTCTTTCTTTTTTCTTTTATGCACGTTTAATGAGCAAAGGATCAAGCTTCTTACACGTGAAGATTGGGCAGCGGATTGGGTGCTGCAAGTTGCCCCTGGGTTGTGGAACCGTATCCCAGCATAAATCTTCAGGAGAGGAGAGGGGAAAAATTTGGAAATGGAAATAAAAGGTGCTTTAAAAAAAAAAGAGATCTGCTGCAAAGAACATCCACAGGCTGTTAAAGGGTGATTTACTGAGTTACTAAACAAAGAAGCATGTCATTGCATTAGTTCATCATCTCTTGTTACTGTTGCAAGCTGGTTGTGGATCTGCCTGTTGTATTCCCAGCCACCCCCAGGGGTCAAAATTGTTGTCTCTGGCGATTGTGCCAGGTACTACGCAAAGCACAAATTGCACTCACAGTGAAAACCAAGCTGCAATATTTTATAACAGTCATGTGAACGATAGAACCTGTTACACAGCAAACATTCCCCTGGGTCAAGATGAAAGAAAGAATCATCCTGCATTTCTATAGCGTCTTTCACGACCTCAGGACGTCCCAAAGCACTTTACAGCCAATGAAGTACTTTTGAAGTGTAGTCACTGTTGTAATGTAGGAAACGCGGGAGCCAATTTGCGCACAGCAAGCACCAAAAATATCAATGAGATAATGACCAGATCACCTATTTTTTTTGTGATGTCAGTTCAGGGATAAATATTGGACAGGACACCGGGGAGAACCTCCCTGCTACAGCAAGAATTGTCATTATTCCTGGTTCTAACAATTGCGCCTACTAGAAACTTTTTTAATGAAGTGACAAACAAACATGGCCACCGATTTCCTAAGTACGACTGGCATGTTTTGCATGCCTTAAACTTTTTTATTTTGTCAATTTTGTTGGGGTACAGGGGCATGGGTGCTGAAAGCCTTCTGGTAACCTCAGACAAGTGGGTGTTTTTTACATGTGAGCCGTGACAATGAACATGGACAGACTATTCAACTTTGGGGGCATCACAGAACAGCCTGATATTAATCTCACCTGACATCTATGCACATGCACTTTCAACAGATATTGCTAGACGCTGATTAAGAGCGAGAACCCTGCCTGTTTTTTTTCCCCTTCCCTAACCCAGGGGCACTGAGGGCAAGTGTAGATTGCTTACTTGCACCGCAATGGAGTACAGTTAAGTTAACACAGACTGGAATTGAATCGGGAGCCTGCCTGGTCTGTATGGCTCAGGCACTCACTAGATAAACTTGCCTGAGTCATCGGGCAAGCACAGCCAGTAAACTTTATGACAGGGCTATCAATTATAAGAATTCAGTTTGATTTTTAAAGTCTGAACTGTACAATGGAGCATGCATAATTCAGAGACTACAATTCAGTGGGATGGGTGCTCCCAAGTGTATGATGGCACTTTAGGCATAATTATCCAACTTCTCACTCTCAACTCTCAGCTGTGCCTCAGTGGTAGCTTAGAAACATAGAAAATAGAAGCAGGAGTAGGCCATTCGGCCCTTTGCGTCTGCTCCGCCATTCAATATGATCATGGCTGATCCTCTCTTGCCTCTGGGTCTGGAGAGTGTGGGTTCAAAGCTCCATTCCACAGACTTGAGCACACAATCTAGCCTGACACTCCAGTCCATTACTGAGCGAATGCGGCATTGTCGGAGGTGCCGTCTTTCAGGTGAGACGTTAAACCGAGGCCCTGTCTGCTCTCTCAGGTAGGTGTAAAAGATCTCAAGGTGCTATTCGAAGAAGAGCAGGGGTGTTCTCCCTGGTGTCCTGGACAATATTTATCCCTCAGCCAACATTGCTAAAAACTATCACATTGCTGTTTGTGGGAGCTTGCTGTGTGTAAATTGGCTGCCAAGTTTCCTACATTACAACAGTGACTCCACTTCAACAAATCACTTCATTGGTTGTAAAGTTGTGAAAGGTCTTGTATAAACACAAGTCTTGCTTTCTTTCTAACTGACAAAAGTAAAAATTAGGGCCCACCAGGCGCGCCAATGCAGAAAATGACCCCCTTTTTTATTCCAGAGTTAACCTGCTGCCCAGTGAAGGTTATCTGGGTCTTCCAAAAGGGTGCGATATGATCTGTTCGTAGAATTTTCTCATGTGAATTGGTAGATGAAGGTGTGATCTGAGCTCTCCGGGAAAAGAGCATTGTCCTTCAACCCCTGGAGGCCAAAAGCTATCATTCCGGTAGACACTCATGATCCACAGTCGTTGCTCCCCAGGGAGGGATGGCGTGGGCATGGCCAAACAGAAGAAATTAAGTCAGTGCGGAGCGCCCGTCACGCCATCCCTCACAATGACTTCCTGTGGGGTCAAAATGATGGATTACCTCAAACCAGTCTTAACCGCAAAGCAAGAGTTTCTCAGGAGCCAAGTATTCTAAAATCTGTCGTGTGGGATAAAAGCACAAAGTTATTTATAATTGCATTGGGCTGAGTGAACAGTATCTCCAAGATCTGGGTAATGTTGCATGAAAGATTCACGGGGGACCCGTAGTTGACAAGACTTGTGCAATATTATTTCAGCATCTTCCTTCTCACAGCACTAGGCATGCTAATGTGAGTTTTAGGAATGTACGTTGCATATGCACAGAGAGCAATGTGATATCTGCTTTAAACATACTTGATATTGAATTGCATCAACAGTATTCACTAACCTTTTCTTCTAAAGGAGCATCTGCTGAGCTCGCAATCCCTGGCGTAAATCTTCTTGTGTTGTTCATGACATCAATCATGAGTAATGTATCTGGATGAGGCTGATAACACATGATGTAATTGTCAGAGGAGTTCAATTATCACCACGTTACTTGTGGGATTACTGCAAGAACAGGCTGCAATTTACTCATAGCTAATTTATAATCAACGTGACCGAAATCACAACAGCCGAACAAACATCCACATTTGTTCACAAATTATTGCTTATTTTCATTCTTTTGCTGAGTACAATGGAATTCAGTTTTAGCCATCACTACTTGTATCAATCACTGGCTTGAAATGATCGAACTATCCCTGCTAAAATCATGACCTGTGTGGTTGCTTTCACTTATAATGGTCAATGGTATCGATCAAATTAACTGTATTGCGGCTGTAATCAAAGGGGGGAAAATTCAGTTGGTTTGCGCCTCCCGTTAGCGCCTTAAGAGGGCGCTAATGGGGCGCAAAGCAACTAGCGCCCGGGCGCGGCGATGTTTGCGCCGCTCGCGAAATTAACTAGACATTTTGCGGCGGCGCTAAACACTACCGCCACGATCTCCTGCGCCGGCAGATCGTGAAGTCAGTCGAGTGCGTAGCACCCCGGAGCGGATATTGAGTGGCGCCCCCCTGCCTTACCGCCTGCCGCTTGCAACGACAGGTTGAGGGGAGCGTTTTGCAGTCAGGAAGGGACTGGGGGAGCGCTATTTAAAGGCGACCGCTTCCTGCCTTTTATTGTTAGTGACATTTTTGAACCACGCATTCTGAGAGAGAGAAAGAGAGACTTCTAGAGAGATTCAACGCTGTGTGAAGGAGTTTTGGGTACTGAGCAGCACTTTGCAGGTTCATTTTGATTTGCACTTCCTTGTATCGATTTAGAAGAGACTGTGGGGGTTGCACTCTGAGCTCTTTGCCTGGTACTCTCCATTGTTCTTTCCAGCAGATTTGATGTACAGGTCTCTCCAGGCTGAGATTCAAGGCTGCAATGAGCAGGATGTGGATGGAAAGCAAGATCAACCATCCCCTTTAAGAACTGGCCCGCGCCATTGTGTCTGTGTTCCATTGCTGACTGACATCGCATGAGCTTCGCCAGCGCTCTGAGTTAGCGCCTCGCTCCTCGGCCTTTGTGCCTTAAGACAGATGTGTAGCGCCTGATTTAGCGCTCCAATCACCTCCAGGGGCGATAAAAGTCAAGTTTGCAGTCGGAGGCGATAATTAGCGCCAGGCGCTAATCTTTGCGCCCGGCCGATAATTGCGCCCCAAATGGGGCGATACTGAATTTCTCCCCCAAAGTCTCTTATTTCCACAGAAGAAAGAACTTTACACTTTAATTCCATGCGTGAGCTGTGAAATCCTTTCCTGCACTGGAACAGTTGTGTTGAACTACTAACCTGTGTTTATGAAGCAAAGACAGGCATCTGCTAGCTAAAACTTGGAGTTGCTCACAACCCGAGTCTGGATGTTCTGCTCCTCCCTACTCATCCACCTGAGTCTCAATGCTCCATCTCTCCCTGTTCACCTAAAGAGAAGAATGTGCATTTCTATAGTGCCTTGCACCACCTTAGGACATCCCAAAGCGCTTTGCAGCCAATTAAGTATTTTTTTTTATTCGCTTATGGGATCTGGGCGTTACTGGCAAGGCCAGCATTTATTGGCCAACCCTAGTTGCCCTTGAGGAGGTGGTGGTGAGCTGCCTTCTTGAACCGCTGCAGTCCGTGTGGTGAAGGTACTCCCGCAGTGCTGTTAGGGAGGGAGTTCCAGGATTTTGACCCAGCGACGATGAAGGATCGGCAATATATTTCTAAGTCAGGATGGTGTGTGACTTGGAGGGGAACTTGGAGGTGGTGGTGTTCCCATGCGCCTGCTGCCCTTGTCCTTCTAGGTGGAAGAGGTCGCGGGTTTGGGAGGTGCTGCCGAAGAAGCCTTGGCGAGTTGCTGCAGTGCATTTTTTGTAGATGGTACACACTGCAGCCACGGTACGCCGGTGGTGGAGGGTGTGAATGTTTAAGGTGGTAGAGGGGGTGCCAATCAAGCGGGCTGCTTTGTCCTGGATGGTGTCGAGCTTCTTGAGTGTTGTTGGAGCTACACTCATCCAGGCAAGTGGAGAGTATTCCATCACACTCCTTACTTGTGCCTTGTAGATGGTGGAAAGGCTTTGGGGAGTCAGGAGATGAGACACTCATCAAGTGTCGTCACTGTTGTAATGTGGGAAACGCAGCAGTCAGTTTGTGCACAACAAGGTCTCACAAACAGCAATGTGATAATGACCAGACAATCTGTTATTTTGTGATGTTGATTGAAGGATAAATATTGACCGGGACACTGGGAAGAAAGCCCCTGCTCTTCTTCGAATAGTGTCAGGTGATGTTTTACTTCCACCTGAGAGAGCAGATGGGGCCTCGGTTTATTGTCCCATCTAAAAGACAGCACCTTCAGACAGTGAAGCACTCCCTCCAGTACTGCACTGCTACAGTTAGCCTTCCATTAATGTGCTCAAGTCTCTTGAGGGAGATTTGTAATTGACAACCTTCTGACTCAGAGGCAAGAGTGCTACCCACTGAGCCACAGCTGACACCTAGCTGAAAGCTAATGTTCTGCTTCTCCAGGCCTATTCGATGCTTTGCTTCTCCACACTGCCCTACCCCCTGACTATGTTGGCGGTTCAGAACAAGTTGCTTTGCTATCTGATGAGTGGAGGGCACATTGAATATACATTAGCATTCCACAAACCAGCCCTTTAAACATGCTCCTGTTGAAAATATTGGTTCCAAATGTCTAAAGTACGTGTTATTGAATGTACAGTAACCGGCTGCTGTTACGTTCAACAATGAGGCTGAGAAATTTAAATTTGGAGATGTTGCAGGACCAACGAAGGCCAGCGAGCACGGGGGTGAGGGCTGATCAGGACTTGCTGCGGGACAGTATACGGGCAGCAGAGTTTCAGACGAGCTGGGTTGGGATTGGTGGCGAGCTAATGGAATTCACGGGGTGGCGGGAGTTGGGGTTGGCAACTGAAGACGATGGCTTCAGTCTTCCCAATGTTTAACTGCAGGAAGTTGCGGCTCATCCAAGACTGGATATTGGATAAGCAGTCTGACAACACAGAGTCAGTGGAGGGGGTTGAGAGAGGTGGTGGAGAGGGAGCTGTGTGTCGTCAACCAGTCCTTTCCCTTCCTTCACCTGTCCAATCTAATCTTGAATGTTGAAACAGTTCCCCCCTCAACCACTAACCCTGGAAGTGAATTCACAACTCTCTGCGCAAAAAGGTTTTGGCCGCCCTCTGTTCTAAATATCTTGCATTTAATCTTGCATTGGCGTTTACCCTCTGTGTGAGCAAATAGTTCAAAGCACATTTACCCACCCTGTTCCCAGATCCCTTCACCCCCTTTCCTTCAGCCACCTATCTAATCTAATCTCGAATGTTGACACAGCTCCTGCCTCAACCACTAACCCTGGAACTGAATTCCACAGCCTCCCGCAACTCTTTGTGTACAGAAGTTTCTCCCGCCCGCTCTTACACTTAATCTTATATCTATGGCCCCTCATTCTAGACACCCTCAACTACAGTCTGCTATCTATCAACCCAGTCCCATCCTTTCATAATTTTAAACAGTTCTATCATAGCGCCACATAAATCTGCATTGTTCTTAGGAAAAAAGCCCGTAGTTTTTCAAGCATTTCTTCATATTTTGTATTTTCCTCATACCAGGCAGCATCCTAGTGAATCTGCTTTCTATCCTCTCTAAAGCCTCAATATCTTTCCCATAGTCAGGAGCCCATTATTGCACACAGTACTTTCACTGAGGTGCTAATAAGGTAACTTACTTAGCAGATGACGTTAATCATTTAAGTTACTTAAAAAAAAGTCTGAGATTAAACAAACGAGGGTGAAATTGAACCTCCTTTTTTCCCCGTTATTTAGGCCTAAAGCGAGGGCAAGCGGGTCTAATTTAGCAAGGCTATGTTCCCCGGTCCAAAGGCACCTGAAACACGTCCAACGCCATATTGATTCGGTTGATATTCAAATGTCATTGGTGTTAGATAGTAGCCATGATGTGGAGATGCCGGTGTTGGACTGGGGTGGACAAATGTGAGAAGTCGCACAACACCAGGTTATAGTCCAACAGCTTTATTTGAAATCACAAGCATTCGGAGCGGCTGCTCCTTCGACTTCACCTGGCGAGCTGCCTCAGGAGGCGCAGCAAGCATCCGCAACTCACCCTTTTACGGATGAAATTCTCTCTGAACCTAAAATTTACTTGCAACTATTTTTGATAAATTGTTCATCGTGAATGTTAATGAAGCAGCGTTGAAAACCTCCACGGGTCTGCTCAACTCTTGTCAGTTCCAACCTGCTGTGAATGTTTGGCGTGCAGCTTCTGCTTTCGCAGGTCTATTTTTATGTTCTTTTGTCTTACTTTAATTGTTAATTAAGTAACTGTCTGACAATCATTTATCCATTTTAATAACCGCTTCAATATATATTCGTTAAATCTTGGCTTGTAAGGTATGAAAACATAATTTATTAATAGCTTAAATAACGCTAATTGATTTTATTTTGGTGCAGTGGGAATGAGGTGCCATTCTTCTGGGGAAAGGAGATGTGACTTTCAAATCTCCAATCTCATCTATACATCACAATCTGCCAATGGAATGTGAGCTTGATTGCCTTGCAATTACACAGAATTACATCGAATTTACAGCACAGAAACAGGCCATTTGGCCCAACTGGTCCGTGCCGGTGTTTGTGATCCACATGAGCCTCCTTCCCTCCTCCCACACTATCTCACCTAACCCTATCAGCATAACCTTCACGTAGTTGGGAGGAGGCTCGTGTGGAGCATAAATGCCGCATAGACCAGTTGGGCTGAATGACCTGTTTCTGTGCGGTAGACTTTACGTAGCTCTGTGTAAGTCTAGCTACCCCTTAAATGAATCTATGCTATACGTCTGAACCACTCCTTGTGGTAGAAAGTTCCACATTCCAACCACTCTCTGGGTAAAGAAGTCACTCCTGAATTGGATTTATTAGTGACTATCCTATATTGATGACTCCTAGTTTTGGACTCCCCCATAAGTGGAAATTTTAGATTAGATTTACAGGTTCTTTTCACATAGTTTTTAGATAAACAATATCCTGAGTCTATTGGGTGATTCCGCACTCTGACCGGGGTAGCTGCACTCACAGCGAGTGCGGGTCAGAGTAAGGCATCGGAGCCCTGATCCTCTGACTCACAATCCCCGCAAGCCAGCTCCCTGTTGCGATGCGTGATTGCGGGATCACCCCATGTGTATCCATAATCCAAACAATGTTGGAAATGTTGGGGCAGCCGGCTTCTGTTTAATAAGCAATCCGGGAATATTTCTCCCTCTCTTGAGGTGCATTTACGCTGCAGGTTTGTCATCAGCGCGAAGTGATTTGGCTTCACACCAATGCTAAGCTTGCCGTCTGAATCCAGAATCAGGGCCTGACCCAAAAAGAGAGTGAGACTCCCTCAGTGTCACACCACTTCAGTTTGACGCCATATGAAGTGTAAACCTAGTTTGCAAATTGCCTAGACCCCTGGGCACTTCGTGAAATCTGAACTTCAATGTTTAGAGAGCAGGAATTTTCCCACTCCGCACTTTCTGAACATTTAAGGTTTGAATTGTGGGTCAGTGGGGTGGAACATAGAAACATAGAAAAAATAGGACCAGGAGTAGGCCATTCGGTATGATCATGGCTGATCCTCTATCTCAATACCATATTCCCGCTCTCTCCCCATACCCCTTGATGCCTTTTGTGTCTAGAAATCTATCTATCTCCTTCTTAAATATATTCAGTGACTTGGCCTCCACAACCTCTGCTCATGCTTGTACCCAGACACTTCTCACTCTCTCTCGGGCAAATTACAATTCCAGCCAAGCAGGAGCCAGGTAATGTAAACACAGTTCTGCCTGGCTGGAACCCGAATTGCAACCCAATTGGTCGCAGACTTGTAGCTGCAATGTAAATGCAACCTTAAAAGTATTTGCAATTTTCATGATGATTGTTTTGATTATAAAATTGTTTCCCATATTTGTATTAAAGTCGCAATACAGGATATGAAAATAATGGAACAAAATACATCTTTGGTAACTAAAATGAGCTGTAATTTGCAACGTGCATTCATTGTGGGTCCTTTTCAAGCTGTTGGATTTATAACATTATTGATATGATCTCTTGACATTTGAAATGTTTTACAACTTAATGAACTTGGCAAGAATGCAGTGGCGAGTCATGCGGAGATGATGAATGTTCTCGTTGATGCGATAGGCTGATATTGGTGAAGGATTGAATCATTTCCAATTCCTACCTAGAGCTGACCCTGAGAACGCAATAGTCAACTCTACTATTTAACATCATAGCATGGTACAGTGCTCCTTCATTATACTGTAGATACCACCAATACCAAGAGCTATAACTAAGGTAATGGTTGATATGGTCTCCTGATGGTTGATGCCACTGGTACTGGAAATTAGACTGAGCCATACAGTGACATAGGAATGCATTTTGGAAAAAGTTTAGTAAAGTTATAGACCACAATGGAAGTACTTTTAAGCAGTATTTATTTTTAATAATGATTTGTGGTGACAGTGGCATTCTAACGACAAGTAAAATAACGCACAATTGTTCTCTTTGATACATTTTTACCTTTGGCATAAAATGCGGGCAGCAGGACAAGCAAGCAAATAAAATGGAAGGTATGTTCTGCCGCATTTTGCGTCCATAGGTGAAGGCAGCAAGGGCCAGCTGCAGAATAATGAGGGAGCTCAGCTTCCATCAGTGACGCTAAAGAATGTGTCTCAGGAGATTTAGGAGGTTTGTTCTGTAGGCTCACCACCTAAAGAAGGTTAGGCTAGTTATGAGAGATTAGCACACATGTGAACTTCATGATCCTTTCTTGCTTACGGTGAACTTTTCATCCGAGAGAGCACAATATTTAAGCTGCACAAGAGTGACACTACTAGCCTTAGTTGTGCATTGTTTTCTATAGAAACTATCTAACCAAATAACTTCTGGTAGTAAGATAAAAATCAGCACTATCCCTTTTGCATGATGAGGATGAATTCCAAACAGGATTAATATATAATTTTTTAAGGGACTAGGACACTGCGATTGGCAGCTGAATAAAATTCTGATATATGGGTCCAATGGCAAAGTTTGAATTTTTGTGTAACTATGTTGAGGGAGACACATGAATAGTAATAATATAGGTGAAGTGCAATCTAAATGGGATAAACTAGCGAAGCCAACTTAAAATACCCATGATGTGGAGATGCCGGTGTTGGACTGGGGTGGACAAAAGTGAGAAGTCGCACAACACCAGGTTATAGTCCAACAGCTTTATTTGAAATCACAAGCTTTCAGAGCGCTGCTCCTTCGTCAGGTGATCCTTAAATGTGTTACAGTATTTTGTTTCTTTCTACCTACTGTTAATAAAAGATCTGCATTTGTCTATCTTATCTGTACACTGAACATTGTTTATGATTTCAAAAGATCTTCAGAAAGAAAGAAGAAAGACTTGCATTTAAATAGTGCCTTTCACGACCACCGGATGTCCCAAAGCACTTTACAGCCAATAAAGTACTTTTTGAAGTGGAGTCACTGTTGTAATGTAGGAAACGCGGCAGCCAATTTGCGCTCAGCAAGCTCCCACAAACAGCAATGTAATAATGACCAGATAATCTGTTTTTGTTATGTTGGTTGAGGGATAAATATTGGCCCCAGGACACCGGGGAGAACTCCCCTGTTCTTCTTCAAAATAGTGCTATGGGGATCTTTTACGTCCACCTGAGAGAGCAGACGGGGCCTCAGTTTAACGTCTCATCTGAAAGACGGCACCTCCGACAGTGCAGCGCTCCCTCAGCACTGAAGGTTAGTTTCTTCCAGATGTATCAGTCTCCTGTGTTGTGCAGGAGTTTCCCAATTCATCGCTACCTCGGGAAAAAGAGGAGTCTTCTAACCTAGAGATGACGAACAGCAGAAACAGTGAAGAAATAAGCCTTCAATAACACTGAAGACAAGAAGAACCATAAACCCATATTCAACTTTTATATGCAGTTTGTCTAATCGTACAATCTTTTAGTGTTCAGGTGACATTTCGGATCCTTATATTGCAAAAGTGGGTGAATATTGGAAAGCTTTCAAGTGGAAACATCTTTTTTTATGTCACTGTACAGGCATAGCTGCTTCATGGTCACCTGTGCAGCGACATGATGACGGCGGCTTTTTTCTCTGCCTTTTGTCCTTCCTGTTATGGCAGCTCTAAGTCGTGCAGGGTTATGATTACACAGGTGCTAGAAACCATTCAGCACGCCGCCCAGGTGGCCACTCTTTGTGTGTGAACCCAATTTTCCTTGGCAATCTCATAAGCATAACCAGTGGTGAGAGAGAGAGAGAAATTGCGTGGAAGTCAAAGCTAAAGGTATGGGGCTAATTAAAGGGTGACACAAATACTGAAAGCCTTTGGTGAGCCTCAGATGAAATCTCAACCCATTGTTAGCCCTTTCCAAGGCTGGAGAGACTAAGAAGAGACAGACAAAATGAAGGGAACAGAAACCGAAGGTGTACGCGTGAGTCTGGAAGCAGGTGGCCGAGTGAGACCAGCACTCAAGCCTTTGTTTGATGACTGCTGAAGTCGACGTGAAAAAGAAAAAAAGAGAGACTTGCATTTATATAGCACCTTTCACGACCACCAGACGTCTCAAAGCGCTTCACAGCCAATGAAGTACTGTCACTGTTGCAATGTGGGAAATGCGGCAGCCAATTTGCACACAGCAAGGTCCCACAAACAGCAATGTGATAATGACCACATAATCTGTTTTTGTTATGTTGATTGAGGGATAACTATTGGCCAGTATACCGGGGATAACTCCCCTGCTCTTCTTCAAAATAGTGGCCATGATGCGGAGATGCCGGTGTTGGACTGGGGTGGATAAAAATGAGAAGTCGCACAACACCAGGTTATAGTCCAACAGTTTTATTTGAAATTACGAGCTTTCGGAGCTCTGCTCCTTCGTCAGGCTGGAGTGGGACTTGAACCCGCAAACCTCCTGCCTCAGAAGCGAGTGTGTTACCCACTGAGCCACAGTGCAAGAGCTGGTTACAAAGAGGCTTACCCACAATGTCAATCCATGGTACCGTTCCAATAGGCTAGTATTGCAGTATGGCTGTAAAGCGATGCATCAAAGTTTTAAGCCATAACTGACCATTAATGACCTTACATGTTCCAGCTCTATGGTGCACGGTAGCTGCAGGTGTTCTTGCAACAGGTGACATGGCTCTGCATCTGCATCTGCCTCTTTGTTGTCCCAGACCCCGAGAAGACACTTCCCCATGGTCATTGCCTTGTACGTGTGCCAGGGCCTGCAGAAATGGTTAGGGATGTTTTAGTGGAATTTGGCATTTGATTACCTTGGCATGTTTTCTTTAATGCAGTGTCACTGGAAGAATTACATATTTGTGATGGGGATGCTTCTAAGGAAGCATTCAACAATATACTTAGCCAGGCTTCACATGTCTTAGTTGTTGCCAGCTTCCTTTAGGAAGAAAAGCCTCCACCAAAGTAACGGTCTGCCAAAGCGGTGCTATTTTCACCTTGGCTCCAGATGTGGGTGTGGATATACTCGCAGATAGGCACGGGGCATTTGTCGTGCTATCTTTTCTCCCTGACAAGCCTCTGTAGGTCCTCCTCATCTTCCAGACATGATAGATAAAGGAAAACCCATTGGGAAACCTATTGGTGCCCGCAGTGCTGCTGACGAGGAAATAATCGACACCGACTGGCATGAAGACTCATGAGAACTTCAATGCCCACAGTTAAAATAACTTTTTTTTAAAGTGAAGAAAATGATCAAGAAATGGCTAAAACACCTTTACATTAAAAGGAAGACTTACATTTCTATAGTGCCTTTCATGAGCACCGGACATCTCAAAGCCCTTTACAGCCAATGAAGTACTTTTTGAAGTGGAGTCACTGTTGTAATGTGGAAAACACGGCAGCCAATTTGCGTACAGCAAGCTCCCACAAACAGCAATGAGATAATTACCAGATAATCTGTTTTAGTGATGTTGGTTGAGGGATAAATATTGGCCAGGATACTGGGGATAACTCCCCTAGTCTTCTTCAAAATAGTGCCATGGGATCTTTTACGTCCACCTGGAAGAGCAGACAAGGTCGCCGTTTTACATCTCATCCGAAAGACGGCACCTCAGACAGTGCAGCATTCCCTCAGCACTGCACTGGAGTGTCAGACTAGCTTTATGTGTTTTAAGTCCCTGGAGTGGGACTTGAACCCACAACCTTCTAACTCAGAGGCAAAGGGTGCTACCCACTGAGCCACAGCTGAGCGAGTTTTACATTACTGCATTCTTTCCATGGCCTCTAATATACTTACCGCTGCCTAGCAATCTTGGATGCCCATCTCAAATGGGTATTGTTTACGACAGGTGTCCTGCCAGCCAAAAATGGCATGCTGGACCAACATTCCTCCAAATCAATATTAAAATCAAGGGCCCACCCACTTGAGGTGAGCACTTCCACCACCTTTGATCTCATGCATCAGAAAGTGCATCGCAATGAAAAAACGGGCTCATTTCTGGAAAGGCAGGCCTTCCACCCATGTTGCGTATCTGGCTGCTGCAACATTGGCCGAAAGTCAGGCGTTGGAGTTGAGGGAAATTTGGGCTCAAAGGGGCCGGCTGGCTATTTCTCCATAAGGACAATCAAAGTTCAATTGGTACCTGTCGACACATCTTTCAGCAGAGTCTCTGTTTATCAGTCAGAAGGAGGGACCATGCCCAATTCTTCTTCGCACTAGAACAGCAACGGCAAGGCTAATTATTTGCACCCCTGCTTCTCCTTGGCTGAGATTGGCTAATTTTTGTAGCGTTCAAGGGCTGAGCCAGTTCTACGAAGAATAATAAAGCTGGAGTTTTGAAGTCATTTCAGATCTCTCTTCCAATTATAAACTGATTTTCCACTTGTGCTATCAGGCTCTTCAGTGTCATGTTGATACTCTATTGTAACTTCACAGGTGTACAGCTGGAGGAAACATTTCTTGAAACTGTACCAATTATTTTTGGTCCACTGCCAAAGATAACTGTAGTTTCAAGAGTGAAATTGGTTCTCAGTTTACTAATTAATGATTTTTAAAATTAAGTTAATATTTCAGGGTAGATTCTAGTCTCCACCACCTGGGTGGTAACCTGACAGAGCAGATTGCCCATCCTTTGTAAAACCCGCCTGATTTTCATTCCGTTAAATCATGAAGAAGGCAATCTTATCTTTTTATGTCATAGAACTAGTCAGCAGTCAGCTTTTTGATGACTGATGAGACCGATCTTTGCTAGGAATGATCATTCCGAGTGAACGGTGGATCCCGAATACACCATGTTGGGATTTTTCCTCAGCTGGCGTTTACATTCAGTATCGTCAATGTGTGACGGGCCTCATTGTAGGAGGTGCCTTCATGGATGGTGTCTCGTCATGCTTTCCTAACTTTGAGCAAGTTGTTCCCACTTTTGGCCGTCTATATTGCACCATTTCAAAGTGGCTTTTAAGCAGTCTTGATGTCTCTTTTGCTGTCCACCATGAGATTGCTTCCCAGCGGTCAATGCGCCATTAAAAGCCATTATTTGGGACCAGCCTGCCTGTGCCTTCATGATCAGAGCGTCTACACTTGGCATGTCAGCTTTTTTAAGAACTTCGGTGTCAGGGATTTTTATCTTGCCATCTGATCTTCATTAGTCGTCTCGGGCAGTTGAGGTGAAAGTGATTCAGTTCCTTCATGCTCCCGTGCATATGTTGTCCAAGTTTCACCGGCATAAAGCAGAGTTGTCCGATCGACAGCCCTGCACACTTTGAGCTTGGTCTGCAGGCTGATGCCTCTCTTGTACCAGAGACGCTCACGGAGTTGGCCAAAAACTAAGCTGGCTTTAGCAATTTTGCAGGATGCTTCTGTATCGACATGGACTTCTCTAGACAGGGCGCTACCCAGATGGTGAACCTGTCCAGAGCCTGAAGCATGCGACCACCGATAGTGATGATAGGTGGAGTGTATTCTTTGCCTGGCGCACCCGTTTCATCCGATAGGTGGCACCTCTGACAGTGCAGCACTCTTTCAGTACTGCACTGAAGTGTTAGTCAAGACATTATGCTCAAGTGTCTGGAACGGGTATAAAAGTATAGAATAAGGAAAGACACTGGGCCCATCAAGCTCATTCTTTTCACAGACCAATTATAATCCGCTATATTTGAACTATACCAAACCCATTCAATCTCCTGAGAAAGATTCTGTAAAGCCTGGCCCGGCTTCCAACGGTGAAACAGTTAAAACCTCAGAATAGTTATTTGACTATACATCCTATATATTCATCCCTAATAATTGGCTTTGTTAGGAGATAATTTTGTGATTCCAATGACTCAGGAGCACACAGCGTTTCATCGTTCCTGTCTAAGATCCTCTTTTTAACCTTCAATTCCATTCCTAAGTAGATAATTATCCAGCTCTTTTTTTAAAGGTGTTAATTGATGCAACATTTGCTGATTTTTCTGGGCACATTACCCTGCCCATCTGTTTCTCCTCTGATAAGGCAAATGTAGACACAGTTATGGTGGGTTCATTCATTTCCAGTTTCAAACAGATAGATTGTAGTCTACCAGTGGTCTTAAAGCCCACCGGATGTGTGACGACAATAGAGGTGGTAGACAGGTTCAGTACTACTGTAAATGCAGCATTATTTCTTTTATTTGGATCAGGCCTTTACTAATTAGCTCGATTGGTGCTTTTAGTCCACTGGTAGTGTTTATTGCTGAGCTGAATTCATACTTGAAAATGCAACTTTGCTTTAACATCGTAAAAACAGACATTAGCATCAAGTCTGTTATTTTCTTATTGGGACAAAGTCAGTGTAAGAACTACACTTAGAAAATTGGTCCCTACGTCATTAACCCTGTGACTTCTACAACTGTGTCATTGCTAATCTATGCGCCTTTATTTTATATTTATTTTATGAAACTGCTTGTATCGGAAGTCGTTCAGCAATATGTTTTGGCTGCTGCTCAGACTTCACCCCATTTACAATGCTGGGTGGGATTTAAAGCACTTGCACAGTTGTTGAAAAGCCAAGTTCATGACTTTTATCTTTTTAGGCGTTAACCCTTTCCCAGTATCAGCAGGAATATCTTTATAGGCGAGCAATGCTGAAACCTTGGGGCGAACACTCAGCATGCCTGCAGCCAGAAACAAATGGCAACAAGATGGTTGTCTCTGGTAGCAGTTGCTGCCGGAGAAATAGCAACTCCAGCGAATAGCACCATCTTGTTTTTTTACAGTGCTGCTTTTGGATTCTAGTCTGTCACCATCAGAAGTACAGGAATATAAATGTTGTATTCATTTAACTCCATCACCCTGTCAGGTAATTGGCTTCAGCAGTCCAGGACGAGGAGGGAAAAAAACAATCCCGGATGAGTCACAACCTCCTCCAGCTCAGCACTGGGAAGATCAAAGTCACCGTCTATAGCCTCGACCACAAACTCCACTCCTTTGTCGCAAAATTCCATCCCCCTCCCCAGCCAACGTCTCAAACTGGACCAGACCCTTCTCAACCTCGGCATCCTGCTCAACCCTGGACTGAGCTTCCAACCCAATATCCTTTCTATCACAGAGACAGCCTACTTCCATCTCTACGTTCAAAAGCAAACCCTGGATGCTGTAAAGTTCTGACGAAGGGTCATCGACCTGAAACGCTAACACTGTCTCTCTCTCCGCAGATGCTGCCTGACCTGCTGAGTGTTTCCGGCATTGTCTGTTTTTATTTCATCTCTACATTGTTGCCCACTTCCACCCCACCTTAGCTCTTCTGCCACTGAAACCCTTGGTTACCTGCAGACCCAACTGTTTCCGAGTTGCCACCCTCCACCCGCTGTAACTGCAACTTGTCCAAATTCTGTCCCACATAAAATACCATCATCCCTGCCTTCATTGACCTACATTGTTTCCCTGGGTCCAGTGCACTGGTCGTCGTCTTTGAATCTTTGCAGTTCCTTGTCCCATTCTATCTCTGAAATCTCCTGCAGGCCTGCATCCCCCCCTAAACACTCTACTCCTCTGGCATTTTGTGCCTCCTCCACTCCCATTGTCCCACCATTAGTGCAAGTTGTGGTGGTGGTTGTTGTTGTCGTCATTGTTTCCAATACTCTTTCCCAAGATTTGGAGAGCTCCTTCCTCATTGTGGACTGAATTTTGCCGGGTCCCACCCGCACAGTGCAAGGGGACCCGGGAGACGATGGGAAACCTGGAAGTTCGGGTTTCCCAGCACGCTGTGGAGTGAGAGTTTTACCTCCACAGCGTGCGTGCGACATGAAGGGTGGGTTGCGATGTGAAGGGTGGGTTCCCCGCCCACAAGCCAGCTTGATTGACAGGCTGGCTTCCAGTCGGGCGGGGAACGCGGACCAGGAGGCCACAGGACCAGGTAGGTGCTGGGCCCAGGATGGTGGGTGAGGGGGGTGGAAATTCGAAGCCGTGGGGAGGGTCTGATCCCCAACCCCAAGGCCGAGTCGCGATCCCAGAGCGGGGCGGATGGGGCGGGGGGGAGGGGGGTAGTGGTCCGATCGCTGGGGGGATGGCCAATCCCTGACCCAGAGGGGTGCAGGCTGCTTTTGGGGGAGCTTGTGGGGCTAGGAGGAAGCACTCTTGCACCTCCCAGCCCACAGGGATTGCTCCCCGAGGCTGAGGCCACCTCGATGTAGTCACCGGGAATCCCGAGCCCCGGGATCCCCGGCCGCCTGCAGTAAAACCTGCGAATCAGGTTAAAGTAGAGGCTTCAGGCCTCATTATAATATTTACATTGCCAACCCGCCTCCTGGCAGTGGGTTGGCAGCCCGTTCCCCCCTCCAGCCCTGTCCCGCCTGAATGAAAGGTGAAAGTAGGCGGGCTGGAGGCGGGTTGGGGACGGGTTTTAAATTTTTACAACCTTCACTTCGCCCCCACCCCCCGCACCTCCAACCCATCCATTCTTACCTATGAAAATTCCGGCCATAGAGTGAGACAACGAAGGTTTGGGGCCCCATAACCAGTCACTGCTCTTATCGCTCTCTCTCTCTCTCTCTCTCTCTCTCTCTCAAGTTGTGAGCTGTTTTGATGAAGAATACAAAAAAAAAATATTGCCTTTGATTTCAATGACATGCAGTAAAACCCAGGTGCCAGCATGCAGCCCATAATGGACGTGATAACAGATGCACGCATCAAGCAATTCAATTCTATGTGAGGCTTTTAGTGGGGATGAATGCATGTAAGACTGTGAAAGAAGGAAGATGTCCTGGTGACGGCTGTTGTGTGAAAGGCGCCATCCAGTATTTGATTTGCTGAACATTTTAACAGTTTGATGCAAAGTAATGGTAAGCGGCAAACATTGGTTTTCCACTTACCCTGACATGAGAATTCTTGACAGGTCTGAATGACTCTTTTTACTTTGCCTGATCTGGTAAAGTTGCTAAACTTGTTCCAGAACAGAGTGACTGTGTGTGGTGCTTGATTTGCCAATGACAGCCTTCGCCATCTCCTTCCGCTGTCGCTGAGCAGCTCTCGTCGGGGGTCTCTGCCACTCTGTTCAAAACGAGGCCTCTCTTCTCTGCCTGACTTAGCCCAGCAACACTTCCACTCCTGCCTCAGAGAACCCAGGGCACTTTGCCCTCCTAGAGGCCACACAGACATTTTTAGTGAAGAAATTGTGATGGGAGCTATCATAGAATAGTACAGCACAGAAGGAGGCCATTCGGTCCATCGAGTCTACGCTGGCTTTTTCGAAGAGCAATCCAATTAGTCCCACTCACCCGTTATTTCTCCATATCCCCTGCATTTTTTTTCTCCTTCAAGTATTTATCCAATTCCCTTTTCTTTTGTCAATCATTTTAAATCTGTGCCCTCTCGTTATCGACCCTTCAGCCATTGGAAACAATTTATCTTTATTTACTAAAATCTTCATGATTTTAAACACCTCTATCAAATCTCCTCTTAGCCTTCTCTGCTCCAAGGAGAACAACCCCAGCTTCTCTAGTCTATCCACATAACTGTAATCCCTCATCCCTGGAACCATTCTAGTCATGTGTTCAAGAAGCCTCAACATTCCCACATGCAACACACAATCGTAACAGATTCTAAACTGTTACACTCCCCGCCTTCTAACATGTCAACCATGGCTCGGTGGTTGCAATCTCACTTTAACTACACTTTAGCTACATCATTACATAAATTTAAAACAGAAATAGACAGTTTCCTAGAAGTAAAGGGAATTAAGGGTTACGGGGAACGGGCAGGAATTTGGACATGAGTCTAGGTTCGGATCGGTCATGGCCCTGTGGGTAGCGCAGCGGGCCCAGGGGCCGTGTAGCCTGATCCTGCTCCTATTTCGTGTGTCCAATTCTGTTAGGTTCAGGAGATGGTTCTGTTATAGTAGATTGGCGGTTAGGATCAGATCAGCCATGATCTTATTGAATGGCGGAGCAGGCTCGAGGGGCCAATTGGCCTACTCCTGCTCCTATTTCTTATGTTCTTATGTAACCCATTCAAGGTCATTTGTTATCTTCCGAGACAAAGCGCTCGAGTAGGGGAGATATGGGAGTTACCTCCAAAAGTAATTACAAGCACATCTGCCTCCGCTGTAAAACCACCAAGCCTGGGCATCAATTGTTCCTGAAATTGATGCTCCTGAAGGATTTAAAGATCTGAAGCAACGTAAACTCATCACTGCTGTTTGACTGGATCAGCTCAGAGGTGAGTTCTACTTAATTCTACGATGAAGAAATATGAATGAATACATATACAGCTTGATTATTAATGCAAGGCTTTTTTATTGAATTGGGACTATTCTTATTTACATAAAGTTTGTCTGCTCAGCTCCCATCAGTGACATTCTACAAGTCTGGAGCTCACCCTGCATATAAAGAAAGAATGGAGAAAGAACTTGCATTTATAGAATTGCCTTTCACAACCTGAGTGAGGACGTCACAAAGCACTTTACAGCCAATGAAGTATTTTTGGAGTGTAGTCACTGTTGTAATGTAGGAAACGCAGCAGCTAATTTGTGCACCGCAAGGTTCCACAAACAGCAATGTGATAATGACCAGATGTTGGTTGAGGGATAAATATTGGCCAGCGCATGGGGAGAACTCCCCTGCTCCTCTTCAAAATAGTGCCATGGGATCTTTTCCACCAACCTGAGATGGCAGACAGGGCCCTGGTATAATGTTACATCTGAAAGATGGCGCCTCTGATAATGCTTTCAGTACTGCACTGAAGTGTTAATCTAGATTTTTTTTGATCCGTTCCTGGGATGTGGGCGTCGCTGGCAAGGCCAGCATTTATTGCCCATCCCTAGTTGCCCTTGAGAAGGTGGTGGTGAGCCGCCTTCTTGAACCGCTGCAGTCCGTGTGGTGAAGGTGCTCCCACAGTGCTGTTAGGGAGGGAGTTCCAGGATTTTGACCCAGCGACGATGGAGGATCGGCGATATACTTCCAAGTCAGAATGGTGTGTGACTTGGAGGGGAACTTGGAGGTGGTGGTGTACCCAAGCGCCTGCTGCCCTTGTCCTTCTAGGTGGAAGAGGTTGCGGGTTTGGGAGGTGCTGCTGAAGAAGCCTTGGCGAGTTGCTGCAGTGCATCTTGTAGATGGTACACACCGCAGCCACGGTACGTCAGTGGTGGAGGGAGTGAATGTTTAAGGTGGTGGATGGGGTGCCAATCAAGCGGGCTGCTTTGTCTTGGATGGTGTCAAGCTTCTTGAGTGTTGTTGGAGCTGCACTCATCCAGGCAAGTGGAGAGTATTCCATCACACTCCTGACTTGTGCCTTGTAGATGGTGGAAAGGCTTTGGGGAGTCAGGAGGTGAGACACTCGCTGCAGAATACCCAGCCTATGACCTGCTCTTGTTGCCACAGTATTTATGTGGCTGGTCCAGTTAAGTTTCTGGTCATTGTTTACCCCCAGGATGTTGATGGTGGGGGATTCAGCTATAGTAATGCTGTTGAATGTCAAGGGGTGGTGGTTAAACGCTCGCTTGTTGGAGATAGTCATTGCCTGGCACTTGTGTGGCGTAAATGATACCGGCCACTTATCAGCCCAAGCCTGAATGTCATCCAGGTCTTGCTACATGCAGGCATGGACTGCTTCATTATCTGAGGAGTTGCGAATGGCACTGAACACTGTGCAGTCATCAATGAATATCCCCACTTCTGACCTTATGATGGAGGGAAGGTCATTGATGAAGCAGCTGAAGATGGTTGGGCCTAGGACACTGCCCTGAGGAACTCCTGCAGCGATGTCCTGGAGCTGTGATTGATCTCCAACCACCACAACCATCTTCCTTTGTGCTAGGTATGACTCCAGCCGGTGGAGAGTTTTCCCCCCGATTCCCATTGACTTCAATTTTACTAGGGCTCCTTGATGCCACACTTGGTCAAATGCTGCCTTGATGTCAAGGGCAGTCACTCTCACCTCACCTCTGGAATTCAGCTCCTTTGTCTATGTTTGGACCAAGGCTGAAATGAGGTCTGGAGCCAAATGGTCCTGGCAGAACCCAAACTGGGCATCAGTGAGCAGGTTATTGGTGAGTAAGTGCTGCTTGATAGCACTGTCGACGACACCCTCCATCACTTTGCTGATGATTGAGAGTAGACTGACGGGGCGGTAATTGAAAGGTTGGATTTGTCCTGCCTTTTGTGGGCAGAACATACCTGGGCAGATTTCTACATTGGCGGGTAGATGCCAGTGTTGTAGCTGTACTGAAACAGCTTGGCTAGAGGCGCGGCTAGTTCTGGGGCACAAGTCTTCGTCATGACAGCTGGGATGTTGTCGGGGCCCACAGCCTTTGCTGTATCCAGTGCGCTCAGCCGTTTCTTGATAGTATGCGGAGTGAATCGAATTGGCTGAAGACTGGCTTCTGTGATGCTCAAGGTCTGGCATGGGATTTGAACCCTCAACTTTCTGACTCAGAGACGAGAGTGCTACCACTGAGCAATGGCTAATGTGTTATTCAAATATTAAAATTAGGCCGACCTTGGCAACTATAGTGGGATCAGCACACTTCACAGTGGGCAGGCAGGAATCACACTCCACCACAGCTTTTTTCCCCCAAGTGGAAAATCTAGGCTTCACTGTCAAGCTTTACATGAAGCCTTGGCGAGGGTGTAGAGGAGATTTACTAGAATGGTCCCAAGGATGAGGGACTTGAGTTTTGTGGAGGGTCTAGAAAAGTTGGGATTGTTCTCCTTAGAGCAGAGAAGGCTAACGAGAGATTTAATAGAGGTATTCAAAATCATGAGGGTGTTTTGATAGAGTACATAGGGAGAAACTGTTTCCACTGGCAGGTAGGTCGGTAACCAGAGGACACAGATTTAAGGCAATTGGAAAAAGAACCTGAAGGGAGATGAGGAGAATTTTTTTTAACACAGTGAATTCTTATGATCAGGAATGCACTGCCTGAAAGGGTGGTGGAAGCTGATTCAATAGTACCATTCAGAAGGGAATTGGATAAATACTTGAACAGGGAAAAAATTACAGGGCTATGGGGAAAGAGCAAGGGAGTGGGACTATTTGGATAGCTCATTCAAGAGCCGGCACAGGCTCAATGGGACAAATGGCTTCCTTCTGTGCTGTATGATTCTATAATTCTCTGACTCCTTGGGCAAGGTACCGAAGGGCTGCAGGCACTAGAATCGTATCCCAGTAGCAGATAGTGGGCTTCAGGAGAGAAGGAGAGAAAACGGAGGGGGGAAAAATAATGGTTGTTTTGCTTTCAAGTTGTTAATAGTTAAATACAGATGCAGTCATTTGAAATAGCTTTAAGTAGATTGCACACTATGAACATCATTTACTCCAAATAGCCATAATGAAACATAAATGCAATAAGATAGATTCTTACAACAATGTATTTGTGTTTGGGGTGACGTAATCTTTTGTAATGATAAATGGGTAATGACAAGTTAAGCCAGTCGGAGTCAACACTGTAGTAGCTGAGGCAAGCACCCAATACTTCAGCAGTCTGACTTCATTACAATAGTTCCAATATAGCTCAGTGCTATATCTGGCACATTGACTGAAACAATGACTTCAGTTCATTTGGATCACCTCGGAGGCAAGTTGTACTTAATTTTAAAATGAAGAAAAGAACCCAGCAACTATTAAAATATCAGTAAATACGTAAACATCTGGATAAGTAATATGACGCCTCTGATCTCCATTGGGACTTTCTTATTTGCGTAATGTTAGACTGAACAGGTCCCATACTTTTGATTATAGTATGGGTTTAGTGTCTAGTGAATCAACATCAGCTTGGCATAGTTGGTAGCATGCACACACTTCCCTCCAAATCACTTTCAAACTCCCACCTGCCTAACCTTTGACTCTCCATTCATTGCAATACACCTGCAGCTGCTGATTTGCTTAACCGCTCCCTCATCTCCACCTTTGATGCCCTCGTCCCAACGAAATCTTAATTGTCTCCCATACCAGTCGCTCCTTCTGTTATGGCCCCCATCTTCCCTTCCTCAAGTCCAAAAGCGTGCAAACCCAAGCATATCTAGTGCACTAGGGGCTTAGCCGTTCATTGTCAGATCTGGCTGTACGACACTAAGCTTTGCTTGGCCTACTCTCCTCTGCCAAAACCATTCATTACTCTAAGATCCTCTTGGAGGGAGAAGATAATTCCCTTTGTTTTCCTCCACCACCATTGCCTCCCGAATCAAACCTCCCCCCTGCCCCCACCACCTTCACCTGGAACAACAACCGTGAGTTTATGGATTTCTTTGTCACTAAGGTACAGACCAACCATTTAGCAGCCTCTGCTGCTTTTCCCTCATTGCCTTGCCCACCAGGCCAAAGGTCTCCCAGGCCTCCACTGCCCTAGCCCTAAACCTCTGCCTCTCATTAGTTTCTTTTACATCTAGGTCCATGCCCTCGCCAAGTTCATCTCATTCATGAGACCAACCTCCTACTCCTTCAACCCCATCCCATAACACTGCTGACCTCACACATTCCCTTCCTGGCCCTATGCTAGCTAGCTTTCCCTCTGAAAATAACTGTCATCACCGCCCAATTTCCCCACCCCCGATCCTTGAACATGTTGTTGCTTCCAGATCAGTACCCAACTCTGCTAGGTGAGAATGTAAGTTGTGAGGAGGATGCAAAGAGGCTTCAAGGGGATATAGACAGACTAAGTGAATGGGCAAGAACATGGCAAATGGAATATAATGTGGAGAACTGTGAAGTTATCCACTTTGGTAGGAAAAATAGAAAAGCAGTGTGGCGGATCGCCACCTAAACGGGCGCAATCCACTTTTCCGTCCGCGGACAATAAATCGGGCACCTTGCCTTTAAGGCACCTTGCCTTTAAGGCAGGAGAAAAGGAGTGGGCGGGGCCTCAGAACCTTCCAGATTCTAGTGTTAGCAGCCATCTTAGCAGACAGATATAATAAAAAGCTTTTGTGTTCCACACATGGACTCGGCTTTAATTCGTGTTTCGCGGCAGCCACAACAGCAGAGTATTTTTTAAATGGTGAGTGATTGAGAAATATTGGTGTTCAGAGGGACCTGGGTGTCCTTGTACACGAATCACTGAAAATTAACATGCAGGTATAGCAAGCAATTAGGAAAGCAAATGGTATGTTGGCCTTTATTACAAGAGGATTTGAATATAAGAGTAAAGACGCCTTACTGCAATTATATAGAGCCCTGGTGAGACCACACCTGGAGTATTGTGTATAGTTTTGGTCTCCTTACCTAAGGAAGGATATATTTGCCATAGAGGGAGTGCAACGAAGATTCATCAGACTGGTTCCTGGGATGGGGGGATTGTCCTATGAAGAGAGATTGAGTAGACTAGGCCTATATTCTCTAGAGTTTAGAAGAATGAGAGGCGATCTCATTGAAACATACAAAATTCTTACAGGGATTGACAGGGTAGATGCAGGGAGGATGTTTCCCCTGGCTGGGGAGTCTAGAACCAGGGGTCACAGTCTCAGAATAAGGGGTCGGCCATTTAGGACTGAGATGAGGAGAAATTTCTTCACTCAGAGGGTGGTGAATCTTTGGAATTCTCTACCCCAGAGGGCTGTGGAGGCTCAGTCGTTGAGTATATTAAAGATAGAGATCGATAGATTTTTGAATATTAAGGGTATCAAGGGATATGGGGATAGGGCAGGAAAGTGGAGATGAGGTCGACGATCAGCCATGATCTTATTGAATGGTGGAGCAGGCTCGAGGGGCCAAATGGCCGACTCCTGCTCCAATTTCTTATGAAATGCTCTGTTTAAATCCCTCCAATCAGATTCTAACCTCACCCACAGCACCAAAATGGCCCGAAGCAGAGTCATGAATCACATTCTCTGTGACTGTAACCACCAAGGTGCATTATCCCTTCTTGACCTCTCTGCAGCCTTCGACACAGTTCCTCTTCCAAAGCCTTTCCTCCACTGTCCAGCTCAGTGAGGCTGTCCTCACTTGGTTCCACTCTTACCTATCTGATCATAACCTGTGCATCTCTACAAATGGTACAATGTGTGTGCTGCACTGGAATCGGGTCAAGATCCAATTCTAGTTGTCCATGTCTGTAACATCCTCCGGACCTACAACGCCCCCCAGACTTCCCTGTTCGTTTGACTTCAGCCTCGCGCATTATTCCCCCTGCGCGGGCGCCCTGAGGGCGGGGAATGCACCACCATTATTTAGCATCTTATCACATTTCTAAGTGCTTGAAATAGAGTGAATTATTTTGAAGGCCATCACTGTTATAATAGAGGCAAATGCAACAACCATATCATGGATAGGAAGGCCCCACAAACGGCCACCTAGGCCCACGCTCTGGAACTCCCTTCCTAAACCCTTCTGCCTTTGCACCACCCTCTCTTCCGCTAAGACCATCCTTAAAATTCCTCTCCTTGACCTAGCTTTTGATCGCCTTTCCTAATATCACCTTCTTTGGCTTGGCAGTCCTTTGTCTCTCTGAAGGACCTCGGGACTTTTTTCTACGTTAAAGATGCTATACGAATGCAAGTTGTTTGTTGTTGTTTGCTGCTGCTACTGATGATGAAGAAGTTCCACACACTGCAGTGCTGTACTGTCAGAGGGGTTTTAACAGATGAGTTGTTAAACTGAAGGACTAACGACCCTTTCTGGTCATTTTGACGGATTTTATTCTATTGCACTATTTGAAGAAGAGTAGGGAATTCTCTCAGTGACCCAGCCAACACTCCTCTTTTGGCCGACACCACGAAAAAATTGGATTAACTGGTCATGCATGTCATTGCCGTTTGTGGGACCTTGTTATCCATGATATGGTTGTTGTACATGCCTCTATTATAACAGTGATGGTCTTCAAAGTAATTCACTCTATTTCAAGAACTTAGAGATGTGATATGATGCTATATAATATTCTTTTTCAGTACAGTATCCAGCTCAGTTTCACACAAATTGTGTGCTCACTGTAACTGCCACTCTTATTCTAATACTGTGCTTTCTGGTGCCATAGAGTCATAGAGCCATAACGGCACAGAAGGAGGCCATTCGGCCCATCGAGTCCGTGCCGGCTCTCTGTAGAGCAATCCAGTCAGTCCCATTCCCCTGCTCTATCCCCGTAGCCCTGCAAGTTTATTTCCCTCAAGTGCCTATCCAGTCTCCCCTTGAAAACATTGAGTGTCTCCGTTTCCACCACTTCCGTCGGCAGTGAGTTCCAGGTCATCACCACTCGCTGCGTAAAAAAGTTTTTCCTCACATCCCCCCTGTATCTCTTGCCCAAAATCTTAAATCTGTGTCCCCTAGTCGTTGTACCATCAACTAGTGGGAACAGCCTTTCCCCGTCTAGCTTATCCAAACCCGTCATAATCTTGTACACCTCTTATCAAATCACCCCTCAACCTCCTTTGCTCTATGAAAACAAATCCAGCTTGTCCAACCTGTCCTTGTAGCTAAGATTCCCCATCCCCTGGAAACATTCTGGTAAATCTCCTCTACACCCTCTCAAAGGCCTTCACATCCTTCCTAAAGTGTGGTGACCAGAACTGGACGCAATACTCCAGTTGTGGCCTAACCAGCGCTTTATAAAGGTTCAGCATAACTTCTCTACTTTTGCACTCAATACCTCTATTTATGAAGCCCAAGTTCCCAAGATGTAAGCTTTATGAGTTTAGCAGACCCCCCATTCAACAAAGTATTCAAATAGCTTAGACAAGCTTCAATTGCATTAAGGTCCCAAGGAAGCATAACCGTGGGAAAGAAATGATGTACACGTCCAAGTTCTGTTATGCAAAGTAGGAATAAGTTTTGCATGAAACATTTACACGTGAATGTGTTGGGAGTTGTAATTGTTGCAGGCGAACACTGGCAAATTGCTTAAGGGATCAACAAAATGCTGAAAGCTTCACTGTAAATTCTGCAGGCCTGCTTTCAGCTTTGATTTCATAAAATGATACGGATAAATGATAAATGATCACTTTAGCATGCCTGATATATTTGAGTCACATATGTCATTGAGCGAAGTGATGTGAACAAGCACTCTTCAGAATTTAAAAATTCGAGACGCTCCTTGTGAAATGGAATGAAATATTCAAAGAGAGATTATTCAAAGTTACGATTTAGGCAAAGCAACAGGGATGAAGCATCTTGTGTGTTGTGGGATCTTATCATTGAAGCAGCAAATTGAACGATAATGAAAAAGTAAATCTTGGAAATACAATTCAAGACAAACATGGCAATAAGAACAGGTTGCAAAGTCACAGAAGTAAGAAACATTAGAAGAACCCTTGCTGACACTTGATCTTTGCTATTTGGATGAGCAATCTGCCTTCCATTCCCATCTCCCTCCCCCCCTCCCCGTGTTTCTTTGCCTGCTGACTGTTTCACCAGCCATTCTTATCAATACTGGTCTGGTACAGGAAATTAACAGTGTTATCAGCCTTTCCACATCGGAAAGTGGGATTTTTAGTGGAGTAGCCAAGCCTGATCCTCTCCTCACTTAATATCCATGCACATTTTCTTCTCAGCAGGGGTCACTGGCTAGTGAACAACAGAGGAAACCATGGGCCAACAAAATCCCAATGGGGGTGGGTTGGGGTGGGGTTCGGGGGGTGGTGGGGGGCGAAATGGGACATATTCTGACCTAAGTCCGGGATGCACCCGCCCACAGTTAGCAGGGTCACTGAGGGAGGTTGCTTTATTTCCGTGGCGATTGCGGGCATCCATGCCACTTGGGACACATCTTAGATGCCCACCCACTGAAGAGGCTGCAGGCTGTGGCAGAAGAGCTACCGGCTGGGAGGGTTGGTTTCGGGCCCTTTTGAAAAGGTTAAATAACTGTCTCCTGGGGCCCTTTGGTGAGGGAGCCACTATAAAAATATTTTAAAATTCCTTGTGCCTGAAATTGTTGGGGGTCCAGGCCACGATCCTAAGCCTGCACCTCCAGGTTGGGTCCACAACCACCATTTAGATGTCTCACCGGGCATAGCACAGCCAATAATGCACCAGATCCCCGTGAGGCCTGGGACATCGGAACTCCTGGTACTAGGAGTTCTCCCCCTTGACCTCGAACCCCTCCTCTGCCATTGCCTCGTAAGTGGTGTATGGAGGCTTTGATCCTCACAATTCCCCACCAAATCCCCGATATAAGACCTGATGTAACTGGGTACCAGCCTAATTTCCGGCCTGAATTTCCATTGGAATTACAGTAGGTGTGCATCGGAAGGGCCATGGATCCTCAGCCAATGTAGCTGGTCAGTAAGACCATCGCTTTAGAAAGAGCCTCAGGCTCACTTTGGATGTAGAGAAAGCTGCTGCAGATAAACCCAGGGCACCTGCTTTGTGGGAGCCGGAGCTACGGCAAAACCATCAGACCAACCACAAAGCCCAACCGAAACAAATTGGAGAGTGCGGCCCGGCTTCTTAAACCCTAACGATGACACACGTTAGGACTTGGGGCTGCTCATTATGGGCCCAATGAGTTCTCAGAAACTGGCCACAGATCCATTGCGACAGGTCCCATTCTGGTCTGGTGAGACGGATTGACCCGACAGCAGAGCAAGCTGAAAATTACATTCCAATAACTGAGCATGTGTGAATAAAGCAAAACAACTCATTGTCTAACAGAAACTTACCAGAACAGCACGCGTATTGCTGTCCGTATTCTATCTCGCACCGAGTCCCATTCACCCATCATCCTTCGCCCCACTATTGGCGGCCGTGCCTTCAGCTGTCTAGGCCCCAAGCTCTGTAATTCCCTCCCTAAACCTTTCCACCTCTCTCTTCTCCTTTAAGATACTCCTTGAAACCTACCTCTTTGACCAAACTTTTGGTCGCCTGTCCTAATGTCTCCTTCTTTGGCTCGCTGTCCATTTTTGTCTGATTACGCTCCTGTGAAGCACCTTCGGACATTTTACTATGAAAGAGCAGGGGGGATTCTCCCTGGTGTCCTGGCCAATATTTATCCCTCAACCAACATCACTAAAACGGATTATCTGGTCATTATCACATTGCTGTTTGTGGGAGCTTGCTGTGTGCAAATTGGCTGCCGTGTGTCCCACAATACAACAGTGACTGCACTTCAAAAGTACTTCATTGGCTGTAAAGCGCTTTGGGATGTCCGGTGGATGTGAAAGGCGCTATAGAAATGCAAGTCTTTCTTTCTTTCTATGTTAAAGGCGCTATATAAATGCAAGTTGTTGCTGTTGTACATAATACGAGTATCCATGTTTTACCAGCCATGTGCATGAATTGAATATTATTGTCAATTCAGAATAGTCATCAGAATAAAAAGATTGGATAAACCATTTAAAAACCTATGGGTATTATCAAAATGTTTCTATGAATAAAATCTAAATGTAAGTACCTGTAAGTAGCAATATGGTTTATCTTTATCTATTTCTACTTTAATAACTTCTGCTGAATGTGTCCAAGTGCCCGGATATTGGATAAGGCCCACATCACAAATGAGTTTGGCACCCCTGAGTTAAGCGACAGAGTAACCCAGGGATCGTAACATAGAAGCTCGCTGCGTGTGCTGGATGCTGTCATTTGGTGCTTGTCACAGTGTGCGTTCTCCTGCCTTGACTGAGTGCACAATAATAAAAAAACACTCAAATGAATCCAGGCACCATTATAAACCAATCAAATGCTTTATTTGATATGAAATATATGAATTCTAAAAATTACAGTTTTCACAGGGAGATTTAATCAATTTCATAAACCACGCCACCCTGCTTCCATTATGTGTTCCTTTTCTAGCCCGCTGTCCCTAAGCTACTGGTCCTGTCTTTCTCTGTAACCCTTCACCACCCACCCACATCCCCCATGGGCCTCATCAATTTACCATCTGAAGCCGGCGGGAAGCATCAGCCCTGGGGACAGGAGCAGAATGTCGGGAGGCAGGGCCGAAGGATCGATCCCCAGCACTCAGGTGCGGGGTGGGGGGGGGCTTCGGGAGGGATTTGCGATCGGGGTGCGGGAGTCTGGGGCAGTGGAGGCCTAAACTTTCCTTCTGGGGCCCGGGGGAGTGAGCACGCCTGCTCCTCATGGCCCCACAAGGAAAGTAAAATATAGTTTTAAAAACTTACCCGTTTGCGCCTTTTCCAGCCCCGAACCCTCTTCTCGCTAGCTTCACCTGACAGGGCTGATGCAATGGCTGTCCTGCGCAAGCCATTGGTTGAAATAACAGTCAGGCCCCATATTTAAAGAAAGACCTTTGGCTTCCCGCCATTGTCCTTCCCGCCTGCTCAGACGAGCAGGTTAAAATGGAAGACTGCAGGAGGGGAGCAGGACAGCGGGAGGTAAGTCTCCTGGGTGAAACTAGCTGCCTGCTCAGCGGCGTTCCGCCAGGTGGACAAGGGTAAAATCATCCCTTAACAACAATTACAACTTGTATTTATATAGCGCCTTTAACATAGTAAAACATCCCAAGGTGCTTCACAGGAGCGAAATCAGACAATATTTGACACCGAGCCACATAAGGAGATATTAGAGCAGGTGACCAAACGCTTGTTCAAAGAGGTAGGTTTTAAGGAGCATCTTAAAGGAGGAATGAGAGGTAGAGAGGCGGAGAGGTTTAGGCAGGGAATTCCAGAGCTTAGGTCCTTGGCAGCTGAAGGCACAGCCACCAATGGTGGAGTGATTAAAATCGTGGATGCGCAAGAGGCCAGAATTGGAGGGCCACAGTGATCTCGGAGGGCTGTAGGACTGGAGGAGGTTATAGAGATAGAGAGGGACGAGGCCATGGAGGGATCTGGACACAAGGTTAAGAATTTAAAATTTGAGGTGCTGCAGGACCGGGAACCAATGTAGGTCAGCGAGCACAGGGGGTGATGGGTGAACGGGAATTGGTGCAAGTTAGGACACGGGGGCAGCAGAGGTTTGGATGAGCTGAAGTTTACGGAGGGCGGAAGGTGGGTGGCCGACCGGGAGAGCATTAGAATAGTCAAGACTGGAGGTAACAAAAGCATGGATGAGGTGTAGAAAGGGAAAGAGAGAAATAAAGATAGCCCTCTGACCCCGCCTTCAACTCTGTGCATCCAGGATTGGTCCACTGAACGGACAAAGGTACCACCTTGAACGAAAAGCTGCTCCTTTGGTCTGGGGGGCTGGCTGTACCTCTCATGCTTTGTTCGTCCAAGGTCCCAGCCAGCCACGGTGAATTAAAAACCCATTCCATCATAATGGTGAGAAATACCGAGGTCAAGACCTGAATGAACTTTATTGTCTCGAAGCTAATGTGCAATGCAAAAGTCAACATTCTGATGTCTGGTCTGTTTGATGTCCTCGCCGAGGAATCATCCTAATCAACGTTCTAAATGGATTGTGTATATTTGGTAGTTAAGCCTCTGTAAGCTGAATTTAACCTTTATAGCAGTCATAACATGAATGAAAACAAAATTGTTTCCAAGATATATTGGTAAAAGTATCAAAATGTTAGACAGGCCTTCTAACTCTCCCATATTTGGAGAGCCCTAATCTCATACTGCAGAGCAGCTTAGACAATGACCTCTCTGCAGTGCCACTGATTTATAGTAATTGAATAAATACAATTCCATTTTTATTGTATTTCTGGATGTGCTGTCTGCAATTTTCCAATATGCACTAGCTCTATATGAGGCCCTGCCAGCAGTGAGGAGTCTTGCAAAATGTACCCATGCCACTTCTGTACCGGAATATTTTTTATGTTGTTGGCGAGTTTAAAATGTCTGACCCTGAAATTCCACAGGGATTTCCCCAATCTCCCGTGATATCTCCAGCAGGATACTGGCAGAAGCCCACCAGCACCCCCCCAACCCCGCCCCCCCCCCACCCCCACCACAGGAAATGACAGAAACCCTCACCCATGCCTTTGTTTACTCCAGACTCAACTATTCCAATGCTCTCCTGGCCGGCCTCCTACCTTACCACAACCATAAACATGAGATCATCCAAAACTCTGTTGCCCATATCCTAACTCCCACCAAGTCCCGTTCACACATCACCTCTGTGCTCGCTGATCTACATTGGCCCCCCGGTCCGGCAACGCCTCGATTTTAAAATTCTCAACTTTGTTTTCAAATCCCTTCATGGCCTCATCCCTCCCTATCTCTGCAACATCCTCCAGCCCTATAACCCTCCGAGATCTCTGCGCTCCTCCAATTCTGGGTTCCGGCGCTTCCCCGATTTTCATCGCTCCACCATTGGCGGCTGTGCCTTCAGCTGCCTAGGTCCTAAGCTCAGGGATTCCCTCCTTAAGCCTCTCCGCATCTGCACCTCTCTCTCCCCCTTTAAGACGCTCCTTAAAACCTACCTCTACGTGCGAGCGTTTGGCCACTCGTCCTAATATCTCCTTATGTGGCTCGGTGTCAAATATTGTCTGATAACGCTCCTGTGAAGCATCTTGGGACGTTTTGCTCTGTTAAAGGCGCTATATAAATGCAAGGTGTTGTTGTCTCCACCATTTCCCTGGGGGCTCTGTTGGTTTCCTACTGGAGTTACAGCAGGGTGCTGGGAGAATCCGCGTGGAATTTCAAGCCTTCTGTGTTTACAGAATCAGCACACCGAAGGAGGACTTGGTGAAAACATCTTTTAAAAAGGAGTTAATCACAAAATATAAATAATGGGCCGTATTTTGCGACCCCTACGGGTGCATACGAGGTGGGCACACGCCCGTAGGAGCTGCGCAAGTCCCGGTTTAGGCACGCAAAGCACATGCGCTAAAACCCGGCACTTGCGATCTGTTAATAATCCTCTTGACAGATCCTCCGCATCCCCGGGAGAAGGGCCTCTGCGGGTGGAGAGTTGCGCTATTTGCCCAACTTCCGCCCGCTGATTGCCTGTGAAATACTTACACCTGGTAAAAGCAGGCTTAAGCCCTGCTTTTACCAACATAAGAGTTTTAAAAAATTGAAAAATAAAATGTTATCACTCATTTATACATTAAAAACCCTGTCCAATAAGGTAAGTTTATTTTTAGCCCCGTTGAAACATGTTAAAAAAAATTCAAAAAATTAAATTTTCGTTTAAAATATTTAATTAAATGGCATTTTAATTAATTGTAAATATGTAATTAAAACTTTTTTATTTCATGTGTTTGTGTATTTTTTAAGTGACTCCCATTCATACTTATTGGAGTTCCGTACGTACGGGGGAATTCCCTTCTTTTATTGGTTGGGCCGGCCCACGTGATCCCAGGGGCGCTTGCGATACGTGGGATACATGGGCCTCTACCCGCGGGTACCCGGAGAGCCCCAGGATCGTGAGTCTCCGTACCTCCCGGGCCACCAGGTAAATGCGTAGATTTTTTACAGGTCGGGGGCATCCGCCGCAGGAAGCCTCCGATCGCATATTTTGGCCAAAGGTCTCAGAGAATTACAAGCTACATTAATATTATTTTATTCCCAATGTTGGTGACCCAGCACTAGCTGCATTGTGTAGGGCCTAAGCTCTGGTATGTCAGGAATCTGGATGACATTGCTGTAACACGAGGAATGGGAAAGATGAAATATGTGTGATCACATCGCGCCCTCACATTCTGAGTCAGTATTGGAACCAGCTGGAGCAGCTCAAGCTTGCTTTGATGGCCAGTATGAAGAAGTTCTTCTGCTTAGGAACTTAGGAAGAGGAGTAGGCCATTCAGCCCCTCAAAACTGTTCTGTCACTCAACTAGATCATGGCTAATCTGTATCTTAACTCCATCTACCTGCCTTGGTTCCGTAACCCTAAAAACCCTTGCCTAACTAAAATCTAGCAATCTTAGTTTTGACATTTTCAATTCACAGAATCACAATGGTGCAGATAGAGGCCATTTCGGCCCATCGAGCCTGCACCGACACATATCCCACCCGATCCCCACGTATTTAATCCCCCTAACACTAAGGGTCAATTTATCATAGCCAAATCAACCTAACCCGCACATCTTTGGACTGTGGGAGGAAACCAGAGCACCCGGAGGAAACCCACGCAGATACGGGGAGAACGTGCAAACTCCACACAGACAGTCACCCGAGGCCAGATTCGAACCCCGGTCCCTGGCACTGTGAGGCAACAGTGCTAACCACTATGCCACCATGTTGCCCTAACCTCTTGACCCCTAGCCTCAACAGCTTTTTGAGGGATAGCCTTCCAGATTTCCACAACCTTTGTGTGAAGAAGTGCTTCCTGACATCACCCCAGAACGGCCTAGCTCTAATTTTAAGGTTATGGCCCCTTGTTCTGGACTCCCCAAAACATGACTTGCATTTATATAGTGCCTTTCACGACCTCAGGACATCCAAAAGCACTTGACTGCCAATGAAGTACTTTTGAAGTGTAATCACTGTTGTAATGTAGGAAACGTGGCAGTCAATGTGTGCACAGCAAGGTCCCACAAAGAGCAATGAGATCAATGACCAGATAATCTGTTTTAGTAATGTTGGTTGAGAGATAAATATTGTCCAGGACATCGGGGAGATCTCCCTTGCTCTTCTTCAAAATGGTGTCTGAGAGGGCAGATGGGCTTCAGTTTAACATCACATCTGAAAGACGGTGCCTCTGACAGTGCAGCACCCCCCTCTGTACTGCACTGGAGTGTCAGCCTAGATTTTGTGCTCAAATCTCTGGAGTGGGATAGTGTTCCAGAAATTAATTCATATTTGTTAAGAGTCTCTCATCACCTCGGACTGCAGCCCGTGTGGCAAGTGCGGCTTACTGCTTTTAACCATGTTTATGTTTGCGGTGTGAGGGAACAACCCAAGTGTATGACACAACACTGGAAACATCACACCTAGGGGTAAAAATTCACTTGGTTGCGGCTCCCGTTAGCGCCTTAAGAGGGCGCTAATGGGGCGCAAAGCCGCTAACGCCCGGACGCAGCGATGTTTGCGCCGCTCGAGAACTTAACTTGAGATTGTGCGGCGGCGCTAAAACTTACCGCTGCGACCACCTGCGCGCGCAGATTGTGACATCATTCCATGGTGCAACGCCCTTGGGGCGCCCCGGAGTGGAAATTGAGTGGCGCCCCCTGCCTTACCGCCTGGCGCTTCCAACGACCGGAAGACTGGAACGCTATCAATCGCTGTGGGGCTGGGGGGGGCGCTATTTAAAGGGGGCCTCTTCCTGTCTTTTTCTGTGGTCGACATTTATGCACCACTCGTTCTGAGAGAGAGAGAGAGATTCGGAGAGAGAGAGAGAGAGAGACTTCTACATTGACTCAACGCTTTGTGAGGTAGTTTTGCCTATTCATCCTAACTTTGTTGCTACTTTAGTTGCTGTCCCTCATTACTATTCTGGCAAAGAGAATATGGGGGCTGCACTGATTGGGGGCGTCGTCCTGCTCCAGCTGAATCGGAGGATAGTGAGACGCAGACAGAGAGTGGCAATGATGGCCAGACGGAGGAGGGCCATCAGGCGCATGTACAGGAGAGCTTACCCTCCCAGGGTATATCGTGAACAGCTCTCCTACATCCATATGTCCGAGGAGCTGTGTTTGCGAAGGCTGCGATTCAGCAAGGAGGTGGTCACTGAGCTCTGCCACCTGCTGCAGCCAGATCTGCAGCCTCAGCTGAGGTCCAGGACGTCTCTGTCGGTGGCAGTGAAGGTCACAGTGGCTTTGAACTTCTACGCCACTGGCTCATTCCAAGCTGCTGTTGGGGACCTCGCCAATATCTCCCAGTTCGCGGTGCATCGCTGCATCCGGCAGGTCACCAATGCCCTCTTCAGAAGGAGACGAGACTTCATCTCTTTCCCTATGACCCCAGACAAGCAGCGTGACCGTGCTCTGGGCTTTGCGAGGGTAGCGGGCGTCCCCATGGTGCAGGGCGCCATTGACTGCACGCATGTGGCTTTGCGTGCTCCGCGTGAGAATGCAGAGGAATTCAGGAACAGAAAGGGGTTCCATTCCTTGAATGTGCAGTTGGTCTGTGACCACAGACAGGTGATACTCGCTGTCAATGCCCACTATCCTGGCAGCTGCCACGATGCTTTTATCCTGCGCCAGACTACTGTGGCAGAAATTTTCGAGGCACCGCATCAGCCAGTTGGTTGGCTTCTCGGGGACAAGGGGTACGCATTGAGCACCTGGCTGATGACACCGCTCCGTACGCCAAACACCCCTGCTGAGCTGCGGTACAATGAAAGCCATCAAGCAACCAGGAACATTATTGAGCGCACAATCGGCGTGCTGAAACAACGGTTCCGCTGTCTGGACCATTCCGGAGGAGCCCTGCAGTACTCGCCTGAGCAAGTATCGAACTTCGTAGTCGTGTGCTGCATGTTGCACAACATGGCAATCCTCAGGACCCAGCCAATGCCACCAGGCCTTGTAGCACCACCAGAGGAGGAGGAGGAAGAGGAGGAAGAGGACGAGGACGATGATCATCAGCAGCACCAAGGCGGGAGGGCGGCGCACAATGGTCAAACTGCAAGGGCCGTCCGTCAACGGCTAATAGCAAGCCGCTTCTAGGGCCCCTGCCATTGCTACCAACATTAATCAACCCAGCACGCAACCCCTAAGCCGGCCAAGGCACCAATAATTCCAACCACCAGCCATGTATATTTTGAATACAGAAACTTATTTATTTTACAAACTCTGTGTGTGTCAATTCCTCATGACAAACTCATAGAAATAAACACAAAAAAACAGTCAATAACATAATTGGTTCTCACAACCTGGAGATAATGTCCAAAACACTAAACAAAAGTTGGACCATGAACCTCGGCCTTTAATAAAAAAATGACCAGCATTTTGTCACACCTCCTACTTTTTGCCCTTCGAGGGTGATCTCCTTCCCTTGCGCACTTCCCCCCTTCTAACCCTACTGCTCCTCCGTAATGGGACCTCAGTGGCTGCAGCAAGGCTGGTGGAAGGCTGCTGCTCGTCAGACCCTGACACTGCAGATGCCCCTGAAGGACGGCCTCGACCACTTCTGGGCCTGGAGGGCCCGGCTGCAGACTGCACCAACTCTGCATGGGCGGCAGCAGTCTGTCCTACAGGCGGTGGCAAGTGCAGTGGAGAAGTGACAGTGTTGGCAGCAGGAATGCTGTCATCGTGCGAGAAGACAGCAACTCCCTGCTCGCCCGACACACTGGCACTCCCACGGGGCAGCACTTCAGCATCCGGCGCAATCTGCCGGTGAACAGATTGCTGGCCTGCTGCGGCGCGGTGACAGCCCCGGGGACATGTGCACGAACCATCGAGGTTGGCAGCAGTCTGTGCTCGCGTGGCCTCCATCTGAGTCTGTATGAGAGCAGTCAGAGGTGGGATCACGGCAGCCAGTGACTGAATTGCAGCACTAAGCGTTAGTGTGGCATCCGCCTGTGCTACAGCGAAGTGCTCCACACTCCTTGCCAGTGACTCAATGCATTCGGGCACCCTTCCCACTGCACCCATGAGCTCAGTGTGCATGCCCACCGCCTGGGTGTTCATTTCTGCAATCAGCCGCTCCTCCTCTGCGTCCATTGCAGTAGGAGTGTCTGGCATACTCTCCCTCTGGGGAGAAGGCCCCCGTTCTTCCCTACCCCCCCCATGGCGTTGCTGCAGCCCGCTGGGTCCTGGAGCTTCACCATCATCAGCCCCTTCACCCCTGCTCCCCTCCGGGGAAGGCGTGTTCCCAGTGTGGGCATGGGCTTCCTCGGGAGAGGGTGGCACTGATGCTCTGGCTTCCTCTTCCTTCTCAGCTGCAGCATCACTCCCAGTGGCAGCTTCAGGGCCCGTCTCCTCAGCTGGTGAATCACCATCTGAAAGCAGGGAGGTACAAGAGTGGCTTTAGCGTGAGGACAGGGTGGCAGTAAGGGAGGAATAAGTGCAGCGAGTTAGCAAGTTGGATTGAAAGTGTCAAAGGCTGGTGTTGTGAGGGACAAGTGGAAGGACAGAGGACAAAAAGGTGATGACCTTACCATTGCTGTCCAGAACGGGGTCGGCGTCTCCAGTGGCGACGGGACCGATCACCCGGCTTGCCACAATCCTGTGGACGCGCTCCTCCAGATCGCTGAGGGGTTGCAGCTGAGGCCGCCCTCCACCTGTCCATTGCTGCTGTCTCCTATTATGAGCCAGCTTAGCCTGCAAGAAAAAGGACAGCATCTGAGTAAATATACAGCCATGGTCTTGCCTGATGTGCCTCCCATAGGTGAATAGCCCTTACAATATACAGCCATGGTCTTGCCTGATGTGCCTCCCATAGGTGAATAGCCCTTACTGTATGCAAAGTGTGGAATGTGTGTGTGTGTTTGATGAAAGGGCCATAGGTGTTGCATGAGTGTTGTGCATTGGGGTTTTAAGACCCTCTGGCCATAGAGTGAGGTTGAGATGGAGGGATGGAGAGGTATTGAGAAAAAGCCACTCACCCTGACGACCCGAGTGAGGTCGTTGAACTTTTTGCGGCATTGAGTATGGGTCCTGGGCACCATGCTCCTGGAGGAGACGCTCTGAGCCACCTCCCTCCACACTCTTCTGAACTCGCGTGGCAAAGGCCTCCTGCCACTCTCAGGGAAGAGCATACATCGTCTGCGCTCCACTGCGCCAACCAGAGCATCCAAGGCCCGCTCGGTGAAGCGATGAGCGCGTTCTCTCACCCTCTCCATGCTTGGCAGCAAAATGGATTCACAGGTCTCTCCAGGCTGAGATTCAAGGCTGCAATGAGCAGGGTGTGGCTGGGGAGCAAGTGGCCCCCCCCGCTTTAAGAAGTGTCCGGCGCCAGTGTGTCTGTGTTCCCTCGCTAACTGGCAGCAGCTGCGCTGCGCTCGCGCGCTGAGTTAGCGCCTCACTCCTCGGCCTTTGCGCCTTAAGACAGGTGTGCAGCGCCTGCTTTAGCGCTCCACTCACCTCCCGGGGCGGTAAAAGTGAAGTTTCCTGTCAGTGCCGATAATTAGCGCCAGGCGCTAATATTTGCGTCCGGACGATATTTGCGCCCCAATTGGGGCGCGACCTAATTTCTACCCCCTAGAATCTGTCCAGTGTTGACAGCTCTGTGTAAACCCACGCAGGAAAACAGAGCCACACGTGGAATCAAACAGGAAAGAAAGAAAGACTTGCATTTATATAGCGCCTTTCACATCTCAACGCGCTTTACAGGTAATGAACTGGAGTCACTGTTGTAATGTGGGAAACGCAGCAGCCAATTTACGCACAGCAAGGTCCCACAAATAGCAATGTGATAATGACCAGATAATCTGTTTTAGTGATATTGGTTGAGGGATAAATATTGGCCAGGACACCGGGGATAACTCCCTGCTCTTCTTCGAAATACTGCCATGGAATCTTTTACATCCACCTGAGAGAGCAGACGGGGCCTCGGCTTAGCGTCTCATCTGAAAGACAGCACCTCTGACAGTGCGGTGCTCCCTCAGCACTGCACTGGGAGTGTCAGCCTATCTCTATCTGCTCAAGTCCCTGGAGTGGGACTGTGAACCCACAATCTTCTGACTCAGAGGCATACATATTGCAGATCTTCACAGCCATTGCTAATTTTAGCCAATCTGCTGCAGTCTGTTGAAGAAAGTACAACGAGAAAAGCTTTCTCATCAGCGACACTGAATAGATTGGAAACGATTTCATTGTTACATCGTGAAAAACTGAGAGTGTGAATTTGGCCAAATACTACAAGTTACTTTGCTCAGTATTTCTTCCCTCTTCGAGGTGCTGACTCACAGAATCATGCAGCACAGAAGGAGGCCATTCGGCCATCGTGCCTCTGCCGGCTCTTTGATGTAATGGGAGTATAGTGGTTATGTCACTGGGCTAGTAATCCAGAGGCTCTGAGCTAATGATCTGGCAACACGAGTTCAAATCCCACCACGGCAGCTGGGGAATTTAAATTCGGTTAATTAAATAAATTTGGAATAAAAAAGCTAGTATCAATAATGGTGACCATGAAACTATCAGATTGTCGTAAAAAAACCATCTGGTTCACTAATGTCCCTTAGGGAAGGAAATCTGCCGTCCTTACCCGGTCTGGCCTGTATGTGACTCCAGACCCACAGCAATGAGGTTGACTCTGAAATGGCCCAGTAAGCCACTCAGTTGTCATGGTGGCGGCTCACCACCACCTTCTCAAGGGCAACTAGGGATGGGCAATAAATGCTGGCCTTGCCAGCGACGCCCACATCCCGTGAATGAATTTAAAAATATACAATTAGTCCCACTCCCCCTGTCTTTCCCCATAACCATACACATTTTTCCTTTTCAAGTATTTATCCAATTCCCTTTTGAAAGTTACGATTGAATCTGCATTCACTACCCTTGCAGGAAGTGCTTTCCAGGTCATAACAACTTGCTGCGTAAAATAAATTTCTTCTCACCTCCCTCCTGGTTCTTTTGCCATACCTCGTACTGGGCTATGGCTCCATGAGTACCAGGTGCCCTCACTCAAGTGGCAGTTCTTCATTTGGGAGTCTGGTGAGGGCTGGATTTCCCCCGCTATACCACCAAAATCAGGCATTGCAATGGCAGAAAATGAAGGGAAATCAGGCAGGGAGCCGAGCATTGGCTCTCCACCCCTACCAGTGCTGCTCGAAATTTCCCTCCGCAGGGAGGTTGGCCGGCCACCCCTTGGCTGTCCTGCTGCATGCAATTGATGGCAGGATTTGGGTAGATGCCCTGTTTACCTTTTCCCACCACGACTACCAAGCTCGGGGACCGCCAGGAGAGTGGTGGCAGTAGATCCTAGGGCATCAGCAGAAGGCCTGTAATGGGCGCCTCTCCCTCTCCTCAGGCCTCAAGTACCAACCTTGCTCAGTCTGAGTACACGAGGGAGTCGCTGTTGCTTTGCAGGTAAACACGCAGCCAACGTGTGCAAAGCAAGATCCCACAAGCAGCAACGAGTGAGACGGCCAGTTAACCGGTTTCCGCTGACGGTTTCCAGCAACGGATAAAGGTTGGCAAGAACGGAGGGCAGGACTCCCGCGCTCTTCATTTGAATCATGCCGCGGGAGCTATTCTACCGCCCGCCTGAACAGGCAGAACTGGCCTCAGTTTAATGTCGCTTCAGAGGGACGATGCCGCACTCTCTTCGCACAGCCCCGAGGTGCCAGCCAAGATCAGGTGCTGCATTCCCCGGGGTGGGTGGGATTTGAACCCATGATCTTCTGACTCAGAGGCCAGAGTGCTACAAATGACACGCAGCCTCGGATTCCCAGGGTGCTCCTGACACCTGTAAGTGTGGCTACACCTTTTCCTGGTGCTGCCAGCAATGTCCTCTCTCTTGGCGGTAGAGATCCCGCCGGAAAACTGCCCTGCATATTTAAACAACAACAACAACAACTTGTATTTATATAGCGCCTTCAGCGTAGTAAAGTGTCCCAAGGCGCTGCACAGGAGCATTTTAAGATAAAAAATTTGACACTGAGCCACATAAGGATAAATTAGGGCAGGTGACCAAAAGCTTGGTCAAAGAGGTAGGTTTTAAGGAGCGTCTTAAAGGAGGAAAGAGAGGTAGCGAGGCGGAGAGGTTTAGGGAGGGAATTCCAGAGCTTAGGGCCCGAGGCAACAGAAGGCACGGCCACCAATGGTTGAGCGATTATAATCAGGGATGCTCAAGAGGGCAGAATTAGCGGAGCGCCGATAAACAGCTCCAACCTGGGAAAATGGGTTGGATCATGATGGCTGGGCTGAACTTTTCCTCCTCCAATATAAAACCTGCCCCAGAGGGAAAATCAGGCCTGAATGTCAGGAGGGTATTTGACTATTAGGGGCATCATAGCCAATCTCATTTGCTGTCCTTATTTGATGTCTACACACACTTTTCCAGCAGGGGGTCACTGGACAGTGATCAGGAGGACGAGCCCTGGCTGACATTCGCCTCCTTAACCTGTGATTATTGATACAGATTGACAGGGTAGATGCTGAGAGGTTGTTTCCCCCTGGCTGGAGTGTCTAGAACCAGGGGTCACAGTCTCAGGATAAGGGGACGGCCATTTAAGACTGAGATGAGGAGGAATTTCTTCACTCAGAGGGTGGTGAATCTTTGGAATTCTCTGCCCCAGAGGGCTGTGCATGCTGAGGCTTTGCGTATATTCAAGGCTGAGATAGATAGATCTTTGGACTCTAGGGGAAATCAAGGGATATGGAGATCAGGCGGGAAAGTGGAGTTGAGGTCGATGATCAGCCGTGATCTTATCGAATGGCGGAGCAGGCTCGAGGGGCCGTATGGCCGACTCCTGCTCCTATTTCTTATGTTCTTAATGTAACAACCCAGCTGCTGAGACCAGCTAATTCAGCACAGAACAGAGATTGAACCTGGGAGCTTACTAGTTGATCGGGCTCGATACTACCTGAGGCAGTGCAATCGATGGAACTTGGCTTTAAGGTGTCTGCCATGGCTCAGTTGGTGGCTTTCTTTGCCTTTGCCCAGAAGGCCGTGGGTGCAAAGTCCCACTCCAGTGATTTAACCGCAAGACCTCGGCTGAGACTTGAGCGCAATAGTGAGGGAGTGCTGCACTGTCAGAGGTGCTATCCTTTGGATGAGACGTTAAGCCGAGACGTCTGCCCTCTCAGGCAGATGTAAAATATCCTACGGCGCTGTTTTAAAGAAGAGCAGGAGAGTTAATCCCCAATGTCCTGGCTTGTATTTATCCCTCAACCAACACTAAAACAGATGAAATAACAACAGAAAACGCTGGAAAAATTCAGCAGGCCAGGCAGCATCCGTGGAGAGAGAAACAGAGTTAACGTTTCAGGTCGAAGACCTTTCATCAGAACTGGAAAAAAGCAGGAAATAAAATAGATTTAAAGCAAGTATAAAGCTGGGAAAAGTGGGAGGGGATGAAAGAACAAAAGGAGAGATTAAGAGACATTGAGAGCAGAACTTCTTCAAGGTAGGCATTCCTAGAAGAGAGGTGGCAGTGGACCAAACACTAATATGATAGCAAAATACTGCGGATGCTGGAAATCCGAAATAACAACAGAAAACGCTGGAAAAACTCAGCAGGCCAGGCAGCATCCGTGGAGAGAGAAACAGAGTTAACGTTTCAGGTCGAAGACCTTTCATCAGAACTGGAAAAAAGCAGGAAATAAAATAGATTTAAAGCAAGTATAAAGCTGGGAAAAGTGGGAGGGGATGAAAGAAACCTGGTCGTCAGCACGTCGCTGTTTACGGAAGCTTGCTGTGCGCAAATTGGCTGTTGCACTTCCTATATTACAACAGTGACTACAATTCTAAAAGTGCTTAATTGGCTGTAAAGTGCTATGGGATGACTTGAGGCGCCATATAAATGCAAATCTTTCTTTTTAACTGTTGTGACTTTTATTCATTATCTATGTAGCAGACCTTGTTGGGAGTCTCTCAAGCATTTTAGTAAATTATATGCAGGTGGTGATGAGATTTTGATTCCCACTTCTTTGAATCTAATCAACAAATGGTGCAAAACATGGAAGGGAACTGTGATGAGGTTTTTATAAGAATTCTGTTATAAAATTCTTAAAGGCCTGCCCAACACCCTCCAGAAAGACAGCGATAAAGATCGTTGCAGATCTACATATTAGCTGCTGCTGTTGGGATTGCCAGTCGGTTACATGCGGCCTGTAACCTTGGCATTATGTTTGACCTTAAACTGAGCTTTTTACCCCACATCAGGTCTGCCAGCAAGATGGCTCTAGAATCATGATTTTGTTGGGCGAGGGTATCAAGGGATATGGAGCTAAGGCGGGTAAATGGGGTTGAGGTACAGATCAGCCACGATCTGACTGAATGGCCTACTTCTCTTCCTTTATTCTTCTTATGTTCAGCCAAGGTGACAATATGACTGCTACGATCAGTTCCAATGCCACTGAACAAGGGAGGCACAAGATAGCCAAAGTTCCCACTCCTGTTCATTGAACAGTGCATGTGTCTGGAGGTTGGTTAAGGATTGGAGCAGGCTCAGCTAAGATTTCCTGTGCAATTGAATAGACTGCCAACATTCACTATCTAGGTAGAATAAGAACATAAGAAGTAGGAGCAGGAGTTGGCCATTTGGCCCTTCGAGCCTGCTCCGCCATTCAACAAGATCATGGCTGATCTTCTACCTCATCTCCACTTTCCCGCACTATCCCCATATCCCTTGATTCCCTTAATATTCAAAAATCTATCGATCTGTGTCTTGAATATACTCAACGACTGAGCCTCCACAGCCCTCTGGGGTAGAGAATTCCAAAGATTCACCACCCTCTGAGTGAAGAAATTTCTCCTCATCTCAGTCCTAAATGGCCGACCCCTTATTCTGAGACTGTGACCCCCTGGTTCTAGACTCCCCAGCCAGAGGGAAACATCCTCCCTGCATCTACCCTGTCAAGCCCTGTAAGAATTTTGTATGTTTCAATGAGATCACCTCTCATTCTTCTGAACTCTAGGGCTTGGATGGAAGATCAGAGGTCTGCTGGTATCCACAAACCTGAACTCCCGCATGAGCTTGAGCCTCCAGATGAAGGGAGGGGAAGTGATTAAAAAAAATAATAATATGGGGTTGATACATGACTGAAATCTTTCATTGTACTTTGCAGATCCTGAAAGTAGGCTGATGGCAATTTCGTGCTGCTGTAAGAAAACCAAGGTTGCAATTTGAAAATATCTGTCCAGACAGGGCTACTATGGAATGCAGTAAATCTGACATCAGCCAGATAAATATCCCATACCACACAATAAAAAATTAGTGGAGTTATTATTAAAGAAAATTTGAGTCATACCGATTGCATTTATTTTAGTAGGGCTCCCAAATGCCACAGGATTGGCACAGGAACACCCTACTTAAAAGATTACTCTGCACAGAGACAGAACTTCTCCGCCACCACTGGTCTGGGTCAGCCTTTTGGTCTCCTTACCTAAGAAAGGATATAATTGCCATAGAAGGAGTGCAGCAAAGGTTCACCAGACTGATTCCTGGGATGGCAGGACTGTCGTATGAGGAGAGATTGGGTCGACTAGGCCTGTATTCACTAGAGTTTAGAAGAATGAGAGGGGATCTCATTGAAACGTATAAAATTCTAACAGGGTTAGACAGACTGGATGCAGGGAGCATGTTTCCCCTGGTTGGGTGGGTCTAGAACGAGGGGGTCACAGACTCAGGATACAGGGTAGGACATTCAGGAATGAGATGAGGAGAAATTTCTTCACTCAGAGGGTGGTGAACCTGTGGAATTCTCTACCACAGAAGGCTGTGTAGGCCAAGTCACTGAATATATTTAAGAAGGAGATAGATAGATTTCTAGACACAGAAGGCATCAAGGGGTATGGGGAGAGAGCAGGAATATGGTATTGAGATAGAGGATCAGCCATGATCATATTGAATGGCGGAGCAGGCTCGAAGGGCCGAATGGCCTACTCCTGCTCCTATTTTGCTATGTTTCTATGTAGCCCCCCTCCTGGCAGGTACGAGCACTCCGGATTAAAAGCATGATTGGGAACATTGGCATTTCATGCAATGTGAATTGAATGCAAAGGATAGCCGGGCGTCAGCCGTGGCTCTCAGTTGGTAGCACACTTGCATAGGTCGTCAGTGGGGTTTGCTTGAAATGAGCCAGTAGCATAAAGATCGAGTCCAGATCCAGGCAGAGTTGTTCGGTCGGGTGATCTTGGCGCATGTAGCAGCTGGCACAGCTCTCCTACTGCCTCTATGGTGAATTCGTTGTGGGGTAATACATACCTCACCCTCCTCTCCTCCATCCTGTACTCCTTCTCCTCCTCCATGAAAATTGCAAACAATGGCCTTTGGGGATCTCATACCAGGTACTCAGAAGCTCTTACTCTGTGTGGGGCCAAACATATCCCATTGGTTTCACGGGCTGTCACAGGCTCCATCCAGATACGGAGCAAAAAAAAAACTTTCAAAGCTCTTCTGTAATTCCGTAAATTTCTCTTGATAGTTTCTTCAAGCTGCAGGCTCCAAAATCAGTCACTTCCGTCAGTCTCAGCTAATGCTGGCAACAAATTTGTCCAACTTACATGTGTTCTGCAGAAGTAACTTCCAAGATTTCGGTGCACCAACCCCAGACCCCCCTCATTAACATATGTTTAAAGTACCATCTACAAGATGCACTGCAGCAACTCGCCAAGGCTTCTTCGGCAGCACCTTCCAAACCCACGACCTCTACCACCTAGAAGGACAAGGGCAGCAGGCGCATGGGAACACCACCACCTCCAAGTTCCCCCTCCAAGTCATACACACCATCCTGACTTGGAAGTATATCGCCGTTCCTTCATCGTCACTGGGTCAAAATTTTGGAACTCCCTCCCTAACAGCACTGTGGGAGTACCTTCACCACACGGACTGCAGCGGTTCAAGAAGGCGGCTCACCGCCACCTTCTCAAGGGCAGTTAGGGATGGGCAATAAATGCTGGCCTTGCCAGCGATGCCCACATCCCATGAACAAATTTTTTAAAAAGTAGTCGCTTGCAGGATTGGCAGTTGAATCGCAGGCAATGCCCAGGCCTGAGCGGAAATGATGTCACTGCATCATGGGGTGGAAACCTAGTGGAAATGGGTCCCGCCCAGAATTCACCACTCCCACTGAAAATGCTGTCACGTTGAAATAGCGCCCTGGAAACGCCATAAAAAATTAATAATTTGGGACCATTAGCTTTTTTCCTGTGGGTTGAATCAGCTTGGCCCATCTGTCCCTTTTACAGATAAAGGGGGATATAAAGGGAAAGGAATCTTTTGCACTATTGTCAAGGCTGCCATATCCAATGGCAGCAACAAATGTGTAAGAGAAATTATGAACTCGTACTGAGCCTTAATGGATTTACTAATTTTATACTAATTTAAAGTTGAGTATATTCAAGGCTGAGATAGACAGATTTTGGTCTCTAGGGGAATCAAGGGATAGGGGGATCGGGCAGGAAAGTGGAGTTGAGGTCGAAGATCAGCCATGATCTTATTGAATGGCGGAGCAGGCTCGAAGGGCCATATTGGCCTACTCCTGCTCCTAATTCTTTTGTAATCATGTTCTTATGCAACTATCGATAAAGATTATATACACAGGCTTCGGTGCATGGGTACTGAGACTAACAGTGCTGGTTTCAGGGAAGTGTCAGATTTTTATGTATGATAAAAAGAAAGACTTGCATTTATATCGCACCTTTCACAATCTCAGAACATCCCAAAGCACATTACAGTCAATGAAGTACTTTTGAAGTGTAGTCACTTTTGTAATGTAAGAAATATGGCAGCCAATTTGTGAGGTCGCACAACACCAGGTTATAGTCCAACAGTTTTATTTGAAATCACAAGCTTTCGGAGCTATCGATCGCCCCTTCCTCAGGTGAAGTAGTTGGACTATAACCTGGTGTTGTGCGACCTCTCAATTTTGTCCACCCCAGTCCAACACCGGCATCTCTGCATCAGAGCCAATTTGTACACAGCAAGCTCCCACAAACAGCAATGTGATAATGACCAGAAATTCTGTTTTAGTGATGTTGACTGAGGGATAAATATTGGCCTGTAATTTCCGATAGGAGGCTTCCTGCATGCGGATGCCTCCTATCGGGAAAAAATCTACGCCCTTACCTGAAGGCTCTCGAGGTCCGGCCATTTCCGATCCTGGGCCTCTCCACGACAAAATGCGCAGGGCCCACGTATCCCAGGGGCGCAGGCGGTTCGCAAGCGTCCCTGGGATCACGTGGGCCAGGCGAGCCAATGGGAGAAGGGAATCCCCCTTCATACTTTTGACAGGTAGACCCGTCAAATATATGAATGGGGATCACTGAAAAAAGACATCAAAACATTAAATACATTAAAAAAAACCATCACGTTTTTAAAATGAGTTAAAATTACATTAAATTAAATATTTTAAACAAAAATTTAATTTTTTGAAAAAAATAATTAAAGTTTTTTATGGGGCTAAAAATAAACTTACCTTTTGTAAAAGTATTTTTAAATTATAAATGAGTGAAAACATTTTTTTTTACTTTTTTAAACTCTTATGCTGGTAAAAGCAGGCCTTACTCCTGCTTTTACCAGGCGTAAGATTCCTAAGGGTTTTCAGCAGGCGGAGGTTCTGCAGAAAGCGGAACTATCCGCCCGCAGAGGCCCTTCTCCAGAGCAGGCGTCCGATCCGTCAAGAGGATTCTCGACAGATCAGAAATGCCGGTTTTCAGCGCATGCGCTTCGCATTCCTGAAACCGGCATTTCCGATGTCCCTACGGGTGTCCTCTTACACACCCGTATGGCATCGGAAAATACGGACCATTGTTCCCCTGCTATGCTTCAAAATAGGGCCATGAGATCTTTTGTGCCCACCTGAGAGGGCAGGCAGGACCTCGGTTTAACGTTTCATCCAAAAGACGGCACCTCCGACAGTGCAGCACTCCCTCAGCCTATATTTTGTGCTCAAGTCCCTGGAGTGGGACTGTGAACCCACAACCTTCTGACTCAGAGGCGAGTGTGCTACCCACTGATCCATGGCTGACCCAGCTAATAGGCAAAGAAAATGTGTCCATCGAGTTTAGAGTCTTGGGGCCCTTGATTTCTGTGTGATGGCTGAGTCTGTGTGCAGATCAAAGGACAGGAAAAGGTTCCATTTATTTTTATGGACTTAATGCACGAGGCACATAAGTAAACAAAGGTATTTTACATCAAACAGGAGATGGATTTAAGAAAACACTAAAAATAAAACTGTAGATACAAGGATTTGTGTTTGGGATCGATTACACACATATTTCAAATCTGATTTGTGCATATGGATTTCAAAAAGACCATTTGAAAATCAAGAGGAATTAATTCATTATACACAGTTGTTACTGATTAGAAATCCATATGAAAAAAGAGAAAGACTTGCATTTCTATAGCGCCTTTCACGACCACCGGATGTCTCAAAGCGCTTTACAGCCAATGAAGTACTTTTTGGAGTGTAGTCACTGTTGTAATGTGGGAAACACGGCAGCCAATCTGCGCACAGCAAGCTCCCACAAACAGCAATGTGATAATTACCAGATAATCTGTTTTTGTTATGTTGTATGAGGGATAAATATTGGCCAGACACCAGGGATAACTCCCCTGCTCTTCTTCGAAATAGTGGCCATGGAATCTTTTACGTCCACCTGAGAGAGCAGACGGGGCCTCGGTTTAACATCTCATCCGAAAGACGGCACCTCCGACAGCGCAGCACTCCCTCAGCACTGCACTGGGAGCGTCAGCCTAGCTTTATGTGCGCGAGTCCCTGGAGTGGGGACTGTGAACCCACAACCTTCTGATTCAGTGGCGAAGTGCACTACCCACTGAGCCACAGCTGACAGTTAGGCATAAAGGGCCATACTTTTGACTAAAATCCTTGTTTGCATGTCACACACGTATGCATACATGTGTGTGTTTGTGTGCATGCGTGCATATATAAACGCCCACATGTAAATACACACAGCATACACAGATATGCGCGTGCGACACACACACACACACACACATGCATAGTATTAGACTGGGTTTATGTTTGTTTCTGTTTTAAGTGCTCTGAGAAGTTTATTTTCAAGATGCTTCAACTCACCTTCTCAAGTCTCCCTCAAATTCTTACTGGGTTTCAATTGTAAGGCCTGATTATATATGCTACTCTCTTTAAGTGCCTTCCTGTTTTATATATAATTAAAAAAAATAATATTGTGTATAAAACCGCAAGACTTTTAGATCTATTTCCACTGGAGAAAGTGCTAGTGATTCACTTTCTCCGGTTGAAACACATTGAAATGTCTAAGTGAGTGATATGTTTGTATAAAAGTTCCACAGAACTTCCACCTGCCGCGCTGGCTTGGCGCTGACCTTGCTCCGAAACCTTGGGGCCAAGTTCATTTAAATAACAGGGGCTGGCACTGTGGCTGCTAATGGCACAACAGGGGCACCTGCTCAAGTCAAGAGCGTGATCTTAGAGCGGTACCCAGCAGTGGGGAGCTATAATTAGCGTCCGCATCGGATTAGGGAGGGAAAATCGTCAGGGTTTCCATTCCTGCTTGCTACCGGGTGACTCTTGCTGGAATGTACAACGTGTGTGAACCTTGGGTGAGGTCAAATCAGCCTCAGCTGCAGGTTCCCACAGGAAGGAAAGAAAGAAAGAAAGAAAGAAAGAAAGAAAGAAAGACAGATTTCCATTTCACAATGTCAGGATTTCCCAAAGCGCTTTATAGCCAACAAAGTACTTTTGAAGTGTAGGCACATGCTTACACATAGGTGCAGAATGATTATAGGGTATGCTTCCATTGTCAAGGGATGTTCTCCAGTACTTTACCCAATTGTCCATTCCTCACATGTGAGCTGAGATGGTGAGTGTCAGCTGCTGGTTTGACTGTGGAAGCTAACGCAACAGAGATTGATCCTATCTTCTAACAGCTGTCCATTGTAGCACTGAGGCTGCTGTGCATCTGCATAATGTCCCGTGACCTCTCGGACCTGGGTCAAAATCCAGTCCAGATGGTTGGAATGAAAGTCTCATTTCTCTTTCCTGGTTGAAGGGTCATACATGGAATGAGCAGGCCCTTTTATGTTGGTGTCAGCAGGGTTGTTGGCAGCACTGGTTCCTGAAGCACGGGCCTTGCGATGCCACGTACAAGCTGAATATGCAGCAGCTGGAACTCACTAATGCTGGCAACCTGGAAGACCCGTTAGCTGGTCTCCTGGGCTGCAGATCCTAGCAAGACCTGGCATTTTAGCGTTCAGCTTCCAGCGCAAGCAAGACATGCACTTTGATGATGCACGACCCCGACTGGCAAGAGTGACCCTTCTCAGCTTCTAATGGGTGTCCTTCCACAGAACAATCTTACCCACAATTCGACATGGGTTGGTGCTAAATTGAAAATGATTTAGACCCAAAAGCGACTGGAGTAGGATATAGAAATCTCACACTGGTGGGTGCTCTCTTCTGAGGTTAGTTTTGAGACATTGTTGAGGCAGAGTAGAAGGTGAACTGCTGTGGATCTTACACCTGATCAGGGATCAGGGAGCGATTAATGGTGGTGTTTATAACAACAACAGCTTGCATTGATATAGCGCCTCTAACGTAGTAAAACGTCCCAAGGCGTTTCACTGAGGTGCAGTCAGAAAAAAAATTGACACCGAGCCAAAGAAGGAGCCATTCGCACAGATGACCAAATGCTTGCTCAAAGAGGTAGGTTTTAAGCAGAGTCATAAAGGAGGAGGGAGCGGTGGAGAGGCAAAGAGGTTTAGTGCCAATATTCAGTGTTTTTCTCTCTCTTCCATCCCTGTGAATTGCGTGAATTAACACAATAGTGCAAAATCAACAAACTACTCACAAAGTTGCAAGTGCTGGCAACATTGGTAATTCGAAAGAGTATTTCAGCCCTTAGCACGGACCTTGATGAGAAAGAGATGCACCAAAATTGAAAATAAAATCATATTGAAGATGAGCACTTCTGCTGAGCATCCCAGCTGTTTATAATTAAGCGTACTGATATAAATAGGTCTGCTGTGCCTATCTGAATGCAAGATGAGAACGTAATGGCTGCTCCACAGTTTGATTTATAATGAGCAACGTAAATGAAACACTCACATTTTAGTGGCCTCCATGTTAAATGTTGGCTCTTTCATGTTGCAAATATCGAAGGTGTTTTGTGACGGAGTGAAATTCGGCTAATTTGCCACGTTATAAGCGCACAATACAGGAATCACGCAATTACCTTTATACTTCATCAGTCCTTGAGAAGTATTAATGAAATAGATTTTTAAGAAAGAGCTAAGCAAAGAACCGAATGAGCTTGTCCTGTTTCCCGTGCTGCGTGCAATTGAGTAAACTGAAGCGATTGTGTCTGTAATCAATTAAAGGTCCCCATTAATGAACTAGGATTTTCGATAACTGTCGTACCCTCAGCAGAATTAGTGGACGAGATTGATATCAAGCGGTCCCCTTGCCTAGATGGAAAGAAACAATTTTGAAAAATGATGGCTTGTCAAATTCTGACACCAAGAGTTGAAGATGTGTCAAGCTGTATCTTGCTTTATTCCTCAGCTATCCCATCAGTTGTTTCACATGCACTCAATTGTTTATCGGAATGCCTCGTTTTCTCCGCAAATTTGTAATGTTTTATTTATATGTCTGTAACATAATTCACCGCTTGGCCTATTTCATTTTTGGCCTTTTGGCTGCTGTCGGAATAATAACTCGTGAACACTAGTGCTTTTGTTGTACAACCTTTATGTCTGGACCGACGTTTACGTCAAAGTGGGTTGCAAATTTTGATTAATAGAGCTCATAATTTCACAGGGAGCCGTATGGTACATTGGCACAAACAGCAACCTTTGAACTCTTGGACCTTGGTTCAAATGCCAGACTGGAGCGATGGGATGAAAGTCTCCTGGATATTTAAGCACGCTTACATTTGGCACTTATTTAGCTTGAATTGCGGGAGATTGATGTCCGTGTACTGGCAGTGGCAACCTGCATTTACTTTTGCTGAACTGGGCTCTCTTATTCTGACAGCAGAATCAAAGACCCCGATTTTCACAGTTGCATTTCTAACTCCGCGTACGTGTTTTTGTTTTCTCTCTGCACATCACAGAGCTGTGTGAAGATGTTTTAACTTCCAAAGCAAGTATTAAAGTGCTATATATATATATAAGTGTTGGGAATTGAAAGATTAATATGTGGAACCACTGGGGACTTTTCTAATTCATTGTGTGCAGACACGTGCATCATACAAAGAAATCACATACACAGCTTAATGAATGCATGTGTCACATGCTAAAGTGCACACACCATATAATTAAATCAGAACTGCCGCATGGCGGGGGGGGGGACTGCTTCAGGACGGCAGTTGGAAATGGTAATTAATGGTAATGGTAGGTTACAGGCTTTTGAAAATAGGTTAGAAACGATGTTCAGACAGGAAATTGCCTTCAGGTGGGAACCTCTGTAAAAAGGGAACGGCTGAGCACAAAATGGAGGGGAACTGGGGATGGAGGCGGAAACGCTGGCATGCAAATGACGCAATAAAAATGTGTGAAATGGGATGTGTAATGAAGTGCTTAAATAGATAAAAGAGACAGGGAGGTGACAACGACAGACAGAGGAGATGACAATGGGTGTGAAGCGGATGGGGCAGGTGGTAATGAGCGTAAAGGGAGGAAGATTAGATTCAGTGAGAAAAATTGACAGGGGAAAGAGGGAGAAAATGAAAGAAAAGATTTGATTGCATTTAATGAATATACATCTCAATATACATCTCCTCTCGGTTAAGAAAATATGCAGGATGAACAATATGTTCCTGCAATAACTGTCAGCAGTATTTATTTTTATAGTTAATATATTCTGTAAATATAGCCTTACTGAGGCCTGCTTAACTGAAATGAATGCTGGAATGCTTATTATCTGTAACATTTCCCAGGAGTAGAATCAATTTTAAAGCAACTGTGGGCCCTATTTTGCACGTGCATTAATGTTATTGTCCATTTACTGCCAACAGCAGTACGATGTTTTCTGCAGTTATACTACTTTTATTGCAATTGCCATCGGAATGCATTTTGTTTTGGCAGAGGATTAAATGCAGCAGTAATCGATTGCCCTGTGTTGACCAATAAGTTCATTATTTGAATAAAGTGCATTGCGAATTTCTACACTTTTGAGTGCGGTAAACTGGAAACCTGATTTAAAATAGCTTTTAGCTATTTTCAATGGCTCATTGAGTGTATCCAGTGAGTACCCGAGCCATTAAAAACTAGGAAGGAACCACATTGAATCCCCATTTTATGTTGATTCAGTCAGGTTGTGCTAGCCCCTGTAATTGGTCCCAATGCCCTTGGGATAGGGAGAAAAGTATCCAGGTTTCCCATACCTGCTCCTTGAAAGTGAGTTCTGGCAACCTGCATTTACTTTACTGAACTGGGCTCTCCCTTTCTTTGTAACCTCCTCTAGCCCTACAACCCTCCGAGATATCTGCGCTCCTCCAATTCTGGCCTCTTGTTCATCCCTGATTTTAATCGCTCCACCATTGGAGGCCGTGCCTTCAGCTGCCAAGGCCCTAAGCTCTGGAATTTCCTCCCTAAACCCCTCCGCCTCTCTACCTCTCTTTCCTCCTTTGAGACACTCCTTAAAACCCACCTCTTACCTGCCCTAATATCACCTTATGTGGCTCGGTGTCAAATTTTGTTTGATAACGCTCCTGTGAAGCGCCTTGGGACGTTTTACTATGTTAAAGGTGCTATATGAATGCAAGTTGTTGTTGTTATTGTTTCGCCAGGCTTTTCAACCATAGGTGCATCAGACCTGAGTCTTTACCCTGAGTCCAGACATGTGCATTTCCAGCTGGTGTTGCTGTATAATTATGAGGAGCAGGTCCCTGCTTAACCTGCGGGCACTGAAGCCTATTATAGCTCGCTGACCACCATCCCAGTTGAGATCAGCAAACCCAGCACAGACTGAGGATCGAACTTGGGATCTTTCTGGTCTGTAAGGGCCCGCTGCACAATACACAAATCAACTGAGCCATTGGGCAGCTTCTGGATTGGTGTTTTTTAGTCCACTGTCATTAAATATTTATCGTCATGAGGTGTCAGCCGTGACTCAGTGGGTAGCACTCTCACCATTAAGTCAGAAGCTTCTGAGTTCAAATCACACACCAGCAACTTGAGCACAAAATCTAGGCTGACACTCCAGTACAGTACTGAGGGAGTGCTGCACTGTCGGTGGTGCCGTCCTTCGGATGAGGCATTAAACCAAGGCCCTCTGAGGTTGGTGTATGAGATCCAACAGCACTATTCGAAGATGAGGAGGGGAGTTCTCCCTGGTGTCCTGGCCGATATTTATCCCTCAACCAACATCACTAAAACAGATTATTTGGTCATTATTGTAATAGATCCGCCTGGTGGACTTCTGATGTATAATAATAATAAAGCCATGTGCAGTACAGTTCTTACAGCCATGTTGTGTTGAGGTATATATATGCTGTGTCCCAAGATATCACAGAATTGGCGATAAGGATGTGATTGCGGATTCCCCAGCTGAAATTTTTGTTGGAGGATAATCCTGCCAACCGACGGAGGGGCTGTTAGAGGTTCTTCGTTTTGCAGAAAAACTTAAAAATCCAAAGTAAATTTCGAGCACACGTGGCTGAACTGTCGACGCTGCCAGAGTCCAGATGGCCATGCCTATGGGAATAATAGGGTGCTTGGGTGAGTTCCATCGCGACCGAGAGACTTTCGGAGCGTATGTGGAGCGGCTAGAAATGTTTTTCACCGCGAATAGTATCGTCGAAGTCGCCGATGATGTAAACCGTAACCGGGCGGTTTTAGAAATGAAACCGGCTATTTTTTTGACTGAAGCAGGCCCCGAGGTGAATGAAACCCTGAAAAATGTGCTTGTTCCCACCAAGCCGAAGGACACGCCACTGAAGGAGATCCTGACCAAGTTACAACAGCACTACAGTCCTGAGCCCCTGGAAATTGCTGAAAGTTATCGTTTTAGAACACGCGATCAATTAAATGAGGAGGGTATCAGTGAGTACATTGTAGCTTTAAAAAAGCCATCCATTCACTGTCATTTCGGAAACTTTCAGGACCGAGCTTTGCGTGACCGCTTTGTTTGTGGGTTGAATAATGAACGTATCAGAAGTAAATTGTTGACAACCCCTAAATTGACTTTTGACTTAGCTTGTCAGACAGCTATGTCGATGGATATGGCCGACCGATATCCCTGAGAGTTCCGCACCATTTCCAGTCGTCAAGACAACCGAGGTGGATCGGCTACAGGCTAAAAGTAAAAGGCAGTTGGGCCCCAAGGCCTCAGCAACTGGCCATGGTAACAGTGCATTGAAGTCGTGCTATCGGTGCCTGGGACAACACATCGCACAAAGCTGTCCATATGTGAAGGCAGAGTTTTTCTACTGCAAGAAAACTGGGCATCTTGCGAAGGCGTGCCGACAGAAGAGTAAACCGACTGGCAATACTAGAAGTAGAAATCGCCAGACACTACATACCGTTGAAGAGAAGCAGCAGGACGAGGAGTTTCTGGAGATTCACGTCATCAGGAGCATGAAGGTATCTAACAGTGATTTGCGAGATATCGTCATCCAAGTAGATGTCGCAGGAACCAGGATACCCATGGAAATCGACACTGGTGCATCCATGAGCGTAGTACTGGAATCACGATATCGCGACAAGTTGCGTGATTATTGACTGGAGAAATCGAAGGTAGAGCTTCGAGGCTACTCAGGAGAGCAAATCCCTGTAGTAGGAAGTGTCACCATACCAGTGAAATACAAGGATCAGTGTCAGAGCTTGCCTCTCATAGTAATGGCAGGAGACAAGCCTGCCTTGATAGGTAGAAATTGTTTGGGATCACTGAAGCTGGATTGGAATGAAAAGTTTTCGTGTGGAAGTGAAATTTGCATCGAAAGATGATGTCGTCATCAAGCAGTATCCGAAGGTGTTCAGTGAAACGGGCAGTCCGATCAAGACTTCAAGGCGAGTGTCAGATTGCAGAAGGATGCAAGACCAGTTTACTGCAAGCCACGCCCTGTACCATACACACTCAAGGAGAAAGTTGAGCAAGAACTCAAACGACTAGAAACTGAAAATATTGGGCAGAATTTTCATTGAGCCGTGGAGGTGGGTTTGGAGGCGGGACTGGATTGAAAATAGCTGAATCGGGGGTCCCGACCCCATCCCGTCCCCAACCCGCCTCCATGCCAGTTTCGCTGGAGGCGGGTACCCGACCTATGCTGGGACCCGCCTCCCCGAGGTGGGAAGGGGATTAATGGCAATAAACTGCCTGTTAACAGGTAGTTAACAGGCAGTTTTTTGCCTAATCCCTATTTTTATGCCTGAAATGTGGGCTCTCCGACAGGTCCCAACCACGCCGTTTCAGCAAGGCAGACCGTGGGTCTGCAGGGGTTGGAGGGGTTGATACGTCCGGTGGGCAGGTGAGTGATGAGTGCATGTGTGCAGAGGTAAGTGTGTAAGGTAAGTGTAAAGTGTGGAAAAAGTTTTACTTACCTCAACTTCCTCCTGCAGGTGTCAGCCCTTCAGGTCTCGGGAGTCAGAAATCTCACCGGCACAGAAAGCAGAATGGCCGTTGAGCTGTCAAAAGCTGCAGCCTCTGCTTTTTGTTCTGCAGAGATCTCTAAATCAGCCTGAGAGGAAGGAATTAACTTAGAGTACAGATAGTCAGTGTTTGACAGCTTCAAAGAGCTGTCAAACGCTGATATTTCATCTGTCAAAAGCTCTTGACAGATGAAATGTCAATCTGTGACGTCACCTGTTGCCAGGTGGCCCTTAATTGGCCTGCTGAGCCCGCTGGGCGGGCTCAACAAGGTCAATCAAGTGAAAATAGAGTGGGTTGGCCACAAGTCGATGGAGGCGGGACTACAACCCAAAAAGTGGGAGTCCCGCCTCCATCCCGTCCCCAGTTTCAAAATCCAGCCCATTATCTCGAAGGTAGATCTGAGTAATTGGGCTACACCCATTGTTGTTGTACCTAAGTCAGGTGGTAAGGTAAGGTTGTGTGGTGATTATAAGGTAACCATAAATCAGGTTCTAGTGTGTAATCTACCCAATACATTGCCAAATGTGGAAGATTTGTTCACAACGCTGACGGTGGCCAGATCTTTTCGAAGTTAGATCTAACAAACGCCTACCTACAACTTGAGTTAGATGAAGAGTCCAAGTCATGCTTGACTATAAATACTCACCGCGGCCTATATCAGTTCAATAGGCTACCATTTGGAGTGTCTTCTGCCCCCGACATATTCCAGGGGCGATGAACCAAATTTTGCAAGGGATTGAAGGGGTAGTGTGTTATTTGGATGATATACTCATTTTAGCACCAAATAGGCAAACCCATGATGAGGTGTTGAATGAAGTGCTCAAACGGTTAGAGAAGCACAGAGTACGAGTGACAGCTCACAAGTGTGAGTTGTTTCAAAACTCAGTGGAGTACTTAGAGCACAGAGTAGACAAAGATGGTTTACATCCAACCAAGGGAAAGCTGGATGCAATCAGAAATACACCCACTCCCAAGAATGTCTCTGAACTTCGATCATTTTTGGGTCTTTTGAATTATTACGGAAAGTTCCTCCCAAACTTGGCTACATTGTTACATCCACTGAATGAGCTGTTGAGAAAACAGGTTCCTTGGAAATGGTCAAAAGAATGCGACACAGCATTCAAGGAGTGTAAAAGCCAGTTAGTAGACTGTACCATGTTAGTTCACTATGATGTATCTAAGGAGATCAAGCTAGCGTGTGATGCCTCTCCATCCGGAGTTGGGGCAGTGATCTCTCATGTACTAGATAGTGGGGAGGAGAGACCAATTGCTTTTGCTTCATGCACTCTCAGTGCCAGTGAGCGGAATTATGCGCAGATCGAAAGGGAAGCTTTGTCATTGATTTTTGGGGTCAAGAAGTTTCGCAAATACTTGATCAGCCCTAGGTCATGTTTTGGGTCCTGGAAGAATCTTTTTTGGACCGCTGGGTTTTCATGGACCCCTTAAAAAAGGGTCTGAAGGGCCACATTTTATTTTGTGGTCACCCCTTTAACTTGAAGGTGCCCGAGAAATGCTCCAAGCAGTGCAGGGGCCAGTGGGGATTACTTAAATGAGGGAACCTCCCCTTGCCCCTGGAAAGGCTGGCGAGGTTAGCAGCGGAGGTTCCTGGCAGGACGATCCTGGCACTCACGTCGTGATTAAAGGCCAGGGAATTTAGCCCCACTATGCTTAATGTAAATATTCATAATTTTCGGTAGGACCAAGCCCCTAGAAATGAGTGCACTAGTGGAGGTGGGGGTGGGGCACCATTTGGAAGAAGTATGCAGTATTTTAACTTAGCTGCCTCCATTGAAATAAAACTCGGGAGGGATGTAAAAGGGGCTGCCGATTCACTATTACCTGTTTTACACTATCACACAAAGTCAAGTGAGTTTGCTTGTGTCGAACAAACATAGATTACTTTCTATGGGAATCAAGGGATAATGCAGGAAAATGGAGTTGAGGTCGATGATCAGCCATGGTCTTGTTGAATGGCGGAGCAGGCTCGAGGGGCCGTAAGGCCGACTCCTGCTCCTATTTCCCATGTTCTTACGCTCTTACAGTCATCAGACTTTTCTGAGCTAGTCTGAGTTTGTGCTTTCACAGACGCTAATTGGGATCAGTTTATGGCATGCATTCCGCAGTCTGAATTAGTTTCAAATGGCATACAAAGCCAATCATAACTGTATATTCTGCCAACTAATCACCATTTTTATGCTGAATTCTGAGAATCCCACCTCGGACAATTTCCTCAGTGCTCAAGTATATCGAAAAACAATAATTTCCTTCACTCTGGGGAAATCGCTTTCAAGAATTTTGCATGGTGGGGGGGGGGGGCGGGGGGGCGCAGGATCTTATAAAACATTCTTTAGAATGTGCCGTGTATAACATTTGAGTTCATGGTAACACATGAAAGCGTGTAATAGTATATGCTGCACTGTAGTGATTTATTTTAATTGTCTCAATGGGACCTGCTATTATACCCCTGTAGAATGGGTCATTGCATTAGAAAATTAAAGCTGATGTAAGCTGTTCATTTTTATTCACATTCTCAGCTCAGACTGTCAGACCAGTGATAAGCTGTATGGCTGGATCTGGTACTACACTAAGCCTCGGTGGAAGCTTTTATAATTAATAGCTGTTGGTGGCATATTATTAACACTGTAAATTACATATTAGCTTCCTCTAAAGCATTTTCTGCTTATATTTCAGATTTGGTTGTCCACAAACTAACCTTTCAGGGATATCTAGTTTTATAATTATGATACAATGCGGTGCCCTAACCTAAGCTGTCAACGTCTGGCTGGTGTCCAAAGGTAGGTGCCTTCTACAGTAGTGGAGAAAGAATCGGATTAGCTGCAGCACGACTTGAGTAGCAGTGTGGTGAAGTAAGCAAGGTGATGCTGCTGCCTCCGAAGGTTTCTATGAGCATCCCCCACCCGCACCCCTCTCTTCCCCCATGCAACCTCGCCACCACAGGGATAGAAATATTGTCCTCGGCAGCAAAGGCAGGCATGTTTTTATTTTTAGCCGTCCATAAGGCGTACGTACAGGTCTCCGAAGCAGTTTCGATCCTTTCATCGACCTGAAATGTTGACCTTATGTTTCTTTCTCCACAGATGCTGCCCGGCCTGCTGAGTGCTTCCAGCCTTTTCTGTTTTCATTTACTGTTCTGTGAGTACCTTCCCTGCCCATTGAGCACATAATTGAGAGGTCGCACAACACCAGGTTATAGTCCAACAGTTTTATTTGAAATCACAAGCTTTCGGAGCTATCGCTCCTTCCTCAGGTGAAGTAAATTGGATACAGAATCGCCAGAGCATATATAGATGGAAAAAAAAGCATGTGTACTTTACAATTGCAGACCAATAAATTAAATCATCCTGACTATCTGCCGAGGTGTGATAAAGTTAATTAAGTCAGCCAGGAAGGTACCACATCAAAAGACATAGCAAGATACAACTGAGACAATGAGGTGTAGTCGCAGGGGTTCTAACGTGTCAAAAGCTGCCGTCTGTATGTAAAACGAAAAGCTTTAAAAAAAATTTACTTTTTTACTGGGAAAATTTTTACTTTTTTACTGGGAATCACATCTGTGAACAAGCTAACGACGACTCGAGTCCGGATCACGTCATGTATCGTGACATAAACCCAAGATCCCGATTGAGACCGTCTTCATGAGTGCGGAACTTGGCTATCAGTTTCTGCTCGATGATTTTGCGTTGTCGTGTGTTTCTAAGGTTGCCTTGGAGAACGCTTACCCGCAGATCCGAGGCTGAATGTCCTTGACTGCTGAAGTGTTCCCCGACTGGGAGGTAACAATCCTGCCTGGCGATTGTTGCGCGGTGCTCGTTCATACGTTGTCTCAGTGTCTGCATGGTCTCGCCGATGTACCATGCCGCGGTGCATTCTTTCCTGCAACGTATGAGGTAGACAACGTTGGCCGAGTCACATGAGTATGTACCATGTACCTGGTGGGTAGTGTCCTCACGTGTGATGGTGGTATCTGTGTTGATGATCTGGCATGTCTTGCAGAGTTTGCCATGGCAGGGTTGTGTGGTGTCGTGGTCATTGAGCACATGCCAGCCCGAAGCAAAGTCGCAAACTGTGCCTTAAGTACAACATTCCCGGATGTTTTTCGGTTGTTCCAACTACTGTGGGGTAAGGCTTACAGTTTCCCCCCAACACCAGTATAATTGTGGGCAATACTGCAGAAACATTTCTTGAAGTAGTTCTGCAAGATGAACATGGCCTACAAGAGAAATTCCATTTTTTTTTTAATTTAGCCTGTGTGCGTGGTAAGGTCAGCTCTGGATGATGGGGCACTGCTTTCTACTCTAGTCACCTGGTGCCAGCATCTCCTGGGAACTGACCGCAAGGAGCATTGGCAATGGTCTGGGGGCAAGCCATCCATTTGCAATATCAGATGTCGATGTATTGGGGATAATTTGTAAATGGAAAAATAACAAAAATGTCATTAAAAACAATGGCCATTCCCTTAATTTTGCCCCTACATTTTTCTTCTACTTGTTTGAAGACACTCAAAATTTCCTGGGGATGGGTGGCGGGGGAGGTGTATTGGGGGCACAGTGGGTGGGCCAGGACCTGTTTCCACCAGGCTTGCATGTTTATTTTTAATGCTGTCAAACTCCCCCAGGTGTCGATGGGGGCACTTCTTGCAATCGTCCCTTCCAATCCGGAGTCACCAGAAGAGGTGGAACTGGTGGGATGACATTATCCATCAGAAACCCTGCCAATTCTGCCTCAGTTACCCCCAACACTAAGGGTTGGATTTTACCAGCCCTGAGGAGGCGGGTTTAGAGGCAGGACTGCTGGGAAAATCCCAAAACATGGGAGCGGGTCCCAAACCCACTCCCAACCCACCTCCAACCAATCTTCCCAGGAATCGGGTCCCCAATTTGCGCAGGGTCCCGACTCCTAGCAGCGGGAAGAGAATTATAGCCACTTAACTGCCTGTTAACAGGTAGTTAACAGGCAGTTAAGAGGCTTTTTCCAATTGTTCGACTGCTGCTGCAGGCCTCCCAATGTCGGGGAACCCCGCCAGGGTAACTGAGGCGTGCTGTGGGTCTGTTGTTATGTTGGTGTTTGGATGACAGCTGCAGGAGTGGTGTGAAGGATGTAATGGGACACTGGTTAGTATCAGAGGTAAGGACATGTTGTGAAAGTAATTTTTAATGTGGTTAGATGTTTCCGCAGGTGACAAGCTGTGAAGTGTTTGTGTAGCCTCATCTCATCGGGAGAAGTGACAGATGGCTTCTGCAATCTCAGCTGCAGCTGCCATCCGTGTTATCCTAAGGAGAGAGTTATTGGAGAGCCTGGGTTCAAGGGCTCACCTTTGGACAGTGATTATCAGTGTTTGGCAGCACCTCAATGCTGTCAAACACTGTCAAATCATCTGTCAAACAAGTGTGGTGCATATGCCTTTAAGAAAACCGGCAGATGAAGCGTCATCAACTGACGTCATCTGACACTGGCTTTCCCTTAATTGATCGGCAAGCCCGCAGGGCGGGCTTAACAAGGCCAATCAGGGCAAAATAGCGTCTGTGTGTCGGATGTCACTGGGGGCGGGACTAGAACCTGGAAGGCAGCAGTCCCGCCGCCAACTCGTCTCGGTGAGTAAAATCCAGCCCTCAGTGCGCCTGCATGTGGTGCGACGGAGACATTCTAATGTGCCAGGGCAAGATCATGGCGGAAGTGGGGCACACAACAGCATGAAAATGCAGAGTTTCGAACTGCAATCAATCAGAGTCAGAGATTCCCATTGGGAAAGCGGGAATTTTGAATCAGCCAATTTTTTTTTCACGCGCCTTTGGCTGCAGCAGATGGCCCTCTGACATTGCGGTAAGATTCCACTCTCTGAAAATTCGGTAACGGTGCAAATGCTACAGGTGCCGGGCCCCCCATGCAAATAAATTTGACCTTGGGATTTAAGACAGAGTTGGGGGAGGTGTGGGTGGCAGTACGGAAGTTGTACCCTGGCCACTTCCAGCAGTGCAGCATGGCCCCAGGTATCTCAATTAATGAGTAAAAATATTGGGCCAGAATTTGCAGTGGGTGTGATGGTGTACTCTGAGGGTACGCTGTCATACCGCCTTTGAAATGGACCGCAAGTTCGGGATTTCCGCTTGCGCATGCGCTAAATCGCGAACTTCTGATCTGTCAAGTTCCGACTTGACAGATGATCACACCGACGGGGAAATCCTAACTGCTGGCACAGAGTTGGGCTAATTGCCCACCAACTGCCCTCCAATTATGCCTGAAAATGTTATGGCTGGTGCAAACAGGCGCAGGGCCTGTTTGTACAGCGTAAGGGGATACATCCTGACAAATCCAAGTAATTTTCAAAACTTATGAGCCAGAAATGGAAACATTTTAGGATTTTTGTCCACGGAAAGTATTTATTGTCCATGAAAAGTTCGGAGGAAGCAGTTGCTACATTGAGGGTTTTTTTTTTTTTTTTGCATCTTTGTGGAGCATAAGCTTAAAAAATATCCGTACTGAAAGTATAGATGTTTCTGCACTTTCAATCCCGGAAGGCTCCGGTAACGAGGGTTTGTTTTTATTTTCCTTTCCGGAGATCATAAATGAATGAGAGACTTCCTGTTTGCTGATTGGAGCGCCAGGCCCGCGTGATCCCAGGTACGCCTCCGCACTCGCTGCGCCCCCTGGGATCCGTGGGCCGTTACGCTGCCCTCGAGTGCGCAGCGTCAAACACCAAGTCCGCGAAGGAGGGCTCCCCATCAGGTAAGTTCACGTTCTGTTCGGATGCCGGCGGTGAAATCCGTAGTTACGCCGCCGACCGCAAAATCCAGGTCAAAATGCACTTTGTGAAGAAAAAAATATGGTATCTCTTTTTAAACTCCAAGGGGGTCATTTTGACTTTGGGCGATGGCGTAAAATGGGCGATATTGGATCAGCCGCTTCCTACACATCTCTCCTGGTTTTCATTCCCATTGAAGACAACGGAAATGATAATCGGGAGACATATATAACAGGCGGTTGATCCGATATCGCCCGTTTTACACTGTTGCCCAAAGTCAAAATTACCCCCAAACATTGAAAAAGTATGAATAGATCTAATATTTTTTGTTCATTCTGCTTCTACAACCCTTTGTTTAAAAATTGAGTATTGATAGCGCCTGAAGAACCAGCTTTGTGAAGCTACTCAGTCTGACAGTATGATGGAGCTGAATGATCATCGGCAGATAAAGTCACTGACAAAGGGTGAGTCAGTGATTCTTGCTATCTCAACCGTATGTATTATCTCAGCTCTCTCGCACAGCCTGGCTGAGTAATTCTTTTGAGCTAGTTTGCCCAGTGATGTCATCATCACTCACTGTTGCAAGAAAGAGAGAATTGCATTTATATAGGGCCTTTCACCCCCATCGGGTGTCCCGAAGTGATCACTGCAGTCACTGTTGTAATGTAGGAAACGCAGCAGCCAATTTGCGCACAGCAAGCTCCCACAAACAGCAATGACCAGATAATCTGTTTTTAGTGATGTTTGGGGGTAATTCTGACTCAGAGGTGAGGGTGTTACCCACTGAGCCACAGCTATTGAGATGTGCCTGTTTAATCATATATCCTAGAATTTGCATGATTTGTTACATATATTAGTGCAAGTATTAGTGATGAGCTATTTTAATGGATAAGCGTACTTATGGATTCATAATATACCATCTGGTTTCTACACAGAGCAAGGAAAACCCACTGGTCAACCAAGCATAACCCAAAGACACCACCAGCCATCACCGCCACCTGAAACAAGCACAGGGATATTCACCCTGCAGGAGAAGATGATAGTAAAGTTGAGGAACAATTACATAGTGAGACACTGATGATGAAGGAGGAGCAACAGTGGGAATAGTGATGGGTCAGGCGGTGAAGGGAGCAGACCCAGTTTGCTGAGTGCCCTTCTTGAGTTGTAAGTTGATACAGACTATAGACGGCTGCCTTCCAGCACAGGCTATGGAACAAGAGGCTATGTTGAACAGTAACTTGCTTTATACTCATGGCATTAGAAAATGATACAGTTCAGTTAGGAGCAATACCATGGCTAGAAAAATCCTGTGCACTTCATTTTTTTTTAACAACCATCATAATACTTCTTAATCTTTGATGCTAAGCATGACCTGGAGTGAAATACTTTTTAATTTGACTGTGTAACTGTAGAATGCAGCACAACTAGCATCACTAATGGCTCTTCTTCTTCTTAGGCAGTCCCTCGGAACCGAGGATGATTTGCTTCCACATTAAAAATGAGTTTTCAGGTGACTGATGAGTCCAATGCGGGACTTACAGTCGCTGTCACAGGTGGGGCAGACGGTGGTTGAAGGGGCGGGTGGGTGGGGTGCTTGGGTTGACGTGCGCTCCTTGCGCTGTTTGCGCTTGGCTTCCACTTGCTCCCGGTGAAGAGACTCGAGGTATTCGGCGCCTTCCCGGATGCTTCTCCTTGACTTTGTACGGTCTTGGGCCAGGGATTCCCAGGTGTCAGTGGGGATGTTGCACTTTTTCAAGGAGGCTTTGAGGGTGTCCTTGAAGCGTTTCCTCTGCCCACCTGGGGCTCTCTTGCCGTGTCGGAACTCAGAGTAGAGCGCATGTTTTGGGAGTCTCGTATCGGGCATGCGGACGATGTGACCCATCCATCGGAGCTGATCGAGCGTGGTCAAAGCTTCGATGCTGGGGATGTTGGCCTGAGCGAGAACACTGACGTTGGTGCACCTATCCTGCAATGGATTTGCAGGATCTTGCAGAGGCAGCGTTGGTGATACCTCTCCAGTGCTTTGAGGTGCCTGCTGTATATGGTCCATGTCTCTGAGGCATACAGGAGGGCGGGTATTACTACTGCTTTGTAGACCATGAGCTTGGTGCCGGGTTTGAGGTCCTGGTCTTCAAACACTCTCTTCCTCAAACGAGAGTCTAATCACCGCCCCTTGACATTCAACGGCATTACCATCGCTGAATCCCCCACCATCAACATCCTGGGGGTCACCATTGACCAGAAACTTAACTGGACCAGCCACATAAATACTGTGGCAACAAGAGCAGGTCAGAGGCTAGGTATTCTGCGGCGAGTATCTCACCTCCTGACTCCTGCCTTTCCACCATCTACAAGGCACAAGTCAGGAGTGTGATGGAATACGCTCCACTTGCCTGGATGAATGCAGTTCCAACAACACTCAAGAAGCTCGACACCATCCAGGACAAAGCAGCCCGCTTGATTGGCACCCCATCCACCACCTTAAACATTCACTCCCTCCACCACCGGTGCACCGTGGCTGCAGTATGTACCATCTACAAGATGCACTGCAGCAACTCGCCAAGGCTTCTTCGGCAGCACCTCCCAAACTTGTGACTCTTCCACCTAGAAGGACAAAGGGCAGCAGGCGCATGGGAACACCATCACCTGCAAGTTCCCCTCCAAGTTACACACCATCCTGACTTGTAAATATATCGCCGTTCCTTCATCGTCGCTAGGTCAAAATCCTGAAACTCCCTCCCTAACAGCACTGTGGGCATACTGTCACCACAAGGACTGCAGCGGTTCAAGAAGGCGGCTCACCACCACCTTCTCAAGGGCAACTAGGGATGGGCAATAAATGCTAGCCTTGCCAGTGATGCCCACATCCCAGGAATGAATAAATATATGTCCTGTGGTATCCTTTTGTAGTGCTATCATGCCTTACCTTTATGCTATTAAGTGAGAAGTCGCACAACACCAGGTTATAGTCCAACAATTTTATTTGAAATCACGAGCTTTCGGAGCGGCTGCTCCTTCGTCAGGTGAAGACTTTACCTGACGAAGGAGCAGCGTTCCGAAAGCTCCTGATTTCAATTAAAACTGTTGGACTATAACCTGGTGTTGTGCGACTTCTCATTTTTGTCCACCCCAGTCCAACACCGGCATCTCCACATCATGGCTATTAAGTGAGGCAGCTTAGAACATAAGAACATAAGAAATAGGAGCAGGAGTAGGCCATTCGGCCCTTTGACCCGCTTCTTTTGGTAATGGTGACCCCAGGATGTTGATGCTGGGTGATTTAAGCCACGATGGTTAAGCCATTGAATGTCAAGGGGAGGTGGTTGGACTCTTTCTTGTCGCAGATGGTCATTGCCTAGCACTTGTGTGGCACGAATGTTACTTGCCACTTATCAGCCCAAACCTGGATGGTGTCCAGGTCTTGCTGCATGCGAGCACGGACTGCTTCATTCATTATCTGAGGAATTGCGAATGGAACTGAACGCTGTGGAATCATTAGTGAACATCCCCACTTCTGACCTTATGATGGAGGGAAGGTCATTGATGAAGCAGCTGAAGATGGTTAGGCCTAGGATACTGCCCTGAGGAATCCCTGCAGCGATGTCCTGGGGCTGAGATGATTAGGCTCCAACAACCACAACCATCTTCCTGTGTGCTAGGTATGACTCCAACCAGTGGAGAGTTTTCCCCCGATTCCCACTGACTTCAATTTTACTAGGGCTCCTCGGTGCCACACTCGGTCAAATGCTGCCTTGATGTCAAGCACAGTCACCCTCACCTCACCTCCGGCCCTGTCCCCTCTAACACTACTGGCCATGTAAGGGGCGAGTGGAGGCTCTGCCCCTTGCAAACCTGAGTAGGAATTCCCACGCAAGGCGGGGATCACGCATTTCCAGGCCCCAAGTTAAACTTTGGCCCTTCTGGCAGACTCTCACTGAAGTTACAGTGGGAGCATTGGTGATTATTCAGTAGCAAATAGTAATAAATGGGATGTTATGTTGGCTCTTACTGTTAGTCTTCAACCAGGCTGGCATTAGAGTCATAGGGCTGGATTTTCATTGACCCGTGGAGGCGGGTTTGGAGGCGTGTGGGGGGTTAATATTGCAAAAACTGGCGGGCGGGCACAAGTCCGCCTCCATCCCGCCTCCACGCAATTTTCATGAAATCGTGTCTGCTGGTCCCGACTCCGTCCTGCCTTTAAGAGGCGGGATAGGCTGTTAAGGCCCTTAACAAGCACTAAATTGCCTCTATAATGCCATTTTGAAAGGCCTTTGTGATTTTAACCCTTGTTCTACGTGAAGCACGCCTGTTCTGAACCACGATTGTGAAACCTGGCGGGAGCACATTTCGAAAGCTGAATATCAGCTGCAGGCCCACTATTACAATGGAGAAGTAATAGTAGGAAAAATATCTGGGAGCAGACGTAGGGTCTGTCTCTCTCTCTCTCTCTCTCTCTCCCAAAAATATCTGGGAACAGACTTCCATCCAGGTCCTCTCACACCAAAGGCCAGGCAGTCTCTGAAGACATTCAATGCAGCAGCAATGATGACATCATCAGAGGCGACTTTCAGACTGAAAACACTAATTGGGTCATGGGTTCCCACATGCTGGAACTCAATTGCCCAATTAGGTGAAAATTGCATCAATCTCCCACATCCAATTGCAGTCGGGTGGATAACACGAAAAGTGGATAACACGACCCCAACCCGCCCCAGTATCAAAATCCAGCCTATAGTCACAGAGTCATAACGGCACAGAAGGAGGCCATTCAGCCCATTGAGTCCCTAATGTGGGTATCTTCCCCTGACCAATGCATTAACTATGATCAGAGCGAGGTTTAGTTCCTTTATATATTTGTGCTGCATTTAATCTACTGCTGGCATAATTTAAGCATAAAAATCATAGTATACCGTGGACAGAAAATCCATCTGTAGCAGTTATGTGTGGGAAGGCTTTGTGTCATCTCCTGCAGCAATTTATAAATCTGTACTTATTAAATAAGGCAAACAGCTTCACTGACAAATGGCTGAGTCAATAAGATAAATTTTCTTTCACTGAATCAGAATTATGGATAAAGTTGATTTATAACTCCTTAGCCTTGTTTGTCTACACATTACTAAAATTACGTATGGTTGATTCACAGATTGCAGAGTTTAGTCAGTAACGTACAATCCCATAAAAATCAACACAAGTAGATTCTGTGCAGTTTGTGTGTACTTATGTTGTTACAGCGCACCGCAAGATTAAATTAAAGCTGATTTCTTTAAGATCATGAGTCACCCCAGCTATCTCAACTCATTTTGGATTACTCCACTGTCAATTACTTCATCTGTCAGCATGGACTTCCTTGACCTCAACAGCGTAAAATGCCCACAGGATATCAATGACACTTACACATAATTTCCTGAATATTGAACCTGACACATGCTGAAAGAACACTTGAGAACTGAAGGGCTGAAGCTGCCAGAAAGGAGTAGGAATCATTCCCCAACTGGCCTGCCAAATCTACTTTGACAGTATAGAAAGATATAGTATTGAACACAAAGCTGTGTCATTAAATAATAGGCTTGAAAACACTTTGGGGGGAATAGCAGCATTAAGAACGATACTATTTCCAATGAAATAATACCTAGCTGTGCCCTAAGTCACTCCTATTCCTGACTTGCATGGCCAGTTCTATTTCACCGTGGCGTTTAAAGATATCAGCTGATGGATCTTCCTCTTATTTGTCCATTTAGCCTTTTCTGAAAGGTTATGGCTTCAGGCAGACATGAGACTTATCAACTTTTTATTTGCTTTTTATTTTTGTTTTCTGATTTCAAAAGGCCGCTTCTTCCTTTTGTTTGAGCGGCGGTGTATAATTCACTTGAGGTAATAGCGCTGACAGAGTTCCCACAGACCTACCGGAGCTCAGGGGGGCCAAAAATCCACCTTTTTTTTGTTAGCGACGTCGGGCCATGTTGAGCCGCATCTCAATTTTAAGGGTTGGATTTTAGGGCAGGTCCCTTTCCGACCAGTTGGTTTTCACTCAGATTCAATTTTTGGACTGGGTGAGATGGAGCCATTTCTCCCACCTGCCCCTTCACCAGCGCACACAGGCAAATGAGATGAATGTCATAAAGCTCCAGAATTCATGTTTCTTTTGTCCTCATTAGATATTCTTTAGCCCAGATAAAAGAGACCATACCTTTTTACAAGATCCGGCCAGTAGAAGCGATCCATCTCACAGAATCACAGTCACAGAATCCCCACAGTGCAGATAGAGGCCATTTCAGCCCATTGAGCCTGCACTGACACATATCCCACCCTATCCCCGTAACCAATCCCCCCTAACACTAAGGGTCAATTTATCATAGCCAAATCAACCTAACCCGCACATCTTTGGACTGTGGGAGGAAACCGGAGCACCCGGAGGAAACCCACGCAGACACGGGGAGAATGTGCAAACTCCACACAGACAGTCATCCGAGGCCGGATTCGATCCCGGGTCCCTGGCGCTGTGAGGTAACAGTGCTAACCACTATGCCACCGTGTTGCATCTAAAAGGGCTGGACAGCATTTGCCTGTATTAACATGCAGGTACAGCAAGCAATTAGGAAAGCAAATGGTATGTTGGCCTTTATTACAAGTGGATTTGAGTATAACAGTAAAGACGTCTTACTGCAATTATATAGGGCCCTGGTGAGACCACACCTGGAGTATTGTGCACAGTTTTGGTCTCCTTACCTAAGGAAGGATATACTTGCCATAGAGGGAGTGCAATGAAGGTTCACCAGACTGATTCCTGGGATGGGGGATTGTCCTATGAGGAGAGATTGAGTAGACTAGGCCTATATTCCCTAGACTTTAGAAGAATGAGAGGTGATCTCATTGAAACATACAAAATTCTTACAGGGTTTGACAGGGTAGATGCAGGGAGGATGTTTCCCCTGGCTGGGGAGTCCAGAACCAGGGATCACAGTCTCAGAATAAGGGGTCGGCCATTTAGGACTGAGAGGAGGAGAAATTTCTTCACTCAGAGGGTGGTGAATCTTTGGAATTCTCTACCCCAGAGGGCTGTGGAGGCTCAGTCGTTGAGTATATTCAAGACAGAGATCGATAGATTTTTGAATATTAAGGGAATAAAGAGATATGGGGATAGTGCAGGAAAGTGGAGATGAGGTAGAAGGTCAGCCATGATCTTATTGAATGGCGGAGCAGGCTCGAAGGGCCAAATGGCCGACTCCTGCTCCTATTTCTTATGTTCTTATGTTCTTACTTCAGATTTCCCTGCGTATCTCAAGAGTTTTTTTTATTTGCATTTGGGAAGCTGCAACAACAACTTTTATTTATATAGCGCCTTTAATGTAGTAAAACGTCCCAAGGCGCTGCACAACCCGCTATTAGCTCCCACAGTGAGTCTATAGGTCCCTATAAAGGTATGAACGAAGAGCTGTGCCTTCATTGAATTTGATTCGCTGAGGAAGCCCTGGGTGAACCATGCCACCTTCTACACAAAGACCTCATGGTAGACTATTCATAAATTGTGCTGATTTTTTAAAATAATGAATTATAAAATTTAGAAACATTTCTTTCTTTCCTTCTTTCTAAAATTGACAAAATAAAATAGTCAAGGTCAGTCATCATCATCAAACTACAGTATCAGTTGGGCGGATTTTACCAAGGAGTGGATTTTTGGCAGGAAACCACTCTGGCGATTTATTTCCCACTCTGGCGGAGGCAACAGGAGCCCATGGTGATTTTAACCAGGTCCATTTCCTGCCTGGAACGGGCTTGAAGAGGGCACAGTGCACCTGCTGGTGGATGAAGCCTTGTAGCCATTGGCCATCCGCTGGCTTCCAGGGAAGTGACTGGGATGGGCTTTTGAGAGGGTCTTGCTTGGAGAGGAGAGCGTGGAGGAGGTGGGGGGTGGGGGGTGCGGCGAGGGCGGGGGGAGTCCGGGGCACAACAAGCCATGACTTTCCTTGTGGGTCCCAGCCCTACACAGAAAAGCTTTAGACCTATCAGAAGGGCCTCATCTGTCTTCAGAATAGCTGCAGGACTGTTTCTGCCTTGCAGGAAAGCCATCCAAGACCTTAGTTAGGTCACAGTTGAAGTATTGGGTACAGTTCTGTGCATCTTGTGACAGGAAGGATGGAAAATCAATGGTAAAGTTCGATGCATTAGGATGTTACCAAAGATGAGGGGCAGTTATGATGGGAGACTTGTTTTTTCATTGGACCTAAGAAAGTTGAGGGACAACCTGATAGCGGGTGTTAAGATTATGAAGGATTATCATAAAGTAAATAGATATGGTTGTTTCCACTGGTCAGCATGACGGGAATGAGAGGGCACAAAATTGAGACAGTTACAAAAAAAAATTAATGGGGAGGTTAGAAAAAAAATCCGGCAAAATCGCAAAGATTGACAGCGGGTCGGAACTCACTGTCAACCCGCCTCCAAACAATCTTCCCAGATGTCGGATCCCCGATTTGCGCATGGACCCGACACCTAACGGCGGGAAGAAGATTATAGGCACTTAACTGCTTGTTAACAGGTTGTTAACAGGCAGTTAAGAGGCTTTTTCCAATTTTGCCAGGTCTACTGTGGGCTTCCCGATGTCTGGACGCCACGCCAGGGTAAGTGTGGCATGCTGTGGGTCTACTGTAATATTTCTTCATTGATGACAGCTGCAGAAGTGGTATGAAGGATCCAATGGTGCACTGGTGAGTTTCAAAGGTAAGAAAATGTTGGGAAAATCATTTTTAATGTTTTTAGACTTTTCTGTAGGTAACAAGTTTTGAAGTGTTTGTGTAGTCCCACCTCATTGGGAGAGCGCCTCTCACCAGTGACAGATCGCTTCTGTAACCTCACCTGCAGCTGCCATCTGTTCTAGTCTAAGGAGGGAGTCACTGGAGAGCCTTGGTGCAAGGGCTCACCTTTGTACAGTGATTGTCAGTGTTTGCAGCACCTCACCTGTCAAAAAAAATTGAGCGTGGCCCCTTTAAAAAACCGGCAGATGACGCGTCATCAACTGACGTCATCTGACATCGGCTTTCTCCTAATTGGCCGGCAAGCCCGCAGGACGGGCTTAACAAGGCCAATTAACGCAAAATAGCATCTGTGCGTCGGAGGGAGTGGGATCGGAACCCAGAAGGAAGGTAAAATCTAGCCCAAAGTCTATGGGGAATGAGCAGGAGAGTTGGATTCAAATTATGTGGGGAAAATTGGCACAGACTTGATGAGCTCTGCACACTTGGCACAGGAAGTGCATCACACGCAGAAGTGAGCCGACTGCAACACAGTCAGCACCATGGGCACAGCAGAGGAATAGTGCAGAAAGGTTTCTAACAGAGCGCGGTCCACAAAAAAAAAAGCAGCAACATCCAGCTGCCATTGCAGAGACTGACAGTAACAGTGAAGGTCCCCACTGCCCTCAGCGTTAATGCCACAGCGACCTTACAAGTAGCCACAGGGGAACTCTCAGGATTCAGGCAATTTGCATTTTGGACAACTGACACTTTCTGTTAACCGCCCGAAATGGGTGGTAATTGGGAGAGAAATCCAGGCCCATAGCGCCAGTTGAAGAGTTAGCACCTACGCAGGCATAACGGGCTGAATGACCTCCTTCTGTGTTATCGTTTTTATAATTGTACGGAACGCTCATCAACAATGTAGCTACTTCTTCAGCAGTGTCGACAACAACAACAACAACTTGTATTTATATAGTGCCTTTAACGTAGTAAGACGTCCCAAGGTGCTGCACAGGAGTATTATAAGACAAAAAAATTGACACCGAGCCACGTAAGGAGAAATTAGGGCAGGTGACCAAAAGCTTGGTCAAAGAGGTAGGTTTTAAGGAGCGTCTTAAAGGAAGAAAGAGAGGTAGCGAGGCAGAGAGGTTTAGGCAGGGAATTCCCGAGCTTAGGGCCTAGGCAACAGTATTCAGTATTTATGCTGGTGCCTGGGAGTGGTGTTCTTTAGGTTTACATCCAGGGTTCCCCTGAGACATTCTGAATAAAGGAAATACATACTTACTCATGTGGGTACTGTACTGCCATCATACCAACAACAACTTGCATTTATATAGTGGCCCAGAAATTCGCGTGTCCGGCTTGCCGCGGGGGTAAGGATCGCGTGCGCTCTTACCTACCACGCCTGCCGTTGTGTTTTGGGCCCACGGGAACTTCGGGTCCTGGGCCTCTCGCAACTGCCGGCGCGCAGTGCTTGCGTGTTCCAGGGGTGCAGTTAGTGCGATGCGACCCCTGGGATCACGTGGGCCATGGAGAGCCAATGGCAGCAGACCATCTTTCATTCATAGATTTGACAGGAGACCTGTCAAATCTGTGAATTGAAATTGGCCCCAAAAGAACAGCTAAACTTCAAATAAATTTTTTAAAAAACCATCACATTTATAAAATAACTATAGTGAAATAAATTAACCACTTTAAACAAAAATTTAAATTTTTGAAAAAATTAAAATACTTTTTAAAAGTTATAAAAATAAACTTACCTTTCTTTAAAGTATCTAAAAAAGATAAACCTGTTGAAATTTTTTTAAAATTATACTTAATTAACCACTTACCTTGTTCAAAAGGGGTCTTACGCCTCCTTTTTATTAGCGTAGTATCTTCAATACTTACCCTCGCGTAGAAACCTGAAAAAAAATCTAAGTTTGCTGCGTGCGCGCAGCCTCTACCGCGCACGCGGTTCACCTAGAAACCGCCCCCTTCACCATACCGGAAGTTCCGGTTTCCCGCGCATGCGCAGTGCATGCAGGAAACCGGCACTTCGGGAAGCAATACGGGTGACTGTGTACTCACGCGGGAAGGGCTGAATTTTTGGGCCAGTACCTTTTAATGCAAAGAAACATCCCAAGGTGCTTTGAAAATAGGCATAAAAACAAAACAGACACTGAGCTCGGAAGGGAGACGATAGGAGGCTAACAAAACATTTGGTTAAAAAGATAGAATTGGTTTCCATTTCTGAAGAGGACAGAGAGGTGGTGACATGGCGATGATAAGGGAGGGAATTCTGCCCACAATGGCCCGGGGAAAAGGAAGGGGGATTCACAGAAGGCTGCAAAAGGAGAAGCTGAGCATTTGGAGTGGGTGGGATTGGGCTGGAGGAGATTGCAGAGATAAAGTGGGGCAAAGCCATGGAGAACTTCATAGACAAAGGCAAGAACTTCGAATGCAATGCATTCAGGGATGAATAGCCCGTGTAAGTCAACGAGCATGGGGGTGATGGGCGAGCGGGACTCACTGCGACACAGGATATATGTGGCAGTTTTGGACAAATTGGAGCTTATGATGGGTGGCGGGTGACAACCATGGTTTGAGGCTCCAGTTGTGGCTGCAGCAGGTGACATAGCTCAGTGACAGTCTCCGTGGTGAAGCGCAGGCACCTCACACATTGCTCCTCAGTGAAGTTGAGGTGGGAGAAGTGCTCCCTGAAGACCCATTGTGGATATCGCCTCCCGCACAGTGCCCTCATCCTCCCACTTTTCCAAGGGTGCTTCTGCTCTCGCCTGTCTTCTTCGCTGCCCTGTCTCATCCTCCATGCCCTAACGGACAACCCACGACTGAAATAAACTGTTTGCAAAGCAGACAGAAGCAGTCCAGCACCAGCACTAAGTTTTTTCCCCCTAGAAGTCAGAACTCTCTTGTGGAACAGAGAAAAATAGCCAAAAAATGGCCCAGAAGTTAACCAGCAGCCTAAGAGGACAAACCAGCAATTAACCTGTATGTAGTGGAAGTGCTCTTTAAAAAGCGCTCCTGCAGGGTCCTTGCTGACTGTTAGAACAATGATTTGCTCAGCGAGGTTATGATGTGGTGAGTCAGGCGCTGGGGCAGACCACTTTCACAAAAGGGTCCTAAGAACAAGTGTTATAATTATAATGAGCTTGCTGAATTGTTCTGGCACCCGCCATGGATGCCTATGGAGCTGCCCGATCTAATATGGCAGGTGAGGCACTTCCAATGTGGGGTGGCGCATGCTCCACCCGCCCTTCTACGGCTGTATAACGGCCACAGCACGATTGAATTCCTCGGCCAATTGCAGTGTTGAGCTGGAGGAAGTGATGGTTCATTAAGTCAGGATGTCAGATAAGCAGTCTGACAGCACAGCAGGAGTTGAAGAATTGAGAAAAGCCATTAAGAGGCAGAGCTGGGCATCACCAGTGTGCGTGTGAAAGTTGAAACCATACCTTTAGATGATGCCACTGAGGGGCAGCATGTAGATAAGGAAGATGACGGCTCCGAGGATATATTCTGGGGGACTTCAGATGCTGGAGAGGGATAAGAAGCCATTGCTGGAGATACATTGTTCCCACTCAGATAGATAGGAATGATAGCATGCAAGGGCAGTTCCATGGAGCTGAACAATGGAGGAGAGGTATTGGAGGAGGGTGGCATGGTCAACTATATTGAACACTGTTGAAATGTTGAGAATGAGAAATAACAATGCATGAGTCACAGAGGATGCCATGCATAACTTAGATGTTAGCTCAGGCCATTTCAGTGCTACAAACATCGCATGCTTGTGACCTTGGTTAAGGTCTTTATGTTCTTGTGCCTAATCGGTCATATTATGTAACATATGCAAATTTAAAACATCTTAATGATATGGAATGAACCACAAATTCAGTATACCGCTCCAGACTCTTCAGACTGCATGCCTTCCAAGATCTCCTTTCCATATGGACCTACAATAGCTTATACATAATGAATGAGTTGTTTCACACATGGGGGTCCATTACTTATTCTATGCAGTTATTTCCAATTACATACAAGTTCAAACTTAAAAATGAGAGTCCTGGGGACTGAGACAGGGCAATTTCACCCACAAAAATCCCTTTATGCAATACATTTTTCTTGTCATGTCATGCATAATGTATTTTGTACAAATATTTTCACTTCTAATGCCTTATTTCCTACATTCTTGTTAACAATTCTCTGTGACATCAATTTTTTTTTGGCATATGTTGTTTTTCACTGCAACTTGCCTTCATATCCATACTCGCTTTTAAACGTTTCTTTAAGCTGTGCAATAACTTCTGGTCCTCTCACCAGGACCTCTGAGTCATTAATACTATGTTGACTCTTTCAGTGAGAAGTCGCACAACACCAGGTTATAGTCCTTTTTCTTGGTTTCGAGGTTGCGGCATCTGCTGTAGAGCTGGTGTACGAGATGGTTGAGGAGTGTGCGAGAGGTACGACGGCAGAGTCTCTCAGCGTAGTCTGTGTTGTATGCTTTCAGTGATGGACTGCCATGCAAGCTGTCTCTTTTGGCACAGTTGGTAGCTTTCTTCCCCGACCAAAAATCAATTCACATTTCTCTGCAGCAGAGCTTCCCCAGGATCTGCAAGGCTTATTCAACGAATGTGCGTTTTTCTTAAATGGTTTGCTAAGCCCGCCTCAATAAATTCTGCACTGCACGGCTGGATCAACTGCCTGACAAAATTTATACCGGTGAAGCGGCTCCTTAACTGTTTGAGAAGCATTAAAGGATCGTTTTTACCGATATGTTGTGATTGGCTGCTGTTTCTGCAAACAAAACTGCATTCACTTGAATCTGATCCTTTAAAACCAATTTTTCCCCGCAGTTTTATTAGTGAGTCATAAATTAAGAAAAATGGACGTTACTGCTTTTAAAAAAAAACAAGACTAAAATATGCCCCCAGGTAATTATTATTTATTTGGACAAGTACTTTAGTGTGCTGTCAGGTACTCCGAAAATTTAAACAAGTCATATGGAAGGGGAGTATCATGGAAAATGAAGTCATTAGTGAGCAAGTAATAGGCCATACCATAAAAAACAATTTGTATAATTATCCCCAAAGTCAGCCAATACCTGCAGGTATTTGATAATCGTATTTTTTTCCACACAGTCATGGGTGTATACTGCTTAAGTTATATGCACTCATGAATGTGTGGATCGAATGACACATGTAGTTATAGAGTCATAGAGTCATAATAGAGTTATACAGCACAGAAAGAGGCCCTTCGGCCCATCATGTCCGCGCCGGCCATCAAGCCCTGTCTATTCTAATCCCATTTTCCAGCACTTTGTCCGTAGATAGAGTTATGTCCCACCAAAGGCCATGACGATCCAATGTAAGGAGCCTGCGCACTGACATAATGTCAAGGCCTGTCTTGATGAGCCAAAAGGAAAAAAAATACATATTTTTTACCATATGTGTACTTTTTGATAATAAATAGAAGCTCAGAATTGACTCTACAGATTTATAAAGGTAATCAAGTAAAATAGAGAAGGCTGAGTTTATGGAGCCATATGCATCCAAACAAACTGTAATAATCTCAGAGACTAAATTTATGGGAATCACAGTCTCAGAATAAGGGGTCGGCCGTTTAGGACTGAGATGAGGAGAAATTTCTTCACTCAGAGGGTGGTGAATCTTTGGAATTCTCTACCCCAGAGGGCTGTGGAGGCTCAGTCATTGATTATATTCAAGGTAGATATCGATAGGTTTTTGAATATTAAGGGAATCAAGGGATATGGGGATAGTGCAGGAAACTGGAGATGAGGCAGAAGATCAGCCATGATCTTATTGAATGGCGGAGCAGGCTCGAAGGGCTAAATGGCCTACTCCTGCTCCTATTTCTTATGTTCTTATGTTCTTAAATACTGACAAACCTTATTGTGGATTAAGTTAGTTTTTGCCAGTTTTCTCAATTACCCAGATGTTTTCTGCTGTCAACTCACATGCAATGAACCCAAGTAACTTCTTTCTTTCTAATCTGATGTTGCATGTGTGGAGATGGCAAAGGCACTGTTTCAGTTAAAAAAATATATTATTAACGACATGACAATGATGTGAATAAGGTGTCCCAATTTTGTCCTGACTCTTGAATGTTGAGAAGAATGGGCCGGATTTTCCGCCTGCTTTTTGCACAACTTCCGCCCGCTGATTGACTGTCAAATTCTTACACCTGGTAAAAGCAGGCCTTGTGCGTAAGGCTTGCTTTTACCAGCTTAAGAGTTTAAAAAAATAGAAAAATGAAATTTGATAACTCATTTATAACTTAAAAATACTCTTCAAAAAGGTAAGTTTATTTTTAGCCGCGTAAAACCATTTAATTTTTTCCCCCCAAAAATTTAATTTTTGTTTAAAATATTTAATTACATGGCATTTGAATTAATTTTAATTATGTAGTGTTTTTAAAAAATGTATTTAATGTTTTAGTGCATTTTTAAATGTGATCCCCATTCATACTTTTGACAGTTCTGTGTGTACGGACCTGTCAAAAGTATGAAGGGAGATTCCCTTCTTCCATTGGTTCGCCTGGCCCACGTGATCCCAGGGGCGCTTGCGAACCGCATGCGTCCTTGGGATACCTGGGCCTCCACGCATTTCGAAGAGGAGAGGCCCAAGATCGCAAGCCTCGGGATCTATGGAACCAGCAGGTAAGTTCATAGATTTTTTTTCCGATCAGAGGCATCCGCCCACAGGAAGCCTCTGATCGGAAATTCAGGGCCAATATTTTTCCTAATAAGGCTCTTGACAATGGCGAAGTAGAATAAAAGAAAGGACTCTGATCTTGCTGACATCAAGTCCCATCATCCCCTACTTATGGTGGCGTTAATGGATGATGGTGGGGATGGACCTGGAGGACCTTTCAGGATTCCTTGCCAGTCTTTTGGGTAAGTTCAGAATCCATAGTGGCCAGTGAACAATTGAAAATTGTTTTCTGTTGTTTGCCCTTCACCCCCCATTTGATCATTGAGCCTGTTTTTTCCTTTCAAATTTATACTAATAAGTTAACTGGGATGACAGAGCAAGCAGTGCTTCACACTTGCAAAGCTGTAACATAAACTGAATATATACAAATTAGTTCCATATAATGGATCTTTACCTGGACTAAAATTCCTCACTATGGTTCACTGTATGCTCCTTCCTATGATTATCATAGATTTACATCCTTAAATATCACTGCATTCAGGGTAAGTATAGAATCATAGAAAAATTACGACACAGAAGGAGGCCATTCGGCCCATCTTGTCCGTGCCGGTCGGAAAAGAGCTACCCAGCCTAATCCCACCTTCCAGCACTAGGTCCGTAGCCCTGTAGGTTACGGCTCTTCAGGTGCACATCCAAGTACTTTTAAAATGTGATGAGGGTCTCTGCCTCTACCACCCTTTTGGGCAGTGAGTTCCAGACCCCCATTTTTTTCCTCAGCTCCCCTCTAATCCTTCTACCAACTACTTTAAATCTATGCCCTCTGGTTCCTGACCCCTCTGCTAAGGGAAATAGGTCCTTCCTATCCACTCTATCTAGGCCCCTCATAATTTTATACACCTCAATTAAATCTCCCCTCAGCCTCCTCTGTTCCAAGGAAAACAACCCCAGCCTATCCAATCTTTCCTCACAGCTGAAGTTTTCCATTCCTAGCAACATCCTCGTAAATCTCCTCTGCATTCCCTCCAGTGCAATCACATCCTTCCTGTAATGTGGTGACCAGAACTGCATGCAGTACTCTAGCTGTGGCCTAACCAGTGTTGTATACAGTTCTAGCATAACTTCCCTGCTCTTATATTCTATGCCTCAGCTAATAAAGGAATTAACTACTTTATCGATCTGTCCTGCTACCTTTAAGGATCTGTGGACATACACTTCAAGGTCCCTCTGTTCCTCCACACCTCTCAGTATCCTCCCATTAATTGTGCATTCCCTTGCCTTGTCAAGTAGACTTTTGTCAATTCTACTGAATGGGCTGAGAAAAAAAATAAACAAATTCAATTAAGAGGTGGAATGGTAGGATTGTCCTGGTATTTCCCATGCAATAATCTCAGGTGATACATAGTTCATTGAGCACTCCACATTCCCAGCAGAGCAACTTACCATTCAACATTCCATAATTTATCAACTTTTAAGATTCTAAGATAAGATTTTTGAAGATCGCAGATGATAGTTTTAGATATTAGGGGTGGATGTGAGGACCAGGAAGGTGGGGTAGAGACCTGATTGCCAAGTCTGCGTGCTTTTAATGCAGGGCTTTTCTACGTGGGGGAGGAACTTGATCTGCACCTCCACAAGACATAGGCCAGATCGAACCATGCTACAGAGGTAGGAAGGGTCTTCCTGGCCTCCTGCCTCTTTTTCCAGATGCTATGCTTGCAGGGTGCCCAAGCGCCAGGGTGCCCAGAAGAGCTGGCGTGGTATCCTGTCTCCGAACTTCCGCTGACCAGAGCTTCCTTGGGATCCCGAGGTCTACTGATAATCTGTTGCTTAATTTCTGTCCACTCTTTAATATGTGGATAGAAAACACACATAGTTCTGTTCAAAGTCCATTCTAGGGAACTTTGTCAGATGTCAATAATCTTAACGGTCAAGGTCCATCCTGCTGACCCGACTGGAAAAAAAACCATTCATTTCCATTTTTCTGAAATAGTAGTGTGGGTTGAGTCTTTGGGTGAATTGAAACCTTTGACTGGAATGCTTGTCAGTACTAAAACTTGGACTTTTACTATATCTGATAGACTTTGACATGAATCTGTCATTCATGACTTATGAAATAATACTGAGTGGCCTGCGGGTGGCGCTGTCCAGGGAGAGTATAAATACTCGGGCACGGGCCCAGCTTGCGCAGGACATTCTTTAACAGGAACTAGTGAAGGACGCAACTAGACCTCCATGTTGTAAAACAGTTGATTAAAGCTTTGTTTAACGCTGAGACCAAGTGCCTAGTAGTTTTCTTACGTCAGACTTAACCTAGATTTCAAAAGTATTTTAGCTGAAAGGGCAGTTATGTTGTACTTTATGAAGCAAAGTAGATCCCCTTTGTACTGATTGCCTGAAAGGATGATGTATTATGATTGGCAATTAACTACCTGCACCGTTCTCTGAGTAATAGGCTGTCGATTGCTTTTTCGTTTTGCAATGGATGATGCCATTGACCTAAATAAATACAGCTGGAACCAACATGTCCATTTAGGTCGGCGTGACCCTGCTCATTTAGAACTATTGTATTAACATTAATATTTAGGATGCTGAGTTGGTGGATTGGACATTGACCAATTCTGGCTCCTTTGCAGCTCATAAATCTTGCAACCTTCTACTCAACTAGCTTAACTGCATTACAGCTCTGGGACACACTAGAGCTCTCATTTTATGGTCTCAGTTTTCAACAGCATTGACATGCCAATCTTTGTGTTTGTGCTATTTTATATACTTTATCACTCCATGTTTAAATAAGTTTAATAATGCTGGTTCAGACACATTTATGCTCAAAGACGACAAGCTTTAGCAATTGCAAAGGGGTGGAATGGCTGACCACAGTGCAGTTACATCTATTGCTATCCTTTCTGTTGGGCTAATTATTATAGTTAGGGTAGGACAGGCATAGTTTGTTCTTTTTCTGCATATTTTATTAAAAAAAACATTTCAAATTGATGGGATAGACCAACAATAACACTGGGGTCTAAAGATGGGATGCCAGTTTACAAAGGTTAAAGAAAATTGCAAAGGGCGTTTTAGTTGATCCACAGACCTGCAGCACAGGTTGTACAATAAGTCCATTGATTCAGTCATATTGACAGGGATATTTGCTTTAAAATGGATATTGTTGCTATGGGAAAAATTAATTAGGATCCAAGCAACTAGTTCCGATCCAAGGCTTTAGATGTGGAGCTCAAATGCAGTGTCAGCCGTGGCTCAGTGGGTAGCACACTCACCTCTGAGTCAGAAGGTTGTGGGTTCAAGTCCCACTCCAGGGACTTGAGCACATAAAGCTAGGCTGACACTCCCAGTGCAGTGCTGAGGGAGTGCCGCACTGTTGGAGGTGCTGTCTTTCAGATGAGACGCTAAACCAAGGCCCTGTCTGCTCTCTCTCAGGTGGACGTAAAAGATCCCATGGCACTATTTCGAAGAAGAGCAGGGGAGTTATCCCTGGTATCCTGGCCAATATTTATCCCTCAATCAACATCACTAAAATAAATTATCTAGTCATTATCACATGTGTGCAAATTGGCTGCCATGTTTCCCACATCACAACAATGACTGCACTCCAAAAAGTACTTCATTAGCTGTAAAGTGCTTTGAGACATCCGGTGGTTGTGAAAGGTGCTATATAAATGCAAGTTTTTCTTTCAAATGAGAAATGTCCATGCTCAGCTATGATGCCATCCACAGTCTGGACTCACATATAAAGATGTCCAACACCACCTTCAGTGTGCCAGTGCAGCCTTCGGTCGCCTGAGGAAGAGAGTCTTTGAAGACCAGGACCTCAAACCCAGCACCAAACTCATGGTCTACAGAGCAGTATTGATACCCGCCCTCCTGTATGCCTCAGAGACATGGACCATGTACAGCAGGCACCTCAAAGCACTGGAGAGGTACCACCAATGCTGCCTCTGCAAGATCCTGCAAATCCATTGGCAGGATAGGCGCACCAACGTCAGTGTTCTCGCTCAGGCCAACATCCCCAGCATCGAAGCTTTGACCACACTCGATCAGCTCCGATGGACGGGCCACATCGTCCACATGCCCGATACGAGACTCCCAAAACAAACGGTCTACTCGGAGCTCTGCCACGGCAAGAGAGCCCCAGGTGGGCAGAGGAAACGCTTCAAGGACACCCTCAAAGCCGCCTTGAAAAAGTGCAACATCCCCACCGACACCTGGGAATCACTGGCCCAAGACCGCACAAAGTGGAGGAGAAGCATCCGGGAAGGCGTCAAACACCTTGAATCTCTTTGCCGGGAGCAAGCGGATGCCAAGCGCAAGCAGCGCAAGGAGCGCACGTTAACCCAAGCACCCCACCCACCCGCCCCTTCAACCACCGTCTGCCCCACCTGTGACAGAGACTGTAGGTCCCGCATTGGACTCATCAGTCACCTGAGAACTCATTTTTAGTGTGGAAGCAAGTCATCCTCGGTTCCGAGGTACTGCCTAAGAAGAAGATAAAGAAGGGCCTGGGCCTATGAAATAGTAGTCCAATGAGAGTTAGTGCCCGAGGAATATATAAATACACATTGTTGTTGTTGTGGGAGAAGGGAAAATGAGGGAGCAGAAAAGTTACGTTAAAAAAAAAGGCTAAATATTTGGGGATTTTTTGAATCCACATTCTTAAAAAATACCACAGGACACATTGAACTCCACACCCAAAGCTCCGTGCCAGGAATGAAAATGAGTAAAATCTGCCCTTTTACATCTTCTCTGTTGTTTCCCATTTTTTCTATTTGCTAATCGTTCCCATACCTTTTCTGTCCTATATTTATATTTTTAACTTAAATTTTACTTCGTTTCCAGCTCATGCAACTGATCTTTTCCAACAGCTTATTTCTCTTAAAACCTTTAAAAAATCTTCACTTACCTTCTTTCTTCTTCCTACTTCACATTGTCCCACTTTGGAGGTGGAAAGCGTTTAGTTGGCTCAAATAGGCTCCATAGACCTTTTTTTTAAGCCAATTTATTCGCACAAGTTTTTTTTAAAAAAACGAGCACTGAGATGAAAGGTAAGTTAAAATGTTATTTTTCTGCAAAGACTGTAAACAATAAGCAATTCATTAGCCTGTCTTGGTAATCGATAAACACCTCACTTATTGCGTTGGGAGGCCCCAGGCACTCAGCAGAGAGTCTCTGTCTCCCCTCAGGAACACATGAAGGTTAAAAACAGTGACAGAGACACAGGCGGTCGTCAGGTTTTTAAACAGAAAGCTGCAAAAAGCAAGCTTTCTCCAGACTGAGATGGAGATTGCGGGTTGGCGGGGGTTGCGGGGGGTGGGGGTTGGTAATCAGGAGTAATTTTGTTGTAGTCAAGTAAGATGACCCACTGACGTGAAGAAGTGCAGCCTGTTTATTATTTTTGTATTATTACACAAAGATAAGTTGTATGATTTGGACTTGGGTACAAGGGAGCGTGATATTAAAGGTTGCTGTTGAAAAGTAAGGGGCTTAGCAAACAGTGAGATGGATTGTAAACAATTTCTGGAGAACATGGACAGTTTGTGGGGGCAGACTGATGGAGGATGTAATTTAATGAGAAGTGTATGTGAGGTAGTGCATTTTGGGAGAGAAATTAGGAATAGAAGTGTACAGTCAATGGAAAGACACTCATGAACATGGAGGAACAGAGAGAGACCCAAGGATTTAAATACAAAAACTCCTTGGAAATCTGAGTGCAGATGGATAAGGCCACTGGCATTTTGGATTTTATAAATGGGGCATAGAGTATAAGAACAAAGAGGTAGAGATAAATTCGTACAAGTCAATGGTTAGACTACAATAAGACTAGTGTGAACTGTTTTAAGCACTCCATTATAGAAAGGATATTAAAGCCAGAGAGAGCATACAGCATAGATTCACCAGGATGATGCCAGCGATGGGAAACTACAGTTGTGAGAAATACCTGAGATATTGAGACTATTTCCACTGGAGCAAAGAAGGCTAAGAGGTGATTTAATAGAGGTTTTTGAAATTTTGAAGGATTTTGATAGTGCACTCCTGTGCAGTGCCTCGATTTCAAAATTCTCATCCTTGCTTTCCAATCCCTCCATGGCCTCGCCCCCTCCCTATCTCTGTAATCTCCTTCAGCCCCACAACCCCCCCGAGATATCTACGCTCCTCTAATTCTGCCCTGAGGATCCCTGATTATAATCGCTCAACCATTGGTGGCCGTGCCTTCTGTTGCCTAGGCCCGAAGCTCTGGAATTCCCTGCCTAAACCTCTCCGCCTCGCTACCCCTCTCTTTCCTCCTTTAAGACGCTCCTTAAAACCTACCTCTTTGACAAAGTTTTTGGTCACCAGCCCTAATTTATCCTTATGTGGCTCGGTGTCAAATTTTTTTGTCTTAAAATACTCCTGTGCAGCGCCTTGGGACATTTTACTACGTTAAAGGCGCTATATAAATACAAGTTGCTGTTGTTGTTGAATAGTGGTTGGGGATTATCAATTTAAAATGATCACAAAAAGAGCAAAGCAATGGATTATGACCAGTGAGATTTCTTTACGCAGAGTTGTTGGACCACGGAATGTTTTACCACCGAGAATAGTTGAGGCAGAAAACATTGCTCTTTTGAGGGAAAACTGGATAAATATTTGAAGCAAGCGTACAGGGCTTTGGAAGGAGTGCAGGGCTTTGGAAGGAGAGCAGGGCCGTGGAGTTAGTTATGGATTCTCTAGGAAAGAGTCAGCACAGAAAATTTGGGGTGCACGGCCTCCTTTTGTGCTGTGGGCTTCTATGGGTCTTGGCACCTCTGTGGCTTTTCGAATTTTTCTCCCCATGGACATCAGTGCCGTCTCTTTAAACATGAAATGAATAGGTCAGAAAAGAAAAGAAAGTCTTGCATTTGTTTAGCACCTTATTGCATTTTTCAAGAAATATCTTAGCTCACAATCAATAAGTTACTTTGACGTGCAGTGCATGTTTTTATGTAGGCAATTATGACAGCCATTTTGTGCTCAGCAAGATCCTACAAAAAAAATGCAACAAATGTCTAGTTGAACTATTTTAGGTGCTAGAATCATCGAATCATAGAAATGTACCACACAGAAGGAGGCCATTTTGGCCCATCGTGTCCGCGCCGGCCGACCAAGAGTTGTCCAGCCTAATCCCACTTTCCAGCTCTTGGTCCGTAGCCCTGTAGGTTACGGCACTTCAAGTGCACACCCAAGCACTTTTTAAATGTGGTGAGGGTTTCTGCCTCCACCACCCTTTCAGGCAATGAGTTCCAGACCCCCACTGCCCTCTGGGTGAAGAAATTTCCCCTCAAATCCCCTCTAAACCTCCTACCAAATACTTTAAATCTATGCCCCCTGGTTGTTGACCCCTCTGCTAAGGGAAATAGGTCCTTCCTATCCACTCTATCTAGGCCCCTCATAATTTTATACACCTCAATAAAGTCTCCCCTCAGCCTCCTCTATTCCAAAGAAAACAAACCCCAGCCTATCCAATCTCTCCTCGTAGCTAAAATTCTCCAGTCCTGGCAACATCCTCGTAAATCTCCTCTGTACCCTCTCTAGTGCAATCACATCCTTCCTGTAATGTGGTGACCAGAACTGCACGCAGTATTCTAGCTGTGGCCTAACTAATGTTTATACAGTTGGTTGTTGGGGGGATATTGGCAAGCACACTGGGGGAACCCCCTGCTCTTCTTTGAGTAGTGGCATGGCATCGTGTACATCCCCCAGAACCACTGGAACAGGCAGATGGCGCCTTGGATTAATCTTTTATCCAAGAGATGGCACTTCCAACAATACAGTACTCCCTCAATAGAGCACTGAAATATCAGCCTAGATTAATGGAGATGATAAAAGAATTAGGATGAGAACCTTTGTGAACACACAATGATACAAGTTTCAGATTTGCAAATGCATTGCTTCGGAAAAGGAAATTGTTTATTTTTAACTTCACGCTTAAAAAAGTGAAGAATTGAACTGCCTGTCACTGGACTCTACACATCTCCTTGAACTTTTGAACCCACGTGATGGATTACTCATCACTGAACTTTCAGTACTGGCTGAGGATTTTTTCTAAACAAGATCTCTGTTTTCAAATCTGAGACGTGGACAGTCAATGCTTTGTTCTGTCACAAATCCTTACAAATTAGAGAGTTAACTGGAATTAATTCCCACTCACACACCTGAAACAAATTACCAGAGAAAAGCAAGATTTGTGGAATAACAGTAACAACTGTGTGTGTGGAGCTTGAATAATATTGAAGATAAACCACTCCTTTTACAGGATCAATTGTGTATCTTTATTCACCACTACACTGCCTTGATATCATCTGTTGAAAAGAATCATTGACAGATTATGTTTGAAGAGTAGATGCTTTCTCTAGGAAAGGCTAAAACCTCATAAAGAAATTTGCTGTCAGGACTGGAGCATCATTTTAACACTCGACAGTGTGTCAAATGACTAAATAAACAGTGCAAAGGAAAATATAAGCAATCTGTACCGTGGCCAAAGAGTAGATTTTACACTGATTTTAATTTGTTCTCAATAATGTGTCAGCTGTGGCTCAGTGGGTAGCACACTTGCCTTCTGAGTTAGAAGGTTGTGGGTGACAAGTCCCACTCCGAGGACCTGAGCATATAAAGCTAGGCTGACACTCCCAGTGCAGTGCTGAGGGAGTGCTGCACTGTCGGAGGTGCCGTCTTTCAGATGAGACGTTAAACCGAGGCCCCGTCTGCTCTCTCGGGTGGACGTAAAAGATCCCAAGGCACTATTTTGAAGAAGAGCAGGGGAGTTACCCCCGGTGTCCTGGGGCCAATATTTATCCCTCAACCAACATAACAAAAACAGATTATCTGGTCATTATCACATTGCTGTTTGTGGGAGCTTGCTGTGAGCAATTTGGCTGCCGCGTTTCCCACATTACAACAGTGACTACACTTCAAAAAGTACTTCATTGGCTGTAAAGTGCTTTGAGACGTTGGGTGGTCGTGAAAGGCGCTATAGAAATGTAAGTCTTTCTTTTATTGGAAAAGTAATTCTTGCAACAACCAAGCCCTAGTTTTACGTATGATTTGTCAGCCTTCCTATCATAATAACTTCTATCAGTCACAGGCACCTGTACATGCTGCGAGCTGTAACTTGCTGCCATGTTAAGTCTCTTCAGCTGGTAGTCAGGGAACCTGTGTGAACTTGAGGTACATATAAGCATAGGCCTCCTACAGAAAACTTTTGTCACAGAAAAGGCTATTGCATAAGTAAGTTTGATCATTGCTTTGTACATTTTGTAATTTCTTTTGTTATGCTATAAACAGAGAAGTTACGCTAAACCTGTATTGAACCTTGGTTAGAGTTTTGTGCACAGTTCTGGTCTCCATATTATAAACTGGAGAAAGTGCAAAAAAGATTCACAAGGATGATGCCAGAACTGAGTGGATATACCTATCAGGAAAGGCAGAACAGGCTGGGGCTCTTTTCTCTAGAAAGGAGAAGACTGAGGGATGACCTAATAGAGGTCTTTAAGATTATGAAAGGGTTTGATAGGGTAGATGTAGAGAAGATGATTTCACTTGTGGTTGAAACCAAAACTAGGGGCCATAAATAGAAGATAGTCACTAATAAATCCAATAGGGAATTCAGGGGAAACTTCTTTACCCAAAGAGTGGTGAGAATGTGGAACTCGCCACCACAAGGAGTGGTTGACGTGAATAGCATCGATGCATTTATAGGGAAGCTAGATAAACACATCCGGGAGAAAGAAATTATGCTGATAGAGTTAGACGAAGAGGGTGGGAGGAGGCTCGTGTGGAGCAAAAACACTGGCACAGACCAGTTGGGCCGAATGGCCTGTTTCTATGCTGTACATTCGATGTAATTATATGTAAAACCGAATTTCTAGTGATAGACGCTCAATTTAGTGAAGGAACCAAGGTAGCTGCCAAAGACATTTTCAAAAAATATTTGGAGCAATTTGATTTGTCCTTTCTTTTTTGATAGATTTTGATAACTACTGATGCTTCAGTTGTTGTTTTCATTTGTTCTTAATAGTTCCACATTGAAAGTTTATCTGTCTGCTTGCCTGACTTTTGAATCTTACGTCCCTCAACTTCTTCAATTGTGCTTTGTTGTTACTTTATGAATATGAAATTTGAGCCAATCAGGCACAAGTGTGACACCTAGGGCTGGATTTTACTCACTGAGATGAGTTGGGGGCGGGACTGCTGCCTTCCGGGTTCTAGTCCCGCCCCCAGCGACGTCCGACGCACAGACGCTATATTACCCTGATTGGTCTTGTTAAGCCCGCCCTGCGGGCTTGCTGGCCTATTAAGGGAAAGCCGGTGTCAGATGACATCAGTTGATGACGCTTCATCTGCCAGTTTTCTTCAAGGCACATGTAGCATTTATTTTTGACAGATGATTTGACAGTGTTTGACAGCATTGAGGTGCTGTCAATCACTGTACAAAGGTGAGCCCTTGCACCCAGGCTCTCCAGTGACTCTCTCCTTAGGATGAAACAGATGGCAGCTGCAGGTGAGGGTACAGCAGCGATCTGTCACTTCTCCCAATGAGGTGAGGCCACACAAACACTTCAAAGCTTGTCACCTACAGAAAAATTTAAACACATTGAAAATTACATTCCCAACATTTCCTTACCTCTGATACTCACCAGTGTCCCATTGCATCCTTAACACCACTTCTGCAGCTGTCATCTGTACACCAACAGTACAACAGACCCACAGCACGTCTCACTTACCCTGGCGGGGTTCCCCGATGTCGGGAAGCCCGCAGTAGAAGTTGCAAAATGGGAAAAAGCCTCTTAACTGCCAGTTAACTACCTGTTAACAGGCAGTTAAGTGGCTGTAATCCTCTTCCCACCGCTAGGAGTCGTGTCCCTGTGCAAATCGGGGACCCGACTCCTGGGAAGATTGTTTGGAGTTGAGTTGGGAGCGGGTTCGGGACCTGTTCCCATTCTTTTTGATTTTCCCAGCAGTCCCGCCTCCAAACCCGCCTCCTCAGGGCTGGTAAAATCCAGCCCCTAATGTGTGATCCCTGAAGGACAAAGCATGCACAAGATATTCCTATGGCATCACTCATGGTAAGCTGGAGCAAATGCTCTTTTTCTGTCTTGTCTTGTCTTTGTTTTGCTGTTTCAATCTGTATTTATTTCCTGTTCTCATTGTCTGTCTCCCTTTATTATTATACTAGTTAAGGGCTCATGGGGTTGGGGTAATATATTAGCATGGATAGAGGATTGGTTAAAGGACAGAAAACAGAGGGTAGGAATAAACGGGTCATTTTCAGGTTGGCAGGATGTTACTAGAGCGATGTCGCAAGGATCAGTGCTTGGGCCTCAGCTATTTATAATCTATATTAATGACTTAGATGAAGGGACCGAGTGTAATGTATCCAAGTTTGCTGATGATACAAAGCTAGGTGGGAAAGTAAGCTGTGAGGAGAGTCTGCAAAGGGGTATAGACAGGTTAAGTGAGTGGGCAAGAAGGTGGCAGATGGAGTATAATGTGGGGACTTGTGAGGTTATACACTTTGCTAGGATTCTCTCGCTCTTTCCCTCTGTGTAAGTCAGACTGCTTGGCACTCCGTGCACCCCATTGGCATCGCTTGATTGGCACCCCATCCACCACCTTAAACATTCACACCCTCCACCACCGGCGCACCGTGGCTGCAGTGTGTACCATCTACAAGATGCACTGCAGCAACTCGCCAAGGCTTCTTCGACAGCACCTCCCAAACTACCTAGAAGGACAAGGGCAGCAGGCACATGGGAACACCACCACCTCCAAGTTCCCCTCCAAATCACACACCATTCTGACTTGGAAATATATCGCCGTTCCTTCATCATCGCTGGATCAAAATCCTGGAAGTCCCTCCCTAACAGCACTGTGGGAGTACCATCACCTCACGGACAGCAGCGGTTCAGGAAGGCGGCTCACCACCACCTTCTCCAAGACAGTTAGGGATGGGTACTAAATGTTGGCCTTGCCAGCGATGCCCACATCATGTGAATGAATAAAAACAAATCCACCCCGATTCAGTCTCATTGTAGATACCAGGGCTTCCTTGGAGCTACCATTCTGGGAAGATTATGAACTTAAGCTCTAAGCTTCTCAGAGAGGCAAAAAAACTCTGATGGAAAATGTTAGAGATATTTTAAATACAGGAGATTCAATTCTTCAGGTTAATGTTCTCATTTTCTTGTTTTATTTTTGTATATCTCTCACACAGCCACCTTTTTCTCACTTCTCTCTGTATGTATGTCTTTCTCTTTCTTTTAGTATGTCACTATGTCTGGTACTCTGTAAGTCTCTTGCACATTTTCTCTCTTTCAGTTACTCACTCGCTCGCAGATTCACTCTCTCTCCCTTTCACTGACTCAGTCACTGCCTACCTGTCTCTCTTTGACTCTTTCTTATTTTTTTATACTCTCTGTCTGTCAAAACAACTCATTGAAAACAGTTTTCTTGTCTAAATGTACCTCAAAAAAATGTTCCAACGTTCATGCTTTACCTTGTTTAGAAGTCTTCAGGAAAACCTGGCTCATAATTGCTATTATAGCCTATCTGTCCTCACAGCTCAAGCACCATACAGACGCCTGCAGAGTCAACCTGGGAGATTTCACTGACCCAGACAATGGCTGGAAAAATGTAGGCACAGTGGCTTCCTGGGCAGTACAATTCTGGGAAGACTAGGAACTTAAGCCCTAGGCTTCTCAGACAGGCAAAGGCCTCTCGTGGAAAATCTTAAATACAGAAAATTACATTTTACAGGTAAATGCAATCATTTTCTTGTACTCTTTTGTGTCTTCACTATGTTATAACCCTTATTCCCAATCATAATTTTCTCATTAGTAGGAGTTCAAATCGACGGAAAGTGGATTGTCAAAAAATATTGTTCAGAGGCGTGCTTGTTTCACCGTTTTTTTTATCGAAACCCGTTGCTGGATCTTAGTATCTTACAGCACAGAGGAGGCCATTCGGCCCATCGTGCCTGAGCTATCCAATTAGTCCCACTCTCTGCTCTTTCCCCATCTGCAAATTTTTCCTTTTCAAATATATATCTAATTCCATTTTTGAACGTTACTGTTGAACCTGCTTCCACCACCCTTTTCAGGTAGCCCCTTCCAGGTCATAACAACTCAATGCCTATTGTTGTTAAATAGTTTTCTGAACTTCATGATTGGTGGGGTTCATTTCTACTTACCGATCGGTACGTTCCTTGTCTGGTCAGATGTGACTTCTTGCTGTTTTATGAATATAAGATTCGAGCCAATTAGAGTGACACGAAAATGAGTACGGAAATAGGTGTGATCTCCAAGCTGGGATGCCTGAGGTGTGGCAGACACAGGCGCACATGTTTCGTACCATTTTTATACGTATAAATACATGGGGTAGACAAATTACTATCTGTCATAATACTTTGCTTTACTTCTTTGCCAGGTTTAATTATAGCAGTGAGTCCACTCTTAACGTTACCCTGTGAATAACTCATTGCAATAAGGGAGTGGAAAGGAATGGATCTGATCAGGTTCTGCACTGAGCGGCAAACTAATATAGTCTGTTCCTGTACGAAATCCGGCACGAATTGTTCACCGTTTTGTAGACTGCGCCTTTATAGAGTATTTGTGATTATCACATGAGTGGGCGTGGATAATTGCTAAGTCATCAATTAACAGTAGAGAACAATGGTCCCATTAAATAAGCACATAGCACAAAGTACCTTTATATGTACAGAAATAGAATCAAAGCAGTACAAATCCTGGTTAACAGAGGATTGAAGATTTACATTAGTTTTGCTCATCACCCTGGCATAACTGATTTGCAGCTCAGATAATAATAAAGATTAAGTGTGCTCTGTTCCATTTGGCATGTGTACCTTCTAACAGATGGCACATTCATTGAACCTTATTAACTGAGATTGAATTCCAGGAGCTTGCTGACAGATGACTGAGACTTCAATCAAATGACACTCATGTACACTTCTAACAAACAAATATTTCTTTATAATTGTACATTTTTCTCTCTTGCAGGCTTCCTTGGGAGCGCAGAATAATTTACTGAAGTACCAAGTATTAAAATGAAGGGTGGCATAAGATAATTAGATAATTATGAATGAGCATCACAAAATGAGATTAAAATGTTATTCAAGTCTCATTTATCAGGCGACTGACATACTCAGGCAAACATCACTTCTACCCATATGTGTAAAAGGCTTTTCGCTCCTCCTCCAGTCTTCTCCCCTGATAAAGGGATTTGATAGGTTAAATAGAGAGAAACAAATTCTCTTGGTGGGTGAATCCAGAACAAGGAGGCACAATCTTAAAATTAGAGCCAAGCCATTCAGAAATGAAATCAGAAAGCAGTTAAACACAAAGGGTAGTGGAAATCTGCAACTCTCTCCCCCAGAAGGCTGTACATGCTGGGCTGAGATTGACGGATTTTTGTTGGGCAAGGGGATCAAGGGATGTGGAGCAAAGGTGTGTAAATGGAGTTGAGGTGCACATCAGCCGTGATCTGATTGAATGGTGGAGCGGGCACGAGGGGCTGATTGGGTCTATTCCTATATTCCTATTCCTGTGTCCCCATGATCCGCTGAAGGTTCTAATACGTGATGAGGTATAACTGCACAGGCCCAGTGTTTATCAACTCACCCAAAAAGCCATTCCTTGTGTGCTGAGCCTGTACAGTGAGTGTCAGCAGTCTCTTTGATTGCAGGGAGCATCACAGCAGCCCAATCTTGTCCCCACCTGACAGTCACGTGTGCACGGGTTCCAGCAGGGGACAGCGATAAGGAGCAAGAATGCTGCTTGATTTCCCCCCCCCCCTTCCTACCCCAGGGATCCTGAGGCGAATGCTTTCGTGCTAGAACTCAATTTCTCCCCCAATGTATTTCAGAATGGGTTGAGAGAGCAATAAATACATTTATATTTCAAATCAATTCATTTTCTAAAAGGTACATAAAAGGTAAATAAATATAGCAATTCCAGAAGGTGTGAGGCAACAGACTGTTTTGCATAGTATTGGCTGAGATATTAATAAGTGAACAGGAGGCCCCTTTGGTAGAATGCGATTAATATGCTAGCACCAAACAGTAACCTGGACATTACTTGTCCATTGGAGCTTGGGTCAGCTCTGAAACTAAGCATAACCTTACTTCTTTTGATATAAAAACAGAAAATGCTGGAGATACTCAGCAGGTCAGACAGCATCTGTGGCGAGAGAAACAGAGTTAACGTTTCAGGTCGATGACCCTTCGTCAGAACTGCTTCTTTTGCCCTGAGTTACAATTGCCAAATTGGTGCCCGGGACCAACCGGGTCCAGCTCAGGGCGCAGTTTCATTCCAGATCCAGTACAACTGGGCAGTTTCAGTAAGTCGCACTCAGAACTGTCACGTAAGCCACTTTTATAATAGATAGCTGGGGTTCTGGGAGAGCAGCGCTCAAATGACTTGTGACCTTTTTTGTGTCACTCTTCCCTGTTTATTGGTGCCACTACTCCTGGAAACAATAGTTTTATTGTTAAGACATAACTGCCGACCAACAGCAACATCAAGGGCAATGGAACATCAAGGTGGATAGATGCTGCGGACAGATCACTGGGGCAAGAAGATGATCAACACTATCAAGAGCTTTCTATAAAATAATCTGTACAGAGCCAATACTTGGTCATTGGGAGAGCTTCATTCTTTAATAACTCCAGCACAGTTTGAATTGGCCATGTAAAAAAGAGCGAAAGACTTGCATGACCTCAGTACGGTCCAAAGCGCTTTACAGCCAATGAAGTACTTTTGAAATGTAGGCCCTGCTGTAATGTAAGAAGGGAGGATGAATTACATAATGGCCAGAGGTTTATCAGCACACTCCAAAAAAATGTCCTGCGCGGGCAAAAGCCAATCGGGAGGGGGGACACGGTAAGGGGAGAGGATCCAGGGAGCGGGTAGGCGATCGGAGGAGGAGGTAGATGATCAAGGGAGGCGGAAATGATTGGGGGAGCAGTGGGAGAGGTGATCAGGAGAGGGGGAGGCGATCGGGGGAGGGAGAGGTGATCAGGGGAAGGAGGAAGCGATTGGGGGAGGGGGAGGAGATTTGGGGGAGGGTGAAGTGATCGGGTAGGGGGGAAATGATCGGGGAGGTAATCTTGGAGGGGAGAGGTGATTAGGGAGAGGGGAGCGATCAGGGAGGGGGAGGTGATCGAGGGTGGGTAAGGTGATCGGGGTGGGGGGAGCGATCAGGGGAGGGGGAGGCGGTAGGGGGAGGGGAAGGAATCAGGTTAGTGGGAGGTGATCGGGGGAGGGAAGAGGCGTTTGGGGAAGGGTGGGATGATTGGGGTGGGGGGAAGTGATCGGGGGAGGGAAGAGGCGTTTGGGGCAGGGTGGGATGATTGGGGTGGGGGGAGGCGATAGGGGAGGGAGTGGAGGAGGTGATCAGGGAGGGAGAGGAGGAGGTGATCAGGGAGGGAGAGGAGGAGGTGATCGGGGAGGGAGAGGAGAAGGCAATTGGGGAGGGAGAGGAGGAGGCGATCGGGGAGGGGGTGGAGGAGGTGATCAGGGAGGGAGAGGAGGAGGTGATCAGGGAGGGAGAGGAGAAGGCAATTGGGGAGGGAGAGGAGGAGGCGATCGGGGATGGAGAGGAGGAGGTGATCGGGGAGGGAGAGGAGAAGGCGATTGGGGAGGGAGAGGAGGAGGTGATCAGGGAGGGAGTGGAGGAGGCGATCGGGGAGGGAGAGGAGGAAGCGATCGGGGAGGGAGTGGAGGAGGTGATCAGGGAAGCGGGGCAAAGGGGAGGCGATCGGGGAGGGAGATGAGGAGGTGATCGGGGAGGGAGAGTAGGAGGTGATCGGGGAGTGAGAGGAGGAGGTGATCGGGGAGGGAGAGGAGGAAGTGATCGGGGAGGGAGTGGAGAAGGCAATTGGGGACGGAGAGGAGGAGGTGATCGGGAAGGGAGAGGAGGAGGTGATCGGGGAGGGAGAGGAGGAGGTGATCGGGGAGGGAGTGGAGGAGGTGATCACGGAGGGAGTGGAGAAGGTGATCGGGGAGGGAGTGGAGGAGGTGATCAGGGAGGGAGAGGAGGAGGTGATCAGAGAGGGAGAGGAGGAGGTGATCGGGGAGGGAGAGGAGGAGGTGATCGGGGAGGGAGAGGAGGAGGCGATGAGGGAGGGAGAGGAGGAGGTGATCACGGAGGGTAAGGACGAGATGATCGGGGAGGGAGAGGAGTAGGTGATCGGGGAGGGTAAGGACGAGGTGATCGGGGAGGGAGAGGAGGAGGCGATCGGGGAGGGAATGGAGCAGGTGATCGGGGAGGGAGAGGTGTAGGTGATCGGGGAGGGAATGGAGGAGGTGATCGGGGAGGGTAAGGACGAGGTGATCGGTGAGGGAGAGGAGTAGGTGATCGGGGAGGGAGTGGAGGAGGCGATCAGGGAGGGAGTGGAGGAGGTGATCAGGGAGGGAGTGGAGGAGGTGATCGGGGAGGGAGTGGAGGAGGTGATCGGGGAGGGAGTGGAGGAGGTGATCTGGGAGGGAGAGGAGGAGGTGATTGGGGAGGGAGAGGAGGAGGTGATCGGGGACGGGGAGGAGGAGGTGATCAGGGAGGGAGAGGAGGTGGTGATCGGGGAGGGAGAGGTGGAGGTGATCGGGGAGGGAGTGGAGGAGGTGATCGGGGAGGGAGTGGAGGAGGTGAGCAGGGAGGGAGAGGAGGAGGTGATCGGGGAGGGAGAGGAGGAGGTGATGGGGAGGGAATGGAGGAGGTGATCGGGGAGGGAGTGGAGCAGGTGATCGGGGAGGGAGAGGTGTAGGTGATCGGGGAGGGAATGGAGGAGGTGATCGGGGAGGGTAAGGACGAGGTGATCGGTGAGGGAGAGGAGTAGGTGATCGGGGAGGGAGTGGAGGAGGCGATCAGGGAGGGAGTGGAGGAGGTGATCGGGGAGGGAGTGGAGGAGGTGATCGGGGAGGGAGTGGAGGAGGTGATCAGGGAGGGAGAGGAGGAGGTGATCGGGGAGGGAGAGGAGGAGGTGATCGGGGAGGGAATGGAGGAGGTGATCGGGGAGGGAGTGGAGGAGGCGATCGGGGAGGGAGTGGAGGAGGTGATCAGGGAGGGAGAGGAGGAGGTGATCAGGGAGGGAGAGGAGAAGGCAATTGGGGAGGGAATGGAGCAGGTGATCGGGGAGGGAGAGGTGTAGGTGATCGGGGAGGGAGTGGAGGAGGTGATCAGAGAGGGAGAGGAGGAGGTGATCGGGGAGGGAGAGGAGGAGGTGATCGGGGAGGGAGAGGAGGAGGCGATGAGGGAGGGAGAGGAGGAGGTGATCACGGAGGGTAAGGACGAGATGATCGGGGAGGGAGAGGAGTAGGTGATCGGGGAGGGTAAGGACGAGGTGATCGGGGAGGGAGAGGAGGAGGCGATCGGGGAGGGAATGGAGCAGGTGATCGGGGAGGGAGAGGTGTAGGTGATCGGGGAGGGAATGGAGGAGGTGATCGGGGAGGGTAAGGACGAGGTGATCGGTGAGGGAGAGGAGTAGGTGATCGGGGAGGGAGTGGAGGAGGCGATCAGGGAGGGAGTGGAGGAGGTGATCAGGGAGGGAGTGGAGGAGGTGATCGGGGAGGGAGGGGAGGAGGTGATCGGGGAGGGAGTGGAGGAGGTGATCAGGGAGGGAGAGGAGGAGGTGATCGGGGAGGGAGTGGAGGAGGCGATCGGGGAGGGAGTGGAGGAGGTGATGAGGGAGGGAGTGGAGGAGGCGATCGGGGAGTGAGAGGAGGAGGTGATCGGGGAGGGAATGGAGGAGGTGATCGGGGAGGGAGTGGAGGAGGCGATCGGGGAGGGAGTGGAGGAGGTGATGAGGGAGGGAGAGGAGGAGGTTATCGGGGAGGGAGAGGAAGAGGCGATCGGGGAGGGAGTGGAGGAGGCGATCGGGGAGGGAGAGGAGGAGGTGATCGGGGAGGGAGAGGAGGAGGTGATCGGGGAGGGAGTGGAGGAGGCAATCGGGGAGGGAGAGGAGGAGGTGATCGGGGAGGGAGAGGAGGAGGTGATGGGGAGGGAGAGGAGGAGGTGATCAGGGACGGAGAGGAGGAGGTGATCAGGGAGGCAGAGGAGGTGGTGATCGGGGAGGGAGAGGTGGAGGTGATCGGGGAGGGAGAGGAGGAGGTGATCGTGGAGGGAGAGGAGGATGTGATCAGGGAGGGAGAGTAGGAGGTGATCGGGGAGTGAGAGGAGGAGGTGATCGGGGAGGGAGAGGAGGAAGTGATCGGGGAGGGAGTGGAGAAGGCAATCAGGGACGGAGAGGAGGAGGTGATCAGGGAGGGAGAGGAGGAGGTGATCGGGGAGGGAGAGGAGAAGGCAATTGGGGACGGAGAGGAGGAGGTGATCGGGAAGGGAGAGGAGGAGGTGATCGGGGAGGGAGTGGAGGAGGTGATCAGGGAGGGAGTGGAGAAGGTGATCGGGGAGGGAGTGGAGGAGGTGATCAGGGAGGGAGAGGAGGAGGTGATCAGAGAGGGAGAGGAGGAGGTGATCGGGGAGGGAGAGGAGGAGGTGATCGGGGAGGGAGAGGAGGAGGCGATGTGGGAGGGAGAGGAGGAGGTGATCACGGAGGGTAAGGACGAGATGATCGGGGAGGGAGAGGAGTAGGTGATCGGGGAGGGTAAGGACGAGGTGATCGGGGAGGGAGAGGAGGAGGCGATCGGGGAGGGAATGGAGCAGGTGATCGGGGAGGGAGAGGTGTAGGTGATCGGGGAGGGAATGGAGGAGGTGATCGGGGAGGGTAAGGACGAGGTGATCGGGGAGGGAGAGGTGTAGGTGATCGGGGAGGGAGAGGTGTAGGTGATCGGGGAGGGAGTGGAGGAGGCGATCAGGGAGGGAGTGGAGGAGGTGATCAGGGAGGGAGAGGAGGAGGTGATCGGGGAGGGAGAGGAGGAGGTGATCGGGGAGGGAGTGGAAGAGGTGATCGGGGAGGGAGTGGAGGAGGTGATCAGGGAGGGAGAGGAGGAGGTGATCGGGGAGGGAGAGGAGGAGGTGATCGGGGAGGGAGTGGAGGAGGTGATCGGGGAGGGAGTGGAGGAGGCGATCGGGGAGGGAGTGGAGGAGGTGATCAGGGAGGGAGAGGAGGAGGTGATCGGGGAGGGAGAGGAGGAGGCGATCGGGGATGGAGAGGAGGAGGTGATCGGGGAGGGAGAGGAGAAGGCGATTGGGGAGGGAGAGGAGGAGGTGATCAGGGAGGGAGAGGAGGAGGCGATCGGGGATGGAGAGGAGGAGGTGATCGGGGAGGGAGAGGAGAAGGCGATTGGGGAGGGAGAGGAGGAGGTGATCAGGGAGGGAGTGGAGGATGTGATCGGGGAGGGAGAGGAGGAGGTGATCAGGGAGGGAGTGGAGGAGGCGATCGGGGAGGGAGAGGCGGAAGCGATCGGGGAGGGAGAGGAGGAGGTGATCGGGGAGGGAGAGGAGGAAGTGATCGGGGAGGGAGTGGAGAAGGCGATCAGGGACGGAGAGGAGGAGGTGATCAGGGAGGGAGAGGAGGAGGTGATCGGGGAGGGAGAGGAGAAGGCAATTGGGGACGGAGAGGAGGAGGTGATCGGGAAGGGAGAGGAGGAGGTGATCGGGGAGGGAGAGGAGGAGGTGATCGGGGAGGGAGTGGAGGAGGTGATCAGGGAGGGAGTGGAGAAGGTGATCGGGGAGGGAGTGGAGGAGGTGATCAGGGAGGGAGAGGAGGAGGTGATCAGAGAGCGAGAGGAGGAGGTGATCGGGGAGGGAGAGGAGGAGGTGATCGGGGAGGGAGAGGAGGAGGCGATGAGGGAGGGAGAGGAGGAGGTGATCACGGAGGGTAAGGACGAGATGATCGGGGAGGGAGAGGAGTAGGTGATCGGGGAGGGTAAGGACGAGGAGATCGGGGAGGGAGAGGAGGAGGCGATCGGGGAGGGAATGGAGCAGGTGATCGGGGAGGGAGAGGTGTAGGTGATCGGGGAGGGAATGGAGGAGGTGATCGGGGAGGGTAAGGACGAGGTGATCGGTGAGGGAGAGGAGGAGGTGATCGGGGAGGGAGTGGAGGAGGCGATCAGGGAGGGAGTGGAGGAGGTGATCAGGGAGGGAGTGGAGGAGGTGATCGGGGAGGGAGTGGAGGAGGTGATCGGGGAGGGAGTGGAGGAGGTGATCAGGGAGGGAGAGGAGGAGGTGATCGGGGAGGGAGAGGTGGAGGTGATCGGGGAGGGTGAGGAGGAGGTGATCGGGGAGGGAGAGGAGGATGTGATCAGGGACGGAGAGGAGGAGGTGATCAGGGAGGGAGAGGAGGTGGTGATCGGGAAGGGAGAGGAGGAGGTGATCGGGGAGGGTGAGGAGGAGGTGATCGGGGAGGGAGTGGAGGAGGTGATCGGGGAGGGTGTGGAGGAGGTGATCGGGGAGGGAGTGGAGGAGGTGATCGGGGAGGGAGAGGAGGAGGTGATCGTGGAGGGAGAGGAGGAGGTGATCAGGGACGGAGAGGAAGAGGTGATCAGGGAGGGAGAGGAGGTGGTGATCGGGGAGGGAGAGGTGGAGGTGATCGGGGAGGGAGAGGAGGAGGTGATCGTGGAGGGAGAGGAGGATGTGATCAGGGACGGAGAGGAGGAGGTGATCAGGGAGGGAGAGGAGGTGGTGATCGGGGAGGGAGAGGTGGAGGTGATCAGGGAGGGAAAGGAGGAGGTGATCAGGGAGGGAGTGGAGGAGGTGATCGGGGAGGGAGTGGAGGAGGCGATCGGGGAGGGAGTGGAGGAGGTGATCGGGGAGGGAGAGGAGTAGGTGATCGTGGAGGGAGTGGAGGAGGCGATCGGGGAGGCAGTGGTGGAGGCGATGAGGGAGGGAGAGGTGGAGGTGATCGGGGAGGGAGCGGAGGAGGTGATCAGGGACGGAGAGGAGGTGGTGATCGGGGAGGGAGAGGTGGAGGTGATCGGGGAGGGAGAGGAGGAGGTGATCGTGGAGGGAGAGGAGGAGGCGATGAGGGAGGGAGAGGAGGTGGTGATCGGGGAGGGAGAGGTGGAGGTGATCGGGGAGGGAGAGGAGGAGGTGATCAGGGACGGAGAGGAGGAGGTGATCAGGGACGGAGAGGAGGAGGTGATCAGGGAGGCAGAGGAGGTGGTGATCGGGGAGGGAGAGGTGGAGGTGATCGGGGAGGGAGTGGAGGAGGTGATCAGGGAGGGAGTGGAGGAGGTGATCGGGGAGGGAGTGGAGGAGGTGAGCAGGGAGGGAGAGGAGGAGGTGATCGGGGAGGGAGAGGAGGAGGTGATGGGGAGGGAATGGAGGAGGTGATCGGGGAGGGAGTGGAGGAGGTCATCGGGGAGGGAGTGGAGGAGGCGATCGGCGAAGGAGTGGAGGAGGCGATGAGGGAGGGAGAGGAGGAGGCGATCGGGGAGGGAGAGGAGGAGGCGATCGGGGAGGGAGAGGAAGAGGCGATCGGGGAGAGAGAGGAGGAGGTGATCGGGGAGGGAGAGGAGGAGGTGATCGTGGAGGGTGAGGAGGAGGTGATCAGGGACGGAGAGGAGGAGGTGATCGGGGAGGGAGTGGAGGAGGTGATCGGGGAGTGAGAGGAGGAGGTGATCGGGGAGGGAGAGGAGGTGGTGATCGGGGAGGGAGAGGAGGAGGCGATCAGGGACATAAGAACATAAGAACATAAGAAATAGGAGCAGGAGTAGGCCAATCGGCCCCTCGAGCCTGCTCCGCCATTCAATAAGATCATGGCTGATCTGATCCTAACCGCCAATCTACTATCTATCACAGAACCATCTCCTGCATCTGACGGAGAGGAGGAGGTGATCGGGGAGGGAGTGGAGGACGTGATCGGGGTGGGAGTGGAGGAGGCGATCGGGGAGGGAGTGGAGGAGGCGATGAGGGAGGGAGAGGAGGAGGTGATCGGGGAGGGAGAGGAGGAAGTGATCGGGGAGGGAGTGGAGAAGGCCATCAGGGACGGAGAGGAGGAGGTGATCAGGGAGGGAGAGGAGGAGGTGATCGGGGAGGGAGAGGAGTAGGTGATCGTGGAGGGAGTGGAGGAGGCGATCGGGGAGGCAGTGGTGGAGGCGATGAGGGAGGGAGAGGTGGAGGTGATCGGGGAGGGAGCGGAGGAGGTGATCAGGGACGGAGAGGAGGTGGTGATCGGGGAGGGAGAGGTGGAGGTGATCGGGGAGGGAGAGGAGGAGGTGATCGTGGAGGGAGAGGAGGAGGCGATGAGGGAGGGAGAGGAGGTGGTGATCGGGGAGGGAGAGGTGGAGGTGATCGGGGAGGGAGAGGAGGAGGTGATCAGGGACGGAGAGGAGGAGGTGATCAGGGACGGAGAGGAGGAGGTGATCAGGGAGGCAGAGGAGGTGGTGATCGGGGAGGGAGAGGTGGAGGTGATCGGGGAGGGAGTGGAGGAGGTGATCAGGGAGGGAGTGGAGGAGGTGATCGGGGAGGGAGTGGAGGAGGTGAGCAGGGAGGGAGAGGAGGAGGTGATCGGGGAGGGAGAGGAGGAGGTGATGGGGAGGGAATGGAGGAGGTGATCGGGGAGGGAGAGGAGAAGGCAATTGGGGACGGAGAGGAGGAGGTGATCGGGAAGGGAGAGGAGGAGGTGATCGGGGAGGGAGAGGAGGAGTTGATCGGGGAGGGAGTGGAGGAGGTGTTCACGGAGGGAGTGGAGAAGGTGATCGGGGAGGGAGTGGAGGAGGTGATCAGGGAGGGAGAGGAGGAGGTGATCAGAGAGGGAGAGGAGGAGGTGATCGGGGAGGGAGTGGAGGAGGCGATGAGGGAGTGAGAGGAGGAGGTGATCGGGGAGGGAGAGGAGGAAGTGATCGGGAGGGAGTGGAGAAGGCGATCAGGGACGGAGAGGAGGAGGTGATCAGGGAGGGAGAGGAGGAGGTGATCGGGGAGGGAGAGGAGAAGGCAATTGGGGACGGAGAGGAGGAGGTGATCGGGAAGGGAGAGGAGGAGGTGATCGGGGAGGGAGAGGAGGAGGTGATCGGGGAGGGAGTGGAGGAGGTGATCACGGAGGGAGTGGAGAAGGTGATCGGGGAGGGAGTGGAGGAGGTGATCAGGGAGGGAGAGGAGGAGGTGATCAGAGAGGGAGAGGAGGAGGTGATCGGGGAGGGAGAGGAGGAGGTGATCGGGGAGGGAGAGGAGGAGGCGATGAGGGAGGGAGAGGAGGAGGTGATCACGGAGGGTAAGGACGAGATGATCGGGGAGGGAGAGGAGTAGGTGATCGGGGAGGGTACGGACGAGGTGATCGGGGAGGGAGAGGAGGAGGCGATCGGGGAGGGAATGGAGCAGGTGATCGGGGAGGGTAAGGACGAGGTGATCGGTGAGGGAGAGGAGTAGGTGATCGGGGAGGGAGTGGAGGAGGCGATCAGGGAGGGAGTGGAGGAGGTGATCAGGGAGGGAGTGGAGGAGGTGATCGGGGAGGGAGTGGAGGAGGTGATCGGGGAGGGAGTGGAGGAGGTGATCAGGGAGGGAGAGGAGGAGGTGATCGGGGAGGGAGAGGAGGAGGTGATCGGGGACGGAGAGGAGGAGGTGATCAGGGAGGGAGAGGAGGTGGTGATCGGGGAGGGAGAGGTGCAGGTGATCGGGGAGGGAGTGGAGGAGGTGATCAGGGAGGGAGTGGAGGAGGTGATCGGGGAGGGAGTGGAGGAGGTGAGCAGGGAGGGAGAGGAGGAGGTGATCGGGGAGGGAGTGGAGCAGGTGATTGGGGAGGGAGAGGTGTAGGTGATCGGGGAGGGAATGGAGGAGGTGATCGGGGAGGGTAAGGACGAGGTGATCGGTGAGGGAGAGGAGTAGGTGATCGGGGAGGGAGTGGAGGAGGCGATCAGGGAGGGAGTGGAGGAGGTGATCAGGGAGGGAGTGGAGGAGGTGATCGGGGAGGGAGTGGAGGAGGTGATCGGGGAGGGAGTGGAGGAGGTGATCAGGGAGGGAGAGGAGGAGGTGATCGGGGAGGGAGAGGAGGAGGTGATCGGGGAGGGAATGGAGGAGGTGATCGGGGAGGGAGTGGAGGAGGCGATCGGGGAGGGAGTGGAGGAGGTGATCAGGGAGGGAGAGGAGAAGGCAATTGGGGAGGGAATGGAGCAGGTGATCGGGGAGGGGGAGGTGTAGGTGATCGGGGAGGGAATGGAGGAGGTGATCGGGGAGTGTAAGGACGAGGTGATCGGTGAGGGAGAGGAGTAGGTGATCGGGGAGGGAGTGGAGGAGGCGATCAGGGAGGGAGTGGAGGAGGTGATCAGGGAGGGAGTGGAGGAGGTGATCGGGGAGGGAGTGGAGGAGGTGATCGGGGAGGGAGTGGAGGAGGTGATCAGGGAGGGAGAGGAGGAGGTGATCGGGGAGGGAGAGGAGGAGGTGATCGGGGAGGGAATGGAGGAGGTGATCGGGGAGGGAGTGGAGGAGGCGATCGGGGAGGGAGTGGAGGAGGTGATCAGGGAGGGAGAGGAGGAGGTGATCAGGGAGGGAGAGGAGAAGGCAATTGGGGAGGGAGAGGAGGAGGCGATCGGGGATGGAGAGGAGGAGGTGATCGGGGAGGGAGAGGAGAAGGCGATTGGGGAGGGAGAGGAGGAGGTGATCAGGGAGGGAGTGGAGGAGGTGATCGGGGAGGGAGAGGAGGAGGTGATCAGGGAGGGAGTGGAGGAGGCGATCGGGGAGGGAGAGGAGGAAGCGATCGGGGAGGGAGTGGAGGAGGTGATGAGGGAAGCGGGGCACAGGGGAGGCGATCGGGGAGGGAGATGAGGAGGTGATCGGGGAGGGAGAGTAGGAGGTGATCGGGGAGTGAGAGGAGGAGGTGATCGGGGAGGGAGTGGAGGAGGTGATCAGGGAGGGGGTGGAGAAGGCAATTGGGGACGGAGAGGAGGAGGTGATCAGGGAGGGAGAGGAGGAGGTGATCGGGGAGGGAGAGGAGAAGGCAATTGGGGACGGAGAGGAGGAGGTGATCGGGAAGGGAGAGGAGGAGGTGATCGGGGAGGGAGAGGAGGAGGTGATCGGGGAGGGAGTGGAGGAGGTGATCAGGGAGGGGGTGGAGAAGGTGATCGGGGAGGGAGTGTAGGAGGTGATCAGGGAGGGAGAGGAGGAGGTGATCGGGGAGGGAGAGGAGGAGGTGATCGGGGAGGGAGAGGAGGAGGTGATCGGGGAGGGAGAGGAGGAGGCGATGAGGGAGGGAGAGGAGGAGGTGATCACGGAGGGTAAGGACGAGATGATCGGGGAGGGAGAGGAGTAGGTGATCGGGGAGGGTAAGGACGAGGTGATCGGGGAGGGAGAGGAGGAGGCGATCGGGGAGGGAATGGAGCAGGTGATCGGGGAGGGAGAGGTGTAGGTGATCGGGGAGGGAATGGAGGAGGTGATCGGGGAGGGTAAGGACGAGGTGATCGGTGAGGGAGAGGAGTAGGTGATCGGGGAGGGAGTGGAGGAGGCGATCAGGGAGGGAGTGGAGGAGGTGATCAGGGAGGGAGTGGAGGAGGTGATCGGGGAGGGAGTGGAGGAGGTGATCGGGGAGGGAGTGGAGGAGGTGATCAGGGAGGGAGAGGAGGAGGTGATCGGGGAGGGAGAGGAGGAGGTGATTGGGGAGGGAATGGAGGAGGTGATCGGGGAGGGAGTGGAGGAGGCGATCGGGGAGGGAGTGGAGGAGGTGATGAGGGAGGGAGAGGAGGAGGTTATCGGGGAGGGAGAGGAAGAGGCGATCGGGGAGGGAGTGGAGGAGGCGATCGGGGAGGGAGAGGAGGAGGTGATCGGGGAGGGAGAGGAGGAGGCGATCGGGGAGGGAGTGGAGGAGGCAATCGGGGAGGGAGAGGAGGAGGTGATCGGGGAGGGAGAGGAGGAGGTGATGGGGAGGGAGAGGAGGAGGTGATCAGGGACGGAGAGGAGGAGGTGATCAGGGAGGCAGAGGAGGTGGTGATCGGGGAGGGAGAGGTGGAGGTGATCGGGGAGGGAGAGGAGGAGGTGATCGTGGAGGGAGAGGAGGATGTGATCAGGGAGGGAGAGTAGGAAGTGATCGGGGAGTGAGAGGAGGAGGTGATCGGGGAGGGAGAGGAGGAAGTGATCGGGGAGGGAGTGGAGAAGGCAATCAGGGACGGAGAGGAGGAGGTGATCGGGGAGGGAGAGGAGAAGGCAATTGGGGACGGAGAGGAGGAGGTGATCGGGAAGGGAGAGGAGGAGGTGATCGGGGAGGGAGAGGAGGAGGTGATCGGGGAGGGAGTGGAGGAGGTGATCAGGGAGGGAGAGGAGGAGGTGATCAGAGAGGGAGAGGAGTAGGTGATCGGGGAGGGAGAGGAGGAGGTGATCGGGGAGGGAGAGGAGGAGGCGATGAGGGAGCGAGAGGAGGAGGTGATCACGGAGGGTAAGGACGAGATGATCGGGGAGGGAGAGGAGTAGGTGATCGGGGAGGGTAAGGACGAGGTGATCGGGGAGGGAGAGGAGGAGGCGATCGGGGAGGGAATGGAGCAGGTGATCGGGGAGGGAGAGGTGTAGGTGATCGGGGAGGGAATGGAGGAGGTGATCGGGGAGGGTAAGGACGAGGTGATCGGTGAGGGAGAGGAGTAGGTGATCGGGGAGGGAGTGGAGGAGGCGATCAGGGAGGGAGTGGAGGAGGTGATCAGGGAGGGAGAGGAGGAGGTGATCGGGGAGGGAGAGGAGGAGGTGATCGGGGAGGGAGTGGAAGAGGTGATCGGGGAGGGAGTGGAGGAGGTGATCAGGGAGGGAGAGGAGGAGGTGATCGGGGAGGGAGAGGAGGAGGTGATCGGGGAGGGAATGGAGGAGGTGATCGGGGAGGGAGTGGAGGAGGCGATCGGGGAGGGAGTGGAGGAGGTGATCAGGGAGGGAGAGGAGGAGGTGATCGGGGAGGGAGAGGAGGAGGCGATCGGGGATGGAGAGGAGAAGGTGATCGGGGTGGGAGAGGAGAAGGCGATTGGGGAGGGAGAGGAGGAGGTGATCAGGGAGGGAGTGGAGGAGGTGATCGGGGAGGGAGAGGAGGAGGTGATCGGGGAGGGTAAGGACGAGGTGATCGGGGAGGGAGAGGAGGAGGCGATCGGGGAGGGAATGGAGCAGGTGATCGGGGAGGGAGAGGTGTAGGTGATCGGGGAGGGAATGGAGGAGGTGATCGGGGAGGGTAAGGACGAGGTGATCGGTGAGGGAGAGGAGTAGGTGATCGGGGAGGGAGTGGAGGAGGCGATCAGGGAGGGAGTGGAGGAGGTGATCAGGGAGGGAGTGGAGGAGGTGATCGGGGAGGGAGTGGAGGAGGTGATCGGGGAGGGAGTGGAGGAGGTGATCAGGGAGGGAGAGGAGGAGGTGATCGGGGAGGGAGAGGAGGAGGTGATCGGGGACGGAGAGGAGGAGGTGATCAGGGAGGGAGAGGAGGTGGTGATCGGGGAGGGAGAGGTGGAGGTGATCGGGGAGGGAGTGGAGGAGGTGATCAGGGAGGGAGTGGAGGAGGTGATCGGGTAGGGAGTGGAGGAGGTGAGCAGGGAGGGAGAGGAGGAGGTGATCGGATGGGAGTGGAGCAGGTGATCGGGGAGGGAGAGGTGTAGGTGATCGGGGAGGGAATGGAGGAGGTGATCGGGGAGGGTAAGGACGAGGTGATCGGTGAGGGAGAGGAGTAGGTGATCGGGGAGGGAGTGGAGGAGGCGATCACGGAGGGAGTGGAGGAGGTGATCAGGGAGGGAGTGGAGGAGGTGATCGGGGAGGGAGTGGAGGAGGTGATCGGGGAGGGAGTGGAGGAGGTGATCAGGGAGGGAGAGGAGGAGGTGATCGGGGAGGGAGAGGAGGAGGTGATCGGGGAGGGAATGGAGGAGGTGATCGGGGAGGGAGTGGAGGAGGCGATCGGGGAGGGAGTGGAGGAGGTGATCAGGGAGGGAGAGGAGAAGGCAATTGGGGAGGGAATGGAGCAGGTGATCGGGGAGGGAGAGGTGTAGGTGATCGGGGAGGGAATGGAGGAGGTGATCGGGGAGTGTAAGGACGAGGTGATCGGTGAGGGAGAGGAGTAGGTGATCGGGGAGGGAGTGGAGGAGGCGATCAGGGAGGGAGTGGAGGAGGTGATCAGGGAGGGAGTGGAGGAGGTGATCGGGGAGGGAGTGGAGGAGGTGATCGGGGAGGGAGTGGAGGAGGTGATCAGGGAGTGAGAGGAGGAGGTGATCGGGGAGGGAGAGGAGGAGGTGATCGGGGAGGGAATGGAGGAGGTGATCGGGGAGGGAGTGGAGGAGTCGATCGGGGAGGGAGTGGAGGAGGTGATCAGGGAGGGAGAGGAGGAGGTGATCAGGGAGGGAGAGGAGAAGGCAATTGGGGAGGGAGAGGAGGAGGCGATCGGGGATGGAGAGGAGGAGGTGATCGGGGAGGGAGAGGAGAAGGCGATTGGGGAGGGAGAGGAGGAGGTGATCAGGGAGGGAGTGGAGGAGGTGATCGGGGAGGGAGAGGAGGAGGTGATCAGGGAGGGAGTGGAGGAGGCGATCGGGGAGGGAGAGGAGGAAGCGATCGGGGAGGGAGTGGAGGAGGTGATGAGGGAAGCGGGGCACAGGGGAGGCGATCGGGGAGGGAGATGAGGAGGTGATCGGGGAGGGAGAGTAGGAGGTGATCGGGGAGTGAGAGGAGGAGGTGATCGGGGAGGGAGAGGAGGAAGTGATTGGGGAGGGAGTGGAGAAGGCGATCAGGGACGGAGAGGAGGAGGTGATCAGGGAGGGAGAGGAGGAGGTGATCGGGGAGGGAGAGGAGAAGGCAATTGGGGACGGAGAGGAGGAGGTGATCGGGAAGGGAGAGGAGAAGGTGATCGGGGAGGGAGAGGAGGAGGTGATCGGGGAGGGAGTGGAGGAGGTGATCAGGGAGGGGGTGGAGAAGGTGATCGGGGAGGGAGTGTAGGAGGTGATCAGGGAGGGAGAGGAGGAGGTGATCAGAGAGGGAGAGGAGGAGGTGATCGGGGAGGGAGAGGAGGAGGTGATCGGGGAGGGAGAGGAGGAGGCGATGAGGGAGGGAGAGGAGGAGGTGATCACGGAGGGTAAGGACGAGATGATCGGGGAGGGAGAGGAGTAGGTGATCGGGGAGGGTAAGGACGAGGTGATCGGGGAGGGAGAGGAGGAGGCGATCGGGGAGGGAATGGAGCAGGTGATCGGGGAGGGAGAGGTGTAGGTGATCGGGGAGGGAATGGAGGAGGTGATCGGGGAGGGTAAGGACGAGGTGATCGGTGAGGGAGAGGAGTAGGTGATCGGGGAGGGAGTGGAGGAGGCGATCAGGGAGGGAGTGGAGGAGGTGATCAGGGAGGGAGTGGAGGAGGTGATCGGGGAGGGAGTGGAGGAGGTGATCGGGGAGGGAGTGGAGGAGGTGATCAGGGAGGGAGAGGAGGAGGTGATCGGGGAGGGAGAGGAGGAGGTGATCGGGGAGGAAATGGAGGAGGTGATCGGGGAGGGAGTGGAGGAGGCGATCGGGGAGGGAGTGGAGGAGGTGATGAGGGAGGGAGAGGAGGAGGTTATCGGGGAGGGAGAGGAAGAGGCGATCGGGGAGGGAGAGGTGGAGGTGATCGGGGAGGGAGAGGAGGAGGTGATCGTGGAGGGAGAGGAGGATGTGATCAGGGAGGGAGAGTAGGAAGTGATCGGGGAGTGAGAGGAGGAGGTGATCGGGGAGGGAGAGGAGGAAGTGATCGGGGAGGGAGTGGAGAAGGCAATCAGGGACGGAGAGGAGGAGGTGATCAGGGAGGGAGAGGAGGAGGTGATCGGGGAGGGAGAGGAGAAGGCAATTGGGGACGGAGAGGAGGAGGTGATCGGGAAGGGAGAGGAGGAGGTGATCGGGGAGGGAGAGGAGGAGGTGATCGGGGAGGGAGTGGAGGAGGTGATCAGGGAGGGAGTGGAGAAGGTGATCGGGGAGGGAGTGGAGGAGGTGATCAGGGAGGGAGAGGAGGAGGTGATCAGAGAGGGAGAGGAGGAGGTGATCGGGGAGGGAGAGGAGGAGGTGATCGGCGAGGGAGAGGAGGAGGCGATGAGGGAGGGAGAGGAGGAGGTGATCGGGGAGGGTAAGGACGAGGTGATCGGGGAGGGAGAGGAGGAGGCGATTGGGGAGGGAATGGAGCAGGTGATCGGGGAGGGAGAGGTGTAGGTGATCGGGGAGGGAATGGAGGAGGTGATCGGGGAGGGTAAGGACGAGGTGATCGGTGAGGGAGAGGAGTAGGTGATCGGGGAGGGAGTGGAGGAGGCGATCAGGGAGGGAGTGGAGGAGGTGATCAGGGAGGGAGAGGAGGAGGTGATCGGGGAGGGAGAGGAGGAGGTGATCGGGGAGGGAGTGGAAGAGGTGATCGGGGAGGGAGTGGAGGAGGTGATCAGGGAGGGAGAGGAGTAGGTGATCGGGGAGGGTAAGGACGAGGTGATCGGGGAGGGAGAGGAGGAGGCGATCGGGGAGGGAATGGAGCAGGTGATCGGGGAGGGAGAGGTGTAGGTGATCAGGGAGGGAATGGAGGAGGTGATCGGGGAGGGTAAGGACGAGGTGATCGGTGAGGGAGAGGAGTAGGTGATCGGGGAGGGAGTGGAGGAGGCGATCAGGGAGGGAGTGGAGGAGGTGATCAGGGAGGGAGTGGAGGAGGTGATCGGGGAGGGAGTGGAGGAGGTGATCGGGGAGGGAGTGGAGGAGGTGATCAGGGAGGGAGAGGAGGAGGTGATCGGGGAGGGAGAGGAGGAGGTGATCGGGGAGGGAATGGAGGAGGTGATCGGGGAGGGAGTGGCGGAGGCGATCGGGGAGGGAGTGGAGGAGGTGATGAGGGAGGGAGAGGAGGAGGTTATCGGGGAGGGAGAGGAAGAGGCGATCGGGGAGGGAGTGGAGGAGGCGATCGGGGAGGGAGAGGAGGAGGTGATCGGGGAGGGAGAGGAGGAGGCGATCGGGGAGGGAGTGGAGGAGGTGATCGTGGAGGGAGAGGAGGATGTGATCAGGGAGGGAGAGTAGGAAGTGATCGGGGAGTGAGAGGAGGAGGTGATCGGGGAGGGAGAGGAGGAAGTGATCGGGGAGGGAGTGGAGAAGGCAATCAGGGACGGAGAGGAGGAGGTGATCAGGGAGGGAGAGGAGGAGGTGATCGGGGAGGGAGAGGAGAAGGCAATTGGGGACGGAGAGGAGGAGGTGATCGGGAAGGGAGAGGAGGAGGTGATCGGGGAGGGAGAGGAGGAGGTGATCGGGGAGGGAGTGGAGGAGGTGATCAGGGAGGGAGTGGAGAAGGTGATCGGGGAGGGAGTGGAGGAGGTGATCAGGGAGGGAGAGGAGGAGGTGATCAGAGAGGGAGAGGAGGAGGTGATCGGGGAGGGAGAGGAGGAGGTGATCGGGGAGGGAGAGGAGGAGGCGATGAGGGAGGGAGAGGAGGAGGTGATCACGGAGGGTAAGGACGAGATGATCGGGGAGGGAGAGGAGTAGGTGATCGGGGAGGGTAAGGACGAGGTGATCGGGGAGGGAGAGGAGGAGGCGATCGGGGAGGGATTGGAGCAGGTGATCGGGGAGGGAGAGGTGTAGGTGATCGGGGAGGGAATGGAGGAGGTGATCGGGGAGGGTAAGGACGAGGTGATCGGTGAGGGAGAGGAGTAGGTGATCGGGGAGGGAGTGGAGGAGGCGATCAGGGAGGGAGTGGAGGAGGTGATCAGGGAGGGAGAGGAGGAGGTGATCGGGGAGGGAGAGGAGGAGGTGATCGGGGAGGGAGTGGAAGAGGTGATCGGGGAGGGAGTGGAGGAGGTGATCCGGGAGGGAGAGGAGGAGGTGATCGGGGAGGGAGAGGAGGAGGTGATCGGGGAGGGAATGGAGGAGGTGATCGGGGAGGGAGTGGAGGAGGCGATCGGGGAGGGAGTGGAGGAGGTGATCAGGGAGGGAGAGGAGGAGGTGATCGGGGAGGGAGAGGAGGAGGCGATCGGGGATGGAGAGGAGAAGGTGATCGGGGAGGGAGAGGAGAAGGCGATTGGGGAGGGAGAGGAGGAGGTGATCAGGGAGGGAGTGGAGGAGGTGATCGGGGAGGGAGAGGAGGAGGTGATCAGGGAGGGAGTGGAGGAGGCGATCGGGGAGGGAGAGGAGGAAGCGATCGGGGAGGGAGAGGAGGAGGTGATCGGGGAGGGAGAGGAGGAAGTGATCGGGGAGGGAGTGGAGAAGGCGATCAGGGACGGAGAGGAGCAGGTGATCAGGGAGGGAGAGGAGGAGGTGATCGGGGAGGGAGAGGAGAAGGCAATTGGGGACGGAGAGGAGGAGGTGATCGGGAAGGGAGAGGAGGAGGTGATCGGGGAGGGAGAGGAGGAGGTGATCGGGGAGGGAGTGGAGGAGGTGATCAGGGAGGGAGTGGAGAAGGTGATCGGGGAGGGAGTGGAGGAGGTGATCAGGGAGGGAGAGGAGGAGGTGATCAGAGAGGGAGAGGAGGAGGTGATCGGGGAGGGAGAGGAGGAGGTGATCGGGGAGGGAGAGGAGGAGGCGATGAGGGAGGGAGAGGAGGAGGTGATCACGGAGGGTAAGGACGAGATGATCGGGGAGGGAGAGGAGTAGGTGATCGGGGAGGGTAAGGACGAGGAGATCGGGGAGGGAGAGGAGGAGGCGATCGGGGAGGGAATGGAGCAGGTGATCGGGGAGGGAGAGGTGTAGGTGATCGGGGAGGGAATGGAGGAGGTGATCGGGGAGGGTAAGGACGAGGTGATCGGTGAGGGAGAGGAGGAGGTGATCGGGGAGGGAGTGGAGGAGGCGATCAGGGAGGGAGTGGAGGAGGTGATCAGGGAGGGAGTGGAGGAGGTGATCGGGGAGGGAGTGGAGGAGGTGATCGGGGAGGGAGTGGAGGAGGTGATCAGGGAGGGAGAGGAGGAGGTGATCGGGGAGGGAGAGGTGGAGGTGATCGGGGAGGGTGAGGAGGAGGTGATCGGGGAGGGAGAGGAGGATGTGATCAGGGACGGAGAGGAGGAGGTGATCAGGGAGGGAGAGGAGGTAGTGATCGGGAATGGAGAGGAGGAGGTGATCGGGGAGGGTGAGGAGGAGGTGATCGGGGAGGGAGTGGAGGAGGTGATCGGGGAGGGAGTGGAGGAGGTGATCGGGGAGGGAGTGGAGGAGGTGATCGGGGAGGGAGAGGAGGAGGTGATCGTGGAGGGAATGGAGGAGGTGATCGGGGAGGGAGTGGAGGAGGCGATCGGGGAGGGAGTGGAGGAGGTGATGAGGGAGGGAGAGGAGGAGGTTATCGGGGAGGGAGAGGAAGAGGCGATCGGGGAGGGAGTGGAGGAGGCGATCGGGGAGGGAGAGGAGGAGGTGATCGGGGAGGGAGAGGAGGAGGCGATCGGGGAGGGAGTGGAGGAGGCAATCGGGGAGGGAGAGGAGGAGGTGATCGGGGAGGGAGAGGAGGAGGTGATGGGGAGGGAGAAGAGGAGGTGATCAGGGACGGAGAGGTGGAGGTGATCAGGGAGGCAGAGGAGGTGGTGATCGGGGAGGGAGAGGTGGAGGTGATCGGGGAGGGAGAGGAGGAGGTGATCGTGGAGGGAGAGGAGGATGTGATCAGGGAGGGAGAGTAGGAAGTGATCGGGGAGTGAGAGGAGGAGGTGATCGGGGAGGGAGAGGAGGAAGTGATCGGGGAGGGAGTGGAGAAGGCAATCAGGGACGGAGAGGAGGAGGTGATCAGGGAGGGAGAGGAGGAGGTGATCGGGGAGGGAGAGGAGAAGGCAATTGGGGACGGAGAGGAGGAGGTGATCGGGCAGGGAGAGGAGGAGGTGATCGGGGAGGGAGAGGAGGAGGTGATCGGGGAGGGAGTGGAGGAGGTGATCAGGGAGGGAGTGGAGAAGGTGATCGGGGAGGGAGTGGAGGAGGTGATCAGGGAGGGAGAGGAGGAGGTGATCAGAGAGGGAGAGGAGGAGGTGATCGGGGAGGGAGAGGAGGAGGTGATCGGGGAGGGAGAGGAGGAGGCGATGAGGGAGGGAGAGGAGGAGGTGATCACGGAGGGTAAGGACGAGATGATCGGGGAGGGAGAGGAGTAGGTGATCGGGGAGGGTAAGGACGAGGTGATCGGGGAGGGAGAGGAGGAGGCGATCGGGGAGGGAATGGAGCAGGTGATCGGGGAGGGAGAGGTGTAGGTGATCGGGGAGGGAATGGAGGAGGTGATCGGGGAGGGTAAGGACGACGTGATCGGTGAGGGAGAGGAGTAGGTGATCGGGGAGGGAGTGGAGGAGGCGATCAGGGAGGGAGTGGAGGAGGTGATCAGGGAGGGAGAGGAGGAGGTGATCGGGGAGGGAGAGGAGGAGGTGATCGGGGAGGGAGTGGAAGAGGTGATCGGGGAGGGAGTGGAGGAGGTGATCAGGGAGGGAGAGGAGGAGGTGATCGGGGAGGGAGAGGAGGAGGTGATCGGGGAGGGAATGGAGGAGGTGATCGGGGAGGGAGTGGAGGAGGCGATCGGGGAGGGAGTGGAGGAGGTGATCAGGGAGGGAGAGGAGGAGGTGATCGGGGAGGGAGAGGAGGAGGCGATCGGGGATGGAGAGGAGAAGGTGATCGGGGAGGGAGAGGAGAAGGCGATTGGGGAGGGAGAGGAGGAGGTGATCAGGGAGGGAGTGGAGGAGGTGATCGGGGAGGGAGAGGAGGAGGTGATCAGGGAGGGAGTGGAGGAGGCGATCGGGGAGGGAGAGGAGGAAGCGATCGGGGAGGGAGAGGAGGAGGTGATCGGGGAGGGAGAGGAGGAAGTGATCGGGGAGGGAGTGGAGAAGGCGATCAGGGACGGAGAGGAGCAGGTGATCAGGGAGGGAGAGGAGGAGGTGATCGGGGAGGGAGAGGAGAAGGCAATTGGGGACGGAGAGGAGGAGGTGATCGGGAAGGGAGAGGAGGAGGTGATCGGGGAGGGAGAGGAGGAGGTGATCGGGGAGGGAGTGGAGGAGGTGATCAGGGAGGGAGTGGAGAAGGTGATCGGGGAGGGAGTGGAGGAGGTGATCAGGGAGGGAGAGGAGGAGGTGATCAGAGAGGGAGAGGAGGAGGTGATCGGGGAGGGAGAGGAGGAGGTGATCGGGGAGGGAGAGGAGGAGGCGATGAGGGAGGGAGAGGAGGAGGTGATCACGGAGGGTAAGGACGAGATGATCGGGGAGGGAGAGGAGTAGGTGATCGGGGAGGGTAAGGACGAGGAGATCGGGGAGGGAGAGGAGGAGGCGATCGGGGAGGGAATGGAGCAGGTGATCGGGGAGGGAGAGGTGTAGGTGATCGGGGAGGGAATGGAGGAGGTGATCGGGGAGGGTAAGGACGAGGTGATCGGTGAGGGAGAGGAGGAGGTGATCGGGGAGGGAGTGGAGGAGGCGATCAGGGAGGGAGTGGAGGAGGTGATCAGGGAGGGAGTGGAGGAGGTGATCGGGGAGGGAGTGGAGGAGGTGATCGGGGAGGGAGTGGAGGAGGTGATCAGGGAGGGAGAGGAGGAGGTGATCGGGGAGGGAGAGGTGGAGGTGATCGGGGAGGGTGAGGAGGAGGTGATCGGGGAGGGAGAGGAGGATGTGATCAGGGACGGAGAGGAGGAGGTGATCAGGGAGGGAGAGGAGGTAGTGATCGGGAAGGGAGAGGAGGAGGTGATCGGGGAGGGTGAGGAGGAGGTGATCGGGGAGGGAGTGGAGGAGGTGATCGGGGAGGGAGTGGAGGAGGTGATCGGGGAGGGAGTGGAGGAGGTGATCGGGGAGGGAGAGGAGGAGGTGATCGTGGAGGGAGAGGAGGAGGTGATCAGGGACGGAGAGGAGGAGGTGATCAGGGAGGGAGAGGAGGATGTGATCAGGGACGGAGAGGAGGAGGTGATCAGGGAGGGAGAGGAGGTGGTGATCGGGGAGGGAGAGGTGGAGGTGATCAGGGAGGGAAATGAGGAGGTGATCAGGGAGGGAGTGGAGGAGGTGATCGGGGAGGGAGTGGAGGAGGCGATCGGGGAGGGAGTGGAGGAGGTGATCGGGGAGGGAGAGGAGTAGGTGATCGTGGAGGGAGTGGAGGAGGCGATCAGGGACGGAGAGGAGGAGGTGATCAGGGAGGGAGAGGAGGAGGTGATCGGGGAGGGAGAGGAGAAGGCAATTGGGGACGGAGAGGAGGAGGTGATCGGGAAGGGAGAGGAGGAGGTGATCGGGGAGGGAGAGGAGGAGGTGATCGGGGAGGGAGTGGAGGAGGTGATCAGGGAGGGGGTGGAGAAGGTGATCGGGGAGGGAGTGTAGGAGGTGATCAGGGAGGGAGAGGAGGAGGTGATCAGGGAGGGAGAGGAGGAGGTGATCGGGGAGGGAGAGGAGGAGGTGATCGGGGAGGGAGAGGAGGAGGCGATGAGGGAGGGAGAGGAGGAGGTGATCACGGAGGGTAAGGACGAGATGATCGGGGAGGGAGAGGAGTAGGTGATCGGGGAGGGTAAGGACGAGGTGATCGGGGAGGGAGAGGAGGAGGCGATCGGGGAGGGAATGGAGCAGGTGATCGGGGAGGGAGAGGTGTAGGTGATCGGGGAGGGAATGGAGGAGGTGATCGGGGAGGGTAAGGACGAGGTGATCGGTGAGGGAGAGGAGTAGGTGATCGGGGAGGGAGTGGAGGAGGCGATCAGGGAGGGAGTGGAGGAGGTGATCAGGGAGGGAGTGGAGGAGGTGATCGGGGAGGGAGTGGAGGAGGTGATCGGGGAGGGAGTGGAGGAGGTGATCAGGGAGGGAGAGGAGGAGGTGATCGGGGAGGGAGAGGAGGAGGTGATTGGGGAGGGAATGGAGGAGGTGATCGGGGAGGGAGTGGAGGAGGCGATCGGGGAGGGAGTGGAGGAGGTGATGAGGGAGGGAGAGGAGGAGGTTATCGGGGAGGGAGAGGAAGAGGCGATCGGGGAGGGAGTGGAGGAGGCGATCGGGGAGGGAGAGGAGGAGGTGATCGGGGAGGGAGAGGAGGAGGCGATCGGGGAGGGAGTGGAGGAGGCAATCGGGGAGGGAGAGGAGGAGGTGATCGGGGAGGGAGAGGAGGAGGTGATGGGGAGGGAGAGGAGGAGGTGATCAGGGACGGAGAGGAGGAGGTGATCAGGGAGGCAGAGGAGGTGGTGATCGGGGAGGGAGAGGTGGAGGTGATCGGGGAGGGAGAGGAGGAGGTGATCGTGGAGGGAGAGGAGGATGTGATCAGGGAGGGAGAGTAGGAAGTGATCGGGGAGTGAGAGGAGGAGGTGATCGGGGAGGGAGAGGAGGAAGTGATCGGGGAGGGAGTGGAGAAGGCAATCAGGGACGGAGAGGAGGAGGTGATCAGGGAGGGAGAGGAGGAGGTGATCGGGGAGGGAGAGGAGAAGGCAATTGGGGACGGAGAGGAGGAGGTGATCGGGAAGGGAGAGGAGGAGGTGATCGGGGAGGGAGAGGAGGAGGTGATCGGGGAGGGAGTGGAGGAGGTGATCAGGGAGGGAGAGGAGGAGGTGATCAGAGAGGGAGAGGAGGAGGTGATCGGGGAGGGAGAGGAGGAGGTGATCGGGGAGGGAGAGGAGGAGGCGATGAGGGAGCGAGAGGAGGAGGTGATCACGGAGGGTAAGGACGAGATGATCGGGGAGGGAGAGGAGTAGGTGATCGGGGAGGGTAAGGACGAGGTGATCGGGGAGGGAGAGGAGGAGGCGATCGGGGAGGGAATGGAGCAGGTGATCGGGGAGGGAGAGGTGTAGGTGATCGGGGAGGGAATGGAGGAGGTGATCGGGGAGGGTAAGGACGAGGTGATCGGTGAGGGAGAGGAGTAGGTGATCGGGGAGGGAGTGGAGGAGGCGATCAGGGAGGGAGTGGAGGAGGTGATCAGGGAGGGAGAGGAGGAGGTGATCGGGGAGGGAGAGGAGGAGGTGATCGGGGAGGGAGTGGAAGAGGTGATCGGGGAGGGAGTGGAGGAGGTGATCAGGGAGGGAGAGGAGGAGGTGATCGGGGAGGGAGAGGAGGAGGTGATCGGGGAGGGAATGGAGGAGGTGATCGGGGAGGGAGTGGAGGAGGCGATCGGGGAGGGAGTGGAGGAGGTGATCAGGGAGGGAGAGGAGGAGGTGATCGGGGAGGGAGAGGAGGAGGCGATCGGGGATGGAGAGGAGAAGGTGATCGGGGTGGGAGAGGAGAAGGCGATTGGGGAGGGAGAGGAGGAGGTGATCAGGGAGGGAGTGGAGGAGGTGATCGGGGAGGGAGCGGAGGAGGTGATCAGGGAGGGAGTGGAGGAGGTGATCGGGGAGGGAGTGGAGGAGGTGATCGGGGAGGGAGTGGAGGAGGTGATCAGGGAGGGAGAGGAGGAGGTGATCGGGGAGGGAGAGGAGGAGGTGATTGGGGAGGGAATGGAGGAGGTGATCGGGGAGGGAGTGGAGGAGGCGATCGGGGAGGGAGTGGAGGAGGTGATGAGGGAGGGAGAGGAGGAGGTTATCGGGGAGGGAGAGGAAGAGGCGATCGGGGAGGGAGTGGAGGAGGCGATCGGGGAGGGAGAGGAGGAGGTGATCGGGGAGGGAGAGGAGGAGGCGATCGGGGAGGGAGTGGAGGAGGCAATCGGGGAGGGAGAGGAGGAGGTGATCGGGGAGGGAGAGGAGGAGGTGATGGGGAGGGAGAGGAGGAGGTGATCAGGGACGGAGAGGAGGAGGTGATCAGGGAGGCAGAGGAGGTGGTGATCGGGGAGGGAGAGGTGGAGGTGATCGGGGAGGGAGAGGAGGAGGTGATCGTGGAGGGAGAGGAGGATGTGATCAGGGAGGGAGAGTAGGAAGTGATCGGGGAGTGAGAGGAGGAGGTGATCGGGGAGGGAGAGGAGGAAGTGATCGGGGAGGGAGTGGAGAAGGCAATCAGGGACGGAGAGGAGGAGGTGATCAGGGAGGGAGAGGAGGAGGTGATCGGGGAGGGAGAGGAGAAGGCAATTGGGGACGGAGAGGAGGAGGTGATCGGGAAGGGAGAGGAGGAGGTGATCGGGGAGGGAGAGGAGGAGGTGATCGGGGAGGGAGTGGAGGAGGTGATCAGGGAGGGAGAGGAGGAGGTGATCAGAGAGGGAGAGGAGGAGGTGATCGGGGAGGGAGAGGAGGAGGTGATCGGGGAGGGAGAGGAGGAGGCGATGAGGGAGCGAGAGGAGGAGGTGATCACGGAGGGTAAGGACGAGATGATCGGGGAGGGAGAGGAGTAGGTGATCGGGGAGGGTAAGGACGAGGTGATCGGGGAGGGAGAGGAGGAGGCGATCGGGGAGGGAATGGAGCAGGTGATCGGGGAGGGAGAGGTGTAGGTGATCGGGGAGGGAATGGAGGAGGTGATCGGGGAGGGTAAGGACGAGGTGATCGGTGAGGGAGAGGAGTAGGTGATCGGGGAGGGAGTGGAGGAGGCGATCAGGGAGGGAGTGGAGGAGGTGATCAGGGAGGGAGAGGAGGAGGTGATCGGGGAGGGAGAGGAGGAGGTGATCGGGGAGGGAGTGGAAGAGGTGATCGGGGAGGGAGTGGAGGAGGTGATCAGGGAGGGAGAGGAGGAGGTGATCGGGGAGGGAGAGGAGGAGGTGATCGGGGAGGGAATGGAGGAGGTGATCGGGGAGGGAGTGGAGGAGGCGATCGGGGAGGGAGTGGAGGAGGTGATCAGGGAGGGAGAGGAGGAGGTGATCGGGGAGGGAGAGGAGGAGGCGATCGGGGATGGAGAGGAGAAGGTGATCGGGGTGGGAGAGGAGAAGGCGATTGGGGAGGGAGAGGAGGAGGTGATCAGGGAGGGAGTGGAGGAGGTGATCGGGGAGGGAGCGGAGGAGGTGATCGGGGAGGGTAAGGACGAGGTGATCGGGGAGGGAGAGGAGGAGGCGATCGGGGAGGGAATGGAGCAGGTGATCGGGGAGGGAGAGGTGTAGGTGATCGGGGAGGGAATGGAGGAGGTGATCGGGGAGGGTAAGGACGAGGTGATCGGTGAGGGAGAGGAGTAGGTGATCGGGGAGGGAGTGGAGGAGGCGATCAGGGAGGGAGTGGAGGAGGTGATCAGGGAGGGAGTGGAGGAGGTGATCGGGGAGGGAGTGGAGGAGGTGATCGGGGAGGGAGTGGAGGAGGTGATCAGGGAGGGAGAGGAGGAGGTGATCGGGGAGGGAGAGGAGGAGGTGATCGGGGACGGAGAGGAGGAGGTGATCAGGGAGGGAGAGGAGGTGGTGATCGGGGAGGGAGAGGTGGAGGTGATCGGGGAGGGAGTGGAGGAGGTGATCAGGGAGGGAGTGGAGGAGGTGATCGGGTAGGGAGTGGAGGAGGTGAGCAGGGAGGGAGAGGAGGAGGTGATTGGGGAGGGAGAGGTGTAGGTGATCGGGGAGGGAATGGAGGAGGTGATCGGGGAGGGTAAGGACGAGGTGATCGGTGAGGGAGAGGAGTAGGTGATCGGGGAGGGAGTGGAGGAGGCGATCAGGGAGGGAGTGGAGGAGGTGATCAGGGAGGGAGTGGAGGAGGTGATCGGGGAGGGAGTGGAGGAGGTGATCGGGGAGGGAGTGGAGGAGGTGATCAGGGAGGGAGAGGAGGAGGTGATCGGGGAGGGAGAGGAGGAGGTGATCGGGGAGGGAATGGAGGAGGTGATCGGGGAGGGAGTGGAGGAGGCGATCGGGGAGGGAGTGGAGGAGGTGATCAGGGAGGGAGAGGAGAAGGCAATTGGGGAGGGAATGGAGCAGGTGATCGGGGAGGGAGAGGTGTAGGTGATCGGGGAGGGAATGGAGGAGGTGATCGGGGAGTGTAAGGACGAGGTGATCGGTGAGGGAGAGGAGTAGGTGATCGGGGAGGGAGTGGAGGAGGCGATCAGGGAGGGAGTGGAGGAGGTGATCAGGGAGGGAGTGGAGGAGGTGATCGGGGAGGGAGTGGAGGAGGTGATCGGGGAGGGAGTGGAGGAGGTGATCAGGGAGGGAGAGGAGGAGGTGATCGGGGAGGGAGAGGAGGAGGTGATCGGGGAGGGAATGGAGGAGGTGATCGGGGAGGGAGTGGAGGAGTCGATCGGGGAGGGAGTGGAGGAGGTGATCAGGGAGGGAGAGGAGGAGGTGATCAGGGAGGGAGAGGAGGAGGTGATCGGGGAGGGAGAGGAGAAGGCGATTGGGGAGGGAGAGGAGGAGGTGATCAGGGAGGGAGTGGAGGAGGTGATCGGGGAGGGAGAGGAGGAGGTGATCAGGGAGGGAGTGGAGGAGGCGATCGGGGAGGGAGAGGAGGAAGCGATCGGGGAGGGAGTGGAGGAGGTGATGAGGGAAGCGGGGCACAGGGGAGGCGATCGGGGAGGGAGAGGAGGAGGTGATCGGGGAGGGAGAGTAGGAGGTGATCGGGGAGTGAGAGGAGGAGGTGATCGGGGAGGGAGAGGAGGAAGTGATTGGGGAGGGAGTGGAGAAGGCGATCAGGGACGGAGAGGAGGAGGTGATCAGGGAGGGAGAGGAGGAGGTGATCGGGGAGGGAGAGGAGAAGGCAATTGGGGACGGAGAGGAGGAGGTGATCGGGAAGGGAGAGGAGAAGGTGATCGGGGAGGGAGAGGAGGAGGTGATCGGGGAGGGAGTGGAGGAGGTGATCAGGGAGGGGGTGGAGAAGGTGATCGGGGAGGGAGTGTAGGAGGTGATCAGGGAGGGAGAGGAGGAGGTGATCAGAGAGGGAGAGGAGGAGGTGATCGGGGAGGGAGAGGAGGAGGTGATCGGGGAGGGAGAGGAGGAGGCGATGAGGGAGGGAGAGGAGGAGGTGATCACGGAGGGTAAGGACGAGATGATCGGGGAGGGAGAGGAGTAGGTGATCGGGGAGGGTAAGGACGAGGTGATCGGGGAGGGAGAGGAGGAGGCGATCGGGGAGGGAATGGAGCAGGTGATCGGGGAGGGAGAGGTGTAGGTGATCGGGGAGGGAATGGAGGAGGTGATCGGGGAGGGTAAGGACGAGGTGATCGGTGAGGGAGAGGAGTAGGTGATCGGGGAGGGAGTGGAGGAGGCGATCAGGGAGGGAGTGGAGGAGGTGATCAGGGAGGGAGTGGAGGAGGTGATCGGGGAGGGAGTGGAGGAGGTGATCGGGGAGGGAGTGGAGGAGGTGATCAGGGAGGGAGAGGAGGAGGTGATCGGGGAGGGAGAGGAGGAGTTGATCGGGGAGGAAATGGAGGAGGTGATCGGGGAGGGAGTGGAGGAGGCGATCGGGGAGGGAGTGGAGGAGGTGATGAGGGAGGGAGAGGAGGAGGTTATCGGGGAGGGAGAGGAAGAGGCGATCGGGGAGGGAGAGGTGGAGGTGATCGGGGAGGGAGAGGAGGAGGTGATCGTGGAGGGAGAGGAGGATGTGATCAGGGAGGGAGAGTAGGAAGTGATCAGGGAGGGAGAGGAGGAGGTGATCGGGGAGGGAGAGGAGAAGGCAATTGGGGACGGAGAGGAGGAGGTGATCGGGAAGGGAGAGGAGGAGGTGATCGGGGAGGGAGAGGAGGAGGTGATCGGGGAGGGAGTGGAGGAGGTGATCAGGGAGGGAGTGGAGAAGGTGATCGGGGAGGGAGTGGAGGAGGTGATCAGGGAGGGAGAGGAGGAGGTGATCAGAGAGGGAGAGGAGGAGGTGATCGGGGAGGGAGAGGAGGAGGTGATCGGCGAGGGAGAGGAGGAGGCGATGAGGGAGGGAGAGGAGGAGGTGATCACGGAGGGTAAGGACGAGATGATCGGGGAGGGAGAGGAGTAGGTGATCGGGGAGGGTAAGGACGAGGTGATCGGGGAGGGAGAGGAGGAGGCGATTGGGGAGGGAATGGAGCAGGTGATCGGGGAGGGAGAGGTGTAGGTGATCGGGGAGGGAATGGAGGAGGTGATCGGGGAGGGTAAGGACGAGGTGATCGGTGAGGGAGAGGAGTAGGTGATCGGGGAGGGAGTGGAGGAGGCGATCAGGGAGGGAGTGGAGGAGGTGATCAGGGAGGGAGAGGAGGAGGTGATCGGGGAGGGAGAGGAGGAGGTGATCGGGGAGGGAGTGGAAGAGGTGATCGGGGAGGGAGTGGAGGAGGTGATCAGGGAGGGAGAGGAGTAGGTGATCGGGGAGGGTAAGGACGAGGTGATCGGGGAGGGAGAGGAGGAGGCGATCGGGGAGGGAATGGAGCAGGTGATCGGGGAGGGAGAGGTGTAGGTGATCAGGGAGGGAATGGAGGAGGTGATCGGGGAGGGTAAGGACGAGGTGATCGGTGAGGGAGAGGAGTAGGTGATCGGGGAGGGAGTGGAGGAGGCGATCAGGGAGGGAGTGGAGGAGGTGATCAGGGAGGGAGTGGAGGAGGTGATCGGGGAGGGAGTGGAGGAGGTGATCGGGGAGGGAGTGGAGGAGGTGATCAGGGAGGGAGAGGAGGAGGTGATCGGGGAGGGAGAGGAGGAGGTGATCGGGGAGGGAATGGAGGAGGTGATCGGGGAGGGAGTGGAGGAGGCGATCGGGGAGGGAGTGGAGGAGGTGATGAGGGAGGGAGAGGAGGAGGTTATCGGGGAGGGAGAGGAAGAGGCGATCGGGGAGGGAGTGGAGGAGGCGATCGGGGAGGGAGAGGAGGAGGTGATCGGGGAGGGAGAGGAGGAGGCGATCGGGGAGGGAGTGGAGGAGGCAATCGGGGAGGGAGAGGAGGAGGTGATCGGGGAGGGAGAGGAGGAGGTGATGGGGAGGGAGAGGAGGAGGTGATCAGGGACGGAGAGGAGGAGGTGATCAGGGAGGCAGAGGAGGTGGTGATCGGGGAGGGAGAGGTGGAGGTGATCGGGGACGGAGAGGAGGAGGTGATCGTGGAGGGAGAGGAGGATGTGATCAGGGAGGGAGAGTAGGAAGTGATCGGGGAGTGAGAGGAGGAGGTGATCGGGGAGGGAGAGGAGGAAGTGATCGGGGAGGGAGTGGAGAAGGCAATCAGGGACGGAGAGGAGGAGGTGATCAGGGAGGGAGAGGAGGAGGTGATCGGGGAGGGAGAGGAGAAGGCAATTGGGGACGGAGAGGAGGAGGTGATCGGGAAGGGAGAGGAGGAGGTGATCGGGGAGGGAGAGGAGGAGGTGATCGGGGAGGGAGTGGAGGAGGTGATCAGGGAGGGAGTGGAGAAGGGGATCGGGGAGGGAGTGGAGGAGGTGATCAGGGAGGGAGAGGAGGAGGTGATCAGAGAGGGAGAGGAGGAGGTGATCGGGGAGGGAGAGGAGGAGGTGATCGGGGAGGGAGAGGAGGAGGCGATGAGGGAGGGAGAGGAGGAGGTGATCACGGAGGGTAAGGACGAGATGATCAGGGACGGAGAGGAGCAGGTGATCAGGGAGGGAGAGGAGGAGGTGATCGGGGAGGGAGAGGAGAAGGCAATTGGGGACGGAGAGGAGGAGGTGATCGGGAAGGGAGAGGAGGAGGTGATCGGGGAGGGAGAGGAGGAGGTGATCGGGGAGGGAGTGGAGGAGGTGATCAGGGAGGGAGTGGAGAAGGTGATCGGGGAGGGAGTGGAGGAGGTGATCAGGGAGGGAGAGGAGGAGGTGATCAGAGAGGGAGAGGAGGAGGTGATCGGGGAGGGAGAGGAGGAGGTGATCGGGGAGGGAGAGGAGGAGGCGATGAGGGAGGGAGAGGAGGAGGTGATCACGGAGGGTAAGGACGAGATGATCGGGGAGGGAGAGGAGTAGGTGATCGGGGAGGGTAAGGACGAGGAGATCGGGGAGGGAGAGGAGGAGGCGATCGGGGAGGGAATGGAGCAGGTGATCGGGGAGGGAGAGGTGTAGGTGATCGGGGAGGGAATGGAGGAGGTGATCGGGGAGGGTAAGGACGAGGTGATCGGTGAGGGAGAGGAGGAGGTGATCGGGGAGGGAGTGGAGGAGGCGATCAGGGAGGGAGTGGAGGAGGTGATCAGGGAGGGAGTGGAGGAGGTGATCGGGGAGGGAGTGGAGGAGGTGATCGGGGAGGGAGTGGAGGAGGTGATCAGGGAGGGAGAGGAGGAGGTGATCGGGGAGGGAGAGGTGGAGGTGATCGGGGAGGGTGAGGAGGAGGTGATCGGGGAGGGAGAGGAGGATGTGATCAGGGACGGAGAGGAGGAGGTGATCAGGGAGGGAGAGGAGGTAGTGATCGGGAAGGGAGAGGAGGAGGTGATCGGGGAGGGTGAGGAGGAGGTGATCGGGGAGGGAGTGGAGGAGGTGATCGGGGAGGGAGTGGAGGAGGTGATCGGGGAGGGAGTGGAGGAGGTGATCGGGGAGGGAGAGGAGGAGGTGATCGTGGAGGGAGAGGAGGAGGTGATCAGGGACGGAGAGGAGGAGGTGATCAGGGAGGGAGAGGAGGATGTGATCAGGGACGGAGAGGAGGAGTTGATCAGGGAGGGAGAGGAGGTGGTGATCGGGGAGGGAGAGGTGGAGGTGATCAGGGAGGGAAATGAGGAGGTGATCAGGGAGGGAGTGGAGGAGGTGATCGGGGAGGGAGTGGAGGAGGCGATCGGGGAGGGAGTGGAGGAGGTGATCGGGGAGGGAGAGGAGTAGGTGATCGTGGAGGGAGTGGAGGAGGCGATCGGGGAGGCAGTGGTGGAGGCGATGAGGGAGGGAGAGGTGGAGGTGATCGGGGAGGGAGTGGAGGAGGTGATCAGGGACGGAGAGGAGGTGGTGATCGGGTAGGGAGAGGTGGAGGTGATCGGGGAGGGAGAGGAGGAGGTGATCGTGGAGGGAGAGGAGGAGGCGATGAGGGAGGGAGAGGAGGTGGTGATCGGGGAGGGAGAGGTGGAGGTGATCGGGGAGGGAGAGGAGGAGGTGATCAGGGACGGAGAGGAGGAGGTGATCAGGGACGGAGAGGAGGAGGTGATCAGGGAGGGAGAGGAGGTGGCGATCGGGGAGGGAGAGGTGGAGGTGATCGGGGAGGGAGTGGAGGAGGTGATCAGGGAGGGAGTGGAGGAGGTGATCGGGGAGGGAGTGGAGGAGGTGAGCAGGGAGGGAGAGGAGGAGGTGATCGGGGAGGGAGAGGAGGAGGTGATGGGGAGGGAATGGAGGAGGTGATCGGGGAGGGAGTGGAGGAGGTCATCGGGGAGGGAGTGGAGGAGGCGATCGGCGAAGGAGTGGAGGAGGCGATGAGGGAGGGAGAGGAGGAGGCGATCGGGGAGGGAGAGGAGGAGGCGATCGGGGAGGGAGAGGAAGAGGCGATCGGGGAGAGAGAGGAGGAGGTGATCGGGGAGGGAGAGGAGGAGGTGATCGTGGAGGGAGAGGAGGAGGTGATCAGGGACGGAGAGGAGGAGGTGATCGGGGAGGGAGTGGAGGAGGTGATCGGGGAGTGAGAGGAGAAGGTGATCGGGGAGGGAGAGGAGGTGGTGATCGGGGAGGGAGAGGAGGAGGCGATCAGGGACATAAGAACATAAGAACATAAGAAATAGGAGCAGGAGTAGGCCAATCGGCCCCTCGAGCCTGCTCCGCCATTCAATAAGATCATGGCTGATCTGATCCTAACCGCCAATCTACTATCTATCACAGAACCATCTCCTGCATCTGACGGAGAGGAGGAGGTGATCGGGGAGGGAGTGGAGTACGTGATCGGGGAGGGAGTGGAGGAGGCGATCGGGGAGGGAGTGGAGGAGGCGATGAGGGAGGGAGAGGAGGAGGTGATCGGGGAGGGAGTGGAGGAGGTGATCGGGGAGGGAGAGGAGGAGGTGATCAGAGACGGAGAGGAGGAGGTGATCGGAGAGGGAGAGGAGAAGGCAATTGGGAATGGAGAGGAGGAGGTGATCAGGGAGGGAGAGGAGGAGGTGATCGTTGAGGGAGAGGAGGAGGTGCTCGGAGAGGGAGAGGAGGAGGTGATCGGGGAGGGAGAGGAGGAGGCGATCAGGGATGGAGAGGAGGTGGCGATCGGGGAGGGAGTGGAGGAGGTGATCGGGGAGGGAGAGGAGGAGGTGATCGGGGAGGAGTGGAGGAGGTGATCGGGGAGGGAGTGGGGGAGGCGATCGGGGAGTGAGAGGAGGAGGTGATCGGGGAGGGAGTGGAGTAGGTGATCGGGGAGGGAGTGGAGGAGGCGATGAGGGAGGGAGAGCTGGAGGTGATCGGGGAGGGAGTGGAGGAGGTGATCGGGGAGGGAGAGGTGGAGGTGATCGGGGAGGGAGAGGAGGAGGTGATCAGGGACGGAGAGGAGGAGGTGATCAGGGACGGAGAGGAGGAGGTGATCAGGGAGGGAGAGGAGGTGGTGATCGGGGAGGGAGAGGTGGAGGTGATCGGGGAGGGAGTGGAGGAGGTGATCAGGGAGGGAGTGGAGGAGGTGATCGGGGAGGGAGTGGAGGAGGTGAGCAGGGAGGGAGAGGAGGAGGTGATCGGGGAGGGAGAGGAGGAGGTGATGGGGAGGGAATGGAGGAGGTGATCGGGGAGGGAGTGGAGGAGGTCATCGGGGAGGGAGTGGAGGAGGCGATCGGCGAAGGAGTGGAGGAGGCGATGAGGGAGGGAGAGGAGGAGGCGATCGGGGAGGGAGAGGAGGAGGCGATCGGGGAGGGAGAGGAAGAGGCGATCGGGGAGAGAGAGGAGGAGGTGATCGGGGAGGGAGAGGAGGAGGTGATCATGGAGGGAGAGGAGGAGGTGATCAGGGACGGAGAGGAGGAGGTGATCGGGGAGGGAGTGGAGGAGGTGATCGGGGAGTGAGAGGAGGAGGTGTTCGGGGAGGGAGAGGAGGTGGTGATCGGGGAGGGAGAGGAGGAGGCGATCAGGGACATAAGAACATAAGAACATAAGAAATAGGAGCAGGAGTAGGCCAATCGGCCCCTCGAGCCTGCTCCGCCATTCAATAAGATCATGGCTGATCTGATCCTAACCGCCAATCTACTATCTATCACAGAACCATCTCCTGCATCTGACGGAGAGGAGGAGGTGATCGGGGAGGGAGTGGAGGAGGCGATCGGGGAGGGAGTGGAGGAGGCGATGAGGGAGGGAGAGGAGGAGGTGATCGGGGAGGGAGTGGAGGAGGTGATCGGGGAGGGAGAGGAGGAGGTGATCGGAGAGGGAGAGGAGAAGGCAATTGGGAACGGAGAGGAGGAGGTGATCAGGGAGGGAGAGGAGGAGGTGATCGTTGAGGGAGAGGAGGAGGTGCTCGGAGAGGGAGAGGAGGAGGTGATCGGGGAGGGAGAGGAGGAGGCGATCAGGGATGGAGAGGAGGTGGCGATCGGGGAGGGAGTGGAGGAGGTGATCGGGGAGGGAGAGGAGGATGTGATCGGGGAGGAGTGGAGGAGGTGATCGGGGAGGGAGTGGGGGAGGCGATCGGGGAGTGAGAGGAGGAGGTGATCGGGGAGGGAGAGGAGGAGGTGATCAGGGAGGGAGAGGAGGAGGTGATCAGGGAGGGAGAGGAGGAGGTGATCGGGGAGGGAGAGGAGGAGGTGATCAGGGAGGGAGAGGAGGAGGTGATCAGGGAGTGAGAGGAGGAGGTGATCGGGGAGGGAGAGGAGGAGGTGATCAGGGAGGGAGAGGAGGAGGTGATCAGGGAGTGAGAGGAGGAGGTGATCAGGGAGTGAGAGGAGGAGGTGATCAGGGAGTGAGAGGAGGAGGTGATCGGGGAGGGAGTGGAGGTGGCGATCGGGGAGGGAGTGGAGGAGGCGATTGGGGAGTGAGAGGAGGAGGCGATCGGGGAGTGAGAGGAGGAGGTGATCGGGGAGGGAGTGGAGGAGGCGATCGGGGAGTGAGAGGAGGAGGTGATCGGGGAGGGAGTGGAGGAGGTGATCGGGGAGGGTGAGGAGGAGGTGATCGGGGAGGGAGTGGAGGAGGCGATCGGGGAGGGAGTGGAGGAGGTGATCGGGGAGGGAGAGGAGTAGGTGATCGGGGAGGGAGTGGAGGAGGCGATGAGGGAGGGAGAGGTGGAGGTGATCGGGGAGGGAGTGGAGGAGGTGATCGGGGAGTGAGAGGAGGAGGTGATCGGGGAGGGAGTGGAGGAGGTGATCGGGGAGGGAGTGGAGGAGGTGGTCAGGGAGGGAGAGGAGGAGGTGATCGTGGAGGGAGAGGAGGAGGTGATCAGGGACGGAGAGGAGGAGGTGATCAGGGAGGGAGAGGAGGTGGTGATCGGGGAGGGAGAGGTGGAGGTGATCGGGGAGGGAGAGGAGGAGGTGATCGTGGAGGGAGAGGAGGATGTGATCAGGGAGGGAGTGGAGGAGGTGATCGGGGAGGGAGAGGAGGAGGTGATCGTGGAGGGAGAGGAGGAGGTGATCGTTGAGGGAGAGGAGGAGGTGATCGGGGAGGGAGAGGAGGAGGTGATCGTTGAGGGAGAGGAGGAGGTGATCGGGGAGGGAGAGGATGAGGTGATCGGGGAGGGAGAGGAGAAGGCAATTGGGGACGGAGAGGAGGAGGTGATCAGGGAGTGAGAGGAGGAGGTGATCGGGGAGGGAGTGGAGGTGGCGATCGGGGAGGGAGTGGAGGAGGCGATCGGGGAGTGAGAGGAGGAGGCGATCGGGGAGTGAGAGGAGGAGGTGATCAGGGAGGGAGTGGAGGAGGCGATCGGGGAGTGAGAGGAGGAGGTGATCGGGGAGGGAGTGGAGGAGGTGATCGGGGAGGGTGAGGAGGAGGTGATCGGGGAGGGAGTGGAGGAGGCGATCGGGGAGGGAGTGGAGGAGGTGATCGGGGAGGGAGAGGAGTAGGTGATCGGGGAGGGAGTGGAGGAGGCGATGAGGGAGGGAGAGGTGGAGGTGATCGGGGAGGGAGTGGAGGAGGTGATCGGGGAGTGAGAGGAGGAGGTGATCGGGGAGGGAGTGGAGGAGGTGATCGGGGAGGGAGTGGAGGAGGTGGTCAGGGAGGGAGAGGTGGAGGTGATCGGGGAGGGAGAGGAGGAGGTGATCGTGGAGGGAGAGGAGGATGTGATCAGGGAGGGAGTGGAGGAGGTGATCGGGGAGGGAGAGGAGGAGGTGATCGTGGAGGGAGAGGAGGAGGTGATCGTTGAGGGAGAGGAGGAGGTGATCGGGGAGGGAGAGGAGGAGGTGATCGTTGAGGGAGAGGAGGAGGTGATCGGGGAGGGAGAGGATGAGGTGATCGGGGAGGGAGAGGAGAAGGCAATTGGGGACGGAGAGGAGGAGGTGATCAGGGAGGGAGAGGAGGAGGCGATCAGGGATGGAGAGGAGGTGGCGATCGGGGAGGGAGAGGAGGAGGTGATCAGGGAGGGAGAGGAGGAGGTGATCGGGGAGGGAGAGGAGGAGATGATCAGGGAGGGAGAGGAGGAGGTAATCAGGGAGGGAGAGGAGGAGGTGATCAGGGAGTGAGAGGAGGAGGTGATCGGGGAGGGAGTGGAGGTGGCGATCGGGGAGGGAGAGGAGGAGGTGATCGGGGAGGGAGTGGAGGAGGTGTTCGGGGAGGGAGTGGAGGAGGCGATCGGGGAGTGAGAGGAGGAGGTGATCGGGGAGGGAGTGGAGGAGGTGATCGGGGAGTGAGAGGAGGAGGTGATCGGGGAGGGAGAGGAGGAGGTGATCGGGGTGGGAGAGGAGGAGGCGATCAGAGACGGAGAGGAGGAGGTGATCGGGGAGGGAGAGGAGGAGGTGATCGGGGAGGGAGAGGAGGAGGTGATCAGGGACGGAGAGGAGGAGGCGATTGGGGAGGGAGAGGAGGAGGTGATCGGGGAGGGAGAGGAGGAGGTGATCGGGGAGGGAGAGGAGGAGGTGATCGTGGAGGGAGTGGAGGAGGCGATCAGGGATGGAGAGGAGGAGGTGATCGGGGAGTGAGAGGAGGAGGTGATCGGGGAGTGAGGGGACTAGGTGATCGGGGAGGGAGAGGAGGAGGTGATCGGGGAGGGAGTAGAGGCGGCGATCGGGGAGGGAGAGGAGGAGGTGATCGTTGAGGGAGAGAAGGATGTGATCGGGGAGGGAGAGGAGGAGGCGATTGGGGAGTGAGTGGAGGACGTGATCGGGGAGGGAGTGGAGGAGGTGATCGGGGAGGGAGAGGAGGAGGTGATCGGGGAGGGAGTGGATGAGGCGATCGGGGAGGGAGTGGAGGAGGTGATCGGGGAGGGAGAGAAGGATGTGATCGGGGAGGGAGAGGAGGAGGCGATTGGGGAGTGAGTGGAGGACGTGATCGGGGAGGGAGTGGAGGAGGTGATCGGGGAGGGAGAGGAGGAGGTGATCGGGGAGGGAGAGGAGGCGGCGATTGGGGAGGGAGTGGAGGAGGCGATGAGGGAAGCTGGGATGTGATTGGGGAGGGGGGTGGCGATCGTGGAGGGAGAGCTGATCGGGGGCAGCCACCCAGGGTTCGGGAACAGTCTTCAGGACAGCGGTGGGGCTGGAAGGAGCAGTCCGGATCAGAGCCACGCTGACAGCTGCGTTTGGCATAGACCAATTTCATAATTAGTGCAAAAGCCTAATTTAAATATTAGGTGGCCACCTGGGACGCCTAGAAATGGGCCCCACAAATTTATCAGTGGGACCAAAACCTGCGCAGATCAGGCGCAGGCCGTCCCACTGCCAAATTGGTACGTTTTGCGCCCGTTTTACGCCCAAAAAAACGTGGACAATGCGTGCCAGCGCCATCAAAACAGGACAGGGGAGAAAGGTGCAGACAGAAACCTCGCAGCACTGCTGTTCCTGTATAAAACACATTGAAACATTCATTTTAAGCACAATAATTGCGCACCGCTTAGTGTTGTGAGAAGGTTTTTGACAAGTGTTGCTGATGTTAATTAATCAGGGAAGTGTATAAAAAGCAGAGCCCGACTCAGCAGCTCAGTGGGCTGGAGTAATTGCTGCTTTAGTCTACAGTCAGTGAAAACATGTGACATTTTGAACAAATGAATAAAATCTGTAAATTATAATCAAAAGCTGACGTCTTTCGACACTTGTACGATACCAAGAAAACATGATTAAAACCCAGGAATCATTCGCAGAAAACTTATCTGACTGTACTAGAAATCTGAACTGGGCCTGTCCCCCTCCACCCCCATGATTCAGCGCCTAAATTAATCTCAGGTGGTGGAAGGCTGAGCCTTGCAAACTCGCCCCGACCCAATCCTGAGTTAGCTGATGTCAGCTGAGTGAATGGTGTGGGCTCTTCCCGTGGGCTCTTCCCTTGGGCTCGGCAGTGTAAAATCAACCAGCGTTGCCATTCCTGATCAATCGGAATCATAGAATCATAGAAATTTACAGCACAGAAGGAGGCCATTCAGCCCATCGTGTCCGTGCCGGCCGACAAAGAGCTCTCCAGCCTAATCCCACTTCCCAGCACTTGGTCCGTAGTCCTGTAGGTCACGATACTTCAAGTGCACGTCCAAGTACTTTTTAAATGTGATGAGGGTTTCTGCCTCTACCACCCTTTCAGGCAGTGAGTTCCAGACCCCCAACACCCCCTGGGTGAAAAAATTTCCCCTCAAATCCCCTCTAAACCTTCTACCATTTACTTTAAATCTATGCCCCCTGGTTATCGACCCCTCTGCTAAGGGAAATAGGTCCTTCCTATCCACTCTATCGAGGCCCCTCATAATTTTATACACCTCAATTAGGTCTCCCCTCAGTCTCCTCTGTTCCAAAGAAAACAAACCCCAGCCTATCCAGTCTTTCCTCATAGCTAAAATTCTCCAGTCCAGGCAACATCCTCGTAAATCTCCTCTGCACCCCCTCTCGTGCAATCACATCCTTCCTGTAATGTGGTGACCAGAACTGCACGCAGTACTCTAGCTGCGGCCTAACAAGTGTTTATACAGTTCAAGCATTCTGCAGTGAACTCTGTTGGGAATTGCACCTTAAGGGGAGCAAGGGAGAAAATAAAGGGGGAAAAAAAATTAAGTAAAGGTCGTTGCACCGTCAAGGTTTTGTGTCTGAGTGGGAGGAAATAAAAGCAATCCTTGAAGTTGCTTTTATGTTTTGATCAGTTATTACAAACATATGGTTGTGATCATCTTTGTTTGGGGTGTCCTTCTACAAGAATCACTGAAAGTTAACATGCAGGTACAGCAAGCAATTAGGAAAGCAAATGGTATGTTGGCCTTTATTACAAGAGGATTTGAGTATAAGAGTAAAGACGTCTTACTGCAATTATATAGGGCCCTGGTGAGACCACACCTGGAGTATTGTGTACAGTTTTGGTCTCCTTACCTAAGGAAGGATATACTTGCCATAGAGGGAGTGCAACGAAGGTTCACCAGACTGGTTCCTGGGATGGGGGGATTGTCCTGTGAGGAGAGATTGAGTAGACTAGGCCTATATTCACTAGAGCTTAGAAGAATAAGAGGTGATCTCATTGAAACATACAAAATTCTTACAGGGCTTGACAGGGTAGATGCAGGGAGGATGTTTTCCCCTGGCTGGGGAGTCTAGAATCTTTGGAATTCTCTACCCCAGAGGGCTGTGGAGGCTCAGTCGTTGAGTATATTCAAGACAGAGATTGATAGATTTTTGAATATTAAGGGAATCAAGGGATACGGGGATAGTGCAGGAAAGTGGAGATGAGGTAAAAGATCAACCATGATCTTATTGAATGGCGGAGCAGGCTCGAGGGGTCGAATGGCCGACTCCTGCTCCTATTTCTTATGTTCTTATGTTTGTGTCTTCTCAATTATCTTCCCTCTTGGCCATTCGGCGGCCCCATCCTATTTAATGGGGAGGGAAATGTATCAAAGATTAAACACCATCAGGTGGCTTCTCTGATGTCTCAGTGTGTTTGTCCGGTGAGCAGCCGAGTCGCAGGCCTCGATTTTTACTCCCAGGAGGGAACGCTGCCGGCAGGCTTGACCTATTTTAATGGCCGAGCCCCATCTGCACACCGGCAACTGACTTCCCACCAAAACAGCTGGGAGGCTGGCGGGAAGCACCGGCCCAGCCTTTAAAATCACGCTGGTCAGAGGCAGCCACCAGGGACTAGAGGGAATAGTCCCCAGCACGATGGTAAGTGGTCAGGGTGGGAGGGGTGGGATCTTGGAGTAGGGGGAGACCCAAAGTTTCTTATGAGGACCAGAGGAGCACTCCTCCTCCACCTGGCCGATGTTGTTTCGTATGACGGGAGAAGCTTAAGGGATGTCTAGTTTGGCTATCCATTCGTGGCCTCCTGAGATGCCGAGTGGAGCAATGAGCAATAGATCTTAGTGGGCAGGTTGATGTGATGTCTTCCATGTCATGGGGAGCTGATGACAACCTACATGTGGTCTCCCTATATGTGCTAGCTTACCGAGAACTTGCCAGCTAATATCATCAGGAAGACCATCGAATGCCCGAAAGCGACCTCCCGGTCTGAAATGCATGAAAACATCCTGGCCCATAAGGAAGCTAAGCAAAACTAATAATAACTTACCATACTGGGCCTCTTCTGGCCCCGGCTTCTGTTCCCGGCAGCTTGGCCTGGTGGGCGAATGCAGAAAAAGAGGTAATAACCATAAAGTTTTAGCTAGGCCAGTCAGGAGTGAAATCAGCAAGCATTTTTTCACACAATGGGTAGTGAAATCTGAAACTCTCTTCCGCAAAAGGCCGAGGATGTTGGATCAATTGGAACTTTCAAGAACTGAGATCGATAGATTTTTCTCAGGTAAGGGCATCAAGGGATATGGATCAAAGGTGGGTAAATGGAGTCGAGGTACAGATACCCCATGGTCTAATAGAATGGTGGAACTGTCTCCAGGGTTCCTATGTTCCTTTAAGGTCCCTCACCACCTCTTTGGGTGCTGCGCTGCTGCTCTGTGTTCCTCAGTGGCTCTGGTGGTCTCTCTCTTCGCGGTGAAAATCCTGCCATGCCAGGAAAATAGGTCAGGGATGTGATCGTGTCAGAGGAGCAGACGAAAGTCCAACCACTCCAGAACACTGCGGCAAAGAGGAAAATCTAGCCCACTGGGACCGTTTCCCCTGGCTGGGGGAATCTAGAACGAGGGGTCACAGTCTCAGGATACGGGGTCAGACATTTAGGACTGAGATGAGGAGAAATTTCTTCACTCAGAGGGTGGTGAACCTGTGGAATTCTCTACCACAGAAGGCTGTGGAGGCCAAGTCACTGAATATATTTAAGAAGGAGATAGATAGATTTCTAGAAACAAAAGGCATCAAGGGGTATGGGGAGAGAGTGGGAATATGGTATTGAGATAGAGGGTCAGCCATGATCATATTGAATGGTGGAGCAAGCTCGAAGGGCCGAATGGCCTACTCCTGCTCCTATTTTTCTATGTTTCTATGTTTCTAAAGGAGTAGAGAAGGGTGAGAGGAGATTTAATAGAGATTTTTATATTATTACCCATGGTTTTTATAGGGTGCATTCTCCCTCCTTGTCCCCCTGAACCTCTCCGAAGCATTTGATACGTTCAACCAGATTGTCCTCCCTCATCATCTCTCTTCCATTGTCCAGCTCCATGGGTCTTCATGGTTGCACTCTTACATGTCTGAAAAAAGTCAGCTTCTTTTCTCACCCTCACATTGTCACCTATGGAGTCCTCCAAGGATCTATGCTTGCCCCTCAGTAACATTATCTACAGGCAGAGTGTCAGCTTCTGTATGCATGCTGATGACACTCAGCTGTATGTCTCCAGCACTTCCTTTGGAGCCCAGAATGCCTGCCTGACATTGAGTCAGAACTTTATCCAACTACACATCGGAAAGACTAAAGCCATTATTTTTTGGCCCCAAAAATATAAATCCCCCTCCCCACCCACTGATTGCATCGCCTTCGCTGGCCATTTTAGTCAGGCTTTTACAGACCAGGTGAAGCCCTGGTGCTTTGTGAGGCCTAGAGCTAAGGTTCGAGCCCCACAGTGTATCCATCATGAACTTGCATTTGTGTAGCACCTTTAATGATCTCAGGCATCCCGGAGTACTTCGCAGCCAAAGAATTGCTTTTAACTTGTAGTCCCTGTTGTAATGTAGGGAAATGCAGCAGGCACAGCAAGGTTCCACAAACGGTGATTAAATAAAGGATCAGACGATCTCTTTTGGTGGTGTTGGATGAAGGATAAATGTTGGCCAGGATGCCGGCAGAACTCCTTGCTCTTCTTCGAACGGTGCTATGGTATCATTAACGTCCAACTGAAAGGGCAGACGATGCCTCGGTTTAACGTCTCATCCAAAAGACAGCGGGCTGGATTTTGTCTTGGGGTCGGGTTGGGGTCGTGTCATCCGCATTTCGTGTTTCCCCCCCGACTCCAGATTAATGTGGATGAATGATGCAATTTTCACTTAATTGGGCAATTGAGTTCCAGCATGTGGGAACCCATGAACTAATTAGTGGTTTCAGTCTGAAAGTCGCCTCTGATGATGTCATCATTGCTGACTGCCTAGTCCCAGAGACTGTTGCTTTTGATGTGAGTGGACCTGGATGCAAAATATGGGGGGTGGGAGAGAGAGAGAGAGAGAGAGAGAGGAGAGGAGAGGACAGGAGAGGAGAGGAGAGGAGAGGGAGAGAGAGAGAGAGAAATTTTTTTGCATCCAAGTCTTCTCACACCAAATGCCAGGCAGTCTCTGAAGACATTCAATGCAGCAGCATCAGAGGTGACTTTCACACCTAATACTACTACTACCTTCATCACATCTCCGTTGTAATAGTGGACCTGCAGCCGATAGTCAGCTATCCACTTGTGCTCCTGCCAGGTTTCACTGGAGTGTTTCACACCAGGCGTACTTCACATCGGAAAAGGGTTAAACTAGCTAAAACGTTTCAAAATGGCATTACAGAGCCAATTTAGGGCTTGTTAAGGGCTTTAATGGCCTCTCCCGCCTCTTGGAGGCAGGACGGAGTCGGGAACCCCGTGACTGATTTTGTCAAAATTGCGTGGAGGCGGGATGGAGTCGGGATGGGGTCGGGACACCCGACCCCGCAAATTTAACCCCCCACACGCCTCCAAACCCGACTCCATGGGTCATTCAAAATCCAGCCCAGCATCTCTAAATGCAAAACTCAGCCACCCATAGCCTGTCCTGTAATGAGTGCTGCTTGCAAATCACCCCTGAACTTGCTGACCTAGATTGGCTCCCTGTCCACAATGCATTGGACATAAAACTCTTGTTCTCATTTCAAACCCCTCCATAACCTTGCATCACCCTATCCTTGCATCTTACTCCAGCCTTATATCTCCATGCACATTCTCTGTTCCTCTAACTCTGCAGTCTCCCCTGCCTTTGCCCCACCATTGGTGGCAGAGCCTTCAGTCGCTCCAGTCCCACCCGCTGGATCTCCTCCCCTAACCCCCTCTGCCTCATTATTTCTCTGTCCACCTTTAAAAACCTGCTCAAACCCATCATTTTGGCAAGCTTTAGATCACAGTGGCTCAGCATCTGTTCTTTGACCCCTTTTGTCCAATTCATGTTTTTCTTCCCCATTCCCCCCCAATAAATCACCCTTGAGCCATTTTCTATGTTAAATGTGCTGCAGGTTGTCGTTTGTGGAAAATCACTTCATTCATAAAAAGATTTGGCAAGGATTTGATATTACTCGCCAAAAATATTTTCAGGGTCAGGAGATTCTATAGATTTATTAATTCTTGAAATTAATTATTTAGAATAATACAACCTGTCGGTTGACAAGGTGCTTCTGCCGAGATTCTTCGACAAAAGGAAATGAGTTAGGACTGTAACAACACAAAATGAAGGAGGGCCACGGGTGATAGGATTTATATCTGAAATGTGAATGTCCGTGCCCCCTGACAGTTGCATTGTAAGATACTTCACTTTGGTTCAGCTGCAATACGTTGTTCTTTTCTGTTTATTTTGCAAAGGTTTCACATGTAGAATTGTGCATAGTTTAAGTAAGGTTGTAATTTAAGTAGTCCATGGACATTTTCCAAACCCAGAGCTTAAACGATAGCTCTTTATTCACTCTGCGTCTGCAATGTTTGATGATATCTGCTATCATCTGAATAAAATGAGAGCGCTGATTACAGCTAAAACTAGCTCTGAAGCCACAGAGACTGAAGACCGTTGCTAGTAACTTCCTGTGTGTGTGCTTCTGCTGCCAAGTTCTTACTCCTCCACTGACAGCATTGCAACATTCTCAAATAATTTCTTAAAAGTGCACGGGAGTCGAAACTCCGCAGGGTTTCCACTGGTCTCGCACCGTAACTCCAGCAGCAGTCCAACAGAACACCCAGGGAAATTTGTCAAACAGCTGCTTACCCCGGGGACTTTGCCAGTATTCTAGTTTGCCAGAGTTAGGGCGGGAACCCCTGAGGAATTTTAGGGCCACGACGTGCTTCCTGCATTCAATCGCACTTATTTCTTAATTAGTGCTGCCCTCTTGATGGGAATTCCCATAATTTATGGGATATTTGAGAATTACACACAAATGGAAAAAGTTTCTGTGCTTTATTAAACTGCAAGTTTTTTGGGGGAAAAATTTGGTTGCTTTGCGCCTCTCGTTAACGCCCTCTTAGGGCGCTAACAGGGCGCAAAGCAACTAGCGCCCGGGTGCGGAGCCACCAACGCCTCCCGCGAAATTCAGCGGGAGGTTTGCGGCGGCAGTAACTGTTAGCGCCCCGCGGCGCTGCGCCGCCGGCAATGACATCATCGCGTTCGCAGTGCCCTGCGCCCCGGCCGCGATCTTCGGGAGCGCCCCCTTACTTACCGCCGAACGCTATGTCCGACGGGGTCAGGGGGGGGCCTACCTGTGGCCGGGGCAGCGCTATTTAAAGGCGAGGTGTTGGGTGGCCATTTTTGTTGCTGGCCACCTGCCTGCACCTGCCTCTGCTGCTGTCCCTGGCCTCCTGAGCACTGCCCCCCCCCCCCGCCCCCCGCGGAATGCCGGCTGCGCTCCGTGAGCCCGGCACTTCTCTTGAGTGCTGGGCTCTTTTGCCGGCACTTCGATCCCTGGTGGCCCAGCTGGGCCCCGGGTCACGCTGCGCAAGGCCCCTCCCCTTTAAGAAGGGGAGGAAGGCCTGCAATACCGCGGCGCGACGTGCCACGATATTCCCTCACAGCGCCCCAAGAAGGAGGTGGGGCGTTCCCAGTAGCGCCCCGGCGAAGTTAGCGCCCCAAAGGGGGCGCGACTCAATTTTTCCCCCTTGGTGTTTTAAACTTCCCCCCCCCCCCACTATTTTTTCTGCTCCTGCCCCCTCCTTAGGTGTTCGCTCTTTACTGAGGTGCAATTGCACAGGCACTGGGCACCAATGTCCCCCCGCCCGTAATTTTTTTTCAAAAGTCCGCGCGTGGGCAATTTTTTCCAATTTAAAAGCTGGCCCACCAGCTGGAGCGTGTGTGGCCGCACAGCTGCACTGCTTAAAGGGAACATTGCTGGGCACCCTCCAATATTTCACACCAATTGACCATTCTCCATGTTTGAGTGGCGACAATGAGGGTCCTCAAGCTAATCAGCTGACTCCCAATCCTGTCTTTACCCAACATCCACGCACGCAGGTTTCCAAACAGGCGTTCCTTGGATACCATCCGGGAATGGGAACGCAGCCTGATTTTTCCCCTCCCTAATCCAGAGGCACTGAGGCCAATTGTAGTGCCCCCTGCTGCCACACCAGCAGAGCTCATCTCACTGGGCACAGGCTGCGAATTGAACCGGGGACCGTCTAGTCTGAGTTGGTCAGTTACTCGCTGCTTCAACCAGTACGAACAGAGCCAGGCGGGATTTCAAATTCTGCTTCAATCAGCAAGGCGTTTAAAACCAACCGACCTTCAGCTCAAAATGACGACAATGTCAAACGAATGACTGAAACAGGCAGAATTAGAAAATAAGAATTTTCCGTTCCGATCTGTGGTTGGTGTTTAATGCCTTGCTCAGCAGGTATGGGTAAGTATTTAGAGGTTATTGTAATGCATTATCACATGGTTTGGTATGAGCATGCTCAGTTCGCTCCGGCCTAATAAAGCAAGCACATGGACGAGCAACAATTCATTAAATATATTCAATTCATTAAATATATTCAAGAAGGAGTTAGATATATTTCTTAAAACTAAAGGGATCAAGGGATATGGAGAGAAGGCAGGTACAGGGTACTGAATTTGGATGATCAGCCATGATCTCATTGATTGGTGGAGCAGGCTCGAGGGGCTGAATGGCCTACTCCTGCTCCTATCTTCTATGTTTCTATGTTTCTATGTTTCAACTCATCGTGTCTCTGTCCTTCATTTGTTCCACCCACATATATTACATTTTGGTGACGAGGATGGGATCCTAAAGCCATTTTTAGGGATCATGGAAGGACAGTGTTCAACCTTCGAGTGGACAAGTTTAAGATGAACTTGTGACACCTAAACTGAATTTTTGCGACGTTTTACTGTTAATGCTGATGCAGAATCATCTGTGCTTCGCCTTCGTGTGTATGTATACACAGCAACAGTGGTGTTGATTCTCACAGGTAGCGTGCTGAGTCACTGTTCGATGGGATCGGGACAATCATGGCCCCGCCTACGGGATTCATCGGAAGCCTCGGCCTGTATGACCGAGCTCGCGAACCATTCAGTTCTTACATTGAGCGGATGGAGATGTTTTTTAGGGCCAATAACATTATTGAGACCGAAAGTGCAGATGAGAACGTTCAAGCTCAAAATAAAGTAAGTCGTGGATGGAGAAAAGCAATCTTTCTAACGGAGATCGGGCCAGATGTCTACGGAACGTTGACAAACCTACTCGCGCCAGGGAAAGCGGAGTTCGCAGCGTTTGAAGACATTGTCGAGAAACTCGAGGACCATTTCGACCCAAAGCCATTAGAAATAGCAGAGAGCTATAAGTTTGGTACCAGAAACCAAAAACAAAGTGAAACTATCAGTGAGTACATTGTAGCTCTTAAGAACCTGCCTTTGCATTGTAACTTCGCCAAATTTTTGAATCGTGCATTGCGAGATAAGTTTGTGTGTGGACTGGTGGATGAGTGCGCACAATCCAAGGCCGTGATTTCGCCAGTGGAGGCAGGATCGCGGCAGGAGAGGTGGTTGGCGGGTCCCGGTCCCGCTCCCGGCTTCAGCCCGCACTCTCCAAATGATTTTATGTAGATTGGGCTTGTTAAGCCCGCCCTGCGCGTTTCACGGCCAATTAAACGGAAGCGGGTCTGATGACATCATTTGATGACGCATCATCAGCCGGTTTCCTTAAAGGGACCATGCCCACATTGTTTTTGACAGTTGTGCTGTCAGTGTCCTACAGCATTGAGGTGCTGCAAACACTGACAATCACTGCACAAAGGTGCACGGCTGCACCCAGGCTCTCGCATGACTCCCTCCATATGCTTATAAAGGGAGTCACAGCATGCAGGGGGGTTCTCTTCCCTTCCCATGGGCGGAAGGCACTTCCCCAGGACACCAACGCTGCCTGGTTGTACATTGCACAGGAGGACACAAGCAGGGATGTCGTCAGAAGGACCAGGCTGCAGTGGCGCAAACCTTTCAATGATCTGAGCAGATCACGAAATGTTACTGCCAAGCCACACTCAACCTCATCCTGCAGTGCCACTCATCACATCCCCATCACTCTGCCTTCCCTACCCTACTCCTGAACATCTTTACTCACACCAACTTACCTTGCACCTCCACCCATCCCTCTCTATCTACATTATCACTTCCCCATTTCACTAGCCACTCTTCACACTCATCCTCATCCCACTGCAAGCATACCAATTAACAACACACAAGGGTAGGCACTTGGGTGGTTTAGTCAGTGTTCATGTGAAGTTTCTGTTAATGTGTTGTCAAACATTGAAATCTATATTTTCAACACTTTACCTTATTGGACAGATCTGTGCTCACCTTTGGATGTGTCTTAGTGAGTTCCAGTGAATGTTGAGACATAACTCCCCCCCCCCCCACGATTGTGATGAGTGTGAAAGGAATGGCTTGGACATTGTAGGGACGCTTTATGGTGCTGATATGGAGTGGTGTCAACCTGGCGTATCATGTGGCAGCCAGGGTGTACAGCATCAAGTAAAGTAAATCTGGCCATGGTGATGCCATCGTTGGCCTCCCAGGATGCAATGTTGTCGGGTGCTGATGCCCTGTGTCCTGTGGTGATTGCGGAGAAGGTTGGTATTGTTGTTGGTGTTGTTGTTGGTGATGTTGGTGCTGTTGGTGTTCGGGCTGATCGTGGAGGGATTCAGAGGACCAAGGTGAGATTTTTTCAAGGGCACCGATGTTGCTGGAATAGATGGCAGCTGAAATTGAGATGACAGAAGCAATCTGTCAATGGTGAGAGAGCTTGCTCCAAGGAGGTGAAAGTTGATAGAGAGTTTACTCCAAACACTTCCAAACTGCATACATTAGCCAATGATTTTTCATCCATTTATTTTAATGGACAGAAAATTGCAGGCTAGCGAGCATGGAAGCAGAAAACCATTGTACTGTGAAGGAATAAGCCATATAACCTATTCAGAAAAATACACTATCTTTTGAAAGAATTCTGGCCTTATTAAAACATGACAAACTGGGTTTGGAAATCTAGAAACCTAACTATGAAAAAGCTGTGAAAGCATTCTGGCTATTGAGATAAGATAATTGTTGACACTGAATCAATAACCTTATTGAAAGAGAAGGTTAAAGGCTCCGGCAGGCTGAACCTTTTGGAATGAAACAATGGTTCACCCTGGACAAGGTGTTCTAATTTACACTTCGTAAAGAAGCACATAAAAGTAAGAAACATCTGCCTTCGTAAAAATGACATCAAGTAAAAAACACACCTGCCATCACACCGTTTTTTATGGTAAACCTAGAACACCTAGAGAGGAGACATAATTCTGTAATGTTACCAGCTGAGGTGACTGTAAGAATTGCAGGGGTCAGCAGAAAAATGACTAGAGATAATTAGCTTACATCAGCAGAAAACCTTAAAGGAAATACCACTGGAAAAGGGTATAAATATTGAACTCTCAAATGGGATAGTAGACTTGCTGTAATCGGGCAAAGCGATTCTCGGCTTCAGAGGCGGCTCTGTAAGTCTCCAACTCTTTGTACCTCGGGGATCAAAGGTATTTGATTTTGGTGGCTATCCTGAATAGAATTTTAAGAACTGTAAAACTGTAGCGAAGTTAAGATTTGAAAGTAAGGTTCTCTGATAATAAAATTGTAAGCTTTCACTTTTTGGAACTGTTAATGTTACGATTGACTCACCAACTGTAAACTGCATGTCGGTTCTTTAAGAAATCTATATATTTTTAGAATTGTCTCACATAAGACTTCTGTATCAAAAACTCGCAAACTCAATCTCTGTACACTCTTTGGTGAGGAGTTGCAGAATTCTGGGGGAGTTTTCCGGACCCTCATAATATCCGAATGTTACAGCCTAGCTAAACTTATTAAAAGCGCTAACTGGAGGACGGTAACAGTTTCAGGTTGTTCCTTTCCTTTAGGGAGAGATAGTCCGGACCTTTAGACCCAATTAAGCGTCTTTAGGATTCGGCTACCTCAAACTTTAGTTGAAAGTGAACGTCTGAGGAATACGCCTGATCTGGGGTAGCCCTAAAGGGGCTTGGACTAGTAATTATCCCTTCAGTACTTCTCTAAAATGATTGTTAAGTGAGGATTATACACTACTGTATCTACTGGCATGAGCCACACAGTCTCCCGAGGCTCTGCCAGACAGGTCAGCTCAGCTTTCATCAGCTTGCAGAGACCAACTGAGCAGTGGTCTGCCTTAAAAGGGGGCAATTTTAACCCTACCTGCCCCGTGGAAACTGGGCGAGTGGGCAGTTAAAATTGCCCAGGTTACTTACCCATTGGAAAGCCAGCAGGAACTCACCGTTCGGAATTTTAACCTGCTCTACTGACACCCACCCAAAGGCGTCGGGGTCCACTTTGGTGTCAAAAACAGGAAGGCAGACTATTATCTGAATGGCAATAGATTGGGAGAAGGGGAAGTGCAACGAGACCTGGGTGTCCTTGTGCACCAGTCGCTGAAAGTAAGCATGCAGGTGCAGCAGGCGGTGAAGAAGGCAAATGGTATGTTGGCCTTCATAGCGAAAGGGTTTGAGTATAGGAACAGGGATGTCCTGCTGCAGTTGTACAGGGCCTTGGTGAGACCACACCTTGAGTATTGTGTGCAGTTTTGGTCGCCTTATCTGAGGAAGGATGTTCTTGCCATGGAAGGAGTTCAGCGAAGATTCACAAGGCTGATACCTGGGATGGCAGGAATGACATATGAGGAGAGATTGGGTCGATTGGGCTTATACTCACTGGTGTATAGGAGAATGAGAGGGGATCTCATCGAAACATTAAAAATTCTGACAGGTCTGGACAAACTAGATGCAGGAAGAATGTTCCCGATGGTCGGAGAGTCCAGAACCAGGGGTCATAATCTACGGATAACGGGTAAACCATTTAGGACAGAAATGAGGAAGAATTTCTTCACCCAGAGAGTGGTGAACCTGTGGAATTCTCTACCACAGAAGGTAGTTGAGGCGAAGTCATTAAATATATTCAAAGATGAGTTAGATATATTTCTTAAAGCTAAAGGTATCAAGGGATATGGGGAGAAGGCAGGTACAGGGTACTGAGTTTGGATGATCAGCCATGATCTCATCGAATGGCGGAGCAGGCTCGAGGGGCCGAATGGCCTACTCCTGCTCCTATCTTCTATGTTTCTATGCTTCTATGTTTCTTCACACACATGCATGTCGGGCTCCGTTGATGTCATCCAGACCCGTCTGCAATTTTAACTGGTGGCCTGAGCGGGGAAGCCACTGCAGCTTTCCTGCCACTGGGAAGAGGGACCTGGGCCAGAAGAGGCCCAGGCAGGTAAGTACCTGCAGGTAAGCAGCAGTGCTGCTCCGGGCCCCACCAGAAAAGCTGACGCTTCCCCCTCCCGCCAGCAAGATGGCCCCCCCGAAGCTGATCCGCCACCTACCTGGTGTCGGCGGGTGGCCTCGTGCTGCGTGGTTTTCACCGCTTCCCACGGAGTTCCAGCTAGGACGTTGGCCGGTGGGGTTTAAATGAGGCCTGGGTGATAAAATCGCCCCGTGCCTCATTTCCTGCGAAGCGGGAGGAGTTTCCAACTCACCTCACTATCTACCCCCCCAGGGTTAAAATCAGAGCCGAAGTCTTGGTTCAAATTGGTGTCAGGTCAGGGAGTTCTCACGCCTGTTTTATAGTCGGAATTGTAGCATTCTGGTCATCTTTGAACTTAATTTGTTCCAATAAGAGGGACCAAATCTTCTGATTCTGCATGAAGAGCCTTGCCTTCTGCATCGAAACCTTCAGAGAAGTAGTGGACAAAATATAGGAAAACAAAGAGGCCTTTCATTCACAAAAAGTGCTTACACAGAAGGTTGGTTCAGTAAAGTGAATCAGACCAAAATAAAAAGCAGAGAGACTCTGTGTCAGAGCAGACACCTGACTACTGCATGAGACACTCAACAAGACTAGGGAGTTTTACAAGTCAACCCTTCCAACGATATCATCAAACAGTAGTAGACCTGTATGTTCAAGTAGCTGCTATAATATAATTTATAAGAAGCTCTGTTTTCTAAATATAAATTCACTTTTTGTTCATTGCACGGGACAATTCACTACAAAACAAAGAATACTATTTTATCTCCCATGTACAAGACATTGGCTCGGCCTCATTTAAAAGACTAGGGATGAATTGGATAGCACTGGCCTGCCGACATGAATTGGGTGCAGGGAACAGGGGGCACTTATATCCGGGTGCCGCCTGAACAACTTTATTTTCCAGCACGGACTTGATAGGCCGAATGGCCTCCTTCTGTGCCGTTATGACTCTATGGAGGAAAATTCAGTATCGTCCCGTTTGGGGCGCAATTATCGGCTGTGCGCAAAGTTTAGTGCCTGGCACTAATTATTGCCTCCGACTGCAAACTTGACTTTTATCGCCCCTGGAGGTGATTGGAGCACTAAATCAGGCGCTACACATCTGTTTTAAAGCGCAAAGGCCGAGGAGCGAGGCGCTACCTCAGAGCGCTGGCGAAGCTCATGTGATGTCAGTCAGCAATGGAACACAGACACAATGGCGCCGGCCAGTTCTTAAAGGGGAGGGTTGATCTTGCTCTCCATCCACATCCTGCTCATTGCAGCCTTGAATCTCGGCCTGGAGAGACCTGTACATCAAATCTGCTGGAAAGAACAATGGAGAGGCCCAGGCAAAGAGCTCAGAGTGCAGCCCCCACAGTCTCTTCTAAATAGATGCATGGAAGGGCAAATCAAAATGAACCTGCAAAGTGCTGCTCAGTACCCAAAACTCCTTCACACAGCGTTGAATCTCTCCAGAAGTCTCTCTCTCTCTCTCAGAATGCGTGGTGCAAAACTGTCACCAACAAAAAAAGGCAGGAAGCGTTTGCCTTTAAATAGCGCTCCCCCAGTCTCTTCCTGACTGCAAAACGCTCCCCTCAACCTGTCGTTGCTAGCGGCAGGCGGTAAGGCAGGGGGTGCCACTCAATAACCGCTCCAGGGCGCTACCGGGGCGTTGCGCACTTGACTGACGTCACGATCTGCCGGCGCAGGAGATCGTGGCGGTAGTGTTTAGCACCGCCGCAAAATGTCTGGTCAATTTCGCGAGAGGCGCAGATATCACCACGCCCGGGCGCTGGTTGCTTTGCGCCCCATTAACGCCTTCTTAAGGCGCTAACGGGAGGCGCAAACCAATTGAATTTTTCCCCCTATGACTTATGACTCTATAACGGGTAGGCCTGAGGGACACTGGATATTGGGCCATGGGCCTCATTTAAATTAGACCAGCGAGAGGCAAACGCCTGCTGGACGTCCTCAGGCAGCTCACTGGCAAAGCGAATGTAAATGTCGGGCTGCTGTGACACCGGCGGTGGCTCTCAGGTGGGCCCTGTGGGGTGGGGGGTGGGGGGTGAGGCGATCGAGAGGAAGGGGAATGATTGAGAGGGAAGGGGCGATCAGGATGGAGGGGGAGGATCGGGAGGGAAGTGGGGGGGGTGGTGGGGGGGCGATCAAGAGTGAGGAGGCAATCGAGAGGGAGGCCGAACAGAGGCCGGCAACGGTTTTCAGTGGAGCCAGTTGACATATCACTGCCTAGGTTCGCATGTGAACGGTAGGCACGAAGGAGACAGCATTAGTTATCTGTGGAACTGCACCCCAGCATGAGACAAGGGGGTAGATCTTGACTATGTGCGGTAGTGTCAAACGGGGGATTGTGATTCTCCAGCCCGTTTTACATCTCTCCCGATTTTTATTTGTGTTGTCTTCAACAACGGAAATTAAAATCGGGGGAGATGTAAAACGGGCTGGAGAATCACAATCACCCGTTTGACACTACCGCACAAAGTCAAGATCTACCCCACACCCCCTCTATGCTTTCAGGGAAAATAGAGAAATCTGCAAAAAAAAAAATTGTAGCCTTTTTCTCTGACTATTACTGTGTAACGCGAAAGCAAAGATTCATTTTAGATTTTTATTACGCTGAGATACTAATAAGCAATGCAGACTGGTGCCATAGCTTCGTACAAGCATCCTGCAAGCTCAGCTGATGCCAACAAAATGGTTGTCGAAGCAATGTAGATTGTACTCGTAGACAGTTTCATTTTGCAGAGCTCTAACCAGTTGCAATTTCCAGAAAGATATTACGACGTGTTTATTGAAGCATTTTGCTGTCCAATATAAAAGGAAATATTTTTCTGGCCATTTGGTATTCATTTCTTCTGTCTCATCTTAAATATCAGAGCAGGCGTTTTTTTTTTTTCCTGCTCCTGCTGCCTTTGCTCCGCTAACATGATGTCGGAATGATAATAATCTTTGTCACTCCTCACACAGGCGAGCTGGCAATGACCCTAGCTGACCCAATTGAAATTGATTTTGTTGTTGAACTCTTAGGTGCTGCAAATTAATCTGAGATCCATAGCAGATCAGGAAAGCAAGGCACAGAGTACAAAGACTTCGACAACTAAGCAAAAAAGAAATTAGCTCGAGCAGAGGTATTTAAGTACAGGAAGATAAATGGCTACAATGGTTTGCTTTGATAGAACATCTGTAGTAAAGCAGAGAAGAATGACATGAGGTTTGAGAAAAACCTGTAATTTAATAGCCTAATTTCCTGCCTGGCCCACTAGAAATATCTGTCTGCCACTGACAGCTGACGAAAATGCACAAGGATTTGATTTGCTCCCCAGTGCAAGACAAGTTCAGGCCTATCTGTCCCTCAGGCTGCTCAGCCTCAGACAGGCCCAGTGTCTGGTATCCACTATCTCATTATACATTCGGATACGCTTTTTTTCCCCCCCCCCCTGTTGCTTTTGATGTCTCCTTCATTCTCTTGCGGTTCACTTGAACCATATAAAGTTTAAAACGAGTCACTTGCTGAACAAGAAGCAGCACGGAATCAGTGCATGATCCTTTGCTTAATCTGCTTTAGGTTGACGGGGATGCAGTGTATCTGTCACACCTACAATACGGGCTAATTCCAAATGAGCCTTGTCAACTTGTACTGGCACAGCAATTCGAGCACATTTTGAATTAAACCGTTCCGTAGCGCAATCGGATTTAATCACTTGAGACCCTGTGTACTTTTCTACTTTGTTGCTTACAAGCATTCGAATGCTTTGATACCATCGCAGATATCACAGAGGTGACACTATCAAGTTGTCCAGGGCTCTGCGTGCTGGCCCTTTCTTGTATCACAGCAGGAAATACCTAAAAGATTCGGTTGCCATTGGAAACAGGCGAGCCCATTCCTCGGCTGCTGCATTAGAGACATCAAAACCCCAAATAGCCCAGAGGGCAGTGCTGGACACGTAAAGGTTTTTCTATTGAATCTAAGGCAAATTGTGCTGGAAGTGTTATTTCCCATCATTGTAGCATAATATATATTTGCCGATTTTCTTCGCTTTTCTCTGCGCTCCTGAAGTAACAGTCTGGAGGATCCACTGGGTCAGTTTGCAAAGGTAGTGTGGAAGTGAAGAATACAGATCAGAGATTCCCAGGTTTGATTCCCAGTTTTTTTAAATTTGTTTATGGGATCTGGGCGTCGCTGGCAAGGCCAGCATTTATTGCCCATCCCTAGTTGCCCTTGAGAAGGTGGTGGTGAGCCGCCTTCTTGAACCGCTGCAGTCCGTGTGGTGAAGGTACTCCCACAGTGCTGTTAGGGAGGGAGTTGCAGGATTTTGACCCAGCGACAATGAAAGATCGACGATATACTTCTAAGTCAGGATGGTGTGTGACTTGGAGGGGAACTTGGAGGTGGTGGTGTTCCCATGCGCCTGCTGCCCTTGTCCTTCTAGGTGGAAGAGGTCACGGGTTTGGGAGGTGCTGCCGAAGAAGCCTTGGCGAGTTGCTGCAGTGCATCTTGTAGATGGTACACACTGCAACCACGGTGCGCCAGTGGTGGAGGGAGTGAATGTTTAAGGTGGTGGATGGGGTGCCAATCAAGTGGGCTGCTTTGTCCTGGATGGTGTTGAGCTCCTTGAATGTTGTTGGAGCTGCACTCATCCAGGCAAGTGGAGAGTATTCCATCACACTCCTTACTTGTGCCTTGTAGATGGTGGAAAGGCTTTGGGGAGTCAGGAGGTGAGACACTCGCCGCAGAATAACCAACCTCTGACCTGCTCTTGTTGCCACAGTATTTATGTGGCTGGTCCAGTTAAGTTTCTGGTTAATGGTGACCCCCAGGATGTTGATAGTTTGCGTTGGGTTCACTGATATCAGCTGGGTGACCGAAGGGGCTCGACAATTGGTCTCTGGAAGAGAAAAAATCAGACAGTGCTCCAGCTCCAGCTGCCAATTGCCATCCAGTGACTGCAATTGGAAAGTGTGAATCCGTGTGTCCGTGTGTGTATGTTACATGCGTGCGTCTGTGTGTGTGCGCGTGCGTGTGTGCGTGGTTGTGTGTGTGTGTGCGTGTATATGTGTGTCCATTCTGTAAGGACAGGGTTGGGTTTCACTGTGGCGTCCCTCATGGTTAAATATCTAGTCAATTACTGTTTAGACTCACCAATGAAGATTGGCCACTTATATGAGGTACCAGAAGGTGTTTGTTGCCCATCGAGATCAAGCCTTCAGAAAGGGGGTAGGGGAATTGCCCCACTCCAGAGACTTGAGCACAAAATCCAGAATGACACTCTGGTACAGTACTGAGGGAGTGCTGCACTGTCGGAGGTGCCGTCTTTCGGATGAGTCGCTAAAGCGAGGCCCCGTCTGCCCTCGAAGGTGGACATAAAAGATCCCATGGCGCTATTTCGAAGAAGAGCAGGGTAGTTATCCCCAGTGTCCTGGCCAATATTTATCCCTCAATCAGCATCACTAAAATACAGGTTATCTGGTCATTATCACATTGCTGTTGGTGGAAGTACTTCATTGGCTGTAAAATGCTTTGGGGCATCCTAAGGTCATGAAAGGCATTATATAAATACAAGTCTTATTTTTACATTAGGTTAACCTCCCAAAAAATCTTTATTGTATGTGGGGTATTGCACCTGTGAAAAATGTGAACAGCACCTAAACCTTCTATTACTAATTCAAATTCGGTTCAACTGGGTCAACTCAAAGTTCTTCAGGACAATCTAAATTTGTCTCAGTTTGAGTTCAGGTTTAGATACAACAACGATAGGCATTTATATAACATCTTGAAGTCGAAGAACATCCCAAGGTGCTTCACAGAGTTGTAATCAAATAAATGGAGCCAACGGGTTTGGTCAATTGGTCAAACGGGTAGACTTTAAGGAGGTTCTTAAAGGCGGAGGGGGAAGTCAAGAGGCGGGGAGGCTTAGGAAGAGAATTACAGAGCATGGGGCCGAGGCGGCTGAAGGCGCGGCCGCCAAAGCCAGAGTCAGAGGTACACGTTCCGCGGGACCCGCTGGCAGTGGGCGGAAGTGGGGCAGCCGCCTTTTGTTCCCCCCCCCCCACACCCCAAAACGGGCCTTAACGGCCAGCGCTAACACCTCCAACTTCTCGGCCCTTCTGTTTGATTTTGTAGCGTCGGGTTAATTTTACAAAGATCAATCCAAAGCTGACACGAGTGGCCTTGTTACTGGGATATCAGTGTTTGTTTCAATACTGTAACGTGTGAGCTGAAAGACACCGGGGCCTGTCAGCAGTCCAAAGGTTAATCATTTATTGCATTTTCTTGAGCCTACTTGCACAGTATCGTTCCTATTTTCACGGAGACAGAGAGAGAGAGAGAATTTGTTTGTTTGGTACATCTGCAGTCTCATTTTCTTGCATGTCTACTTGACTAATTAGCTCATTTGTTTGATGGAATGGGGGGACTGTGCACCTGAGCAAGCCAGTGGAAGCCGGGCCAGATTGAAGCCAATTGTCCTGACTCTGGCTTGGCACGGCATCAATAAAAACACAAGACTTTATCGACAAGCCAAGGATGGGATTCAAATCCGCTGGAGCACAAAGGCAAACACGGTGAAAGTGTCACTTAGATTTCCTGTGCACAGGAGGATTTATGCTGATTACAGCTGCGGTCGCGTTTTGACTGTATTGCATTACGAGTCCTGTCACATATCCTTCCACTCAGCCCGAAAGCAGGACAGCATTCAGCGCTTTCACTTGTGGTTGCGGTCGCTGTCTTTAGCTCGACGTGATCCAGACATCGAGGAGGAGCCCGCCGTCCGTTGAGGTACTGCATCGTCGCTGGAGCAGAAACGTTGGAGCAGCCAGCGGAGAGGCGAGACACGGAGGGGAGGGGTGGGCAGGGTGAGTAAAATCAAGTCTGACGAAGGGTCACAGACCTGAAACGTTAACTCTGTTTCTCTCTCTCCGCGGATGCTGCCTGGCCTGCTGAGGGTTTCCAGCATTTTCGGTTGTTATTTCGGATTTCCAGCATCCGCAGTATTTTGCTATTGTCCCGTAAACGAGTAATGGATTTCTTTATTTTTTTAAAACACAAGTGGAAGGCGTTTGACGATGAACCCGACTGACACGGAAACACTGAAAGAAGAAAAGAGTGAGAGAAAGGAAAAAAAACACTGCAAAAGAAAGACGTGCATTTCTATAGCGCCTTTCACGACCACCGGACGTCTCAAAGCGCTTTACAGCCAATGAAGTACTTTTGGAGTGTCGTCACTGTTGTAATGTGGGAAAGGGACAAAGGGATTGAAATGAAGTAGGCCAAGTGAACGGCTGGATTACAGTTAGAGGGAGATAGAGAAACACCCACGTTACTTTAGTGGCAATCGTTTTAAAAAAGAGGGGAAGGTGAAAGGGGAAGAGTTAATGTGATCGTAATCTCCATTGAGAAATAAGATGTGAAACAGAAAAAAAATGCAAACTGAATAACTTTTTTAAATTAGTTTTTATGGATGTGGGCGTCGCTGACGAGGCCAGCATTTATTGCCCATCCCTAATTGTCCTTGAGAAGGTGGTGGTGAGCCGCCTTCTTGAACCGCTGCAGTCCATGTGGTGAAGGTACTCCCACAGTGCTGTTAGGGAGGGAGTTCCAGGAGTTTGATCCAGCGACGATGAAGGATCAGCGATATACTTCAAAGTCAGGATGATGTGTGATTTGGAGGGGAACTTGGAGGTGGTGGTGTTCCCATGCGTCTGCTGCCCTTGTTCTTCTAGGTGGAAGAGGTCGCGGGTTTGGGAGGTGCTGCCGAAGAAGCCTTGGCGAGTTGCTGCAGTGCATCTTGTAGATGGTACACACTGCAGCCACGGTGCGCTGGTGGTGGAGGGAGTGAATGTTTAAGGTGGTGGATGGGGTGCCAATCAAGCGGGCTGCTTTGTCCTGGATGGTGTTGAGCTTCTTGAGTGTTGTTGGAGCTGCAGTCATCCAGGCAAGTGGAGAGTATTCCATCACACTCCTTACTTGTGCCTTGTCGATGGTGGAAAGGCTTTGGGGAGTCAGGAGGTGAGACACTCGCCGCAGAATACCCAGCCTCTGACCTGCTCTTGTTGCCACAGTATTTATGTGGCTGGTCCAGTTAAGTTTCTGGTCAATGGTGACCCCCAGGATGTTGATGGTGGGGGATTCGGTGATGGTAATGCCTCGCTTGTTGGGGGAAAAAGGAAACAAAAAGGGCAAAAAGATTTCAACAGACTAAAGTAAAGAATCATAACTAAATATCGAGGAAAGGAAATAATAATTATTTTAATATTGCTTTGTTTTTCCGTTGTTCCCCCTCATTAAATTATGTGTTTTTGTCAACTCTCTTCCCTTTTTCTCCCCGCCTCTCCTGAAGGCGCTGACTCTAGCTGGGATACAGTTCGTGCTCGCTGACAGCCCTCCAGTGCCATGCCCAAGTGGTCAGGCTGCTAAATTGTGAAGGGCGTCACCAGCCAAGCCTGATTCTTCAGCCCTGGCTTCGCACTGCCCTGATTAGTGAGCTTACCCACCAGTCTCATTCTTCTTCATAATGGGTGCAGCGCAGATTCACCAGAATGATACCGGGCCAAAAGGATTAAATTACGAGGACAGGTTGCATAGGCTAGGCTTGTATTCCCTTGAGTATAGAGGATTGTGGGGGGCACCCAATTGCAGTGTTTAGGTTGATTAAAGGATTTCATTGGGTAGATAGAGAGTAACGATTTCCTCTGGAGGTGGTGGGAGGGTAGGGGTGTTCAAGGGGGGAAATCCTTAAAATTAGAGCTGGGCCATTATGGGGTGATGTCAGGAAGAACTCTTCACATAAAGAGTAGTGGAAATCTGGAACTCTCTCCCCCAAAAAGCTGAGAAGTCGCACAACATCAGGTTATAGTCCAACAGTTTTATTTGAAATCACAAGCTTTCGGAGCGCTGCTCCTTCGTCAGGTGAAGTGAAGAGATGACCTGACGAAAGAGCAGCGCTCCGAAAGCTTGTGATTTCAAATAAAACTGTTGGACTATAACCTGGTGTTGTGCGACTTCTCACATTTGTCCACCCCAGTCCAACACCGGCATCTCCACATCATCCCCAAAAAGCTGTTGAGGCTGGGGGTCAATTGAAAAATTCAAAATTGAGATTGAGATTTCTTTAAGGCAAGGGTATTAAGGTTTACGATAGTTAAGATACAGATCAGCCATGACCTCATTGAATGGCGGAACAGGCTCGAGGGGCTGAATGGCCTCCTCTTGTTCCTAAGACATAACTGGGTCTTTCCTGATGGCTCAGTTAGCTAAGATGGTGAGTAGCTGAGCCACACAGACCAGGGCTTGTTCCGAGTTATCTGATCTCAGCCAGGGTAAGAGTGCTGCAATTGGACTCGGCTTCCCTGGGATAGGGAGGAGGGGGGCTGGTGGAAGGAGGTTGGGGAGGGAGGGAGGCGGGGTGGGTAGAGGGGGCGCGGTGGGGAAGGGGGGGTGCGGTGGGGAGGAGGTGTCGATGGGGAGGGGGTTGTTGAGGGGTGGGGGGGTGGGGAAGGAGGAGGGAGGGGAGGGAGAGAGGCGGGGTGGGTGGGGTGAGGGGGGGCTGTGGGGAAGGGGGGGTGCGGTGGGGAGGGGGCATCGATGGGGAGGGGGTTGTTGAGGGGTGGGGAAGGAGGGGGGGCGGTGGGGAGGGGGCGTCGATGGGCAGGGGGTTGTTGAGGGGTTGGGGGGGGCGGTGGGGAGGGGGCGTCGATGGGGAGGGGGTTGTTGAGGGGTGGAGGGGCGGTGGGGAGGGGGCGTCGATGGGGAGGGAGTTGTTGAGGGGTGGAGGGGCGGTGGGGAGGGGGCGTCGATGGGCAGGGAGTTGTTGAGGGGTGGGGGGTGCGGTGGGGAGGGGGCGTCGATGGGGAGGGAGTTGTTGAGGGGTGGAGGGGCGGTGGGGAGGGGGCGTCGATGGGCAGGGAGTTGTTGAGGGGTGGGGGGTGCGGTGGGGATGGGGCGTCGATGGGGAGGGGGATGTTGAGGGGTGGGGGGGCGGTGGGGAGGGGGTGTCGATGGGGAGGGGGATGTTGAGGGGTGGGGGGGCGGTGGGGAGGGGGTATCGATGGGGAGGGGGTTGTTGAGGTGTGGGGGGGCGGTGGGGAGGGGGCGTCGATGGGGAGGGGGTTGTTGAGGGGTGGAGGGTGCGGTGGGGAGGGGGCGTCGATGGGCAGGGAGTTGTTGAGGGGTGGGGAAGGAGGGTGGGTGCGATCAAACAGGCTTCTCATTCCTGGTTGTTATCCAGCGATCCCCGTTGGAAAGTGCACACGTTTGGACCCCGGGTATGGACAGGAGCATGCTCAGCTGTAATGTGTAGCAAGTGAGTAAAAACTGACAGAGAACAGAGGAATATAATGAAGCCAAAATAGAAATAAGAAAAAACAAAATAAAAAATATACGCATTTAAAGGGGCCTGTATCTTAAGTCGAGTCGTTGTAAAACTCAGCAAAATTTGCATGCCTGAGCTCGCAAGGGATTGTATTCCAGAAATATTTTTGGTTTTACTTCAGATCTATATCTCCATGGAGAAAGGGAGGATGGCTACACACATTATCTCGTGATGTGGTTTCCTGGCCGTCATTACCGTGGCGAGTTGCTGTGTAACTCTGTGATACAGGAGTAGGAGTATTTTTGCTTGAAGTTCCTTCCATTGAAATCTGAGCCTGAGCCACATCCATTTACAGTGCGGGACAGCCATCCTTTAGTGGCGGCACTGTGGGGCAACAGGAGAGGAGAAGGCCGATCATTAAATGCGCTGGCGCCTCGAGCTCCAGCCCCTCTGCTGTGGAAGCTGAATCAACACCATAAGAACATAACATAAGAACATAAGAAATAGGAGCAGGAATAGGCCACTTGTCCCCTCGAGCCTGCTCCGCCATTCAATAAGATCATGGCTGATCTTGGGCTCAAAGCCACTTCCCCGCCCGCTCCCCATAACCCTTCACTCCCTTATCTTGCAACAATCTGTCTATCTCCACCTTAAATGTATTTAATGACCCAGCCTCCACAGCTCTCTGGGGCAGAGAATTCCACAGTTTTACAACCCTCTGAGAGAAGAAATTCCTCCTCATCTCAGTTCTAAAAAGGCGACTCTTTATTCTGACACTATGCCCCCGAGTTCTAGATTTCCCCACGAGGGGAAACATCCTCTCTGCATCTACCTTGTCGAGCCCCCTCAGTATCTTATATGTTTCAATAAGATCACCTCTCATTCTTCTAAACTCCAATGAGTATAGGCCCAACCTGCTCAACCTTTCCTCATAAGTCAACCCCCTCAACTCTGGAATTAACCTAGTGAATCGGCTCTGAACTGCCTCCAATGCAAGTATATCCTTCCTTAAATAAGGAGACCAAAACTGTACGCAGTACTCAAGGTGTGGTCTCACCAATACCCTGTACAGTTGTAGCAGGACTTCCCTGCTTTTATACTCCAACCTCCTTGCAATAAAGGCCAACATTCCATTTGCCTTTTTGATTAATTGCTGTACCTGCATGCTAACTTTTTGTGTTTCATGCACAAGGATCCCCAGGTCCCTCTGAACTGTAGCATTTTGTAATCTCTCTCCATTGTCCGACTTCTTCAGCTTTATTCTTCCAAGGGGACCAGGGTGAAAGTAACATCGCAGCCATGGATCTGGGGTAAACTGTTTGCATTGAAGCATCTTGCATCAGCACCGGTGACACTTACAATGAAAGTAAATGCTCACCAGTTTCATGCTGGTACAAAGCTGGGGTGAAATGTGAAGGGGCCAGTTAAAAACGGTGAACTTGTTTCTTTGAGAATGAATCCGCCAATCCTATATTCTGAAATTGGACTTTGCACGGATATTTCAATGAAAAAGCTAAAACACACAGTTCTCAACGTCAGGTTGTGAAACTTGGCAACAGTCTGTTCTCAGAGTTGAAAGCCAGCATCTCCTTTCCAAGGCTAAAGTCAGGAATTCCTCTCTTGAGTGTTACAAGTGGTAATCCGTCCTGCCATGGATTAAACATTTGACAATTTGTCCTGATCATTTATCTGAAGGAAGTCACCTGCTAACCTTCTCGTCTAAGTGTATCTCGCGGTTTTAATTGTATTTGCACTATTATTGTCCACTGTACTATTATTGCCCGAAGCAAAAATATTTTCTCAGACGAGAACCTATGCTACGGGGCTTAAATTCCCCAGCCTCAACAGTGCTCCTCGATGGAACTTGAGCACAGGAGTGCCAACAGGGAAAGAAGAAAGAAAGACTTGCATTTATATAGCGCCTTTCACAACCTCAGGACGTCCCAAAGCGCTTGACAGCCAATGAAGTATCTTTGATGTGTAGTCACTGTTGTAATGTAGGAAACGTGGCAGCCAATTTGCTCCCACAAACATCAATGTGATAATGATCGGATCATTCTGTTTTAGTGAAATGGGTTGAAGGATAAATATTGGCCAGGACACTGGGGAGAACTCCCCTGCTCTTCTTCGAATAGTGCCGCGTGATCTTTTGCGTTCACCTGAGAGGGCAGACAGGGCCTTGGTTTAACGTCTCATCTGAAAGACGGCACCTCCCCGACAGTGCAGCGCTGCTTTACATAGAAACATATAGAAACATAGAAACATAGAATCTAGGAGCAGGAGTAGGCCATTCGGCCCGTCGAGCCTGCTCCGCCATTCAATACGATCATGGCTGATCATCCAAATCCAGTACCCTGTCCCTGCTTTAATCCCCACAGTACACATATCCCACCCTACCCCCGTAACCCCACGTATTTAATTCCCCCTAACATATCCCATCCTATCCCCATAACCCCACATATTTAATCCCCCCTAACACTAAGGTCAATTTATCATAGCCAAATCAACCTAACCCACACATTTTTGGACTGTGGGAGGAAACCGGAGCACCCAGAGGAAACCCAGTACCTTTGGTACTGCACTGGAGTGTCACCCTAGATTTCGTGCTCGAGTCTCTGGAGTAGGACTTGAATCCACAACCTTCTGACTCAGAGGCAAGAGTGCTGCCCACTGAGCCCCGGCTGACAACAGAGGCAGAATTTCTGGCAGGGGCTGCAGATGTTGGGTCTTCCACCCAAAGCCAATTCGGGTAGAGGCCTGGGGCGGCTGGACCTTGCATCCTTCCCAACCGTGGCCCCGAACATCAGAGTGGGCAGAGCTAAGGGGCGGGGAATTACACACTGAGAATTTTCTAATGCCCAACGATTTGAATGTTGTGATGAACTCGGGGTATAGATCCTTCGAGCAATGGAACTGAGGCCCACCTGAGGGACCAGGCATGGATTCTGACCCAGATCCCAAATCGAACTCCCAGTTTTATTCGTAGTATCAGCTCCTTTATAAAGAGGACCAATTGGGCTGATTTAAAACAAAAAATGTTGTTAGCTGCTGACACGAGCTACCAAAGGAGCCATTTTCCCCCATCTCCTTCCTCCTGGTGAATGCCCAGGATGTACCCTGTAGTGCCACGAGCCCCCGCTGGCATCATTCACATCAGGTGGCGCCGCCCTAACCCTGGCTTCTCTGGCGGGGTCAGGAGTGGAGGTCACCGGAGCTTGGTCCACCGCGCGGCCGCCAGCGGAGAGGGCCCGGGGATTTCCGGCCCCAATTTCTCCTCAAGTGTCTCCTCGTAACGATAGACTGTCAGCTCTGCTATCATTCTATAGTGTGCGGAGCTCAGTCACACGTTGCCTTTACAACTGAGCCAGTGAAGGATTTTGAAGCAAAAAGTTTTGATTGTAGAAAATCATGTTGAAAACTTAATTCAGATGAGCTGAACGGATTCCGTGATTTTTATGCTTGCAGAAAAAATGGAAGCAGTGCCGGTCTAGATTTTGTCAGGTCACACACCATCCTGATGGTGCGGAGACACATATAAAGTATGGTAATGATAAGTTGGAGATTAAAGCCACTTTGTTCCAGGAGCAGGACTTGAACCAGTGACCTCCTAACTTAGCAGCAAGAGTGCTACAACTGAGCCAAGGTGACCCTGACCACATCGGTTTCAGATGCTGCAGCACAACATGAGCATTGCGTGCTGGAGATTATCAAACAAAAAAAGTCAGGCAACAAATATAATTGAAAGTGATCTGTACAGGCGACTTCAGATATAAACAAGATACAGAACGTCTTAGCAGATGTGTGGCATGCTTCTCTGTCATCATGCATCAACCGTATGGCACTGATGGAGTAAGAAAGGGTTACAGAATCAAGCTATGCATTCAAATGTTTCAGACAATATAATACATCAGTTTGAAAAAGAAAAGTTCTCAAATCCTAAGAGAAGTACTCCTGCATCAGTAAACGATTTAACATTATATCCCATTCTTTATATTTTGAGCAGTCTCAGCCAACTCAACTGGTGATATATAGTTCAAGGCTGTTTGCTGTTGCCCTTAATGCCATTTTTCTTCATACACTTCTCTGCTCTCATTACTTTCTTGGTCTCCTTTCGTTGCTTTCTATAATCCTCCACATTTTCTTTCTTGCCACTGTTCTTCACCGATACATCTCCCTGTGTTTAATACTGGTCCCAATCACTCTCGCAGAGGCACGGTTACATCAAACCACAATTGCCTCCTTCGCCGTCGTTGTTGCGAACTGATCCAAGGCTGGGTACGTAGTGCACACTGCGTTTAACAAACAGTAGAGGAGCCTGGAAAATAGAGTAGTGATATTGTTCTCGGAAATAAGTAACACTAATTTCTAGTTGCGTTTTTGTCATCGGTGCACCTGTCTTTTGGGTACCAACTAAAAGTACAATATAAAATCGTCAAATACACATCAATGTGCTGGTAAGTGAGAATAGATGAAGAGAGCGCCTTTCACTACCTTAGGACTGTCCCAAAACGCTTTACAGCCAATGAAGTACTTTTGAAGTGGAGTCACTGCTGTAACATAAGAAACGCGGCAGCCAATTTGCGCACAGCAAGGTCCCACAAACAGCAATGTGATAATGACCAGATAATCTGTTTTAGTGATGTTGGTTCAAAGATACATATTGGCCTAGGACACCGGGGAGAACTCCCCTGCTCCTCTTCGAAATAGTGCCATAAGATCTTTTACTACCACCTGAGAGAGCAGACGGGACTTCGGTTTAATGTCTCATCCGAAAGACGGCACCTCTGACAGTGCGGTGCTCCCTCAGCACTGCACTGGAGTGTCAGCCTAGATTTGTGTGCTCAAGTCCCTGGAGTGGGACTTTGAACCCACGGCCTTCTGACTCTAGAGATGAGAGTGCTACCCACTGAGCAGTGGAAAAACAGTCAATGTACATTTTTATTTTAAAAACGAACGGGCTGCCTGCTGGACGACCATTCATGCTTTAATACGCAGCCGTCCAAGTGATACAAGAGGGCAATTAAACTGCAGCTCCGTACTCATATTGCATTGAAAGTAGCCAATACAGTTCTGTACCCCTTGGCGCATTAAACAGCTGAAGACACCTCTCCGGGGAGCATCCCAGTCATAACAACACGTGGTAATAAAACAAAATTTATTTTTGCCTTCGTGACTGGTTTCGAAATGTGGTCTGAAACGTTTCTTATAGTGACCATAACCCCGTTCGCACAGCCATTCATTTACTGATGCCCTGGGATAATTGAGTAGAATCCCAAGACACGGATAGGACATTTTCAACACAAATGTGAAGCTATTGGGGAAGCTAATAGAAATGACAGAGGGCAGTGTTTGAATAATGCTGCTGTTCTCCCCAGAATTCAGGGGTGGGTGTGCTTTATTTCGCTGTTAACATGTCCAGGGCCCCAAACACCCCTTCCAGGTGAAACAGCGATTCCCTTACACCTCCCCTCTTCCCACTGTCCAGGGCCCCAAACACCCCTTCCAGGTGAAACAGCGATTCCCTTACACCTCCCCTCTTCCCACTGTCCAGGGCCCCAAACACCCCTTCCAGGTGAAACAGCGATTCCCTTACACCTCCCCTCTTCCCACTGTCCAGGGCCCCAAACACCCCTTCCAGGTGAAACAGCGATTCCCTTACACCTCCCCTCTTCCCACTGTCCAGGGCCCCAAACACCCCTTCCAGGTGAAACAGCGATTCCCTTACACCTCCCCTCTTCCCACTGTCCAGGGCCCCAAACACCCCTTCCAGGTGAAACAGCGATTCCCTTACACCTCCCCTCTTCCCACTGTCCAGGGCCCCAAACACCCCTTCCAGGTGAAACAGCGATTCCCTTACACCTCCCCTCTTCCCACTGTCCAGGGCCCCAAACACCCCTTCCAGGTGAAACAGCGATTTACTTGTACTTCCTGCAATTTAGTATACTGTATTCGCTGCTCACGATGTGGTCTCCTCTACATTGGGGAGACCAAACGCAGATTGGGTGACCGCTTTGCGGAACACCTCCGTTCAGTCCGTAAGGGGGACCCCGAGCTTCCGGTGGCCTGTCACTTTAATTCACCGCTTCACTCCCACTCTGACCTCACCGTCCTCGGCCTATTACACTGTTCCACGGAAGCGCAGCGTAAGCTCGAGGAACAGCACCTCATCTTTCGTTTAGGCACGCTACAGCCCTCTGGACTCAATATCGAGTTCAACAATTTTAGATCATAACCTCAGCTCCAATCACATTTATATTTTATTTTTTCCACCCTTTTATTTGCCCCCCCCACCTTTTTTTTCCTCCTAGAAGCTGGCAGCTGTCCTTCATTCTGCCAGTGGATTTCACACTTCTTTCAGCCTTAATCTGTCACATTAACACCACCTCTAGCCTTGCATATCTCTTAATGTCTCTTAATGTCTCTTCATCTCCCCCTTTGTTCTTTTATCCCCTCCCCCTTTTCCCAGCTTTACTCTGGCCTTAAATCTATTTGATTTCCGGCTCTTCACAGTTCTGATGAAAGGTCATCGACCTGAAACGTTAACTCTCTTTCTCTCTCATAGATACATAGATACATAGAAGATAGGAGCAGGAGTAGGCCATCCGGCCCTTCGAGCCTGCTCCGCCATTTAATGAGATCATGGCTGATCCTTCAATTCAGTATCCCGTCCCCGCCTTCTCTCCGTAACCCTTAACCCCTTTTGCCTGTAGAAATATATCTAATTCCCTCTTAAATATATTTAATGAGCTGGCGTACACTGCCCTCTGTGGCAATGAGTTCCACAGGTTCACCACTCTCTGAGTGAAGAAATTCCCCCTCATTTCTGTCCTAAATGGTTTAGCCCTTATCCTTAAATTATGTCCTCTAGTTCTGTTCTCACCCGCCAAGGGAAACATTCCTTCTGCATCTAATCTGTCTAGACCTGTCAGAATTTTATACACTTCTATGAGGTCCCCTCTCAATCTTCTAAACTCCAGTGTGTACATCCCTAAACTACATAGTCTCTCCTCATAGGTCAATCCCGCCATTCCTGGTATCAGCCTGGTGAATCGCCGCTGCACCCCCTCCATGGCAAGAACATCTTTCCTCAGATGAGGCGACCAAAACTGTACACAGTACTCGAGGTGTGGTCTCACCAGTGCCCTGTACAGCTGCAGCAAGGTATCCCTGTTCCTGTATTCCAACCCTTTTGCTATGAAGGCCAGCATACCGTTTGCCTTCTTGACCGCCTGTTGCACCTGCATGCTCGCCTTCAGTGACTGGTGTACAAGAACACCCAGGTCTCTCTGTACTTCCCCCTCTCCCAATTTATTGCCATTTAAATAATAATTTGCCCTCCCGTTCCTGCACCCAAGGTGGATAACTTCGCACTTGTCCACATTATAGTGCATCTGCCATTTATCCGCCCAATCACCCAGTCTGTCCAAATCGCTCTGGAGCTTCCTGGTCTCCTCCTCTGAGCCCACCCCCCCTCCTAGTTTAGTGTCGTCTGCAAATTTGGAAATGCTGCATTCGACTCCCTGATCCAGGTCATTAATATAAATTGTGAACAGCTGGGGACCCAGGACAGATCCCTGTGGTACCCCACTTGTTACTGCCTGCCATTCAGAAAATGAGCCGTTTATTCCAACTCTCTGTTTTCTATCTGACAGCCAGTTCTCTATCCACGTCAATACTTTCCCCTTTATCCCATGAGCTTCAATTTTCCATGCTAATCTTTTATGTGGGACCTTATCGAAGGCCTTTTGGAAGTCCAGGTACACCACATCTACTGGCTCTCCCCCATCTATTTTACCAGTTACTCCCTCAAAAAATTCCAATAGATTAGTCAAGCACGATTTACCCTTTGTAAATCCATGTTGACTCTGTCCTATCCTGTCCCCATTTGCTAAGTGCTCGGCTATTTCATCCTTAATGATGGACTCCAGCATTTTGCCCACAACTGATGTAAGGCTTACAGGTCTGTAATTACCTGCTTTTTCCCTACCCCCCTTTTTGAATAGTGGGGTAACGTTAGCTACCCTCCAATCCATGGGCACTGTTCCCGAGTCTAATGAATTCTGAAAAATCATGCTTAGTGCATCCGCTATCTCTAGGGCCACCTCCTTCAGTACCCTAGGATGCATGTTATCAGGCCCTGGGGATTTGTCCGCCTTCAATCCCTTTAGCTTCCTTAACACCATATCCTTAGAGATATTGATTTGCGTCAGTTCCTCCTTTGCCAATGTCCCTATTTTTCCCGATATCCCAGGGAGGTTTTTTGTGTCTTCCTTCGTAAAGACTGACCCAAAGTATGCATTTAGTTGGTCTGCCATTTCCTTATTTCCCATTATATATTCCCCCGTATCTGACTGCAATGGACCAACTTTGGTTTTCACCAGTCTTTTCCTCTTGATATACTTATAAAAGCTTTTGGAGTTAGTTTTTATATTTTCCGCCAGCTTGCTTTCGTAAGCTATTTTGCCCTTCTTGATTAAGCCCTTTGCCCTCCTTTGCTCTATCTTAAACTGTTCCCAATCTTCCGCTCTGGCACGTTTTTTGGCTATTTTATACGCCCTATCTTTGGATTTTATGCTGTCTCTAATTTCCCCTGTTATCCACGGTTGAGTCACCTTTTTAGATTTCCTTTTATGCCAGATTGGTATAAACAATTTTTGCAATTTTGTCATTCTATCTTTAAATGCTTGCCATTGTTTATCTACCTCCAGTCCTCCCAGGAACGTTGTCCAATCAGACCTACTCAGTTCCCGTCTAATGGCATCATAATTCCCCTTGTTTAAATTCAGGACCTGAGTCTCTGAGTCAATTTCTTCGCTCTCCATTTCGAGTGAGAAATCGATCATGTTATGATCGCTCTGACCCAAGGGTCCCCGTACAACAAGATTACTAATTAGTCCCTTCTCATTGCACAGTACCCAGTCCAATATAGCCTGTTCCCGAGTTGGTTCCTCGACATATTGATCCAGATAACCATCCCTTAAACACTCAAGGAATTCCTCCTCCTCATTATTTTTACTGATTAGGCTAGTCCAATCTATATGTAAGTTAAAGTCACCTATGATGACAGCTGTGCTCTTATTGCACGCTTCTCTAATTTCCCTCGTGATGCCCTCCCCAACCTCTATTTTACTATTTGGAGGCCTATATACCACTCCTATTAATGTTTTTCGCCCCTCGCTATTTCTTAGCTCCACCCATATAGATTCTGTATTGACTGAGTTAATATCCTTCCTTTCAATTGCATTTATCCCCTCTTTTACCAGCAATGCTACCCCTCCTCCCTTTCTTTTTTGTCGATCCTTCCTAAATACTGAATACCCCTGTATGTTAAGCTCCCAGCCCTGCTCACCCTGCAACCATGCTTCCGTAATCCCAATTAGATCATAATTATTAACCTCTATTTCCACAGCTAATTCATCTACCTTGTTCCTGATGCTTCTCGCATTAAGGTATAAAACCCTCAGGCTTTTTTTATGCTCACATTTTTTATGAATTAGTTTGGCCCTTTGTTTTTTGTTCCTCTCCTTTTTACCATTTATTTCTGTCTGCCTTTCACTTTCCTCTATTTCACTACATGGGTTTCTAGCCCCCTGCCATACTAGTTTAAATGCTCCCGAACTGCTTTATCAAAATTTACCCCGAGAACATCAGTTCCATCTTTGCACAGGTGTAGACCGTCCCTTTTGTATAGGTCACACCTACCACAAAACTGGTCCCAATGCCTCAAAAATTTAAAACCCTCCCTCTTACACCACTGCTCAAGCCACGTATTTAGCCTAACTATCCTGTTCTCTGTACTCTTACTAGCACGTGGCACTGGTAGTAATCCAGAGATTACTACCTTCGAGGTCCTACTTTTTAGCTTGGCTCCTAACTCCCTAAATTCTACTTGTAGGACCTCTTCCCTTTTTTTAGCTACGTCGTTGGTACCAACATGTATCACGACAACTGGCTGTTCCCCCTCCCCCTCCAGAATGTTCTGCACCCGTGCCGAGACATCCTTGACCCTTGCACCAGGGAGGCAAATTACCATCCTGGAGTCTCGGTCGCGACCACAGAAACTCCTATCTAATCCCCTTACAATCGAATCCCCTATTACTATAGCCCTGCCACTCTTTTTCCCTCCCTTCTTTGCAACAGAGCCAGTCATGGTGCCATGAGCCTGGCTGCTGGTGCCTTCCCCCGATGAGTCATCCCCCCCGACAACAGCACCTAAGGCGGTGAACCTGTTGCTGAGGGAGACAACCCCAGGGGATTCCTGCACTACCTTCCTGCCCTTGCTCTGCCTTTTGGTCACCCATGTACTATCTACTCTGGCCTTAACCTGCGGTGTGACCAACTCACTAAATGTGCTATTCACAACCCTCTCAGAATCGTGGATGCTCCAAAGTGAGTCCATCCGCAGCTCAAGGGCCGTCATGCGGTCCCACATGAGCTGCAGCTGGACACACTTCCCGCACACATGGTTGTCAGGGACACAGGAAGCGTCCATGATTTCCCACATGTTACAGGAGGAGCATGACACAGGTCCGAGCTCTACTGCCATGACTTAACCCTTATATTACTTATTAATTTTCTAGTTTTAGTTTATTTATTGACTTTTGTTTTCCCGAAGCTTACTTAGACCAATGTAAGACCACGGATGCTGCCTGGCCTGCTGAGTTTTTCCAGTGTTTTCTGTTGTGCAAGATACACATGGGCCCGTATTTTCCGATCCCTACGGGTGTGTACGCGCTGTGTACCCACCCGTAGGGACATCAGAAATGCCGGTTTCAGGCATGCACAGCGCATGCGCTGGAAACCGGCATTTCCGATCTGTCAAGAATCCTCTTGACAGATCCTCTGCCTGCCCTGGAGAAGGGCCTCTGCAGGGGGAGAGTTCCGCTTTCTGCACAACCTCCGCCCGCTGAAAACCCTTAGAAATCTTACGCCTGGTAAAAGCCTGCGTAAGGCCTGCTTTTACCAGCACAAGAGTTGAAAAATAAAACATTTTTTTCACTCATTTATAATTTAAAAATACTTTTTAAAAAGGTAAGTTTATTTTTAACCCCGTAAAAAACTTTAATTATTTTTTTTTTAAATTAAATTTTTGTTTAAAATGTTTAATTTAATGTAATTTTAACTCATTTTAAAAACGTGATTTAAAAAAAAATGTATTTAATGTTTTAGTGTCTTTTTTCATTGATCCCCTATTCATACTTCTGACGGGTCTACCTGTCAAAAGTATGAAGCGAGATTCCCTTCTCCTATTGGCTGGCCTGGCCCACGTGATCCCAGGGAAGCTTGCGAACCGCCTGCGCCCCTGGGATACGTGGGTCCTGCGCATTTCGACTGTGGAGAGGCCCAGGATCGGAAATGGCCGGACCTCGGGAGCCCTCAGGTAAGGGCGTAGATTTTTTTCCTATAGGAGGCATCCGCACGCAGGAAGCCTCCTATCGGAAATTACGGGCCATGGTGTATGCTACTAGCTATAATGTCCTGGAAGATCACCAGAGGGTTTCCCCACTAAATTTTTAATACCTTTTGTTCTACTTCTGACAATTCGCGGGTTTTAAAAGGATTTGCCACCATTCAGCATTGCCTGAGGGAACAACATGAGTATTTTGTTAGATGCAGACTGCAGTCTATGACTCTTACAAAGCCTTCCAACCTCGCAGATATCGGTCTCTAAAATGGCTTTTTGAGGATGTCACAGAGCCAACTTGTTGGAAGTGATCTTCTGATAGCCCATCTTTGTTTTGAAAAAGAAATCCCAAGTTTTTAAGGTAGTAATTTATTACGGTGCAAATAATGTCTCATGGGTCATTAATGGTGTCGCAGTCTGTGGCTCTGAGGTCACCTCGGATCACTGATATGCACTGCAGCTGGCAAAAGAGCTTGTGTTGATACACAGAAGAGCTCAATCCTGACGGGGCTGAGTGCTCACAGACATGAATGAGAGGGGAAACAAAAGAAAAAGTTCCCGGTCTTATCTCGGGTGCTGTGAGACATGCGCTCTCTGGGGCAGCCCTTGCTGGCCTTCCATGCTCTTCGGGTGTCGGAGCATTGCTTTCCCAGATGTGATGCAGTCTGTGGGGCATTGCCTTTAGTAGCCGTGGCATAGAATACAAGAGCAGGGGGGTTATGCTTCAACTGTATAAAACACTAGTTAGACCTCAGCGAGAGTACTGCGTGCAGTTCTGGACACCACATTACAGGAAAGATGTGATTGCACAAAAGAGGGTGCAGAGGAGATTTACAAGAATGTTGCCGGGAGTAGAGAATCTTAGCTATGAGGAAAGACTGGATAGGCTGGGTTTGTTTTTCTTGGAACAGAGGAGGCTGAGGGGAGACACTATTGAGGTGTATAAAATTATGAGGGGCCTAGATAAAGTGGATAGAAAGGACCTCTTTCCCTTAGCAGAGGGGTCAAAAACCAGGGGGCACAGATTTAAAGTAATTGGTGGAAGGTTTAGAGGGGATTTGAGGGGAAATTTCTTCACCCAGAGGGTGGTGGGGGTCTGGAACTCACTGCCTGAAAGGGTGGTCGAGGCAGGAACCCTAACCACATTTTAAAAAGTACTTGGATGTGCACTTGGGATGCTGTAACCTGCAGGGCTACGGACCAAGAGCTGGAAAGTGGGATTAGGCTGGATAGCTCTTTGTCGGCCGGCGCGGACACGATGGGCCAAAATGGCCTCCTTCCGTGCTGCAAGTTTGTATGATTCTATTTCTATCACCGTAAATCCACTGCGGAACCTCGGGGAAGACACCAGCCGGTTCGTTCAAGGTTGGCCTGTGGGGATTCCAGGTGAGAGCTGCACCTGCTGAGCTCCTCACAACAAAAGACAGGGATCAGCGGCGCCCCACAAAAAAAAAAATCCAGGGCATGCATTCTATCCTCCCGCTGTCATCGGGCTCTGAAAGGTAGAGGCAGGAATCGTTTCTGAGTGCTGGCTGGCCAGCACATCATTCGCGGTTATTTGATAAGCTGTAGGAACTTTCCTTTCGAGCTCGATAAAGGCACCAGCATCCACACAACACAAAAGTGTAACCACTGGACCGTTCCGTTCAAACAGTGCAACTGCACCTGTCTTTAGAGGCCCTGCGGATTTTGTTTGAGGAGCTTGCTTTTTTTTTCTGTGTGTGTGTGTGTGTGGCAAAAGGAAACCACTTTCATGAGGTGTACAGTGCTACGTTTCCAACATGCGTGGGAGGTTCATCTCCGTGCTGGTTGTATTCAAGAATCATAAAAGCACTTCTGATTCTTCAATGAAAAAAATATATATATATGACGAATAATAGACTTGAAGGGTATCATTCAAAGAAGGGATGCAGGTAACACCATAAACCACAAAAAATGAAACCCAACCAGTTTTAGAATACCATTTGAAGCCTGAGATTAAGTTACGGCTTTTAACTGGTGCAAGTCATAAAAATCTTTTGAAAAATTTAAAAAGATCTCCATCTGAACTTGGTCGTAGGTCATTCGGTATGGACGGTGAAGTTCACACTGACCTCAGACTAAAGCTATTGGCCGATTGTAACATTTGGTATAAAATCATATGATCAATACTGAATAATTATGAGTTTGATTTTATCAGTGTTTCAGCAGTCAGTATACTTCCTGGTATATATATGATGGGGGCTTAAATTGGCTAACCTCCAAAAACGGGTGTGGGGATCGCGGTACGCGATTCATCCGCAGCCGTTCATTGCGATGCAGGCAGCATGTTACATTCGTGCTGCTCATTGGCTGCCCACATCAGCAGGGGGCCCAATATCGCGAGTGGCTGGCGCTACTTAAAGGCAGCCTGCACCTCTTAATAGGGAGGTGCATTGTGGCCCCAAGAACTGGTGGGAGTTTCTTGAAACGTGAATCTGGGCTGTGATACTTTGAGCAGTGGCTGAACATGTGAGAGAGCAAGAATCAAGGTTTTCTGACAATGCACTGGAGGTCTTGATGCAAGATGTAGAGAGAAAGAGAGGCATCCTGTATCTGCAAAGGGGTGGGGGGCATTAGCGGCGGAGGTCAATGTCAGGAGTGTAGCTCCAAGAACATGGGTGCGGTGCAGGAAGAAGTTTAATGATCTGACACGAGTAGTCAAGTTGAGTGAGTTCATCTTCAAATGGCATATCCCACCAATTGCGCCACTAGCCTCATCTAAAGCTCAATTCACTGCACCCCCATCACTCACCTATCAACAATCTCTATCAATCAGTACTCAACCCTTCAATTCATGTTCTACCTGATCCTCAAACACTTAGCACTGTTGCAAGCCTCGCACCCACAACTCACGGCTCGCACACACTGGCAGCTATTCAACCATGACAGCCACATCACCCCAACCTATTGCACGACACTCACTGACACACTTACCTGTTTCTTGCAGGAGAAGGTGGCGCAAAACAGGCGGCAGTCGGAAAAACTGGAGGAGGACAAGTGCGCCTGCATGTTTTAACCCCCATGGAGGAGTCAGTACTGGCCATCATGGCAAGGGGCATCGCTGAGGTCGCGACCACTGGTGGCATTGGAGGGATCAATGATCAGGGTATCTGCATACCTAATCCTCCTCCTCTCTTCCCACTTCTCCCTCATCCCACAATCTCTTCTGACTGACAAGTTGCAGATGGTGTAAGCACGCACTTCTTACTTTCTCCTCTATCCTTACCACAACCCAACTCTGTTTTCATTTCAGATACCCAGGTACTGGAACCTTCCCAGTCAGAGGAGGAAGAGGAAGATGAAGAAACACTATCACTCGATCTTACACTCACTGCAACCAGCTCAGAGACTGACACTGCATGTATTTTAAAGGCTAGGATAGAGGAGGGATCTGCACATGGTGAGACACCGGGCACAAGTGCGCAGGAGCCAGGGCATGAGGGAAAGGAGCTAGTTCTGCTGCAGAGGAGTCAGATGAGGACTTTGATGGACCAGAAGAAGGCTGATGGGTGTACACAACTACATTCTTGGTGCACTGGAAAGCCTGCCAGAAATCCTGCACTCAATGTCAAGGAGGAGTCCAACACCCACTCAGCACAGGGCTTTGTGCAGACCTTGGAGCCCATTCTTTCCAATGTGAAATGGGTGGTCACCTCCATCAGCACACCTGTGGAACCCACGATGTTGCCCACGATTTGATGGCAGATGTCACAACTCGCATTGCAGCACCAACAAATTCTATTACAGCACAAACAGCTTCTATCAAAGGTCTGAGTGCTGCAGTGGAAGCTCAGACTGCAGTCATCGTGGCTCTGGAAACAAAGGGGTTTCCAGGGTATCACAGTCCATCAATCTGTTCTCCAACAGACCAGCAGGATTGCTGAGGCACCGCCCCAGGAGAGTGGCAGTGCTCTATGGAACAGGACTCTCAGGATGACAGCATTCCTGCTCCCACCCCTGCCACACCGCCAGTGCCCTTGCTGTTGCCTGTCATCCAGCCAGCCCAGACTGCTGCAGCCCAGGCCGAGATGGTGCAGTCTGAAGCCTAGAACTGGCCCAGAACTGCCACAGGTCGACCTCCAAGGCCATCTGCAATCTCCTCAATTGAAGGTCAGCAGCCTTCCACCACCCATGCTGCAGCTACTGGGGTAGCACCTCGTAGGAGCACTAGGATAGGCAAAGGCACACGGAAGACAGGCACTAAGGGAATGCACAAGGGTGATTAATTTATTGTTGTATGCATTATGTAATGACTGAATTCCTAAAATTGTATTAGAATGTGCATTTTCTGGTTGTTTTTATTTTTGTGTTGTCGGAAAGGGGACAATGTGATGGTCAGTGATAGAGGAAAGGTAAGGAGCGTGGAACTGTTGGTGAATGGGGACTTGTGGTTGAGGTTACTGGTATCGTTCGTGAATAATTTGATAACGCAGAGCCTGGGCAAAAAGGGGCTGTCTACTTTGTAACCTCTCTTCCTCTTCCTGTTCCTCCACTTCCTGTTGCACTTCCTCCTCCTCCTCCTCTTCTTCATGCTCCTGCTCCTAAGCTTCTCATCTGATAGGTGGTGCCAAGGGTTCATACTGGCCAGGTTGTACAGCATGCAACATACAACTACAAACCTTGATATCCACTCAGCTGAGTACTGCAGGACTCCTCCAGAGCGGGCAAGGCAGCAGAAGCATTGCTTGAGGATGCCGATGGTGTGCTCTATAATCTTCCTTGTGGCAGCAAGGCTCTCATTGTAGGTAATGTGCAGGTGTGCTTGGGTTCCTGACTGGAGTCATGAGCCATGTCATGAGTGGATAGCCCTTGTCGCCCAGTAGCCAGCCTTTGACTTGCCATGGTGGGTCAAATACAGGTGGCACAGAGGACTGGCGCAGAATGAAGGGATCATAACTGCTGCTAGGATAACAGCGAATGTGGCCTCCTGCTGAGAGCCCTTCTCCTGCTCCTCCTTCTCCCTCTTCTAGCAGCTTGTCCTGCTCTGTGTGGCCTCTCTTCATTCTCCCGGTCATGTTCAATTCCCAGAGGAAGTCCTACCAGGCCACCCATGTCTGGAAGCAACGTGTTTCAGCTCAAGATTTTAAATGAACAAAAAACGACTTCAGCACCAGCCAGACCACTCCCTGTGGCCAAGTATAGGAATGCTCCAAAAACACGCGCAATTGCACCAGCAGCCAGAAGATACAATCCAGCAACTAACCTGTAAGTAGTTCATGATCCCTCTAAGTAGCGCTGGTCAGGGGTAGTTCATGCCTTTTAATGTTGTGTTCAGCTGTGCGAGGTTAAGACTGGAGTGTGCAGTTGGAAAATGGCAGCGCTGGCATCAAATCAGCGTTGCACACTGATATGCGCATGACCTGCCTGCTCTCCATGCTGCCAGTGGTTGTTAGGTGAGTGCGCAAAAACCCCTTTAACAAGATGGCGTCCTCCGCACTTCCCGTCAGAAGTGTGCGCGTGCATCTTGGTCCCCATTTTTGAACATTAGTGGCCTTGTAGCACCGAAAAAAAAGGGCGCTACTCGGCCCAAATTAGCCCCCAGAATGTCAAACATCAACTATTGACTCCAAAAAAACATTTACGCACAAGTTATGAAATGTTAAAGGTTTGACTCTTAGAAAACAACTGTTGGACCCGAAGACTATCATTTAATATTTGTCACAGATTCGCACATCGTAATAATAGATACCAACTGGTGCAAGAAAGATAATTATATTAAATGATGAACTTCTCTTTTCAACTATGATGTTTGCAATGGCACAGTTGTATTTAAGGGACAGGGTTCGAACAGTAAAGGGGGGACGGTTTCCTCTGTGCCTTCTTTTCTAGGAAAATTGCACACTCATTCTTTAGAAATGCTATCATTAGCGTACGAGGGAAATTTTCCCCCCAACCTTTCCTGCAAGATGTGTTACCTTGTGGATAAACACAGGTGCAATGAGGCAGTACATGATACAATGCTATCATCTCATTGTCTACTTTATCTGCACCCACCAGTTATATTTTTTAAATAGTACATTTTAATAAGAATTATGAGTACTTTACGTTTTGAAAAAGTTTGCGCTACAACAGAGTTTGTACCAGCTGAATATTTCAAAAGAGCTGCTCTTGGTGCCAGAAATTGGGATTATCCGAAGACAAAATGCCTCCAGGAGCTGGTAACATCTTTTAACTCCACCGTTACATTTAATACTTTGCTAAATCAGACACCTCTGGGCTTGCTCTATCGGATGATTGACCAGGCGATGTCATCTCTGCTGGCAAATGGCAGCATTCAGTGTGCCCGCTACTTTCCTGCCAAGGACCTCGCTTCTCTACCTGAAGCTTTATGATGAACAATCTTGTAGAAGGACTACAACTGAAGAAAGTATTGCACAGACTCTGCAATTGTTGCTGGCATTTTGTACCCTACTCTCCACAAATTTATAGTTGTACCAATGTATTGTATTCTCCAACAAAATGACTTTAGTTGATGTTTCCTTGGAACAAATCAGCTGCTCCGTTTCTACTGATGAGCCTCCGCCAGCCTTACAACCCTCTGAGATCTCTGCGCTCCTCCAATTCTGGCCTCTTGCGCTTCCCCGATTTTCATCGCTCCACCATCAGTGGCCGTGCCTTCAGCTGCCTAGGCCCTAAGCTCTGGAATTCCCTCCCTTAAACCTCTCTGACTCTCGACCACTCTCTCCTCCTTTAAGACGCTCCTTAAAACCTATGGGGGAGAAGTTCAGTATCTCCCCATTTGGGGCGCAATTATCGGCCGGGCGCAAAGATTAGCACCTGGCGTTAATTATCGCCACCGACTGCAAACTTGACTTTTATCGCCCCTGGAGGTGATTGGAGCGCTAAATCAGGCGCTTCACACCTGTCTTAAGGCGCAAAGGCCAAGGAGCGAGGCGCTACCTCAGAGCGCTGGCGAAGCTCATGTGATGTCAGTCAGCAATGGAACACACACACAATGGCACGGGCCAGTTCTTAAAAGGGATGGTTGATCTTGCTTTCCATCCACATCCTGCTCATTGCAGCCTTGAATCTTGGCCTGGAGAGACCTGTACATCAAATCTGCTGGAAACAACAATGGAGAGGCCCAGGGAAAGAGCTCAGAGTGCAGCCCCCACAGTCTCTTTTAAATCGATAAAAGGAAGGACAAATCAAAATTAACCTGCAAAGTGCTGCTCAGTACCCAAAACCCATTCACACAGCATTGAATCTCTCCAGAAGTCTCTCTCTCTCTCTCTCAGAATGCGTGGTTCAAAAATGTCGCCAACAAAAAAAGGCAGGAAGCGGTCGCCTTTAAATAGCGCTCCCCCAGTCCCTTCCTGACTGCAAAACGCTCCCCTCAACCTGTCGTTGCTAGCGGCAGGCGGTAAGGCAGGGGGCGCCACTCAATATCCACTCCGGGGCGCTACCGGGGCGTTGCGCACTCGACTGACGTTACAATCTGCCGGCGCAGGAGATCGTGGCGGTACTGTTTAGCGCTGCCACAAAATGTCTAGTTAATTTTGCGAGCGGCGCAAACATCGCCGCGCCCGGGCGCTAGTTGCTTTGCGCCCCATTAGCGCCCTCTTAAGGCACTAACGGGAGGCGCAACCAACTGAATTTTTCCCCCTATATCTTTTGCCAAACCTGTCATAAAAAACTGTTCCATCTCCAGCTTTTTCCAGTTCTGATGAAGGGTCATCCACCTGAAACGTTAACTCTGTTTCTCTCTCCCCAGATGCTGCCTGAGCTGCTGAGTATTTCCAGCATTTTCTTATTTTATTTCAGATTTCCAGCATCCGCAGTACTTTGCTTTTGTACCGTCGTAATATCTCCTTTTGTGGCTCGGTGTCAAATTTTGTTTGATCACGCTCCTGTGAAGCACCTTGGAACGTTTTACTACATTAAAGGCGACATATGATTGCAAGTTGTTGTTGCACAGAGGTCGTATACCACAAGATCCTTCTTGAAGCCTAAATGTCCTTGTTACAACTAAAACCACTGAAGAATTCCATTGTCTTGTATTGCTTAATCCCTTTGAAGACAATGCCATCAATTACTTATAACCAAATGGACAACACATGAAGATGATTATAGGGAATGCTGGTGAAGCATTACATTTTGACATCTATAGTGAAGGAGCAGTCAACATCTTAAAGCCTAGCAATTTTAAACTACACAAAATGAAAGATGGAAAATCCTATTTTGTCACACCTACCAACTCTTCTGCACTCACTAGAGAGTGAGGGAAAGTAAAATAATTTTATTGAAGAGGGGTTTATCCAGCAGCCTCTCTATTAAAACTGTAGGGCTCTATTAATAAAAAGACATTCACGAATGTTGGGAAAGCCCGGCTCCCATATTATTTTCCTCTCGCCTTCTGGCCGAAAAGAACCATGATAGGTGTAGGGACCAGTAGTCAGCTGAGCTGTACAGACAGAATAGAGAGAGAGATGGGAAGATGAAAAGAGAGAGAAAAAGGACAGAAAGAAGAAAAGGAAAGAAACAGAGAAATTGACAATAAAAAGGGAGAGAAAAAAGAAGAGTGAGAAAAGGAGGCGATAAAAGAAAGACAGAGGAAGAAAAGACGAGAGAAAAGAGATTAAGGGCTGGATTTTGAATGCCCTGTGGAGTCGGGTTTGGAGGCGTGTGGGGGGTTAAAGTAGCGGGGTCGGGGGTCCCGACCCCATCCCGACTCCATCCTGCCTCCACGCAATTTTGACAAAATCGGTCGCGGGGTTCCCGACTCCGTCCCGCCTCCAAGAGGCGGGAGAGGCCATTAAAGCCCTTAACAAGCCCTAAATTGGCTCTGTAATGCTATTTTGAAATGTTTTAGCTAGTTTAACCCTTTTCCGACGTGAAGTACGCCTGGTGTGAAACACTCCAGTGAAACCTGGCGGGAGCACAAGTGGATAGCTGACTATCAGGTATAGGTCCACTATTACAACGGAGATGTGATGAAGGTAGTAGTATTAGGTCTGAAAGTCGCCTCTGCTGCTGCATTGAATGTCTTCAGAGACTGCCTGGCCTTGCTGTGAGAGGACCTGGATGGAAAAAAAAAATTCTCTCTCTCTCGCTCTCCAGGTCCACTCACAGCAAAGGCCAGGCAATCTCTGAGACCAGGCAGCCTGCAATGATGACATCATCAGAGGCGACTTTCCCACTGAAACCACTAATTGGTTCATGGGTTCCCACATTGTATCATTCATCCACATTAATCTGGAGTCAGGGGGGACAACACGAAATGCAGGTAACACGACCCCAACCCGACCCCAAGACAAAATCCAGCCCTAAATGATTTCAATGGACAGTAAAATCGGGTGGGGTGTAAAACAGATGTTCAACCCCAAACCACCCTGTTCCCATCGGGCTGGCTGGGTTAAGATTACCCCCTTAAGATGAAGAGAGCCAAATGTATTATTGCCATATTAATGCTCTGAAGGATGCAGCATCTGTTCAATTTTACAGGGATGTAAATAAGAGCCCCATTTTGCCTGCCTGCTCATATTGTTCTGAAATGGGGAAAGGCAGAGTTTCATGTATGGCTGCTTACTGACCTTCCACTGCCAGTGTGATATTTAATGATCAGACATCACTGGCAAGGTAGTCAGCTTTTATCAATCATTACACTTTGAAAGATGGCGCCGCCGGCTCTCTCTCTCTCTCTCTTTGTTGTCTTTAAAGTAAAAAGGTTTTTTTTGGGGGGGTGGGGGCAGGGCTTTACAGCAGCTGCTTTCCAACCACAACCAATGCTGTTGTTCTTTCCCAGTGCGAGACCAACAGAACTTCTCCCTGTCGCTGCCAGAAGGTACGGCCCAGTCACTGTCACCGTAACAAAATAAAATCAGTGGCTTGGAGCAACTGCATTAGTAGTCGTAGCACAGCAAACTCAAATGAATATACGGACAGGATGTCCCCGCCATCTCGTGCAGTGAATGCTGCTAACCGTTTGTAACCATGTTTGTATTCTGGCGTGAGACGGTGACTTGGGAATGTGAAAGACTCGTGACCGTTCCTTTTGTACGTCCCGTGGAAAATATAGCACGAGACGCCAAGCACAAAATACAAATCATAATTTACAAATTTTTAAAAAAGTGATATGGGGGGTAATTTTGACCATGTGCGACAGTGTAAAACGGGTGATAGTCAATAGGTAGTCCGTTTTACATCTCTCCCCATTATCATTTCTGTTGACTTCCATGGAAATAAAATCCAGGAGTGATGTAAAACGGTCATTGCCCGTTTTTACATGATCAAAGTCAAAATGACCCCTACCGTGTGAACAGGCCAATTCAGTGGGACTCGGCTTATCTGGAGTAAGCTTTACTCGGTCCTGCGAAAGAGCTAGTGTGAAAGTTGGCCGTCAGCCAGGTTGCTGACTCAACAGTCTCTTACTTTAGCTTTAAGGCAAAGACCCGCGTCCAGAAAGCACAACGCAATAAATAGTAATATGGTAATATTACTATATTGGTAAAGACCAGTCCTGACAAAGGGTCACAGACCTGAAACGTTGACTCTGTTTCTCTCTCCACGGATGCTGCCTGGTTGCTGAGTGTTTCCAGCATTTTCTGTTGTTACTTCAGATTTCCAGCATCCGCAGTATTTTGCTATAGTAATATGGTAATGTTTTGCTCCACCTCGCTTATCCTTGCAAACCTCCCATCAGATTCTGTACTGTGGGCAGGACTTTCAATTTCGGAGGGGGGGCATAAAACGGTCGATATTGGATTGCTTTAAAAAGGAAAATCGGGCAGGGTGTATAACGGGCGGCCTATCCCATATCGTCTGTTTTTCGCCCCTGTCGAAGTTGTAAGTTTTGGCACTTATTTCTAAAATTAATAGCCGTGTATCCCCTGTACTATGGGGAATTCATCCTGTCCTTTTGTAAACTGCTGTGGTTTTCTGTTACACCACCTCTGCTGGTAAACTGTTCCACAATTTTATCATCCTCTCACTAAAAGGATCGTACCTAAAATTTCTATTTTCCTTTAACCTAAACTGTGCCCTCTAGTGATCATGTTCTGTGCCCAACTTTCCTCGCTCCAAATTCTCTATACAAGTGAAAATCTTAAAGGCGTCTATCACATCCCCTTCAGCAGCTTTCTCTCCAGAGAGCAAAGTCCCAGGGTGAACAATATTTTCTCATAACTCAGCCCTTTAAGTTCAGAAATCAGCCTTTGTAGCTCTCCTCTGGGCTCCCTGTAATAATTCCAACATATCTCCTGTAATATGGAGACCAGAACTGAATATATTCCTTTAGATGTGGCTTCACCAAGGACAGATACAACTTCAACATCACCTCATAATCACCATCAATACCTTAGCTATAGATCCCAAGATTTTATTTGCTTTCTTGACTGCCTGCGAACACTGATTGACATTTTTAACGACCTATTTGCCAAAACTGCCAGATCTCTTTCTTGGTCTGTTACTTCAAGCACGCGTGCTCCACATTCTCACTTCTTCTACCTAATTCAGTGTTGAACTCCATCCCCACCTCTCTTCCCACTGACCTCACCTGTCCATGGCCCTTTTGTATTATCACACATTGGTTAGTATCATTGGACATTGGACTTAACTTGGTGTCATTTGCAAACTTAGATACCTTAGACAACATTCCATCCTCTAAGTTATTTGCATAAGAATTATAAACAACTATAGCCCAAACAGTGATGCTGGTGTGGCACTATTGGTAGCCAATGTCCTCCCTCACACCTCCCCATGCACAAACAATCTTTGCTGGATACCTCTCAGCCACACATCAATCCAGCCTAATATTTTACCATCTATCCCATGGGCACGCACCTTGTGAATCAGTCTGTGGGATCTGTCAAACGCCTTCCGGAAATCAATCAGTAGATAACACGTACTGCCTTACCCTTATCTATTACATTTATAACCTTTTCAAAGAAAGGCAGTAAATTCATCAGACACAATCTACCCTTTCTGAACCCAAGCTGACTCTCTCCAATCAGTCCATGTCCTTCCAGGTGATCTCTTTTGCTATTCTCTCACCAATGTCTTATACGCTTTCCCCATAACGGAGGTGAGGCTCACACGTGTATCATGTGAGGGTTCAAGCTTTGCCCACTTTTTAAATAAGGGGGTCACAATCGCTACTTTCAAATGAGCTTTCAAAGGTACGAGTCAGAGGATTGGCATTCTCCTCAAACCAGCACCCTTTGATGGAAATTGTCAGAGCTCAGAGCCGAGTTTACCTTAAGATTCCTAAACCTTTCTACAATGCCTTCTCTTGTGATACTAAGGGGGCGATTTTGCCAATGGGGGCGCGTTGGGGGCGGGACTGCTGCTTGTCGGGTTTTAGTCCCACCTCCATTGACTTCTGGCCAACCCATGCTATTTTCCCTTGATTGACCTTGTTAAGACCACCCAGTGGGCTTAGCAGGCCAATTAAAGGGAAGCCGGTGACAGAGAATGTCAGCTTATGATGTTTCATCTGTCAAAAATTTTTGATAGATGATTTGTCATCGTTTGACAGCTCTGTGAAGCTGTCAAACACTGACATTCTCTGTTGTTTGATGAGTCCTTGTATTCAAGACTCATCAAACCTCTTTTGTTAGCAGAAATTAGATGGTTGTTGCATCGGAGAATGCAGCAGCCATCTGTCATCTCTGCCGGTGAGATGCGAGACTCTCCGCATCCCCAACTGTTGAAGCCTGCAGGAAGAAACAAAGGTAAGTAAACATTTTCTATCACTTTCCACTCACCTCACATACTCACCTCTCCACACTTGCACCCATCACTCACCTTCACAGCGCACTTTTGCACCCCTCCGACCCCCGCAGACCCACTGCTCGCCTCGCTGTTAACAGGCAGTTAAGTGGCTGTAATCCCCTCCCCGCCTCCAGGAGACGGGACCCGGCGCGGGTCGGCTACCCGCCTCCTGGGAAGATGGCACGGAGGCAGGTTGTGGGCGGGATGGGTACCCGCCCCAGATTCTGCCATTTTCCCAGCAGTCCCGCCTCCAAACCCGCCTCGCCAGGGCTGGCAAGATCGTGCCCCAAGAGGTTGATTTTCACTCCTCCCACATGGCAAACACCAGGGCCTAGAAATTCGTCTCGGGCAGCGGTGCAAAGCGGGCGGTATCGGATCGGCCGCCCGTTATACACAGCGCCTGATGTTCAGTTCCATTGACGGCAATAGAGCTGAATATCAGACGCGGCGTCTAACGGGCGGCCGATCCAATACCGCCCGCTTTGCGCCAACTGCCCGAGACGAATTTCTAGACCCAGGACTTGAACGGAAATAAAAATCGGGAGGGATGTAAAAGGGGCTGCCAGCTCGCTATCACCCCGGTTTACACTATCGCACAAAGTCAAGATCGACCCCATTCTTTCTGTTGTTGGTAAACTAGCAAAAATGTCAGAACGCAACGCGGTTTAATTTGAAAGCTTCAACCTAAGGAGTTGGGCCTGCTCATCAGTTTCGTCATTGTACAGTTCCTCTAAAATAAATCAGGTTTCCTCAAGTGTGTTGTGGAAGGATTGCTGAAAGTATTTCGATTCCATCGAGCAGGCTACAAGGGAAAGCACAGTCCACGATAATCTTTTGGCACGCAACAAAAAATGAAGGCCAGGACACACCCAAATCATTTTTGCTGTTGCCTGCAGAGAAGGAGGCGACTTTCTGAAGTGTCGTCAGCAACTGTCCCAGACGATGCACGGTGCACAGTCAGAAGCTCATAATTCTTTCTCTCATATATCCACATGACTGACTCAGTCACAACCAAAAGGACTTGGGGTGGAATTCACCAAACCACCATGGTGCGTCTGAAGAGGTCGGCAATGATGACACGTTGGGACCTCTTCCAGGGCTGTCCCAGACATAGACAATGGTAGACAATACAACGAGACAGAGACAGAGGGGGAGACCACCCCCTGAGTGAATCACTTGATGCAATTTTATTTTATTTGAAAGGAAATGTAGAACTTAACCGTATCCACATTTTTTTAACTCCCTTTTTCTTCTTCCCTTCTTCTGAATGCAGCAACAATGATAAGGGAGTCGAGGGTTATGGGGAGCGGGCAGGGAAGTGGAGTTGAGGCCAAGATCAGATCAGCCATGATCTTATTGAATGGCGGAGCAGGCCCGAGGGGCCAAATGACCTACTCCTGCTCCTACGTCTTATGTTCTTATGTAACAAGGGTTTATAGGCAATTGGCCTGGAGTCCATCATAGCTGAGCCTGATCCTATCCTCACTTGACGTCACGGACATATACTTTTCAACTGGGGGCCACTGCACAGTGATTAGAATCAGAAATCATAGCTGTTCTTTCCTCCTAATTCAGACCCATCACTGCTCTGGCTGCCAACTGCTAATGGACAGACAATCAAACCTAGGATCTTCTGGTCAAAATGTCTCACCACCATGTTTTCAGCCAACGAGCCATCAGGGAAGCCAACCATCAAGTTTTATAATAACTTGAACATGCTTAATTTGTGACACTCAGCTGTGAAGTAGTTGATGTAAACAGAGAAAATAGCAGAGCGTACACCTCGAGGCCGATTTTATCAACGTTGTAGGGGGTGGTGGTTTGTGTCAGCTTCACCTCTGACTTCTGAGCGGTTCGAATTGCTCCCATCCCTTGGTTCTAGACTGTGGACTTATTTGGGGGTTGTGATAAAAAGTGCAGCAGACAACTGAGTTTGATGCAAGAACTTTGATCTTTATTCAAGAAAGTAAAACACAACACAAACACTCTTAACACTCTAAAAGTGGGGAACACTTCAGTACAAGCGAGGGAAATAACATTAGGAGAATACTTCACCCCTCCCAATCCCACTTCACGAGCTAGGTTGGACTCCAGAGGACCAGGGATGATACTCACCAGAATCCTTGACAGTTGGGCTGGTTCACGGTTTTTGGGTTCACTCTATATGTCGGTTGGTGTCTGCCGTACCCCATATGCGGTAGAGGACTTCAACTGCGTATCTGGTCAGTCTTCGCGAGTCCGCTGATGCGGTAGGGTGCGTATTGGATTTATCAGGTGAGTACCCACTTTTCTTTGGTTTAGAAGTAGGGTTTAGAGTTTTTTAAGGGAAAATCTTACCCAGGGGTAAGTCAGGAGTAGATTGTAGAGTGGAAACTTTGCGGATCTTCGGGTTTTCTTCGAGTTGGTTTTCTTTGGTCGCGGTGGCCCAAATATTGATACTTGGTGTTTGGTTGGTTGTTTCATGAGGGCCTTGTTGCCACGAGGTGTCCGGTGGTCACTGAGGTGGTCGTTCTGGTTTCTTCTCGTGTCAGCCTACTTTGTTGGATGGTCTGGCCTTCGAGCTGTCGACCTCCTGGCTGGACACGGAACGCTGAACGGTGGTGTTGCAGAACTGTGTTGCGGAGAATGCCTCCGTAGATGTCTTCTTATTCTTCCTTCCTCTTCTTCCTTTTCAGGTTGAGAACGGGCCTTCAATTATACCCATTGAAGCTCCCTTATCTGCGCGCCAAATCAGGTCTCGGTCTTTGTTAGTTTTGGCGGGCTCGTTAACTGGTTTGTTAAGGTGTGAAGTGGTTCCGGGATGGCCCCCATCCTGTCGATTTGCCACTTAATTGGAGTTTGATTGTTCTTATGTTTTGGGTTTTCTTGGCTGGGCCTATGATTTCTCTGGAGTAGGCCGAAGTAATCTGCTTTATGCATGTCTTAATGGGCTCTGTAACTTGGGGTGGAGACTGTTTTTCCTCGGGTTTATTGTTAGGATGCCAATGTCTGATAGGGGCTGATTTAAACTCCCAGCGAGATCATGCGGTCCCCCAGACAGTTTCCATTAGCTCCAATACCCAAACTGCTTTTACAGAGGTTGACCCCACCTCCCTTCACAGCCTTTTCTCCCTTACAAGTCCAGACATGTTTTAAAATACCAAAATCTCGGTTTTTGCTCCAAAATGTCCTTCAGTTAGGCCCAATGCACTTCACCACCCTGTAATAGCTAGAAAAGAGTCCAAAGTCTTTTTCCTTAGGGGTTTTCTTAGAGTTAGGGGGATCTGTGAATTTTGAGAATCTTACAATGTGTACTGCTGGTGGGGAGCTTTGTCTGCCCACCTGGCATAGCAGGAAATTCTCGGTGAACTGTTTACAATTTTCTGTCCGTCACTTTTAATGATACCCCACCAGCAGCACACATTTGTAAAATTGGGCCTTTTTTTACCTTCGATCCTTTTTTACCTTCTCTGCTTCTCCCCCAGCTACTGCTGTTGTCATTTCCAGGCTCGTGTGTTGCTCATATGTACACAGTGTTAGAAGAAACCACTGCTTAGGGTTAGAAAGGCACAGCCGAGCTAAGTGAGGCAGTATTGTTTAAAGGCACCACCTTCATTTCAACGCCCTCAATAGAACGATAAAACCCTTATTTGAGGGTTGGAAAATAGTGAGTGGCGGTCCTCCAAATGTTTTGCCCTTGAAGTACTGGTTTAATTGGTTGTTGACAAGTCTGAGAGTAACTATTACACCAGTTATTAACATACAGTACAAAATGTGAAAACCTGAGAGGTCTGCCCAATATACCAGTGCTTTACCACCCAAAACTATTTTGCCTCTGGCACTGAATCCATCCAACCACTACTGCACAGAGAAAATCTTGGCCTGAGTATTCTGGCAGTCTTTAATTAACAAAGATAATGGCTTAGTTTACAACAAAGATAAACACAGTTAAGGCAACAGTTAAATCTGACGTTGCCTCTTATTTACTTCAAGGCAGCTTTCATTCTGTGCGAGGCTCGTTGAAAGGCATAAATTCAAATCCAGAGATTAGATTACAGTCTATGGCAACAGTTCACAAAGGAAACTAAGCATCATCAGACACAAGCACCACCAACTAGTCATGACTCAACAAGCAGGCAGTTATATATTCTATCTATGGAAACCAGACGGATGGTGTTGATGACTCCGTCCCCACTTGACAATCTGGATGAATCGACAAACATAGTGTACATGAAGGGGTTCAAAAAATAAATCGGTGAGTCTGATTCATGCAACTCACAAGTTTGAAGAGAGTTATGTAGGTCTCATTCACGTGGTTGTTTATTATTAGTAAACCTAGATTCCCATTATATGTCTTGATTATGCGGTATTCAACTAAGTGTTTAGAAGTTTTAAACGATAAGCCTGATTGTGAGAAAGTTTCGTGCACAGTATCCAGAGAGATGGGCCAGCGGTAAAGTCTCTGCCGTCGATCCTTACAGACCAGGATGGTCCCAGGTTTGATCTTCATGCTGTGCTGAGTCAACAATGGCAACAATTTGGTCGCAGTGCTCTGGTTTAGGGAATGAAGAATCGACCAGGCTGCTTCCTCCCAATCGCTATCCGATGACCGCCCTGATGGAAGAGTGGATGTCAGATCAGGCTCAGTTATGACGCCCTTCATGGAAAATAGTGCAGACGGACTCATTGTCCAAGTTGACACATGAAGATGGCCACTTGGGCAAGGTACTGATGAAGGGGGATCAACAGCCACGTAACTGTATTCCACTGAGAATATCATTGCTTTCAGGACAGGAGGGGAGAAAATTGAAAAGAAAAAGGAACTTAATATGGTTTTGATGCCGGGTGAAGCACCCTTCCAGTTCATTATCCTCAGACTTGTAAGAGCTGGCTCAATGGGAGGTGGGTCAGTGGGACGGGGTCAGTGGGACGGGGTCAGTGGGAGGTGGGAGGTGGGTCAGTGGGACGGGGTCAGTGGGAGGTGGGTCAGTGGGAGGTGGGTCAGTGGGAGGTGGGTCAGTGGGACGGGGTCAGTGGGACGGGGTCAGTGGGAGGTGGGTCAGTGGGAGGTGGGTCAGTGGGAGGTGGGTCAGTGGGAGGTGGGTCAGTGGGAGGTGGGTCAGTGGGAGGTGGGTCAGTGGGACGGGGTCAGGGGGATGGGATCAGTGGGAGGTGGGTCAGTGGGTCAGTGGGAGGTGGGTCAGTGGGAGGTGGGTCAGTGGGACGGGGTCAGTGGGACGGGATCAATGGGAGGTGGGTCAGTGGGTCAGTGGGAGGTGGGTCAGTGGGAGGTGGGAGGTGGGTCAGTGGGAGGTGGGTCAGTGAGTCAATGGGAGGTGGGTCAGTTGGAGGTGGGTCAGTGGGAGGTGAGTCAGTGGGAGGTGGGTCAGTGGGTCAGTGGGAGGTGGGTCAGTGGGAGGTGGGTCAATGGGAGGTGGGTCAATGGGAGGTAGGTCCGTGGGTCAGTGGGAGGTGGGTCAGTGGGAGGTGGGTCAGTGGGAGGTGGGTCAGTGGGACGGGGTCAGTGGGACGGGGTCAGTGGGACGGGGTCAGTGGGAGGTGGGTCAGTGGGAGGTGGGTCAGTGGGAGGTGGGTCAGTGAGTCAATGGGAGGTGGGTCAGTGGGAGGTGGGTCAGTGGGAGGTGGGTCAGCGGGAGGTGGGTCAGTGGGTCAGTGGGAGGTGGGTCAGTGGGAGGTGGGTCAGTGGGAGGTGGGTCAATGGGAGGTGGGTCAATGGGAGGTAGGTCAGTGGGTCAGTGGGAGGTGGGTCAGTGGGAGGTGGGTTAATGGGAGGTGGGTCAGGGGGAGGTGGGTCAATGGGATATGGGTCAGTGGGAGGTGGGTCAGTGGGTCAGTGTGAGGTGGGTCAGTGGGAGGTGGGTCAGTGGGAGGTGGGTCAGTGGGAGGTGGGTCAATGGGATATGGGTCAGTGGGAGGTGGGTCAGTGGGTCAGTGGGAGGTGGGTCAGTGGGAGGTGGGTCAGTGGGAGGTGGGTCAGTGGGACGGGGTCAGTCGGAGGTGGGTCAGTGGGAGGTGGGTCAGTGAGAGGTGGTTAATGGGAGGTGGGTCAATGGGAGGTGGGTCAGTGGGAGGTGGGTCAGTGGGACGGGGTCAGTGGGAGGTGGGAGGTGGGTGGGTCAGTGGGAGGTGGGTCAGTGGGAGGTGGCTAGGAAAGTAGAGCTACAAAATGGGAAAAATCTTTAGAAAACAAAAGGTGAAGCGATAAAATAAAGAAAAAGAAATGCAGTGAGACAAAGATCAAGGGAAAGGTATAGGCCAGTGACAGTGAGAGAAAGCCAAGGGGGGAAGAGGAAGAGCACCTACAAAGAAGAAGTAGGTTAAGAACAGAAATGGAGAGAGAAAAGCATGAAAGAGAAGGTTGCATATTTGATGCAAAAGTGTTGGCTGTGATAGTTAAGACCAACTGGCAGAAAGTAAATGGAAAGTTAATTGTGCCAAATAAACCTCAGTGCATACGCCAGTTTTTTCAATGATATTACAATAAAGGACTAATTCTATGACCACACTGTGGTATAAGATTTTTTCAATCACAACTCCTCTACCTACAATTCATGCATAACACTGCAACTACCTGTAAAGGAGACCCCAACCATCCAGACTGCAGGATTTGTGCGATGGTGTGTACATCTCTCAGAATGCAAACTCATTATATCTTGTAAGAGAATATAATCAAGAAAGAGAAGGTTGTTCGCCCCTTCTGTTGTGTATCATGTTGTCCTACAGCTGGCCACTAGAATGTATGTGAGAGTGCCCCAGGCTGGCTGTGTCTTCCTGTGAGGAAGCATTCAACATCTGCTGTGATAAGATGTCTGCAACCAGAAACTTGTGGGAAATCAGAGCTGCAAATCCCTGTTTAGTCATTCTACTGCAGCAGGTTGGAGTTCCATGTGTTTCTGACACCCTTACAAAAGGGGGTTCAGGTTGCAGGCAGCCAGTTAGTGCACCATTCCGAGTGAACGCCTTGGGATGTTTTGCTACATTAAAGGCGCTATATAAATGCAATTTGTTGTTGTTGCTATTGAGCGCATTCTTTAAGTTGTGGCATTTCATAATCTAAGCCAGAATTAGATTCCTGAAATTGCAGCTCACAAATCAAAATAATAGTAATTCTTACCTGTGGATGCTAGGTCAATAGGAGCTTTCAAGACTGTGATCGATAGATTTTTGTTAGGTAAGGAGTATCGAGGGATATGGAGCAAAGGTGAAAAAATGGAGTTGAGGTGCAGATCAGCCATGATCTAATTGAATGGGAGAGCAGGCCCGAGGGGCTGAGTGGCCTACCCTTGTTCCTAATGTTCTGATGTTACCCATGCACTCAGAATAGATGCAACTTTGCCCGCCTAAAGAAAGAAAGACTTGCATTTATATAGCGCCTTTCACGACCACCGGACGTCTCAAAGCACTTTACACCCAATGAAGTACTTTTTGGAGTGTAGTCACTGTTGTGATGTAGGAAACGCAGCAGCCAATTTGCGCACAGCAAGCTCCCAGAAACAGCAATGTGCTAATGACCGGATAATCTGTTTTTGTTACATGGGTTGAGGGATAAATATTGGCCCCAGGACACCAGGGATAACTCCCCCTGCTCTTTTTTGAAATAGTGCCATGGGATCTTTTACGTCCATCTGAGAGGGCAGACGGGGCCTCGGTTTAACGTCTCATCCGAAAGACGGCACCTCCAACGGTGCAGCACTCCCTCAGCACTGCACTGGGAGTGTCAGCCTAGCTTTATGTGCTCAAGTCCCTGGGGTGGGAGTGAGCCTACACGCTTTGTCAAGGCTCACACATGAATAATGGCCCCTTGGGTGCGGTACATACCCGTGGAACTGTACCTTAGCGAGGAGCCGATGCCTTCAGGAATTGACAAGGAGAAAAAACTAAATTTAAAAAGTATAGGTGCAACTGCCTTACTATGGCATTTCTCATGTTAAGGGATGTGGGTGAGAAGAGTCAACATTTTAACTTTAGGATCATATGTTTCTTGAGGACCAATTGATGTTTCTAAATAAAAACCATTGTGAACTATTTTGTCACAAATGAACTGTATCTCCTCCCCATGTTGCTATTTTCAGAGATTCTTCCTCTCTTCCCGCCAATCATTTGCATGAACTAGCTCACAATTGTTCCAAACCACCTGCAATAGGCAATCAACTGAAGGAACGTTTTCCACCCAAATGGCTTGAAGGCACAAAACTTCCCTGATGGAGGCTGAATGATAAGAGGAGGAAAAGGAGGCGTGATTACCTCAGAGGTAGGGTGTATTGCCCCAGGATAACATTCTTGAGTCAGCGCACACCATCCAGATAAGCAGTTGATAGCTTACCTGAACAAAGGCCTCTGAGTTCGTCTGGCAATTCCCACAGCAGAAGTGTTACCTGTGCTAATCAAGCTGTGCTGTTTTTCCAGCGCCTTCAATGGTACCCTTGTGTGTACCAATAGCTGACGTATCTGGCAAGTGTCTGTGTCTTGTCTGTCTGCAACTGCCAGTTAAATGACGCTTTGCACTGGTCAGGGGCATAATCAGTTTCCCACAAACAGAATTCTTCATTAAGTAGAATCCCAAATACCTGCAAACAGAAAAGTTCAGAACACTTTTAGATTGAGACAAAAAAGGAACAGTATTTGCTCAATATAAACGAGCTGCCACTTACTGCTGGACAGCTGGTAATGTGTTTTCACGCATCCTGCCACTTTGTACCTATTATTGTCTCCCTTCCCTGTGAGTTTCTGCCCTCCCGGCCAGCCAGTATTGCTACCATAGTTTTGTCCGCAGTTTATTGCCCCTTATAATGTATTAGACTGAAAAATCATGCTCGTCATTTGTACAACTTAAAATGATGAGTTTGAGGCCAAACTGTTTCTGTATCAGGAGCAGTGCACAGTGCTAGAGAATATACAGACTCAGAATTATAGGTTAGAACTTCTAAAATTCTGCAGGAATACTGATAGTATAATCACCTAGATATGTAGTCAAGAACTGACTTTGGTGGAGAGGTCCATGCAAGTCTGCAGAGCTCCATGCCTAAGAGCTGCCTTACCTTTGGCATCGAAGTTAATTGCTTTTCTCGTATTCCTCAGAGAACAGCGGTGCAGCGTGTCTGACAGGAGGCAGCAACCATGCTCAAAGATGTGTAGACTACCCACAAGATGATACATCTTCAGGAAGCTGCCAAGGCAAGAGTACCTAAATGTACCACTTACCAAGTAGCACAACAAGTACAAAAGCAAAGTACTGCGGATGCTGGAAATCTGAAATAAAAACAGAAAATGCTGGAAACACTCAGCAGGTCAGGCAGCATCTGTGGAGAGAGAAACAGAGTTAACGTTTCAGGCCGATGACCCTTCGTCAGAACTGGAAAAAGTTGGAGGTGGAACAGGTTTTTAAGCAAGTGTAGGGGCAGGGAGAGGGGGGAGGGGAGGAAAGAACAAAAGGGAAGGTCTGTGATAGGCTGGAAGGCAGGAGAGATTAAGAGACAAAAGGGATAATGGTGCAAGGCAAAAGGAGATGGTAATGGGACAAGTTGAGAAACAAAAGATGACTCTAGATGAAGTGCAAATGGCGATGGCAGAATTTTCAACAGCTGGTTGCCTGTTAACCTTTTCCATACTTACTATTGGCCTATGTCACTCCCTCAAACAACTTCACAGCTCTTCTATTGTTGATTATACCGACTCATACTCCAGCAGGGATTGAGCACGTAATCCAGGCTGACACCACAGTGCAGTACTGAGGGGGTGCCGCACTGTCAGAGGTGTCGTCTTTCAGATGAGACGTTAAACCGAGGTCTCATCTGTCTTCTCGGCTGCACGCAAAAGATCCAACGACACTATCGGAAGAAGAGCAGGGGAGTTCTCCCTGGTATCCTGGCCAATATTTATTCCTGTATCAACATTACGAAAAATAGATTATCTGGCCATGCACCTTATTGCTTTTTTGTGGGATCTTGCTGTGCGCAAATTGGCAGCCGCATTTCCCCACATTATAGCAGTGACTACACTTCAAAAAGGTACTTTGTGGGCTGTAAAGCACTTTGGGCAATCCTGAGTTTGTGAAAGGCGCTACATAAATGCAAGTCCTTTTCTTTTCCTTCAGGGAATCCCAGTGGAAAGGAAAATTGGGCGGGGTACATAAAAGGTGGACAGATCCGCATCACCGTGCTTACAGCCTGTTGGTGAAAGTTAAAATCTACCCCCAATATCTTGGAAGGGAAACTCTGTATGGAATTGTGTCAGGGAGCCAGCATTTTAACATTTCTGTCATGGTAGGCCTGGAGAGCAGTCCATCCACTAACAATGCCAGTGGGTCAGAACAAGGAAGCACCTCACAACACCCTGTGTCTCTCTCCCCAAAGCTTGCAAGCACCCGCGCAGCTGCATACAGCACGGAGGATGCAGTTAGTGAATTGGAAGAGGTAGCCACCGGCTGCGTCACAGTGCAAGGTAAGGAGGAACTAAGGATGGTGTTGGAGGTAAAAAAAGAGAAGCAGGAACCTGTTGGCCGAATGGCCTCATGGATGCCTCCCTGTAATTTTTGGGCAGCCAATTCATGCTCCTGAGCAAGGATGTCTTACTACAGTGGAGCAAGGATGTCTTACTACAGTTGTACAGGGTCTTGGTGAGACCACACCTGGAGTACTGTGTACAGTTTTGGTCTCCTTTCCGAAGAAAGGATATACTTGCCATAGAGGGAGTGCAGCGAAGGTTCACCAGACTGATTCCTGGGATGGCAGGACTGTCGTATGAGGAGAGATTGGGTCGACTAGGCCTGTATTCACTAGAGTTTAGAAGAATGAGAGGGGATCTCATTGAAACGTATAAAATTCTGACAGGACTAGACAGACTGGATGCAGGGAGGATGTTTCCCCTGGCTGGGGGGTCTAGAACGAGGGGTCACAGTCTCAGGATACGGGGTAGGACATTTAGGACTGAGATGAGGAGAATTTCTTCACTCAGAGGGTGGTGAACCTGTGGAATTCTCTACCACAGAAGGCTGTGGAGGCCAAGTCTCTGAATATATTTAAGAAGGAGATAGATAGATTTCTAGACACAAAAGGCATCAAGGGGTATGGGGAGAGAGCGGGAATATGGTATTGAGATAGAGGATCAGCCATGATCATATTGAATGGCGGAGCAGACTCGAAGGGCCGAATGGCCTACTCCTGCTCCTATTTTTCTATGTTTCTATGTTGCTAGTCGGTAGAAAAGGGAAATTAAAATACTGGCGATGCTTGCCAGTACATCACTCACCTGTCGGCTGTGACTCAGTGGATAGCACACTTGCCTCTGAGTCAAAAGGTTGTGGGTTCACAGTCCCACTCCAGGGACTTGAGCACATAAAGCTAGGCTGACACTCCAGTGCACTGCTGAGGGAGCGCTGCACTGTCGGAGGTGCCGTCTCTCGGATGAGACGTTAAACCGAGGCCCCCGTCTGCTCTCTCAGGTGGATGTAAAAGATCCCACGGGCACTATTTCGAAGAAGAGCAGGGGAGTTATCCCCAGTGTCCTGGCCAATATTTATCCCTCAACCAACATAACAAATACAGATTATCTGGTCATTATCACATTGCTGTTTGTGGGAGCTTGCTGCGTGCAAATTTGCTGCTGCATTTCCCACATTACAACAGTGACTACACTTCAGAAGTACTTAATTGGCTGTAAAGCACTTTGAGACGTCCGGTGGTCGTGAAAGGCGCTATATAAATGCAAGTCTTCCTTTCTTTCGGTGCATGGGCGAGCAGTACTTTAGGTGATACTGCAGATGATCCCTATGCTAGCCGTGAAGAAGGTGGAGGTAGAAAGCTTGAGGGAGCTGGTGACCTGGCCTGCCACTGGCAGTGTCATCCTTAGGATGGAGGCTGGCTGTAGGCGTCCTTGCAGCAGATGCCACAGCTCTGCAACTGGCTTCCTGCTGACCTGAAGCCAGTGTAGGCCTTTCTCCTTGGTCATTGCCAAGTATGTGTGCCATGGTCCAATGACGACTGCTGTTTCTGATGCCTGCTGGTCTCCCTCGCATGTCTTCTTTCATTTTTTTCCACCTTAACCATGAAACATCTGTTTGGGGTGTTGGTAAAAGCAGCCTCATTATTAATGTTAACTAGAATTGCCGACCGCTATAGGACTCTGTATTTTGAAGTCAGCTGCCTTGTCAGTCTCTCAACTTCCATGAGTGTTTGTATTGTAAAAATCCTTTTACACATCCCCTTCCTCTGCTGAAGTCTTGTAAATACTTCAACTGCAATCAGCTTTCCAGTAAATGTGTGGACACAATCTGTTCTGACCAAAAATAAATCCCCCAAAAATAAATTTTAAAATATACAAAAAACACACCAAAAATTAATAATATAAAAATAGCACTAAAAAGATACTGGAAAAATAAAAATTCAAAAAATCCTCTGCCCCTTGCACAGATCCACTCCAAATTGATGACAGAAAGGATAGCACAATCCTAAACCTACAGAGAATCGCATTGTGCTTCATCTGAATATATTTGAAAGCATTATAATATTGAAATAAAGATCTTGTCCAATTAAGCTGAGTATTGAGTAGAGCACCCCAATTCCTAGTGTTTATGGTTCAGTACTGTATCAGGCCATACATTTTGCCATTGCATCATCAAGGAAGATAATTTTTTCTTCTGTGGTCAATATTATTCTGGTGTCCTGAGGCCACAGCTTTCATTTATTTATTTCCCTGATATACATTTTTCCTTAATAACAACAGAAAACGCTGGAAAAACTCAGCAGGCCAGGCAGCATCCATGGAGTGAGAAACAGAGTTAACGTTTTAGGTCGAAGACCCTTCGTCAGAACTGGAAAAAAAGCAGGAAATGAAATAGATTTTAAAGCAAGTTTAGGGCTGGGAAAAGGGGGAGGGGATGAAAGAACAAAAGGGAAGGTCAGTGATAGGATAGAAAGCAGGAGAGATTGAGAGACATTGAGAGACATTAAGAGATATTCAAGGCAAGAGGAGGTGGAAATTTTCCTTCCCTTGCCTAAACAGGTTGGCATCTGGAACTGCTTAGCACCTCCTTACACCTTGTAGTGTCAGCTGTGGCTCAGTGGGTAGCACACTCACCTCTGAGTCAGAAGGTTGTGGGTTCACAGTCCCCACTCCAGGGACCTGAGCACATAAAGCTAACCTGACACTCCCAGTGCAGTGCTGAGGGAGTGTTGCACTGCCGACTTTCAGATGAGACGTTAAACCGAGGACCCGTCTGCTCTCTCGGGTGGACGTAAAAGATCCCATGGCACTATTTTGAAGAAGAGCAGGGGAGTTATCCCTGGTGTCCTGGGGCCAATATTTATCCCTCAACCAACATAACAAAAACAGATTATCTGGTCATTATCACATTGCTGTTTGTGGGAGTTGGCTGTATTTTCCACATTACAACAGTGACTCGACTTCATTGTCTGGTGGTCGTGAAAGGCGTTATATAAATTTTTTTCTTTCTCCTTCCCTGCTTTCAAAATCTCGCTCTTCAACTGGGTTCTGGGGCCCTCTCTCATATTTTTTCCCATCTTCCCTCCTGCTTGCCGCCACTCTGGAAAGTGCTTTGAAACATCTAACTGAATGCCACTGAAGTGCAAATTGTTGTTGTTTGACCAATAAATATTTTTATGGCTCTTCTAATGAGGCCTTGTCACAAGGCACAGTACAACAGGAATCTCACCACTCAAAGAATTGCCATCCTGTATTTTCATTATCTTTTTAACTGACTTATTTCTCAACCGGTGAGTCCATCTAGTAGGTTGATTTAAGATGTTGTAAGATTTTATCTGGACTAGGATATCAGTCATTAATATTGATGACCCAAGTGAATGGCCATTCTGTCAATACCATTCATTAGCAGGAAGTGGCACAGTCATACCAAGATTTGGTTTTATGTTACCTGGTGTCCTAATAACTATTAGCTTTCAGAGCTTCCTGTTACTCATTATCAGGTCATCAGTTGGCACCTCCCTCTCTGCACATCCTCATACACCCTCCTTCACAGGCGTCACCCTGAGAGCACACACGACTGCTTTATTTCCTGTTTTGCCACAGGGCAATCAGTTCCCCAGCGCAGACTTCTCGGGGGAAAGAAAACCTTGGCAGAGACAAGTGTAAACAAAAAACAGGAGCCTATTTTTAGATACTAGGTCAGCCAAGCCAGCCAGTGTGAGTCAGACCAAAACTGCTGATTCCATTTTGCTTGCTCACTCGATACAGGTGAAGTCATAATTCAAACGCTTCTTTTTTTTTCTACGCACCGGGGAGTTCCAGTGAAACTCAAGAAGTGAAGGCAGCCTGTGTGAAACCACAGCTACACAAAGCACTTTGGAGGCTGAGAGAAATGTGGTAACATATAAGAGCTGTTTCCTAACTAATTTCGGTGGGGGGTGGGGGGTGGGGGGCGGGCGGTGCGGGGGGGAAAGGGGGGAATCTTTCTCTTGGAATATATTTAAATCAGCTAGGAATCTGCTGTTGGTTGCCTGCAATGAAACAAAGAGGTGACACTAACCCTTTTAAGACAGAAGATATATGTGCAACCAACTTGCTTTATGCCTGAGACTTAAGAAACTCCTTTAGGCTGACCACTTCATCCTTCTCCAACGCCTCTCCACCGTCGTCCAGCTGGGTGGGACTGCACTCGCCTGGTTCTATTATATCTATCTAATCGTAGCCAGAGAATCACCTGCAATGGCTTCTCTTCCCGCTCCCGCATCATTACCTCTGGTGTCCCCCAAGGATCTATCCTTGGCCCCCTCCCATTTCTCATCTACATGTTGCCCCTTGGCGACATCATCCGAAAACACAGCGTCAGTTTCCACATGTATGCTGATGACACCCAGCTCTACCTCACTACCTCTTCTCTCGACCCCTCCACGGTCTCTAAATTGTTAGACTGCTTCTCCGACATACAGTTTTGGATGAGCAGAGATTTTCTCCAATTAAATATTGGGAAGACCGAAGCCATTGTCTTCGGGCCCTGCCACAAACTCCGTTCCCTAGTCATTGACTCCATCCCTCTCCCTAACATCTGTCTGAAGCTGAACTACACTGTTCGCAGCCTTGGTGTCATATTTGACACTGCAATGTGCTTCCGAACACATATCCACGGCATAACTAAGACCGCCTATTTCCACCTCCGTAACATCGCCTGTCTCCGCCCTTGTCTCAGCTCATCCGCTGCTGAAATCCTCCTCCATGCCTTTGTTACCTCTAGACTTGACTATTCCAACGCACTCCTGGCTGGCCTCCCACATTCTAACCTACGTAAATTTGAGGTCATCCAAAACTCGGCTGCCCTTGTCCTAACTCGCACCAAGTCCCGTTCGCCCATCTCCCCTGTGCTCCCGGTTAAGCAGCGCCTCGATTTCAAAATTCTCATCCATGTTTTCAAATCCCTCCATGGCCTCGTCCCTCCCTATCTCTGTAATCTCCTTCAGCCCCACAACCCCCCGAGATATCTGCACTCCTCTAATTCTGCCCTCTTGAGGATCCCTGATTATAATCGCTCAACCATTGGTGGCCGTGCCTTATGTTGCCTAGGCCCTAAAGCTCTGGAATTCCCTGCCTAAACCTCTCCGCCTCGCTACCTCTCTTTCCTCCTTTAAGACGCTCCTTAAAACCTACCTCTTTGACCAAGCTTTTGGTCACCTGCCCTAATTTCTCCTTATGTGGCTCGGTGTCAAATTTTTTGTCTTATAATACTCCTGTGCAGCGCCTTGGGACGTTTTACTACGTTAAAGGCGCTATATAAATACACATTGTTGTTGTTATTTGCAAATTAACCACAATGGTTAGCTTTCAATTATTTTTAATTTGTGCCTTACTTGAAACTCCCATTGCACTAAATATTTGCAAATAAATAGCCATCTCTTACTAACAAAGCTGTCCCCAATCCTCACTGATGTGCAGAAGCAGAGACATCAGGAAACTTAGGCACCCCAGTCCGCACAGACATACGGAGATAAAGCCACCAGAAAACTCAGGCAAATCCCCCACAGATTATCTGGGCATAAAATCACTTTTATATTACTGAACCAGATCTATACTGGCAGATATGGGGAAACAGGGGAAACACCCGAGGTGACCATATGGGGAGATGGGAAAAGAAGCTATTATGGGAGATCTGCTATTACACTGGGACAGGTAAGAGTGGAACCAATTGATGGCCATGTCACAAAGGTGAACCCCGGAGGATAAATTAAAGAGCAGGATGGAGTGGTCAACCATGTCTAATGCCATATTTGATGCAATGGCTTAATTCCCTCCTCTGCACTGAATGCTGTGACTCCGAGTGGAGTATGTATCCACAGGTAGCACTGGCCCTCCAGTAACTTGACCAAGGGGGCTGTTCTTCATGTCAGTCTGGACAATGTGTTCAAGTGGCTGCAGGAGATCAATGAAGCGGAGCCCATTCTGTCCTCACCCTTTGTATCTTATATCTGTGAGCACCTCCTGTTAGGTAGCAGTTACTTCCTGTAGCTTAGGGGATGATTTTATCAACGGGGAGGTGATGGAGGCAGGAAAGCTGCTTGTCGGGTTTTAGTCCCGCCTCCATCGACGTCTGGCCAACCCACGCTATTTTCCCTTAGCCGGCCAATTAAGGGAAAGCCGGTGACAGATGACGTCAGCGAATGACGTTTCATCTGTCAAGATTTTTTGACAGATGAATTGTCAGCGTTTGACAGCTCTGTGAAGCTGTCAAACACTGACATTCTGCCTTCTAAGTTGAGACCTAGGACACAGGCTCAATTAGAAAGCTTTCCTGAGCAGAATGCAGAAGGCTGCTGCATTTAAGAATGAAGCGGCCATTCTGCTTTCTCTGCCGGTGAGATGAAGCCTGGAGGAAGAAGCAAAGGTAAGTAATCTTATTAAAACACTTTAGACTCACCTCACACACTTACCTCTCCACACTTGCAGTCATCACTCACCTGCACACCGGACACTTCGGCCCCTCCGACCCCCGCAGACCCACGGCTCGCCTCGCTGACCCTGGTGAGGTTCGGAGCCGTCGGGAAGCCCACACTTTAGAGCTCAAAATAGGGATTAGCAAAAAAACTGCCTGTTAATTGGCACTAATCCCCTTCCCGCCTCGAGGAGATGGGACCCGGCGTGGGTCGGGTATCCGCCTCCTGGGAAGATGGCACGGGGGCGGGTTGGGGGCGGGATGGGTACCCGGGATGGGTACCCGCCCCCAGATTCTGCTATTTTCCCGGCAGTCTCGCCTCCGTACCCACCTCCCCAGGGCTGGGAAAATCGCCCCCACTTTTTACCGTCACAGAAAAAAAAAGGACATAAAAAGTAAATATTTTAAACTTTTCCCAGCGATCCTGCTGCCCCGTCGCTGTCTGTGGCGAGTTAGCTGACCTCAGCAATGTGGTGGTAAGGGCACTGCCATGGTCCTGAGCACCACAGGCTAGAGAGTGGAAAATCAGCTAGGAGTCCCATTCCCAGTCGTTATCTAGTGACTGCTGCTGGAGTCAGCAATTACAGACAGGGTTGAGCGCAGCTGTGATAACCGCGCCCCCGTGGAAGAACAGACTGCTGACACTCACTGACTTGGCTGATGCACGACTTGAAGGGAGGCAGGAGCTGCAGGTAAGTGCCTTTCCAGCACTGCTTGTGGGCCAGGGAAAGAAAGAAAAGTAAGACTTACGTTTATATAACACCTTTCATGACCACCGGACGTCTCAAAGCACTTTACAACCAATGAAGTACTTTTGGGGTGTAGTCACTGTTGTAATGTGGGAAACACGGCAGCCAATTTGTGCACAGCAAGCTCCCACAAACAGCAATGTGATAATGACCAGATCATCTGTTTTTGTGATATTGATTGAGGGATAAATATTGGCCAGGACACCAGGGAGAGCTCACCTGCTCTTCTTCGAAATAGTGCCCTGGGATCTTTGACGTCCATCTGAGAGAGCAGACGGGGCCTCGGTTTAATGTCTCATCCGAAGGGCAGCACCTCTGACAGTGCAGCACTCCCTCAACACTGCACTGGGAGTGTCAGCCTAGCTTTATGTGCTCAGGTCCCTGGAGTGGGGGCTGTGAACCCACAACCTTCTGACTCAGAGGCGAGTGTGCTACCCACTGAGCCACAGCTGACAGGAGGAGCAGGAGTCCTTCAGCCCCAGCTGCTGCCTTGTAGCGCTGGCTTTCCCTCCCAGCAGACAGCCGGCCTCTCAATCTGACCAGCTGCTGGGCGGGAAACGGAGTTAAAAAAATATTAGAACACAGCCCTACGGTTCAATTCGTCAGGACCTCCGCCTTCCCAGTATTTCCGGATTTCCCAGCCACTCCCTTTCCCGCCGCCCCGTAAATATCGGGGCCAAAGATTCCAAACCGGGATCACCTTCCCCTCCCGGCCCACCCACCCACCCACCGGATACGGCCTGCTTCGTCGGCTCAGCACAGGAGCCAGCCGAGTTCCCGCCCGTGCCAACACCCGACAAGCTGCCCGCGGCATTGCCCATTTGACGCCCGCTGCTCCTCGGCGGCATTTAACCGAGTGCCGAACCCGAGTTCCGTTTGGGCCTTGCACCAGCACAAACTGGCAGACGCACCGACAAGTCTTGCGCCCCGTTTTTGGGGGGGGGTGGGAGGAAGTTGAATTTTTCGGCCGCCAACCTTTTCAACAAAATTAGCGAAGGCAGAAATTTTGCACTTCTGGATATAAGAACATAAGAACATAAGTCGTAGGAGCAGGAGTAGGCCACTCGGCCCCTCGAGCCTGCTCCGCCATTCAATAAGATCATGGCTGATCTGATCTTGGCCTCAACTCCACTTCCCTGCCCGCTCGCCATAACCCTTGACTCCCTTACATAGAAACATAGAAGATAGGAGCAGGAGTAGGCCATTCGGCCCCTCGAGGCTGCTCCGCCATTTAATGAGATCATGGCTGATCATCCAAATTCAGTACCCTGTCCCTGCTTTCTCCCCATATCCCTTAATCCCTTTAGCCTTACCATTCAGAAATCTGTCTATCTCCACCTTAAATATATTCAATGACCCAGCCTGCACAGCTCTCTGGGGTAGAGAATTCCAAAGATTCACGACCCTCTGAGAGAAGAAATTCCTCCTCATTTCTGTTTTAAATGGGCGACCCCTTATTCTGAAATAATGCCCCCAGTTCTAGATTCCCCCACAAGGGGAAACATCCTCTCAGCATCTACCCTGTCAAGCCCCTTCAGAATTTTATATGTTTCAATAAGATCCCCTCTCATTCTTCTAAACTCCAATGAGTATAGGCCCAACCTGCTCAACCGTTCTTCATAAGACAACCCCCTCATCTCCGAATCAACCTCGTGAACCTTCTCTGAACTGCCTCCAATGCGAGTATATCCCTTCTTAAATAAGGAGACCAAAACTGTATGCAGTACTCCAGGTGTGGTCTCACCAACGCCCTGTACAGCAAAGGACTTATAATACCAACTCTTTGGGAAGGATATGTCGAGGTATGAAGCTGCAATTTGTTACAAATACTGCATTTGTTGAAAGAACCTACACGACGTCCAACGTCACCAATGTATATTTATTCACTGGATTTATTCATATTCAAAATATTTACTATCTCGCAACACAGAATACTAATTCTGTGTAATTTTTGAAAAGGTCGTGAAATTACACCATGGCTTGTTAGCATACAACATAATGTCTTGGCATGAAATTGCTTCCTCCACTATTTTAATGGCAGAATTAACTTCTTTAAAGTAAATGGGTTAATAGGCCATAGGGTTTAATAAATGTTTTATTATTATAAGAAACCTTTGCGTGAAAATTACATGCATGGCAAATGCATTTGTCAAGATCTTATACGAAAGAGATACAGAATGGGAATGTGGGCTCCCTATTTGCAACAATGGACCGAGGCAAATAATGTCCAACAATACTTGTAAAACTTTACTTTCACTGGGTGGCAAAATGAACGTAGCTTTTCTTTTTTACATGGAAAACCCTCCAGACTGCATAGTCTGTACTAAAATCACAATGAAAACTAACAAAGAAGTGCTTTGTGTAATAAGTTTGTGGGGATTATAGGAGCGGATTGTTGATCCTGAGGGAACTGTGAACACTCACATATGACTCCTTCTTTAAGTGCTTCAGAGGTAAGTCAGGGTTTTGTTGAGCGCATATTTTGTTACACTACGACTAGACGAACGGACCTATGGACATCTGTCCTGGACGAGTGTCTGTTTAGCTGCTGGATGGAGATTGTTAAGAGAACATTGTTACTGGTACATTGTGATTGGCTGCTGCTCCTTTAGAAACATAGAAACATAGAAACTAGGAGCAGGAGTAGGCCATTCGGCCCGTCGAGCCTGCTCCACCATTCAATACGATCATGGCTGATCATCCAAATCCAGCACCCTGTCCCTGCCCCCTCACACAGAATCCCCATCGAGCCTGCACCGACACATATCCCACCCTATCCCCGAAACCCCACGTATTTAATTCCCCCTAACATATCCCATCCTATCCCCGTAACCCCACATATTTAATCCCCCCCTAACACTAAGGGTCAATTTATCATAGCCAAATCAACCTAACCCGCACATTTTTGGACTGTGGGAGGAAACCGGAGCACCCGGAGGAAACCCACGCAGACACGGGGAGAATGTGCAAACTCCACACAGACAGTCACCCGAGGCCAGATTCGAACCCGGGTCCCTGGCGCTGTGAGGCACCAGTGCTAACCACTATGCCACCGTGTTGCCCTGCTAATGAAATGGCACGCTCCGAAAGTGGGGTCGTAAGTAATGAATAACAAAGGGGGGTTGCTCCCATTTTTTCCAATACAAAATTAAAGTATAGCCCCAACAAGGTCCCATGTTTGACTCCTGCTCTGTGTCGAATGTACTGAACACAGTTGAGGCAGTAATGGGTCCACTACAGTTAGCCTCTGTGTTAAGCAGGGGCCATGAAAAACAGGCATGATCCTGAACACTACCCTTTTGGTGTTTTTTTAAATGCAAGGCCGGCATTTATTGCCCATCCCTAATTGCCCTTGAGAAGGTGGTGGTGAGCCGCCTTCTTGAACCGCTGCAGTCCGTGTGGTGATGCTTCTGAGTGGCTTGCTCGGCCATTTCAGAGGGGCAGGTAAGAGTCAAGCACATTGCTGTGGGTCTGGAGTCACATATAGGCCAGACTGGGTAAGAATGGCAGATTTCCTTCCCTAAAGGACATCAGTGAACCAATGGGCTTTTACAACAATCCGGTAGTTTCATGTTCACCATTACTAAAAGTAGCATTTTATTCCAGATTTGTTTAATTAACTGAATTTAAATTCCCCAGCTGCCGAACTCTACAGATCATTCGTCCAGGCCTCCAGATTACTAGCCTGGTAACATAACCACTATGTTACCGTTCCCATATTGGTGTTTGTATTGGTGTTGGATAAAAACAGGATAGGGTTTGGTTGTGATGTCCTACAAGTTCAAATAGCTTCCCACCACTTAAGCCATTTTTATACTGGTAGCACTTTAGTTTGGATTCTGGGAGACTGGTGCCTAGGAGCCGGCTTCCAGTGTTTGCATTCCTATATTTGGCTCCCCTATCCTGATAACAGATTCATCGAGCTAGTTTTTAGCCCCATGAGTCTATTCCTGGGATAGGGAATCAGATTTAGTCCCAGTATTCAGCTCAGAGACGGTGATCTCCTGGAATTTGAAGTGAAACAGCCCGACTGCAAGCCGACCTCACTGTCTAGGCTCGCACATGAAGAATGAAGACTTGATTGAGGTACCGGAGAGCTGTTAGCGCCCGGGTCCATGAAACTGTATCCCAGCGTGAGGTCAGTGCCTTCGGGGAGGGAAGAGCAGCAAAGGGGAAAGGGAAAGAAAGCCGGAAAATAAGAAAGACACGAAAGTGGAAAGAACGAAAGAAATAAAGAAAGCATTTATATAGCACCGTTCATGACCTTAGGATATCCGAAAGCCTTTCACGGCCAGTGAAGATTTTTGAAGTGCGGTCACGGTTGTGACGTAGTGAAAGGTGGCAGCCAATGTGCGCACAGCAAGGTCCCCCAGACCGCAATGAGATAAATCAGCAAATAATCTGTTTGGAAGAAGTACCTCATTTGACTTGCAGGGCTAAATGCAGGAATTTCCTAAATATCATCTCAATAGTTTTTCACATCACCTCTTTCCTGCGATAGCACTAACATTCCCACTTATTTACATAGAAGGAAGGGGTTCAAAAGTCACAGTTAAACTCTCTAATTTGGGGATAGTTTTTTTAAACTTTGAGATGACCCCTGGAGCATCTCTGGGCTAGAATTATGTGGATTCCAGGAGTAAACAGAACCGAATTAGATTACAGCCCCAGACAGCTGCTCTGGGGAGTCAAATCATTGCGGCCATTTAAAGTCTCATGTTTGACTCTGTCTGCACATGTTACATAGCTGATATTATTTCATGGGATTGCCATTTGAAATGCAAACTACTCAAGAAATAAAAAGACTACATCCCACCTCAGATGGAATGCGTTACTGACAGGTTGCGCGCTATTTTTCCTGACAGAGCCGTTGTGGTAATCAAGATGTACTTTAAGCTAATTCACCTGTTTTTGTCTAATCTAATCCAATGTCGGAATCTGTTTAAAGTCAGATTTATTTTTTTTAAAGCCTGTAGATGTGCTGTCTCAGAAAGGACGGTGGAAATCAGGTTTTTTTGGTTTAATGAGATATTTTATTAATAATGTGATCCATTTTATTAGTTAATAAAACAATCACAAACATAAAGTGCACTGACTCTTGCTGGCGTATGGTTCCATTTTGCTCACAGCCCTTCAGTACATTGCCTAAGGGCTGGATTTTGAATGACCCATGGAGTCGGGTTTGGAGGCGTGTGGGGGGTTAAATTTGCGGGGTCGGGGGTCCCGACCCCATCCCGACTCCATCACGCCTCCACGCAATTTTGACAAAATCAGTCGCGGGGTTCCCAACTCCGTCCCGCCTCCAAGAGGCGGGAGAGGCCATTAAAGCCCTTAACAAGCCCTAAATTGGCTCTGTAATGCCATTTTGAAATGTTTTAGCTAGTTTAACCCTTTTCCGACATGAAGTACGCCTGATGTGAAACACTCCAGTGAAACCTGGCGGGAGCACAAGTGGATAGCTGACTATCAGCTGCAGGTCCACTATTACAACGGAGATGTGATGAAGGTAGTATAAGGTCTGAAAGTCGCCTCTGATGCATGGCCTTTGCTGTGAGAGGACTTGGATGCAACTCTCTCTCTCTCTCTCTCTCTCTCTCTCTCTCCATCCATTTTGCTTCCAGGTCCAAAGCAAAAGCCAGGCAGGTCCTCTCTCACCAACAGCCAGTCAGTCTCTGACCTGCAATGCAGCAGCAATAATGACATCATCAGAGGCGACTTTCAGACTGAAACCACTAATTAGTTCATGGGTTCCCACATGCTGGAACTCAATTGCCCAATTAAGTGAAAATTGCATCATTCATCCACATTAATCTGGAGTCGGGGGAGGAACACGAAATGCGGATGACACGACCCCAACCCGACCCCAAGACAAAATCCAGCCCTAAGTGTCCATTCTTCAGGTGTGAGCCTACAATAACAACAACAACAACAACTTGTATTTATATAGCACCTTTAATGTAGTAAAACGTCCCAAGGCGCTGCACAGGAGCGTCATTAGACAAAAAAATTGACCCCGAGCCAAAGAAGGAGATATTAGGACAGGTGACTAAAAGCTTCATCAAAGCGGTAGGTTTTGAGGAGGAGGCCATGTATCCGCGCCGTCACTAAGACCGCCTATTTCCACCTCTGTAACATCGCCCGTCTCCGCCCCTGCCTCAGCTCATCTGCTGCTGAAACCCTCATCCATGCCTTTGTTACCTCGAGACTTGACTATTCCAACACATGCCTGGCTGGCACCCAAAGAAAATTAAAGGGAACATTGCTTGGGAAATTTTACTTCACGAAAGGCGCTATATAAATACAAGTTATTGTTGCTGTTGTTGTTGAGAGGGTGAGAGAGTTAGGGAAGGAATTCCAAAGCTTTGGGCCTAGATGGCTGAAAACAGAGTGGTGGGGCGAAGAAAGTAAGGGATGCACAAGTGGCCAGAATTGGAAGAACGCAGAGCTCTCGGAGGATTGTAGATCAGCTTAGATAGTGGGTGTCGCCAGGCTGTTTGACCCTGGGGGGCGTCACAGTCCAGACTGATCCTGTCCTCACCCGATGACCATACACGTACTCTTTCCAGTAGGGCCTCCGGGTAGCAATGGGAAATGGAAACTCCCTGCTGGTTTCTCCCCTCTCAGATATGCTGAGGCCAATGGTGGTCCCTACTGCTGCTCCCAGCTGCGATCAGACTGAAGATGGGAGTTTTTAATCAAACTACGTCAGTAATGTCTTGGAACTGAAAGTGATACAGAAACAATGATTAGACGTGTCTCGTCCTGCTGTCGTTTGAAAATGTTCCTTAAAATAGTGCGGATCCAAATGGCTATTTCCATGACACTGATGGATCAACACTTTCTCAGAGGTTATATCAAAGTAACAATGGTAGTTGTAAAAATTGTTAGATAATAATTCTGGGCCCAGGGCTAGATAATTCTGTGACTCTGTACTTCAATATTCTTTGACATGCACTAACACTTTGATATCCAAACCATGACAATCTCAATTGGGATGACATTATGTTGATTTTTGTTGAAGTACAGTATCCCATGGGGAATGTGCTTTTTTTTTGATGATAGCAATAAACTGTTCAACAGACGTTGTCATAGCAACATTTTTCTAATTAACGTTTTTGCCATTCTTCAACCTTACGCTGCAATATCCAGTAAAGACAAGATGTGTTAGCATATGTCGATAAAACTGTAATTTTGATTGCTCATGGTTATAATAATCATCTGCATGAGCGATCTTACTGGGGAAGCAGAAGGAGGAGATTTTCTCTGCATTTTATACAGAAAGACTTGCATTTCTATAGCTCCTTTCACAACTACCGGACGTCTCAAAGCGCTTTACAGCCAATGAAGTACTATTTTGGAGTGTAGTCACTGTTGTAATGTGGGAAACGCGGCAGCCAATTTGCGCACAGCAAGCTCCCACAAACAGCAATGTGATAATGTCCAGATAATCTGTTTTAGTGATAAATATTGGCCAGGACAGAACTCCCCTGCTCTTCATCAAAATAGTGCCATGGGATCTTTCACGTCCACCTGAGAGAGCAGAAGTCAGTTTAACGTCTCATCTGAAAGACGGCACCTCCGACTGTGCAGCGCTCCCTCAGCACTGCACTGCGAGTGTCAGCCTAGATTTATGTGCTCAAGTCTCTGGAGTGGGACTATGAACCCATAACCTTCTGACTCGGAGGCAAGCTTGCTACCCACTGAGCCACAGCTGACACTTGTAGTGAATTCAGAAACTGTTCCTTCTAAACAGGTTTGTGACTTTGTTGCACGTAAGGGCTGATTTTCTGAATGCACGCTCCCAGTGGAAGTACTTATCAGGAATTTGTACATAATGGATGGGAAATCATAGGGAATGCACCCAAGATTTCCCAATATGCGCTCCTGGTAGATGATTCTCCTCGTCAGGAATCAGTATTCGGAAAATCGTCCCTGTGGTGCACAGAGAAAATCTTCCAATCACGGTCAGCAAAATTCTCTCTTCATCAAAGTGTTCCTATTAAGGAAGTGCTCTTGAATTGATGGGAGTTCATTGCAAGATTAACTCGGTGGCAATTTACAAGCGTGCATTGTCATGCCTTTTAGTGTTGAGACCAAAATTATGGGAAGGGTTGAATTATGGTGAGTAATGAAGGGAGTGAGTTGTCATCTGATCTGTTATAATTCACTGCCTCTAGGGCATTGTGTGTTTGCTTTAGCTTTACTTTAAAAAAAATCACTGTTTTTTCACTCCTCTCCTGAAGAGGCAGCAGCCGATACAAGGGGCCCCTCTGCGTCCTCAACCCTGTGGCTCTTCTTTACCTGCGAGTCTGAACAACAACTTGCATTCATAGAGCTCTGACTGAGATTAGCGTTTGCGACACCAACCAGGAACTGATCCCTGGGACCTTCCTGTTACTGTGTGGCTCAGTAGCAGACCGGTGGTGAGCTTACCTACCGGGTCATCATGGAACAACGATCACCTGGGGCTCACTGACCCTGCGGTTGTGCCTGTGGGAGCAAATGTGATGTCAGGCGGTTCCCTTGATTCTATGCAGGTGGTTGCTTTAGTGTAAGGAGACAACATAAGGGAAGAGATAAAAGTAAGTGGTGAAGAGGTGAACTGCAAGGGTAAAACGAGAGCAGCGTTGAGGGGCAATTGCCTGCAAAGTGTGTAATCCGGGGAGGATGGGCCCAGTGAGATCAGACAGTGTGTAACCCGGGGAGGATGGGCCCAGTGAGATCAGACAGTGTGTAACCTGGGGAGGATGGGCCCAGTGAGATCAGACAGTGTGTAACCCGGGGAGGATGGGCCCAGTGAAATCAGACAGTGTGTAACCTGGGGAGGATGGGCTCAGTGAGATCAGACAGTGTGTAACCCGGGGAGGATGGGCCCAGTGAGATCAGAGAGTGTGTAACCCGGGGAGGATGGGCTCAGTGAGATCAGACAGTGTGTAACCCGGGGAGGATGGGCCCAGTGAGATCAGAGAGTGTGTAACCCGGGGAGGATGGGCTCAGTGAGATCAGTAGCTGTCAGTGGTGTAGTCAAGAATACAACTTGGGAAAACCAGCAGTAATAAGGATTGGATCAAGGGCAGGTTGGAGGGGAAAAGCAATTAGATTTTCATTAGAGAGGGATCTGTAATACAGCAGTGTTTTAGGGAGTGGAGAGGTCCACCTTTGTTTCAGAACGGCCAAGATACAGTGCGGTACTTCAGGTAAATGGCATTTTTTTAAAATGAGGGAGCTCACACTGCAGGCAGTGGATAATCTTTTCCTCAGGCACAATAGCTAATGGCTTGTCTGTCTAAGGAGACACGGTAATAGCAGTGAGGGGGTTGAGCGTGCGGCAATAGTTAGAAATACGACTTTTATTTCCAGTGAAGTTGCCAGATCCCGTAAGTGTTTATAAATTGTGTTTATTGATTTCTGCATCCAGTGACAGTACTAAGCGTTTCTGTGGCTGGGTATAGCATTGGTCAGGCTCCAGAGCAGGACGCTGAGCTCATTGTCTACCGTTTTCAGGTCTCCAGCTGAAGTGTCGCTCCCAATTATATAAATTGCTTTCTCCCTCTGATTGATTCACCCACCTGATTGACACTCTGCTATTATAATGATCCTGAAGTGAATTTTTTTAAAAAAAAGTTAAAGCAGTAAACAAAAAACATGAGAAAAACATTGGCAGGTTGCTGATGTAAATTCAGCGAGCTGGCCTGTTGTTTTTAATTGTGTGGTGAGTGAGGGAAAAAGGGGGACTGACAGGTAACGAAGGAATGATATCGTGAACAGCAGTGTACCCGCAGCCAAAGAGACCTTTCTGTTTGCTTAACTCAATGTCAACACTAATTAAATTATACACTCATTACTCCCAAGCACATATCTTTTCTGCTTTTGGTCTCATTAATATTTTTTGGGCTTCCTTACCGCTAAAATTCTTCCACATGAAACCCCGCACATATCGCCGTTGGAAGCAATCTTTCACAGCGCTGACTATTAAACTCTAGCCTATTGCTAAAGTTGTTAATGCTGGTTTCACATTTCTGAAGTGGTTTAACAGCCACTTAAGCAGGGTGTATAAAACTGGCGATGAAGTCAGGAGCAAGAGGCCATGTTACATACAGAGCTCTGCCACCAGTCCATCTGAGAACAGCCAACTCGGCACAGACCGAGGATTGTGCCTCTGTCTCTGTCTCATCTGTGTAGCTGAGTTATTCATCGCAGAACTGTTTCATGATTCCTAAAGCAATTGGCGTTCGGGGGAAGGGGACAAAATGAAGGATTGTTTTTTAATAAATTGTAAAACATATTAGTTTAAACCCCATTTATTTTTCGTGCTGTGCAGTTTACCAGAGATCAACTTCGCTTCCCAGTCTGTTATCTTATCTTTGTACTTTTTAGATATGATCTGATCAGTTGACATGCACCATTTATAAAAACAAACTAATAGAATTTATTTCCATCAAAAATATTATCAATAAAGTTCATAAAATCGTGGAATAAAAGCCATCCAATGGGAATTAATTGTATTGATCTCTGGACCAAAAAGCTTTCAAAAAATGGAACAAGACTGCAGCTAAATGGATTGTTTCCCTTGTTCAGCTCAGGAGGCATAAAGGCATGTAAATAAGGGATTAAGCAGATTCTGGCAGGATATCATTCAGATACTAACCACTGTGACTATCTTTAATACTTTTATATTTGGGGGGGACTGGGTTAGAAGACTGTCATTTCAAATCTGGGGCAAAGGGTTTTGATCCAGCCCAGGCTGATGGCTGTAAGGTCCCTTCATGAAAAGGGGTTGAGCAGCCTTGTCCACTTCTAGTTTGCGTGAGTTCGTAGCTCAAACAGCTCTTAAATCAGCATTAACTGGCACCAAATTGATGTTGACTCGCACCTCTTTTATAGCGAACACACATATTTTCTCTACATTTATGGTCTCTTCTTCTTCTTCTTAGGCAGTCCCTCGGAACCGAGGATGACTTGCTTCCACATTAAAAATGAGTTCTCAGGTGACTGATGAGTCCAATGCGGGACCTACAGTCTCTGTCACAGGTGGGGCAGACGGTGGTTGAAGGGGCGGGTGGGTGGGGTGCTTGGGTTGACGTGTGCTTCTTGCGCTGCCTGCGCTTGGCTTCCGCTTGCTCCCGACGAAGAGACTCGAGGTGTTCGGCGCCTTCCCGGGTGCTTCTTCTCCACGTTGTGCAGTCTTGGGTCAGGGATTCCCAGGTGTCGGTGGGGATATTGCACTTTTTCAAGGAGGTTTTGAGGAAGTCCTTGAAGTGATTCCTCTGCCCACCTGGGGCTCTCTTGCTGCGTCGGAGCTCCGAGTAGAGCACTTGTTTTGGGAGTCTCGTATCGGGCATGCGGTCTCACTCATCTGTAGGCAAAGTGGCGGTGCAGCTTTGTCACAGGAAGTGAAAGAAATGGTCAAAAATCACGTCAGCGTCACCAATCCACGTGCTTCCTGTCGACCTGTAGCCCTCCCACTCCTGGCATTGTACTAAGCATGAGACATGGGAAAGGCCATAGGTATGTCCAGTGTGGGAAATAGAAACACCATACTTGCGCAGTAGAGTGCACTATTTTGAATTACACTGACGCAGTTCCGAGGAAGCATCTAATAGTTGACCTCATCTGTGAGGGCTAAGTGATGATGCTGGCAAAAAATAATTAAAAATGTCCCATTATCCAGGGCTGACATTGCTTATTTTGATGGAGTCCAATAAATTCATAATAACAGTATCCCCCAGAACATAGTGCCAACATTTGCAAATAGAATAACAATATACTTGAAGGATACTACCTTAGTTTGCAAGCTACCCCTCCTATCCCTATCCCTTGCCACTAAGATTATTATAAATTTGCTTGCTAAGGAAAATATAGGCTAGTGAGTCGGAATTGGGGGGGAGAAATATTAACCCCCAAACACGGGTGGGTTGGGAGCTGGTGGGGGGTAAAATTGATTGATTTTTAGACCGGGAGCCAAAATCCAAAATTTGCAGATGACACAAAACTTGGAAGTAGAGTTAACAGTGAGGAGGAATAGTGATAGACTTCAGGAAGACATAGACAGGCTGGTGGAATGGGCGGACACGTGGCAGATGAAATTTAATGCAGAAAAATGCGAAGTGATACATCTTGGTAGAAAGAATGAGGAGAGGAAATATAAACTAAATGGTTCAATCCTAAAGTGGGTGCACGAACAGAAAGACCTAGGGGTATGTGTGCACAAATCGTTGAAGGTGGCAGGGCAGATTGAGAAAGCAGTTAAAAAGGCTTACAGGATCCTGGGCTTCATAAATAGAGGTATAGAGTATAAAAGTGTGGAAATTATGATGAACCTTTATAAAACACTGGTTCGGCCCCAACTGTAGTACTGTGCCCAATTCTGGGCACCACACTTTAGGAAGGATGTGAAGGTCTTAGCGAGGGTGCAGAAAAGATTTACGAGAACAATTCCAGGAATGAGGGACTTCAGTTACGTTGATAGACTGGAGAAGCTGGGATTGTTCTCCTTGGAGCAGAGAAGATTGAGAGGAGATTTGATAGAGGTGTTCAAAATCATGAGTGGTCTGGACAGAGTAGATAGAGAGAAACTGTTCCCATTGGCAGAAGGGTCGAGAACCAGAGGACACAGATTTAAGGTGATTGGCAAAAGAGCCAAAGGCGACGTAAGAAAAAACTGTTTTACGCAGCGTGTGGTTAGGATCTGGAATGCACTGCCTGAAAGGGTGGTGGAGGCAGACTCAATCTTATCTTTCAAAAGGGAGTTGGATAAGTATCTGAAGGAAAAAAATTTGCAGGGCTACGGGGAAAGGGCGGGGGAGTGGGACTAGCTGAGAGTCGGCACGGGCTCGACGGACCGAATGGCCTTCTTCCGTGCTGTAACCATTCTATGAGCGCAACCTGGCTCCAACGAACCCACTTCCGGGTTTAACTGAGGCGTGTTTGGATGCCGGCGAGAAACCTATTCACCGAAATCGGGGGATTTCATTCTTGCAGGCGGGCGAGTACTTAATGATGCAATTGGCATCCTTAGCAGATGTTAATGAGGGCTTTTTTAATTGATTTTATCTTGGCTCCAAATTTTATTTGAGCAGGACGAATCCTCCGGGGCTCAGGAAACTGACAAGGGAAACGGGCAAGTTTGAGCAGCAGTTCAGGTGGGTATTGAAACTTGTCATTTTCCCATCTTATTGCAGCCGCTGTCTCAGTTCCCATTGGCAAATGTTTGGCTGAGCCTGCTGGGCTGGTGTGACACAGCTTTTCTCAACCTTGGAGGATTTCCAATTTGACAAGATGAGGATGGGAGGTGCCTTGGATGGGTTTGACAGCACATAAGAGGAAGACCATCAGCATCCACGTCAGCGATGACGTGCTGTGGTGGGAGATCAGCACGTGCACAGGAGAGAGGTCCACAGGAGGGAAGTTTGCAGGTGGAGGAGGACAAAGGGGTTTCATCGCTCATCTTCGATGAGGAGAACGCCGAGGAGGAGGAACAGGAGGATGAAGATGGGGCACCCATCGCCAGACCAGCCACTTACATTGCTGCCCGGAATGCCATGGATGCCCTACTATCACGAAGGTTCGCCGAGTGTGAAGCATAACAAATGAAATCCTGCAGTCCGCTCCCACCACCAGCACCAACACCCCCCGCCCCTCCCCCTCCCTTTGCACGAAACAGTCCTTCAACCACTCATCCGCCCGTTGCACATCCGCCCAATGGGTCCCGTCATGCATTGACATTCATCATGAAATAAGTAAACGGCCGAGTTAACACTCAGGACGCACTAATGGGAAAGATGTGGAAGTGGTGCAAATCATTCAATTTTATGTGGCACAATAAAAAAAAAGGAATATTAACAACATAACATTTTGTCAAACACCCATGTGCATACCCTTGGTGAATTACAATTTCTTGACATTATGCTTCCTACCGCTTCTACGTGGTGCGTCCCGTGTGTCTTCAGCAGAGGTAGAGGCAGGCTGCTCAGATCCCTGCCCTGTTTGCTGAGATGATTTTGGCTGACGCCCTCTGGGTTTTGGAGCCCCCGGAGGGCTCCACCAAAGACTGATCCACCTGCACCTGTGCAGGGGCAGACACGGCTATTGGGAGAGGAGACAGCATGTCGGGTACTGGCTGAAGGAGGGAGTTGGGGGCAATGGATGAGAAGTGGGAGCACTTTGAGTGGAGTTCCAACTTCCATGTCCCATTTCGCCATCAATCCCTTTCCTGTGCCAGCGCCACATGGTTCCCACCGCTCTGCTGCAGACCAACTTGGTGGAGATTAATGACGCGCTGTAAGGCCACAGATAAGGTATCTGACATCCAGTTTAAGGCAGCAGACAAGTTGGCATCAAAAGTCTGCATAGCCGTGGTCTCTCTCCATGGCAGACATTTTCACAATTTCCTGCGCCACCAATCCACTAGCGATTGCGTTGGCCTCCTAAGAACATAAGAACATAAGAAATAGGAGCAGGAATAGGCCACTTGGCCCCTCGAGCCTGCTCCGCCATTCAATAAGATCATGCTGATCTTGGGCTCAAAGCCACTTCCCCGCCCACTCCCCATAACCCTTCACTCCCTTATCTTGCAAAAATCTGTCTATCTCCACCTTAAATGTATTCAATGACCCAGCCTCCACGGCTCTCTGGGGCAGAGAATTCCACAGATTTACGACCCTCTGAGAGAAGAAATTCCTCCTCATCTCAGTTCTAAAAGGGCGACCCTTTATTCTAAAACTGTGCCCCCGCGTTCTAGATTTCCCCACGAGGGGAAACATCCTTTCTGCATCCTCTGCGCTACTGTGGGGAGTGTGTGTGGCACATCTGTCAGTACTTCGCTAAGTTGCTAACACACCTCTAACATTCTCAGTCTCAATAATAGCCCTCAGGGTTCAGCATCTGTGTTCAGCCGAGCAGAGCTCGGAGAGGATTGCGCTCCCCCCCCCCCACAACACAGACTCTCCACAGCTGTCCCTGCCACCAGTCTCTGTCTGCTCTTGAGGTGTGAATCACCAGGTGAAAACCCAACTAACTCTCTAATTGGACCCACCGAAGTGCGAGTATCTGCGCTGGTGCACGGCTGTAGGTCCTGTGACGGTGCACCCTCAGGAGGAATGAGGTCCTCTGAGGAATCATCCTCATGGATGTCCTACAACACTTGCTGTACGCATAAAGGCCCTCGAAGACAAAAGAAAGGGTATGATTTAGTCTTGGCAAAGTCACAATCTTGAAAATCACCATACTCAGTCTTCTCATAGTTCAGTCATTGATCAAGTAAATTCAGAATATGCGTGCCGGAGATATTTGTAATTCTGTCACCAGCTAGCTGCGAGGTCCCTGTCTCTCCATCTCCGATTGAGCGGGATGCAGATGTGCCACTTATCTCCATGGCACCTCCTCTGTATCTGTGAGCTGTACTGTTTGTGGCGGCCCACCTCCAGTCCTATCCCTCTCCCTTGAGTTTTGCGCAAGGAGTGAAAAAACAGACCCGAGAGTGAGTGAAGATGAGGTATTCACCCGATGGATGAGGTGAGGCATTTGATGAGGGTGACTATGAGACACATTGCATAAGGATTGGGGTGAGTATCAATGGTGGATGGATAAATGGGGAGGTGATGAAGTCCATAGATAGTGAAGGCTGGGTGGTGCTGAGTGTTGAGTGGGTGTGAGGAGTGATGTGATGGAGAACACTTAGCAAGACAGAGTGAAAGGAGGGCGGGCTTACAACACAGGATGTAGTTGAATCAGCAAATGTACTCATTTTCTTGACCTGGTTAGGTCATTAAACCACTTTCTACATTGCATCCATGACCTGGGCACAATGCTCCTGTTGCTCACCTCCTCAGCTACCTCCAACCACACCTTCCTGGTGAGAGCAGCAGGTTTCTTCCTCCCCTTGCTGGGGTGAAGTATGTCCCTCCTGCTCCTGACTGCACCCAGTGGTAATTCCAGCGAGACATCATTGAATCTGGGTGCTGCCCTTGCTCTATGTCCACCATCCATCCTGAAGACCTCCAATTTCCATTTGTGCACTGCCCCTTTAAATACAGCTGAGATCGCGTCATGCGGGTGCGCATCACGCCCGCTGCACAGCTTGGAGACGCGAAACCCGGAATTCAAAATTAATTGGTACAATGGAGTTGAGATCGCAGATTCCGACCCGCTCATTTGACTTACGGGTTTTCCCCACGCAATTCCACCCCACCGCACAGAATCTGTCTTTAGATTAATATCGGGGCCTTGGGTCTCTGATCAGGCTGAACATTCTGGCAAAGAATCCCAGCAACAGATTTTTTTTTAAATGGATTCTCTTCCTGAATAAACTGAGAATGGGAGGATTGATTTCAGACAAGTTACCTAGGTTTGGAAATTATTATTATAAATAGCAAAGTTTGTAGTGAGTCGCACCTTGGGTGGAATATTGTGCAATATTCTACTACTGCGCCTGTAATTTTAATGAATGAGCCCACTCATCGTGATGTTCAAGCAGAGGACCAACCAGTAGAGCATTAGCTGTCAGCATCGCGGGATGAGAAGGTGCAAGTTCGCACATCAGGCATGGAGGTTGCAGTGGAGGTTGTGACAGGGAGGAAGAGCGTAAATTGTACTTCCTAGCAGTCAGCCAAAGGGAACATTGTCAAAAGACTGGCAACAGCAGAGTTGGGCGTGTTCTAGTGAACATAAGAATTGAAGATAAATTGCACCTGATGCAAAAAGAGGTCATGCAAGGCCATGGGGCAAAATACATCCAATGGCACAGGGTGGATGGAACATCTTGTTAGATCGGTGTATGTGGTGAGCCTGCACCTGTTAAGAATGGTTAGATATTCCCAATCCACGCTTTTGTTCCCGCTAAACCCTCGCTGTCATCCCTCTTCTTGGTGCCAAAGGCTAAGAGATATTGCTTTGCAGTTAACCACAGTTGCGTTTACCTTGCACTGCATCGGCTCATCAAGGTTACTTCAAGAACACCTCCCTCCCTTATGACCTCTACCGCCAAGGACAAGAGCAGCAATGTTGTGGGAAAACATCACCTCCAAGTGCTTTTCCAAGTCACACACACCACCCTGACTTGGATATATTTATATATATATTGCTATTCCTTCATCGTTACTGGGTCAGAATCTTGTAATTCTCTACACAACATCAGGAGAAGGTCCAACACCATCTTTTCAGGGCAACTAGGATGGGCAATAGACGTGCCTTTGCCAATGTCGCCCACATGCCAAGAACAAATTTAAGTTCATCCTGCTGATTTGCTTAACTGTAGACAGAAAAGTTACTAATCAGGAATGCTAATGATTAGGAAGGTGGAGCCTGCACCAAGCAACCAAATTTAATTATTCAAGCCTCGCTTTTAACCAAACCTGCCCAGCACAAAACGGGTGGGTGGGAACATACCAACATACCAACATACCAACATACCAACATACCAACATACCAACATACCAACATATGAACATACAAACATACCAACATACGAATTAGGAGCAGGAGTAGGCCACTCGGTCCTTCGAGCCTGCTCCGCCATTCAATAAGATCATGGCTGATCTGATTACTCCACATTCCCGCCTACGCCCGATAACCTTTCACCCCCTTGCTTATCAAGAATCTATCTACCTCTGCCTTAAAAACATTTGAAGACTCTGCTTCCACCACCCTCTGAGGAAGAGAGTTCCAAAGACTCACAACCCTCTGTGAGAAAAGATTTCTCCTCATCTCTGTCTTAAAAGGGCGACCCCTTATTTTTAAACAGTGACCCATAGTTCTGGATTCTCCCACAAGAGGAAACATCCTCTCCACAGCCACCCTGTCCAGACTCCTCAGGATCTTATATGTTTCAATCAAGTCACCTCTTACTCTTCTAAACTCCAACGGATATAAGCCTAGTCTGTCCAACCTTTCCTCATAAGACAACCCGCCCACTCCAGGTATTAGTCTAGTAAACCTCTCTGAACTGCTTCCAACGCATTTACATCCTTCCTTAAATAAGGAGACCAATACTGTACACAGTACTCCAGATGTGGTCTCACCAATGCCCTGTATAACTGAAGCATAACCTCCCTACTTTTGTATTCAATTCCCCTCGCAATAAACAATAGCATTCTATTAGCTTTCCTAATTACTTGCTGTACCTGCATACTAACCTTTTGCGATTCATGCAGTTGGACACCCAGATCCCTCTGCATCTCAGAGCTCTGCAATCTCTCACCATTTAGATAATATGCTTCTTTTTTATTCTTCCTGCCAAAATGGACAATTTCACATTGTCCCACATTATACCCCATTGGGTAGTTAAATTGCAGTCGGGGGTGTTTGTGCTGGGTTTTTTGACACATTCCTGCCTGCTGCCACTTTAACCAGAGACATTAAAGCACAGGTGCGCTGCTCACCCCAGGCGGGCGAGAGCCGAGTTGCTAAAGACGCGGGCCAGTGATGTAATCGGCGCGGCAACTCCATTTTAACTTGGGGAAACGGGAGGCCCGTCCTCATCCGGCACCACGCGACAAACCAATCACATTGCTCAATTTAGTTTTTGAAACTGGTTTCGGCTGCCATCTCGATTTCTGACCCAGATTTGTAATGCAATAAATCATAAATAAATCAATAAATCTGAAACTTAACCATGAAGTCACCGATTGCATTTTAGAAATGCTTCCCTCTGCAGGCCTGCCCCACTCTCTGGGTCCTAGAATTTGAGTTCTATTGTATTCTCCCTTGCACTTGGCTGTTTTTTTGTGCACCTGAACTTTGTCTGAATGAAGAGGCTCAACCAACTAGCCCATTCCCAGAAAGCACCACGTCTTGCTGATAAACTCTAACTCTCAGAATGCAGATTAAGCCTGTCACATTCCATTGAGTCTCATGCAGTACTAGATGGGAAGGATGGGGCTAATTAACAGGAAGTCATGGCATGTTCTGTGAATGGTCAGACCCCCGACACAGGAGGTCATCCAATAAGATATACTTACTGAGGTTACGGTACCTTAATTTAAAAAATCCAGTTAAAACAAAAGTAAATTCAAAATATGTACAGATTTGAAGAAGATGTCTTCTGGCTGCCTCCATCTAATAAAGAACGAAAAGTAAAATAAAATATAGCTGTATGTCTGACAAATTGAGAAATTTCACAATTGTGCAGTTCCTGAGGCAAAAGCACACATTGTGAAATGGTTATCGTAATGTAAAGTTGTCTTGCATTAAATGCTTTGACTTACTGGTAAAAATTTACAAAACCCTAATGTGTAATCTTGTGAATTGATATCTGGAGCATATGGCATATTATCCTACTTTGTTTTACTTGTCTGTCTAATGTGGTTTATCGATCAGTGAGTGTCTGTTACTGAATAATGGATGAGTGGTTGTACATTATGGCAGATTTGAGCATTAGTTAGTTGAATTAAGTGCAAGTCACCTGGCATGTGTTCCATACTGTCATTCCTATCCATCTGAATGCGTGTCTACAGATAGATTGGTATCACTCAATCCTGTTACCCAGTGCAATATTTTCAAGTATCATTTCGTCTGGCTGCTACTACCTAATGAAGAGTTTGTTGTTTCGCTTTAGGTCGACCACAGTGGCCTGGTGTTTAAATTTATGATCATTTCTTTTTAAGTTTATTTATATGGGGAGGGGGAGGGGTATTTGGCTCCATCGCCCCCTTTATTTTGTTGTGTTTTCAATCCATTTTTCTTCATACCTGCAGCTGTCACAGTAGGGGGTGATTCTGCTTCCACCCCACCACCAGGGTCTCCCTTCACCAGTCACCAACATCCAGTTCCCATCTGAATTTTCTTTTCCCCCCCCCCCCACCCCCACCCCGGAGGGAGAAGGCAGAGTCTGCGCTCCGCGCCTCCCTATTCAACATGGCTCAGATTGGAAACCGAGCTCGGTGGGACCTGCAGCTGTATCTGGCCCTGTTCTGCGGGACTGCGCTGTCCCCACGATTTTGAGCACTTAATTTAGCTGCCTTACTGTTGGCAGAAAAGCATAATGTTTCAGACAGGTGCAACGCATGGCTGTGCCAACAAACAGCCTAATAATGATGTCAGGCCTGCTTCTTCGCTAAATCTCACTTTCACCTTTGATCCCTAGCCAATGTTAAGTTAATTGATGTCAGCTAAAGCAGCAGCAAGGGCGCTACACCCCTGGCCTACAAGGGGGAAGTAAATAAGCCAGGGTTCCTGCTTTTGGTCACTCTCCAGTGACCCCACTGAAAGGTGCACGGGGCCAAAGATTCATGGGCCTTCCAGCACACTCCCACCATCATAGGTAACGGCAGAAGTTTGGTAGAAGACCCACAAATTAGGCCAGGACCCAGATAAGCCAGATGCCGGCTTTTTCTGAGGGGCCTTGTAAAAGGAAGATCTCCCTAAAAAAGGCCAATCGATGGAAATGGGGCCCACCTTGGAGAGCTGGACCTGGGACTTGGCCTGGACCCTTGAAGATTTGTGAAACGTGCAAGTTCTCTCTGATCCTTTCATCAACCCAATGAGCCACTACGAGGATGTTTCCAGGGTGAGGTGCCCGGCATCAGTCCAGAACAAGCACACAGCGCCACAGTTTGTGGCTTCCCCAATAAGCCGGCCCCCGAGACGAATCTCTAGTGGCGCGGGCACCACCTGCTTTATTTAGAGTAAGTGACCTCCTCCTGACCCCATGAACTTTAGGGGGTCAGCACTGAAGGTCACAGTGGGGCACATCCCGAAACTTGTGCTGAGATGCTGAGCCATGGGTTTTCAATTCTCTTGTGCAGTGATGTCAGGTAAGGACAAAAGTAGGTACGGCTGTGATGCCTCCAGTCAACAAAAAGAAAGACTTGCATTTATATAGCGCCTTTCACGACCTCAGGATGTCCAAAAGCGCTTTACAGCCAATGAAGTAGTTTTGAAGTTTAATCACTGTTGCAATGTAGGATACGCAGCAGCCAATTTGCGCACAGCAAGGTCCCACAAACAGCAATGTGATAATGACCAGATAATCTGTTTTAGTGATTTTGGTTGTGGGATAAATATTGGCCAGGAAACCGGTGAGAACTCCCCTGCTCTTCTTTAAAATAGTGCCAAAAGATCCTTTACATCTACCTAAGAGGGCATAACATCTCATATAAAAGACAGCACCTCCGACAGTGCAGCACTCCCTCAGCACTGCACTGGAGTGTCAGCCGAGAGTTTGTGCTCAAGTCTCTGGAGTTTGACTTGAACCCATGATGTTTTGACCCAGAGGCAAGAGTGCTACCAACTGAGCCATGGCTGACACCTTTCAATGCTGATGAAGAATGGCCACTTGGCTACTTGAATTTTGCAGCCTGCCTTGTAAAGAGCAGAACCTCTGTCTGCTCATTACAAGGGAAATGTTGTTGGGGGGAGGGGAGGGTGTTGGATGGAGCTGGGGATGGGGCGACTCCACGCCGAGAATTCCTGCCTCCCTGGTGTAGAGCTGGAGGCAACTACGCCCAGTGAGATGAAGCGCACTGGCCTCTAGCTGGAGGGACCCCTGGATCCCCAAAGAATAGTACATTCATTTGAAAAAAAAACTTGATTGGCTTTTTTCCACAAGGGGTTGATGGGGGTCACGGCTGGAGGGCAAGCGCCAGATTTTCCGGCTGCATTGGGGCAAGCAGACGCTGATGTTGCACCCGCTGGGGCACTTGTGCCCACTTGCCCCAGTGATATTGAGGTGCTTTCCCACTGACCCCATAAGTTCCAGCGGTGTCAGCACTTGCAGGCATTGATGGGCGCAACCAAAGAGTAACCATCCAGATTTTCAGGGCCGTGTTCTGGTCACACACTCGTAGCAGGTTGATAAAGTATTGGGGGTGGGGGGGAGGGGGGCGGCGGTGGAGGGAATGACTTGGAGCTTACCAACACAGTGAGCAATGAGTACTTCTAGTGCATCAGACAAAATATGGCGGTAATGCATAACCCAATGAAACATATGCAAATTGATATCCATACGTACAGATGGTGGAGCAGATAGTTTTTTGTGCTGATTAAGATACAGAGTGAGTAGTAAAGATCACAATTAGCCTTAACAGTGTAATGCAGAAGTCAATAACAATTCTAGAATCAGGCTCTTGTGTGCACTGGAGATCTTTATAATGATTTTCTAAAAGCCTTTCACTTCCTAATCCAATTTATGGTTTATTGGTTAAAATACTTTGAAATTATAGAGGTGATTCTGCCATGCAGCGCTCAGGGAGCACAACATTAATGGACAGCTAATCGTTGCCTGGTGCCCACAGTTTCCTCAAATGCAGTTCCTGTAGGCAACACTTGTCACTGGGTGAATTGGAGCGAACAAACAACATTGTCAATCTATACAATAGAGGTCATTGTCAATCTATACAAAAATGAGAAGTCGCACAACACCAGGTTATAGTCCAACAGATTTATTTAATTTTACAAGCTTTCGGAGCGGTTCGCTCCTTCCTCAGGTAGGGTAGCAGTGAGAGAATCTCCCAGAATTCACAATATACACACAGAAAAAATCTATTCAAATCTTTCCCTACATCAAAGACACACTAAGAGCACAGCCAAGACAATGAGATGTGTCCCAGGGGGTCCAACGTGTCAAAACACCTGCTGGCTGCATATCCTGTCAATTTGTGTTGGTTCTTGTGTTAGTCTTTTTACAAAAAAAACACCTGGAAAGACCGGCCATGATGTCAAGTCACGTTCTGTATCGTGACATGAACCCGATATCGCGATTGAGGCCATCCTCATGAGTGCGGAACTTGGCTATCAGTTTCTGCTCTATGATTTTGCGCTGTCGTGTATCCCGAAGGCCGCCTTGGAGAACGCTTACCCGCAGATCCGAGGCTGAATGCCCCTGGCTGCTGAAGTGTTCCCCGACTGGGAGGCAACCCTCCTGCCTGGCGATTGTTGCGCGGTGTCCGTTCATACGTTGTCTCAGTGTCTGCATGGTCTCGCCGATGTACCATGCTCTGGAGCATCCTTTACTGCAACGTATCAGGTAGACAACGTTGGCCGAGTCACATGAGTATGTACCGTGTACCTGGTGGGTAGTGTCCTCACGTGTGATGATGGTATCTGTGTCCATGATTTGGCATGTCTTGCAGAGGTTGCCGTGGCAGGGTTGTGTGGTGTCGTGGTTGCTGTTCTCCTGAAAGATGGGTAATCTGCTGCGAACGATGGTACTTTTGAGGTTAGGCGGCTGCTTGAAGGCGAGTAGTGGAGGCGTGGGGATGGCCTTAGCAAGGTGTTCGTCGTCATCGATGACATGTTGAAGGCTGCGAAGAACATGGCGTAGTTTTTCCGCTCCGGGGAAGTACTGGACGACGTATACAGTAGAGGTCATTGTCAATCTATGCAATAGAGGTCATTGTCAATCTATACAGTAGAGGTCATTGTCAATCTATACAGTAGAGGTCATTGTCAATCTATACAATAGAGGTCATTGTCAATCTATGCAATAGAGGTCATTGTCAATCTATACAGTAGAGGTCATTGTCAATCTATACAGTAGAGGTCATTGTCAATCTATACAATAGAGGTCATTGTCAATCTATGCAATAGAGGTCATTGTCAATCTATACAGTAGAGGTCATTGTCAATCTATACAGTAGAGGTCATTGTCAATCTATGCAGTAGAGGTCATTGTCAATCTATACAGTAGAGGTCATTGTCAATCTATACAGTAGAGGTCATTGTCAATCTATACAGTAGAGGTCATTGTCAATCTATGCAATAGAGGTCATTGTCAATCTATACAGTAGAGGTCATTGTCAATCTATACAGTAGAGGTCATTGTCAATCTATACAATAGAGGTCATTGTCAATCTATACAATAGAGGTCATTGTCAATCTATACAGTAGACGTCATTGTCAATCTATGCAATAGAGGTCATTGTCAATCTATACAGTAGAGGTCATTGTCAATCTATACAGTAGAGGTCATTGTCAATCTATACAATAGAGGTCATTGTCAATCTATGCAATAGAGGTCATTGTCAATCTATATCGTAAAGGTCACTTTCAATCTATGCAATAGAGGTCATTTTTTAAGTACATGCTAGAAGTGTGGAACCAAACCCACCACCAATGCATATCCAGAAATCGTAGTTACATTGCTGTGGGTTTTCCATCCATTATTTCAATCGATGGAAAATTATAATCAATATGCCTACAATATACACCAGCAGTGGCCAACTTCCCCGCTGCCAGTGTATACCCGGCAAATGACCCCTTTCTAGTATTGACCATTAGCTGAATCATTGCTGCTCTTTACTCCGACGAAGGGATTATTTTTTGCATAATCTAAGACATCGATCATGTTTACAGCCTGAATGGCACATTTTTATCAATCTATTACGTTTCGGTAGCTAGTAAGTGCAAAACAGTTCGCACTTTGGACAATCTGCCATTACCATGAAAAAAAAATCAAAATTGTGTAGAACAGGAACTTCTTACCATTGTTTCACTCACCAAACTGGAATTGTTTTCAATGAACTGGCAAAACTGCGACTAACTGGGGTAGAAATCCGTCTTGGGCAATATAGCATCAGCTGCCAGTTATACGTCCCGCCTGATATTCAGTTCTATTGAATATCAGGCAGGGCGTATTACGGATATTACGGGAGGACAATGCGATACTGCCCGCTTTGTGCTACAGCCAAAGATGAATTTCTACCCCTGCTATTTTTGATTGATATCCCCACTCCTGCCGTCTTCCGTGAAAGGCAAACGGGGTGGGATTTCGAGTTTAACTTCGTTCTTATGCATAGAATTCTACTTGGCGTATAACTAACCATCTCCCCACCGGAAATAAACCGTTTGAGCAAAATTATGAAAACTGGCACCAATTTGCATTTTTATTTTCAGACCATATGCGGCTTGTGTATTTCTTTTAAGACAAAAAAAAAGACTTTTGCACTTGGAATAGGGTGAAGCACACCTTAACAAATCATTTGAGAAAAGGGCATTTCGTTGGGAGAGACACACAGTAGAAAAGCAAGGGCATCAAAATCTTTCAAGATTTCAAATCCAGCAGTGTTGTCCACCAGCGATTCTGCACTACAGAAAGAGTTAGGCCGCGAGTTTGCTTACCTCGGCGGGTCCGTGGTGGGCGGCGTCGGTGGCGGGTCCCGACCCCACTGCTGGCTCCATCCTGCTGTCTGAAATGAATTACCCTTAATGGGGCTTGTTAAGCCCACCCAGAGCGTTTGCCGGCCAATTAGAGGAAGCGGGTCTGCTGACGTCATTCGATGATGCGTCATCAGCCGGTTTCCTTAAAGGGACCATGGCCAAATTTTTTTGACGTTTGTGCTGTCAGTGCTCTACAGCATTGAGGTGCTGCAAACACTGACAATCACTGCAGAGGTGCACGGCTGCACCCAGGCTCTCCCATGACTCTCTCCATATGCTTATGGAGGGAGTCACAGCACGCAGGGAGGTCCTCTTCCCTTCCCATGGGCGGAAGACACCTCCCCAGGAGATCAACACAGGCTGGTTGGACATTGCAGAGGAGGGCACAAGCAGGGATGTGGTCAAGAGGACCTGGGTGCATTGCTGCAAACCTTTCAATGATCTCAGGAGATAAGAACATAAGAACATAAGAAGTAGGAGCAGGAGTAGGCCATACGACCCTTCGGGCCTGCTCCGCCATTCAATAGGATCATGGCTGATCCGAACCTAGACTCACATCCACTTCCCTGCCCGCTCCCCATAACCCTTAATTCCCTTATCAGCTAGGAAACTGTCTATCTCCGTTTTAAATTTATTTAATGTTGCAGTTTCCACAGCTCTCTGAGGTAGCAAATTCCATAGATTTACTACCCTCTGAGTGAAGAAGTTTCTCCTCATCTCAGTTTTGAAACGGCAGCCCCTTATTCTAAGATCACGAAACGTTAGTGCAAAGCCACACTCAAACCTCACCCTGCTGTGCCTCTCATCACATCCCCATCACTCTGCCTTCCCTACCCTACTCCTGCACATCCTTACTCACACCAACTTACCTTGCACCTCCACCCATCCCTCTCTATCTACATTATAACATCCCCATCTCACTAGCCACCCCTTACACTCACCCTCATCCTAGTGCAATCATACCAACTAACAACACACAAGGGTAGGCACTTGGTGTTTTAGCCAATGTTCATGTAAAGTTTCTGTTAATGTGGTGTCAAACATTGAAACCTTTATTTTCAACACTTTGCGTTCTTAGACAGATTTGTGTGCATCTTTGGAAGTGGCTTAATGAGTTGCAGTGAATGTTGAGACATAATGTTACCCCCCGCAATGGTGATGAGTGTGAAAGAAATGGCTTGGGCATTGTAGGGATGCTTTATGGTGTTGGTGTGGAATGGTGCCAACCTGGCGCATCATGTGGCAGCCAAGGTGTACAGCATCAAGTGAAGTAAATCTAGCCATGGTGAAGCCATCCCTGGTGTCCCGGGCAGCAATGTGGTCGGGTGCTGATGCCCTGTGTCCTGTGCAGCATCAGTTGATTGCGGAGAAGGTTGGTGGTGTTGGTGTTGCTGGTGTGCCTGGTGCTGCTGGTGTTGGGGCTGATTGTGGTGGGATTCTGAGGACCAAGGTGAGAGAGTATAAAGGGCACCCATGCTGATGGAATAGATGGCAGGTGAAGTAGAGATGACAGAAGCAATCTGTCAATGGTGAGAGAGGTAATGAGGTCAGACTGGATGGAGACTTGTGTAAAGACTTGCAGCATGGTGAATCTGTTGTGGAAATGCAGAGAGGAAGAGCTTGTGGCTGAGGAAGATATCTCTGTAAGGTGGGAGCTTTTACTTTACATTTGAAGCTGTCAACTCAACAGCTGATTCAATGGCCACTGAACTCCCGCCTCAGCTTAACAGACATGGTGCACGAGCAGCGAGGACCCTGTGGGCGAGCACATAAAATCAAAAGGTAAGCACAAATGTATTCTTAATGATCTCTAAACAAGGATGTAATGACCTGAATTGGGTCCCCCGCCGCTGCTTGTCGGGTCTGCTCAGCGCTGACAGACCCAACATCGGGGAAACGCGCGTGGCGGCGGGTTCAGAGCGGGGTCCAGACACACTGGGGAAAAAAAACACTTTCCCACCCGACCCTGCCACCGATCGCGCCCGCTGACCGCCCAGAAAATCCAGCCCTTAGTGACTGACAGGATGGGACAACTGGAATGAAAATATATTTAAGTGATATTTCTAAATTAGTGCAACAACAGCAGTAAAGAGCATTTGATCCAACAACCTCTGTGCTGTCAGTACTTGTCTGGTAAATGTAATACCAGCCTTGGACATCTCTGGTATTTATAATGGAAAACCCCCACTGTATTAAAATAGATCATCCCATTATACCAATTAGATGATGTAATTCAGTAAAAGCCTGTACTTACTGCATGTGTGTGTAAAAGGCATACAATTTGTTCTACTGAAGGGGATAGAATGCAACTTTCTTGATACACAGAGGATCAAGCATATGCCTTGTTCTAATCAGGAGGAGAGCAGGATTGCAAGTCGGTGACTCACTGAGGATTTTCCTTCCCTGCCCGAGGGGAAGCATAAGAACATAAGAAATAGGAGCAGGAGTAAGCCACATGGCCCATCGAGTCTGCTCCGCCATTCAATAAGATCATGGCTGAATTTCTACCACAACTCCACTTTCCTGCCCTATCCCCAAATCCCTTGATTCCCTTATTGCCGAAAAATCTATCGATCTCTGTCTTGAATATACTCAACGACTGAGCATCCACAGCCCTTTGGGGTAGAGAATTCCAAAGATTCACCACCCCCTGAGTGATAAATTCCTCCTCATCTCAGTCCTAAATGGCCGAGCCCTTATCCTGAGACTGTGACCCCTCGTTCTAGCCTCTCCAGCCAGGGGAAACAGCCTCTCAGCGTCTACCCTGTCAATCCCCCTAAGAATTTTATACATTTCAATGAGATCACCTCTCATTCTTCTAAACTCCAGAGAATATTGGCCCATTCTACTCAAGCATCTAACCTCCACTTGTCATCTCTCCCAGAAGGCCGGGATAATATTGAGATCTCACCGTGTGAAGAATCAGTGATAAGGACTCGCATCCTACCGCAGGTGTCGGCTGTGGCTCAGTGGGTAGCACTCTTGCCTCTGATTCAGGAAGGTCGTGGGTTCAAGTCCCACTCCAGAGACATGAGTCCTATAATCTAGGCTGACACTCCCAGTGCAGTGCTGAGGGAGTACTACACTGTCGGAGGTGCCTGTCTTTCGGATGAGAAGTTAAACTGAAGCTCCATCTGCCCTCTCAGGTGGATGTCAAAGATCCCATGGCACTATTTGAAGAAGAGCAGTGGAGTTCAACCCAGTGTCCTGGCCAATATTTATCCCTCAACCAACATCACTAAACAGATTATCTGGCCATTATCACATTACTGTTACAATAGCTAAATACTGCGGATGCCGGAAATCTGAAATAACAACAGAAAATGCTGGAAACCCTCAGCAGGCCAGGCAGCATCCGTGGAGAGAGAAACAGAGTTTCAGGTCTGTGACCCTTCGTCAGAACTGGAAAAAGTTAGGGATGTAACAGTTTTTAAGCAGGTGCAGAGGCAGGGAAAGAGGGAGGGGAGGAAGGAACTGAAGGGACAGTCTGTGATAGGGTGGAAGGCAGGAGAGATTAAATGTTGCAAATGGGGATGGCAGAATCATCAACAGCTGCCATGTGGAAAAATGGCGGACCGGGGTTATAGTCTGAAATTATTGAACTCAATGTTGAGTCCGGAAGGCTGTAAAGTGCCTAATCAAAAGATGAGGTGCTGTTCCTCGAGCTTACGTTGAGCTTCATTGGAATAGTGTAAGAGGCCGAGGACGGAGCGGTCAGAGTGGGAGTAGAGCGGAGAATTAAAGTGACAGGCGACCGGAAGCTCGGGGTCACCCTTACGGACTGAACGGAGGTTGTTCCGCAAAGCGGTCACGCTATAGAAATGCAAGTCCTTCTTTCTTTTTCCAAAGACATCCATATTAACGCCCAAAAGCACTGTATCATTCTCCTGTTTTTGTTTCCAGTTTTATCCCCCCCCTCCCTCACCCCCCCCCCCCCCCCCGCCCCCCCCACCCCGCCCCACCCACCGCCCCTTTCCTGAAAGCAATGACTGGTGCAGGAGTATGGTTCCCCAGTTGTCAGTTATTCCCCTGTACCTATCCCATGCTTCATGCATGGGTCTAGACAACAAGGCCTGGATTGTCCTCGGTGGCTCAACTAGACCAGTGAACCAGCACCCAATACCAGTGGCAGGGCAGGAATGTACTCCCATGTCTCGGAGGATTGGCGAGTGTGCCCGCTTGTCCACCTCCTCAGAGGCTTGCAGGTGTGGGCAGAAGGGAGGCAGGGCAGGGTGTGCATGCAGCAGTATATAGCGGTGCAGGCCGTAGCAATCCACCTCAGGACTTAGCTGCCACGAGACAGAGGCCAGCTCAGTCCTGGAGGTTAGGTTATTGGCACACAGCCGCCAGCTGCCTCATGTGCTCCTGCCACTCAGGCAATACCTAGGAGGAGCACTTAAAGAAAGCTAGAACTGGCATTTGTATCGTGTCTTTCACGACCTCAAGTCATCCCATAGCTCTTTACAGCAACGTGATAATGACCAGATAATCTGTTTTTGGTGGTGTTGGTGTTGAGGGATAAATATTGGCCAGGACACCGGAGAGAACTCCCCTGCTCTTTGAAATAGTGCCTTGGGATCGTTTGCACTCACCTGACAGGGCAGTCGGTACCTTGGTTTTTGAAGTGTACTCACTGTTGTAATGTAGGAAATACAACAGCCAATTTTGCGCACAGCAAGCTCCCACAAACAGCAGTGTGATAAATGGCCAGATAATCCGTTTTTAGTGATGGATAAATATTGGCCAGAACTCCCCTGCTCTTCAAATAGCGCCATGGGATCTTTCAGGTCCACCTGAGAGGGGAGACAGCTTAACATTTCATCTGAACAACGGCACCTCTGACTGTTCAGCGCTCCCTCAGCGCTGCATTGAAGTTTCTTGGAGTCCCTGGAGTGGGACTTGAAGCCAAAAACCCTCAGACTCGGAGCTGAGAGAGAGTGCGACCCACTGAGCCATCTTATTAGGTTTAAGGGTTTACACTTTACAAACTAGAATCAAAGAGAAGCATGGTGATAAAAAAAAAACACCAAGAATGCAGCGCTCTCTCAGTACTGTACTAATTCGTCAGGTTTGATTCCAAGCTTAAAATCCTGATGTGGGAGTCGTAGTCACAAACTCTAACCCAGAGGTCAGAATGCTACCAACGGAGTTACGTTCCACTCAGCAATGTTATTTATCAAATGAATTATGCGTTCACTCTGCTTGCTTTCCATTTTTTTTTTCCATGTTCTCTATATTCTCTTCCTGATTGGCTGTGGACTAGAGCTGTTTCAGTGGTTTGACCTGTTGTGAGGATAAGAAATTGCAGGATCGTACTAGGAATTAATAAATTAAAGCTATTTCTGGAACAAAACGGTGAAGGGCGCAGAATCTTGAAGTGGTTACAGAGCGTTTTGTTTTAAAGCTCAGATGTGTTTGCCACGAATTGTGTGTTGGCAGTGCCACAGTCAGAGATAAAGGAAAAAAACTGCAACGATCAAAGTTTTCGTTTTTACATATCCCCAGCCACCTGCAAAAAGTGATCTAATATTGTTCAGTTCACTGCACTCAGCAAAAACAGCCGAGAATTTTTTTTTTTGGGTCCTGACTAAGTAAACATTGACAGCGAGCGCCTGGTCTGCATTAGGTCTGCCTCTGAGAGCTCAGTGTTGGCAGGGTTGGGAGATTGTGTGCAGCTGTAGATTTTAAAAAGGTCGCAGTTGCTACTTCAAGTGCCGTATTTCTCGCTGGTCCTTGAAGAAATCGCTGGCCAGAAAGGTTTTGCTGGAGAAAGAAGCGCAGGTTCTCAGAGAGCATTGTGGAGCAGAGCGCCTCCCTTTCCAGGTGTTGTATTGCAACAACAGCTACTTGCATTTATATAGCACCTTTAACATAGTAAAACATCCCAAGGCATGCTGCAGGAACTGTGCGGGGGTGGGGTGGGGTGCGGGAAGAGAGATGTTTGCCCCATTTTGGGTCCCCCGTCCCACAAGAGAAATGTGGGACTCTGGCTGGGGAGAGGGAGCCCAACGAGTTGCTGCTGTGTCCAACAACAAAAGGACAAGGAAGGAAAAGGTAGTCTCAGGAAGTCTGCCAGGGTAAGGCTGGGCTGTCCATCCCTATACCTAGGAGATGGTTAAAGTATGCCACAAACATTTTCCTTTCAACACTGAGGCTGCAAGATGAGTCGTCAGAAAATATTACTGATCTTTCAAAGGTTGTACTTATGCTGCAGCAGAGCACGCTTCATTATTGTCACTTAAAAGCAGAACTATTGTCATATCAGCATGTAGAAAAGTGACCCAACACAGCCAGTTTAAAACTAATTCTATCTGCATGATGTACGTTCATTTACTCACACATAAGCTGGGATGCAGACGGGACACTTTGGATATCACACTTTTCAAACTCCTTCTTCTTCTTAGGCAGTCCCACGGAACCGAGGATGACGTGCTCCCGCTCTAAAAATGAGTTCTCAGGTGACTGATGAGTCAATGCGGGACCTACAGTCTCTGTCACAGGTGGGGCAGACAGTGGTTGAAGGGGCGGGTGGGTGGGGTGCTTGGGTTGACGTGCGCTCCTTCCGCTGTTTGTGCTTGGCTTCCGCTTGCTCCCGGTGAAGAGACTCGAGGTGTTCGGCGCCTTCCCGGATGCTTCTCCTCCACTTTGTGCGGTCTTGGGCCAGGGATTCCCAGGTGTCGGTGGGGATGTTGCACTTTTTCAAGGAGGCTTTGAGGGTGTCCTTGAAGCGTTTCCTCTGCCCACCTGGGGCTCTCTTGCCGTGCCAGAGCACCGAGTAGAGCACTTGTTTTGGGAGTCTCGTATCGGGCATGTGGACGATGTGGCCCGTCCATCGGAGCTCATCGAGCGTGGTCAAAGCTTCGATGCTGGGGATGTTGGCCTGAGCGAGAACACTGACGTTGTTGCGCCTATCCTGCCAATGGATTTGCAGGATCTTGCGGAGGCAGCGTTGGTGGTACCTCTCCAGTGCTTTGAGGTGTCTGCTGTACATGGTCCATGTCTCTGAAGCGTACAGGAGGGCGGGTATCACTACTGCTCTGTAGACCATGAGCTTGGTGCTTGTTTTGAGGTCCTGGTTTTCAAACACTCTCTTCCTCAGGCGACCGAAGGCTGCACTGGCACACCGAAGGCGGTGTTGCACTTCGTCATCGACGTCTGCCCTTGTTGATAGTAGGCTCCCGAGGTATGGAAAGTGGTTCACGTTGTCCAAGGCCTCGTCATGGATTTTGATAATCGGGGAGCAGTACTGTGTGGCGGGGACAGGTTGGTAGAGGAACTTTGTCTTACGGATGTTTACTGTAAGGCCCATGCTCTCATATGCTTCAGTCAACTCCTAACATGTCAACAACACAACTTCTCTGCTTGCACAATAGATGAGGAAAAAAAAAACAAATGGGAGGAGGGTCCAGTAGTATTAAAGCCTTAAGTCTCTTTTTTTTAATTCATTCATGGGATGTGGGCATCGCCAGTATTTATTGCCCATCCCTAATTGCCCTTGAGAAGGTGGTGGTGAGCCACCTTCTTGAACCACAGAGGGCAATTGAGAGTCAACCAACATTGGTATGGGTCTGGAGTCCCGTATAGGCCAGACCGGGTAAGGACGGCAGATTTCCTTCCCTAAAGGACATTAGTGAACCAGATGGGTTTTTATAACAATCTGGTAGTTTCATGTATACGGATACTAGTTTTTAATTCTAGTTTTATTCAATTAATTTCATTTAAATTCCTCAGCTGCCTGTGGTGGGATTTGAACTCACACCTACCAGATCATTGATCCGGCCCTCTGGATTACTGGTCCAGTAACCACTATGCTACCGTACCCGTCTCTTTGAACAAGGTTGTGCTTGGCATTTTGGTGCTGGAGAACACTGAGTGAGGAGGTTCAGGTGAAGGCTGAGGTCTCCCACAGCTGCTGCCAGTACTGTCCTCCTCTAGTTCTTCCTCTTCCGTTCATTCACTCACTCACTCGCTCACTCGCTCTCACTCTAGCGCACCACCATGACAGAGACGAGGGAGGTGGTTTCAGCACCCTTGGTGCCTGGAAAGTAGACACATCTGGCATAGAAGGAGCGCAGAATTGTGAAATCAGATCCTGCACCAACTTCCTGATGGGCTACAATTAGTGGTCTTCTCCGTTTAGTAAGCCTCGCTAAAATCCCAGATTTCACACAAAAGATATTTAAATAGTCGCATAGCTCAGTGCTGCAGTATTTGTACCAGGTTTGCTCCTGTTTCCTTGTGCACCATTTGGAATGATGCGGAGATGCCGGTGTTGGACTGGGGTGGACAAAAATGAGAAGTCGCACAACACCAGGTTATAGTCCAACAGTTTTATTTGAAATCACGAGCTGAGAAGATTCAGCTTTGCTATATGTACTATTCTGAAATGCAAATGAGATGTTTTGCCGTTCATCCTTCTTCCTCCTCCAACAAACAGAAAATGAGAGGAATACCCAATAGGATTCACATAACCATAGCAATCAAATATGCCGTAACCAAAATCCGGGCTGAAAAAAAATCAATAACTTTCATTTATATAATGCCTTTATTATAGAAAAATACCCTAAGACATTTCACAGAGGAGAAAACGAGCTGGCACTGAGATTTTGCAAGAGGGAGGGTTAGGAGATTCAGCTCAACGCTTGGTCACAAGGAACGACAGCATTTGGAAATGATCTTATGAACAATTCCAGCTGGTCTCTTTTTCAGAAGTCATGTGCCGCCCGCCCTGAATGCGCCCGACCATCTCCATGTTTCATGTGGGGGCAACTGAGTGCCAAGTGCATTAGCCCGTGAGAGAATTGGGGAAACCGTGAGAGAACGGGGAAACCGTGAGAGAACGAGGAAACCGTGAGAGAACGGGGAAACCGTGAGAGAACTGGGAAACCGTGAGAGAACGGGGAAACCGTGAGAGAACGAGGAAACCATGAGAGAACGGGGAAACCGTGAGAGAACGGGGAAACCGTGAGAGAACGGGGAAACCGTGAGAGAACGGGGAAACCGTGAGAGAACGGGGAAACCATGAGAGAATTGGGGAAACCGTGAGAGAACGGGGAAACCGTGAGAGAACGGGGAAACCGTGAGAGAACGGGGAAACCGTGAGAGAACTGGGAAACCGTGAGAGAACGGGGAAACCGTGAGAGAACGAGGAAACCATGAGAGAACGGGGAAACCGTGAGAGAACGGGGAAACCGTGAGAGAACGAGGAAACCATGAGAGAACGGGGAAACCGTGAGAGAACGGGGAAACCGTGAGAGAACGAGGAAACCGTGAGAGAACGGGGAAACCGTGAGAGAACGGGGAAACCGTGAGAGAACGAGGAAACCGTGAGAGAACGGGGAAACCGTGAGAGAACGAGGAAACCGTGAGAGAACGTGGAAACCGTGAGAGAACGGGGAAACCATGCTTGATCTCGTTAAATTTCAGTTACCGTGATTTTAATATTTAAATGATGCTCCAGCAGAGGGCAGCCAATAGATCGCATGTTGTTAACATGGGGCGGGGAGACGGGGAGACAGTGATACGCATCTCCACCCAAATTGATGGCCCCCATTTGCCAGTTCCATTGCCAGCATCACTGGCCATGCAGATTGGAAAATATATCTTAATATTCACTTTTTTTCCCAATAGCTTCTCTTTTACTGTAGTTTTATTTTCTCTGCAGTCATACTGTTCCTCATTACATAACATTTGACACCATGTGAGCTCTTTAACTGTATGTTTGTATATTCGATAGCAATTCTGGCACCGCATGTCATCAGTTTAGTGTCTTAAGTTAAAAGCACATGGAGCCATCTGTCATGCTACCACCCTTCGTAAACTTCAGTCCATCTAAAACTCTGCTGTCCGTATTCGAACTTGCACCAAGTCCCGTTCACCCATCACCCCTGTGCTCGCTGACCTACATTGGCTCCTGGTCCAGCAAGGCCTCGAATTTAAAATTCTCACCCTCGTTTTCAAATCCCTCCATGGCCTCGTGCCACCCCCCCCCCCCCCCCCCCCCCGCCCCTCCCAATTCTGTAATCTCCCCCAGCCCTCCAACCCTCCAAGGTCTCTGCGCTCCTCTATTTCTAGTCTCTTGCGCATCCCTGATTTCCATCACCCCACCATTCAACTGCTTAGGCCCTAAGTTCTGGAATTCCCTCCCTAAACCTCTCTGCCTCTCTACCTTCTTTCCTCCTCAAAACCTGCCTCTTTGGTGAAGGTTTTGGTCACCTGGCCTAACATATCTTTATGTGGCTCGGTGTCAAATTTTGTTTGATAACGTTCCTGTGAAGCGCCCTGGGGCATTTTACTACGTTAAAGGCGCTATATAAATGTAAGTTGTAGTTGTAGAAAATTCACTCGTTGCTGTTCAGGTAGCCTTGCCTTCACGTTCTTACTGAACCACTTGTCATTTAATCTGAATCACTATCGAAGTGGTCTGATGTGACAATAGGATCCAAAGTAATACAGCCAGTGCATAACTATGGGGGAAAGTTTCACCTTTGGCACCCCTGGAGCAGAGCTTCACATCCCAGGACAGCATATCAGGAACAGGGAGTACTGGAGATGAAAATTTAGCCTCTATGTCTGAAATTGCTTATAAATGAGACAGAACTTTTTCCAACTGAATATCAGCAAGATCAAAGCCATCCCGTTTGACTCCTGCCAAGAAACACCACCCCTCTCGGCCCCAACTCCCTCCCGCTTACTCAGGCTGAACCAGACAGTGTATAATCTCAGTGTCCCGTTCGATTCTGAGCTGATCTTCAAACACTGTGCCCAAGGACGCTCACTTCTACCTCCACAGCATTCCTGACCTCACCTCTATTGCCACTGAAACCCCTACCCGTGCTCCTATTTCCTCCCGATTTCACTTCCCAATGCCCTCCCTGTGGGTTCCTGACTCCATCCTGCAGAAAGTCCAACTGATCCAAAATTCTCCCACCTGCATCCTGTCCCTCAGTAAGTCCCACCTCTGACCTCCACTGGCCCTCCCTCCCCCAATGCGTTAAATTCAAAGGGGGAATCGAACTCATCCCACCCAGCGGAACCAGGAGCAGGCCAATCACCCGCTCCGTAGGGATTTTAACACCGCTGTCGTGGGGGGTAGGGGGGGAAGGTGAGGGGCTAATATCGAGCCCTGTATAAATGCGAGTTGTTGTTACGTTCATGGCTGGATTATATCTCATGTTAGCTGTTTATTCTCTTGTCGTGTGTACCTGTTCCCAGGATAAACAGCAAGCCTCTCAAACACCTTTGCTGTTTTTGTGCGCATTTTAACACAGCCGAACCGGAATTCACTACAGAAACCAGAAGTGAGCGTCAGATAGAAGGAGTTGAGAAATTAGTTAAGATGTGGCAACCTTACATGACCCAAACAGGGTGTGCCAATCAGACATTTCCCAGAAGGTGAGGTCATATGTTTTGTGTGTTAGCTATACATATGACAGCACATTTATTTTTATTTTGTAGTTGAGTTCAGTCAGATTTCCATTGACTTTGATGGGCTTATTCGGGTTCAGACGAAACCAATCTACTGAATTTAGTTTTATCAGCACGATACACCAGGGAGGAACAAAGGAGTTTAGTAACAAATTTCAAAAGGTTTGCACAAACTATCCCTGGCATAATTTCGGAGCTAGCAATCATTCACAGGCCCTGGGGCTGTCGGGCTACTTTCAGGCCAAGACTGCAGAGAAATTGCGATATTTTTAAATCCTTGTGGTCTTGCGGCAGCTCTTTTATAGGAGTTTTAGAATGCTGCAAAGGATATATCAGTATATCTTTTTTTTCTGTGTAATAAGCCTTGCAATTTGCTGCCATTAACTCTCCTCCCCAAAGTGGTTACTCATGGCAATAACAACAACAACTTGCAGTTATATACCTCCCATGGCACTTTACAGAGGTGTAATCAGGCAAACAAACGGACGTGATGCAAAGAAGGCGATATTAGGCGGGTTGAAATATTGCTCACAGTGGTGTGTTTTAAGGAGGGTCTTGGAAGAGGAGAGGGAGGTGGGGTTTGTGGAGTAAATTCCAGAGTGTGGGGCCAGAGTCGGAGGAACAGAGAGTCCTGAAGGGGAGGTGGGGTTGTCGGCTGGAGGAGGTTAGAGAGATAGAATCATAGAAATTTACGGCACAGAAGGAGGCCATTCGGCCCATCATATCTGTGCCGGCCGAAAAAGAGCTCTCCAGCCTAATCCCACTTTCCAGCTCTTGGTCCGTAGCCCTGTCGGTTTCGGCACTTCAAGTGCATATCCAAGTATTTTTAAAATGTGATAAGGGTTCCTGCCTCTACCACCCTTTCAGGCAGTGAGTTCGAGACCCCCACCACCCTTTGGTTTAAAAATGTTCTCTTTAACTCCCCTCTAATCCATCTACCAATTACTTTAAATCTATGCCCTCTGGTTATGGACCTCGCTGCTAAGGGAACTAGGTCCTTCCTATCCACCTTATCTAGGCTCCTCATAATTTTATCCATCTCAATTAAGTCTCCCCTCAGCCTCTCCGTTCCAAAGAAGACAACCCCAGCCTATCCAATCTTTCCTCATTGCTAAATCTACAAAAACAACCTTGCCTGCTGCCGCACCGAGTACCTACCCCCGCCCCAGAGATCGGACCTACCTTTTCTTGGGCCTGGGGCTGGCCGTGTCACCAAGTATTGCACTGGCACCAGTACTGGGGAAAGAGGGAGCTGTTCCGATGGGACGGGCTCCACTTAAACCGGGCTGGGACCAGTGTCCTGGCGAATCGATTAACTAGGGCAGTAGAGAGGGCTTTTAAACTAATGAAGGGTGGGGGTGGGAGGATTCAGGAAAGAGTAAATTTAAAAGCAGCAAGAGAAATGTAAAGGCTCTAGAGCAGAGTAGAGATTTGGGTAAAGATAAGCAGAGTGAGTCAGGAAGGGACAGAGAGAGTAACAAAGGTAATAGGGCATCAGTGACTAAGGTGACATCAGAGAAAAATAGTAAAAGGTCAAAGCTAAAGGCACTATATCTGAATGCGCAAAGCATTCGCAACAAAATAGATGACTTAATAGTGCAGATAGAAATTAATAGGTTTGATCTAATAGCCATTATGGAGACGTGGTTGCAAAGTGGCCAAGGTTGGGAACTGAATATTCCAGGATACTTAGCTTTTTGAAGATATAGGCAAAATGGAAAAGGAGGAGGGGTAGCCCTGATAATAAAGGATGGGATAAAGACAGTAGGAGAGAAAGGATCTTAGCTCCGAAAATCAGGATGTAGAATCAGTTTGGGTGGAGCTAAGAAACAGCAAGGGTCAGAAAACATTGGTGGGAGTTGTTTATAGGCCCCCAAACAGTAGTTGTAATGTAGGGCAGAGTATAAATCAGGAAATTAGAGGCGCATGTAACAAGGATAATACAGTGATCATGATCGACTTTAATCTACATATAGACTGGGCAAACCAAATTGACAGTAATAGTGTGGAGGACGAATTCATGGAATGTATGCAAGATAGTTTTCTAGATCAGTATGTTGAGGAACCAACTAGGGAACAGGTTATTTTAGATCTAGTATTGTGCAATGAGAAAGGGTTAATTAATAACCTTGCTGTAAAGGGGCCTTTAGGGAAGAGTGACCATAATATGATAGAATTTTATATTGAGTTTGAAGGTGATTTAGTTAAATACAAAACTAGGGTCTTAAATCTAAACAAAGCAAACTACTGTAGGTAGGTGAACCCGCACCTTCCCTCTTATACTGTAATTCCAGAATCCGACCTGAACCCATCTGGGTGGGGCTCACCATTCAGTACAACTCAGTATTCTTTTAACTGTTTATTGTACTACGGATAACATACAAATGTCAATGCACTGCTCCATTTAACTTCAAACACCACTCACCCCAGCGATCACTCGAAGGAATATGTTTCCATCTGTACGGGTGATCAAATCCATCCGCAGTTCCCTTGCAAGTTGCCGACGTTTGTCCCTAAACTCAACCTTTTTATAATACAAAGATCATACCCATGACAATTGATTGACGCAACCCCCCTCCCCCCCTTTGATTGTACTATCTTAATCTTGTCTGTCAGCTGTGGCTCAGTGGGTAGCACTCTCACCTCTGAGTCAGAAGGTTGTGGGTTCATAATCCCACTCCAGGGACTTGCGCACATAAAGCTAGGCTGACGCTCCAGTGCAGTGCTGAGGGAGCGCTGCACTGTCAGAGGTGGCGTCTTTCGGAAGAGACGTTAAACCGAGGCCCTGTCTGCTCTCTCAGTTGGATGTAAAAAGATCCCATGGCATTATTTCGAAGAAGAGTAGGGGAGTTATCTCCCGGTGTCCTGGCCAATATTTCTCCCTCAACCAACATAACAAAAGCAGATTATCTGGTCATTTTCACATTGCTGTGTGTGTGACCTTGCTGTGTGCAAATTGGCTGCCGCATTTCCCACATTACATCAGCGACTCTACTTCATTGGCTGTGAAGCGCTTTGAGACATCCAGTTGTCCTGAAAGGTGCTATATAAATGCAAGTCTTTCTCTCTGTTTCTGCAAATCTATAGAGTACTTGATTTGATCACTTCTCCATCCTGGGTCAGTGAATAGTCCATTATCACACAAAGGTGTTTTGATGGGGAAAAGTTCCAGGCTTATCAGCATTCTGAAAGGTTGGCGAATGGGTTTTACTCCAGCAACAATTTCGATATTAACATCTCCAAAGGATGAGGGAACCGATCCAGACTCAGTGGAACCATAGTCTTGTTAACAGCCTGACCACAGGAGTTCAATGGACAGGACAGTCAGTTAAATTTAAACAAACACATGTCATTGTGTGGCCTGATCACTCCAGCTACTTCCTTGGTTAGCATATTCATAAAGTCGATCAATCGTGTCTGTGTCTCTGTGTGAATAATTTCCTCCTGCATTCCGTTCAGCTCACAGCTTGTTTTAAAAGTTCATTTAAAAGTCCCGTTGGTTCCTCGAGGCATGCCGGGATATGAAGCTTGGTCAAATCTCTTATGATTGGTCAATTTACAAAACTGCCTGTACAGTACAGCCGCTTAACCCTTTAATGTCGGTTTACTTTCAGTTAAGTGCGTTCTTGCTGCAGGACTGGCTCCAGGAGTCCACCCCCAAGTGACTGATGTACTGACTCCTCAGGGAATCAGTCACTTTTAAACCAGCTTCTCCTGTTCTTGCTGAACCAAGACCTCACACATTAGCTTCCGCCGTCTTTTCTCCGCCATCACCAGACATAGCAAATAGATCCCAATGATCAATTGGATTATGACCAATACATGCGACACGATTCTTATCCAAGGATTTATCTCAACTCTAGTTCCCCAATTCCATAATTGGTTCCACTATGGGATAATTTTGATATTTTGTATGTCTTTCCCCACTTCACATTGTCTTTGTTTTAATTCCCGCAATACATACATGCTGGGTTACATCAAGATCATTCAGTAGTTTAGTTACTTTAGCCTGAACTTCGGGTTCAAGTAAATCTATATCCTAGCCAAACTTACTAACAAATTCTTTCGTGTTCGAATTAGAGAGTGGGTCTGATACATCGATACCAGTTTCCTTTCCTAGGTGTAAGGGTTGGAGGATCCTCTGTCCTATCAATACCACATGAGCAGGCTCAATACAAAAGGTTGGTTGTATAACTGGATGTGTCAAATTATTGCCATAAATAAAAGATTTTACAGTAGCGGTTGCACAACACATTCCATTCCCTCTATAAGCAGAGTTAACAACTCCATGTCTTCCTGATGTTGATTGCATGGGACAATTTGCCCTCTTCCCAGAGAATCCACATGCTGATCCTTTATGGTCATGTAGTCTATAGGGACAAATTACTGTCTCTCTCACTTGCTGACATCCTACCAGGTCTGTGGGAATCCACCGATCGGCTCCACTCGCGGAGGCTGTTACAGGCTACATAAGGAGCATTGTCTCGGTGTTCCGTTACGATTTGTGTCCCATGCAATACATCTCCAATGTTTTCTACTCTAAACAGAGGGTATCCCTGATGGTTTGGAGTTATGAGAGGGAATTTGAACACTATTCCTACCACTGCATCATTAGCAGGACTATCACATTTGTGATTAACTACTTGAGCCTTAATCAACCTTCTGAATTTACATATACTCACATTAGGTGAAATTTCATAATCTGTCAATTGTGTTAAGTGTTCATTGCTAACCCAATCAGGTACGTATCCCTCCTCTAATTTCTCTAAATTATGGCGGGTTTGTTCTACTAACCCACTCCCATACATCATGCACACGTCATTCCGAGCTGCTTCTGTGCTAGCATTTCGATCTTCCTTGATGAGCGGATCCACCTTTCCAGCAGTATCTAAAATAGGATTAGTGAGTTTTGTTAAATGGAGAGTCATTATCAGGTCCTCCTATAGTTGCTGTTGCATTAAATTATTGCTCTGCTGTAAGATACTTTTGACTTGCTGCTTAGCTTTCCTTAATTCACTATCCATTGTTCCTAAATCTAATCTATTAGAAGCCATTCCTGCCGTATTGACTCCCGTTACTATATCATTAATCAAACTCCTTCTCTTCCTCTTTCCTTGTGGGCTTTGGACCGTGACCACTGCAGTAGGTGGCGTAGACCACTTCTCCACTTCTTCCTAATGATTTTTCAAATCTTTGGATTCCCACGAATCTCCAGTGTCCCCCCAAAAGTCTTCAACTACTTGTTGCCGCATTTTATCGATGAGCTTTCGGGAGTCTCTTTTACACCAGCTCGGCCATCTTGCCTCGGTCAAATTCAAAATAACTGGAATTATCTGATAAAGTACGTTTTGATATAAAATCTGATTGGCTGGGACCAATACCAGGCCATTTTTGGGTCCTGGTATTTGCTTTGGACGCTCTGGAGGTTTTTGTTGTTTTGATTCGGGTGTTTTCTTTGGTGCCATTTTTAACTAGGTCTTCCTGTCATCAACTCATGGGGTGAATACCCTGTGGTACGAGCGGTACTCCCCCTAATATTCATCAACACCAGTGGCAACACTTCATCCCATTTCTTCTTTTGTTCATCCAGTTCTTTCCTAAGTCTTTCTTTTAGGCTTCTATTCATGCGCTCTACAATTTCTGAGGACTGCAGATTATGGCTTACATGCCATTTCCCTTCAATACCCAGCAGTTTCAAAGTCGCTTGTGTTACGTGTCCAGTAAAGTGACTTCCCTGATCTGATTCCACGATCCGTGGTAGTCCCCATCTAGAGAATACCCACTTCACCAGGATTTTAGCCGTAGGTACGGCAGTAGCCACCTTACATGGAAACACCTCAACCCATTTGGTGAAGTTATCTACCAGAACTAAACAGTACTTATTCCCTCTGCTGGAAGTTGAGAGAGGTCCTGTACAATCTGTCAGCACACACTGCCAAGGCCCTTCTGATCTTCAGGTGTGCCCCAAAGGTGCCTTTCTCCTATGTGGGTCTGGATTATTGGCCGCACAAATCAGACAATTATGACAAAAATTCTCCACATCCTCCCTCTGATGAGGCCACCATCCCACTGCATTTAATCTTCTCCATGTTTCCTCTACACTAGGATGCCCTGCTCCCAGTCCCCCATGTACTAATCGGAGAAAATCCTCCCTCTGGGCTGCAGGCACCACCCATTTATCATTCTTGAACAACATCCCTTCTTTGATTCCCACTTCAGGTCTTCCATAGGGTCCCTCAACAGTCTCGCCCTTTTCTAGTTTGCCCAACACCTCCCTGAGTACTGGATCCGCCTTTTGCACTTCCGTAAGATCACTCACTCTCACTGGCTCAACCGCTGCCATCATTGCTATTTCTCCCATTCCTTCCATGGGATCCCAAGGCACTCCTCCTACAGTGCCTTTCTTTGCTAGCATGTCTGCTTTCTCGCTTCCTTCCCATCTTGGCTCTGTCTTAGAGTGAGCCTTCACTCTGTGTATAAAATAGTCCTATTTCCCTTCATTGTTCCTGATCACCTGCAGCACCGTCTTCAGCAGAGGGCCACTAGAGCTCCATCTACCAATAGTAGGGCTGGACACCGTCCCTTCTTTAATTCTCCCATCTACCAATAATCTCGTCGGAGTATGTACCGTTCCCAGGGTTACCATGGCGGGTTCCGTAAATACAGCAAAGTACTTAACTGCCCAATAGGTAGCTAACAGATGTCTCTCAACAACAACAACAACAACAACTTGTATTTATATAGCGCCTTTAACATAGTAAAACGTCCCAAGGCGCTGCACAGGAGTATTTTAAGACAAAAAATTTGACACCGAGCCACATAAGGATAAATTAGGGCAGGTGACCAAATGCTTGGTCAAAGAGGTAGGTTTTAAGGAGCGTCTTAAAGGAGGAAAGAGAGATAGCGAGGCGGAGAGGTTTAGGCAGGGAATTCCTGAGCTTAGGGCCCAGGCAACAGAAGGCACGGCCACCAAAGGTTGAGCGATTATAATCAGGGATGCTCAAGAGGGCAGAATTAGAGGAGCGCAGATATCTCGGGGGGGTTGTGGGGCTGAAGGAGATTACAGAGATAGGGAGGGGCGAGGCCATGGAGGATTTGAAAACAAGGATGAGAATTTTGAAATCGAGGCGCTGCTTAACCGGGAGCCAATGTAGGTCAGCGAGGCACAGGGGTGATGGGCGAACGGGACTTGGTGCGAGTCAGGACACGGGCAGCTGAGTTTTGGATGACCTCAAGTTTACGTAGGGTGAGTACATCATTTCTACCGGAGTTAATGTCCAAGAAGCGTACGCTACTGGTCTAAGTTTCCCATGGGCTGATTGTAACAGTACTGCACTTAAACTAACTTCCGTAGCTGCAAACTCTAGCCAGAAATTCTGCGTAGGGTCTATCGCTCCCAAGGCTGGGGCTGTTTGCAGCTTTTCCCTAAATGTGTGAAAAGCCCTCTCACATTCCTCCGTCCACTCCCATTTGGCTGACTTCCGTGCTAATGTGTGCAAAGGTCTAGCTATACCTGCATAATTCTCTATAAACTCACGACAATATCCCGTCAGTCCTAAAAATGATCTTAAAGTCGAAACATCCTCCGGGATCGGTAACACTTTCCTTTTTGTCTCAGCTATGCCTCTCTCTCCCGGTCTCAGTGTGAGCCCCAAAAATTGTACCCCCTTTTGCCCTATCTGAGCCTTTTTAGGGTTTACCTTCAACCCGCATCGCGTTAGGAGCTGCAACAACTCCTTCAGCAACACCATATTTTCCTCAGGAGTCTCTGTGAATAGTAACAAGTCATCCACATACTGGATCAGCTTGTCCCTGCCGGAGAACCCTTCGAAACACTTAGTCATTTGCTGATGGAATATTGATGGACTATCATGAAACCCTTGTGGCAGACATGTCCACGTGTGCTGCTGCACTTTAAAGGTGAAGGCATATTTGTACTGATCTTCTTTTCTCAACGGAATAGACCAAAACCCATTAGAAATATCCAACACAGCGTACACTTCCACGGAGCTTGATGTACTGCCAATCAAATCTGTCACAGCAGCGACCGTTGGGGCACGTGCTGGAATGTTCTTATTTAATACCCTATAATTGATCGGCATCCTCTATGATCCATCTGGTTTCTTAACAGGTCAAATCGGTGAATTTACGTGTGTTGCCAGAGGTCTTAAGTCCCCTTGATCCACGAGGGACTTTACAGCTACCTCTAAATCCCTCTCAGCTTCTTTTGGGGAAATTATATTGCCTCTGCCGGGGTTTTCATAGCTTCTCCCTCTCCTACCACCTCTTCTCCTGGTATTCTCCCGCAGTCCCGCAGTGTGTTGGGCAAACGCCCCCTTCTCCTGCTCTATAATGGCTTTACTCCACTCCGGGCTTTCTTTCACTAATGTCTCCCAGTCGTATGCTCCCTTTCCCGAAACCCCACACACCTTTCCTTGCCCATCCACCGCCCTTCCAGAAACAGTGATTAACTAGATCCATCACTGAGCCATTTGCTTCCATACAGTCTGGATCCCAATACTCCTCTCTCCTCATCCCAATTTATTAATATACGTACCCACTTTGCTTCGAGTGGCTCCACTTGTATGCCGTGCCAACCAGCGTGTTTCCCATAAATCCTCCCAAAATGTAGGGTTCGCCGCTAGACCAATTGGACCTCCGCGGATCTTTCGCGTCGACCACGGTATGCGACACCCCTGTATCTACCAGGTATTCCCCTTTCTTTTCTTCTACTATTAAATCCATGGTCAGTCTTCCGTGGCTGGCATACCTGAGTGGGCACAGGTATGATAGAAACATAGAAACATAGAAGATAGGAGCAGGAGTAGGCCATTCGGCCCCTCTAGCCTGATCCGCCATTCAATGCGATCATGGCTGATCATCCAAATTCAGTACCCTGTCCCTGCTTTCTCCCCATATCCCTTGATCCCTTTAGCCTTAAGAAATATATCCAACTCCTTCTTGAATATATTTAATGAATTGGCCTCTACTGCCTTCTGTGGTAGAGAATTCCACAGGTTCACCACTCTCTGGGTGAAGAAATTCCTCCTCATTTCTGTTCTAAATGGCTTACCCCTTATCCTTAGACTGTGTCCCCTGGTTCTGGACTCCCTGACCATCAGGAACATCCTTCCTGCATCTAGTCTGTCCAGTCCTTTCAGAATTTTATAAGTTTCAATGAGATCCCCTCTCATTCATCTAAACTCCAGCGAGTATAAGCCCAATCGACCCAATCTCTCCTCATACGTCATTCCTGCCATCCCAGGTATCAGCCTGGTGAATCTTCGCTGAACTACTTCCATGGCAAGAACCTCCTTCCTGGCTGGCTGTTACGGCCCCTTCATTGCTCGGAGGGTGCGGAGGGTTCCAGCTTAGGTTCCCCTCCATCTCCTCCCTTGGAGGAATTACATTTACCTCCAGCCTGGCTTACTACCGTCTCCAAGGCATGGGCCAGTCGTACTATTGCATCTTGAGACCCACCACCCCCAGGATTCTTTCTCGGTCCTTCCCTATTCCTCGGTGCACAGCACTCCTGTGCTATATGGCCGAGTTTCTCACAGTTATTGCATTCTCTGCTATCTCTACCTGGTTGGTTACCTACACTGCTTTTTCCCCACAGGTGGCCCCCTCGGCTTTGCTCCTTCATATCTCCACTGTCTCCCCTGGCTCTGTTTAGGGGCCGGGTCTGGAGTTACCTGGGGTTTCATCTCCTGTACTTTTCCTTTCTTCCCCCCTTGTTCCTCTCCTGCTTGTCCTGTTTATCCTCCCAAAACATAATCAACTTCCTCAACACTCTGAGCTTCTGTCATGCCTGGGTCTCCCAAATCAAACCCTGACATGGCTGTATTATAAACAGGCCACAATCTGCTAGCAAACGCTTCTGGGTGTTCCCCCCTTCCCCCTGCATAGTTTGTGCCATGATCTTAAATGGATCACCCCTTCCATACCCGCAAGCTTCTCTAACGTGTTGCTTCGTATTGTGCCAAGTTAGCGCAGGTCGAGCATACTTGGTGTCTTGGAGAAGCCCAGCCAGAACCACCCCATCCAGACTAAAAAGCAAACACCTCTTTTTCTCGGATTCGTCGAAACTCTGCATCGCAGCCATCGTTTCGAAGTGCAAAAAGTGCCCTTCCACATCTCCTCCCCGTCAGAGGGTTCCTAAATCCCTTGCTGCTTCCCTTAATTGTGAGGGAGTGTAAGCTTCATCATAATTTGGCACCACCAGGTCTCCCCCAGCCACCGGTGTCGTGTTTGTGTACCGGACACATCACCCCTCGCCCTATACTACCAGCACCTTCCTCTTCACCTTCCACAACTTCCTCTTCTGCCTTCTTCCACCACGTGCCTAACACATTCCCATCCTCCATGGCCCCTGCCATAGCACAGACTCTCTGTCTCTGTAGCTTGTGCTGGAGCCGTTCGATCTCTTCCTCGCATGCTGAATGATCAGCACACGTTTCGAGTTCCTTGTGCTGCTCTCACAGCACCCGGAACGCCGCCTTTGTCACTACACTCCTGAGACACTCGATTAGTTAAAGTAAATGTGGGTCCCTTACAGGCTGAAACAGGATAAATTATAATGGGGAATAAGGAAATGGCAGCGAAATTAAATAAATACGTTGGGCTCGATTTTCCAAGCCCCGAGGAGGCGGGATTGGAGGCGTGTGAGGTGGTAAAATCGGAGAAATTGTGTGCCACCCGTCCCCATCCCGCCTCCGTGCCCTTTTGCCAAGAGGCGGGAGGATGTGCAGCTTCGGGTCCCGTCTCCTGGAGGCGGGAAAGGCTTTTAATCCTTTTAACTGCCTGTTAACAGTTAGTTAACAGGCAGAAAAAAAGGATTAGTGCCATTTTACCTTCACAGGTGAAGGCTTCCCGACCTCGGTGAACCCCGCCGGGTTGGAGGAGACGTGGAGGAGGTCTGCGGGGGTCGGAGGCACCTGGAAGTAAGGTGTAGAGGTGAGTGATGGGTGCAAGTGTGGAGTGGTAATTATGCAAGGTGAGTGATAAGTTTAAAAAAGGGTTCACTTACCTTGTTTTACTTCTGTAGCCTTTAGCCGCGCTGGATCAGGAGAGCGGACATCCTCCTTGTCAATTTCAGGTACTGGCTGATGGACCCTCCGATCCATCAGACATCTGAAATTTACTTTTTCACAATGTTTTTTCAGTCCTCACCACAAAAACGAATCAAACTACAGAGAAGGTCAGTGTTTGACAGCTTCACAGAGCTGTCAAACGCTGTCATTTCTTCTTTCATAGAAACATAGAAACATAGAAAATAGGTACAGGAGTAGACCATTCGGTCCTTCGAGCCTGCACCGCCATTCAATGCGTTCATGGCTGAACATGCTACCTCAGTACCCCATTCCTGCTTTCTCGCCATACCCCTTGATCCCCCTAGTTGTGAGTGTTATATCTAACTCCCTTTTGAATATATTTAGCGAACTGGCCTCAACAACCTTCTGTGGAAGAGAATTCCATAGATTCACCACTCTCTGGGTGAAGAAGTTCCTCCTCAGCTCAGTCCTAAATGGCTTCCCCTTAATCCTTAGACTGTGACCCCTGGTTCTAGTTTTCCCTACCATTGGGAACATTCTGCCCGCATCTAATTTGTCTAAACCAGTCAGGATTTTAAATGTCTCTATAAGATCCCCCCTCATTCTTCTGAACTCCAGAGGATACAAGTTCAGTTGACCCAATCTTTCTTGATATGTCAGTCCGGCCATCACAGGAATCAATCTAGTGAACCTTCGCTGCACTCCCTCAATAGCAAGAATGTCCTTCCTTAAGTTAGGAGACCAAAACTGTGCACAATACTCCAGGTGTGGCCTCACCAAGGCCCTGTACAACTGCAGCATCACCTCCCTACTCCTGTACTCAAATCCCCTTACTATGAAGGCCATCATTCCGTTTGCTTTCTTGACTGCCTGCTGCACTTGCATTCCCACCTTCAATGACTGATGTACCATGATGCCCAGGTCTCGTTGCACCTCCCCTTTCCCTAATCTGCCACCATTCAGGTAATAGTCCGCCTCTCTATTTTTACCACCAAAGTGGATAACCTCACATTTATCCACATTGTACTTCATCTGCCATACATTTGCCCATTCACCCAACCTGTCCAAGTCACTCTGTAGCCTCCTAGCATCCTCCTCATTGTTCACACTGCCTCCCAATTTAGTGTCATCCGCAAATTTGGAGATATTACATTTAATCCCTTCGTCCAAATCATTAATATATAATGTAAACAGCTGGGGTCCCAGCACCGAACCCTGCGGTACCCCGCTGGTCACTGCCTGCCATTCTGAAAAGTACCCATTTACTCCTACTCTTTGTTTCCTGTGTGCCAACCAGTTCTCAATCCACGTCAACACATTACCCCCAATCCCATGTGCTTTAACTTTGCTCACCAATCTCTTGTGTGGAACCTTGTCGAAGGCCTTCTGAAAGTCCAAATACACCACATCTACTGGTTCCCCCCTGTCCACCCTATTGGAAACATCCTCAAAAAATTCCAGAAGATTTGTCAAGCATGATTTCCCTTTCACAAATCCATGCTGACTTGGACCTATCATGTCGCCACTTTCCAAATGGTCTGTTATGACATCTTTAATAATTGCTTCCATCTGACGTTGACGTGCTCTGTCAGTGACTTCTTCCCTAATTGGCCTGCTGAGCCTGCCAGGCGGGCTTAACAAGCTCAATCAAGGGGAAATCCCTCTGAATGGTCAGGCGAGGATGGAGGCAGGACATTGACACGACAAGCAGCAGTCCCGCCTCCAGGTCGCCTCCATTGACAAAATCCAGCCCAATGTGTCTGTTGTCATGGAAGAAGACGCCAAAAACTTCCTGGAAATAGTGGAGAACCAAGGGTCTAGTGAGAATGAAGAACTGAAAGAAATTAGTATAAGTAAAAAAAAGTACTGGAGAAATTAATGGAACTGAAAGCCGATAAATCCCCTGGACCAGATGGCCTACATCCTAGGGTTTTGAAAGAGTTGGCTATAGAGATAGTGGATGCATTGGTTGTCATCTTCCAAAATTCCATAGATTCGAGAATGGTTCCCGCGGATTGGAACCCCACTATTTAAGAAAGGAGGGAGAGAGAAAATGGGGAACTACAGACCAGTTAGCCCGACATCAGTAGTAGGGAAAATGCGAGAATCTATTATTAAGGATGTGGTAACAGGGCATTTAGAAAATAATAATAGGATTGGGCAGAGTCAACATGGATTTATGAAAGGGAAATCATGTTTGACAAATCTGTTCGAGTTTTTTGAGGTTGTAACTAGCAGAATAGATAAGGGAGAACCAGTGGTTGTGGTGTATTAGGATTTTCAGAAGGCATTCGATAAGGTGCCACACAAGAGGTTATTAAACAAAATTAGGACTCATGGGATTGGGGGTAATATACTAGCATGGATTGAGGGTTGGTTAACGGACAGAAAACAGTAGGAATAAACCGGTCATTTTTGGGTTGGCAGGCTGTAACTAGTGGGGTACCGCAAGGATCAGTGCTTGGGCCTCAGCTATTCACAATCTTTATCAATTACATAGGATATACGGCACAGAAGCAGGCCATTCGGCCCAACCAGTCCATGCCGGCGTTTATGCTCCACACGAGCCTCCTCCCGTTTTCCTTCATCTAAATCTCTCAGCGTAACCCTTTATTCCCCTTTCTCTCAGATGCTTGTCTAGCCTCCCCTTAGCAGAGGAGGGGGGCGGGGGGCATTAGGATTTGGAGAGAGTACTGAGGGTAGTTCCTTTGTTCCAGGAGCCAAAAAATGAAAATCGGTTGGACATGGGCAAGAAGGTATGGATGGTAAGGAGAAGGCAATGATCAGAAGTTGCCTGAGAATATATTGCACACATCTGAAGATCTAACTGTAATTTTTTCAACATTCTGTCTGTACCACATGGTGCAGCAAGTCCTTCGCAAGCTTATAGTGGTTTTCAAATTACTTACACATGTATCAATCACTCTTCTAATAAATTCGTCATTTCAGCTGAACAGCAACTTTACTTTCCCGCACCCTCTATAAATACATATGCGGCCACGACTGTTTCACTAATTGCAATTATTTCTGTGTATTATTCTAGCTGCCGATACGCTCACTCTTTACTCTTCCTCGCTACTGCAGCATCACAGCCCTATGTCCCTGTGCACTTCCAAAACCTTTCACGCTCCTGAATGGCCGGGAATAAAATGTGCGCTTTCTTATATTATCATTCAACAAAAACAACAGGCAACCATGAAATAATACTTTAATCCTAACTATGCTAAGCAATGTGTGCAAGCTGTTCTGTTTTCCTAATTACATGTTCCAAGTTTTGAGAACCAAGTGAGTTATTTTGAAGTCGAGGCAGGCAAGCTGGTTCACTTGAGGTCGCAGAGTGTGTTCCAGGACTGTTGACAATACTTCATCCACCCAAGCATGGAGGTTTATAGACTTTGCAGCAAATGGTTTCAGAGCCTGGCCGCAGATACCCACCCTCGGTCCTTTCCCCTCCTACTACCGCCCCCCCCCCCACCACCCCCGCCCCCCCGCACTGTAAACAAGATAAAACTAAGATCTTCTATAATTTAATCCTAAAGAGCCTGATGCCAAGTTTTAAAGGAAATGGTAGGGCTGGGCCCAATTCATTTTAACTGGGCTGTTTAGTTTTGTGAGTATATATTTCAGATTTATGGATCTGTGTTGTTTTTTCCCACCCAACCCTAACAGTTACTCTGACCAAGTCCCTCCTAATACTTCCTTCTTTGGCTTGGCGTCCCTTTTTGCCTGATTGCACCTCTGTGCAGTGCCTCAGGACTTTCCTTTACATTAAAGGCGCTATGTAAATGCGTGTTGTCGTTAATGTTGTTGATTCTTTTAACTTTTCCACAACTGAATCGGATTGCAATAGATTGCAAATAAAAATGAGCAGTCCTGCACATCACTGGGTAGGCAGCCTATGGTTTTAGACTCCCTTTTGAGAGCAGCTGTGGTGGGTAGCAGTAGGTCTCCCGGCCAGTGATTTGTGCAGTCACACACGGCAGTTAGTGAAAAATTTACTATCAGGACCTCTAAGGGAAAACAATATCTGTGGGAAAGATCAAAAATCAGTTGTGCATTTCTTGCAGTCTCCTGAGACTGTCTGTGTGCTGGAATACCTGCAAACAGCAGGTGTACCTGAGACAGAGCGAACGAGACAGAGACCAAGAGAGGGGGATAGAAATTCTGTTTCTGTGCTTGCCAGACCGTGATTTTCCTTCCTTTAAAGTGAATGGGCAGGAATATATATATCTGTGTATGTGTGTGTGTGTGCGTGTGTCTGTCTGTGCGTCTGTCTGTGGGCGCGTGCGTGTGTGTGTGTCTGTCTGTGCGTCTGTCTGGGTGTGAGTGAGTCTGTGGGTGCGTGCATGTGCGTGTGTCTGTGGGTGCGTGCGTGTGCGTGTGTCTGTGGGTGCGTGCGTGTGCGTGTGTCTGTGGGTGCGTGCGTGTGCGTGTGTCTGTGGGTGCGTGCGTGTGCGTGTGTCTGTGGGTGCGTGCGTGTGCGTGTGTCTGTGGGTGCGTGCGTGTGCGTGTGTCTGTGGGTGTGTGCGTGTGCGTGTGTCTGTGGGTGCGTGCGTGTGCGTGTGTCTGTCTGTGTGTCTGTCTAGGTGTGCGTGTGTCTGTGGGTGCATGTGTGTGTTGCGCATGTGCATATTTGTGTTGTGTGTGTGTCTGCGTGTGTGCATATGTCTGTGTGCACGTGCGTGCCTGCATGCATGCGTGTGTCTGCGCGTGTGTGTTGCGTGTGTGTGTGTCTGCGTCCATGTCTGTGTGTCTGTGTCTGTGCATTCATGTGTGGCTGTGTGTGCGTGTATGTCTGCGTGTGTGCATGTATCTGTGTGCGTGCGTGCCTGCATGTGTGCGTGCGTGTGTGTCTGTATGTGTCTGTGCATTCATGTGTGGCTGTGTGGGCATGTATGCGTGTGTGTGCATGTTTTTGAGAGAGAGTGAGAAGTTGGACTCTGACTTGCCGAATCACTTACTTTTTTTTAAATGAAGGATTAGCTGTTAGTTGAAAGGGAAATCTCTCTAACCTTTATTTGAAAGCCTTGATCCTGAAATACACGTGAATGTTGGATTAAACTCAATTACATTTAGTCTCAGGCAGCCTGATCACCAGTATCTAATGTGGAGGATTACTAGATCACACTCAGTGTAAAGAAAACACTCTGGGGGTGAAATTTGTCTTGGGGGCTAGCGCAACGCGGGCGATATCAGGATTGGCCACCCGGTAAACCCCAGTTATAGGACTGTAATGTAACTCAATATTGGGCGGCGCGGATAACAGGCGACAGATGCAACAGCGTTTTGCGCTGCTGTCTATGACCATTTTCAAACCCTGTGGGTGAGAACTTTGTGGCCTTACCGCCACTCCGTAGTGCCATTAAATGGCGCTAAAACAGCTGCCATCGCTCTTTCGCCAGCTGCTGGCTGGTCCCACATCAGCCACCGTTTTCGTGCTTACCTTTGCGCTGCCAGAAAATGGCGGCGTTGTGACGTAAATCGGCGTGCAACAGCCGGCTTTACGTCACAAGTATGAACTTCGGCTCTAGCGCTGAATTCAGCGCTGGGTCCTAAGCACGCCAGGTGAACCAAGCAGGCTTACAGTTGCGATGACTGCACCTCTGAAAGGGACACACACATCGTTCAGGTAAGTTTGGATTTAAGGTTTTGGACACTTTCTTTTTGATTTTATTGAAGTGGTGGTTTGCTGCAATAGATGTGAAAAGTTTTTTTTATATCTGTAGGGAGTGCTGCTGGATGCTTACAAGGGTTCGGATGGTAAATGAAGGCCTTTGAGAAGACAGAACATGCTGCAAATACTTAACAGGTCACGCAACATCCGTGAAGAGAAAAACAGAGTTCACATCTGAGGTCGACATGCTGCCTGACCAGCTGAGTATTTCCAGCATTTTATGCTGTCGTTTCACATTTACAGCATCTGCTTGCAGAGGGAAGAGGAAGACACAGAAGAGGAGGAAGCAGAAGAGGAGGAATCAGATGGAAGGATGCACCCCAAACAGCCCCTTTATGGCCGGGATATCCAGGATGGAATCATCCGCCTGCAGTCCCAGTGACCACAACCCCAATTCCCCTTTCAACATTTGTCCCACATCTTACCTTCCCTCTGTTACTGACCATCTCAATGTCCTCTTGGCCACGATGCTGAAATAAAAGCCACCACAAAGCAAACTTTCAAATCCACCTATATACATCTATCCATCCAATGTGACAAGAAGAAATCAACTCATCACCCATATGCATTCTTTTAGTGACTGTCTGGTGTGTACCTTTTCCTATCCTACTGATGTCACACAGTGCTACCCCAGTGGCTGCAGCATGGCTGCTGGAAGGCTGCTGACTTTCAGTGGGAGTACACTGCAAGCATCCTTGCTGGTTGACCTTGAGGAGCTAGTGGCTGGGAGTGTCAAATCAATCTTCTTCTTCTTGTTCTCTTCACTCTCCTCTCCCTCTTCTTGGACACCCACTGGCTGGGCAGACTGCATTTCTTGGGTGTGTGAAATGAGGAAGGCACAAGAGTGGAGTTGTGGTGATGGGAGGTGCATGCTAGAAGGAGGATAATGTAGGATGATACCAGCATCTTGTATTCTTTCAGCACTGCTGCTGGCCAAGGGCTCAGCCAGACTCCTGCCAATAACGGCCTGCACCATCTCCTCCAAGGAGGTGAGGTGAGGCTAGGAATGGGAGGTGTGCCTTGTGATTGGTGCAGATTGTTGGTAGGTGAGTGATTGGGCTTGGGAGGTGTGGGTCGTGCATTGAGCAGTGTGCGAGGCTAGTGGTGCAGTCGGTAGGAGACGGCTTTTCACTGACCTTGACCAGTGGTCTGAGGTCACGGACCTTCTTTGGGCACTGGAGCCAGGGATGGGTGGGGGCAGCGACGGCCTCGGTGATGTACTCCCACATCGTTCTTTCCGGAGTGCCTCCTGGCCCCTGTGGGTAGAGGGCCTGTCTTGCAGTGTTGAACCCTTGCACAAAGCTGGAGTGCTGTGTGCAAGACCCTGGGTGCCCCTTCCATAGAAACATAGAAACATAGAATCTAGGAGCAGGAGTAGGCCATTCGGCCCGTCGAGCCTGCTCCGCCATTCAATACGATCATGGCTGATCATCCAAATCCAGTACCCTGTCCCTGCTTTAATCCCCACAGTACACATATCCCACCCTACCCCCGTAACCCCACGTATTTAATTCCCCCTAACATATCCCATCCTATCCCCATAACCCCACATATTTAATCCCCCCTAACACTAAGGGTCAATTTATCATAGCCAAATCAACCTAACCCACACATTTTTGGACTGTGGGAGGAAACCGGAGCACCCGGAGGAAACCCACGCAGACACAGGGAGAATGTGCAAACTCCACACAGACAGTCACCCGAGGTCAGATTCGAACCCGGGTCTCTGGCGCTGTGAGGCACCAGTGCTAACCACTATGCCACCGTGTTGCCCTGGCTTGCTGAGCCATGTGTGTTATTGCTGAAGCATTTTTCCCATTTTTTTGAGGTTCGGAAGAGAATTCAGCTTTAAGAGCTGAATATTCACACTTGGGTCTTCTTTTTAATGTTAAATATTTTTTTAAAAAGGCACAAAGGGCTGAAAACTGCTTTGTTTCCCTTCATTTTAATTGGTATTGCTTCAGTGTGCATGGCCCCTTTAATTCTCTGACCTCGTCATTGCCCACAATTCCTTGCGAGCTCCACAGCCTTGTTTCCAGAGGCCGTGGGAAGCTGCAACGCTGCTCCTGCACACAAACTTCGGGTCGGATGTCTCCAGCAACACCACCAAGATGGCGTTGCACGGAAGGTAAGAGCTGCGCCAACCATCTCCATCTCCCCAGATGAAATTTGCTACGTTAGCATTGCGGCCATTTTCAGCGGTTGTTAACTTTACTGGCTAAAACAAATTTCTCCCCCTCTGGTTCTCGATCTCCCCTTTATTAAAAACAATTAGGACTGCAATCTTATATAAAGTCTTAAAATTACTTAATTCCCCATTTTTTACTGTGGTGGCACATATGGCTGTGAACTCATAGGTAGCTTGCATATCAGAATGAGTGTAAAAGTGTGAATTATTTATTTTGGCCTTAGGTCACAGTTAATTTGTGCCTCTCGATGGCAGTAAGTGATACATGAATCAATACAATTTACATCAGGGGGCTGTAAGAACTTAATGTGAGCTGCTGTCACTCTTGTCAATGGAAAAGCATTATGCATTTGCTATATTGTTTGCACTGGCCAGTTTATGGGGGAATTGCCGTGCTTGTATTATTGAGATTAAGCAAAACTGGAGACAAAGCATTTCCTCGACAAGATTGCTGCCTCGCTGTTTATTCCACCAGCAGCACATACCGTAAATTGTTGATCCTCGGCTTCTCATCCAGGAGTTTACCACCTGAATGATTCTTGTCACAAGTGGGCTCTGTCTGCCGGTTATATATGGAACAACAGGATCTCGTCTTAAGCGCTGTAGGGGGTGAATTTCCACTGGTGTTTAAAGGTGTTAGCCGTGGCTCAGTGGTAGCACCCTCACCTCCAAATCAGAAGATTGTGGGTTCAAGTACCACGCGAGAGATTTTTTTTTTATTCGTTCGTGGGATGTGGGCGTTGCTGGTAAGGCCAGCATTTATTGCCCATCCCTAATTGCCCTCGAGAAGGTGGTGGTGTGCCGCCTTCTTGAACCGCTGCAGTCCGTGTGGTGAAGGTACTCCCACAGTGCTGTTAGGGAGGGAGCTCCAGGATTTTTCCCCAGCGATGATGAAGGAACGACCGATATATTTCCAAGTCAGGATGGTGAGTGACTTGGAGGGGAACTTGGAGGTGGCGGTGTTCCCATGCACCTGCTGCCCTTGTCCTTCTAGATGGAAGAGGTCACGGGTTTGGGAGGTGCTGCCAAAGAAGCCTTGGCGAGTTGCTTCAGTGCATCTTGTAGATGGTACACACTGCAGCCACGGTACGCTGATGGTGGAGGGAGTGAATGTTTAAGGTGGTGGATGGGGTGCCAATCAAGTGGGCTGTATTGTCCTGGATGGTGTCGAGCTTCTTGAGTGTTGTTGGAGCTGCACTCATCCAGGCAAGTGGAGAGTATTCCATCACACTCCTTACTTGTTGCTTGTAGATGGTGGAAAGGCTTTGGGGAGTCAGGAGGTGAGACACTCACCACAGAATACCCAGCCTCTGACCTGCTCTTGTTGCCACAGTATTTATGTGGCTGGTCCAGTTAAGTTTCTGATCAATGGTGACACCCAGGATGTTGATGGTGGGGGATTCGGCAATGGTAATGCCGTTGAATGTCAAGGGGCGGTGGTTAGACTCTCGCTTGTTGGAGATAGTCATTGCCTGGCACTTGTGTGGCGCGAATGTTACCTGCTATTTATCAGCCCAAGCCTGAACATCGTCCAGGTCTTGTTGCTTGCGGGCATAGACTGCTTCATTATCTGAGGAGTTGTGAATGGCACTGAACACTGTGCAGTCATCAGCGAACATCCCCATTTCTGACCTTATGTTGGAGGGAAGGTCATTGATGAAGCAGCTGAAGATGGTTGGGCCTAGGACACTGCCCTGAGGAACTCCTGCAGCGATGTCCTGGGGCTGTAATGATTGACCTCCAACCACCACATTTAAGCACATAATTTAGGTTAATGCTGCAGTGCAGGACTGAGGGAGTACTGCACTGTCAGAGATGCAGACTTTCAGCTGAGACCTTGGGCCAAAAATTGCGGTTTGTGGCATATCTCCAGAGTACGGCATCGACCTGCGAAAAGAATACACACCTACCTGATGGCAGCCCTGCTGCGTAATCTTGCGAGGAGGAGGGCAGCGCAATGGCCCACGGATCCCAGTGATGCAGCCTGTGCAGAAGCGTACCTGGGATCACGTGGGCCTGGTCCTCCAATCAGAAAACAGATCGTCTTTCATTCATTTAAGTTGCCACATCACTTCATTACTACAGCCGTTAAAATACATGAGAGATTTCGCTTTGATCGTGGGAATCCAATTCATTACTCATAATTCCCACTTCTAAACAAATACTATGCACTGTGCAGAAAGTTATGAAATGTAAACGTTATTTAAAAAAACCCTGCAGCTTAAACATACACTAGAATTGCTTCTCATTAAAGCTTTTAATGTTTCTGGATGTCATTTATTTATTTTTTAAAAAGCTTTTTTTTTCATTTCGGGTTATCCCCTTACGCTGTGGAAACAGGCTCTGCGCCTGTTTGCACCAGCCGTAAAATTTCCTACGTAATTGCTGGGCAGTTGGGGGGGCAATTAGCCCAACTCTGCGCCGGCAATTAGGTTTTCGGTGGTGGAGCGGGTGGCCCGTCAATGCGTACGTTGACAGACCGCAAGTTCGGGATTCAGCGCGTGCGGAAACCCCGAACTTACGGTGGATTTCAATGGCGGGAGGATGGCGTACTCTGAGAGTACCACAAAATCCGGGCACTTTTAGCCAAGGGGCCCCACCTGCCCTCTCAAGTGGATGAAAAAATTACTCGTGGCACTATTCAAAAAAGAGCAGGAGAATTCTCCCGGTGTCCTGGCCATTATTTATCCCTCAACCAACACCGAAAAACAAATTATCTGTTCGTTTATCTCACTGCTACTTGTGGGACCTCTGCTCTGTGCAAATTGCCTGCCGCGTTTTGCTACATTTCAACAGTGACTACACTTCAAAAGTACTTATTTGGAATGTAAAGTGCTTTGGACATCCTGAGGGTGTGTGAGAGGCGCTATATAAATGCAAGTTCTTTCTTTAGGTTGAGAGGATATATGTGTCTGATCCCTGCAAGTCTACTGGTATTTATGCATGAGATCCTAGTGTCCAGCAATAGTGTGTATCGTGAATCCCTGACAATTTAGTTAAGGCTTCTCCGCTAGGCAACTAATCCTTTCAAAATTAAAATATCAAATTCCAATTTGGTGCATCTAGAATTTGACTTCTCTGAAAGCAAACCTGAAGTCCGCATTTATCCGAAAAGCTCATCTCTACCAAATAGGATTTAAATCTGACACACTCCAAACAGTAACAGGAGGACTGCGGCAGAGCTTTTTTTGAACATGAAATACAATCGGACTAATAACTGCTTGCTGCTGAAACTCAGTCATGTTGAGTGATTCACAAGCAGCAAATTTGTATCTCTCACCAGCAAACACAGCTCCGGTCACTTTTCAGAAATGGCCAACGCAAGATAATCTATGAATCCGAAAATCTCAAAAAGAACCACTTAAAATTTGTAACAGAGCAGACAAACAGTTTTCCCAAAGTGATTGAATTAATGATAACACGATTCCACTATTGATCGGACTCCATAGCTGCAGGACATTAAATAGGAAACTGAGATAAATGAAATATAAACAAAAAACCTATTATTACTTACTCACTGATCAAAGTTCAGGAGGGTGAAATATGCAGAGATTTTATCCATATGGATACCATACTTTTCTTTATAATCTACATGTGCTAACTTGTGAGTCTCGTCGTTGGTTGGGGGCGGGGGGGGGGGGGGGGGTGGAAATGTGTGTCTGCGTGTCAGTCCTTTCTCAGTCTGAACATTTAGCTGCTCTTTGAGATGCCTGAGATGGTCGTTGTGATTTATATTAGTCGGCAGTTTCACTGCTATTTACAGTTCAAAATTATTGTTACAACGCGTTCCTATGTCTCTCTGGCCCTAACTAGTTCAGCTACAGCGGTCCCTACATGTCAACAGTGTCCACATTTCAACAGCACTTTCTTGGCAGTAAAAGCGCTTTGGGACACCCTGAGGTCGTGAAAGGCGGCTATATAAATGCAGGTTCTTTCTTTAGAGAATAAAAACAGATTGAGCTGTTATATTGACAACAATAGCAACTAGTTCTTTATTTTGTGTCATCGTTAAATCATCAACTTGAGTAAAATAACGCTAATAATTTGATGAATAAGGATATTTCGGAGTCTGATTGTACACTGTAACAATGTGCCGCCTCTGCTTTGGCACTGGCTCTGCAGATTTACTCAACAACTCATAGTTAGTGCCATATTAACCATTTATCTAAATCTGTTGGGAGCAAATGTATTTTCATGTTTTATAAGTAAATGCTTAAGGGCAGTTCCACTCGCGCAACAAGTTCATCCATAGCGCTAAGTAACCAAAACCAATCCCTTGTGCGCTTGTGTGTGGCTATGGTTCTCAATGTCTCTTTATAACCCTGAGTGGTTCTGTGGTTCTCTTCTCTCTAACCCAGGATGTGTTTTTTTCTTTCTCTCTTTTTTTTATTCGTTTATGGGATGTGGGTGTCGCTGGCAAGGCCAGCATTTATTGCCGACCCCTAATTGCCCTTGAGAAGGTGGTGGTGAGCCGCCGTCTTGAACCGCCGCAGTCCGTGTGGTGATGGTGCTCCCACAGTGCTGTTAGGGAGGAAGTGCCAGGATTTTGACCCGGCGACGATGAAGGATCGGCGATATATTTCTAAGTCAGGATGGTGTGTGACTTGGAGATGGTGGTGTTCCCATGCGCCTGCTGCCCTTGTCCTTCTAGGTGGAAGAGGTCGCGGGTTTGGGAGGTGCTGCTGAAGAAGCCTTGGCGAGTTGCTGCAGTGCATCTTGTGGATGGTACACACTGCAGCCACGGTACGCCAGTGGTGGAGTGAGTGAATGTTTAAGGTGGTGGATGGGGTGCCAATCAAGCGGGCTGCTTTGTCCTGGATGGTGTCGAGCTTCTTGAGTGTTGTTGGAGCTGCACTCACCCAGGCAAGTGGAGAGTATTCCATCACACTCCTTACTTGTGCCTTGTAGATGGTGGAAAGGCTTTGGGGAGTCAGGAGGTGAGACACTCGCCGCAGAATACCTAGCCTCTGACCTGCTCTTGTTGCCACAGGATTTATGTGGCTGGTCCAGTTAAGTTTCTGATCAATGGTGACCCCCAGGATGTTGATGGTGGGGGATTCAGCGGTGGTTAGACTCTCGCTTGTTGGAGATAGTCATTGCCTGGCACTTCTGTGGCGCGAATGTTACCTGCCACTTATCAGCCCGAGCCTGAACGACGTCCAGGTCTTGTTGCATGCGGGCATGGACTGCTTCATTATCTGACGAGTTGCGAATGGCACTAAATAGGTGTGGAGGTCACAGAGTAGTTGTCATGGGTGACTTCAACTTTCCAAATATTGATTGGAACCTTTATAGGTCAAACAGTTCGGATGGGATAGTTTTTGCACAGTGTGTGCAGGAGGGTTTCCTGACACAATATGTGGATAGGCCGACAAGAGGTGGGGCCACGTTGGATTTGGTACTGGGTAATGAACCGGGCCAAGTGTTTGATTTGTATGTGGGAGAGCACTTTGGAGATAGTGACCACAATTCGGTAACTTTCACTATTGCAATGGAGAGGGATAGGGCCATACGGCAGGGCAGGGTTTATAATTGGGGGAGGGGTAATTATGATGCGATTAGGCAAGAATTAGGGAGTATAAGATGGGAACAGAAACTATCAGGGAAAGGCACAAACGAAAAGTGGAGCTTTTTCATGGAGCAATTACTGCGTGTCCTTGATAGGTATGTCCCTGTCAGGCAGGGAGGAAATGGCCGAGTGAGAGAACCATGGTTCACAAAAGAGGTTGAATGTCTAGTCAAGAGGAAAAAGGAAGCGTATGTAAGGATGAGAAAACAAGGTTCAGTTGGGTCGATTGAGGGGTACAAGGTAGCAAGGAATGAACTAAAAAAAGAGCTTAGGAGATCTAGGAGGGGGCATGAGAAGTCCTTGGCGGGTCGGATCAAGAAAAACCCCAAGGCTTTTTACTCTTATGTGAGAAATAAAAGAATGACCAGGGTGAGGGTAGGGCCGGTCAAGGACAGTAGTGGGAACTTGTGCATGGAGTCAGAAGAGATAGGAGAGGTGATGAATGAATACTTTTTGTCAGTGTTTACCGAGGAGAGGGGCCATGTTCTTGAGGATGAGAGTGTGATAAAGGTGGATAGGCTGGAGGTGGTAGATGTTCTGAGGGAAGATGTTTTAGCAATTTTGAAGAACCTGAGGGTCGATAAGTCCCCTGGGCCAGATGGGATATATCCTAGGATTCTTTGGGAGGCAAGGGAGGAGATTGCAGAGCCTCTGGCTTTGATCTTTGGGTCCTCACTGTCCACGGGGATGGTGCCAGAGGACTGGAGAGTGGCGAATGTTGTTCCTCTCTTCAAGAAAGGAAATAGGAATGACCCTGGTAATTATTGGCCGGTTAGTCTTACTTCGGTGGTTGGTAAGATAATGGAAAAGGTCCTGAGGGATAGGATTTATGACCATTTGGAAAGGGGCAACTTAATCAGGGATAGTCAACGCGGATTCGTGAAGGGTAAGTCTTGCCTAACAAATTTGATTGAATTCTTTGAGGAGGTAACTAAGTGTGTAGATGAAGGTAGAGCAGTTGATGTCGTATACATGGATTTTAGTAAGGCGTTTGATAAGGTTCCCCATGGTCGTCTCATGAAGAAAGTAAGGAGTTGTGGGATAGAGGGAAATTTGGCCGATTGGATAAGTAACTGGCTATCTCATAGAAGGCAGAGGGTGGTGGTGGATGGAACATTTTCGGACTGGAGACCAGTTACCAGCGGTGTGCCACAGGGGTCGGTGCTGGGTCCTCTGCTGTTTGTGATTTTTATCAATGACTTGGAGGAGGGGACTGAAGGGTGGATCAGTAAATTTGCTGATGACACCAAGATTGGTGGAGTAGTGGATGAGGTGGAGGGCAGTTGTAGGCTGCAAAGAGACATTGATAGGATGCAGAGCTGGGCCGAAAAATGGCAGATGGAATTTAACCCTGATAAGTGCGAGGTGATTCATTTTGGTAGGGCAAATTTGAATAAGGATTACAGGGTCAACGGCAGGGTTCTGAGGAACATGGAGGAGCAGAGGGATCTGGGGGTTCATATCCACAGATCTCTGAAGGTTGCCACTCAAGTGGATAGAGCAGTAAAGAAGGCCTATGGTGTGTTGGCGTTTATTAACAGAGGGTTTGAGTTTAAGAACCGTGAGGTTATGCTGCAACTGTACAGGACCTTGGTGAGACCACATTTGGAATATTGTGTGCAGTTCTGGTCACCTCACTATAGGAAGGACGTGGAAGCATTGGAAAGAGTGCAAAGGAGATTTACCAGGATGCTGCCTGGTTTGGGGGGGAGGTCTTATGAGGAAAGATTGAGGGAGTTGGGGCTTTTCTCTTTAGAGCGGAGGAGGATGAGAGGCGACTTAATAGAGGTTTATAAGATGATGAGGGGGATAGATAGAGTGGATGTTCAGAGACTATTTCCTCGAGTAGAGGCAGCTGTTACAAGGGGGCATAACTATAAGGTGCATGGGGGGAGATATAGAAGGGATGTCCGAGGTAGATTCTTTACTCAGAGAGTGGTTGGGGTGTGGAATGGACTGCCTGCTGTGATAGTGGAGTCGGACACTTTAGGAACTTTCAAGCGGTTATTGGATAAGCACATGGAGCACACCAGAGTGATAGGGAGTGTGATAGCTTGATCTTGGTCTCGGACAATGCTCGGCACAACATCGAGGGCCGAAGGGCCTGTACTGTGCTGTACTGTTCTATGTATCTATGTAACACTGTGCAGTCATCAGCGAACATCCCCGTTTCTGACCTTATGTTGGAGGGAAGGTAATTGATGAAGCAGCTGAAGATAGTTGGGCCTAGGACACTGCCCTGAGGAACTCCTGCAGCAATCTCCTGGGGCTGTGATGATTGACCACCAACTACCACAACCATCTTCCTTTGTCCTATGTGAGTGTTTGTGTTATGTATCTAAGACTATGGCTGAAAGTCCCTCCCAATCTCTCTCCGTCACTTTCTCTGACTCTCCCCATGTGCCTCTGCTCCTCTGTCATCCTGTCACCCTATGGGTCTAAACTTCTCTCTGTCCTTGTGTCTGATTTTCTCTCTCTCCTTGGCTGGAATTTTTACCTGTGAGGCGAGTCGGATGCGGAGGGGCTGTGTAGCGGGTCGGCCTCATGCAACAATCGGCAGCCCGCTGTCCACCTTGTCTTTAACTGAAATGGATCAATTGAGTTAGGCCTGCGGGTTTCCCAGCCAATTAAATGGAGCGGGTCTGATGATGTCATCGATGACTCAGATATTTAAAGGGGCCTTCCACACATCACACTTGAAGGTTGTTGGAGGAGGATCAGAGCTCTTTGGCAGAGGTGTGGTTGTTCAGAAAGTAAAGATTTTCCGGCTGAGGCTTGAGGGAAGCCTGCAGTCCCAGCAGCAGAAGGCAGCGCCCAGATTCTCTGACTCCTCCCTGGAAACCCTGCACACAGGGACATCCTGTTCCCTGGGGACGGGTGCAAGAGACCTTCCAGTGAGACCAAGAAGGCATGGTTGGAGATCGCGAGGAGGTCAGCAGCAGGGATGTCGTAAGGCAGGTCATGGATCCAGTGCCGCAAAAAATGTAATGATCTCATGAGGTCAGGAAAGGTGAGTGCAATGCGACATTCAACTACATCCTGTGTCACCCTAACCCCATCACTCTGTCTTCCCAAGCCTACTCCTGCACGTCAATCCTCACACCGACCTACCTTGCAAGGTGCATCCATCCCTCACTCTCTATGCACCAACTCACATCCCCATCTGACTAACCACCACTGACACTCACCTTCGTCCTGATGCATTCATAGGAAGTATCGCCACAGAAGGAAACCATTTGGCAATGTCACGCCACTCCCTCATAGTCACCCTCTACAGATGTAGCCCATCCATTCCTTACGCTCATTCCAGCACTCTCACTCAAAGTTCCCTTTTCTATAGACTCTGGAACAGTTCACATGGATTGGAGAGTAGCTAATGTAACCCTACTATTTAAAAAAAGTGGTAGAGAGAAAACGGGGAATTATAGACCGGTAAGCCTGACATCGGTAGTGGGGAAAATGCTAGAGTCCATTATAGAAGATGTAATAGCAGAGCACTTGGAAAATAGTGACAGGATCGGACAAAGTCAACATGGATTTACAAAAGGTAAATCATGCTTGACTAATCTACTGGAATTTTTTGAAGATGTAACTGGTAGAATAGATAAGGGAGAACCAGTGGATGTGGTGTATTTGGACTATCAGAAGGCTTTCGATAAGGTCCCGCATAAGAGATTAGCGTGCAAAGTTAAAGCACATGGGATTGGGGGTAAGGTACTGACTTGAATAGAGAACTGGTTGGCAGACAGGAAGCAAAGAGTTGGAATAAATGGGTCTTTTTCCGAGTGGCAGGCAGTAACTAGTGGGGTACTGCAGGGATCAGTGCTAGGACCCCAGCTATTCACAATATATATTAATGATCTAGACGAGGGAACTAGATGTAATATCTCCAAGTTTGCAGACGACACAAAGCTGGGTGGGCGTGTGTGCTGTGAGGAGGATGCAGAGAAACTCCAGTATGATTTGGACAAGTTGGGTGATTGGGCAGATGCATGGCAGATGCAGTATAATGTGGATAAATGCGAGGTTATCCACTTTGGTGGCAGAAACAGGAAGACAGATTATTATCTGAACGGCAATAGATTGGGAAAAGGGGAAGTGCAACGAGACCTGGGTGTCCTTGTGCACCAGTCGCTGAAGGTAAGCATGCAGGTGCAGCAGACGGTTAAGAAGGCAAATGGTATGTTGGCCTTCATAGCGAGAGGATTCGAGTACAGGAGCAAGGATGTCTTGCTGCAGTTGTACAGGGCCTTGGTGAGACCACACCTTGAGTATTGTGTGCAGTTTTGGTCGCCTTATCTGAGGAAGGATGTTCTTGCCATGGACGGAGTGCAGCGAAGATTCACCAGACTAATACCTGGGATGGCAGGAATGACGTATGACGAGAGATTGGGTCGATTAGGCTTATATTCGCTAGAGTTTAGAAGAATGAGAGGGGATCTCATTGAAACTTATAAAATTCTAACAGGACTAGACAGACTAGATGCAGGAAGGATGTTCCTGATGGCCGGGGAGTCCAGAACCAGGGGTCACAGTCTAAGGATAAGGGGTAGGCCATTTAGGACTGAGATGAGGAGGAATTTCTTCACCCAGAGAGTGGTGAACCTGTGGAATTCTCGACCACAGAAGGCAGTTGAGGCCAATTCATTAAATATATTCAAGAAGGAGTTAGATATATTTCTTAAGGCTAAAGGGATATGGGGAGAAAGCAGGGACAGGGTACTGAATTTGGATGATCAGCCATGATCTCATTGAATGGCGGAACAGGCTCGAGGGGCCGAATGGCCTACTCCTGCTCCTATCTTCTATGTTTCTATGTTTCTATGTTTCTTTCCCTCCTTGCAGGAGAAGAGAACCCACAACAACAGGTAGAGGCAACGAACTGGAGGTGGTCCTCCAATGTTCACCAACTTGACTCCAGCAGAGGAGGAGGCTCTGCAAATCACTGGAGCAGCAGAGCTGCTGGCGGTGGGAGATGGAGAGAGGGGGACCGCCCAGAAACCTGGTAACAGAATTAAATCTGATACAGTCACAGGGCAATACAAGAGTCACTCGTGGTGACTGATGTCAGCAGCCAGTGAAATGTCATCATGTGCATAATGGTAACGTCACACGTTCTTATCATTACATTTCTAATCCATGTCTATATTCTCCCACAGGTCCATCAAGTTCCTCCCCTCCCACCACTGTCCAGCCAGAGAAGGAAGACAACTCCTCAGAGGAAGCTCTACTCTCTGAGGGTGCAGTGTCAGCAGACCCAAGCGCACCCAGCACCAGCGCAGATGCGCACACCTCGGTGGGTCCAGCGAGATATAGAGCAGTGTTGTCACCTGGTGTCTCACAGATCACAAGTGAGCAAGCGCAGATGGTGTTGACAGGGGCAGAGTGAAGACTCCTCGCTGGAGGGCACAGGACACTCCAAGCTCTGCTCAGCTGCATGCAGAGGCTGAGCCTCGGGGGCCATCGAGAAAGAGGGTGATCTTGGAGGAGCAGCAACAATTGCACGAGGCTCTGGCAGCTTTTCCAGCTGTGATGTGTGCGACTGTAGAGAGAATGGAGGAGTCCATCCCCAACATGAGCACCACCATCTCGCAGGCGATGGCGACGATGTGCTGTTCCGTGGAAAGGATGGCCACAAGCACGGAGCAGCAAATGCGCCAGTCTAACGAGAACATGCTTGCTGTGGACAACAGATTGTAGACGCTCATTGACCTCATCTCGAGGAGGGATACCAACATAGACTTGGGTGTTCATCGCCCCACTGCTGTGCAGCAAGGTGCTCTCCAGCTCCTTCCGAGCAGGGAAGTGCGGGTGGCCCATGAGAGGGATGATGGTGAGAGGGAACATGGAAGTGGGGGCTCTGCTCAAAGCACTCCCACTTCTCCCCCTTTGCCTCCCCCTCAGTCAGAGCCCCACATGCTGCCTTTTCAAGTGGAGTCACTGTTGTAATGTGGGAAACGCGGCAGCCAATTTGCGCACAGCAAGCTCCCACAAACAGCAATATGATAATGATCAGATAATCTGTTTTTGTTATGTTGATGGAGGGATAAGTATTGGCCAGGACACCAGGGATAACCCCCCTGCTCTTCTTCAAAATAGTGCCACGGGATCTTTTACGTCCACCTGAGAGGGCAGACGGGGCCTCGGTTTAACGTCTCATCCGAAAGAAGGCACCTCCGAAAGTGCAGCACCCCCTCAGCACTGCACTGGAGTGTCAGCCTAGGCTTTTTTTGTGCTCAAGCCTCTGGAGTGTGACTGGAAGTCACAACCTTCTGACTCAGAGGCGACGGTGGTTGAAGCAGCCATTATTCTATGGGAGGATGAATAGGAGAGGCACACACCGAGGGGGAGCACAGTAAGGAGAAGGCCAAGTACATGTGAGATGGGGTATCTTGCCCAAGCTGAGGAGCAGTGTGTAAGGAGGCTCAGGATGATCATTGTTGGAGGTAATTACTGAGGTCTAGTGTTATGGGTGTTGACAGATCACCAATACCTCACCCAAGTGACTGTGGACGGCATCACATTCAATTCCAATCCTGTTTACACCTGATGTCCACACACAACTACTTCCAGGAAGGTTCAGCCTCTTGATCTCTATACCTTATTATTAATATGTTACTAAGCTGCTTTCACGATTTCCTGTCACTGAGCCAACTTCAAATGTGACTTCATCCTTTCTGCTTCTAATCACGGTGAGATAACACTGTTGAGCTCATCATGCGGCAATGTTGTCTAGAATTAGTAATTGACCAAAACCAGAGAATATTATGTCCTTTTGACCCTTCTTCACTCTAGATTTTTGCTCTCACATCATAGATTACTCTCCTAGTTCAGTGCCAATTGCCTGTGCTTTACTACGCAGGTAAACAGTTGGTCAAGTACCCCAGGACAACTCTGGTCTGCCAATTATTTTATTAATCTAACTGGAATTATCTTCTGGACAAACAGGATCTAATCCTTGCTAAGTGATAGAGCACATTATAAAATAGCAATCAAATTTATGAAATAAATAATGCATAAGTTTACACACACACATATGGACGCATTTAGTATCAATAACACTAAACAACTGATCATAAGCCCCCCCCCCGCAAACCCTAACCCAAGCCACGGTGTCAATATATATATATCTATGTGTGGTGTGTGTGCATTTACATATATTTACAACAGAAATTCTACCACCTATCTCCTCGAAGGGGAAAATAACAAAAGGTCGCGATTTAAATCCTGCCCTGTATCGCTATGAATAACTGTTATATTCACCGCTCTGCTCTTTGTCTCCTTATGAACTGTGAAAGCCCGCTGAAATCTGCCTGCCTCTCTCGGAGGATTCAGTTTGGTCGATTCAGCTACATTTGGGAGGACTGTTGTCTATCTGCTCCCATTTCATGAGCTCTGGCAACCGGTCAAAAATAATCATAAATTCCTGAACTGCCAGCCTCATTCAAAAAATAAATAAACAGGCGGTCGTATTCGAAACTGAATTAACGTCTGCATATATTTGAAAATCATATAATAGGCCACCCCTCAGGTCTGTTGCCAAGGAGACTGTAACAACAAACTTTACAACAACAACAAAAAACGGAACAAAATAAGTTTGACGGTGCAGGTGTCCTTTTAAAGTCTCACGCATTGCGTCTGACTTAAAGGCACTGCTACCAGAAGACAGAACGACTTCATATTGGTGCAATGGTGGTCGAGCAGAAGCACTGTGTTTTCAATGATAACTCAAAATTGCCAGGACCCAGGCTCACACCTACCATACCCCACACAGTTTGTGCATCACCCTTCTGGTAAATCCCGTTGGGGAGGGTACAGAGCAGCTTTGGCACAGCCCTCAGAACAGACCGCCTGCCATGCTTTCAGCCAAGGAAAAAGAAAGACTTGCATTTCTATAGCGCCTTTCACGACCACCAGACGTCTCAAAGCGCTTTTGAAGTGTAGTCACTGTTGTAATGTGGGAAACGCGGCAGCCAATTTGCACACAGCAAGCTCCCACAAACAGCAATGTGATAATGACCAGATAATCTGTTTCTGTTATGTTGATTGAGAGATAAATATTGGCCCCAGGACACCGGGGATTACTCCCCTGCTCTTCTTCGAAATAGTGCCATGGGATCTTTTAAATTCACCTGAGAGAACAGACGGGGCCTCGGTTTAATGTCTCATCTGAAAGACGGCACCTCCGACAGTGCAGCACTCCCTCAGCACTGCACTGGAGTGTCAGCCTAGCTTTATGTGCTCAATTCCCTGGAGTGGAACTTGAACCCACAACCTCCTGAGTCAGAGGCGAGTGTGCTGCCCACTGAGCCACGGCTGACACTGGTATGAGTGGTATGTGAGCTTGGGAGACTCAAGAAATTAAAATGAATAAACAATGAAGAAAAACTGGTAAGATAACTGAACATTAAAGCACTTTAAAATGCTTGGGGTGGGAGGGGGTGGGGTATCAATGGGGCATTACAAGGTGCCTCTGGGTTACAGAGGGGAAAATCAGTTGAGAATCCTGGTCCTGATAATTATCCAGTGACCTCTGTTGGAAATGCACTTGTATGGACATTAGATGAGGACAGGATAGGGTTCAGCTATGATGCCCCATACAGTCAAATAGCCTGCCAACATGAATAAATGTCACTTAAGTGAAGTATCAAAGGATGGAAAGGTAGCCCAGTAAGGTGGCAAAACCTTCAGAGGAGGATGGGAGGAGGCAAAATTGACAAGCCAAAAATAGAACTGCAGGTTTTTGCCGAGTTGATCCTAAACATAACAAGACAGAATTTACTGTAGCTGGCGAATGAATGGCACCTGCTGATCATTAGACTTGCCCTTGCATTTCCATGAGCTTTTACACGGCAAGCTGCTGCAAGTGGGAGATCGAAACGGCCTGGCCCCCTCTCCAGGGCATCTGGGACCTGTGTATCTCCACAACCAATCAGATTGAAGGATTATGATATGAACAGTGCAGAGTCTAAACCAGGAAGTATCAATTAGAATAGTGAATTCAATGTCAAATTAGGTACAGAAAGCAAAATAGAGAGAGGAAAAGAAAGATTGGATTAAGAGAGGGAAAAAAGACTGCAAGAAAAAGTAAAAAAAAGTAATTAAATTTAAAAAAAAATCTCCAGCAACAATTAAAAGCTGAAGGAATGAAACTCCACTTAGACTGAAATGGACAATACTTCACTTTCTGTGGAGAGTTTAGTCCGTATTTACGACGTCAGTACAGGAACTTCACGCCGTTCAGTGTGTTTGAATGGGGAGCCAGTGAGCGAGGAGCCGATTTTGCAAAGCTAACGGTGAAGCAACGCATCTCGGACAGCAACTTTTGGATTTTTGTGTTTAACCGCGCATCTGCCCCTCACCTGAAGTTGCTGTGCGATTTGCACATAAATAATGGTGAGCGCCATTATCCTCACTGCTAGTTTCACAGGAAAATTGTTACAATTTACAATAAATCCTTCAAAGAATTCCTTCACTTCAATGGCCCAAAAATTAAACACTGAGTGTTCACGCGGGGGTAAGGCTTCCCCGCGATATCTCACTCCGCGCCTACCTTTTTCCTCCGGGCCCACACGAACTTTAGTTTCAAGGCTGCAGCTGTGCAGTGCTTGCGTGACCCAGAGACGCAATTAGTTCGTGCGAGCTCTGGGATCACGTGATTCAGTTAGAGCCAATGGCAGCACACTATCTTTCATTCATAGTTTTAACAGCAAGGGCTGTCAAAGCTATGAATCCTACACCCCCCCAAAAGAACAGCTAAACCTCAATTAAATTTAAAAAAAAAGCCATCACATTAATAAAATAAGTATAGTTAAATAAATTAACCACTTTAAACAAAAAATTAAATTTTTGAAAAGATTTAAAATCTTTTTAAAAGTTATAAAAATAAACTTACCTTTCTTTAAAGTCTCTAAAAAAGATAAACCTGTTGAAAAAAATTTAAAATAATACTTAATTAACTACTTACCTTGTTAAAAGAGGGTCTTACGCCTCCTTTCTTTATGTGTAAAATCTTCCATGCTTACCTGCGCGTTCAAAGCACTAAGTGCACTGCGTGTACGCAGCCTGTAGCGCGCACGCGGTTCACTAAGGAACCGCCCCCTTTTGAATTCACGAAGTGCCGGTTTCCCGCGCATGCGCAGTGCATGCAGGAAACCGGCAATTTGAGACCTAAAACGCGAGAGTACACAGTGCGTACTCTCGCGTATTAGGTCTAATTTTCGGGCCAATGTGTCCAAAGTGAGAAAACAAGTCGGAGCTCTTACTGATTTGGACTGAACTTGTGTCAAAGGTCAGAGACTGTGGCCTCGATATCGACAGGGGTGGGGATTTTTTTGAACGGGGTGAAGGTGTTCCGGTCGGGAAAACTGGAAGCCTGGGTTTCCCTGCATGCGACTTCTTTTTCTTGACAGGATCCCTGCCCGGAAGTCAACTTGATTGACGGGCTTGGCTCCCAGTTGGGCAGGGAGCATTACAGAGCAAGCCACAGGAGCAGGTAGGGAGCCTGCAGCTACTAGTGAGAGCGTGAGGGGGAGGGGAAGGCAGAAACAGGTAGCTTGGTGGGCTGCGGGGGGGAAGCACTCCTGCTCCTCCTGGCCCACAAGCAGTGCTGTAAGGGCACTTACCTTTTCTCCAAAGCTGTCCTCACTTCCCTTGAGCTGCCGGGTTTCCCGAGGCCTGGGAAACCCAGCCGGCCACTGTTAAACCTGTAAGACAGGTTAAATCTGAGGCTGCCAACCTCATTATAATATTTAAATGGCCAAACCGCCTCCTGGGAGCGGGTTGGCTGCCTGACCCCCTGTCCCGCCTCCGTTAAACCCGGAAGTGGGCGGGATGGAGGCGTGTTTGAGATTTTTTAATTTTTTACATCTTACCCGACCCAAACTCACCCGTTTTTGGGGGTTAAAATTACCGTCTGTATCAGTCAATTAGAATGATGGAATGGCCACCTTTTGAGTTAACCACAAAAATCTCAATTCCCTCAATAGCACAGTAAAAACCTGGCTCAGATCCAAGTTCCTGTATCATATTTCCTTAAAAAAATACTAATCCAAGCTGTTTGAGCTTGAAGATAGTAAAACCCAGTTCCTTTCAACGGAACTAGCAAGGTCTGTATCCAAAGTACAGTTGCTATGCAGTTTTCTCTATTAGCATTTACCTGTGTTTTCATGTGCACCAATTGAAAGCCAGGTCCGATATATTCATTTAAAAAGTTCATATTTATTGTGACAATGTGAGACATTAGCAGGTAGCTGCAGCTGGACTCTTGGACCAAACCAAACTCGATATAAATATTTCAATGTAGAAATGTTCCATTCAGTTGTCTGCAAAGCTTGAGGAAGAGTAAAGCTACTGCTGAACAAACCATGACAGTCGTTCACATCCAGAAAGTCCCATGGCTGGAGTTTAACGTGCAGGCGTGCTGGGAGCGGGTGTCGTGGGGGGATTGGGGGCGGGGGTGGGGGTGGGCGGCGGGGCATAGCGCGTGGGGAACCTGGAATATGATAAGTGCGTCTGTCAGTGGCTTCTTAACCCAGCCACTTCATTAGCATTTTATTCTCGGGTTTCCCGTCCAATCAGCGTCAGTGGGCATGATGACGACCCGCATGACGCGATCGCAACTCCAGCATTTAAAGGGACACTCCAAAAGATGCAAGTTGAAAGGAGTTGGAGTTGGGAAGTAGAGAGGAGGAAGGTCAGAAATGGAAGCGAGATGGAAAAGGCTGTGTCCCAGCTTCACCGACGCCTCCCTGGATGTGTTGCTGGGGGCAGTGAGGACCCGGAGGGAGATACTCTTCCCTACCAACAGGAGGAAGAGGCCTGCTGGGGAAACCAAGAAGGCGTGTTTGGAGCTGGCAGAAGTGGTCAGCAGCAGAAGCATAGTGCCACGCTCCTGGATCCGATGCAGGAAGTGGTTCAATGACCTGACCAGGGCAGGAAAGGTGAGAGCAGTGGCACATTCACCTACATCCTGATGTGCCTGTCACCCCAACCCCCTCACTCTGCCTTCTCAAGCCTACTGCAGCACATCACTCTTCACACCACCTTACCTTGCAGGTGCACCCATCCCTCTGTCTATGCACTTCCTCACATCCTCATCTGTCTGTCCACCACTGACACTCACCCTCATCTTTTGCACGAGGTTGTGAGATGGGTGCACTGGTGGAACCTAAGTGAACCTCGCAATATTCAGGGCATCCTGGGTAGCAATGCGCGCCACTGGTGGGAAAGGTTGTGCAGAGCACAGCACACCACGACCATTCTGGAGACCCTGGCTAGCACTGAAGGGCGCCTCCAGATCTGTCCAGGCACCTGAAGCGCAACTTCAGCATGCTGATGGCTTGTTTGATGACACATCTCATGGTCATGGGTCATTCATTGTGGCGCTCTGGGCCTCATTCCTCGGGTTTCTGAGAGGTGTCATCTGCCACGTTTTAAGTGGGTAACCCTTGTCTCTGAGCAGCCAGTCAGGAAGCTCTGCTTCCAGGTGTGAAGATGTTTGGGAGGATGGACTGGCGCAGGATGAAAGCATCATGGCAGCTGCCCAGGAATCTTGTGCGCACTTGCATAAAGATCTTTTTGTAGTTGTTTACCAGCTGCACATTGATGGTGTGGAAGCCCTTGCTGTTGACGAACACTCCTGGGTGATCTATGGGTGCCTTAATTGCCATGTGTGTGCAGTCGATGAGGCCCTGCACCTGTGGGAAGCCAGCCAGAGCCGCAAATCCGAGCGCCCGCTCATTCTGACTGGCGTCATCGCAGGCAAAGTTGGCATAATTGGCGGCCCTGGCACACAAGCCATCAGTCACCTGTCTTATACATTTGTGTGCTGCCGACTGGGAGATCCTGCAAATGCCTCCAGCAGAGCCCTGGAAGAAAAGTTGAGGGCAGTGGTGAATTTGACAGCCACCGGTAAAGCGTGACCACCAGGTCCAGCTGGCAGCAGGTCTTGTTCCAGCAGGCTGAAAATGTCTGTCACCACCTGACGCGACACCCTGAGCCTCCTGAGAAACTGGTGTTCAGATATGTCGAGGAAACTTATCCTCTGCCTGTAGACCCTGTGTGCCGGGAATGGCCTCTTGCGAGCTGCAGCTCTCTGCTGCTCCCCACTCTCCTGTGGAGCTACAGGTCTATGATCAGCAGACTGCTATTGCTGGTCAACTTGTTCCTCATCTGACTTCCAATCTAAGGCAGCATAAGTGGCCCCCGTCCTAATCCGATAGATCAGACCTCCAAAATGTGTAAAGTAACCTCTCAGCATAAGTACTGTGAGCAAACCCTTTCTCACAAGCAGGTAAAAAAGCAGCTGTGAGTACTGAGTATTTATTGGCATACTTCCCTGAGATTGCTTCAGGCCCCTCAATTTCTGCTGTGTACTCGCCTTGCTTTCACTGCCGAGTTCCGGGAAGCCCGGGAAACCCGTGGACCCAAAGTTAAAGTTAAAATTATGTCAATAGTGCTCTAATTGAGTGATTAACATGTGTTAATTGGCGGTAAGGCTACCGACCCCACTTTTAGGCTCTTACCGCCCCATTAATGCCGACTTTGCCAAGTGAAAACTCGGCCACAGGGAGTTGGACCTCATCTATGAGCGTGACCTGGGCCTAAAAATTCGGTTGCTTTGCACCTCCCGTTAGCGCCCTCCTAGGCGCAAAGCAACTAGCGCCCGGGCGCGGCGCCACCAACGCCTCCTGCGAAATTCAGCGAGAGATTAGCGGCGGCGGTAACCGTTAGCGCCCCGCGGCGTTGCGCCGCCGGCGATGACGTCATCGCCGTGTGCAGCCCCCCGCTCGCGCCCCGGCTGCGATCTTCGGTGGCGCCCCCTGACTTACCGCCAGACGCTATGTCCGACGGGGTCAGGGGGGCCTACCTGCGGCAAAGGACGGCGCTAATTAAAGGCGAGGTGCCGGGCGGCCATTTTTGTTGCTGGCCGCCTGCCAGCACCTGCCCTCGTTGCCGTCCCCGGCCTCCTCTTCAGCTGTCGGCTGCGCTCCGTGAGCCCGGCACTTCTCTTGAGTGCCGGGCTCTTTTGCCAGTACTCTGATCCCTGGTGGCCCAGCTGGGCCCCGGGTCACGCTGCGCAAGGCCCCTCCCCTTTAAGAAGGGGAGGAAGGCCTGCAGCACCGCGATATTCCCTCGCAGCGCCCCAAGAGAGAGGTGGGGTGCTTCCAGTAGCGCCCCGCTTCCCTCTTGGGGCGCTACCGATGAATTTTGGCTGTGGGGGCGCTACTTTTTTCAGGGCGCTAAAAGTAGCGCCCCGGCGAAGTTAGCGCCCCAAAGGGGGCGTGACTCAATTTTTCCCCCCTAAAATTTGGAAGCTGGAAAGTCTGGTGTAAGAAGGATGGAAAAACAACAAAATCTTAACAATAAACAGATTTCCAGCATCCGTAGTATTTTGCTTTTGTAAAAACTTAACAATGTTCACCTCCGTTACATAAACGGCATGGACAGTTTGATTTGCAGAGAGTATAGTTATCGCACATATCTGTTCTGCACCACCAGACCAGCTCTCTTCTCTCCCTTTAAACTTCAGCGTTACCCTTGCAGTCCATTTCAGAGTATAGAATTTAAGCTAAAGGTCAGTTCTCTAAGTTCTACTGATCACATGGATGGCAATGTTGAACAGCATCAAAGAACAAAATATAACATGGAGAACTGTGACCACATTTTTAGGAAAAAAAATCCTGTTCCTAAATCACTGATCTTGTACGCCAAGTTAAAGGGGAATCATACTGAATTACAAATGTAGCCGCAATGTCGTCTTAACTTCACTTATAAAAAAAATTATAATCGTTTCCTCTTCAGGTCTCATCCTTTCTGGTGCCACATGCCAGTCCTTGACTGACAGGGCAGTCAGATACCCTGCGGCCAGGCCTCTGCCCGATCTGCTCTTTCACCAACCACTAGGAGGGGCAAGAATGGTGTCGCAATGACTTCAGGAAGCCACCCTGTGGGCAGTGACAGGCACCAGTGATTCTACCACTATGTAGCACAGTGCAGTTAGTACATTCATGCACTGGTACCAACATGCTGCCTCTCTTCCCTATCTTCAAACTGTAGCAGGATCATAGAATCATAGAAATTTACAGCACGGAAGGAGGCCATTCGGCCCATCGTGTCCGTGCCGGCCGACAAAGAGCTCTCCAGCCTAATCCCACTTTCCAGCTCTTGGCCCGTAGCCCTGTAGGTTACGGCACTTCAAGTGTACATCCAAGTACTTTTTAAATGTGGTGAGAGTTTCTGCCTCTTCCACCCTTTCAGGCAGTGAGTTCCAGACCCCCACCACCCTCTGGGTGAAAAACTTTCCCCTCAAATCCCCTCTAAACCTCCGACCAATTACTTTAAATCTGTGCCCCCTGGTTGTTGACCCCTCTGCCAAGGGAAATAGGTCCTTCCTATCCACTCTATCTCGGCCCCTCATAATTTTATACACCTCAATTAGGTCTCCCCTCAGCCTCCTCTGTTCCAAAGAAAACAACCCCAGCCCATCCAATCTCTCCTCGCAACCCCTGCCTATCCATTCTTTCCTCCTTGATCTTTGCAGTCCTTTCCAAAATATTGAGATTGTGCAAAAGGCCATTCTACAGAATCAAGATCGACATAAGTATTGATCTCGGAATCAATGATGAATATAACTGAATGAAGGAGTGAAAAGCAGGTGAAGAGACAGTGAGATAATAACAATTACACAATAACACGATGGAAACGTTTCTTCATTATGCTGCCAGCAAGCATTAAACTGACACTTTAATCAAGTTCAGCTTTTAGAAAATATTATTGCACTTGGTTTCATTCAAGAAGCTTTCAAGACAGCATTGCCAGAAAATACTCAGGACTAAGAACGGGATCAACCAGCCCTCAGACTGGAGCCAGGAGTTGATCCGATTGTATAAAGTTTGGGTTTCCTTGGACTGAATTGACCTCTTTTAAAAAAAAAAAAAGCCTGAAGAAGTCCAAACAAATCACAACTTTCCAAGTGAAACATTCCACAGAAACGCAGCAACAAACTTGGAAATATCCAAACATTCTACCGCCCCCCACCACCCCACCCCGCCCCCCCCCCCCCCCGCCAACATGTTTATTACCCACAGGGGGGACACTTTGGTGTGTATTTTAATCTTTAACATGGTTAAAGCAGATATCACACAAATAGGTTCAAGTAACTTTTTCCCGTGGCTCTAAGTGTGATGCAAGCCTCCAATTTTTAAATAATGTACAACGTCTCAAAAGATGTCTCGTTATTATACCAGGGCCTGTTTAAACAAAGTCAGCACCTGCCTCATAATACTATTATCTTTCTGGTCAGATATCATCATTGTTTATAGGGGTGTGTTTGTATGTGTGCGCGCAGGCATACACGTGTTCCCGGGAATCTGTGCCAGTGGGATGTGTGCATGGCACGCACACACACCCACCCCTATAAACAATAATTATGTAGATAGAAACTATGACATGTGCACAACAAGACAAAAGGCAGCAATCCTGCAGAGGTACATCAGACATAATGCATGCTTACACATGACTTACATCATAGGAGTGCATAATCATCTATAATGATGTTTGACCTGAAGGATAATAGTTTTGTGAGGGAGATGTTACATTATAAGTATTAATTTTTCAGCAGTCTACAAGATTGAAAACCTAGACACGGAACGTATTATACCCTTTTTAATGTTTTAAATTAACTTTAAAAGGTTGCTTGGATTTTTTTTCGATCAAAACAAGTTTTGTCAAGTGCATAATTACAAAGTAATTTTTATAGTTCTTCAGTTCACACTTCATTCTCATTATTGTAAATGCTAGCAATCTGACACTTGTTCATTTAAGCACTACAGTCGAGCCAGTCTGAATGTCACACTCCTACCTGATCTCTTGAAGTAGTCTAAATTTGAAATGGCTTCCACCTATTTTCTATTGACTGCATTACCTATCAATGCCGTCTCTTTAATTGTATATGCTGACAAGTGTAAATTAATGGGAAACCGAAGGGGGCACTACAATGGTCTCAGCACCAGCCCGATGTGGAAGGGGGGGGCGGTGGGGGCGGTGGGGGCGGTGGTGGTGGGGAGGTGGGGAAATCACAGCAAGGGTTCCCACTTACAACTGCTATCTAAAGACTCCTGCTGGCAAGTGTGCACGTGAGATCCAGTTTTCTGAGGCTTCACTGACAGCTTGGAGTCTCGCTCGCTATGAACGCAAGCTGTGAAATTGGGCTTGCGGCCCAGTCTTCCCAATGCGCAGCAGGTTGTGTATTACAGAGGAGAAAAATTTGGGTTCACTGGAGGCTGAGCAAGCCTCGTCACAGGCCCTGAAACCAGGTCAACAGGTGCCACGCTGCATCTTGCAACCTGCATCCCTCATTCCCACTGGCCGTCGTGTTCACCCACTTGAAACAGGCGCAGCAGGGTGCCTGCAGAATTTTTAAACGGTGAGTATCACTTTTCATTTGACAAGTCGTTTTTTGCTTATTATACGACTTTATCTTACATTTTTATTGGTGCATTCATTTGTGTTGCTGTCTTGGATCTGAATATTTGTGTTGCAAGATTTTTAATACCAATACATTTTTTTCTTTTACAACCGTCTTGCTTCCACTTGCTGTTTCACTTACAGTAACCAAAATGGGCAAGATGAGAATTTCTTTGAGAATTCCACTGGCAGCCCTAGATTTTGAGAAGGAAGAGTTGTTGTTGCAAGTGCCCCTCATGCACCATCTATGTATCCATCCTTGCCCCAAGTCACATTTTTTACTGGCCCAGACTATTCTCCACGGGTATATTCTCGGCGTCTCCATTTCGCAAAAAAGACTGCCAAATAGCTATGCCATCTCTTGGAGGCCATCTTGAAGACAACTTGCACCATAGGGGCATCTCATCCCAAGAGCTTATATTAAACTTTTACGTCACTAGATCCTTCCAAGCCACTGCCAGTAACAGATGCTGAATCAATCAGTCCTCTGTCCACAGAGGCATCACGAAAGTGAAAGAAATCTTGTTTGCAAAGGGCAACACTTCTCTCGTGGAAAGAAGGCAGCAACTTGACAGGGCAGAGGACATGTCCTGAGTGCCAGGGTTCCCAAGAGTATAGGACATAGTATATGGCATCCAAATCCTTCTTAAATATATACTTGCATAACTATTGAATTGACCGGAAGCAGTGTAACAATTGGCGTCAGTGTAACCAGAGTCTGCTGGATGATCCTGCCACCTCATAACAGGCAAAGTGTACGGCTGCCCGCTCAGGATGGTGCCCTGAAATATCAAGCAGGGCAACCACCCTCATACCAACCTCAACCGCTACGCCAGACATTGAACAGAGGGTCAGGTGCTGCAGTGGTCCACCACTCACCCACAGGCATGTTATCAGCAGATCAAAAGTCACAAGTATTTAATAATCTACCTTACAATTCCTTCTGAGCCTCCCGTGTGTTGAGAGGTACATGATGCAATGTTCTGAAACAAAAACAAATTGTAATACTTTTCAGAGAGAAGCAATGAAGCTACAATTATTGAAGAAACGTACTGTTAGAAAGAAAGAAAAGACTTGCATTTATATAGCGCCTTTCACGACCACCGGATGTCTCAAAGTGCTTTACAGCCAATGAAGTACTTTTTGAAGTGGAGTCACTGTTGCAATGTGGGAAACGCAGCAGCCAATTTGCGCACAGCAAGCTCCCACAAACAGCAATGTGATAATGACCAGATAACCTGTTTCAGTGATGTTGGTTGAGGGATAAATATTGGCCCCAGGACACCGGGGAGAACTCCCCTGCTCTTCTTCGAAATAGTGCTATGGGATCTTTTACGTCCACCTGAGAGAGCAGACGGGGCCTCAGTTTAACGTCTCATCTGAAAGACGGATGTTCCATTGATCTAGAGGGTGGGTTCTTACAGCAAAAACCAAACTCTGAAATTTAAGAAAATATTAAAATAATTTGCAAGTTTCTTTCATTACCAAACGTCTCTGCAGTCGTGCTTATTGTTACTAAAGAGCTGCTGCATGTGTCTAAATTCAGGACTTGTTAGATAAAACTCGCCTCCTGAGTTGACTGATGGTACAGTCCTTCCAGGATTTTCCTCTTTGGAGTTAACCCTTTCTTTGCTGTTTTGATGCACACAGACATACATAAATAAAAGAAATTCAACCACCCCAGCCACTCAGAACATATTACAAAATGAACAATCAAAAGCAAAATTTCAAGCGCAAAGTTTTGTTTGTCATACAGGCACTGCTTTACCCTGCCCCCACAGGCACCGCTTTACCCTGCCCCCACAGGCACCGCTTTACCCTGCCCCCAGCCCTAGCATTGCTAAAAGCCGACAAATATTTCAAACTATTTTTGTAGATTTATAAATACTGAAACAATATTTGCCCCCATATGCAGACACTTACCTTTAGATGTACAGATCCCTTATATTTCAGCTACTGGCTAAGTTTTGTGCATCCCCCATCAGCCAAAACCACGCTGGGAGTTTAGGCTTATTATATTAAGGAGTGTGACGGATTAGTCTCCACTTGCCTGGATGAGTGCAGCTCCAACAACACTCAAGAGGCTCGACACCATCCAAGACAAAGCAGCCCGCTTGATTGGCACCCCATCCACCACCTTAAACATTCACTCCCTCCACCACCGGCATGCCGTGGCTGCAGTGTGTACCATCTACAAGATGCACTGCAGCAACTCGCCAAGGCTTCTTTGGCAGCACCCCCCAAACCCACAACCTTTACCACCTAGAAGGACAAGGGCAGCAAGCACATGGGAACACCACCACCTCCAAGTCACACACTATCCTGACTTGGAAGTATATCGCCGTTCCTTCATCGTCAAATCCTGGAACTCCCTCCCTAACAGCACTGTGGGAGTACCTTCACCACACGGACTGCAGCGGTTCAAGAAGGTGGCTCACCACCACCTTCTCAAGGGCAATTCGGGATGGGCAATAAATGCCGGCCTTGCCAGCGACGCCCACATCCCATAAATGATTTTTTTTTAAATGAGCTGAATGTGCAACATTGGGCAAAGCTACCTCAGTACACTGTGGGCTAACGTGGGTGAACCAGAGAGCCATTCCCAGCAAGGAATTTTGCTGGTCTTCAAAATTTGGGGGATGTGAAATCAGGTGAGTGTAGGATTAGGTTTGGCTGCGATTCCTACAGTAGTCAAACAACACCGGGGTAAATTTTCATCTTTGGAACTCCTGGCACAGAGTTTTGAACGCTGGGAGTGCACATCAGGAATTTCTGGCATGTGCCTCTCGCAATTTTCTATTCATTAAAGTTAACGCACTGGGCAAAGCTTTGAGCTTGGCTTCCATCAAGATCAAAGCTCTGTCCAGTACAATACTTTGAAGCACTGCAGAGGGATGAAAATTTACACCACTGACCAGATTCACACAAGGCTGCTCGGATGAGATTGTAGATGATTAGCTGTGGTCACGGAATCTCAGTGTAACTCACTGTTCCCAGAAGGGGAAGAGGAAGAGGAAAGGATTAGAGGGAAAGCTCCCTCAATGTACTGGTGGGTAAAACCGCTGCCCAGTGAAGCATTAAAGTCACACAGGCTAGAAGTTCCCGGTTGGATTGGAAACCTGTGCTGAATTAACTGTTCTCAGCTGGGCCAGCAGTTAAGATGCTACACCGAGACATGGTGCTGGAGGGCTGCTGTGGAATTGTCTGCCAGTGAGAGTCCGCGCCTTCAGGAGAGAAGGGGAGAATAAGAAAGAAAAGTTGGAAGGAGGAAAAGGAGAGTGAGTCTTTTCGAGAAAGTGACTGGAAGATGAATCAAGGGATAGGGTTAAAATGATAAAATAGCTGAAGCACGGCAAGAGTTATGGCTGTATCTAGTGATAATAGTATCTAGTGATAGTCACTGAATATATTTAAGAAGGAGATAGATAGATTTCTAGATGCAAAAAGCATCAAGGGGTATGGGGAGAGAGCAGGAATATGGTATTGAGATAGAGGATTAGCCATGATCATATTGAATGGTGGAGCAGGCTCGAAGGGCCAAATGGCCTATTCCTGCTCCTATTTATCCAATAGCCACACTCAGTTTTCTCTGATGATTCAAAAGGAATAAACAAATATGAAAAGAAAAAATAATTTTTCACCATAATACTTGTTTAACTCTGGTGTCTAGGCTCGCTCTTTAAAAATTAAATAGACAGGCGAACCATTATGTGTGACTGAATCAACTAACTCTGATAGATCTGTATTGCAGTGAGGCTTGTTATATCTGTATTGGAAGAAACATCTTTTTCCAATCTATTCCGTCCAGGATAAGCTGCGCTAAAAACATGTGTTTGTTAAGAGGCCAAACCTAATAATAACAGGACCTCTGGGCCCTGAGTTGAGAGCCATTGGTTTTAACGTTGTGGTTTCAATGTCACACCCAACATATTTTTGAAATTCCTCTTTAGTGTGTTAGCTCAAAATTAAGTTAAATACGATCTTATTCACCCCATTACTGTTCCTATTGCTATCAGTGATACTGCCCAGCAGTGAATTGTATTAAAGCTGGGTGAAAATCATCAGTCTGTGTCTGTTTCCACCACACACTGATCTCTGTATGGTTCGCTGCTGTTCCTAAAAGACTGCGTGACTATCAAAACATTGCAAATCTCCCCGAGCCATCTCAAGCAAGGCTTCCTCATCTCTGAACTATCCCAGTGCACAACAATAAGAAGGTAAACTCCAGCAATCACCTATGACAGAGCAGAAATGGAGCAAATCCTAGCACGTGGCAGAAATTCAAAATGACTAATGGTGGCAGCACACAAATTCAACTCAGAACTGAGGAGCACATGTCAACACTTGATGCAATTAATTTAATTCAATTTAAGAGGACACAGCCTTCATAAAAAAATTGAACTAACTTTTTGTTTGGACGTAGGAGAAGAGCAAGAAGTTCAATCATATTTGTCAGGAAGGTATCCTATGAGGTAATGAGGTTAGTTATCTTCTTCTTCTTCTCAGGCAGTCCCTCGGAACCGAGGATGACTTGCTTCCACATTAAAAATGAGTTCTCAGGTGACTGATGAGTCCAATGCGGGACCGACAGTCTCTGTCACAGGTGGGGCAGACGGTGGTTGATGAGGCGGGTGGGTGGGGTGCTTGGGTTGGCGTGCGCTCCTTCCGCTGTTTGCGCTTGACTTCCGCTTGCTCCCGGCGAAGAGACTCGAGGTGTTCGGCGCCTTCCCGGATGCTTCTCCTCCACTTTGCGCGGTCTTGGGCCAGGGGTTCCCAGGAGTCGGCCGGGATGTTACACTTTTTCAAGGGTGTCCTTGAAGCGTTTCCTCTGCCCACCTGGGTCTCTCTTACCGTGTCGGATCTACGAGTAGAGCGCTTGTTTTGGGAGTCTCATATCGGGCATGTGGACGATGTGGCCCGTCCATCGGAGCTGATCGAGCGTGGTCAAAGCTTCGTTATAGGCCATCATTCAATTTGCATCATCAAGCTGTGTGTTTGTAAACAAACAAGACAAGGTTTGCCAAGTACTTTTTTGTGAAGAATGTGTCCTTTTAAATGAAATGAAATGGTTTTCTTCTGCCTTTTTATACATTTAAACAATAACATATGTATAATAAATTATGACATGGGGGTCCTGACTGGTTGAGTTTACTTTGCTTTTGGGAAAGACCATAATTCATTTGGATTTACTATGTTCAAAAATGATGTGTCTTTAGCATTGGTGAAGGAAAGTCAAAAGTAATCTGCAACAATATCCTCTATATGTTGTACAGCAGTTTACCCTTGACATAAATAAATATAGAACACTACTGTACCAATCCCATGATGCCTTGCACATTCAGGTACTATGTCATTGCAACATATAGCACCCTTTCACCTTCTCCATACAATCTCAGAACACTTACTCAATGATAAGAAAAGTAAAAGTGACTCATAATATAAATAAGCTAGGTATCATTATTTAGAATATATAATGAATATATAATGGTCAGCCAAAACTCGGCTGCCCGTGTCCTAACTCACACCAAGTCCCATTCGTCCATCTCCCCTGTGCTCGCTGACCTACATTGGCTCCCGGTTAAGCAGCGCCTCGATTTCAAAATTCTCATCCTTGTTTTCAAATCCCTCCATGACCTCGCCCCTTCCAATCTCTGTAATCTCCTTCACCCCACAACCCCCCGAGATATCTGCGCTCCTCTAATTCTGCCCTCTTGAGCATCCCTGATAATAATCACTCAACCATTGGTGGCTGTGCCTTCTGTTGCCTAGGCCCTAAGCTCGGGAATTCCCTGCCTAAACCTCTCCGCCTCGCTACCTCTCTTTCCTCCTTTAAGACGCTCCTTAAAACCTACCTCTTTGACCAAGCTTTTGGTCACCAACCCTAATTTATCCTTATGTGGCTCAGTGTCAAATTTTTTGTCTTAAAATACTCCTGTGCAGCGCCTTGGGATGTTTTACTACGTTAAAGGCGCTATATAAATACAAGTTGTTGTTGTTGTTGAACACCACCACTTCCAAGTTCCTCTCCAAGTCACACACCATCCTGACTTTGAATTATATCGCCGTTCCTTCATCGTCACTGGGTCAAAATCTTGGAACTCCCTCCCTAACAGCACTGTGGGAATACCTTCACCACACGGACTGCAGCAGTTCAAGAAAGTGGCTCACCACCACCTTCTCAAGGGCAATTAGGGATGGGCAATAAATGCTTGCCTTGCAATTGACGCCCACATCCCATGAATGAATAAAAGAAAAATAGGAGAATGAGATAACAGTGGGTTTAACCTGAAGTTTTTGTTAACATTCATTACTGTTCAGTTTCGTTCCCTCAAATTATGCTGCTACCAAAACCAGTCAACTGGCTTACTGTCCAACACACACATACACACATGTGCATGCAGACACACACTTTCGAGTACAGATAACTTGATAATGGTCAAGAATGGGTACCTTACCTAATCTGTTCTCTTCACTAGCTGAGGTTAATTGTACTGACAAACGGGCTGAGATCAGCTAACTCGACACAAGCCAGAATGAAAGCCTAGGCCGTTCTGGTGGATGAGTACATCACAAAATTAGGTTAAATACGATCTTATTCACCCCATTACTGTTCCTATTGCTATCAGTGATACTGCCCAGCAGTGAATTGTATTAAAGCTGGGTGAAAATCATCAGTCTGTGTCTGTTTCCACCACACACTGATCTCTGTATGGTTCGCTGCTGTTCCTAAAAGGACTGCGTGACTATCAAAACATTGCAAATCTCCCTGAGCCATCTCAAGCAAGGCTTCCTCATCGCTGAACTATCCCAGCGCACAACAATAAGAAGGTAAACTCTAGCAATCACCTATGACAGAGCAGAAATGGAGCAAATCCTAGCACGTGGCAGAAATTCAAAATGACTAATGGTGGCAGCACACAAATTCAACTCAGAACTGAGGAGCACATGCCAACACTTGATGCAATTAATTTAATTCAATTTAAGGGGACACGGGGGCGATTTTGTGAATGGGGGCGCGTTGGAGGCGGGACTGCTGCTTGTCGGGTCGATGTCCCTGCCTCCATCGATTTGTGGCCAACCCACGCTATTTTCCCTTGATTGACCTTGTTAAGCCCGCCCAGCGGGCTTAGCAGGCCAATTAAGGGAAAGCCGGTTGCAGAGAACGTCAACGTATGAAGCTGTGAAGCTGTCAAACACTGACAATCTCTGCAGTTTGATGAGGTCTTGCACACAAGACCTCATCAACCTTCTTTCTTTTACAGAAATGAGATGGTTGTTGCATCTGAGAATGCAACGGCCATCTCTCATCTGCACCACGGAGGTCCGAGACTCTCTGCATACAAACCGACTGAAGCCTGCAGGAAGAAACAAAGGTAAGTACACTTTTAAAAACACTTAGCACTTACCTCAGGTACTCACCTCCACACTCTTGCACCCATCACTTACCTTCACACCACACTTTTGAACACCCCCCCACTCCCCCCGCAGACCCAGTACTCGCTGAGCTGGTGGGTTTTGGAGCCTTCGGGAAGCCTGCACTTGTGAGGGCAAAAAGGGGATAATCTTATTTTCTGCCTCTTAACTACCTGTTAACAGGCAGTTAATAGGCTTTAATCCCTTCCCGCCTCCAAGGAGACGGGACCCGGCGCGGGACGGCTGCCCGCCTCCTGGGAAGATTGCATGGAGGCGGGTTGGGGACCCGCCCCCAAATTCTGCCATTTTCCCGGCAGTCCCGCCTCCCCTGGGCTGGCAAAATCGCCCCCACAGTCTTCACATAAAAAGTGAACTAACTTTTTGTCTGGACATAGGAGAAGAGCAAGAAGTCCAATCATATTTGTCACGGAGGTATCCTATGAGGTAATGAGGTTAGTTATAGGCCATCATTCAATTTGCATCATCAGGCTGTGTATTTGTAAACAAACAAGACAAGGTTTGCCAAGTACTTTCTTGTGAAGAATGTGTCCTTTTAAATGAAATGAAATGGTTTTCTTCTGCCTTTTTATACATTTAAACAATAGCATATGTATAATAAATTATGACATGGGGGTCCTGACTGGTTGGGTTTACTTTGCTTTTGGAAAAGACCATAATTCATTTGGATTTACTATGTTCAAAAATGATGTGTCTTTAGCATTGGTGAAGGAAAGTCAAAAATAATCTGCTACAATATCCTTTATATATTGTACAGCAGTTTACCCTTGACATAAATAAATATAGAACACTACTGTACCGATCCCATGATGCCTTGCACATTCAGGTACTATGTCATTGTAACATATAGCACCCTTTCACCTTCTCCATACAATCTCAGAACACTTACTCAATGATAAGAAAAGTAAAAGTGACTCATAATATAATTAAGCTAGGTATCATTATTTAGAATATATAATGGTCAGCTAAAACTCGGCTGCCCATTTCCTAACTCATACCAAGTCCCATTCGTCCATCTCCCCTGTGCTCGCTGACTTACTTTGGCTCCCGGTTAAGCAGCGCCTCGATTTCAAAATTCTCATCCTTGTTTTCAAATCCCTCCATGGCCTCGCTCCTCCCTATCTCTGTAATCTCCTGCAGCCCCACAACCCCCCGAGATATCTGCGCTCCTCTAATTCTGCCCTCTTGAGCATCCCTGATTATAATCGCTCAACCTTTGGTGGCCGTGCCTTCTGTTGCCTGGGCCCTAAGCTCTGGAATTCCCTGCCTAAACCTCTCCGCCTCGCTACCTCTCTTTCTTCCTTTAAGATGCTCCTTAAAATCTACCGCACCTGCCCTAATTTATCCTTATGTGGCTCAGTGTCAAATTTTTTGTCTTAAAATACTCCTGTGCAGCGCCTTGGGTCATTTTACTACGTTAAAGGCGCTATATAAATACAAGTTGTTGTTGTTGTTGAACACCACCACCTCCAAGTTCCCCTCCAAGTCACACACCATCCTGACTTGGAATTATATCGCCGTTCCTTCATCCTCACTGGGTCAAAATCTTTGAACTCCCTCCCTAACAGCACTGTGGGAGCACCTTCACCACACGGACTGCAGCCGGTCAAGAAGGTGGCTCACCACCACCTTCTCAAGGGCAATTAGATATGGTCAATAAATGCTGGCCTTGCAATCGACGCCCACATCCCATGAATGAATAGAAGAAAAATAGGAGAATGAGATTACAGTGGGTTCAACCTGAGGTTTTTGTTGACATTCATTACTGTTCAGTTTCGCTCCCTCAAATTATGATGCCACCAAAACCAGCCAACTGGATTACTGACTTGCAACTCAGTCCAACACACAGATACACACATGTGCATGCACACACACACTTTCGAGTACAGATAACTTAATAATGGTCAAGAATGGGTACCTTACCTAATCTGTTCTCTTCACTAGCTGAGGGACACTGAGGTTAATTGTACTGACAAACGGCCTGAGATCAGCTAACTCGACACAAGCCAGAATGAAAGCCAAGGCCGTTCTGGTGGATGAGTACCACTCTAGATAATACACTTAGTGTCAGCTGTGGCTCAGTGGGTAGCACATTCGCCTCCAGGTCAGAAGGTTGTGGGTTCAAGTCCCACTCCAGGGACTTGAGCACATAAAGCTAGGCTGACACTCCCAGTGCAGCGCTGAGGGAGTGCTGCACTGTCGGAGGTGCCGTCTTTCAGATGAGACGTTAAACCAAGGCCTCTCTCAGGTGGTTGTAAAAGATCCCATGGCCTTATTTTGAAGAAGAGCAGGGGGGAGTTATCCCTGGTGTCCTGGGGCCAATATTTATCCCTCAACCAACATAACAAAAACAGATTATCTGGTCATTATCACATTGTTGTTTGTGGGACCTTACTGTGTGCAAATTGGCTGCCGTGTTTCCCACATTACAACAGTGATACCACTTCAAAAGTACTTCATTGGCTGTAAAGCGCTTTGAGACTTCCGGCGTTTGTAAAAGGCGCTATATAAATGCAAGTCTTTCTTACCCATTAGGGAGCTACAGACTCACTCCTTAGACAATAAAGAGTCAGTAGAAACAGTTAGAAAATTAAAAGATTGGTTTATATAATAATTAGATGAATTACACAGATGCTTGATTCCTCATCTAAGCCAAGTTAGCCTATCTCAACTAGCCATATTGGCCTTAATGCCCCTGGACTGGAAGGGAAAAATACAGCCATCTGCTCCATGTCTGATAGTCCCTACTGTATGTGTGTGAGAGAGAGAGAGAGTGTGTGCGGATGACAAGTGAGAACAGGATCAATTTGATGGTCTCAATGTTCAGATAGCCTGCTGACACTCATTGGCGAGGTTCACACCTTCAGGCAGCCCATTTGTTGGTGGCGGTACCTGTGAAACTGCCACTCCAGCAAGAGCCAGTGGTGCTTTCTGCAAAAGAAGGGAGTTTAAAAAAAAAAGGTAGAGAAACCCCAGCAGCATGGTCCTCAATAAATGACCTTGTCATTAAATAAAAGCAATATGACAATGGAATCTTGAGGCTACGAATGTATTGGCCCTGAATTTCGGGGTTCCGTCGATCTCTTGCTGAGGGTTGTGACAGGAGATCAGGAGAACTCCCGTGGAAATTCAGGGCTACTCACCTGGTTCTCCCGACCTCCGGCCATAACCTCAGTGGAAGATGGGCGCAAACCCTGCAGAAACGGCGTAAAGACCTCTCTCCGCCTCTCCACCTCTTTCTCCTCCTTTAAGACGCTCCTTAAAACCTACCTCTGTGACCAAGCCCTCCTACTGTCTCTTTATGTGGCTCGGTGTCAAATTTGGTTTGATAACCGCTCCTGGGAAGAGCCTTGGGTCATTTTACTACATTAAAGGCGCTGTATAAATACAGGTTGTTGTTGTTGTTTACGACACTTCTGCTGAATTTACAAGGGGTGGGGGAGGGTGGGAATCCGTGGAGCAGTCCGTGGAAGTTCTACCGTCCTGTCTTTATCTGAGTTCTGACAGAGACAGGGATTTTCTTTAAATCACAAAGTCAAAAAGTCTCTGTTGCTGGATATTGTCCACGCCAAGGTTGTCGGAATCAGCCCTTTCCTGAAAACCACTCCATGGAGGTGATAACATCCTCGTAATATAGATCACTATTTTGTCTTCTGAATTTCTTAAAAAGGAAATATATTTTGTATTTCATTTAATACTTTAAGTTTAGAAGGAGAGAGAGAGAGAGTTAACCATGATGAAATGTATATGATTTAAATACACTTTGTATTCTTGTATGTCTGCCTCCGAAGTCAGAAATGTAACCCAATCCATCCAGCAGTGTGCTGCGATATTATGGAACAAGCCTGAAAAAACAAATGTAATCATCGCACTGCTTATAGAAGTTATAATCTCCACTGGGCAAGTCCAAACAGTGCCTTTAGGAAACAGGCTTCTGTGACAACACCCACTGACCCGGGATGCTCTCAGAAGGGTGTATCGAGAAGCTGGGTTTATCAGCACCTCTTTAAGCTGCCCCTTGTCTGGTGTGCTTATTATTCACCCACATGAAACATTTCTTAAGATGGGAGCTGACATGCTTTCCATGAAGGTAAATGATGGTCTTGGATGACAGCCTCCTGCCCTCAATCTGGGGCCGAAGACAGATGGTAAAAATGATGATAAATTGGCGTGCCACATCTGAGGAGCTGTTACTCGGCTTCTCATACCCGCATAGCACCACCTAGTGGTACTTTTCACACCATCCCAAATTGTGGTGCTTGGGATCTTCTGCTCAAAACCCTTCCCTATATATATATATATATATATATATATATATATTTATTGGCAAGTTATCTAACTGGGTGATTGGCCGTGGTTGAAATTAATGCACAGCGCACTGTGTTCTAATGGCCTTCTGTCGCGGATTGGAATTCAGCCAGTGCCTGATCTACAGCACAACACACAATACCAACGGCAAATGCAGCTGAACCCTTGTTCGAAGTCCAAAGACAAGGGACAGCATAAAGCCAGAGCTGGTGGGGGTGCCATGGCTTGGAGTTGTGATGTTTGATTTGCTAACGATGAGAATTCATTGAAAAAATCCTAATAGCATTATAATAACGAATGCCATCGTATCATAAGGCATGGGGTGGGGGGGGGTGGGTGTAAGTGGAAAAATGGAGTTCTAATTTAAAAGTCACTTTTGGTGTCAGGACAGCCCACTCAAAATGTGGTCATTTTAGTTACAAAACCAGACAAGTGACCACCCTGCAGGCTATGCAGGCAGTGATGGTCCAGTACTGCACCATTACAAAAGTTGCTCGTGATAAAGTGCGACTGGAAGATATAAAGTTTGTGCAGTATTGAGCAAAAAGGCATGGGTAGACCACGCTCGATCAGCTCCGATGGACGGGCCACGCTCGATCAGCTCCGATGGATGGGCCACATCATCCGCATGCCCGATACGAGACTCCCAAAACAAGCGCTCTACTCGGAGCTCCAACATGGCAAGAGAGCCCCAGGTGGGCAGAGGAAACGCTTCAAGGACACCCTCAAAGCGTCCTTGGAAAAAGTGCAACATCCCCACCGACACCTGTGAATCCCTGGCCCAAGACCGCACAAAGTGGAGGAGAAGCATCCGGGAAGGTGCCAAACACCTCGAGTCTCTTCGCTGGGAGCAAGCGCAAACAGCGGAAGGAGCGCACGTCAACCCAAGCACCCCACCCACCCGCCCCTTCAACCACCGTCTGCCCCACCTGTGACAGAGACTGTAGGTCCCGCATTGGACTCATCAGTCACCTGAGAACTCATTTTTAGTGTGGAAGCAAGTCATCCTCGGTTCCGAGGGACTGCCTAAGAAAGAATGGGTAGACAGGAAAGTTTGCCACAGCAACACTTTAATTCAAGACAACAGCAAAGCAGGCATTGGATGGTAACCTCCCTCAGTACTGTTATTAGATGGTGTCCTTTGTCTGATTAAAATTTTTAGTTACTGTTTGCAATTCCCTTTGCTTCACATTATGGCTGTGGTGCTGAACAATCGAAGACTCAGAGACTGAAACAAAATGCGAGCATGTCAGGAATTTTACAACGGTTCTCAATTGATCGGCATTGTTATTTATAGGTCCCCTGATGGTTCATTGAATAAGTGTACGGCTACTGTGTACAATACTTAGCCATATAAATGTGAAGGGTAATAATTTTGTTCCATGGTCTCTGCTAAAGTAGCTGGCCTCAGCTGGCACAGTGATATTATGCTACATTTGGGTGGGCTAGGGAGGGGAATGGTCATGTGTGTTCTTGAGTGCTATCCAGGAGAAGTTGTGTGTGTGGATTCTGGCTGAGAGTAGGGTTGGGCTTAACTCTGATAGCTCCTTTGGTTGAAGAGCCTACCAGCTCTCATTGTCCAGCTTCACACATGAAAAATGATAACTGGGACACAATGCCAAAAGGGCTATCGGCCACGGAGCAGTCATACCCAATCTTGAATTGCCCTCTTCAGCCGAGGTGGGATGAGTGGAGAAAAATAAGGAAAATAACCCTCACTTATCATTCTGCCAGCGCAATTCACACTTCATCTGGAGCCATCCTTTGTTTCTTAACCTGTCCCATTACCATCTCCTTTTGCCTTGAATATCTCTTAATGTCTCTTAACTGCTCCTGCCTTCTATCCTATCACAGACCTTCCCTTTTGTTCTTTCATCCCCTCCCCCATTTCCCAGCTCCTACCTTTGCTTAAAAATCTGTTCCACTTCCTGCTTTTTTCCAGTTCTGACGAAAGGTCATCGACCTGAAACGTTAACTCTGTTTCTCTCTTCACAGATGCTGCCTGACCTGCTGAGTATCTCCAGCATTTTCTGTTTTTATTTCAGATTTCCAGCATCTGCAGTATTTTCTTTTTGTAACCCTCACTTATCTTTACTTGTGACTTGATTAGGCAATAATGATCAGAAGGTACAATTGGGTGAAGCCAGGTATAGAGGTGTACCTGGTAAACTACCCATGGCATTGCCCACAGTCAGCTGATGAATACTAGTTTTCTCTATATACAAGATGGCGAGTTCAAAGAGACACGTCAGTGCCAACTAGTGGCCAGAGGCTGCAATTACACCACAACAGTTGACATAGAGAAGTTTAATGGGAAATGTTGACATACCAATTTACAATGATAACTGTTGACAGAAGAGTGTGACAACAGGAAATAAGGTTCGTGGACAGGAAGGCATCTATGATAGGTTTTTAATAATATATAGATAATGAATGTTTGCATTTGCTTATACTATAATATAGGCATAGCTGATTAAACCAAGATGCACATCAAGTCTGCTATTCTAAAATTCAGCATTACTATCAGTAGATACCGATTATTTTAAAAATGTGGGCTCTTACCACACATTAATACCTGCAGTCACAGCTAATTACATCTCTGCGATTTAGTCCACTCAAGATGAAGAAATAGTAACTGAAGAAGAACAGTGAATCCTACTTGGAGCAGACTGTAGTATCTTTCGGTGTATCTGGTACCATCCCATGCCATGCACAAAATACATTGAATTCTTAGATATTTACATAGGATTACATGGGATATATGGCACAGAAACGGGCCATTCGGCCCAACCAGTCCATGCCGGCGTTTATGCTCCACTCGAGCCTCCTCCCGTCTTTCCTCATCTAAATCTATCAGCATAACCCTCTATTCCCTTCTCCCTCATATGCTTAACTAGCCTCCCCTTAAATGCATCTGTACTATTTGCCTCAACTGCTTCCTGTGATATCGAGTTCCACATTCTCACCACTCTCTGGGTAAAGAAGTTTCTTCTGAATTCCCTATTGGATTTCTTGAATTCCCTATTTGATTTCTGCGTGATAAACTGTTCCCTCTTAACTGCAGCAGTTCTGGATGGGAGCTGACAAGAGAGATTTCTACGTTCAATCTAAAAATTTATCAGCAACCTTTCAAAGTTTCCAATGAATGCATAGAATCCACGAGATCTCAGGCTCGTTTTTAACCCGCAGGGGGAATTAGGCGAACACCGCGCACCCCTGACCTCAGCAGTGCGAGGCACGAGCGATTTGAACTCCTGGATCTCAACTTCATGCTCCCCGATCAGTCGCCTGCCCAAAACGGAGCGAAGGGACAGCTGGCCAACAGGCGGGAGTGTGATCCCGGGTGGCAGGAGGCCTCGGGCCTGGTCTATCGGTACGCTCGGCGTTGCTCTTCCTGGCCCCCTCAAGCAAAAGTTATTTTTTAATAACTTACCGGTTTGTGCCTCAGCTGTCCCCGAGCTCCTCTTCCCGCTACCTTCACCTGGTGGGAATGCCACAACGGCTTCCCCGCTCACCAGTTGAAATAACAGTCGCGGTCTGATGACATCATCAGAATCTGATTTGCATATCAAATGAAGGACCCCGGCCAGCTTCGGCAGCGCATCCTTTCTGCCTGCTCAGAACAGCAGGTTAAAATAGAAGGCGACAGCAGGAACCTTTATGCCTGCAAATGCACCACAGCAACGAGCGGCACTGGCAGAGGAAGATAATGGTGAAGAGGATGATGAGGACCAAGCCATACAGGATTCGCAGCCGCATGATACCACTGTCTCTCAGGACAGCAGTACAATCCACCCCCCACCCCCCCCCCCACCACCACCACCCCCACACCCCTACCCTCATAGCACTATATCGTTGGGACGTTGGGAGGTGATATCAAACTGCCAAAAAGCAAGTTCGAAACATATAAAATTCTGACAGGTCTGGACAAACTAGATGCAGGAAGAATGTTCCCGATGGTCGGAGAGTCCAGAACCAGGGGTCATAATCTAAGGATAAGTGGTAAGCCATTTAGGACAGAAATGAGGAAGAATTTCTTCACCCAGAGAGTGGTGAACCTGTGGAATTATCTACCACAGAAGGTAGTTGAGGCCAAGTCATTAAATATATTCAAGAATGAGTTAGATATATTTCTTAAAGCTAAAGGTATCAAGGGATATGGGGAGAAGGCAGGTACAGGGTACTGAGTTTGGATGATCAGCCATGATCTCATCGAATGGCGGAGCAGGCTCGAGGGGCCGAATGGCCTACTCCTGCTCTTGTCTTCTAAGTTGCCGTGAGACGAGGGCCATCTCAGGCCCATGAGCCTTTTGTAGGCTGCGAGTGAGAGGCCAACCTCCCCCAACCATCTTGGCCCTCAAGTGGCACCAAATAAAAGCACAAGAAGGAATGTGTAGCCACCCAGGGGGGGAAGAACGGTGCAAAGAAAAAGTAGGTTAATTGGGGGCACTCTGGAATTTACTGAAAGAAAATAGACATCACAATTCGCTCCTGATGGAGGTGAGAGTGCACTTATGTGATGCTGATGTCTTCACTAATGTGGTGATGATCAACACAGTCAGGTAGGGGCAAAGAGGGCTGATATGTTGTCAAGTGGTGGGATGGGTAACGGTTTTAAGAAATGTCCCTTTAGTCACAAGGGTGGGGGAGGAGCAGTAGAAGGAGATAAGGTTGTCGTGTCAAAGGTAGACTTTGTTCAATGGAAGAGAAGACTTCACTGTTGAGATGTGCTGTGATGCGCCTTGCAGTAAATGCTGCCTGAGTCTCAATTGCTGCACTCTGTGGTGCCTCTGCTAGTCCATGATAATGACATACCCATAGGGAATACCATACGTGCTCGTGAGAAGCCTTGACTGTGGGTAGAGGGTGAGGAGTGCCGGGGCGGGGGGCAGGGGGGGGGGGTCTGAAAATCTGCCGTTGCTCTGACCCCTCTGAGAAGCAAGTGCAGGTTTCTGCAGGCAGAATGAAAGAAGAAAAAAACACTTGAAAAACAAATATTCCTACCATCAGAAATCTTCAAAAGAGGATCTGCGGACTTTACTCTGTCAGGAACGCTTCTCTTCCACCAGCACCGGCTGATCCTGGCAGCCGCTGCACCTTGGACAGTGAAGTGTAACTTTGCCCTGAGCGCACTGGCGGGGTACGTGCAGGAAACGTTCATCTACAGTGGCACTGGCTGGCAGGCAGCCGTGGGTAAATGAGGCCTCTGGCGACTCTCAGGCACATCGCAAAATGGCTCCAGAAGCGCGAAGGAACTCGGAGGAAGCTTTTTAGAAGTGCTTCCAGACGGGTTTTCTCACTTACATCATTACAGCGCAGCTAACGCACTGGAAACAACAAGGAAATTCACCCCCCTACAGAGCGACATTCTGTTAAATTATATTACACATTGCCCTGAGTATCTAGGTGGCAATATACACCGCAATAAAAAATATAACAATGTTACCGTTCAAATAATAACCAAATGAAGAAGAAATGTTATATGATAGCAAAATACTGCGGAAATGTTATATGATTCCCTAAACATATATTTTCAAGTCTTACATATAAGGTAAGAATAGTTGAAACTTGGCTTAAAGTACCCCAGAGCTTGGAGTTGGAGAATTCCATCAGAGACAACACTAACAGATTCCATTCTGTTTATAAACTTGAAGAAACCTAGATTGGAATATAAGAAATTATGCAATAGAAAAAGGACATTTGGCAAATCAGGCCCACTCCTTCAAATAAAGAACTTATATCGTGCCTTTTTCACCCTCAGGGCATCCCAAACCACTTCACACACAATAGTTACTTTTTAAAGTGTAATTACTTTTGATTTGTAGGCGATCGCAGCAGCCCATTTGCACACAGCAGGATCCCACAAACAGCATGAGTTAAATAACCAGCTTTACTGTTTTGAAGAATGAATATTGGGCAGGACACTTGGAGACCTCCCTGCTTGTCTTCGAATAATGCATGGGGATCTTTTACATCCACCTGAATAGACGGCACATTTATATCTCACTCAAAGGACAGCACCTCCAACAATGCAGCACTCACTATGGGAACAGCTTTAAAGAGTCAGCCGAGATTATGTGCTCTCAAGTCCTTGAATAACAACTTTCTGATCCAAGAGCGCTAGCAACTGACCATATCAAATCAGGGACTCAATTTCTTGAGGGAACTGACGGGTTAACTTTGAAGAAGATAAAAAATTGTGAAATTTTCCCCTTGAGCCTCCAAAAGTGATGTAGCATAAACTCTAGGGTACCAATCTATCATCACACACAATGTAGAATTACACCAGGACTCGATACGAAGGGGCTGAATTTCCACAGAGGTTCTCCTGCTCGTCCTCATACCTTTAACAACAACTTGTATTTATATAGCGCCTTTAACATAGTAAAACGTCCCAAGGTGCTTCACAGGAGTATTTTAAGACAAAAAATTTGACACCGAGCCACATAAGGATAAACTAGGGCAGGTGACCAAAAGCTTGGTCAAAGAGGTAGGTTTTAAGTAGCGTCTTAAAGGAGGAAAGAGAGGTAGCGAGGCGGAGAGGTTTAGGCAGGGAATTCCAGAGCTTAGGGCCCGAGGCAACAGAAGGCACGACCATCAATGGTTGAGCGATTACAATCAGGGATGCTCAAGAGGGCAGAATTAGAGGAGCGCAGATATCTCAGGGGGTTGTGGGCTGAAGGAGATTAGAGAGATAGGAAGGGGCGAGGCCATGGAGGGATTTGAAAACAAAGATGAGAATTTTGAAATCAAGGCGTTGCTTAACCGGGAGCCAATGTAGGTCAGCGAGCAGAGGGGAGATTGGCGAACGGGACTTGGTGCGAGTTAGGACACGGGCAGCCGAGTTTTGGATGACCTCAAGTTTACGTAGGGTGGAATGTGGGAGGCCAGCCAGGAGTGCGTTGGAATAGTCAAGTCTAGAGGTAACAAAGGGAAGAACTGCGCCATTCACACCATTTTTCCAGGGTTTCCATGGCTCCTCTGGGGCACCAACGGCGGGTGAGTGGGAGAATATCCGCAGAAATGAACCCCATAATGTTCTGTCGACTATCTGCTACATGTGCACTGTTCCCAGCAGCTTTCAGTCATTTTCTTAAAAAAAAGTATATGTTTTAATGGGGCTAAAAATAAACTTACCTAATTGGACAGCATTTTTAATGTATAAGTGAGTGATAACATTTTATTTTTCTATTTTTTAAAGCTCTTATGCTGGTAAAAGCAGGCCTCACGCCTGTTCTTACCGGGCGTGAGAATTCCACGGCCTTTCAGCGGGCGGAAGTTGGGCAAATAGTGTAATTCTCCCCACGCGGAGGCCCGTCTCCCGGGGATGTGGAGGATCTGTCAAGAAGATTCTTGACAGATCGCAAGTTCCGGGTGTTCGCGCATGCACTTCGCGCGCCTAAACCTGGCACTTGCGCGGCCCCTACGGGCACGTGCGCACCTCGTACGCACCCGTTGGGGTCGCAAAATACACCCCAATGTTTTCAGTCTCAGAATCATTCTTGTCAGTCTTGTCTTAACTCTTTCAGTTTATCAGTTAATATTTCAGATAGAACCTTACATCAGAACTGAAGAAGGAAGACAGACCAGCTCTGTATTGGACTGACTAATACAAAGAGGGAAGGGGAGAACAGCAGGTAAAGGTCATGGGTCAAATCTGCTAATTGGTAGCAAAAAGTAGGTGGTTTACATGTTTTGACTCGTGACCTTTAATGGTTGTTCCCCCTCCCCTGTGTGTTATGGTCAGTCGTACAAAGGGCTCACCTTTCTACCCTTTTCAGGTCTAAAGAAGGATCACAACCTGAAACATTAACCTGTCTTTTCTTTTTTTTTCAGATGCTGATGGGCCTGCACCTTTTGTTTCATTCGCAATTTTTTTCTTTTTACCCCTTTCAATTAGCCGAATCTTCTTCTTCTTAGGCAATCCCTCGGAACCGAGGATGACTTGCTTCCACATTAAAAATTAGTTCTCAGGTGACTGATGAGTCCAATGCGGGACCTACAGTCTCTGTCACAGGTGGGGCAGACGGTGGTTGAAGGGGCGGGTGGGTGGGGTGCTTGGGTTGACGTGTGCTCCTTGCGCTGCTTGCACTTGGCTTCCACTTGCTCCCGGCGAAGATACTCGAGGTGTTCGGCGCCTTCCCGGATGCTTCTCCTCCACTTTGTGCGGTCTTGGGGCCAGGGATTCCCAGGTGTCGGTGGGGATGATGTTCTATCAACGGCAAGATGCCCAAAATTGTGCATAATATTCCAAATGCAAGCTTATAAATGAAGTTAGTACAACATCTATTTTCATTTCTACTTGTCTGCCTCTGAGATGCATGCAAGTGTACGACTGGTGTAGTCTTGCATTAACTGGATGCTTTCAGTGAGTGGTTAATAATTACAACAAAATCATTTTCTTTTTCACCTTTGTCAATGGAGGCTCTGGGTGTCCCAGATTTCATTTAATCTTCCATATTAAAATCTACCTACTATTCCTTCGCTTATCCACTTAACTGGCTCAGGTTCCTTTGCAGGCTATCAATCCTTATGCCTGATCAACTGGCCACATTGTTTGGTGTTATTAGCAAACACAAAATGGATTCTCTGCTGCCCTATTGTGTTTGTAAGTGCTATGGAGGAGGGTGCTTCCAGTTATACTGGGGGAGGGGGAGGGGGGGAGAGTTTTCCTCAGTTTGCTATTTGTAATGAAGCTTTAAACATGTTCCTTATTCCCGTATTTAGAATCTCGTTACAAATAAAGAACGGAGGAAACCTGCCGCCTTTATAGCCAGAAGTATCCGTCTCCATATCATTTACAAATGTCATAGGCAATCCGAGTATCCAGCACAGATCACCACAGAACTCCGATAGTCACTGCCCAACAGAGCCTGGTTCATTTATCACCCCCTTTCTGCTTTCTGCTGTTGAGTCAGTTTTCCAGTCAATTTGTCATTTATTCCAAATTGCATTTATATTCCTCTGAAGGCCTGAGCTGAAAATTCTGTCAAATGCCTTTCGAAAATGCATTGCGCTGTGCCCAGTGGATAGCCCATGCCGTTAATATTAACGGCTGGAAAATCATGGGATGGAGTTGTGCAATTTCCTGAAGTTTGCTCCCCACAGGCGTTGGGAGTGCGAAAGTGGAGAATTCCCCCTTTAGTTCACCTCCCAAACCCGCGACCTCTTCCGCCTAGAAGGACAAGGGCAGCAGGCTCATGGGAACACCACCACCTCCAAGTTCCCCTCCAAGTCACACACCATCCTGACTTGGAAGTATATCGGCCGATCCTTCATCGTCAAAATCCTGGAACTCCCTCCCTAACAGCACTGTAGGCGCACCTTCACCACACGGACTGCAGTGGTTCAAGAAGGCGGCTCACCACCACCTTCTCGAGGGCCATTAGGGATGGGCAATAAATGCTGGTCTTGCCAGCGACATCCACATCCCATAAACGAATAAAAAAACAGTTAAATTTTCACAGAATTCCAGCAGTTTCACCAAGTATAACCTAAATGTTCTTGAACAATAAAAATATAAAAAGAAAAAATGCTGGAAGTGCACAGCATCTGTAAAGAGAAAAGAGAGGTTAACACCTCAGGTGTTACACATCCAAAAACATGATCAGAACCTGTCTTGTCTTTACAGATGCTGACTGACTTGCCGTGTACTTCCAATATCTTCTGTTTGTATTATTTTTTTCTGAAACAATGAGCCTTTATCATCTCTATGGCTCGTTTTTCTTGTGACATTTTCCTCTTCTTTTCCCCAGAAGATGTTGGCCCGTAATTTCTGATCGGAGGCTTCCTGCGTGCGGAGGCCTCCAAGCGGGAAAAAATCTACGCCTTTGCCTGACGGCTCCCGAGGTCCGGACTCTTCCGATCCTGGGCCTCCCCTGGTGCGCGCACGCAAAGGCCCAGGTATCCCAGGGGCGCAGGCGGTTCGCAAGCGTCCCTGGGATCACGTGGGCCAGGCGAGCCAATGGGAGAAGGGAATCCCCCTTCATACTTTTTGACAGATAGACCCGTCAAAAGTATGAATGGGGATCACTGAAAAAAGACATCAAAACATTAAATAATGTTTTTTTTAAATCACGTTTTTAATATGAGTTAAAATTACATTAAATTAAATATTTTAAACAAAAATGTAATTTTTTGAAAAAAATTATTAAAGTTTTTTACGGGGATAAAATTAAACTTATCTTTTTCAAAAGTATTTTTAAATTATAAATGAGTGAAATTTTTTTAAAAACTTTTTTAAACTCTTATGCTGCAGAAAACGGAACTCTCCCCCCGCAGAGGCCCTTCTCCAGGGCAGGCGGATGAAACCAGCACTTGCGAGGGCCCTACGGGTGTGTACACAGCTCGTACACACCCGTAGGCATCGGAAATTACGGGCCGTTGATTTCTGATGGGGTTTGAGGCCTTGGTCACTCTCCAGTACCTCGCTCAAGCAGCTATTCTTTATATGTGAGACTGACTGGACAGTGAGCTTTGGCAGGCTCTTGGACCATGAAGTGCGTCTCAACCACCCTATCCTGTCTTCATGCAGCTTCCCAGCAGGGATCACTGGGCGGAAATTGGAGACCAGGAATGCGGATTGATTTTTTCTTCTCTCTCCATTAATCAGCCAGCTTTCCATTCCTGATCACTATCCAATGATCCCTGCTGGCAAGTCTGCAAATGAGGTCAGGTGAGGACATGACTGGGCTTTGTTGTGACAAACATGTCGTTAATAACCTGCTGACACTCACTGCCTGTCCACACAGATGAAGAACCACCAATTGGGAGAGGTACCAAAGGGTGGCAAGCATCAAAAGAATTTACTTCACAATAAGTCAGGGCCTTCAGGAGAGGCGGAAAGGACATTTTCTCCACTACAGATATTAGAGAAGTAGGTCTATGGGCTGGATTTAGCGGGTGGGTCAGTGAGCGCGATCGGTGGTGCCGCCACGCACCTTTCCCTGATGTCGGTTCTGTCAGCGCTGAGCAGACCCGACACGCAGCGGCGGGGGACCCAATTCAGGTCATTATGACCTTGTTTAGAGATAATTAAGAATACATTTGGGCTCACCTTTTGATTTTACGTGCTCGCCCACAGGGTCCATGCTGGTCGTGAACCACGCCTGTCAAGCTGAGGCGGGAGTTCAGTGGCCATTGAATCAGCTGTTGAGTTGACAGCTTCAAATGTACAGTATAAGCTCCCACCTTACAGAGATATCTTCCCTCAGCCACAAGCTCTTCCTCACTGCATTTCCACAACAGATTCACCATGCTGCAAGTCTTTACACGAGGCTCCATCCAGTCTGACTTCATTACCTCTCTCACCATTAACAGATCGCTTCTGTCATCTCTACTTCACCTGCCATCTATTCCATCAGCATGGGTGCCCTTTATACTCTCTCACCTTGGTCCTCAGAATCCCACCAGATCAGCCCCAACACCAGAAGCACCAACAACAACACTAACCTTCTCCGCAATCAACTGATGCTGCACAGGACACAGGGCATCAGCACCCGACCACATTGCTGCCCGGGAGGCCAGGGATGGCCTCACCATGGCCAGATTTACTTCACTTGACGCTGTACACCCTGGCTGCCACATGATGCGCCAGGTTGGCACCACCCCATACCAACATCATAAAGCATCCCTGCAATGTCCAAGCCATTCCTTTCACACTCATCACCATTGCGGAGGTACCGTTATGTCTCACCATTCACTGCAACTCACTAAGCCACTTCCAAAGGTGCACACAAATCTGCCTAAGAATGCAAAGTGTTGAAAATAAAGGTTTCAATGTTTGACTCCACATTAACAGAAACTTTACATGAACATTGCCTACCCTTGTGTGTTGTTAGTTGGTATGATTGCACTAGGATGAGGGTGAGTGTGAGAAGTGGCTAGTGAGATGGGGATTGGATAATGTAGATAGAGAGGGATGGGTGGAGGTGCAAGGTAAGTTGGTGCGAGTAAGGATGTGCAGGAGTAGGGTAGGGAAGGCAGAGCGATGGGGATGTGAGGAGAGGCACAGCAGGATGAGGTTGAGTGTGGCTTTGCACTAACGTTTCGTGATCTATTGAGATCATTGAAACATTTGTGGCGCTGCACCCAGGTCCTCCTGACCACATCCCTGCTCTTGCCCTCCTCTGCAATGTGCAACCAGGCTGCGTTGATCTCCTGGGGAGGTGTCTTACGCTCATGGGAGAGCCTGGGTGCAGCCCTGCCCCGCTGTGCAGTGATTGTCAGTGTTTGCAGCACCTCAATGCTGCAGAACACTGACAGCACAAACGTCAAAATAAATTTGGTCGTGGTCCCTTTAAGGAAACTGGCTGATGACGCATCATCAAATGACGTCACCAGACCCGCTTCCTCTAATTGGCTGGCAAACGTGTTGGGCAGGCTTAACAAACTGGATCAAGGGAAATTCATTTCAGAGGCTGCGATGGAGACAGCAGCGGGGTCCGGACCCGTCACGGACCTGCCGAGGTCAGCAAATTTGCGACCTATGACTTTTTAAAAAACAAATTTGAATATTGACCCACCATTCAATCCTCAGCTCAACTCCTGTATTCACGGAGCTCCTAAGGATACTTATCTGGGCCGTAGCTATTTGCTCAAGCATTTCCTTGAAGACTCTAGGGTATATTCCATCTGGTCCAGGTGTCCTGCAGACAGTTTGCTTGGAAAATATTTGAAAAAGTGACCAATGACCCACTGAATTGACCCGCCTATTTCCACCTCCGTAACATCGCCCGTCTCCGCCCTTGCCTCAGCTCATCCGCTGCTGAAACCCTCATCCATGCCTTTGTTACCTCTAGACGTGACTATTCCAATGCACTCCTGGCTGGCCTCCCACATTCCACCCTACGTAAACTTCAGGTGATCCAAAACTCAGCTGCCCATGTCCTAACTCGCACCAAGTCCTGCTCGCCCATCACCCTTGTGCTCGCTGACCTACATTGGCTCCCGGTTAAGCAGCGCCTCGATTTCAAAATTCTCATCCTTGTTTTCAAATCCCTCCATGGCCTCGCCCCTCCCAATCTCTGTAATCTCCTTCAGCCCCAAAACCCCCCGAGATATCTGCACTCCTCTAATTCTGCCCTCTTCAGCATCCCTGATTATAATCGCTCAACCTTTGGTGGCCGTGCCTTCTGTTGCCTGGGCCCTAAGCTCTGGAATTCCCTGCCTAAACCTCTCCACCTCGCTACCTCTCTCTACTCCTTTAAGACGCTCCTTAAAACCTACCTCTTTGACCAAGCTTTTGGTCACCTGCCCTAATTTATCCTTATGTGGATCGGTGTCAAATTTTTTGTCTTATAACACTCCTGTGCAGCGCCTTGGGACATTTTACTACATTAAAGGCGCGATATAAATACAAGTTGTTGTTGTTGTTGAATTAACACACATTCTGGTTGAATGCTTACATCACAGCCATGAACACATTTATACACATAATTTATAACATCTGATTAGATTTGTGGCAGAGTATAGAGGTGGAATAGAAATAAATAGATGAAGGTGCCATTGTGAATATGCCATAGATTTATAAAGAGCTGTTGAAAGTAATTAATAGGGAAATGACTACAGTGATTACCAGTGGATTCAGTCATGGGAGATGAATTGATTTGGCTGCCATGTGAAATCAGAAATACATTTTTTTTAATGCATCCACAATGTTGCTGCACATGCTGACCAGAGTCATTCTTCTCCCCATGTACATTCTATCATACTTCAGGACTTTTTGATCATTTTTCCACAGAAAGGGTTTGGAAGAAGAATTACTATTAATGTTTTTTTTAAAAAAACAATGTGTAATCTCACAAATTTAAAAAGGCACCTAGATGAAAGGTGGTTAATTGTTTTCCCCAGAGACTAAACAACAAGCAATTCATTAGCTTATCTCTTCTCTTCTTCTTAGGCAGTCCCTCGGAACCGAGGATGACTTTCTTCCACATTAAAAATGAGTTCTCAGGTGACTGATGAGTCCAATGCGGGACCTACAGTCTCTGTCACAGGTGGGGCAGACGGTGCTTGGGTTGACGTGTGCTCCTTCCGCTGTTTGCGCTTGGCTTCCCCTTGCTCCCGGCGAAGAGACTCGAGGTGTTCGGCGCCTTCCCGGATGCTTCTCCTCCACTTTGTGCGGTCTTGGGCCAGGGATTCCCAGGTGTCGGTGGGGATGTTGCACTTTTTCAAGGAGGCTTTGAGGGTGCTTATCTAGGTAATTGGAAACAACTCACACCCATTGTGTTGGAAAGGCTTTGATCCCTGTCTGTGTGTGAATAAAGGGATTACAGAAAAAGGATACACAAGGACACTAGAAGACAAGTTTTTTTAAAACAGAAAAGCTGTGAAGGTGATCAGGTTTGTTAAAGGAAAAGCAGTGATCACTTTTTGGTGAGGTGAAATTCTGGAGAATAGTTAGAAAACCTCAAAGTTTAAGTCACGTAACGTGACCCACTGAGGTGTCATATGTTTTTTGTTTTGTATCATTACGCATAAGATAAGTTGTACTGATTGAACGAATTGAATCTAACTGTTGCTCAGTATAAATGCACGTTGTAAAAAAAAAGCAGCTTAATAATTCATATCAACCTCGTCTCACCAAGTGATATTTGGTCCATCTTCGGAGAGATTGGAGAAGTGCTTGTGCGAGAGACACGAATATCCAGTTCAGGTCACAAGGTGGTATTATGGCTACACTCCGGGTTATGCTATCATACAAATAGATACAGGTCAGTGTGAGTCAACTCCCATAGAAAATGCTCTGACTATTTAAGCGAGTGACTGGCATCACTGAACACAATAAGGCATCTGGGGCAAGCCTAAGTTTATAATACATTGGCGATAATTTTGACTTTTGTTGATGGTGTTAAACGGGCAATATTGAATTGACTGCCCATTACACACCTCGTTCAATTGTCCCTTCCATTGACTTCAATGGAAAGGAAAATTAAGCCTGGTGTATAACAGGCAGCTAATTCAACATTGTCCATTTTAGACCATTGCCCAAAGTTAAAATTACCCCCATTCACAAAAAGTGTACTGAGCTCCCTAGATGATCAGTGGGATGTTTTCATAAGTTGAATTGTAGATGGTAAATGGAACATATGGCGTATAACTAGGTTACCAGAGATTATAGGGGTACGTTTACGAGTCTGTGCTAACAGCAACGAACCTCACCTGTCGGCCGTGCGTATTGGTAATTCAACTGGCAAGGGTCACTGCCAGTAGCATGGACTCAAAGAAATGACCCCTCCTGCTTAATCCTGCACCTTTCCGTTCAATCCTGCGATTGTCTATAAATCCAGCTGGTGATAATAAATCAAACGCAAGATTTGGAATGAGTGTTCAGATTATTTTTAGATTTTGGAATATTTCTGCCTCTTTGAAATCCAAAATGATCTAAATCGAAATCCGAAGTCCAGAATATAAGCAATGATGACATCTGATGGTTAGTGGAAAAGTCTCACTGAAGCAAAATAAAACCTATTAGAGTAGTTGTCCTACACCGACCAAGGAAGTGGATGGTTAGACCACTAAATAGTTGAAGGATATACTTGCATTGGAGGCAGTGCAGAGAAGGTTCACTAGGTTGATTCCCGGGATGAAGGGGTTGACGTATGATGAAAGGTTGAGCAGGTTGGGCCTATGCTCATTGGAGTTTAGAAGAATGAGAGGTGATCGTATTGAAACATATAAGATTCTGAGGGGGATTGACAGGGTGGATACAGAGAGGATGTTTCCCCTCGTGGGGGAATCTAGAACTAGGGGGCACAGTTTCAGAATAAGGGGTCGCCCATTTAAGACGGAGATGAGGAGGAATTTCTTCTCTGAGGGTTGTGAATCTTTGGAATTCTCTACCCCAGAGAGCTGTGGAGGCAGAGTCATTGAATATATTCAAGGTGGAGATAGACAGATTTTTGAACTACAGGGTAGTCGAGGGTTATGGGGATAGAGCGGGAAAGTGGCATTGAGGTCAAGATTGGATCAGCCATGATCTTATTGAATGGTGGAGCAGGCTCAAGGGGCCGATTGGCCGACTCCTGCTCCTGTTTCTTATGTTCTTATACCTCAAATACAGAGCAACAAGTTCAATGAACGAATATGTTGCTGATATTAAAATTGTGCAAAAACATGAACATTTTATTGCCAATATCATTGTTGTGGTTTCAGGCAAATCTTGGAATATCCCACTGGGCAAAAACGGTACCATCTCCTTAAAGCAACAGGCACATCAGGATCAGAAATATTCAACTTGTACCCAAAATGGTATTTTTCAGAACCAATCAGAATTGGCTGATTGCTTTTGAAGAGTCCTGAACTCATTTCTACTCGAGTCCATCTAACTTTCAAATTTGTAACCAAATCAAATCCATAATGAAAAGAGGAATGCAGCAATTAAGACATCACAAGAAGTATTTTGGTAGAATGATTCTGCTCATATATGCAGGAATTGAATGATACAATTAGGACGAGGTGGATTAATGTAATGTCCAGAGAAAACCAATCATTGTTGAATAGATTTGTTCCTCCGTGTGCCTCAGTGCAGTGGTGACCTTTAAACTGAATTAAAGAAATGGGTCCAGATTTTTGCTGTAATAATAACAGTGAGGCTATCAGCACTCACCATTATTATGGGGTAAACCGGACAGGAACTTCTGGCATCCTCACGTGCTCAGTTAAATGCGGAAACCCAAAAGTTGCTGTCAGAGACACCCAGCTCCTCCACAGGGTGGGCTGTTGCAGTCCTTGCCGATAGACTCGGCACTGAAATGACTGCAACAGCGTGAACTTGGCCACTAGTTCCCCACTAAATACGCCAGAAAATGTTAGGGCTGGTGCATTCAGGTGTAAGTGAGTTTTTAATAGCATGATAAGTGATAATTAGTGCTGAACAACCTCTATGGCCCTGAAAATGTTATTTTATAAGTGTGGAGTCTCATTCTCTCAGAAGAAAATTAGTGTTTTTTTTAGCTGATAAGGGAATTTAGGGTTATGGGGAGCGGGCAGGGAAGTGGACGTGAGTCTAGGTTCGGATCAGCCATGATCCTATTGAATGGCGGAGCAGGCCCGAAGGGTCGTATGGCCCACTCCTGCTCCTACTTCTTATGTTCTTATGTTGGAGATTTAAAGAAAAATTAAAATCACATTTTTTTAAAGCTTTTTTTTGTCTGTCTCTTTTATCTCTCTCCCTTAATCCCATCTGTATTTATTTTACTTTCTGTCATCATTTAAATCTAATTTATATTTCCTGCTTTATACTTCCTGGTTTGGACTCAGTGAGGATTCTTCAATCTGATTGGTTGAAGAGCCTCGCTGTTTTTTTGACCTGCTCACAGATCCTCTGTAGAGGGCGTCGCGCTGGAACAGATGCCTGATGACAGGAAGTCTCCGCTCTGAAGCCCGTTAAATCTTTGTGGGCAGCTGTCAGTGAGGTGACTAGCGAGCGCCATTCCTTCACCGCTGACAGCAAAATCTGGGCCACGGTAACAACATTTCAGTCACCAACTTTTTGTGATTTTGTACATTTCAAAAAAAAATATTCAACGCTCGCAAGATATATATATTTTTTTAGAATACTCAAAAGGTTAAGGAACCGTTTGGAAAATATGTGTGCAAATTACTGAGCAATGTAAAATGGCAAAACAGTTGTAGCTTTGGCCAGTTTACCTACAGCTTTTTGGGAAGATATGAAACATTTAAAATTGCATTTTTGAAATTATAAGCCCACCTACCAAGGATGGATAAAGGCCAATAGAATATTACACTTTGTTGGGGTATTTCAAAGATTGAGTTCAAATAATGATAAATATTTAGATGACAAAAAACATTTAACTTCTTCAGATGTAGTTAATTATAGGTACTTTGAAGCAAAATTATAGGTTAAAATTTTGACAAAACAGACTCACCTGTTTTACATGTTTAAGTACTGTGGTAATGCTTTAACTTTAATTTCCCCTTTCCCCAATTTTTGTTTTAATTTCTGTACGGTAGCAAATCATGTTAAAGCTGCTCTGAGCATTTTGGAGTAATCTGTAATCGGCTATTTGACAGCTTCTGCTGCTCCATAACTAGCAGGGAGGAGGCTTGTGTATATATTTGTACTGGGATTTATACCAATATCCTCTATTTCTGTTTTCTTTGACATTCCTTTGGATTCCTCCTGATCACACGGAATACCCTGACTAACAGGAAGATATGCACAGAACTGAATTTGTTTCCAAAATAGAAGATTGTAATCCAGCTATTTGGAAATGTTGAGGCTGAGGGGAATGGACGAATAAAGTAGACACATGTGCTTAGATTGGGAGATGACATCCATATCTTAGTGGATTATTACCTCGTAACTTGTGATAAAAGTGATTAAACTATCAGAGCATGTTTATGCTTTAATAAAGCACATTGCACGGTTTAAGTTACAGCTTTGAAAATGGAGCAACAATATATCCATGTAGCTGTAACTGAGCATCATTCTCGGAACATTAGCACAGCTGAAATGTCCTGGTCCAGGTCTGAACAAGTCTCTTCCAAGGGAATAGTTTCTGCTCACATCAAAGAACATAGAAACAGGAGTAGGCCATTTAACTAGATCATGGTTGATCTGTACCTCAATTCCATTTACCCGCCTTTGCTTCATATCCCTCGATAGTCTTACCTAGCAAAAATCGATTGATTTCAGTCTTGAAAATTTCAATTAACCCAGCACCCACCACAGCCTTTTGAGGGAGAGAGTTCCACATTTCCAATAGCCTTATTGTGAAAAAATGCTTCCTGATTTCACTCCTGAATGACCTAGCTCTAATTTTAAGATTGTACCCTCTTGTTCTGGACTCCCCCTACCAGAGGAAATAGTTTCTCTCTATCCACCCGATTGAATTTGTTTAGTTTTTTTAAACTGCTCAATTAGATCACCCCTCAGTCTTCGATACTCAAAAGAATACAAGCCATGTTTATGTAACCTGTCCTCATAATTTAACCTCCGGTATCAGGTGAACCTGCGCTGCACCCCCTCCAAGGTCAATATACCTTTCCTGAGGTTTGGTGTCGGAAACTGAACGCAGTACTCCAAATGGGGTTTGGCCAAGGCTCTGTATAACTGAAGCATCACTTCCTCACTTTTGTATTCCAGCCCACTTGAGATAAGGCCAACATTCCATTAGCCTTTTTGATTGCTTTTTGTACCTGTCCACCAGCTTTCAGTGATTTGTGTACATGAACACCAAATCTCTCTGCTTCTCCACAGTTGCTAGCTTTTCACCATTTAGAAAAATAATTCGATTTGTCTCTCTTGGATCCAAAGTGGATGACTTGTCATAGTTTTGCCCACTCGCACAGCCTAAGAAGACCGATTTATATTTGAAAAATTGACTTTATAAGGTAGATAGTTTAACTCAAAAGGGAAAGTGAAACGAGGGGTTCAAATTACAAGGAGTCGCTACTATGCCACGGAGGAATAATTCTCCAATATACATTACACAGAGCTCTCTCTGGCTGATGTTTTCATGTAGCCAGAGTTGTAGGATCTCTTGTTTCAGAAATCCCAATGGGCAGCTCAAGGACTGAGGTAGTACTGACACAGCAGGTCATTGTAGGGTAAGGTTTCATGTGGAGCTCTGAGACCATAATTGTCAATCAAGGAGTCATTAGGCAAGAGATGCTCTGAAGCTTGTTGTGTTGCTGCCATGACTTTTAAAACTAAATTTGCCATAGACCAAATGGACTTAATAAGAGAGTGCGCAATGAAATATTACCACAATTTAATGGCAAGTTTCTTTTGCCTCAGGCTCATCACAGTTTCCATAACCCTCTTGACTGGAAAATATTATCTTTCTGGGAGTCATGTCAGATTTTCCAAGTATTCTGCTTGGGCCATGCTAACTGCCTGTGATGGAGACAGGATCCAGAAGTGCCTGTGGTTACAGTCAAAGATACTTAAATGCAAAGAGACAGCTTCCCTTCTTGGCAGGTCACTATGGAGCTGCATGTCCCAACGTTAACATACTGCCTGCTTCCTGTAGGGCTCCATGTACTTTTATTGATCACACTTAAGACTGGATTAAAGGAAGCCGTCTTTCGGATGAGACGTTAAACCGAGGGCCCCGTCTGCCCTCTCGGGTGGACGTAAAAGATCCCCATGGCCACTATTTCGAAGAAGAGCAGGGGGAGTTATCCCCGGTATCCTGGGGCCAATATTTATCCCTCAACCAACATAACAAAAAAAAAGATTATCTGGTCGTTTTCACATTGCTGTTTGTGGGACCTTGCTGTGCGCAAATTGGCTGTCGCGTTTCCCTACATTACAGCAGTGACTCCACTTCAAAAGCACTTCATTGGCTGTAAAGCGCTTTGGGAAGTCCGGTGGTCGTGAAAGGCGCTATAGAAATGCAAGTCTTTCTTTCTTTCAAAACAAACGTTTGGGGGCTTTTCTTCAGCAACCAGCTTTGAGGACCACTGGTTAGGCTGCTCAACACCTGGCACAAATGAGCGTGAGCGTGAGTGACTCACGCTCCACTCATTTGTACCTGTAGGACCCCGATTTGCATATTTAAGCAGCATCCCGTCTGAAACAGGTAGGCGCGCGCTGGTCACCCAGTTACAGGCTGGCCTTTTCAAGGCAGACCTTGGGCATCAATGGGGTGGCCGAGTTGGCCACGAGGAATGGGCCACTGAAAATCAGTTGAAAATTGCACCTTGTGTTCCACCGGCATGTCCAAGTGGTTATTACTGGGCCTTCACTCAGAGGGTTGTGAACCTTTGGAATTCTCTGCCCAGAGGGCTGTGAATGCTAAGGGCTGGATTTTGATACTGGGGCGGGTTGGGGTCATGTCATCCGCATTTTGTGTTATCCACCCGACTGCAATTGGATGTGGGAGATTGATGCAATTTTCACCTAATTGGGCAATTGAGTTCCAGCATGTGGGAACCCATGACCCAATTAGTGTTTTCAGTCTGAAAGTCGCCTCTGATGATGTCATCATTACTGCTGCATTGCAGGTCAGAGACTGCCTGGCCTTTGCTGTGAGAGGACCTGGATGCAAAATGAGCAGCAGCTCTAAGGAGAGAGAGAGAGAGAGAGAGAGAGAGAAAGAGATATTTTGCATCCAGGTCCTCTCACAGCAAAGGCCAGGCAGTCTCTCAAGCCCTTCAATGCAGCAGCATCAGAGGCGACTTTCAGACCTAATACTACTACCTTTATCATATCTCCATTGTAATAGTGGACCTGCAGCTGATAGCTATCCAAATGTGCTCCCGCCAGGTTTCACAATCGTGGTTCAGAACAGGCGTGCTTCACGTAGATCAAGGGTTAAAATCACAAAGGCCTTTTAAAATGGCATTATAGAGCCAATTTAGTGCTTGTTAAGGGCCTTAACAGCCTATCCCGCCTCTTAAAGGCGGGATGGAGTCGGGACCAGCAGACACGATTTAATGAAAATTGCATGGAGGCGGGATGGAGGTGGACTTGTCCCCGCCCACCAGTTTTCGCAATTTTAACCCCCCACACGCCTCCAAATCCGCCTCCACGGGTCAATGAAAATCCAGCCCTGAGTCTCTGAGTATACAGGAATCCCGCCCCAACCGCGGTTTCGCCATACGCGGATTTCACGTATACACGGTTTCCTCTCTGCGCCAATTTTTGCCAACCGCGGCAGTGAATTTTGCGTATACGCGGTTTTTGACTTTCAAGTTTCACGGGTCGCGCTTCCAAACACGAGACTGCATTCATCCGCGCCGCTCTTTTCAGCATAATTACTACCACGCATGGTCTCGCTCCACTCGTGGATATACTGTACCTGTACTGTGTGTGTGTGTGAACGTTTAGCCCTTAATCATGGCCCCTAAGCGTAATCTCAGTGGTAAAGGTGAATCAATAGTGAAAAGGGCAAGGAACGTACTAACCTTAGGTAGGAAATTAGATGTCGTTAATAGACTTGCCCGTGGTGAAAGTACAGCGTCGGTTGGACGACTAATGGGGGTTAACGAGTCCACCATTAGAACCATAAAAAAAGTGAGGTGTCGATAAGGGCTAGTATTGCGGGTGGCTCTTCGAAAAGAGCTAAAGTGTCGTTTATGCCACGGGACCATAAGCTTGAAAAAATGGAGAAGGCACTTAATATCTGGTTGGAAGACCAGAACCAGAAAAAAGCGAATGTTAGTTCCGCATGGGTACGTAAGAAGGCCCTTAGTATCTACAAGCATCTTACTGTGGCTGCCGGGGAAAGTGTAGATGACATAAAGTTTCAAGCGTGTAAGGGCTGGTTGGAAAATTTTAAGAAGAGGTTCGCCTTGACTAACCTCAAGGTTGTGGGGGAATCGGCCTCAGCCGATCACGAGGCCGCTGCCAAGTTCCCGGAGGAGCTGAAGAAGTTGATCACCGAGAAGGGTTACCTGCCAGAGCAGGTATTTAATGCGGATGAGACTGGTCTCTTCTGGAAGCGGATGCCTTCCCGAACTTTCATCGCGAAGGCTGAGAAGCATGCTTCGGGATTCAAGGTGGCTAAGGATAGGGTGACCCTTCTCCTTTGTGCTAACGCCGAGGGAGACTGTTTATGAAGCCGATGCTGCTCTACCGCTCTCTTAATCCCCGCGCTCTGAAGGGCAAAAACAAAATCTATCTACCTGTCTTCTGGCGTTCTAACCGCAAGGCGTGGGTTACTGCTGCAGTCTCCATGGACTGGTTTCATAACTGTTTTGTGCATGACGTGGAGCGGTACCTTGCGAGAGAAAATCTGGCCCTCAAGGTCCTACTCATCCTCGACAATGCCCCCGGCCACCCGCCGGCACTCCAATTCAACCACCCGAATATCGAAGTCGTCTTCCTGCCTCCCAACACGACATCACTCCTTCAACCCATGGACCAAGGTGTGATAGCCACCTTCAAGGCATACTACATACGACGCAGCTTTGACCGCATGATGGAGGCTATGGAGGATGACGCAACACTGATGGTGAAAACCTGTTGGAAGGATTACACCATCGCTGACTACATCACCAACATAAAAGAATCGATGGATGAACTGAAGAGGACGACAATCAACGTCTGCTGGGGTAAACTTTGGAAGGAGGCAGTGAATGACTCCCGAGGCTTCCCTACAGTTGACGCTGAAGTTCAGCGCATTGTGAAGGTTGCGCGATGTTTGGGAGGCGAGGGGCTGGCCGACATAGAGCCTGATGACGTCGAGGAGCTCCTTGAGTTGCACGGCGAGGAGTTGACGGAGGAGGACCTTGATGAGCTGATACAGCATTGTAGTGAGGCAGAGGACGAGGACGAAGATGAGGATATGGTGGAGAAGTCGAAGATGACAAGTGCCAACCTTAGCAAGGCAATGCTCCTTGCCAATAATCTCTCGGACCTCTTTATGGAGATTGACCCATTCTTGGAGCGTAGTTTAAAATTCAAGCGAGGTTTGGAGGATTTAATGAGACCAGACAAGCAGGTCCAGAAAGATAGTCAGAAAAAAATGAGTCAACCATCCATCGCAGAATTCTTTAAGAAACCGCCCAGTTGATCTTTTTTATTGTGTTATTTGAACATTTATTGTTTTTGTTTGGTTATTGTGTATTTTATTTGTGTTTATTAAAAGAACAAGCAACTTACACAGGCTCTGACGAGTGTAAATGCGGCCACGTTCCCCCTAACCCCATTTTTCCCATAGGGTCTTATATTTGCCAACCGCGGTTTTACCAACCATGGGGGTTTTCAGGGACGTACCCCCCCCGCGGTTGGGGAGGGTTTACTGTATTCAAGGCTGAGATCGATAGATTTTTGGACTCTAGGGGAATCAAGGGATATGGAGATCAGGCGGGAAAGTGGAGTTGAGGTTGATGATCAGCCATGATCTTATTGAATGGCAGAGCAGGCTCGAAGGGCCGTATGGCCGACTCCTGCTCTTACTCCTGCTCTTACTCCTTATGTTCTTAGAACAGTAACAAATGTTATAAGCACATAAGAAGCAAAAAAATTATTAAAGAAAGGGTTGGGTGGATTAGAAAATAAAGGAAATCTAATGCGGAATGGTGGAGCTACTAAATGAGTGCTTTAGTTTTCACAGAACAGCATGATAGTGGGAGTGAAAAGGTACAAGTGATGCTGTGGAACAATTAAATAGGATAACTATCGATAAGGAAGTAGTACTGAAAACAACAGGTGGAACTCAAAATGAAAGACCTGGATGAAAAGCATGCTAGCGTGCGGATGGAAGTCAGAAAGGAAATACACCGGGGTCAAGCAAGGCTGTGTCATCGCACCAACGATCTTCTCGATCTTCCTTGCTGCAATGCTCCATCTCACCCTCAGTAAACTCCCCGCTGGAGTGGAGCTAATTTACAGAACAAATCGGAAACTGTTCAACCTCCATCGCCTCCAGTCCAGATCCAAGGTCGTCCCATCCTCTGTCGTCAAATTACAGTATGCAGACGACGCTTGTGTCTGCGCTCACTCGGAGGTCGAACTCCAAACCATCGTCAACACCTTGACCGAAGTGTACGAGAGCATGGGCCTTACACTAAACATCCGTAAGACAAACGTCCTCTACCAACCTGTCCCTGCCACACAGTACTGCCCCCCGATTATCAAAATCCACGACAAGGCCTTGGACAATGTGGACCACTTTCCACACCTTGGGAGCCTACTGTCAACAAGGGCAGACGTCGATGACGAAGTCCAACACCGCCTTCAGTGTGCCAGTGCAGCCTTCAGTTGCCTGAGGATTAGAGTGTTTGAAGACCAGGACCTCAAACCCAGCACCAAGCTCATGGTCTACAGAGCAGTAGTGATACCCGCCCTGCTGTATGCCTCAGAGACATGGACCATGTACAGCAGGCACCTCAAAGCACTGGAGAGGTACCACCAACGCTGCCTCCGCAAGATCATGCAAATCCATTGCAGGATAGGCGCACCAACGTCAGTGTTCTTGCTCAGGCCAACATCCCCAGCATTGAAGCTTTGACCACATGCGATCAGCTCCGATGGACGGGTCACATCGTCCGCATGCCCGATACGAGACTCCGAAAACAAGCGCTCTAATCAAAGCTCCAACACAGCAAGAGAGCCCCAGGTGGGCAGAGGAAACGCTTCAAGGACACCCTCAAAGCCTCCTTGAAAACATGCAACATCCCCACTGACACCTGGGAATCCCTGGCCCAAGACCGCACAAAGTGGAGGAGAAGCATCTGGGAAGGCACCAAACACCTCGAGTCTCTTCGCCGGGAGCAAGCGGAAGCCAAGTGCAAGCAGCGCAAGGAGCGCACGTCAACCCAAGTACCCCACCCACCCGCCCCTTCAACCACCGTCTGCCCCACCTGTGACAGAGACTGTAGGTCCCGCATTGGACTCATCAGTCACCTGAGAACTCATTTCTAGTGTGGAAGCAAGTCATCCTCGGTTCCGAGGGACTGCCTAAGAAGAAGAAGAAGACCAGAGGCTTTGACCATAACCTTTCAAACATCCTTGGATATGGAAGTTCTGTCAGATGACTGGAGAGCTGCCAATGTACAGCCTCTGTTCCGCGATTCCCACGCCCGTTTTTAGGGGGTTATCCAATTTAACCCCCAATATTACCACTGGTTGGTAACTAGAGGTCACAAATTTACAATCATCAGCAAAAGATTGAGTGGAAATGTTTTTATACGGAGCGTTAATAGGACATGGAATGCCTCACCAGAAATGATCAAAACAAAATCCATAATAGCTTTTAAAAGGGAAGTGGTTAAATATTTGAAAAGGAAAAAAAAACCTAAAAGGGTATGGGGAAAGGGCTAGGGAAAAGGACTGGGTGTATCGCTCTTTCAGAGAGCCAGCAGAGGCGTGAGGGGATGAATGGCCTCCTTCTGTGCTGTAAAATTCTGTGATTGTATAGAACAGGTAGCAGTTAATGAATAAGTTTCCTACAGTTGCAGTGATGGTTGCTCGTACATCTTTTCTATATCCCCATCACAACATTTTGATTTTAACTGTGTTCAGTGTCATTAACAGCGCTGGAGTTTCATTAATGATATCGTTCAATAATATTTTTGCACCTGCAAAACGAGCTGAAGCTAAAGCGAACTGAAGCCAACATTTATCTGCAGTGTCTTATAAATAAAGGATCTGCGGAATAAGTATTTATTTTATTTTCTTCCAGCTGCTATTTTGTGCTCATTAAGTTGATGGACGATGGTGCTGAGGGATGGAATATTTAAACCACCTTTAAACACAGCGTCAACACTCAGAGACGGAATGGCTGATGTGATCAGTTAGAGCCCCTTTTTTCCCCCCAACAGCGTCCCTTACTCCCCACCTCAGGAAAGCACCTCACCCCGTTGCACTGCTGCCATTTCCATTTCCGATACTTGATGGTTTCTCTAACTGAGATTGGCGGATATGTGCTAAATTATGGACAATTTTGCACTGTGAACCAGTGTCCCCCGGGGAAATGGATTCAGACTGCCTGAATTAATTTAACTTAAGGGCTCTTAGCTGTCAAAGAGGCTTTCATCCCATCTGTCCACGCTAGATTCAAATGCTGGGCCCCAGTGATGAAAGGATAAATTTCTAAGTTACTGTACCACCCAATCCCCTGGCAAAGGAATATCTCTAAATTAATAAGTGGCACAAAACCTTGTGGAATTTTAATCTGGACACATTAGTACATCCATAATCTGAACAAGATTCTACCTGCCTTATAAAAAAACATGCATACAACACTCAAGAGCACTACCGTGGTAAGACTTTATAATGATTGACATCAAAGCTATTGAAAGGAATGCTGCATGTTACTGTAAATTACCTATAGTTAAGAAATATTTTTGGCTGCAGAAAATAATCAAATCTGTATATTTGACACACTGAAGCATTTTCTAAACTTCAAAGACTCCTTTTAAGTTCATACTGATAGCCATCATGAATCATTAAGTACAAAAGGTCTTTCAACATTTACTGATAACTATATTACTGTTAATCATTTGCTTGTTTTATATTTGCTTCAGAAAGGCAATTTAATATAAAGATGCACTAGAAATGAAAGACATGCTGGCATGGTGGATAGAGTCATTAAATCTGTCCATAACTGCTGCACTGTGACCTTATTTACATCGAAAAGCTGGAACTGCTCCAAGTACAGTTACCTGGGAATCAAAAGTAACTCCAGCTGAAACAAAGCCAGCATCTATTCCCGAGTCCAGTGAATGGCAAGTATTCACTTTAAGCTGGTTCCTCTCCAGAATCGCAATGGACAGCTTTATATAATGCCAGGCCTGTGTACACGACATGCTTCATGTACCAAATATAATTACTCAGAAGCTTCTCTTAGACTTGAGGGAAGTTTGGGTCAGTTTGCCCCGTGCACCTGATTCTGAGTCAATGAATACATTCAGACACATCAAATCTCCATTAACACTGCACGGTTTCATAACCAGGGTCGTAGAAAATGGGGAGCGGAGTGCTGGATGCATGAAATATACATCAACAGGAAAGCATTTTAAAAACTTCAATTGCTTTCACTGCTGACTGCACCACAACTCAGTTTGTTGACTAATTTATTATTTGATAGGTATTTACTTCCATTTTTCCCTCTCCCCCTCCTCTACCGAAGGCAATGGCCTGGAAATCCGATGGTGCCCGGAATTGTGTGCGCGGGGGGCGGGGGTGAGTGGGGCAGTAGGGAGCACTGCACGCGCCTGTCGCGATTGACTCAGGCAGCACGTGATATTCGTGCAGCTTGATCATTATCATGAGTCGGGCGTACAGCCAACGCCACCCACGCTACTCATTGGTTGCACGCCTGTAAAATGGGGGGGGGGGGGGGTGGGGTGGGAGGCGGCAGATATCGGGCGACTATGGGGCCACCTAAAGGCAGCCAGCATCTCTTAAAGGGAAGGTGCATTCTGGCTGCAGAGATCAGAGATATGGCTGAAAGCAACAACAACAACTTGTATTTATATGGTGCCTTTAACGTAGTAAAACATCCCAAGGCGCTTCACAGGAGTGTTATAAAAGCAAAATTTGACACTGAGCCACATAAGGAGAAATTAGGGCAGATGACCAAAAGCTTGGTCAAAGAGGTAGGTTTTAAGGAGTGTCTTAAGGGAGGAAGGAGAGACGGAAAGGTTTAGGGAGGGAATTCCAGAGCTTAGGGCCTTGGCAGCTGAAGGTACGGCCATCAACGATTGAGCAAATAAAATCAGGGATGCTCAAGAGGGCAGAATTAGAGGAGCTCAGATATCTCGGGGGTTGTGGGGCTGGAGGAGGTTACAGAGATAGGGAGGGGCGAGGCCATGGAGGGATTTGAAAACAAGGATGAGAATGTTAAAATTGAGGCGTTGCTTAACCGGGAGCCAATGTAGGTCAGCGAGCACAGGGGAGATGGGCGAACGGGACTTGGTGCGAGTTAGGACACGGGCAGCCGAGTTTTGGATGACCTCAAGCTTACGTAGGGTAGAATGTGGGAGGCCAGCCAGGACTGCGTGGGAATAGTCAAGTAACAAAGGCATGGATGAGGGTTTCGGCAGCAACAAGAATTTCCAATACTGCCTTGGAGACCCTAGTGTAGGCAGTGGATAGGAGGAGCAATATCCTCTCCTCCACCCCCACCTCACCCACCCCACCCCACCCTCCAGGGGCCAGGAAGCTCTCCAGACATCAACTCCACTGTCAGTGGGAAGAAATTATAGAGTTTTTGAATGCCAGGAGCCTAGAACCCAGGACCTGGGTGCAATACTAGAAGAAATGTAATGACCTCACTAGAGTTGCTAAGAATACTGCTCTCTTACTCGTTGCTCAAACTGCACCACTTGTAGACTCACTACTCGCAAAACTCCCCTCTCCCATTCCCTTCACTCTCCTGCAATTACTGCACCACACTTCACTGCACTGCCTTCTCCTCATGTTCACACAGCCCCCACTATTAAAGCCCTCACTTGCCCACAACTCACACACAGACTATCAGCTATTCCACCACATTCTCTACAGGCGCACTCTCTAAACACCTCACTGTCACCAACACACTCCCTTCTTTCTTGCGTGAGAAGGCCGCGCACAACTCCGGGCAGCAGGCTGGCACTGGAGGAACAAGAGCCCACCTGCTTCATCCTTTGCCCCCCACCCCCCCCCCCGCCCCGCCCTCGAAGAAAATATGCTCGCCATCACGGGCAGGGGCAGAGTCGAGGCCATGGCGACTGACATCGCTGGAGGAGACGTCATGCAGGGTTTCTTCACAGCTAATCCTCTCTGAGCCTTCTGACTTCTATCTCACCCCACACACACACTGCACGGCAAGCTACAGATGCTTTCACCACCCACTTCTCTCTCTCACTGATCTCCATTTACACCACAAGCTAATTAAGTCCCCTCCCTTTCATTTCAGGTGCTGAGTAGGTGGAAGCCCCCGTGTCAGAGGAGGAAGCGAAGGCGAGCGTTCAGCAAGATGCACCGTCAGTCGAGCTGACTCTCTCACAAGCACCAGCTCAGATACTGGCAACATGCGGATCTTAGAGGCGAGGTTAGAGGAGGGGTCTATATGTGGTGACTCACCGACACAAGTGCCAGCAGCTAGGGCAGGGGGATTGGACGCCACAGGCGCTCGCTCTCCTGAGAGCGAGGTCGCACACTAGTTCTGCTGCAGGTGCTGACTTTGAGGGCCCAGCTTACCGAAGGAATCTGATGGACTTCTACCAGGAAATGCACTGGGCAGCCTGCCAGAGAGCTTGCGCACAATGTCACAGAGCCTGAAGGATTCCAGCACCAAATTGTTTCAAGGCTTCGCGCAGAGCATGTAGACCATTCTGTCCAACATGGACCAAGCGGTCAGCTCCATTAACAACGCAGTGGTGCCCACCATGATGGGTCCTCTGCTGACAGCTCTGACAGCTTCCATGGCAGCTCACACTGCTGCCGTGTAATCTCAGATGGCTGCCACCTTGGCTCTGTGGGCCAACGTCAACAGGGGCCTCAAAGTGTCACACCAATGGTGGAGCGATGATAATCGGGGATGCACAAGAGGCCAGAATTGTCGGAGCAAAGCGATCTCGGAGGGTTGTGGAGCTGGAAGAGGCTATAGAGATAGGGAGGGGAGAGGCTATGGAGGGATTTGAAAGCAAGGATGAATATTTTAAAACTGAGGCGTTGCCGGACCGGGAGCCAATGTAGATCAGCGAGCAACAGGGCAGATGGGTGATCGGGACTTGGTGCAAGTTAAGATATGGGCAGCAGAGTTTTGGATGAGCTCAAGGTTACGGAGAACATAATGTGGGAGGCTGGCCAGGAGAGCATTGGAATAGTCAAGTCTAGAGGCAACAAAGGCACACTGGACAGGAACTAGGGGCCGGCACAAGGGTGATTTTTAATTATTTCTGTTAACTATTAGATAGAGATGTCATTGGGTAGATTGCTAAATTTGTTTTTTGGTTCTGGATTTGGTGTTGGTGTTTTTCTTTGTAGTGAAGGGCAAGACCCATAAATCTGAACTGAAGGAAAGTAATTGGATGGTGGTTATAAGGAAAGCGGTAAGGACTGTGGGACTGTTGATGTATTGGGGATGGTTCAGGTGAAACGTTCCTCTGTCGTCGAGGGGCACTGTCCTCCTCCTGCTCCTGCTCCTGCTCCTGCTCCTGCTCCTCCTTCTGTTCCACTTCTTGCTACCCGCTCCTCCTCCTGCACTTGTTGCTGCCCAGGTGGTGGTAAAGGCTCGTCCCTCATGATGGTGAAGTTGTGCAGCATGCAACAGACCACCACAGATCTGGACACCTGCTCGGCGGGACACACTGCAAAGCTCCTCCGGAACAGTCCAGGCAGCGGAGGCGTTGCTTGAGCACGCCGATTGTTTGCTCAATGATGTTTCAATGTGGTGGCATGGCTCTCGTTGTAGGCCAGCTCTGCAGCTGTGTGTAGTTTCCCGACAGGATGCAAGAGACATGATGTGACTGCTGCCAGGATAGTGGGCACAGACCTGCATGATGCATTGCCTGTAGTTGCAAACCAGCTGTACGTTGAGGGAATGGAATCCCTTTTGATTGATAAAGACAGCCAGGCTGCTGATAGAGAGCATGCATGGCAAGTTGTGTCCAGTCAATAACACCTTGCACCATGGGGAAGCCTGCAATGTGGATAAAGCCTAGTGACCTCTCGTCTTGCTTCGTTCTGTCCGTGGGGAAAGAGATGCAGGAGTTCCTCCTGGTGTAGAGAGCTCGGTGACCTCCCTAATACATCGGTGCACTGTGAAATGGTAGATGTCGCTGATGTCACCTCTTGCAGCCTGAAAGGAGGCCGTGGCATAGAAGTTGAGGTCCATGGTGACCTTGCCAGCCACAGGCAGTGCTGTCCATACCCTGGCACAAGGCTTGAGTTGTGGCTGCAGCAGTTGACAGCCTCCCTCCTCCCCACTCTGTTCCCACTACCTCCTCATTCCGGCCCTGCTCCCTCCCCTCTCCCCCTCACTCCCTCCCCAATCCCCCTCACTCCCTCCTCACTCCCCCTTGATCCCTCCCCACTCCCCCCCCGCTCCCTCCTCACCCCCCCGCTCACTCCTCACTCCCCCCACTCCACCCCGCTCCCTCCCCACTCCCCCCGCTCCCTCCTCACTCCCCCTCGCTCCCTCCCCACTCCCCCTCGCTCCCTCCCCACTTCCCCCCGCTCCCTCCCCACTTCCTCCCGCTCCCTCCCCACTCCCCCTCACTCCCCCTTGCTCCCTCCCCTCTCTCCCCCTCGCTCCCTCCTCTCTCCCCCTCGCTCCCGCCCCACTCCCCCCCGCTCCCTCCCCTCTCCCCCTCACTCCCCCTCACTCCCTCGCCTCTCCCCCTCGCTCCCTCCTCACTCTCCCTCGCTCCCTCCCCACTCCCCCCCCGCTCCCTCCCCTCTCCCCCTCACTCCCCCTCACTCCCTCGCCTCTCCCCCTCACTCCCTCCTCACTCTCCCTCGCTCCCTCCCCCTCGCTCCCTCCTCACTCTCCCTCCCTCCTCACTCTCCCCGTCGCTGCCTCCTCACTCCGGCCACGCACCCTCCTTACTCCGGCCCCGCTTCCTCCTCACTCCCCCTCGCTCCCTCCTCACTCCGGCCCCGCTCCCTCCTCACTCCGGCCACGCTCCCTCCTTACTCCGGCCCCGCTCCCTCCTCACTCCCACTTGCTCCCTCCTCACTCCGGCCCCGCTCCCTCCTCACTCCCCCCCACTCCCTCCTCACTCCGGCCTCGCTCCCTCCTCACTCCCCCCCGCCCCCTCCTCACTCTGGCTGGTTGACAGCCTATCCGCAAAAATGGAGATAGAGAAGTCGAGGAAGGGAAGAGTCGGAAATGGACCATGTGAAGGCGATGAAAGAGTGGAAAGTGGGAGCTATGGGGGGATTGATGAAATTTTCCAGTCGGGGCGAGAACAGAAAGCGGCCCCGATACAGTAATCAATGTACCGGAAAAGGTCACATACCTGAAACGTGAACTCTGTTTCTCTCTCCACAGATGCTGCCTGGCCTGCTGAGTATTTCAGGCATTTTCTGTTACTCACCGTTTTTCCCGGTACATTGATGCAACACCTGCCCTTTGACCTCCTCCCTTCCCACTGTCCAGGGCCCCAAACACTCCTTCCAGGTGAAACAGCGATTTACTTGTAAGTCTTTCAATTTAGTATACTGTATTCGCTGCTCACGATGTGGTCTCCTCTACATTGGGGAGGCCAAACGCAGATTGGGTGACCACTTTGCGGAACACCTCCATTCGGTCCGTAAGGGTGACCCCGAGCTTCCGGTCACCTGTCACTTTAATTCTCCGCTCCACTCCCACTCTGACCTCTCCGTCCTCGGCCTCTTACACTGTTCCAATGAAGCTCAACGTAAGCTCGAGGAACAGCACCTCATCTTTCGATTAGGCACTTTACAGCCTTCTGGATTCAACATTGAGTTCAACAATTTCAGATCATAACCTCTGCCCCCATTATTTCGGACAGCAGGTAAGGATTCTGCTATTCATTGAATCACTCCTGCCTTTCACCCTGTCACAGTCCTTCCCTTTTGTTCTTTTCTCTCCTCCCCCCATTCAATCTACACTGGCTTAAAACTTGTTACATCTGTAATGTTTTCCAGTTCTGACGGAAGGTCCAGACCCAATCGTTAGCTGTTTCTCTCTCCACAGATGCTGCCTGGCCTGCTGAGCATTTCCAGCATTTTCTGTTTATATTTCGGTTCCTCAGTTCCTCTTGTGGGTGGAAAAGTTCCACATGAAATGAGTTCCGGCGGTTTCAATCCCATTCTTAGGAACTACGGGGGTAAAATTGGCTCGCGCCCCCTTTGGGGCGCTAACTTCTAGCGCCCTGTAAAAGTTAGTGTTCCTGCGTCCGAATTGGAATGGTAGCGCCCCAAGCAGGAGGTGGGGCGCTACGGGAAGCGCTCCCCCTCCCTCTTGGGGCGCTCTCATTGAATATCGTGGCGCTACGTACAGCAGGCCGCCCTCCCCTGATTAAAGGGGAGGGGCCTAGCACAGCGCACACCAGGACCCTGCTGGACCACTGGGGAGCGGGGTGCCGGCAAAAGAGCCCGGCACTCGAGGAGCGCCAGGCTGACCGATCATGGCCGGCAGCCCGCAGGAGGAGGCCAGAGGGGGCAGGTGCTGGCAGGCGGCCCCCCAACAAATGGCTGCCCTTTAATTTGTGCCGGCCCGGCCGCAAAAACGCCCCCCTGACCCTGTTGGACATAGCGTCTGGCGGTAGGTCAGGGGGCGCGACCCAAGTTTGCGGCCGGGGCGCAAGCGGAGCGCTGCACATGGCGATGACATCATCGCCGGAGGTGCAGCGCCGCGAGGCGCTACCGGCGCCGCTAACCTCCCGCTGAATTTCGCGAGAGGCGTTAGTGGCGCCGCGCCCAAGCGCGAGGGTCTTTGCGCCCCGTTAGTGCCACGAAGCACAAAGCAACCGAATTTTTCCCGTTATATATCTGAAGTACAAAATCACTTATATACCAACATTAAGTTGGTAATCTCAAAGAAGTTGTAAGAATGGTTAATAAGTGAAGCTTTGTGGAGTCAGGAGCAAATTTAGGCTAGTCGTTATTTTTAAGGAATTGGGAATCCTATCTAGACGAGGACATTTAAAATAAATATCCATACATATGCACCATGGTTAATTTGCATTTTTTTTTCTTAAACTGCCTACTTTTCACTCGTAAAATCGAGCACTTGACACACAGATATGTTACGATCTTTATAAAGCGCTGGTTAGACCACAACTGGAGTATTGCGTCCAGTTCTGGTCACCACACTTCAGGAAGGATGTGAAGGCCCTAGAGATGGTGCAGAGGAGATTTGCCAGAATGGTTCCGGGGATCTTAGCTACAAGGACAGGTTGGAGAAGCTGGATTTGTTTTCTTTAGAGCAAAGGAGGTTGAGGGGTGATTTGATAGAGATGTACAAGATTATGACTGGTTTGGATAGGCTAGACGGAGAAAGGCTGTTCCCACGAGTTGATGGTACAAGGGCTAGGGGACACAGATTTAAGGTTTTGGGCAAGAGATACAGGGGGGACGTGAGGAAAAACTTTTTTACACAGCGAGTGGTGAGGACCTGGAACTCGCTGCTGACGGAAGTGGTGGAAGCGGAGACACTCAATGTTTTCAAGGGGAGACTGGATAGGCACTTGAGGGAAATAAACTTGCAGGGCTACGGGGATAGAGCGGGGGAGTGGGACTGACTGGATTGCTCTGCAGAGAGCCGGCGCAGATTCGATGGGCCGAATGCCCTCCTTCTGTGCCGTTATGACTCTGTGGGCTGGATTTTACTCACCGAGGCGAGTTGGGGGCGGGACTGCTGCCGTCCGGGTTCTAGTCCTGCCCCCAGCGATGTCCGACGCACAGACGCTATTTCCCCCTGATTGGCCCTGTTAAGCCCACCCGGCGGGCTTGCCGGCCAATTAAGGGAAAGCCGGTGTCAGATGACGTCAGTTGATGATGCTTCATCTGCCGGTTTTCTTAAAGGGACATGAAACATCTATTTTTGACAGATGATTTGACAGTGTTTGACAGCATTGAGGTGCTGTCAAACACTGGCAATCACTGTACAAAGGTGAGCCCTTGCACCTAGGCTCTCCAGTGGCTCTCTCCTTAGGATAAAACAGATGGCAGCTGCAGGGTGAGGGTACAGAAGCGATCTGTCACTTCTCCCATTGAGGTGAGGCCACACAAACACTTCAAAGCTTGTCACCGACAGAAAAATTAAAACACAATAAAAATGACTTTCCTAACATTTCCTTACCTCTGATACTCACCAGTGTCCCATTGCATCCTTCACACCACTCCTGCAGCTGTCATCTATACACAAACATTACAATCAGACCCACAGCACGCCTCACTTACCCTGGCGGGGTTCTCCGACGTCGGGAAGCCCGCAGCAGAAATCGCAAAATGGGAAAAAGCCTCTTAACTGCCTGTTAACTACCTGTTAACAGGCAGCTAAGTGGCTGTAATCCTCTTCCCGCCTCTAGGTGTCGGGACCCTGTGCAAATCGAGGACCCAACTCCCGGGAAGATTGGTTGGAGGCGGGTTGGGAGTGTGTTCGGGACCCGATGACTCTATGAATGGCAAAACCTGCTGAGTGTTTGCAGCATTTTCTCTCGTTGACACAGACATGTTATATTGGCAGCCATCTAACGTGCCAACGCCCCCTCCCCCACAGTCGCAATGATTTAACCTTTGCTGTAAAATCGATTTCTTGATAATTGTAGCAATAATAACAATAAAGAAACGAAAGCTTTTTCCCGGCACTTTGAACATGCTACAATATGCAAAGCAGCCAGTCCACACTGAACTAACCAGCTGTCTCGTGACTGCCGCACCAACTCTGCCTCATGAAACACCACAAAATGAAGTTTATGGCGTCACGACTCTTCAAACAACAACCGCAGTAAGCTGCTAAAATCAGGAAGGGGGCGGAATATAAACAAATCACTCTGCCCGTAGTCAGCAAAAAGGCAACAAACTGGCAGGTTTTCTGATCAGAGGGCCCCAGCGAACTTGAGGGCAAGAGAACTGTCCCAAAGGACCTATAGGCCGCACGATAATTTTATGGACTGTCACTGTTACCGTAGATTTGGTATTAAAACAAGCAGATGCTGTCTGATCTGCTTGCAAGAGTTGAAAAGGATCTGAAGTGTCATGCCCCCGTGAATTATACTCCTGCTGGTGCCAGCGAAGGTGACCGCAGCATTCGTGCTCCGCGCACTGGTATCCTTCAGGCCCCCAGTAATGTCAAGGTGCATTTCACAGGTCACTGCTGCCGCGCTGAGGAGAGCTGACCACTACATCTGCTTCCCATTGACCCCAGAGCAGCTGCTGAACATAGAACAGAAGTTTTTTTGACAGGGCAGAATTTCCCAACATCTTTGGAGCCGTCGACTGTACCTCATGTGTCCCTCCAGGCAGCTTCATTAAATGAGGTCATTTCAGAAAGAGTAAAAAAAAGGTTTGACTGAGTGAAAGTCCAGGCGGTCATGCCGGTAATGTCATTAGGGATGTGGGTGTCACGTGTTTTTCACACTCTGTCAATTGTCTCCTAGCAGGAAATTGGAAATGAGATTTATCTGGTGACACTATTGGAAAGTAATAGACTTTGCTGAAGCACGCATTCCGTGTTCTGTTTCACATTTTGTTTATTTCACAGGTTAAAGGGAGTGAAACCTGAAGTCCTTCTTATGGCCACCAGTCCCAAATCCGTATATCTTCAGCAAAACAGCAGCATAACCAAGCTCATCAGGGAAATGAATAATAAAGTGGCCACTAGAACCAGAAGGATAAATTGCCATCAATTAGACTTTGCTGGAGAGATGACGGAACAGTCTCATTTCACTACTCCCGAAGTCCCACAATTCTACACTGCCGTTTGCATAATTAATAAATATTTTGTGTGAATTTTGTGCATCTGTTAATTGTCCCCCATCTGTTGGCCTTCACTCCCTCGTCTACTCCTCTCCCTCGTCTACTCCTCTCCCACGTCTACTCACTCCCCGCGTCTACTCCCTCTCCATCGTCTACTCCCTCTCCATCGTCTACTCCCTCTCCATCGTCTACTCCCTCTCCCTCGTCTACTCCCTCTCCCTCGTCTACTCCCCCTCCTTCGTCTACTCCCCCTCCTTCGTCTACTCCCCTCCTTCGTCTACTCCCTCCCTCGTCTCCTCCCTCTCCCTCATCTCCTCCCTCTCCCTCGTCTACTCCCTCTCCATCGTCTACTCCCTCTCCCTCGTCTACTCCCTCTCCTTCGTCTACTCCCCCTCCTTCGTCTACTCCCCCTCCTTCGTCTACTCCCTCCCTCGTCTCCTCCCTCTCCCTCATCTCCTCCCTCTCCCTCGTCTACTCCCTCTCCCTTGTCTACTCCCTCTCCCTCGTCTACTCCCTCTCCCTCGTCTACTCCCTCTCCCTCATCTACTCCCCCTCCCTCGTCTACTCCCTCCCTCGTCTACTCCCTCTCCCTCATCTCCTCCCTCTCCCTCGTCTACTCCCTCTCCCTCGTCTACACCCTCTCCCTCATCTCCTCCCTCTCCCTCATCTCCTCCCTCTCCCTCGTCTCCTCCTTCTCCCTCGTCTACTCCCTCTCCCAAGTCTACTCCCTCCCTCGTCTACTCCCTCCCGCTCGTCTACTCCCCCTCCCTCGTCTACTCCCTCCCTCGACTACTCCCTCTCCCACGTCTACTCCCCTCCCTCGTCTACTCCCTCCCCCTCGTCTACTCCCCCTCCCTCGTGTACTCCCCTCCCCCTCGTCTACTCCTTCCCTCGTCTACATCCCATCCCTCGTCTACTCCCCTCCCCCTCGTCTAATCCGTCCCTCGTCTACTCCCCCTCCTTCATCTACTCCCCCTCCCTCGTTTACTCCCTTCCTCGTCTACACCCTCTCCCTCATCTCCTCCCTCTCCCTCATCTCCTCCATCTCCCTCGTCTACTCCCTCTCCCTCGTCTACTCCCTCCCTCATCTACTCCCTCCCTCGTCTACTCCCTCCCTCGTCTACTCCCTCACCCTCGTCTACTCCCTCCCTCGTCTACTCCCTCCCTCGTCTACTCCCTCCCTCGGCTATTCCCTCTCCCTCATTGACTCCCTCTCCCTCGTCTCCTCCTTCTCCCTCGTCTGCTCCCTCTCCCTCGTCTACTCCCCCCGCTCGTCTACCCTCATCCCTCTTCTACTCACTCTGCCTCGTCTACTCACCCTCCCTCGTCTACTCCCTCCAACGTCTACTCCCCCTCCCTCATCTACTCCCTCCCTCGTCTACTCCCCCTCCCTCGTCTACTCCCTCTTCCTCGTCAAAACCCTCTCCCTCGTCCATTCCGTCTCCTCGTCTACTCCCTCCCTCATCTACTCCCTCCCTCGTCTACTCCCTCCCTCGTCTACTCCCTCTCCCTCGTCTACTCCCTCCCTCGTCTACTGCTTCTTCCCTCGTCTACTCCATCCCTCGTCTACTCCCTCTCCCTCGTCTACTGCCTCCCTCAATCTACTCCCTCCCTCGTCTACTCCCTCCCTAGTCTACTTCCCTCTCCCTCGTCTACTCTCTCCCTCATCTACTCCCTCTCCCTCGTCTACTCCCTCCCTCGTCTACTCCCCCTCCCTCGTCTACTCCCTCACCCTCGTCTACTCCCTCTCCCTCGTCTACTCCCACTCCCTCGTCTACTCCCCCTCCTTCGTCTACTCCCCTCCCTCGTTTACTCCCTCCCTCGTCTACTCCCTCTCCTCGTCTACTTCTCCCTCTCCCTCTTCTACTCCCTCTACCTATTCTACTCCCTCTCCCTCGTCTACTCCTTCTCCCTCGTCTACTCCGCCTCCCTCGTCTACCTCCCTCCCTCAGTCTACTCCCTCTCCCCTCGTCTACTCCCTCCCTCGTCTACTCCCTCTCCCTCGTCTACTCTCCTCCCTCGTCTACTCCCTCCCCTCGTCTACTCCTCTCCCTGTCTACTCCCTCTCCCTCGTCTACTCCTCACCCTCGTCTACCTCTCTCCCTCCTCTACTCCCTCTCCCTCGTCTACTCCCTCCTCCCTCGTCTACTCCCTCTCCCTCGTTTACTCCTCTCCCTCGTCTACTCCCTCTCCCTCGTCTACTCCTCTCCCTCGTCTACTCCCTCTCCCTCGTCTACTCCTCTCCCTCGTCTACTCCCTCTCCCTCGTCTACACCCTCTCCCTCGTCTACTCCTCTCCCTCGTCTACTCCTCCCCTCGTCTCCTTTTCTCCCTCGTCTACTCCCTCCTCCTCGTCTACTCCTCTCCCTTCGTCTTACTCCCGCCTCCCTCGTTACTCCCTCACCCTCGTCTACTCCTTCCCTCGTCTACTCCACCTCCTTCGTCTACTCCCCCTCCTTCATCTACTCCCCCTCCCTCGTCTACTTCCGCCAACGTCTACTCCCCCTCCTTGGTCTGCTCCTTCTCCCTCGTCTACTCCCTTCCTCGTCTACACCCTCACCCTCGTCTACTCCCTCCCTCGTCTACTCCCTCCCTCGTCTACTCCCTCCCTCATCTACTACCTCGCCCTCGTCTACTCCCTCTCTCGTCTACACCCTCACCCTCGTCTACTCCCTCCCTCGTCTACTCCCTCCCTCGTCTACTCCCTCTCCCTCGTCTACTCCCCTCCCTCGTCTACTCCCCCTCCTTCGTCTACTCCCCCTCCCTCGTTTACTCCCTCCCTCGTCTACACCCTCTCCCTCGTCTACTCCCTCTCCCTCATCTACTCCCTCTACCTATTCTACTCCCTCTCCCTCGTCTCCTCCTTCTCCCTCGTCTACTCCCCCTCCCTCGTCTACTCCCTCCCTCATCTACTCCCTCTCCCTCGTCTACTCCCTCCCTCGTCTACTCCCTCACCCTCGTCTACTCCCTCCCTCGTCTACTCCCTCCCTCGTCTACTCTCTCCCTCGTCTACTCCCTCTCCCTCGTCTACTCCCTCACCCTCGTCTACTCCCTCTCCCTCGTCTACTCCCACTCCCTCGTCTACTCCCCCTCCTTCGTCTACTCCCCCTCCCTCGTTTACTCCCTCCCTCGTCTACACCCTCTCCCTCGTCTACTCCCTCTCCCTCATCTACTCCCTCTACCTATTCTACTCCCTCTCCCTCGTCTCCTCCTTCTCCCTCGTCTAATCCCTCTCCCAAGTCTACTCCCTCCCTCGTCTACTCCCTCCTCCTCGTCTACTCCCTCCCCCTCGTCTACTCCCTCCCCCTCGTCTACTCCCTCACCATTGTCTACTCCCCCTCCCTCGTCTACTCCCCTCCCCCTCGTCTACTCCTTCCCTCGTCTACTCCACCTCCTTCGTCTACTCCCTCTCCCTCGTCTACTCCCCTCCCTCGTCTACTCCCTCCCTCGTCTACTCCTCTCCCTCGTCTACTCCCTCTCCCTCGTCTACTCCCTCTCCCTCGTCTACTCCCTCTCCCTCGTCTACTCCCTCTCCCTCGTCTACTCCCCTCCCTCGTCTACTCCTCTCCCTCGTCTACTCCCTCCCCTCGTCTACTCCCTCTCCCTCGTCTACTCCCTCCTCCCTCGTCTACTCCCTCTCCCTCGTCTACTCCCTCTCCCTCGTCTACTCCTCTCCCTCGTCTACTCCTCTCCCTCGTCTACTCCCTCCCCTCGTCTACTCCCTCCCCTCGTCTACTCCCTCTCCCTCGTCTACACCCTCTCCCTCGTCTACTCCCTCTCCCTCGTCTACTCCCTCCCTCGTCTACTCCCTCCCTCGTCTACTCCCTCTCCCTCGTCTACTCCCTCCCTCGTCTACTCCCTCCCCTCGTCTACTCCTCTCCCTCGTCTACTCCCTCCCTCGTCTACTCCCCCTCCCTCGTCTACTCCCCTCCCCCTCGTCTACTCCTTCCCTCGTCTACATCCCATCCCTCGTCTACTCCCCTCCCCCTCGTCTAATCCGTCCCTCGTCTACTCCCCCTCTTCATCTACTCCCCCTCCCTCGTTTACTCCCTCCTCGTCTACACCCTCTCCCTCATCTACTCCCTCTCCCTCATCTCCTCCCTCTCCCTCGTCTACTCCCTCTCCCTCGTCTACTCCCTCCCTCATCTACTCCCTCCCTCGTCTACTCCCTCCCTCGTCTACTCCCTCACCCTCGTCTACTCCCTCCCTCGTCTACTCCCTCCCTCGTCTACTCCCTCCCTCGGCTATTCCCTCTCCCTCATTGACTCCCTCTCCCTCGTCTCCTCCTTCTCCCTCGTCTGCTCCCTCTCCCTCGTCTACTCCCCCGCTCGTCTACTCTCCTCCCTCTTCTACTCACTCTGCCTCGTCTACTCCCCCTCCCTCGTCTACTCCCTCCCTCGTCTACTCCCCCTCCCTCATCTACTCCCTCCCTCGTCTACTCCCCTCCCTCGTCTACTCCCTCTTCCTCGTCAAAACCCTCTCCCTCGTCCATTCCGTCTCCCTCGTCTACTCCCTCCCTCATCTACTCCCTCCCTCGTCTACTCCCTCCCTCGTCTACTCCCTCTCCCTCGTCTACTCCTCCCTCGTCTACTGCTTCTCCCTCGTCTACTCCATCCCTCGTCTACTCCCTCTCCCTCGTCTACTGCCTCCCTCATCTACTCCCTCCCTCGTCTACTCCCTCCCTCGTCTACTCCCTCTCCCTCGTCTACTCTCTCCCTCATCTACTCCCTCTCCCTCGTCTACTCCCTCCCTCGTCTACTCCCTCTCCCTCGTCTACTCCCTCACCCTCGTCTACTCCCACTCCCTCGTCTACTCCCCCTCCTTCGTCTACTCCCCCTCCCTCGTTTACTCCCTCCTCGTCTACACCCTCTCCCTCTCTACTCCTCTCCTCATCTACTCCCTCTCCCCCCCCCCCCCCTCCCCCTCGTCTACTCCCTCCCCCTCGTCTACTCCCTTCCCCTCGTCTACACCCTCTCCCTCGTCTACTCCCTCTCCCTCGTCTACACCCTCTCCCTCATCTACTCCCTCTCCCTCGTCTACACCCTCTCCCTCGTCTACTCACTCTCCCTCGTCTACTCCCTCTCCCTCGTCTACTCCTTCTCCCTCGTCTACTCCCTCCCCTGTCTACTCCCTCTCCCTCGTCTACTCCTTCTCCCTCATCTACTCCCTCCCCCGTCTACTCCCTCCCCCTCGTCTACTCCCTCTCCCTCGTCCACACCCTCTCCCTCGTCTACTCCCTCTCCCTGTCTACTCCCTCTCCCTCGTCTACTTACCTCTCCTCGTCTACTCCTCTCCATTGTCTACTCCTCCCCTCGTCACTCCCCTCCCTCGTCTCACCTCTCCCTCGTCTACTTTCTCTTCCTCGTCTACTCCCTCTCCCTCGTCTACTCCCTCCCTCGTCTACTCCTCCCCCTCATCTCCTCCTTCGCCCTCGTCTACTCCCTCTCCCTCGTCTACTCCTCCCCCTCATCTCCTCCTTCTCCCTCGTCTGCTCTCTCTCCCTCATCTACTCCCTCCCTCGTCTACTCCTCCCCTCGTCTACTCCGTCCCTCGTCTACTCCTCCCCTCGTCTACTCCCTCCCCCTCATCTACTCCCTCCCCCTCATCTACTCCCTCCCCCTTGTCTACTCCCTCTCCCTCATCTATTCCTCCACTCTTGTCTCCGTTCCTTCTGCCCATCTTTTCTGCAGATGAGATAATACTCTGTTATCCCCTTCTGTGTTGGTATTTCTCCGAGATGTGCACATCCTTCCTGGCCTAAAACCGCCTCTTTTGTAAAAATTCCAGGAGCCTTTTCCTCTTTGGGAGTGAAGGAAGTTGCAGGTGGCCGCTCTCCCCACCATTACTGTGTTTTTTTGTAATTAAAGTGTTTCTATCTTGTGACTTTTCTTTCACATTAGTCCATTTCTTCCTCCGTAAAAACCAGGGCAGTGAATGAATGGCAGCTTTGATTAGCATCCAGCAGTGGAAAGGGGTTTATCCCCATCCTGTCATCACTGGCGCTCACTGACTAAACTCGTGGCTGATAGAAGCTGAGTGCAGCTGAAGTCTACAAGACTATCGTTCAACCTAAAATGTTGTGTCTCCTAATTGGCGTGGGGCAGTGTGTTAATCAGGATTCCATGGTTGTACTTTGAAGACATAAAGGAGAGGTGCTTTCCATACAGTACCTATTCCCTTTAATTGGAGAGGTACCATTAATTTTGTGATCTATCTCGAACCATGTTGTAGGTTAAAGACACAACTGGCGGCTATACAAATGTTCTCAGCATTTGTTCTAAAAGAAACCCCTGAGTGAGGAAGCCTGCCTTATAGTCAGAAAACTTTCCCTGCCTTCTGTCACAATCATTGTTTAGATATTGCTATGTTGTTTAGAAAAGCAGTATAATCTCTCAAGATGTGAACCATATAATATACACATAATGTAGCCTATTGTATTAAAGGATTGTTAATTGCACTCCAGCATGTTACAATAGTTAAACTGTCCAAAATGTCTGTTCTACATTCTGCAGTCGGACTACCTGGAAACTTGGTAAATGCGTAACATGTGCAAATTGCTCTAAAAATGCATGTGTAACGTGTGATAGATCTCCCTTTTTGTCAGGATTTAGGCAACACTAAGGGGTAAAAATTCACTTGGTTGCGCCACCCGTTAGCACCTTAAGAGGGCGCTAATGGGGCGCAAAGCCGCTAACGCCCGGGCGCAGCGATGTTTGCGCCGCTCAAGAACTTAACTTGAGATTGTGCGGCGGCGCTAAAACTTACCGCTGCGACCACCTGCGCGCGCAGATTGTGACGTCATTCCATGGTGCAACGCCCTTGGGGCGCCCCGTAGCGGAAATTGAGTGGCGCCCCCTGCCTTACCGCCTGGCGCTTCCAACGACCAGAAGACTGGAACGCTATCAATCGCTGTGGGGCTGGGGGGGGCGCTATTTAAAGGGGGCCTCTTCCTGTCTTTTATTGTTGGTGGCATTTTTGAACTACGCATTCTGAGAGACAGAGGGAGAGACTTCTGGAGAGATTCAACGTTGTGTGAAGGAGTTTTGGGTACTGAGCAGCACTTTGCAGGTTCATTTTGATTTCCCATTCCTTGTATCGATTTAGCAGAGACCGTGGGAGCTGCACTCTGAGCTCTTTGCCTGGTGCTCTCCATTGTTCTTTCCAGCACATTTGATGTGCAGGTCTCTCCAGGCCGAGATTTAAGGCAGCAATGAACAGGATGTGGATGGAAAGCAAGATTAACCATCCCCTTTAAGAACTGGCCCGTGCCATTGTGTGTGTGTTCCATTGCTGACTGACATTACATGAGCTTCGCCAGTGCTCCGAGTTAGCGCCTCACTGCTCGGCCTTTGCGCCTTAAGAGAGGTGTGCAGCGCCTGCTTTAGCGCTCCACTCACCTCCCGGGGCGGTAAAAGTGAAGTTTCCCGTCAGTGCCGATAATTAGCGCCAGGCGCTAATATTTGCGTCCGGACGATATTTGCGCCCCAAATGGGGCGCGACCTAATTTCTACCCCTAAAGGTATAATCAATACAGTTTCCTTTCTATTCTTTTCTATTCATTAACCCACTTCAGTGCAATTAAAATTGCAGCAGCAATCTCAGCAAAAAATAATTCAAATCATTCCCACAATTGTGCTTTGCCTTGCAAAATGTTACACTGGTAGCTCAGAATCTATCAAGTTATACCATGCGCAGATTGTGACGTCCCATTTATTATCACTAATGGGCATGCTTATATTAATTAAGGTGTGGAGTGAGTTTTAGAACAAAATAGTGAGATGCAATTTAACTTACCTTCCGCTTTAGTTTGTTACCCTCCCTATCTCTGTAATCTCCTTCAGCCCCACAACCCCCCGAGGTATCTGCGCTCCTCTAATTCTGCCCTCTTGAGGATCCCTGATTATAATCACTCAGCCATTGGTGGTCGTGCCTTCTGTTGCCTTGGCCCTAAGCTCTGGAATTCCCTGCCTAAACCTGTCCGCCTCGCTACCTCTCAATCCTCCTTTAAGACGCTCCTTAAAACCTACCTCTTTGACCAAGCTTTTGGTCACCTGCCCTAATTTATCCTTATGTGGCTCAATGTCAAATTTTTTGTCTTAAAATACTCCTGTGCAGCGCCTTGGGACGTTTTACTACATTAAAGGCACTATATAAATACAAGTTGTTGTTGTTGTTACGCTGTAGTTTTACTTTATTTTTTTAAAGAAAGAGTCCACTAAATTGTCGATTCGTGGGTATTGAAAGGCCATTTGTTATCATTTGCGAGGTGGAGACGTGTTTGTTTTTCAGGCTGTTGGCTGGCGAGTTGAAGACTGGCTTACGGCCTCCGTTTCCTCCTGCTTTTTTTGTTTAATTACTATCCCTGCCACCCGGGACCGCATTTGTTTATTGTGATAAGTCAGTATAATGAACAAATGACCCTGCCACCTGGAGCACTTAGAGGCTGCTGTTAAACTCGAGCCGTAAAAACTCTCCTTGGGCTATTGATTCACTTGGTGTTTGATTATACTCTGGGGGCAGGTGACAAGCTTGACTGAAGCTCTTAGTGTTTCACAAGACTGTTACATAAAGCTAATAAATCTTGGCTAGATTAATTCAGTGTCTTAAAAACTGCTCGAGATTTCCATTCACTGCCACAATTGGAGGACGCTGCAACATTAAATATTTATCTGTCATTCAAAGAAAAGCTTTTGCGGATATCTGTCCTATCTCCTAACAGCTGTCCTTCATATCTAGAATGTTCGTTTTTTTTTGTTTTGTTAGGTCAAGGTTCAAAGGTGCTTAAAGTAGACCTTTCAAAGGAACAATAATTTTTTGGGGCGAGTTAATGAATAATAACCATGTGTGCCCATTGTCACAACATCAGTGCTATCAGGTTTACTCACTACTTATGACGTGTTGATGCAATAAACCCTCTCTATAAAACCATTTTTGGTAGCCTCACAAAAGACATAACGGGCCGTATTTTGCCACCCCCACGGGTGCGTACGAGGTGCGCACGCGCCCGTAGGGGCCGCGAAAAGTCCCGGGTTTAGGCGCGCGAAGCTCGTGCGCTGAAACCCGGCACTTGCGATCGGTCAAGAATCCTCTTGACAGACCCTCCGCATCCCCGGGAGACGGGCCTCCGCGGGGGGAGAGTTGCGCTGTTTGCCCAACTTCCGCCCGCTGAAAACCCGTGAAATTCTTACACCTGGTAAAAAACAGGCGTAAACCTTGCTTTTACCAGCATAAGAGTTTTAAAAAATAGAAAAATTTAATTTTATCACTCACTTATACATTAAAAATCCTGTCCAATGAGGTAAGTTTATTTTTAGCCCCGTTAAAACCTATACATTTTTCTGTCAAAAAATTTAATTTTTGTTTAAAATATTTAATTAAATGCCATTTTAATTAATTTTGTATATGTAATTTAATTTTTTTAAATTTCATGTATTAGTGTATTTTTTAAGTCATCTCCATTCATACTTACGGGAGTTCCGTACGTACAGAACTGTCAAAAGTATGAATGGGGATTCCCTTCTTTCATTGGTTGGGCCGCTCCACGTGATCCCAGGGGCGCTTGCGAACCGCCTGCGTTCCTGGGATACCTGGGCCTCTGCGCATTTCTACCAGGAGAGGCCCAGGATCGTGAGCCTCCGTAACTCCCGGACCACCAGGTAAATGCGTAGAAAATTTGCTGATCGGAGGAATCCGGCCCGCGGGAAGCCTCGATCGCAAATCCAGGCCCAAAGCAAGATACGTTTTATGTAGTTTCTCTGCAAAAGGGGTGCAATAAATAGTACGTTCTTTTCTCAGATACTGTAACCAATTAAATTAAAAATGGGCTTCATTCATGAATACCCAAATTTAGAACTATGGAGTACTTGGGATTTTAGATGCACCCTCCCTTTCACAATGCATATATACAGCAGACCAAGATGCCCCCTTCTCCCTCAGGCAGACCCCATGAACTGATAACAGCATCTCTATGCCACAGGGAAATAGGCAATCGGGGAGGACATTAACTGGCCATGTACACCAAACGTACAGGAAAATTTGCCGCATGAAGTAAGTCCGTGTGCTCTTTGCAACTTTGAATTTGTACAATTCCAGTGCATTTTGTCCGAGTGTCCGCGTTCACGGGCCTGCATCGGCAAAGAAAAGATCAGAAACATGGGAAGGGGTTGGATCGGGTGGATGCGGGGAGGATGTTCCCGATGACGGGTGAGACTAGAACTAGGGGACATAGTCTTAGAATAAGGGGCTGTTCTTTCAAAACTGAGATGAGGAGGAACTACTTCACTCAGAGGGTGGTAGGTCCATGGAATATGCTGCCACAAAAAGTTGCAGAAGCTACATCATTAAATAAATTTAAAACAGAAATAGACAGTTTCCTAGAAGTAAAGGGCATTAAGGGTTACGGGGAGCGGGCAGGAATTTGGACATGAGTCTAGGTTCGGATCGGTCATGGCCCTGTGGGTAGTGGAGCGGGCCCAGGGACCTGTGTAGCCTGATTCTGCTCCTATTTCGTGTGTGCAATTCTGTTAGATGCAGGAGATGGTTCTGTGATAGTAGATAGTAGATTGGCGGTTAGGATCAGATCAGCCATGATCTTATTGAATGGCGGAGCAGGCTCGAGGGGCCGATTGGCCTACTCCTGCTCCTATTTCTTATGTTCTTATGTTCTTATGTTCTTAAAGCCAACCGAGCTACTGCTACCTAACTGCTGTCGGCAGGGGGCCCGGGAACAGGTGGGAAGTCGGCCAGCGGGATTTAAACGAGACCCGGGAGTTAAAATAATTCGGACATCATTTCGAGAGCAGCGGGTGCGTTTCTAACGTACCCTCGCTGGTCACCCATCCAGAGCTAAAATCAGGCCTCAGATTAGTGTAGATTGAGAAGATTGGAGCTTTTTTCTGTGGCAAAGAGAAGAATAAGGGGCAGAATACCAATCAGGATAATTGCAGAAGACAGCTTTGTTTAAATGTCTTTTTTTCCCTGTGAAAACAGATCACTGATCCAATATATTGTGTCTCAGCTACTCCAAACCCTCATTCCAGATTCCTTGTTAAAAGCGGGAATCTCCTTTGAAGAGAGATTACTGCGCATGAGGTCCTCACTGCTAAATATCAGCCTGCATGATAATGGTAACAATCAAGGCTGCTACAATTGATCATCTACCGAGAAAGGTCAAATAATCTTTAAATCCATCCATCTCCACAAGTGATAAATTATGTTGCTCTATAGCCAGGGGCTGAAAATCTACAGCTCTTCCAACAAGAGTGTGCTGGATGGAAGGGCCGGAGATTATGCCAGGGCCTGGATACACTGGATCCAGGCATTATATCCGTTTTTCCCTGAGGTCTTCAAAGGGGTGGAGTCTCAACCCACTCCTAACAAGGCCATGATGCAGAAGGAAGCAGGGCTGGGAGCAAGGGCTTCCAATGCCAAAGGTTCTCCCTGGCCTTCAAAAAGGCTCTGCATCAACAGCAGTATTCCTGCTGAGACCAGGTACCCTTTGAGGACAGAGGCCACCTCGGTCCCACTGGGAGGTCCAGATCCAGGAGTTGGCCTGGACTCCTGAAGATCTCCAACATTTTTCAGTGTTTTTCAACCCCTTTACAAAGGGAGCAAATTTTTATTTTCTGGGATGGGCCAGCATTCCCCTCCCTCCTGGAATTCCTGGCCGTCTACGCAGGACAGGCGGGCAAAATATGCCTCGAGTTGCACAGGCACCCGTGACCCCGTGAACTTTTGGCAGGATCAGCAGCAGATGCGCTTCCCCTCTCCCAAAGAGAGTTTTGCCCTGAGGGTCTTTTGTGCACCTCGTCAACATTCATGCAAGCAATAAAATAATATACATCTGAACTTTAATTGACTCCTCTTGGGAACCCTACCCCCACTCCCACCCCCAGCCAGTCATTCACCCAGTCTACTAAATGGATTAACAGGGGGCTGCAAAATATGTTGGATATGACAGCAAATTCAATTTCATTACAGTAAATGTAGTGAGCACTTACATTTATTATGAATGCCATTTTGTGAAAGAGTAATGATGGAATATTGACAGAGAAATCAACCTGTTAATTGACATTGATCTCCAACTCCTTTCCACACTGTTTTCAGCCATTTGTCTGACCTGTGTTAAAGAAGGAGTGGTAGTCTTTCATTTCACCTGACTGATGTAATCGTTGAGAATTACATTGAACAAAGGAGACTGGCTTCAAGGGGGGGAAATTGGGTATCGCCCCGTCTGGGGCGCTAAGCTGTGAAATTTTGAAAATTTAGCGCCAGGCGCTAAGGATTCTGAACCTCTACTAAATTGGGTGTTAGCGCCCCAGGAAGGAAGTGGGGCGCTAAATCAAGCGCTAATGACCTCAGTGGGGTGCTACAGGGGCGTTACCAGCAGAGCGCTAATGAATTTCAGGTGCAATGTATTCAGCAATGATCCTTCACACTGGTTCCTTCCAGCTCTTAAAGGGGAGGTTGCATTATTGTGCAAATGCTCATTTTCAGCATTGCTGGCTTTGAGGCGACCTGCGAGCGAGTGAATCCCCTGATGGCTGTGGCTGTTCCCAATTCCAGGGAGAGAGCTCGTCAGTTCACAGACGTGGCATTGGAGGCGGGAGTGGAACGAAGGAGGGCAATGCTGTTCCTGGCCACTGGAAGGAGGCCATTGCCCCAGGTCTTCAGGGCAATGTGGAGGGAAGTGGCCCAGGAGGTCTCGGCTATTCAGCCTGCGCCTCACAACCAACCTGACGACTCCCAGTGATGCAGAGACACAGAGTGTCCACAGCGCCTGGTCTGCACGCAAAGCCTCTATAATCAGCACCTGTGAAGAGACGCTCGGTCACTCGACCAGGAAACACCAAGACTGGTTCGACGAGAACAACCAGGAGATCCAGGAGCTAATAAGCCGCAAGCGCACGGCATTCCTGATCTGGAAACAGCAACACAACTCGAGAGCAAGAAAGCATCTCTACAGATGCCTGAAGGCCGAGGTCCAACAAAAAACTCGCGACCTAATGAACAGATGGTGGGTGGAGAAAGCGCAGGAGATCCAGCAGCTAGCCAATAACCACGACATGCGTGGATTCTTTAGCGCAGTCAAGACCACGCCCAAGCACCCAAGGTCCTACCCCACTGCGGGCCAAGAACAGAGAGGTACTCATCAAGGACAGGGAGGTAGTCAGTGCCCGCTGGAAGGAGCACTTCGAAGATCTCCTTAACCGAGACTCTGTCTTCGACGCGAGTGTCCTCAACTCCATCCCCCAGCATGCTACCCGCCACCACCTCAGCACAACCTCAGTCCGGCATGAGGTTGAAAAGGCCATCTGACAACTGAAGAACAACAAGGCCTCAGGAGCCGATGGAATCCCTGCCGAGGCACTAAAGCATGGTGAAGAAGCACTACTGGCGTGAATTCATGAACTCATTTCTCTTATCTGGAAGGAGGAGAGCATGCCAGGGGATCTCAGAGATGCCGTAATTGTGACCATCTTCAAGAAAGGTGACAAGTCCGATTGCAGTAATTACAGAGGAGTTTCCCTGCTGTCTGCCACAGGGAAAGTCATCGCAAGAATCCTCCTCAATCGCCTTCTCCCAGTGGCCGAAGAGCTCCTCCCAGAGTCGCAATGCGGATTCCGCCCACTAAGGGGCACAATGGACATGATCTTCACCACGCGTCAATTATAAGAGAAATGCAGGGAACAGCACCAACCGCTGTACATGGCCTTCTTTGACTTCACAAAGGCCTTCGACACCATCAACCGCGAGGGATTATGGAGTGTCCTCCTCAAATTCGGCTGCCCTCAAAAGTTTGTCACCATCCTCCGCCTGCTTCACGACGACATGCAAGCCATGATCCTGACCAACGGTTCCACCACAGACCCAATTCACATACTGACCGGGGTCAAGCAAGGCTGTGTCATCGCACCAACGCTCTTTTTGATCTTCCTTGCTGCAATGCTCCATCTCACCCTCAGTAAGCTCCCCGCTGGAGTGGTGCTAATTTACAGAACAAACGAGAAACTGTTCAACCTCCGTCGCCTCCAGTCTAGATCCAAGGTTGTCCCATCATCTGTCATCGAATTACAGTGGTTGTGCACAGCCTGACACAGTGCCGGAAGAAATTCAGCGACCTCAGTCGGGTGGTCAAGGTGAGTACACGCTTCAACAGGTCCTACATACCAGCATCTAAATGGCCCCAATGCATTCGCCTTTTTAGGCTGTAGTCTCAGTCAAAGCCCCAGAAAAGGTTTGGCATCCATTTTGGGTCTCTTCTGCCACCTTTTAGTCCCCCGTTGCCTCTTCCGGTGTTGCAGCGGCAGTTCTGTTGAAACATCCTAGGGATTCTTCTCCCTCTTGGAGACGGGAATCACGCCAGCAGTCCGCCCGCATGGAAAACGACTTCCGATGTAGGAAAATGGGTCAGGGTTGAATTGTTCCAGGGCAGTGGGTGAAAATCCTACCCTACCATGATACTGTAACAGAGAGGGGAATCCTGTCTATAGGGTCTTGGCTGTTGTTCAATACAAGCAAATAAAGGCCTTCAAACTGTGGATATCCTTGCAACCCACAATCACCTCTGTTCTACAATCTATAAGCTTTACAATATCCACATTTGGTGTCAACCAAATGCTACTTTTGGGACAGATAAAGTTAAGTTGCATGTCAATTCCAAATAAAAAAAGGCAAAATAAATCTGCTGAATATTTAAATTCTACATGAGAAACAAAGGAAATGACACAAAATTGTTGTTACTTTTTGCTAATGAAAGTTGCATTGTATCTCCATTATTCTCACTGAAGTGGAAGTCAATGTGACAATGACTCATTACTCCGACATTATTCATTGTTTTAACATTAGCTGCAGTTTCTATTTTGCTCATGGTTAATTTTGGTAACACTTGTCAATTAAGACGTAAGCTTTCGAAATGCATTAAATCCTTGTTCAACAGAGTTCATATGCGAGTATCAGTGGCCATTATATTATTACTGTAAATTTATTGAACGATACTGGCAGTTGATTACTGGGAGGTTTTATGTTAACTCTGTATAACTCCGATGAGACGTTAAACCGAGGCCCCGTCTGCTCTCTCAGGTGGATGTAAAAGATCCCATGGGCACTATATCGAAGAAGAGCAGGGGAGTTATCCCCGGTGTCCTGGACAATATTTATCCCTCAATCAACATAACAAAAACAGATATTAGATATATTTCTTAAGGCTAAAGGGATCAAGGGATACGGGGAGAAGGCAGGGACAGGGTACTTAATTTGGATGATCAGCCATGATCTCATTGAATTGCGGAACATGCTCGAGGGGCCGAATGGCCTACTCCTGCTCCTATCTTCTATGATTCTATGATTCTATGATCTGGTCATTATCACATTGCTGTTTGTGGGAGCTTGCTGTGTGCAAATTGGCTGCCGCGTTTCCCACAATACAACAGTGACTACACTTCAAAAAGTACTTCATTGGCTGTAAAGCACTTTGGGAAGTCCGGTGGTCGTGAAAGGCGCTATTTAAATGCAAGTCTTTCTTTTCTGTAATTAAACAAAATGTCCAGGTATAAATGAATGTCTCATTGTACAGAATAATAATGTGAACTAGACTATTAAATGGCATTATGAATCAAACGGTATCTTTGAAACACATGGGGGTAAAAAAAAAATTCTTGAACGGTATTGCATCGGCCACCTGTTATACGCCCTGCTTGATATACAGTTCCATTACAGTAAATGGAACTGAGCATCGAGCGGGAAGTACAATGGGCGTCCAATACGATACTGTTCGTTTTGCGATACCACCTAAGACCAATTTTACCCACATGGAACACAGAAAAGGGCTACAGTGAGTTGAAATATCCTGGAGGATTTGTACACGGGATCAAAATAATAGTGAACGGAAAGCCAACTATTTCTTTTTAATTCATTCTAGGGACGTGGATGTCGCCCCAAAATTCCTGGGCCTCTGTTCTGCTCGACACCTTTCCCCACCCCACCTGTTTGATGTAGGAGGGCAGGCGGAAGATCTGCCCAGGGCTCCTCAGTGGAGCCTGGATCCATCCCATTTTCTGCCCCCCCCCCCCCCTCCAGGTGTAACTGCTACTTCTGTCCTCTCCGGCCCCAGCAATTTCGGGGCCTATATTACTGTTTATTTGCAGAGATATTTGCAGAGCTAAAACAAAGATCGGGAAAGTCTGATTTGGAGATGCTAAATGAATTAACAGCACAAATATTCTCAACACTTCCAGTAATTTAAGCTATAACCCTTAAGGACTCTGAACAAATTGCTAACTTTTCCAAGTGGACTTTCGCTGCAGGTTTTATCTTGGATTTCTTGTCTTCCAGACATACATTTTCGCAGTAGATGCCTTCAGTTATGCTCCCAATATGTTTGCTGCAGCTTTCGTTGTCTTTTCACACTGCTGAGCAATTGCAGTGCAGGGTGACTATTCACATCGATCAACTCCAGTGCCGGACAAACGGAAGCCATCCCTCAGTCAGCAGTCGCATTGTTCAGTGGTCCCCTAGGCAACAGAGAACTACAATCACAAGAGGAGTGAAAATCCATGACTGACAAGCAGACTACCTATACTTAGCAGGTTAGGTAGTCTGCCTGACTGGTAGCGTGGCCATAAACAATAGATTAAGCACTCTGTCTGACAGTCAGACTGTATGCAATAGATTAAACACCCTGCCTGATGAGTAGACTGACAATGTGCTGTAAATGAGGTACCCTACCTGACAGGTACACTGACCGCATGCACTAAATTAGCAGCACTGCATGATAAACCCTGCCAGATAGCAAGAGAGCAAATTTCAAGCGATTTGTAATCATCATCTGAACTCCCAAGATGAAACTACTACCTGGAAGTAACTCACACGTGCGTCTTCTTTTAATAATGCAGTGCGCACAGTGCAATTGTTAGTGTAAATTTATTGCCGTTCTCACTCTGTTTCGCCAATAGTGAGTGTCAGTGTGGACACCAATAGCTAGCGTACTCCCTGATATTAATGTGTGATGACACCGTCATTGAAGAATGAATAATTACAGCCTAATCATTACAAATTAATTGTGATTATCCACAGTTATTTTTCAGAAAATATTGTAGATACTAATGGTGTTATTTTCAGGTAATCTATTCATTGGCCCAGAAATTAGACTCCCTGGCTTCCCGCGAGTGCAATGATCATGCGTGCACCTACCTACCGCGCCTGCCATTGACCTCTGGGCCCACGGGGACTTCAGCTCCTGGGCCTCCTGCAGCTGCCGGCGCGCAGTGCTTGTGTATCCCAGGGGCGCAGTTAGTGCGATGCATCCCCTGGGATCATGTGGGCCTTGGAGAGCCAATGGCAGCAGACCATCTTTCATTCATAGATTTGACAGGAAGACCTGTCAAATCTGTGAATTGAAATCAGCCCTAAAACAACACCTAAACTTCAAATAAATTTTAAAAAACATCACATTTTTAAAATAACTATAAGTTAAATAAATTAACTACCTTAAACAAAAATTTAAATTTTTGACAAAATTAAAATACTTTTTAACAGTGCTAAAAATAAACTTACCTTTCTTTAAAGTATCTAAAAAAGATAAACCTGTTGAAATTTTTTTTAAATTGTAATTAATTAACCACTTACCTTGTTAAAAATGGGTCCTGCGCCTCCTTTTTAAAAGTGCAGCTTCTTCCATACTTACCCTCCCGGAGAAACCTGAAAAAAAAAACCTAAGTTCGCTGCGTGCGCGCTGCCTCTACCGCGCACGCGGTTCACCTCTCAACCCCTCCCTTCACGAGACCGGAAGTTCCGGTTTCCCGTGCATGCGCAGTGCATGCAGGAAACCGGCACTTCAGGAGGCCTTACGGGTGAGTACACAGCGCGTACTCACCCGGCAAGTGCCGAATTTTTGGCCCATTATTCTTCAATCTTTTATCCTCCATTTAGCTCCTCCACTGTTTGACGGGGCCAACTCATTATTGGTGTCTCATCCAAGTAACCAATCTTTATGATCAAGTGCTTAAAGGTACTATCTGAAAGAAGAAGAAAGACTTGCATTTATATAGCATCTTTCATGACCACCGGATGTCTCAAAGCGCTTTACAGCCAACAAAGTACTTTTGAAGTGGAGTCACTGTTGTAATGTGGGAAATGCAGCAGCCAATTTGCGCACAGCAAGCTCCCACAAACAGCAATGTGATAATGACCAGATAATCTGTTTTTGTTATGTTGGTTGAGGGATAAATATTGGCCAGGGACACCAGGGATAACTCCCCTGCTCTTCTTCAAAATAGTGCCATGGGATCTTTTACGTCCACCTGAGTGGTACAATATTAAGTCATACAGATCAGAATGGGCCAGAAATTCAGCTTTCAGGCTTCCTGCGGGTGCAAGCATCGCGCGCGTACTTGCCTACCGCGCCTGCAGTTGTGCTTTGGGCCCACGAGGACTTCGGGTCCTGGGCCTCCTCCAGATGCCGGCGCGCAGTGCTTGTGTATCCCAGGGGTGCAGTTAGTTCGAAGAGTCCCCTGGGATCACGTGGGCCATGGAGAGCCAATCCTAGCAGGGCATTTTCATTCATAGATTTGACAGGAAGACCTGTCAAATCTATGAATAGAGATCGGCCCAAAAACCACACTTAAACTTCAAATAAATTTTAAAAAACGTCACATTTTTAAAATAACTATAAGTTAAATAAATTAACTACTTTAAACAAAAATTAAAATTTTTGAAAAAATTAATTATACTTTGTAACGGTGCTAAAAATAAACTTACCTTTCTTTAAAGTATCTAAAAAAGATAAACCTGTTGAAAATTTTTTTAAATTGTAATTAATTAACCACTTACCTTGTTAAAAACAGGCCTTGTGCCTCCTTTTTAAAAGCGCAGCTTCTTCATACTTACCTTCCCGGAGAAACCTGAAAAAAAAATTGAAGTTCACTGCGTGCGTGCAGCCTCTCCCACGCACGCGTTCGACTTCTGAACCCCTCCCTTCAGGGGAACAGAAGTTCCGGTTTCCCACGCATGTGCAGTGCATGCCGGAAACCGGCACTTCAAGTGGCCTTACGGGTGAGTACACAGCGCGTACTCCCCCGACAACAGCCGAATTTCTGGCCCAATGTTTTTGGTTCATTTTTTGTGTTGTTTTAATTGATTTCAAATCGGGACAGCAGGTAAGGTGCTCCAATTGATCTCAGCATTCCAGCATTAGGGAGGGGGAAATCAGCCAGGATTCCCACTTCTGATTGCTAGCGTGTAAACTCTTCTGTTAGCGCATTCGTGTAGAAATCGGGTGAGGACAGAATTACCGGAAGGATGTGTTGGAATTTTACCCCAGCAAAGAGTCTTCAGGAGTGGCGAGGTGAGAGGAAAATTGATGAGGAAGAAACAGTATGAATGTTGGCAGACTGTTCAATTCTGAGGGCTTCACAATAACCGAGGCTTGTTGGCTCAGGGGGCATTGAACTTCCCTTACTGCTATCCCATCTGAGACCAGCTAGCCGAGGACAGATCAGGGATTGAAGTGATCTATTTTTAATTTCTTAAGTGAAAATCCATTATTAAAAAGATGTCCTCCCATCTTTGGTAGACTAAATGACTCTGCAAAATATTGCAAGTTTCTTTTAAGGGAACAAACTGCGAACTTTTTCAATGATATTTCGTCATTTCACTTCTCCGACCCATCATCTGCAATTGTAGAAAAATAGTTTTTAAAATAACATCGAAGTAAAGGAAGCTCCGTAAATGTTTCCATATGTAAGGACTGACGCTTTATTAGGCACTGTGTAACCCCAATTTGAACCTACAGAAAGGCTGCACACCTTACTTTGATTTCGTCCAAACTGAAGTGCGATTCAGTCACCTTATATCTCATCCTGTCTGACGAGGAAATCTGAGTGAACAGTGTCACATTTAAAAGCACGAAACTTGGACCAAGGCTACATAGGATTACATAGGATTACATGGGATATACGGCACAGAAACAGGCCATTCGGCCCAACCAGTCCATGCCGGCGTTTATGCTCCACTCGAGCCTCCTCCCGTCTTTCCTCATCTAAATCTATCAGCGTAACCCTCTATTCCCTTCTCCCTCATATGCTTATCTAGCCTCCCCTTAAATACATCTATACTATTCATTTCAACCACTCCCTGTGGTAGCGAGTTCCACATTCTCACCACTCTTTGGGTAAAGAAGTTTCTTCTGCATTCCCTATTGGATTTCTTGGTGTCTATCTTATATTGATGGCCTCCAATTATGCTCTTCCCCACAAGTGGAAACATTCTCTCTGTATCCACTCTATCAAAATCTTTGATAATTTTAAAAGACCTCTATTAGGTCAATCTGAGAGAACCTTAGAAAAGTCAAGAATAACGAAACTCAGCCATGTGGTTAGCTAAAGCTGCTTGTATATTGGGTTAGGGGCCGCTGGTTCCCAATGCACTGGTCTCAAGCAGCGAACAGCATCCCCAAAGTAAACTTGCCAGGTTCACTAAGGCTTATAGCTGGGAAGCCCGATTGTCACTGGATCTTCCCGGCAGCTGACCTCAACGAATCCAGCCCTTGATTTTGGGGTTGCACGATAGCTGCATGTTGGGAGCCAGTGGCGGGGACTTGACCCGAGAGCAATATAGAAGCAGCTGATCTCTCCCATTGTTGAATCAGCTGCATTAGAAATCTCCAATGTTGATGTCTCAATCACCCCACCTCATAGACTATTCCAGACATTTAGCACTTTTTGAGTATTGAAAATCTTCCCAATATCTGTGGTGCACTGATTCAGATCTAGGTCCTGTTTTCCCAGCTTGGTAGTTTCTCTTCTCTGCAGCCTCACGAATGCAGGTATTTGTCTTTTTGTGGTGTGGCGACCAGAATTAAACACAGTGCTCCAATTATAGTCTGACCTGTGCATTGCAAGGTCCCCACATAACCTCATTTATAATTGTTCACACCATCGCATACAAGTTTGTGTTTTCTTGCTTCTTTGGAAAAGTTGGACTTAAATAAAGATATTCTTTGAGGCAAAATATAGTTGTCCTTCAGCACATTAAAGTAATGCTTGAGTATTTCTGCATCTCCCACTTCCCCGGGATTTCTCCAGGTTTGTGTTGACATCTATAAACCACAATGGAGGGGCAATTTTTCACCATTGTGGAACAATCGAATCTCAGTAAATTATCTCATAAAATGTATTGCTGTTTTACTGCAGTGATGTTTCCTAATGTGTTGTCAGCCCAGCGTAAGAGTGCAAAGTGTCAGACATTACATACAATTGATTTCAACTCAATTTTTTAATACTTACTTCTGTTTGCTCAAGTATTCTGGCATTTCATCATGTAGATCCCTCCCCCAAAAAATGATTGATGCAGATAGGACAATCAGCCGTGGAAGTCAATGCCTCATGGTGCTCAGGATTCTCTGCTGATTAAAATGAAGCACTGAAAAAATCAGCAGTGCTGCGAACCACGTAAAAAGGAAGAATGACTTGCATTTATCTCCTGCCTTTCACAACCTCAGGACAAAGCGCTTTAAAGCCAGTGAGGTACTTTTGAAGTGTAGCTACTGTTGTAATAGAGGAACACTGACTATGGGGAGAAGAGCTAGTTAAATTTACCCTTACTTGCCCTGAGAAGGTCTCCTGTATTCGCCATCTTTCTATATTGTAGAGCTTGAGTTACTTCACTGTTTCCTTATCACCCATCCCCTTCAGACTTGGGACCAATCTGACTGTTCTTCACGATACTCAGTCGGAGAATAGCTTGAGGCCAGTGGAGCCTTGAAGAGGAATTTATATATTTTATTTAATTACAATAATAAAGTAGGAAAGGAAGCTATATTGTGTCATGTTCATCCCTTACGTCGCTTTAAGGGAAGTACATTCATTTTGATAGCTATATAATTGTAAATTTATAAAGAAAGCTATACAGAAAGAATTTCAATTTATCTCGCGCTTTTCATGACCTTAGATCATCCCAAAGCACTTCACAGTCAATGAACTACTTTTGAAGTATAGTCTCTGTTGTTATAATATAGGGAAACATGCCAACCAATTTCTGAACAGCAAGGTCCCACAAACAGCAAAGAGATAAATGACCAGATAATCTGGTTTTGATGGTATTAATTGAGGGAGAACTCCCCTGTTGTACTCATGGGATTTTTTACGTCCACCTGAGAAGACAGACAGGGCCTTGGTTCCAAAAGACAGCACCTGCGACAATGCAGCACTCCATCAGTACTGTATTGCAGTGCCAGTCTGGATGATGTCCTCTCGGGAGTAGGGTTTAAACCTACTACCTTCTGACTCAGAGGTGAGGCTGCTGCCACTGAGCCAAGACTGCCACCTTTACAACCATAATCGAAAGTGCTCGTGTGTGGACTTTGGGGGAGGATAGACACAGAGGCTCGACTGTGATGTTCTTCCATAATTGAGTAACCAGCTCACCTTCACTACTCAGGCTCACACATGAAGAATGGTCAATTGAATGAGGGACCAGCGGGCTGCCAGCACCTGTGAAACAGTCCTCCAGCACGATTCACCATTTTCAGTGTACATAACTGGTGTTTCTCAGCCTTTGCTAAATGCTTTAAAACCACTAGTCACAGGTATCGAAATAAATGTTACAAATGATTCCCCAACACTTGCTTATGTCACTCGGTAAACTACCTTTCTGCGCATTTCCAGATACTAACACAGAACTTTCTACCACCAGGGCAGTTGTCAGAAGGGCAACTGTGGCTGGTCTGTGATCTTGAAAATCTACAAGGCTGTAAAAATGCATACGAGATCCTTGGCTTTATAAATAGATGCATAGGGCTGGATTTTCATTGACCCATGGAGGCGGGTTTGGAGGCGTGTGGGGGGGTTAAAATTGCGAAAACTGGTGGGTGGGCACAAGTCCGCCTCCATCCCGCCTCCACGCAATTTTCATGAAATCGTGTCTGCTGGTCCCGACTGCGTCCCGTCTCTCTCTCTCTCTCTAAAAATATCTGGGAGCAGACTTAGAGCTGCTGCTCATTTTGCATCCAGGTCCTCTCACAGCAAAGGCCAGGCAGTCTCTGAAGACCTTCAATGCAGCAGCAATGATGACATCATCAGAGGCGACTTTCAGACTGAAAACACTAATTGGTTCATGGGTTCCCACATGCTGGAACTCAATTGCCCAATTAGGTGAAAATTGCATCAATCCCCCACATCCAATTGCAGTCGGGTGGATAACACGAAAAGCGGATGACACGACCCCAACCCGACCCATATCAAAATCCAGCCCATAGAGTAAAAAAGCAAAGAAGTTATGCTGAACCTTTATAAATCACTGGTTAGCCCTCAGCTGGAGTATTGTGTCCAATTCTGGTCACCACACTTTAGCAAGGATGTCAATGCCTTGGAGAGGGTGCAGAGGAGATTTCCTAGAATGGTACCGGGGTTGAGGAACTTCAGTTATGTGGAGTGACTAGAAAAGCTGGGATTGTTCTCCTTACAGCAGAGAAGGTTAAGGGGAGATTTGATAGAGGTGTTCAAAATTATGAATGGTTTTGATAGAGAAGATAGGGAGAAACTGTTTCCACTGGCAGGAGGGTCGGTAACCAGAGGACACAGATTTAAGATAATTAGCAAAAGAAGCAGAGGGGAAATAAGGAAACAATTTTTTACACAGCGAGTTGTTATGATCCGAAATGCACTGCCTGAAAGGGTGGTGGAAGCAGATTCAATAGTAACTTTCAAAAGGAAATTTGGATATATACTTGAAAAGGAAAACTTTTCACAGCTATGGGGAAAGAGAAGGGCATTGGGACTAATTGGATAGCTCTTTCAAAGAGCCGGCACAGGCATATTGGGCTGAGTGGTTGAAGGGATAATTACCAGTCCTAGCCCTTTTCGGGCTACCCCAGATCAGGCGTATTCCCCAGACATTCACCTTCAACTAAAGTTAGAGATAGCCGAATCCTAGAAGACGCTTAATTGGGTCTAAAGGTCAGACTATCTCTCCCTGAAGGAAAGAAATTACCTGAAGCTGTTACCATCCTCCAGATAGCACTTTTAACAAGTTTAACTAGACTGTAACCTTCCGGATATTATGAGGGTCCGGAAAACCCCCCAGAATTCTGCAACTCCTTACAAAAGAGTGTACAGAAATTGAGTTCGCGAGATTGATACAGAAATACTCTGTGAGACAATTTTAAAAATATATAGATTTATTAAAGAACTGACATGTAGTTAACAGCTTTTGATTTCAATCGCAACTTTAACAGTCCAAAATACAAATAGCTTACATTTCTTATCAGAGATCCTTATTCTCAAATCTTAACTTCGTTACATTTCCACACTTCTACTTATTCTTAATCCAGAATATCCACCAAAATCAAATACCTTGATTACCCGAGACTCAAAGAGTTGTAGGCCTACAGAGTGGTTCTGAAGGTGAGAATCGCTCTGCTCCTTCCAGCGACTTCTGACTTTCTATCTGAAAAGCTCTATTTTTATACCTTTTTTTAGTGGTTTATCCTTTGAAGTTTTCTGCTGATGTAAGCTAATTATCTCTAGCCATACCTCTATTCGTACTGTTAATTCAGCTGTTAGCTTTCAGAATTCTGTCTCTGTATAGGTGTTTCAAAAACTTATTATATAAAATAGTTATTACAGATTTATCTCTTTGATGCCATTCTTTCGAAGGTCTTCAATTCAATTCTTAATATCGGCTTAACTGCTTGTATTTCAGACTTCTCGTCTCCTTGTGTTCCAAGTTCAACACATAAACAATGTGATTGCTTGGTACATCTATTGATGTAATATTTTCAAAGTGTTCTGTTGTGTACCTTTGCAATATGTAAATCAAAACCACTTCAACCAGGGTGTTTGTTTTCCTAGCCATCTTAGTTGGTTATATATATAATCGTGTTTCCTGTTTCATTTGATGTTACTTTTACAAAGGCACATGGTTTTTTAATGTTCTGTGTTTCTGTTCGACATGTTAGCTTTTAACACTTTACTTGGGCATTGCTATTGTGTTGGTTCCAAACTACAGACTCCTTGGAACCAACTCTTTGCTTCTTCAATGCTGGCCTTCATTACAAGATGATTTGAGTACAGGAGTAAAGAAGTCTTACTCCAATTATATAGGGCCTTGGTGAGACCACACCTGGAGTACTGTGTACAATTTCGGTCTCCTTACCTAAGGAAGGATATACTTGCCATAGAGGGAGTGCAACAAAGGTTCACAAGATTGATTTCTGGTATGGCGGGACTGTCGTTTGAGAAGAGATTGAGTAAACTAGGCCTGTATTCTCTTGAATTCAGAAGAATGAGAGGGGATCTCATTGAAGCATACTAAATTATTACAGGGCTTGATAGGGTGGATGCTGGGAGAATGTTTCCCTTGGCTGGGGAGTCTAGAACCAGTGGGCCACAGTCTCAGGATAAAGGATAGGCCATTCAGGACTGAGATGAGAAGAAATTTCTTCACACAGAGGGTGGTGAATCTTTGGAATTCTCTACCCCAGAGGGTTGTGGAGGCTCAGTCATTGGGTATATTCAAAGCAGAAGTCGATAGATTTCTGACTAGTAAAGACATCAAGGGATATGGCGATAGGGCCGGTGAATGGAGTTGAGGCAGAAGATCAGCCATGCTCTCGTTGAATGGCGGAGCAGGCTCGAAGGGCCGAATGGCCTACTCCTGCTCCTATTTCTTATGTTCTTATGTTCTTATTTGCGCTTCCCATTGGCTCAGTTTCAAAGAGTGTGCAGGGACAGAGGGACCTGAGAGTTAATGTGCATAGGTCCCTGAAGGTGGCAGGACATATTAAGAGAGTGGTTAGCAAAGCATATGGGATCTTGGGCTTCATAAATAGAGGTATTGAGTACAAAAGTAGAGAAGTTATGCTGAACCTTTATAAAGCTCTGGTTAGCAGTTCTGGTCACCACACTTTAGGAAGGATGTGAAGGCCCTTGAGAGGGTGTAGAGGAGATTTACCAGAATGGTTCCGGGAATGGGGGATCTCAGCTACAAGGGCAGGTTGGAGAAGCTGGATTTGTTTTCATTAGAGCAAAGGAGGTTGAGGGGTGATTTGATAGAGGTGTACAAGATTATGACGGGTTTGGATAGGCTAGACAGGGAAAGGCTGTTCCCACTAGTAGATGGTACAAGAACTAGGGGACACAGATTTAAGGTTTTGGGCAAGAGATACAGGGGGGATGTGAAGAAAAAGTTTTTTACGCAGCGAGTGGTGATGACCTGGAACTCGCTGCCGACGGAAGTGCTGGAAGCGGAGACACTCAATGTTTTCAAGGGGAGACTGGATAGGCACTGGAGGGAAATAAACTTGCAGGGCTACGGGGATAGAGCGGGGGAATGGGACTGACTGGATTGCTCTACAGAGAGCCGGCACGGACTCGACGGGCTGAATGCCCTCCTTCTGTGCCGTTATGACTCTATGACTCTATGATAACGGCGCAAAATCGACTGCAGGGATCTCCTGCGGGTGTCCACGCATTCGGCGGGGGTGAGAATCAGGGGCGGGGGCAGGCCTAAGATTTCCTTGTGGGGCCCTGGAGGAGCATTCTTCCAAGGCCCCGTAAGGAAATAAAAAAATAATTCAAATTTACCTTTTTGGGCCTTTTCTGGCTCTGATCCACTCCCGCGCTGGGCTAGCCTAGCGAGAAAGTGACTGCCTTTTCCTGCTCACGCCCTCGAGTGAAAATTGCAGTCGTGTCCCAATGATATTATCAGGACCCGACTTGCATATGCTAAGAAGGACCCCGCAGGCTTTGGGCGGGTGTCTTGGCCAGTGCGGGTGAGTGACCTGGGCATTTTAACTGCCCACCGGGCTGGTAGAGTTCAAACACTCCCATTATTACTATGCTTAGTATGTTCTGCTAAGTGTGTGCAAAACCTTGACTTCCCTGAGTGAAGAATAGAGGGCCAGCTTTCAGAGACATCGCTCTTTTGGTATCACAGGGCAATCGGCACATTCTATCACTGAGGCACTCAGACGCATCAACCTCCACTTAGCTTCCCCCATGGACAAGTGGTAACCATGAACTGTCATCGGATAATCAGAGATCAGGTGCCCTTCACTTAAACAGTCAGGAATTGAGTACCCCCACCAAACTACCAATTACACAAATTCTTTTCTTCCAATTTCATTTTCTCTTCTGGAAACATTGAGTCGTGTTGGAGGACAGTTTCGCAAGTGCTGGCAGCCCAGTGGCCCCTCTCCTGATTGATCAGCCTTCATGCGTGAGCCTGAGCAGTCAAGGTAAGGAGGTTACTGCACCATGCACAATTTTGGTCTCCTTACCTAAGGAAGGATGTACTTGCCACAGAGGGAGTGCAACCAAGGTTCACGAGATTGATTCCTGGTATGGCGGGACTGTCGTATGAGAAGAGATTGAGTAAACTAGGCCTGTATTCTCTTGAATTCAGAAGAATGAAAGGGGATCTCATTGAAGCATACAAAATTATTACAGGGCTTGATAGGGTGGATGCTGGGAGAATGTTTCCCTTGGCTGGGGAGTCTAGAACCAGGGGCCACAGCCTCAGGATAAAGGGTAGGCCATTCAGGACTGAGATGAGAAGAAATTTCTTCACACAGAGGGTGGTAAATCTTTGGAATTCTCTACCCCAGAGGGCTGTGGAGGCTCAGTCATTGGGTATATTCAAAACAGAAGTCGATAGATTTCTGACTAGTAAAGGCATCAAGGGATATGGCGATAGGGCCGGTGCATGGAGTTGAGGTAGAAGATCAGCCATGATCTCATTGAATGCAGAGCAGGCTCGAAGGGCCGAATGGCCTACTCCTGCTCCTATTTTTTAGATTCTTATATTCTTATGGGAGAGTATCACAGTCGAGACTGATTCTGTCCTCACTCAGAGCCCACACATGAGCTCTTTCCGTCAGGGTCACTTGACATTGATCAGGAATCCGAACCCTGGATGATTTTTGCCCCCACCCCCCCTTCCTTAGCCCAGAGATACTGAGATCAATTGAATCACCGCTAGTGCTATCACACCTGAGATCAACCAACTTATCATAGACTAAGAATTGAACCTGGGATCATGCTCGTCTGTATCGATCGCTACCGTACCAAAATGTGAATTTGACCATTGACCCTTCAGGGGAGTCCATACAAATATTTTCTAAAAGATAAATTTATAATATAAAGCTTCCAGCCACTGATGTCCTCTGATAAGTGTCACAACAGCAGGAAATTCTGTGACAAGATCTGGATTTAGTATTATGTGTAAACGAAAGGTAGTTTAGCCCCTCTAGATGGCAGTTATTTATTTATTACAAATTTTGTGCACATCAAGATGAGGGATATCACCTTCCAGGTGAAACAGCGATTTACTTGCACTTTTTTCAATTTAGTATATTGTGTTCGCTGCTCACGAAGCGGTCTTCTCTACATTCACTCCCTTCACCACCGGCGTACCGTGGCTGCAGTGTGTACCATCTACAAGATGCACTGCAGCAACTCACCAAGGCTTCTTCGGCAGCACCTCCAAAACCCGCGACCTCTTCCACCCAGAAGGACAAGGGTAGCAGGCCCATGGGAACACCACCACCTCCAAGTTCCCCTCCAAGTCACACACCATCCTGGAAATGTATCGCCGTTCCTTCATCGTCGCTGGGTCAAAATACTGGAACTCCCTCCCTAACAGCTCTGTGGGAGCACCTTCACTACATGGATGGCAGTGGTTGAAGACGGCTCACCACCACCTTCCCAAGGGCAATTAGGGATGGGCAATAAATGTTGGCCTTGCCAGTGACGCCCACATCCCAGGAACGAATAATAATAAAAAAATATCCTGAGAGGCATAATGCTGTATAAATGCAACATCCTTTTTTCTATTTCTTCCTTGCGGTGTGTCACCATCAATCACTTCCAGGTCAGGTGTAGCATCTTTCGAGGCAGAGAAATGTTTCTTCTACTCTCCGCCCCGACAATGTGCCTCAGGCCTAACCTGAGAAGAACATCCCACAGTACACCAGAGTGACGATTTCCCAACGGCCACCATCCTATGACCGGCAGGGAGAGGAGCCTTTCATCCCGGCAGCTTTTAAAACCTGAACCCAGGGCAGCTCAGCTTACCAGACAGCACATGGGAATTCCATTATGTCTCACATCACTTCAAAGATAATATTAGCCACACCAAACATTTTCATAACAGACTGAACTATTAAACAGGTTTATTCACAAGAGTTATTTACAGAAGCAAGATATTAAAATCTGTCCAAAAACACAAGTTTGGGGCCAGCTCGTGAAACTGGCAAAGCAGTCAGAAAAAATTCTTAGAGGTGCTTCCTTGCAGGATTTGGGATTAAACAAATATTTTTTTGGAGAAAGGTAGCAGCCTGACTCCTTAAGCAAATCAACACAATACAGTCTTTGCACGACTTACATCTGTGCGTGCCCATAGAGCTGTGTTCTGTCCCTGGGCCTCATGGCTAGACAAAACTCAACTGCTGATACATGAATTACGTGGTATTTTTATACTTATAAAGCCCTTTGAAGGTAGGTACTGGCAACATGTGGTGTTTGATCTGAATAGTAAATGTGTAATGTCTGCGTTTTAGGCCGATGCTACAATTGGATGATCCCTGAATCAAAGCTAGCTGCCTTCCTGATTGCATTAAGCGATTATTTCTAGCGGTGTGTCATCTTTACTGATATTATGATTAAACAGTACTTACACATTAAACACAACCTGGGATCTATTTTGACTTTGGGGCGGAGCGTGCTGGTCGAAGTTTCCCCCCCTCCCCCCCCCCCACCCCCCCCACCCATGATTTTGAGGTCAGGCCTCATGAACACTTGCCAGGCAAGCTGCGGGTCGCCAAAAAGAACTCACCAGATTTGGCAAAGGATCATGAGGGTGGAGGTCCCGCGGTGGCAGCGGCCCAGGTTATACTTGTCGGCCTCGCAGGTGCACTTCTGCTCCTCCGGGGTCCACATAAATAGCTCGACCCATCCCTTTGGTGGGTCTTTTCTCCTGCGTCGCCCTGAATCAGGCGGGCGCATTGGACACCCAGATGTAGGCCCCTTTTAAAATGCCGCCGGCCGCATCACCGGCGTTAACAGAGCCGCCAAGGCCACCCAGCCCATTTTGAGGCCGTCAACACCAGGCAAGAGGAGTCAAAATCAACCCCTTTTGTTTCCGACACTCTGGGGGCGATTTTGCCTGGGGAGGTGGGTATGGAGGCGGGACTGCCGGGAAAATGGCAGAATCTGGGGGCGGCCCCAAACCCGCCTCCGTGCCATCTTCCCAGAAGGCGGGTACCCGACCCGCGCCGGGTCCCGTCTCCTCGAGGCGGGGAGGGGATTAGTGCCAATTAACTGCCTGTTAACAGGTAGTTAACAGGCAGTTTTTTGGCTAATCCCTATTTTGAGCCCTAAAGTGTGGGCTTCCCGATGGCTCCGAACCTCAGCGAGGCGAGCCGTGGGTCTACGGGGGTCGGAGGGGCCGAAATGTCCGGTTTGCAGGTGAGTGATGACTGCAAGTGTGGAGCAGTAAGTGTGTGAGGTGAGTCTAAAGTGTTTTAATAAGATTACTTACCTTTGCTTCTTCCTCCAGGCTTCATCCCTTTAGGCTGCGGAGCTGCCTCATCTCCACGGCAGAGAAAGCAGATTGGCCGCTGCATTCTGCTCAGGAAAGCTTTCTAAGTGAGCCTGTGTCCAATGTCTCAACTTAGAGGACAGATTGTCAGTGTTTGACAGCTTCACAGAGCTCTCAAACGATGACAATTCATCTGTCAAAAAATCTTGACAGATGAAACGTCATTCGCTGACATCATCTGTCACCGGCTTTCCCTTAATTGGCCGGCTAAGCCCGCTAGGCGGACTTAACAAGGCCAATCAAGGGAAAATAGCGTGGGTTGGCCAGACGTCGATGGAGGCGGGACTGAAACTCGACAAGCAGCAGTCCCGCCTCCATCACCTCCCCATTGATAAAATCACCCCCCGAGAGTTTCAGGAAGAATTCCTCTTACTGTGTTTGGGTGTAACTTCATCACCTGGATACAGTGCAGAGAGGAAAATCCGAGCGGGGGAAGATGCCATCTCAGCAACGGCGCCTGGTCAGCTTCCCGTCCGTTAATTTAAAAGGGCAGAAAATCAGGAGGACTCCACTTCACACGTGGAATCTTCCGGTTTATTATGCCCGGGTGACCCTCTACGCCCAGATGCAATGAGAGGAAAATTTGCCCCTTTGTCTCCTAAGTCAGCTGGGCTCACTTTCCGACTCGCTCGCCTGCAGCGGATTTCAGAAGATCGGGTGCACACTGCGTAGAAATTTCCAACCGTTGAAGTTAACGGTTGGGAAAAGCATGCACAGCACATGACTGAATTTCTGACACAGGACTCTCGATGGCCAAGTGGAAGTCAGAAAATTACCTCTAAAATATCAGCTTTGAAATGAATGCACAAGTCCCACTTTGATGTTTTAAAACTGATTTAAACTAAGACACGGTGAAGAAAAATGCAGAAGCCGTGGACCGCGTGCTCCATTTTTTTCTTGTCATGATGTCACTGCATCATCACCCATAGATGATGCAATCACAGAATGTTTGTCAGTATACTTAGGGGACCGTCTCACAAACTGCATAACAAGACTTCAACGCTCCTTTAATAACACTCAGCAGAATCAGGGGGGGTCTCAAACACAGAAGCCGTGATTTTGCCGGCGCTCAGGGGGACAGGTTCGGAGGCGGGTCAGGTGTTGAAGTCGCGATGATTGACGACAGGTATGGAAACCCGTCGTGAACCCGCCTCTGTGTGAGTTTCAAATGTGTCGGGCCTGTGATTTTACAACAGACCCGACACCAAGCGGTGGGTGAGGGATTTAAGGCACTTAACTCCTTGTTAAGTGCTTGTTAGCTGCTATTTTGATAGCCTTTTGCAATTTTCCAACATTTGATTCGGGTTTCACGACGTTCGGAGATCACGCCAGGTAAGTGTGCCGGGAGGGCCAACGAGCTGCAAACTTCACTGCTGCAACTGCAGTCTAAAAGCTGCACTCTCAAATCTGCTCAATTTCAGATGTCAGGGGTTGGTGATTTCACGATTTGGAAGACTGTCTTGAAGCTGTGTCTGTTGGTAACTCTATATCCACTGTCACCTGCATTGCTGGACATAAAAGGCGCCCTGACCCTTCACTGTGCCACCTCAAATTGGGATCACACAAATGGCAGGGATGTCAAACGTTCATACAAGATTAATTTATTGCAACATAATAAAAGAACAGAAACTTAACATTGCATTCTATGAGAACACTCAAGTGATTACCCTTGAGATCATTTATGTGTCAGCTTCCTCTTATGCGTGCTTCTACGTGGTGCTACCCCTGTGGCTTCAGTAGATGTAGAGATAGCCTGCTCACTTCCCTGCTGCACCTGGTTAGATGCCTTTGGCAGTCATCCTCTGGGTTTTGGAGCCTTTGAAGGCCCCACCAAAGGCTGCTCCTCCTGTGGTTGGATGGGGCAGATTCGGTCATCACTGCACCGGCAGTCGTCTGGGGCTCTGGCCGAGGGGTTGGCAAGGGATGGAAGTTGGAGCGTTTGGAGAGGAGCCCCCACTTGCATGTCACCTCCCACCATCATCCCTCTCAAGGGCCACCTGCACTTCTCTGCTAGCAAGTAGCTAGAGATCAGCTTGCTGCACATCAGTGGGGCCATGAGGACCCGTCTCTGTACTAACAGTCCTCATAACAGGAACATCCATGTACCTCTGGTTCCTCTCCATGATAGATGCCCTTCTATCCTCCATAGCTGACCATCTATTTAGAAGAGTCACCATGTTGTTTTGAGTCTGGCGATTTATGTCCTCCATGGAGGTTGCCATCCTTTCCATGGCGGTACCTACATTTGCCATTGCGTGCACCACGGCATTGCTCATGTTTGAGATGGACTCCTCCATTCTCTGCACACTCACAGTCACCGTGGTTGCAAACCCAGTCAGAGCCGCCTGCACTTGGTCCTGAAACTCCAGCACCGCTCTCTTTCTAGATGGCCCCCGAGGCTCAGCGTCTACATGCAGCAGAGCAGAGCTAGGAGCGTCCTGTGGCCTCCAAAGAGGACTCTCCACTGCTGTCCCTGTTTCCACCATCTGCTCTTACTCACTCGTGCGTTGTGATACACCAGGTGACACCACTACTCTATCTCGAGAACGACCCACCATGGTGTGCATCACTGCGCTAGTGCTGGGTGCGATCATTTCTGCTGACGCTGCTCCCTCAGATGATGCAGCATCCTCTGAGGAGTCCTCCGGCTCTTCCTTCAGGGCAGTAGGGAGGGGGGCTCTTGATGTTCCTATGGGAGAGGAAAGACATGAGTTAGACATGTGGTGGGTAGATTGCAGACACATCCCATTGTGCACATGATGAGCATTCAATTTCTAATGACATCAGATGCCATATGTGTCACTCATGGAAGCCAAATCAGATGGATGGAGAAGCATCCTGTCACCAGGTTGTTCAACTGAGCCCCTCTCTCCGTCCTCCACTTCGAGCTGTTCCACTGATCCCACAATTTCCAGAGCGGCCTCCTCAGTGTTGGTCAGCTGTGATAAGGATGGTGGTCCTCCTCCTGTTCTCTCCTGCTCCCTCTTATTGCGGGCTCTCTTTTCCTGCAATGAGAGAAAGAAGTGGAGTTTCAGTGAGACTGATGGAATGAGTGTAAAGAATGGATAGGATAGATGTTTAGAGGGAGATTGTGAAGGAGTGGGTTCCCATACCGAAGTGCCCTCTTTTGAGTTGTTAGTTGTTGTCAGTGCATAACCTTGAGGGTGGGTGTGAGGGGTGCATAGTTAGATGGGGAAGTGATTGTGTGCATAGGGAGAGAGGGATAGGGAATGGTGCAAGGGATGTTAGGTTGAGTCAGGATGTGTAGGAGTAGGGTTGGCAATGCAGAGTGATGGGATGTGATGACAGGCACAGCAGTATTAAGGTAAGTGAGCTTTTATACTCACTTTTCCAGAACGCAGGAGATCATTGAACCTTTTCCTGCATTGGACCCAGGTGCGTCTGTACACAGACCTGGCATTGACCTCCTCAGCTATTCGCAGCCAGGCTGCCTTTGTCTGCTGAGGAGGTTTCCTTCTTCCATCACCTGGGTACAGGACCTACTGACGTCCTCTAACTCCCTCCACAAGAACATGGAGGGAGTCCTGGTTGAAGCGGGGAGCTGCTTTTGTTTCTCTGCAGACATCCTGGTGAGAAGCAGCAGTCAGAAACACCAGAAACCACCTGAGATCTAAGGGGGGAAACGGTTCCCTTAAATGCACCGGCTGAAAACGCGTCAGCAGAGCAGCTCAGCAGACCCGCACCTTGTGAGGAGGGCAGATAACCCACACGGCTGGCTTAACTAGGCCAATCAGCGGAAAATTGTGTCAGCAGGCCGGCAAGAGCCAGCAGCGGGACGGGAACCCGCCCACTACCGTTCCCACCTCAAACCCGCCTCCAGGAAGAAAATCGCTGCCAGAGAGTCATTTTATACACACAGATCACTTGACGAGGGCTACAGTCACCCCATCATTAACTACAGCATAAAACTGGTAACAGCTAAGAACTTGCATTATTCTGTAAGTGAAGTTTTGCAAGGATGCAATATTATCTCGAAGAAATTAAAAAGATGAAACCACACGGCTACTTTTCCACTTTACTACTTGGTTACAAGCATCACTTAAGAGTTAATGAGCTGATGTAAATCACAGTATTTATTCCATTCACTGCCATACCTTGCAAATCATCTAATTATTTAATTACCAGTACCTCACCACTGAGACTTGGCTGCTGATCAACTGAAAATAATATGCAGGTTAGAACGTGAATTTACTGCATGCGAGCCACGAAGACAGGAGAAATACTTAATGAACTGAGCTGAGCTGAGAGCAGAATTTGAAACTACCAGAATGGTTTATTAATTTCAGTGTAACTTTGTAACCTAGAAGTTATCTTGAAAAAAAAAGAAGTTATCTTGAAATTCATGAAGAGCCAAATTGTCAGATATCGTTTCTGTCCACCACCACCACCACCACCCCCGCCCCTCCCCCCACCCCCACCCCCCACCGTGCCTACCCGCATCTTGCTCCAGGTTAAAATAGGGCTCCTAAAAGTTTAAAGCTCAGTGATGGAAGAGTCCTCTTAGCCACCAGCAACACTCAAGCCTTCCAACATGCTAGTCACTGCTTGGGCTCAGTACACATTGAGCGGTGGCCACATAGCCTCTGAGTCTCAGTCAGAGGGTAAATTTTACACATTCCTAGAATGGACCTTCACCTGTCAGGTGTAAGTATTTAGAAATTCAGGCCCAGAGATCAGTTGGCCTGGTAGGATCACCCAGGAGTGAAAGTTTTCCTGGAGAGCGTTGTACGTTCTTCCCGTTGCCTCATTCAGGTGGTTCGCAGAGCATTGGCATTGTCGGACATTAATGTTTCCTGTGTTAACACCATATTGTACTTTGATGGTACCTAGTTTAAGCAAAATCTTTTGTTTGCGGAACAGGCTCGAGGGGCTGAATGGCCTACTCCTGTTCCTAGGTTCCTATGTTCCTACTTTTAAGCCTGCCTTCGTTCGCAGCTCAAGCGACACATCTATCACCGACAATAAATGTAATCCAAAACTACCCAAACTCCTAGAAGCTGGCAGCTGTCCTTCATTCTGCCAGTGGATTTCACACTTCATTCAGCCTTAATCTGTCACATTAACACCACCTCTAGCCTTGCATATCTCTTAATGTCTCTTCATCTCCCCCTTTGTTCCTTTATCCCCTCCCCCTTTTCCCAGCTTTACCCTGGCCTTAAATCTATTTGATTTCCGGCTCTTCCCAGTTCTGATGAAAGGTCATCGACCTGAAACGTTAACTCTCTTTCTCTCTCCACGGATGCTGCCTGGCCTGCTGAGTTTTTCCAGCGTTTTCTGTTGTTATTTCGGATTTCCAGCATCCGCAGTATTTTGCTATCGTACCCAAGCTAATAGTTGTCAAACTTTATCGGTTTGAGACAACCAAAATGTTCTCAGCGCCTTGTGCCCTTGTAGCTAAGGATCCTAGTACTATGAAGTCTACAAAAAGGTCTCTCTCTATGTCCTCTTTCAATTGTTCTTCTGTCTCTCCTCCTTCACTTCTCTTTATCTCCACTCCTGTATTTCTCCTCCTCTTCTGCGATTGTATTCCTCCCCATTCACTTCTGCCTCTCAGCTCCTACACTTCTCACTTACTCTCACACCCCTGCTTTACTTCTCTCACTCCCTCACTCTACTTCATCTCTCACTTTCTCTTGCCCCGCCCCTTCACTTCTTGCTTTGCTTCAATTCTCACTTTCTCTCCCTTTTTCACTTCTCTTTCTTTCTCAGCTCTGCTCCTTTATTTCTCACTCTCAATCTCCTCCACCCCGCACCCTCCTCTTCTGTGCTTTGTTGGGCCAGGATGCACTCAGATAGGTGGATGAGAAAGGAGGCACTCGCAGAGGGCAGGCAAGTAGACAGATTGAGACACTAAGAATGGGTGGAGGCCAGAGGGGATGGTGAGAGAGCGGTGGCGTGGCAAGCACTGGCTTCAGGCGGGCCACGGAATGCAGGTGGATGAGCGTGTGGGCCAATACAACAACAACAACAACGTGTATTTATATAGCACCTTTAAAGTAGTAAAACGTCCCAAGGCTCTGCACAGGAGAATTCTAAGACAAAAAAATTTGACACCGATCCACATAAGAATAAATTAGGGCAGGTGACCAAAAGCTTGGTCAAATACACACTGGGGACAGGTGAACAGGTGGCCTAGGGAGCACTCAGGGCAGGCAAGTGGGATAGCCGACAGGCTGCCAAGTATTAGATGGGCCAGTGAGCAAGTGAGCCAAGGTGCACTTGGGCGAGTGAGCAGGCTGGTAATAATATTATTATGATAATTAATAATTATATTAAAGTTAATGGAGCAGTGTAAGGTGGTAGATATTGTTACATAGGATTGCATAGGATATACAGCACAGAAACAGGCCATTCGGCCCAACCAGTCCCTGCCGGTGTTTATGCTCCACACGAGCCTCCTCCCGTCTTTCCTCATCTAAATCTATCAGCGTAACCCTCTATTCTCTTCTCCCTCATATGTTTGTCCAGCCTCCCCTTAAATGCATCCATACTATTCGCTTCAACCACTCCCTGTGGTAGCGAGTTCCACATTCTCACCACTCTTTGGGTAAAGAAGTTTCTTCTGAATTCCCCATTGGATTTCTTGGTGACAATCTTATATTGATGGCCTCTAGTTATGCTCTTCCCCACAAGTGGAAATGTTCGCTCTGTATCCACTCTATCAACATTTTTCATAATTTTAAAGACCTCTATTAGGTCACCCCTCAGCCTTCTTTTCTCAAGAGAAAAGAGACCCAGCCTGTTCATCCTTTCCTGATATGTCTACCCTCGCATTTCTGGTATCATCCTTGTAAATCTTCTCTGCGCCCTTCACTTGCCCTGACTTTATCTTGATTTTGATAAGTTTTGTCAAGGAAAGGCCTGGGCTAAAGTGAAAGTTCATTGAATCAGAGGTAAAAATGTGGCAACTCAAACCAATTCCACAAAATGATAGGAAGAAACCATGGTAACAGTTGCATTTCAGTTGAGTACTCCTGCTCCTCCTGGCTCACACAGAGTGCTGTAAAAAGCACTCGCCTGCTGGAGCCAGCGACACCCGCCTCCATTTCACAAACCGGGTTTCCCAAGCCCTGGGAATCCCGGCCAGCAACTGCTGGATTTACATCAGGCTCCCAACTGCAATGTTAGGAGCCTGATTTAAATATTACAATGAAGTGTCGCATCTCTCCAAGACAGGAGGCTCGTGCGGCCCGCGGCCCGCTACCCGCCACCGTAAAAATGGCAGCACAAGCGTACGCGGTGGGTTAGGAACACGTTCCACAATTTAAAAGTTTTAACCCCCCCCCCGCCCCAACCAACCACACACAACCCTCTCCCGCCCATCGTGGAAACGTTTCTGGGACAGATCAGCAACAGCCTCAGGGATGTTGCTCATGAGATGGATTTGACTCCAGGTGGGCTGTGAAGGCCAGGTCAGGCTGTTAAAACTTCAACAGAGCCAAAATGAAGAGGGGAGGGGTCTGTTATCATTGACATGCACGGACAGGAGAAATCACGCCATGGGCTGATAAAACAGGCCGCCTAGCCCAACCCAATAATTGCACCTCCAGCCAAGTACTCCAAGTTGAGTCTCAGGTACCCATATACAGGAGCAGACCTCTGCGAGAATACTTTTTCTTGGGATTTACACCACTGTAAAGACAACTTTATGAGTAAGGATAAAAATTTTATTCTTAATGTTTTATGAGTTATTCGTGGAATGAATGTGGCCTCTCAAACCAACTTCACCAAATTAATTCATTAGTTTGAATGGTCACTTTCTGCCACTCGCCAGTTTAGGATTGGCAGCTTGCAAAAATAAATGGAGTGATATCAGCTGCTTGGTTTTCTGTTGCTTACTCATTCATCATAAGGGCAACACGGTGGCATAGTGGTTAGCACTGGTGCTTCACAGCACCAGGGACACCGGGTTCGAATCTGACCTCGGGTGACTGTCTGTGTGGAGTTTGCACATTCTCCCCGTGTCTGCGTGGGTTTCCTCCGGGTGCTCCGGTTTCCTCCCACAGTCCAAAAAAAAAAAAAAAATGTGCGGGTTAGGTTGATTTGGCTATGATAAATTGATCCTTAGTGTTAGGGTGGGATTAAATATGTGGGGTTATGGGGATAGGATGGGATATGTTAGGGGCAATTAAATACGGGGGTAGTGTGGGATATGTGTACTGTGGGGATTAAAGCAGGGGACAGGGTACTGGATTTGGATAATCAGCCATGATCGTATTGAATGGTGGAGCAGGCTCGACGGGCCGAATGGCCTACTCCTGCTCCTAGATTCTATGTTTCTATCATTAGTAGTTATCAACTGTTTTCGAATAGACCGTGACAGTTTTGAACTGTGGCATCTCTGAAGCCACGTTTTCAGGTGTGATCCTTTTAAAAGGTGTAATATTATGGATGTGCTTTCGACGCAAGACTTTTAATTAGACAGATTGGTATTTAGATAGCCACTGTTCTGGATTTAATCACATTGTAAATGATATATTCTACAGGAAGTTACAATTCAGTGGGGAAATCATTCCTGTTTATTAAATTATCCATTCTTCAGGGAAGTAGAGGCAAAAACATTCCTTACCTAAGAAAGGATATACTTGCCATGGAGGGAGTGCAGCGAAGGTTCACCAGACTGATTCCTGGGATGGCAGGACTGTCGTATGAGGAGAGATTGGGTCGACTAGGCCTGTATTCACTAGAGTTTAGAAGAATGAGAGGGGATCTCATTGAAACGTATAAAATTCTGACAGGGCTAGACAGACTGGATGCAGGGAGGATGTTTCCCCTGGCTGGGGGGTCTAGAACAAGGGGTCACAGTCTCAGGATACGGGGTAGGACATTTAGGACTGAGATGAGGAGAAATTTCTTCACTCAGAGGGTGGTGAACCTGTGGAATTCTCTACCACAGAAGGCTGTGGAGGCCAAGTCACTGAATATATTTAAGAAGGAGATAGATAGATTACTAGACACAAAAGGCATCAAGGGGTATGGGGAGAGAGCGGGAATATGGTATTGAGATAGAGGATCAGCCATGATCATATTGAATGGCAGAGCAGGCTCGAAGGGCCGAATGGCCAACTCCTGCTCCTATTTTTCTATGTTTTCTATGTTTCTAAGGCGACTGGCTGTTACTGTATAATGGAAAAACTAGAGCACTGGAGGAATGAACATGATGGGCCAAATGGGCTTTACTCAACCTTGACTTATCTTATGCCTTTGTGCATTACTGTGAATGCTTCTTATTCCACTGCCAACAGCATACTGTTCTTACTCGTGTCGACTGCATTCATGAGCTTGACTTCATCCTTCCAGTAACAAATGATGAGTAAATGTAATAACTCATACTTCCTATGACAACATTTTCATTGCTTAATTGATGGGGGTGCATTTTCCACGAGAATGGTGAGTTTTGGCGATGACATAATTTACCCATGATTCATACTTAAAAAAAAATAGCATGGTAACCCAGGTGACCTAATTAAATGAGAGCAGTGCTTTGACTGGAGTATGGAACAGCTCAGAAATGATTGCAGTAATTAAATACAGTAAAACGTAATGTAATAAAATGAATGATAGATCTCCACAGTTCAGTTTCACTGGAAAAAATCCCCACATAAATTATTGCACACAATGGGGCCAAAAATCCTTGGGCTCCAGTCTGCCGGTGGAAGTACAGCAGAGCGGAGCATGGGCGACCTCCACTCCTGACCCTGCTGGGGTATCCAGGATCAGGACGGGGTCACCTGCGTCACTGTGGGCATATTTTGGGTGCCTGCTGGAGGGGTGGGTGGTCAAGGTACTGTCAGCAAGACACCCACTGGCCAGCCAGAACCACAAATGAAAAGACATTTTCTTCCATGCTGCCCAATTGGCCCCCTTTATAAGGGGGGGTAATACCAACGATGGGGCGGGAACTTTAATGTGGGTCAAAGCCAAGACCCACTTACATCACCGAGAAGACCTGTAGACCAGGTTCCATCCCAACCTCAAGGTTGTTCAGTGGTAGGTAGGCCAGGGCCAAGGGAAACTCCCAATGTGAGAACTCCCTCCCGCAGCCCCACCCCTCTGATCATCTGGAGCTCTGTTTGAAGCAAACGGACGTTCCGACAATTCCCGACCCATCCATGAGCTTGTAACTGTCAAGAATCTGAGCCGAGACCAAGGGCGCGATCTTGCCAGCCCTGGGGAGGCGGGTTTGGAGGCGGGACTGCTGGGAAAATGGCAGAAACTGGGAGCAGGTACCGAACCCGACCCCAACCCACCTCTGTGCCATCTTCCCGGGAGGCGGGTAGCCGACCCGCACCGGGTCCCATCTCCTGGAGGCGGGAAGGGGATTACAGCCACTTAACTGCCTGTTAACAGGTAGTTAACAGGCAGTTAAGAGGATTATCCCCATTTTTCCAGGAGAGGCGCGGGCTTCCTGACGTCGGGAGACCCCGCCGGGGTCATCGAGGTGAGCAGTGGGTCTGCGGGGGTCGGAGGGGTGCAAAAGTGCGCTGTGGAGGTGAGTGATGGGTGCAAGTGTGGAGAGGTGAGTATGTGAGGTGAGTGGAAAGTGTTAGTAAAAGTTTCCTTACCTTTGTTTCTTCCTGCAGGCTTCAACAGTTGGGGATCCGTAGGCTCCGGCATCTCACCGGCAGAGATGACAGAATGATTGCTGCATTCTCCGATGCAACAGCCATCTGATTTCTGCTCAACAGATAGGTTTGATGAGTCTTGAATACAAGGACTCATCAAACAACAGAGAATGTCAGTGTTTGACATCTTCACAGAACTGTCAAACGATGACAATTCATCTGTCAAAAAATTTTGACAGATGAAACGTCATACGCTGACATTCTTTGTCACCTGCTTTCCCTTAATTGGCCTGCTAAGCCCGCTTGTGAAGGAATAAGCCATATAACCTATTCAGAAAAATACACTATCTTTTGAAAGAATTCTGGCCTTATTAAAACATGACAAACTGGGTTTGGAAATCTAGAAACCTAACTATGAAAAAGCTGTGAAAGCATTCTGGCTATAGAGATAAGATAGTTGTTGACACTGAATCAATAACCTTATGGAAACAGAAGGTTAAAGGCTCCGGCAGGCTGAACCTTTCGGAATGAAACAATGGTTCACCCTGGACAAGGTGTTCTAATTTACACTTCGTAAAGAAGCACATAAAAGTAAGAAACAGCTGCCTTCATAAAAATGACATCAAGTAAAAAACACACCTGCCGTAACACCGTTTTTTATGGTAAACTTAGAACACCTAGAGAAGAGACATAATTCTGTAATGCTACCAGCTGAGGTGACTGTAAGAATTGTAGGGGTCAGCAGAAAAATGACTAGAGATAATTAGCTTACATCAGCAGAAAACCTTAAAGGAAATACCACTGGAAAAGGGTATAAATATTGAACTCTCAAATGGGATAACAGACTCGCTTTACAGGGGCATAGCAATTCTCAGCTTCAGAGGCAGCTCTGTAAGTCTCCAACTCTTTGTACCTCGGGGATCAAAGGTATCTGATTTTGGTGGATATCCTGAATAGAACTTTAAGAACTGTAAAACTGTAGCGAAGTTAAGATTTAAGAGTAAGGTTCTCTGATATGAGAATTGTAAGCTTTCTCTTTTTGGAACTGTTAATGTTGCGATTGACTCACCAACTGTAAATTGCATGTCGATTCTTTAATAAATATATATATTTTTAGAATTGTCTCACATAAGACTTCTGTACCAAACTCGCAAACTCAATCTCTGTACACTCTTTGGTGAGGAGTTGCAGAATTCTGGGATAGTTTTCTGGACCCTCATAATATCCGGAATGTTACAGTCTAGCTAAACTTATTAAAAGTGCTATCTGGAGGACAGTAACATTTTCAGGTTGTTCCTTTCCTTTAGGGAGTGATAGTCCGGACCTTTAGACCCAATTAAGCATCTTTAGGATTCGGCTACCTCAAACTTTAGTTGAAAGTGAACGTCTGAGGAATACGCCTGATCCGGGGTAGCCCTAAAGGGGCTTGGACTAGTAATTATCCCTACACGCTGGGCGGGCTTAACAAGGTCAATCAAGGGAAAATAGCGTGGGTTGACCAGAAGTCGATGGAGGCGGGACTAAAACCCGACAAGTGGGAGTCCCGCCTCCAAAAGCTCCCCATGGTAAAATCCAGCCCTAAGTTTTCCTGGATCCCAACCGGATTTTGCACATCCTGTGCTCAACTTACAATGCAGGACGGCCATTGGGGCCAAGGAGTTTTGCCCTTCAATATGTACTATTTCACCTTGCACACGCCAAATGCAAGTGTCTGTTATATGCAATTTTCTGTAACAACAACGGCGAGACGTGCGGGCTACAGCAGTAACTTTCTGACTGCGTGCTCCCGGCAGTGAACCCTCCCCGCCAAGTGTGCATGTTAGAAACCCTGGTGTGTACGTGCACAGCTATCTGACCATTTAAAATAATGGTTGCAAAATCGTGCACGGCGCTCACTGGAATTCCTGCCACGTGCACTTGGCAGCAAGGCTCCCCACTGGGAGCGCAAGGTCAGAAAATGACCTCTTAGATGTGGGGCATGGTCTGCAGTAAATGAAAATTTGCAGTGTGCATGGTCAACGTCAATAGTAAATGTCAATATTAAAAGAGCATTTCCTAACATATCGGCTCACGGATGCTAAAATGTCATTCTAGTGGTTTAGAAGCACATCCCAGGTATAATTCGGCAGTGCCTTTTTTTTTAATATGGTGACTGTTACATTTGTAAGAAAAGTTTAAAAGTTAAACCACCGCTCTCCTGAGACTGCTAGACCTGCACCTCCTGAGCACAGTAACAGGACGGAACAACTTGCATGAGGTCATTCTACCTGTCACGCTGTGATACAGAGTGCATTGAGGATAAGTTTTATCACCGCATTATTACAGTGTAGAGAATAAAGAAGACTTGCCAATATGTAACTATGAAATATTTATGATAGAAATGGATTTCACTAAATAAAAGACTTTTTAGATGAAGTAAGAACTTATCAAATTAATATTAATAGAAATTAGAAAGACGAATATCATCCAATGTTGATCTAGGTTTTGGATACTTTTAGCAGAGCTATGGGAAAGTATGTTTTTTTTATATATTCCCATGGAGTCATCTTATAATTAAACTTTTTTCACATACAGACAGAAGCAAAAGATTTTAGAAAAAGTATTGTACTGCCTTCATCCCACCCGTTGACTTTTTCCCTCTGTCTTCTCCTCTCCCAAGGGTCCCAAGTCATTCTGGTGTACGGTTCCATAGGTACCAGCATCCCTTTGTCACCTTTTTGAAGTAGACCTTCTCCTTGTGCGAGTCTAGCTAGCGAATATTTGCAGGCTATTCAGCCGTTTCTGTCCTCACTCAATATCCACATGCGTAAGCATCCAGCAGGGGTTTGCTGGTCGGTGACCAGAGGTGCAAATCCTGGCTGAAGTCCTTCATCCCTCTCCCTCCCCCGTCCACCTCAAGCATGGACATTGAGCTCGATTGTGCAGCCTTACCTATCCCCAGCCTCAGGCTGATTACTTAGTGCATCTAGTTTGTATGGTTCAGAACCAGACCACACAATTCACTTACCTACAGTGCACTTACCTACTGTCTACATCTGGACCAAGCTTTAGCTCACCTGTCCTACTGTCTACATCTGGACCAAGCTTTAGCTCACCTGTCCTACTGTCTACATCTGGAGCAAGCTTTAGCTCACCTGTCCTACTGTCTACATCTGGACCAAGCTTTAGCTCACCTGTCCTACTGTCTACATCTGGACCAAGCTTTAGCTCACCTGTCCTACGGTCCACATCTGGACCAAGCTTTAGCTCACCTGTCCTACTGTCTACATCTGGACCAAGCTTTAGCTCACCTGTCCTACTGTCCACATCTGGACCAAGCTTTAGCTCACCTGTCCTACTGTCTACATCTGGACCAAGCTTTAGCTCACCTGTCCTACTGTCTACATCTGGACCAAGCTTTAGCTCACCTGTCCTACTGTCTACATCTGGACCAAGCTTTAGCTCACCTGTCCTACTGTCTACATCTGGACCAAGCTTTAGCTCACCTGTCCTACTGTCCACATCTGGACCAAGCTTTAGCTCACCTGTCCTACTGTCCACATCTGGACCAAGCTTTAGCTCACCTGTCCTACTGTCCACATCTGGACCAAGCTTTAGCTCACCTGTCCTACTGTCTACATCTGGACCAAGCTTTAGCTCACCTGTCCTACTGTCTACATCTGGACCAAGCTTTAGCTCACCTGTCCTACTGTCTACATCTGGACCAAGCTTTAGCTCAACTGTCCTACTGTCCACATCTGGACCAAGCTTTAGCTCACCTGTCCTACTGTCTACATCTGGACCAAGCTTTAGCTCACCTGTCCTACTGTCCACATCTGGACCAAGCTTTAGCTCACCTGTCCTACTGTCTATATCTGGACCAAGCTTTAGCTCACCTGTCCTACTGTCCACATCTGGACCAAGCTTTAGCTCACCTGTCCTACTGTCCACATCTGGACCAAGCTTTAGCTCACCTGTCCTACTGTCCACATCTGGACCAAGCTTTAGCTCACCTGTCCTACTGTCCACATCTGGACCAAGCTTTAGCTCACCTGTCCTACTGTCCACATCTGGACCAAGCTTTAGCTCACCTGTCCTACTGTCTATATCTGGACCAAGCTTTAGCTCACCTGTCCTACTGTCTACATCTGGACCAAGCTTTAGCTCACCTGTCCTACTGTCTACATCTGGACCAAGCTTTAGCTCACCTGTCCTACTGTCTACATCTGGACCAAGCTTTAGCTCACTTGTCCTACTGTCTACATCTGGACCAAGCTTTAGCTCACCTGTCCTACTGTCTACATCTGGACCAAGCTTTAGCTCACCTGTCCTACTGTCTACATCTGGACCAAGCTTTAGCTCACCTGTCCTACTGTCTACATCTGGACCAAGCTTTAGCTCACCTGTCCTACTGTCTAAATCTGGACCAAGCTTTAGCTCACCTGTCCTACTGTCTACATCTGGACCAAGCTTTAGCTCACCTGTCCTACTGTCCACATCTGGACCAAGCTTTAGCTCACCTGTCCTACTGTCCACATCTGGACCAAGCTTTAGCTCACCTGTCCTACTGTCTATATCTGGACCAAGCTTTAGCTCACCTGTCCTACTGTCTACATCTGGACCAAGCTTTAGCTCACCTGTCCTACTGTCTACATCTGGACCAAGCTTTAGCTCACCTGTCCTACTGTCTACATCTGGACCAAGCTTTAGCTCACCTGTCCTACTGTCTACATCTGGACCAAGCTTTAGCTCACTTGTCCTACTGTCTACATCTGGACCAAGCTTTAGCTCACTTGTCCTACTGTCTACATCTGGACCAAGCTTTAGCTCACCTGTCCTACTGTCTACATCTGGACCAAGCTTTAGCTCACCTGTCCTACTGTCTACATCTGGACCAAGCTTTAGCTCACCTGTCCTACTGTCTACATCTGGACCAAGCTTTAGCTCACCTGTCCTACTGTCTACATCTGGACCAAGCTTTAGCTCACCTGTCCTACTGTCCACATCTGGACCAAGCTTTAGCTCACCTGTCCTACTGTCCACATCTGGACCAAGCTTTAGCTCACCTGTCCTACTGTCTACATCTGGACCAAGCTTTAGCTCACCTGTCCTACTGTCTACATCTGGACCAAGCTTTAGCTCACCTGTCCTACTGTCTACATCTGGACCAAGCTTTAGCTCACCTGTCCTACTGTCTACATCTGGACCAAGCTTTAGCTCACTTGTCCTACTGTCTACATCTGGACCAAGCTTTAGCTCACCTGTCCTACTGTCCACATCTGGACCAAGCTTTAGCTCACCTGTCCTACTGTCTACATCTGGACCAAGCTTTAGCTCACCTGTCCTACTGTCTACATCTGGACCAAGCTTTAGCTCACCTGTCCTACTGTCTATATCTGGACCAAGCTTTAGCTCACCTGTCCTACTGTCTACATCTGGACCAAGCTTTAGCTCACCTGTCCTACTGTCTACATCTGGACCAAGCTTTAGCTCACCTGTCCTACTGTCTACATCTGGACCAAGCTTTAGCTCACCTGTCCTACTGTCTATATCTGGACCAAGCTTTAGCTCACCTGTCCTACTGTCCACATCTGGACCAAGCTTTAGCTCACCTGTCCTACTGTCTATATCTGGACCAAGCTTTAGCTCACCTGTCCTACTGCCTCCTTCTTGGGCTCAGAGACCATTTTTTTCTGATTACTCTCCTGTGAAGCTCCTTGGGCAATTTTTAACCCTTTAAAGGCCCTACTTAAATGCAAGTTGTTGTTGTTGGTTCAGACGGATGGGCTGGATTTTGATACTGGGGACGGGATGGAGGCGGGACTCCCACTTTTTGGGTTGTAGTCCCACCTCCATTGACTTGTGGCCAACCCATTGTATTTTCACTTGATTGACCTTGTTGAGCCCGCCCAGCGGGCTCAGTAGGCCAATTAAGGGCCACCCGGCAACAGGTGACGTCACAGATTGACATTTCATCTGTCAAGAGCTTTTGACAGATGAAATATCAGCGTTTGACAGCTCTGTGAAGCTGTCAAACACTGACAATCTGTACTCTAAGTTAATTCCTTCCTCTCAGGCTGATTTAGAGATCTCTGCAGAACAAAAAGCAGAGGCTGCAGCCTCTGACAGCTCAACGGCCATTCTGCTTTCTGTGCCGGTGAGATTTCTGACTTCGAGACCTGAAGGGCTGACACCTGCAGGAGGAAGTTAAGGTAAGTAAAACTTTTTTCCACACTTTACACTTACCTTACACACTTACCTCTGCACACATGCACCCATCACTCACCTGCCCACCGGACATATCGACCCCTCCAACCCCTGCAGACCCACGGTCCGCCTCGCTGAAACGGCGTGGTTGGGACGTGTCGGAGATCGCACATTTCAGGCATAAAAATAGGGATTAGGCAAAAAACTGCCTGTTAACTACCTGTTAACAGGCAGTTTATTGCCACTAATCCCCTTCCTACCTCGGGGAGGCGGGTCCCAGCACAGGTCGGGTACCCGCCTCCTGTGAAACTGGCATGGAGGCGGGTTGGGGGTGGGATGGGGTCGGGACCCCCCGATTCAGCTATTTTCAATCCAGTCCCGCCTCCAAACCCGCCTCCACGGCTCAATGAAAATTCTGCCCATAATCTTCCTGTATTGGATCAACTACCTTGCACAAAAGGAGAGCTCGGCAGTGCTTACCTTGTACTGGGCGCCATCACTGGTGGGGAATTGCTGTGGCCCAATTCATCAAAAGTGTATAAGGACACGCCGAAAAATGTTCACATTTTTCCTAGCTTCCCTCATTTGTTGAGTATTCCCGATGCCACAAATTTCAATCAAGGCACCAGTGAAGACCTGCAGTACTAAAGCAGCCAGAAACAATGGGCTTCCTTCATGCTGCAGGTAGTGGTCGATGATTAGTTACTGTATGTATATCTTATGACCACATAATTAAAAATATTAATATGTCATGCATATATCTAAATATGTATATCCCCTCCTCCTGACAGATGCTACAGCATGAGCTGTCATATTTTTCACTCGGCGCATGTTAACTTGGTTCTTTGCCAGTTCGGATTGTTTTTCCAGGTACATGTCTGACTTAAAGTAAAACTCCTTGGTCAGGGGTTCTTTTTTCACCACCTTTCTTCTGGCCCAAGTCAATAAAATGTGTTCTTTTTCATGCGACATCCCAGGATGGAGAGCTGAGGGGAATCACTTCCACTCTGCTTCCTTGATGATATGGATTATTGTTTATTCATGAAGTGGCCATTGCCTGGAAGAATCTTTTAAGCCCCTTGCGCAGTGCAAAGGAGGTGGTGAACGTCGCCTTTGGGAAATGAAAATCACAATTGCAGAGGCTGTTAGAAATATATTTTAATCTGCCTTATGTTTAAGCAGCATTCGGTGGCTGTGAGTGTCCTGCATAATATTTGTGAGCAGTAGGAAGACCTTTTCAGGTTAACAAGTCTATAGAACTCAGAAAGAGCATATATATCCATGGCTTCTTCATAAGCTAGCATGAGCACGTGATCGACATCAAGGTAGCTATAGCAATTATCCCCTAAACATGACCAATAAGTATTCCAGTGCATTATTTTGTTCCCTGTTGCTGTTTTATGTCTGTCTACTAAGGCTTATGGATCATTCCAGCAGCTACTGAGAACGATAGTTTACCCTCACCGGCCAGAAATATCTACCATAACTTAATTTCTTTTGTAAATTAAAACACACACTCACCAATCATTCATATTACACTAATAAACTCATTCCAAATAACGGATGGAAATTACCCCTCTGTTGCTGGTTTGAACAAATTAAAAATGCAAGTCTGCTTATGGCCATCAGAAAGTCATCAAAACATGCACCTTTAATTAAACAATTCAGACTGAATGTCATGGATTAGTGGTTAGTTATACCTGTTTATAATGGACATTACATTGGCTGCATGCCTACAATATCTTTGGCTTTACGACAGCAAATTCAATAAAACCTAAGCTTTTGCCTGACTAAGATACAAATCTCGACTATGTATATTCTTTATCTCAAAGGCTTTCTTCAACGGTTGCACAGGTGCACCGAAGACAGTATTTTTTGAAGGCCCTGATCGGGTGCTTGGAATACTACGATGATGTCCGAGGCTGGAAGAGAAGCCTGTTGCCCTGCATTGCCGATCGGCCTTGAGCGTGATGGTGAGATTCTCCTCCGGCCCTCGACTCAGGTCATACGCAACGTACTAACATTGCTGGAGACACATGGGGGCCAATTCCACCAGTTGGGCGCATTGGTAGTGCTGATGCCCAGCAGACTAGTGGGGGATTAGGGATATAGAAACAGGAGCAAGCCATTCAGCCCCTCAAGCCTGTTCTGCCAGTCAATGAGATCATGGTTGGAGAGCCAGTGAGCAGCAAGCCTCCTCAAGGTCTGCACCTCACCCATTTTGTTGCAGGTGCAAATTCACTTCCAAGTCCTGATTTCAGCACAGAAGCTAGCAAATGTTTCATCACTCGTAAAGTAATCAGTGTATAGTAGCATTGTTTTATTTTGCAGATTTCTACACATATACATATATATGTTTGGCCCAAGGGAGGGTGCGTGTTATTAGGTCCCCCCCCCACCACCATCCAGAAAGTGGTGGATCGTGGCCGCCGTTAAACCCTGCGTCAGGGAGCAGCTTTATGATTTTTTCTAAGTTGCTATTTGATCCTTGGGATTTCACTGGGGCCTGGATAACCATTACACTCCTTCCTCCCACATGGGAAATCTACAGTAATAGCAGCTAACAGATTTCAGGCAGCACAATATTACACTTGAAGGAGTTATTAGCTTAAATGTTTATTATTGCAATCAGTGACATTTTAAAATTATGGTTGGAAGTGTCAGGTCTTGTCTGAGTTGTTTGCGATGCTTATTCTTGGACCAACCTAGCACTGGCTTTTGTAGGGCATGAATTCCCTGCTCGTCCACCATAACTTCAGCAGGAGTGCCACAGAAACCCCGGAAAAATGATGTAAGCGCCACTTCCAAATATGACTATCGGACACTGGATCTGGGGGCAAATTAAGCAGCAGCACAGTACTCTGACCCCCTGTTTGATGACTGATGCGATGGTTCTGTTGCTTGAGGTGGGTATGAGGAGGATTTCTGTGTTTGACACTCCAGGGCATCCTCCCCAAAGGATAGCATTGCAGCATGGTTGGCAGGAGGAGGTGATCGCACTCAACAATGTGTACACTACCCACACATGTCCAGGGACCTAATACGAAGAAGGTGACACACCTTAAGGAGCTGGCAAGGTCAGAACACCCAACAGTACAATTTATGAGGCAGATGGCACAAAGTGTTGCTGTCAACCTGTTCCACATTTACTGCTGGTCGATGCCAAGCCCTCACACAATCTTTCGTTGCTTACCCATGTATATGCATACTCCGGCATGGCATACATTCAAGCTGCAACTTACAACTGAAAACATTACCACACTCATCTCTTTTAAAAGGTTTACACAGGGAATATACCTGAACTGGAAGATTGCTCAAAAATTGCAAGCCCTAGATTCCGTCAGAGGAGGCCACCCTGGGTATTCTTACATGGAGGGGATAGGGGAATATATAGTGGAAGACCTCCCCAAACCTCAGGTCTGGCACCATCCAGCTCATATGTCTGGTTTCCCTTCATACTCACTCCCATATCTATAGCTGGTATCTTGTGATGTGAGCTCTGTTCAATCAAACAATTGTGCCTTTTGTGTCATTGAAGGCCAGTCCAGAATAACCCAGCGTCTCACAGTACCCTACATCCTTCTCATCAATGTTTGCAAGAAACAGCACAGTTAAACATACCCCTGGGGATAGAGTTAGTGCTCCTGAGGAGACAGCATCAGCTACATCATTACATAAATTTAAAACAGAAATAGACAGTTTCCTAGAAGTAAAGGGAATTAAGGGTTACGGGGAGCGGGCAGGAATTTGGACATGAGTCTAGGTTTGGATCGGTCATGGCCCTGTGGGTAGCGTAGCGGGCCCAGGGGCCGTGTAGCCTGATCCTGCTCCTATTTCGTGTGTCCAATTCTGTTAGGTTCAGGAGATGGTTCTGTGATAGTAGATTGGCGGTTAGGATCAGATCAGCCATGATCTTATTGAATGGCGGAGCAGGCTCGAGGGGCCAATTGGCCTACTCCTGCTCCTATTTCTTATGTTCTTATGTTCTTATGCACAGGCAAGACGGAGCAAGTAGCAGTGATAGAGGAGAAGCGGGAACCAGCTCCCCAGAGGGCCACAAGGCTTCCATCAATGCTCCCCTGTACTTTCTGAAATGCAACAGTGTCGGGGATTGGGCGGTCAGAGCAGACACTTGTCGCATTCAGAGGGAAAAATCAATTTAAATTCTGGCCATGTTTTTTTGACACATCAATTATCTGTTTGATACATGTGTGGACAGCACATTGACTGACACTGCAGCTGATCCCTGTGCTAACTTGAAAAGAGGAGCGGGCAGAAAAATGTTTTCGCGAACCTGACTGGAACATAGAGGTCTTGTTATTCTCTGAACTCCTGTGAATGTGTGTATTGGAAAAGCTCCTTTTCTCATGCACCCTTCATTTTACGTTTTCTGTTGTTGTAAATGCTTCACTTACCGTTGTCTTTCTGGTGACTTTGCAGATAATGGGTGTAAAATAGCGCACACTTAGAAATGGAGCGAGAAAGAGGCCTACGACTGACTTGCCTGATCATCTGATCCACACCAGTGCAACTGGCAAAGGGGATGAGAAAGTTTCCCTTATTGCTGTCTTCCGTCACTGTCCCTCTCCAACACTGTTCCTCCCACTCTGCGTGAGCTCAATCCTCTTCTTCTCTGATGTTGTTCATTAACTTTGTGCATTTCCTCATCTCTATTCGCACCTGCTTTAATATTTGACTTCTTTCATATCTCAGTTTCTTTTTTATTCAGTTGTTATCTTGCCCCGCTCTCCGTTTTCATTCTCTCAGCCAACACTGACAGTTATTTACATACCTCACTACCACAGCAACCACCCCATGTGACCTCAGTGGCTTTATTCGTTCTCCGCTATAGAACAAGTTTTTTTAAAAAGAACGCAATTTTCATTCATTTAAAAAAGTCACAAAGAGAACAATGATTGCATCAGGTACAATGTGCGGACCCAATAAGATATAATGCACTCCTGACTTTGTCGTTCGTGTTAATACAATTGGTTCTACATTTCCTGACATTTATATTGTGCCAGGTCTGTGTCATTTTAGGTGTGTGTGCCTGGTGGAGTGGCAGCTGAAATAAGAATAGCATATGCTGCATATATGTTGCTATATTACCTCAAGTCTATCGGGTGCTTTGAAAAAGGTCGCCAACAGTAGCAATTCAAGAGATTAGGGGACAGATTTCCCTCTGTTGTACTTCCATGTAAATAATTGCTTGGGCGAAGCACATAATGGAAAATTGGGTAAGGAGGATTGCACATTCTATCGAATCCTGTCAGCCATTGTCCCTCCTTTAAGGTGCTGCACCTGCACTTTTAACCTCCTGCCCAGGATTCCCCACTCTCCCTGACCCCCTCCTACCCCACCCCACCACCGGCTCTCCCCCCACTGCTTCCATGCTCCCAGTGCTCTGCCCAACTGGTGTTAGGAGTGTGGCACCAGAACACCAAAGGTCATCTCCACATGCAAATTAATATGAGAAGTCGCACAACACCAGGTTATAGTCCAACAGATTTATTTAAAATTACAAGCTTTCAGAGCTATCCTGCCCCTTCTTCAGGTAAAGTTACACTGAGTGAATCTACAAAAGTTCACAATATAAACACAGATACTACAGAGATACAATCTTTCCTTACATCAAAGACACACCAAGAGCACAGCCAAGACAATGAGATGTGTCCCAGGGGGTCCAACGTGTCAAATCCTGCTGTCTGTAGCCGATCTCTCTCCATTATTAATATAGCAAATTAATATAGCAGCGGAAGCAGTAATATCGGGATAAATTTTCTTCTTCACCGCACGGGCTGTAATCTGACGGAGTGCATCCCCGTCCGTTATAGAAACCCTCCAATTTTGACTCCATTGAAATCAATAGGATGAAAATCAGGCGGGTTCTCCAATGGACGGACGAGCCACTCTGCCAGATGACCGCCCATGAGGTGAGATGAAAATTTGCCCCAGCGCGTTTAATTTGGGCCTAAGCTCAGGCTCACGCAGCTGAAAGGTTAAGTTCCAGTCACCACCTCACTTGGTTCTTACTCTCCTGCCGACGTCAGCATGCTTTACGGATTAAATGCTATCACGATTTCTTGCTAACGGGAGTAATCAATAATTAATCAAATACTCAAGCTTAAATTGTTTAAATCTCATAAAAAGTGCAGTTGTGGGTCAGTTCACTCCTCTGTCAGTCAAAGCCAGTTACCAAGGCCCAACAGTCTCTTTACTTCCTTCAGTCTTGTCTGTCAATATTTTATGTGCAGTAAGTAAAAATGTGACCTTTGTAGCTCAAATATCAGCATCTGCATTCTTTTATAGTACAGACACCATGGGAATATTTAAGCTTTTAAAAAAATTTTAAATGCTTACAAGGAAGCTTGTTAGAATGATTAATATTTTCTATTATACTAATTAATGTTGGACTGAACTCTGAACGTCAAATGTGAATCTCTTTAAATTTTGCAAACTCAGATTATTTGGAAGCACCCTACTTTGGACTAGTTTGGATAGATTAACTTCAAAGGGGCAGGCCTCTTAAAAAAAGCACCACACACATTCTTAAAGGGGCAGGGTAACGCAAAAGAAATTAAGTGAAAATTCAGATTTTTTTAATTAACTGAATTTGGATTCACTTGGGTTTTTGTGTCCAGTTTAGTGTTCCAGCTCATTGGCTGCTTCCCCAGTCGACCACTCCTCATGAAAACTCTGCTACTTTAATCTGGTTTAACTAATCCTGCTCGAACAATTCCATAATCTGGGTTTATCGGTATTGATTTTTTTTAATTTGTGATAGAAACATAGAAGATAGGAGCAGGAGTAGGCCATTCGGCCCCTCGAGCCTGCTCCGCCATTCGATAAGATCATGGCTGATCATCCAAACTCAGTACCCTGTACCTGCCTTCTCCCCATATCCCTTGATACCTTTAGCTTTAAGAAATATATCTAACTCATCTTGAATATATTTAATGACTTGGCCTCAACTACCTTCTGTGGTAGAGAATTCCACAGGTTCACCACTCTCTGGGTGAAGAAATTCTTCCTCATTTCTGTCCTAAATGGCTTACCCCTTATCCTTAGATTATGACCCCTGGTTCTGGACTCTCCGACCATCGGGAACATTCTTCCTGCATCTAGTTTGTCCAGACCTGTCAGAATTTTATATGTTTCGATGAGATCCCCTCTCATTCTTCTATACTCCAGCGAGTATAAGCCCAATCGACCCAATCTCTCCTCATATGTCATTCCTGCCATCCCAGGTATCAGCCTTGTGAATCTTCGCTGAACTCCCTCCATGGCAAGAACATCCTTCCTCAGATAAGGCGACCAAAACTGCACACAATACTCAAGGTGTGGTCTCACCAAGGCCCTGTACAACTGCAGCAGGACATCCCTGTTCCTATACTCAAACCCTTTCGCTATGAAGGCCAACATACCATTTGCCTTCTTCACCGCCTGCTGCACCTGCATGCTTACCTTCAGCAACTGGTGCGCAAGGACACCCAGGTCTCGTTGCACTTCCCCTTCTCCCAATCTATTGCCATTCAGATAATAGTCTGCCTTTCTGTTTTTGACACCAAAGTGGATAACCTCGCATTTATCCACGTTATATTGCATCTGCCACGCTTCTGCCCACTCACCCAACCTGTCCAAATCATCCTGGAGTTTCTCGGTATCCTCCTCGCAGCACACACACCCACCCAGCTTTGTGTCATCTGCAAACTTGGAGATATTACATTTAGTTCCCTTATCTAGATCATTAATGTATATTGTGAATAGCTGGGGTCCAAGGACCGATCCCTGCGGTACCCCACTAGTCACTGCTTGCCACTCGGAAAAAGACCCATTAATTCCTACTCTTTGCTTTCTGTCCGCCAACCAGTTCTCTATCCAAGTCAATACCTTGCCCCCAATCCCATGTGCCTTAACTTTACACGCTAATCTCTTATGCGGGACCTTATCGAAAGCCTTTTGAAAGTCCAAATACACCACATCAACTGGTTCTCCCTTATCTATTTTCCCAGTTACATCCTCAAAAAATTCCAGTAGATTAGTCAAGCACGATTTACCTTTTGTAAATCCATGTTGACTTTGTCCGATCCTGTCACTGTTTTTCAAGTGCTCAGCTATTACATCCTTTATAATGGACTCTAGCATTTTCCCCACTACCGATGTCAGGCTTACCGGTCTCCGCTTTCTCTCTACCACCCTTTTTGAATAGTGGGGTAACATTAGCTACCCTCCAATCCATGGGTACAGTTCCAGATTCCATCGAATGTTGGAAGATGATCAGCAATGCATCTACTATTTCTAGAGCCACCTCCTTAAGTACCCTAGGATGTAGATTATCAGGCCCTGGGGATTTATCGGCCTTCAATCCCGATAGCAGCTATTTCTCTTGACCATTTTTATTCATACGCCAGTAAAGCAGTGGAATCCTACTTTTGGAGATGGCTTTTGAAATCCAATTATAGAGGCAGAGTGAAGATCCTAGCACAGCGACCGAAAGTTGCCTTTGAGTTTAAAGGTTGACTTTGGTGGCACACTGGGCCAAAATTTCTATTCAGTTGCTATTGTACATAAGTTCTATTTTATGTGGGATATTCCCAAATTCCTCATGCTAATAAAGTTTCTTCTACTGATCATTATAACATCTGCTTTGAGCACAAGATTACATAGAGTTACATAGAAATGACAGCGCAGAAACAGGCCAGTTAACTCAACTGGTCCATGCCGGTGTTTAAGCACTGGAGAGGTACCACCAACGCTGCCTCCACAAGATCCTGCAAATCCATTGGCAGGATAGGCGCATCAACGTCAGTGTTCTCGCTCAGACCAACATCCCCAGCATCGAAGCTTTGACCACGCTCGATCAGCTCCGATGGATGGATCACATCATCTGCATGCCCGATACGAGACTGCCAAAACAAGCGCTCTACTCAGACCTCCGACACAGCAAGAGAGCACCAGGTGGGCAGAGGAAACGCTTCAAGGACACCCTCAAAGCCTCCTTTGAAAAAGTGCAACATCCCCCACCGACACCTGGGAATCCCTGGCCCAAGACCGCACAAAGTGGAGGAGAAGCATCCGGGAAGGTGCCGAGCACCTCGAGTCTCTTCGCCGGGAGCAAGCGGAAGCCAAGCGCAAACAGCGGAAGGAGCGCACGTCAACCCAAGCACCCCACCCACCCGCCCCTTCAACCACCGTCTGCCCCACCTGTGACAGAGACTGTAGGTCCCGCATTGGACTCATCAGTCACCTGAGAACTCATTTTTAATGTGGAAGCAAGTCATCCTCGGTTCCAAGGGACTGCCTAAGAATGAAGAGAAGCTCTACACGAGCCTTCTTCATTTAACTCTATCAACATATCCTTCTATTCCTTTCTCCCTCATGTACTTATCTTGCTTCTCCTTAAATGTTTCTATGCTAGTCACCTCAAGTGCTCCACGTGGTACTGAGTTCCACATTCTAACCACTCTCTGATTAGAACATAAGAACATAAGAACATAAGAAATAGGAGCAGGAGTAGGCCAATCGGCCCCTCGAGCCTGCTCCGCCATTCAATAAGATCATGGTTGATCTGATCCTAACCTCAAATCTAAAGAACACAAGAAGTAGGAGCAGGACCCGGCCACTCAGCCCCTGGGCCCGCTCCGCCACCCACAGGGCCTTGACCGATCCGAACTCAGCCTCATGTCCAAATTCCTGCCCGCTCCCCGTAACCCCTAATTCCCTTTACTTCTAGGAAACTGTCTATTTCTGTTTTAAATTTATTTAATGATGTAGCTTCCACAGCTTCCTGGGGCAGCAAATTCCACAGACCTACTACCCTCTGAGTGAAGAAGTTTCTCCTCATCTCAGTTTTGAAAGAGCAGCCCCTTATTCTAAGATTATGCCCCCTAGTTCTAGTTTCACCCATCCTTGGGAACATCCTTACCGCATCCACCCGATCAAGCCCCTTCACAATCTTATATGGTTGAATAAGATCGCCTCTCATTCTTCTGAACTCCAATGAGTAGAGTCCCAATCTACTCAACCTCTCCTCATATGTCCACCCCCTCATCCCCGGGATTAACCGAGTGAACCTTCTTTGTACTGCCTCGAGAGCAAGTATGTCTTTTCTTAAGTATGGACACCAAAACTGTATGCAGTATTCCAGGTGTGGTCTCACCAATACCTTATATAACTGCAGCAATACCTCCCTGTTTTTATAATCTATCCCCCTAGCAATAAAAGCCAACATTCCGTTGGCCTTCTTGATCACCTGCTGCACCTGCATACTAACTTTTTGATTTTCTTGCACTAGGACCCCCAGATCCCTTTGTACTGCAGTACTTTCCAGTTTCTCGCCATTAAGATAATAACTTGCTCTCTGATTTTTCCTGCCAAAGTGCATAACCTCACATTTTCCAATATTGTATTGCATCTGCCAAATCTCCGCCCACTCACCCAGCCTGTATATATCCCCTTGTAGGTTTTTTATGTCCTCCTCACTTTCTACTTTCCCTCCCATCTTTGTATCAGAGACAAACTCAAAACTCTGCATTGTCAAAGTCATTATAATTTATTAGCTAATTACAAACGATAACATTTGTAGCCTGTGGCTAGTGACACAGATATTTTTATGGACTTTTAAACTTGATATTTAAAATGTCAGTTCTTGTCACCACACTTTAGGAAGGATGTGAAGGCCCTTGAGATGGTGCAGAGGCGATTTACCAGAATGGTTCTGGGGATGGAGGATCTTAGCTACAAGGTCAGGTTGGAGAAGCTGGATTTGTTTTCATTGGAGCAAAGGAGGTTGAGGGGTGATTTGATAGAGGTGTACAAGATTATGACGAGTTTGGATAGGCTAGACGGGGAATGGCTGTTCCCACTAGTTGATGGTACAAGGACTAGGGGAAGACAGATTTAAGGTTTTGGGCAAGAGATACAGGGGGAATGTGAGGGAAAACTTTTTTACGCAGCGAGTGGTGAGGACCTGGAACTTGCTGCTGATGGAAGTGGTGGAAGTGGAGACACTCAATGTTTTCAAGGGGAGACTGGATAGGCACTTGAGGGAAATAAACTTGCAGGACTACGGGGATAGAGCGGGGGAATGGGACTGACTGGATTGTTCTGCAAAGAGCCGGCACAGACTCGATAGGCCGAATGGCCTCCTTCTGTGCCGTTATGACTCTAGGACGAAGTCCAACACCACCTTCAGTGTGCCAGTGCAGCCTTCAGTCGCCTGAGGAAGAGAGTGTTTGAAGACCAGGACCTCAAACCCGGCACTAAGCTCATGGTCTACAGAGCAGCAGTGATACCCGCCCTGCTGTATGCCTCAGAGACATGGACCATGTACAGCAGGCACCTCAAAGCACTGGAGAGGTACCACCAACGCTGCCTCCGCAAGATCCTGCAAATCCATTGGCAGGATAGGCGCACCAACGTCAGTGTTCTTGCTCAGGCCAACATCCCCAGCATCGAAGCTTTGACCACGCTCGATCAGCTCCGATGGACGGGTCACATTGTCCGCATGCCCGATACCGGACTCCCAAAACAAGCGCTCTACTCAGAGCTCCAGCACGGCAAGAGAGACCCAGGTGGGCAGAGGAAACGCTTCAAGGACATCCTCAAAGCCTCCTTGAAAAAGTGTAACATGTCCACCGACACCTTGGAATCCCTGGCCCAAGACCGCACAAAGTGGAGGAGAAGCATCCAGAAAGGCGCCGAACACCTCGAGTCTCTTCGTCGGGAGCAAGCAGAAGCCAAGCGCAGGAAGCGCAAGGAGCACACGTCAACCCAAGCACCCCACCCACCTGCTCCTTCAACCACCGTCTGCCCCACCTGTGAAAGAGACTGTAGGTCCCGCATTGGACTCATCAGTCACCTGCGAACTCATTTTTAATGTGGAAGCAAGTCATCTCGGTTCTGAGGGACTGCCTAAGAAGAAGAAGAAGAAGATGGGGGAAAAATTCAGTATCGCCCCATTTGGGGCGCAATTATCGGCCGGGTGCAACGATTAGTGCCTAGCGCTAATTATCGCCTCCGACTGCAAAATTGGCTTTTATCGCCCCTGGAGGTGATTGGAGCGCTAAATCAGGCGCTGCACACCTGTCTTAAGGCGCAAAGGCCGAGGAGCGAGGCGCTACCTCAGAGCGCTGGCGAAGCTCATGTGATGTCAGTCAGCAATGGAACACAGACACAATGGCACTGGCCAGTTCTTAAAGGGGAGGGTCGATCTTGCTCTCCATCCACATCCTGCTCATTGCAGCCTTGAATCTTGGCCTGGAGAGACCTGTACATCAAATCTGCTGGAAAGAACAATGCAGAGACCCAGGGAATGAGCTCAGAGTGCAGCCCCCACAGTCTCTTCTAAATTGATACAAGGAAGGGCAAATCAAAATGAACCTGCAAAGTGCTGCTCAGTACCCCAAACTCCTTCACACAGCGTTGAATCTCTCCAGAAGTCTCTCTCTCTCTCTCTCTCTCAGAATGCGTGGTTCAAAAATGTCACCAACAAAAAAAGGCAGGAAGCGGTCGCCTTTAAATAGCGCTCCCCCAGTCCCTTCCTGACTGCAAAACGCTCCCCTCAACCTGTCGTTGCTAGCGGCAGGCGGTAAGGCAGGGGGCGCCACTCAATATCCGGTCCGGGGCACTACCGGGGCGTTGCAGCACTGGACTGACGTCACAATCTGCCGGCGCAGGAGATCGTGGCGGTAGTGTTTAGCGCCGCCGCAAAATGTCTAGTTAATTTCGCGAGCGGAGCAAACATCGCCGCGCACGGGCGCTAGTTGCTTTGCGCCCCATTAGCGCCCTCTTAAGGCGCTAACGGGAGGCGCAAACCAACTGAATTTTTCCCCCTATGACTATGTATACAATTATACTCTAAGTTTTAAGAGATGTGTAATGCAGGGCCATGTCCTGCCAAAATAAACTGGCCTGGAATTCTTTGGTAGATCATAAAACCAGAGTTCTATTAATTTTTATAGTGAATGTGATGTGCGTGATGTGGTCTGCCTGCATAAGTGCGAGACTCTCAGCTATCAGAAACACACTGCCACACCAAAGTTGTATGAGTTTATTTATTGGTCCTGCATTTTAATAGTTTTTTTAAGGGATTAGGCAGCGTTTGGTTTACTCTTGTGCGAGGCGTATTGCTTCAGTATTGGCAAACCATTGGTAAACAGAGGTCAAAGTATTATTCAGAACAAATATTCAAAGAGAAAAAATTCAGGAAGCCTCCTCCTTAAAAAAGAAAGAAAGACTTGCATTTATACAGCGCCTTTTATGACCACCGGATGTCTCAAAGCGCTTTACAGCCAATGAAGTACCTTTTTGAAGTGGAGTCACTGTTGTAATGTGGGAAACGCGGCAGCCAACTTGCGCACAGCAAGCTCCCACAAACACAAATGTGATAATGACCAGATAATCTGTTTTTGTTATGTTGGTTGAGGGATAAATATTGACCAGGACACTGGGGATAACTCCTCTGCTCTTCTTCGAAATAGTGCCATGGGTTCTTTTACATCCACCTGATAGAGCAGACGGGGCCTCGGTTTAACATCTCATCCGAAAGACGGCACCTCCGACAGTGCAGCACTCCCTCAGCACTGCACTGGAGTGTCAGCCTAGCTTTAATGTGCTCAAGTCCCTGCAGTGGGGACTGTGAACCCACAACCTTCTTGACTGAGAGGCGAGTGTGCTACCCACTGAGCCACAGCTGACAAGTATCAGGTAGGCTCCGTTGGTGACGTTCCCACCATCTGCTATGTTAATTGTGATATACTAGCGACATCTCATGACGATGCTCACAGTAAGCCAGATGATACACTTATTTAAAATGACAGGAGCATTATACTATGTCCTACACATTGTATTATTCTTGTGTTTAAAGTGGTTGACCCCTATTAGAATGCAAAGGCAAACACGCTGAGCTCAAATCTAGGTCAATTGTCTTTGTGCTGGAACTTTGCAGATTGGCAGGTGCTTGTAAATGTCTGGCTCCAGGTTAAAAGGAGTCAGTATAAAATTACTAGCATATAAAGTTGGCCGCACACACACACACATTTCCGGCTAGAAGTGCACCGACTGCGTTGGAAAGGGGAAAAAAAATAGGCACAAGCAAATAAGGGACCCAATACCTGTTTGAGGCCCCAACTTCAAGATTGGCTGCATCAAGCACAACTAGACCTGGGGACCCCCTGCCACCCAAAAGTTAAGTTTTTCACATTTTCTTCGCTGAATGTGGCGCCATGAGGCGCAGGAGTCTGACCCCTGGCCTCCTCTCCCAACCCCCTTCCCCCAGTATCCAATCCTTCCGCTCCCACCCCCATCCCTGGCCCTCAGTCCTGACCCCCCTATCCTCCACCCCGGCCTCTGTTCCCGACTCCCGGCTTCAGCTACCCGAGGGCTGCTGTGATGCGAGAAGTGGCCCGATCTTGGCTATTTCTTCACCAGTTGGCTGTTAGTACCACGCGCAGTGCCTCTGAAGTGAGGCCCAAGGCGTAATATTAGTGGTCGTACCAGGCCTCACTATTCAGGGGCAGGGCATGTACCCTGCACACCCCCGCATGCCCAAAAATGGGCCCACCCGAATTTCCAGGCCACTTCTTTGTTGCTCTTTTTTTTATATTTGATGCTTTCTAGTGTGATGGCTGATGTGTGATGATGCTTTCAAAATTAGCATTTATACATTACCAGATCTCCTGATACATCACTTATGGTGAATCAGAGGATACGCTGTTTTATAACAATCGGGATGTTCATGCCATGTAGGGCAAAACATCAGGGATACTGATTTATAATGACTGAATCAGTCAAATTCCATTTTATTACAAGTTATCGTGGGATTTTTTTCCCAGTGTGTTGAGAGTCACACTCCATCGCTGTCCATTAAGCAGTGAAAACAACAACCACAACAACAACTTATATTTATATAGCGCCTTTAACATAGTAAAACGTCCCAAGGTGCTTCACAGGAGTATTAAAAGACAAAAAAAAAATATTTGACACCGAGCCACATAAGGAGCAATTAGGGCAGGTGACCAAAAGCTTGGTTAAAGAGGTAGGTTTTAAGGAGCGTCTTAAAGGAGGAAAGAGAGGTAGCGAGGCGGAGAGGTTTAGGCAGGGAATTCCAGAGCTTAGGGCCTAGGCAACAGAAGGCACGACCATCAATGGTTGAGCGATTATAATCAGGGATGCTCAAGAGACCAGAATTGGAGGAGCGCAGATATCTTGGGGGGGTTATGGGGCTGAAGGAGATTACAGAGTGAGGGAGGGGCGGGGCCATGGATCGATTTGAAAACAAGGATGAGAATTTTGAAATCGAGGTGTTGCTTAACCGGGAGCCAACAACTTTACGTAGGGTAGAGTGTGGGAGGCCAGCCAGGAGTGCATTGGAAAAGTCAAGTCTAGAGGTAACAAAGGCATGGAGGAGGATTTCAGCAGCGGATGAGCTGAGGCAAGGGCGGAGACGGGCGATGTTACGGAGGTGGAAATAGGTGGTCTTAGTTATGCTGCGGATATGTGGTTGGAATATGGGCTTTGGTTCACTAATGGATTGCTGGTATCTGTTAGCAATGAGGTGAGGGGAAAGGCACCGGCCTCACACATGGTGGGAGAGAGGTTCTGAGTCTGGCAGCACTAGTTTGTAAGTTTTTAACTGATCCGTGCAGTCATTGTTTTATGACTCCATTCCTGGATGTGTGTCTCTCTGTGTCAGACTGTCTCGTCTGTGGCTCTTCACATGTATATCTCTCTTCCTCTATCTCTCGTGCGCTGTTCGTGCCTGTGTCTGTCTTTGTCTCACAGCTGTCATTATTTAAAATGTTCACATTTTCAAATTATCACCAAAACACAAATGATCATAATCAGAGCCTGAGAAGCTTTCAAATCTCAAGTCATTTGCTTTTTCAAATTTAAAAAACTTAAATTAAGATGAGGAAATACGGAAGGGGCAGTTAAATGGAGTGGCCTTGCTGATCCCTTGCCCCAATCCTCATGAATATATTAAAATCCAGGTCCTCTCATGTAATGCCATTTTTATTAAAATCGTAGAAGTCCCTCTCAGTGCCTAAACTTCCAGTAAAACCTGGAGGGATTGGTCTCTCAGAGTCGCTGAAGCGGTATTCAAAAGGCAACTCACCTGTAGCTCACCTCACCTGTACCTCCGTTCAGTCCGTAAGGGTGACCCCGAGCTTCCGGTCGCCTGTCACTTTAATTCTCCGCTCCACTCCCACTCTGACCTCTCCGTCCTGGGCCTCTTACACTGTTCCAATGAAGCTCAACATAAGCTCGAGGAACAGCACCTCATCTTTCGATTAGGCACTTTACAGCCTTCTGGACTCAACATCGAGTTCAACAATTTCAGACCATAACCTCTGCCCCTATCTTTTTTTTCCTATCTCTCACATGGCAGCTGTCGATCATTCTGCCATCGCCATTTACACTTCATCCAGAGTCATCTTTTGTTTCTTAACTTGTCCCATTACCATCTCCTTTTGCCTTGCACCATCATCCCTTTTGTCTCTTAATCTCTCCTGCCTTCCATCCTATCACCGACCTTCCCTTTTGTTCTTTCCTCCCCTCCCCCCTCTCCTGCCCCTCCCCCCTCTCCCTGCCCCTCCCCCTCTCCCTGCCCCTACACCTGCTTAAAAACCTGTTCCATCTCCAACTTTTTCCAGTTCTGACGAAGGGTCATCAACCTGAAACGTTAAATCTGTTTCTCTCGCTACAGATGCTGCCTGACCTGCTGAGTATTTCCAGCATTTTCTGTTTTTATTTCACCTGTAGCTAAGTGAATCACGGGATCTTTGTGGACTGCCGGAAGAGTTTTCAGCTTCCAGATCGCTTCTTTCTCACTGTTTTTTGCCATTTCATCCCTTGTAAGCTCGATCGGCTTATCATGGGTGCTATTATTGCCAGTTTCATTGGGAGGGCAGAACACTTGGAGGGAGGGGAGCAGCAGAAGCATCAGCAACCAGCAGCAGCTGGGCATGTCAGAAGACAGCAGATGGGAGGAGCTAATCGTAGGAGGCCATACCCATTACAGGCCAAGAGTCAAGCTTTAGATCGATCCTAGGAGAAGTGCATCAGAAGGCTGCGTTTCTCCAGACAAGCTGTTGCAGACCTCTGCAGCCTTCTACAACAGGACCTGCTGCCTACTGGACCAGGGGGGGGGGGCCATACTTTTCCCCTGCCTGCGAAAGTCACTGCAGCCCTTAACTTCTTTGCCACTGGCTCCTTTCAGCGGACATCAGCTGCACCTCCCACTCTGCAGTGCACAGCTTCATTCAGCAGGTCACCGGCACCCAGTTTGCCAGGGCTGACCAAGTATATCACCTTACCCATGACCTCAACAGGCGAGAGCTCGAGGATTTGCAGTAGTGGCTGCCTCCCCCTCATATCCAAGGCGTCATTGACTGCACACATGTTGCCATCAGGGCAGCATAACACCAGCCAGCTGCATTCATCAACAGAAAACAGTGGCCCATATTTTCCGATCCCTACGGGCGTGTAGGAGCTGTGTACACACCCGGAGGGACCTCGCAAGTGCCAGTTTCAGGCATGCGAAGCGCGTGCGCTGAAAACCGGCACTTCCAATCTGTCAAGAATCATCTTGACAGATCGGACACCTGCCCTGGAGAAGGGCCTCTGCAGGGGGATAGTTCCGCTTTCTGCAGAATCTCTGCCCACTGAAAACCCTCAGAAATCTTATGCCTGGTAAAAGCAGTCTACGGCCTGCTTTTACCAGCGTAAGAGTTTAAAAAAGTAAAAAAATATTATTTTTCCCACTCATTTATAATTTTAAAATACTTTTAAAAAAGGTAAGTTTATTTTTAGCCCCTTAAAAAACTTCAATTTTTGTTTAAAATATTTAATTTAATGTAATTTTAACTCATTTTAAAAACGTGATTTAAAAAAATGTATTTAATGTTTTGATGTGTTTTTTGAGTGATCCCCATTCATGCTTTTGACAGGTCTAACCTGTCAAAAGTATGAAGGAGGATTCCTTCTTTCATTGGTTCCCCATGGTCCACGTGATCTCAGGGGCGCTTGCGAACCGCCTGCGCCCCTGGGATACCTGGGCCCTGCGCATTTCGTAGAGCAGAGGCCCAGGAGCAGAAATGTCCGGACCTCGGGAGCCCTCAGGTAAGGGCGTAGATTTTTTCCAGATCGGAGGCCTCCGCACACAGGAAGCCTCCAATCGGAAAATACGGGCCATTATCACTCCATTAATGTCCAGGCTCATGTAAGTTTGTGCAATGTACCCAGGCAGCTGGCTTGGAGCATTTATCCTGCGCCAGTCCACCATCCCCTCAATATTCGACCCTCTCAGGAACTGTGGTAGAACGGCTGCTGGAGGACAAGGGATAACCCCTACACACATGGCTCTTGACACCCCTCTGCAACCCCACCACACATGAGCAACACAGATATAATAAAAGCCAAGGGACCACCAGGATTATTATTGAGTACACCATATGGATGCTGAAGCAGAGGTTCAGGTGTCTCCACAGGTCTGGGGTCTCCCTTCAATATGCCCCACAAAGAGTCATAAGAACATAAGAACATAAGACGTAGGAGCAGGAGTAGGTCATTCGGCCCCTCGAGCCTGCTCCGCCATTCAATAAGATCATGGCTGATCTGATCTTGGCCTCAACTCCACTTCCCTGCCCGCTCCCCATAACCCTTGACTCCCCTTTCATTCAAAAATCTGTCTATCTCCACCTTAAATATAATCAATGACCCAGCCTCCACAGCTCTCTGGGGAAGAGAATTCCAAAGATTCATGACCCTCTGAGAGAAGAAATTCCTCCTCATTGCCGATTTAAAAGGGTTTCCCCTTATTCTGAAATTATGCCCCCCTAGTTCTAGATTCCCCCACGAGGGGAAACATCCTCTCAGCATCTATCCTGTCCAACCCCCTCAGAATCTTATATGTTTCAATAAGATCACCTCTCATTCTTCTAAACTCCAATGAGTATAGGCCCAACCTGCTCAACCTTTCTTCATAAGACAATCTCCGCATTGTAGTGGTGCCCTGCATGTTGCACGACCTCGACATGCAGAGAAGCCTGTATTTGGAGGAGGCACAGTCCTACATCAGATAGAGGAGACCAGGGGAAGGCGCGGCAGCAGCAGGAGAAGGAGTGCCACCTCAATGCCTTGCAGCAAGAGATTTAAGGAATCAGCTGATTGCTCAGTGATCCCAGGACCTGCTTAATTCCCCTGCCCGCAAAAACTTACACAAAGCCCCTCTGCTTAACAGTCTTTGTTACATCCTTCACCACTCCCTTAATCCTGCATTAAAGAACATTCAAACCATTCCGACAACTTCTATAAAATAAAAGCCATGCTGACAATGCAGACTCAGAAGCTGCTTTTAAACCACACTGCAGACCAAAGTGTTAAATATGATAAAGGTGATTAATTGAAAGGCCAATGCAATAATTGCCTCCCATTCATTTCTCACCCATAGTGCCATTCTTATAAGGTTTCCTAAATCTACTATTGCTACGAAGTGCTCCCCTAGTGGCCTCAGCCAAGCTGGGGGAAAGCTGCTATTCCTCATGTTACTCATATTACCTAAGAAAGGATATACTTGCCATAGAGGGAGTGCAGCGAAGGTTCACCAGACTGATTCCTGGGATGGCAGGACTGTCGTATGAGGAGAGATTGGGTCGACTAGGCCTGTATTCACTAGAGTTTAGAAGAATGAGAGGGGATCTCATTGAAACGTATACAATTCTGACAGGGCTAGACAGACTGGATGCAGGAAGGATGTTTCCCCTGGCTGGGGGGGGGTCTAGAACGAGGGGTCACAGTCTCAGGATACAGGGTAGGACAATTAGGACTGAGATGAGGAGAAATTTCTTCACCCAGAGGGTGGTGAACCTGTGGAATTCTCTACCACAGACAGCTGGGGAGGCCAAGTCACTGAATATATTTAAGAAGGAAATAGATAGATTTCTAGACACAAAAGGCATCAAGGGGTATGGGGAGAGAGCGGGAATATGGTATTGAGATAGAGGATCAGCCATGATCATATTGAATGGCAGAGCAGGCTCGAAGGGCCGAATGGCCTACTCCTGCTCCTATTGTTCTATGTTTCTATGTTGGTACCTTTGAGATTTTTGTGACCGCTAACGTCTGTGTGCTCGATTCCTGTGTGGATCCTGACTGCAGACTGCTGCACCTCGGCTGCTGCCAGGGCCATCTGGCTCAGTTGACTTGCTGGCACCATGACGGGGGGGTATTGGTTGAGAGGGTGTCGAAGGAGCAGACGGGCTGCCAGCTGGAGAGAAGGCAACAGGTACCACTCCCATCGCACCGATCTCTTGTGGGGCTGGGGCTCAGCACTTTCACTGATCTGTGGGAGAGCAGACTGCAGAAGTTGAGTGACTCCTTCAAAGCCCCCATCTATTCAGTCCACCAAACTGTCCAGGATGGACGCCTGTCTCTCAAGATGAAGCCCAGAGTCTCCATGGCAGCCATTTGAGCTTCCGCCAAAGCTGCAAAGGCTGGTGACACTGATTCACTTTGTAAAGGCCTGTGTGCAGCATCCCTGGGGGTGACCACGCTCTCCAGTGTAGAATGCACACTCTTAGCTGGCCTCCCACATTCCACCCTACGTAAACTTGAGGTCATCCAAAACTTGGCTGCTCGTGTCCTAACTCGCACCAAATCCCGTTCGCCCATCTCCCCTGTGCTCGCTGACCTACATTGGCTCCCGGTTAAGCAGCGCCTCGATTTCAAAATTCTCATCCTTGTTTTCAAATCCCCCATGGCCTCGTCCCTCCCTATCCCTATAATCTCCTTCAGCCCACAACACCCCGAGGTATCTGCGCTCCTCTAATTCTGCCCTCTTGAGGATCCCTGATTATAATCGCTCAACCATTGATGGCCGTGCCTTCTGTTGCCTCGGCCCTAAGCTCTGGAATTCCCTGCCTAAACCTCTCCGCCTCACTACCTCTCAATCCTCCTTTAAGACGCTCCTTAAAACCTACCTCTTTGACCAAGCTTTTGGTCACCTGCCCTAATTTATCCTTATGTGGATCGGTGTCAAATATTTTGTCTTAAAATACTCCTGTGCAGCGCCTTGGGACGTTTTACTACGTTAAAGGTGCTATGTAAATACAAGTTGTTGTTGTTTTGACGCCATGCAGGCTGGAAGCAGACTCCACCACACTCTTAGTGCTGAAACTCCTCGGCGGGCCGCCCGATACCTTGCAAAACTGACTTGTGTGAGGCCAGCGGTTTTCTTTTCATAGCCGGGCCCCTGATCCTCATCGTTGCCCTGCTCAACAGAGGTGGGAAAGGACCTCATCCTCTGGCGAGCTGTCTCATGGGCTGTCTATGCCACTCGTACCTGATGTTGCTGAATCACACTGCCTAACCCTCGCGCAGTGTCAATGTCTGTGCTGGTGCTTGGGAGGGATGGAATACATGACCGTGCATCCTCAAGAGGAAAGCCTTCCTCCGAGACGTCTTCTGTAGGGGCCTCTTTCTGCCTAATATGACGTAGAGGAAAGGGACAAGAGTTAGGATGGCGCTGAGAAGCTGGGCATTTCCAAATGACAGTCTTGAGAATGCAGCTTGAGTTGTGAATCTTGCTGTATATTTGTTGAGAAGAATGAATCATAGAATCACAGAATCATAGAATCATAGAATGTTTACAGCACGGAAGAAGACCATTCGGCCCGTCGAGCCCGCGCCAGCTCTCCGCAAGAGCACTTCAGCTAGTCCCACTCCCCCGCCCTTTCCCCGTAGCCCTGCAAAAATTTTTCTTTCAGTTACTTATCCAACTCCCTTTTGAAAGCCGTGATTGAATCTGCCTCCACCACCCTTGCAGGCAGTGCATTCCAGATCTTAACCACTTGCTAAGTAAAAAAGTTTTTCCTTATGTCGCCTTTGGTTCTTCTGCCAATCAGTTTAAATCTGTGTCCTCTGGTTCTCGACCCTTCTGCCAATGGGAACAGTTTCTCTCTCTCTACTCTGTCCAGACCCCTCATGATTTTGAACACCTCTATCAAATCTCCTCTCAACCTTCTCTGCTCTAAGGAGAACAACCCCAGCTTCTCCAGTCTATCCACATAACTGAAGTCCCTCAACCCTGGAACCATTCTTGTAAATCTTTTCTGCACCCTCTCCAAGGCCTTCCCATCCTTCCTAAAGTGAGGTGCCCAGAATTGGACACAATACTCCAGTTGAGGCCGAATCAGTGTTTTATAAAGGTTCATCGTAATTTCACGCTTTTGTACTCTATGCATCTATTCATGAAGCCCAGGATCCTGTATGCTTTATTAACCGCTTTCTCAACCTGCCCTGCCACCTTCAATGATTTGTGCACATATACCCCTAGGTCTTTCTGTTCATGCACCCCCTTTAGGATTGTACCCTTTAGTTTATATTTCCTTTCTTCATTCTTTCTACCAAAATATATCACTTTGCACTTTTCTGCATTAAATCTCATCTGCCACGTGTCCGCCCATTTCACCAGCCTGTCTATGTCTTCCTGAAGTCTATCACTATCCTCCTCACTGTTCACTATACTTCTAAGTTTTGTGTCATCTGCAAATTTTGAATTGTGCCCTGTACACCTACATCCAAGTCATTAACATATATCAAGAAAAGCAGTGGTCTAGAACCGACCCTTGGGGAACACCACTGTGAACCTTCCCCCAGTCTGAAAAACAACCGTTCACCACTACTACAATAGCAAAACGTTAACTCTGTTTCTCTCTCCACGGATGCTGCCTGGCCTGCTGAGTTTTTCCAGCGTTTTCTGTTGTTATTTCGTTCACCACTACTCTCTGTTTCCTGTCACTTAGCCAATTTCATATCCATGCTGCCACTGTCCCTTTTATTCCATGGGCTTCAACTTTGCTGGTAAGCCTATTATGTGGCACTTTGTCGAACGCCTTTTGGAAATCCATGTACACCACATCAAACGCATTGCCCTCATCAACCCTCTTACAAGTAATATGCAGAAAGAAAGAAAGACTTGCATTTATATAATGCCTTTCATAACCACTGGACGTCTCAAAGCACTTTACAGCCAATGAAGTACTTTGAAGTGTAGTCACTGTTGTAATGTGGGAAACGAGGCAGCCAATTTGCACACAGCAAACTCCCACAAACAGCAATGTGATAATGACCAGATAATCTGTTTTTGTTATGTGGACTGAAGGATAAATATTGCTCAGGACACCAGGGATAACTCCCCTGCTCTTCTTTGAAATAGTACCACAGGATCTTTTACGTCCACCTGAGAGAGCAGACGGGGTCTTGGTTTAACGTCTCATCCAAAAGACGGCACCTCCGACAGTGCAGCACTCCCTCAGCACTGCACTGGAGTGTCAGCCTGGCTTTATGTGCTCAAGTCCCTGGAGTGGGGCTTGAACCCACAACCTTCTGACTCAAAGGCAAGTGTGCTACCCACTGAGCCACAGCTGACACATTCAGGCAAAAAATCCATTCACTATAAGCGCTGCCTGAATAAAGGTTTTGAAATTTATCCCCTAGCTTTTCTTTGAATAATTTTGAGATCAACCAAATGTAAATTGTTAGAAACTGAAGAGAGACACCGTTGGGCTAACTGGGAAATTGTGCTCACTGTATATGTTCAAACTTCAGGATTTGCCTTCAGCTGACAGAGACACTGCTCAGGACAAAAATATCAAGTCCAAGCCCAGACTTTTCCAAAACTCTGAACCCCTCAAGTAAAAGCTTTAAAGCAAACATGAAAAGACAATACAAGCCAGAAAAACAATTCATTCGGTAATTGTAACCATTTTATTGTGAAATATATTTTTTTTTATTTTTCTTTAAAAGCTGGTTTTGGAAAATTAGAAATTTCAGTTGCTGAGAAAAAATGGGAGATAAAAAACATTTTGAGTGATGTGATGACTTACCTTCTCTACTTTTAAGTTTTCTTATTGGTAGGTTCTCCTGACTAGTTTATTCAGTATTGGTTGCATTCATAAGTAGCTTCACATTAGTAGTTTCCTGTCTACTGTCTTTACTATTACAGGAAACTCTTTATTAACCGGCACCGACGGGACCGGCGTGGTGCCGGTTAATCAAAAAGTCCGGATAATCGAGAGTTATATCTCCCAACGTACGAGAGCCCCGTACACACTGACATGCGCCTGCATTCGGAGCTCCGTCTCCCCGGGGACCGCCAGCTGACCATCTGTCGTGTCCGCTGCCTACCCGGGCTGCACATTCCCCTCCCAATCTACACGCTCCGATACAAGGCAAACGCCTCGGGGTTTTTTTCAAAGTTATTTTTAAAGGAGAGATGAAGGAAAACCCCGGTTACCTACTCAAGAATTTTGCCGGTTAAGAGAGATTTCCGGTTATTTGGGTGCCGGTTAAAAGAGAGTTTCCTGTAATTCTTACATTCTCGAACTCTTCAGTTCAAATTTACTGTGTGATAGCAAACGTGTGGCAACAGGAAGTAAGTGTGACCAGCCAGAGGTGCTGCTAGATGCAAGTCTATTAAGAAAATTGCAGATCTACTGTGGCATTGCTCATGGTGAGTCAAAGGATACAATACCTGCATTGCCTGTAGTGTGACAGCTGTAATGTGAGAGGAAGTAAGTGTGATGCTTACCGGAAGTGTGTGCTATATTAAGATTTTAAATATATCATAGATATTACGGGCTAAAAATTGAATATGGCCCAAAAATGGGCGGTGTCATGGCCCAGCGCTATTAAGCTGCGGCGGGTCAAATTGGTGTAGGTAGCACGCAAAATTCGTGCTCAGTCCTCATTAACATGATTATAGTGCTGATGTCAGCACTAAAACCGCTGCTCATTGGCTTACCGCTCAACAGGTGGGCCAATATCAGGTCTAGTCTAATTCCCAATCATGTTTGGTACAGGCTTTATCCACTACTTAAAGGGGAGGTGCATTGATGCAACAGCACCTCATTGTCATTCTAATTGGAACTCCACTTGGAAGCAGAACCTACTACAGAGAGATGGCTGAGCCTCAGCACAGGGAGAGAGCAAGGCGTTTCTCTGTCACAGCACTTGAGGCACAGGTGGTAGGCGTAGAGAGGCGGCGGGCTGTCCTCTTCCCGCAAGCCGGCAGGAAGCCATCGGCCCATACGTGCAGAAGGCTGTGGCGGGAGATATCCGATTGTGTGAAGGCCACCAGTGTGGTCCCCAGGTCCTCCATACAATGCCGCAAGAAGTTTATTGACCTCATGCGGCAGGTCAGGGTGAGTGAAGGCTTCTGCAAATGCCATATCCCATCATCTGCACCACAAGCCTCACACACTGCTCAATGCACCACACCCCCAGCACTCACCTACCAACAATCGCTACCTATCACCACCCACACCTCACAATTATAGCTTCACTTCACTCTCACAACCTTACCACTGCTGCAACACTCACACCCACATCTCACACCTGACAGCTATTCAATTATGGCAGGCACATCACCCAAACACATTGCATCACACTCACTCAGACACTTCCCTTTCTCTTGCAGGCCAAGGTCACGCATAATCGCTGGGAGCAGCAGCAGACAGGCAGAGGGCAAGCTGCCATACAGGCCCTGAACCAACTGAAGGAGCGAGTGCTGGACATCATTGGACAGTGCTACAGTACAAAGGGATCTGGGGGTCCTGGTGCATGAAACACAGAAGGTTAGTATGCAGGTACAGCAGGTGATCAGGAAGGCCAATGGAACTTGGCTTTTATTGCAAGGGGGATGGAGTATAAAAGCAGGGAAGTCTTGCTTCAGCTATACAGGGTACTGGTGAGGCCACACCTGGAATACTGCGTACAGTTTTGGTTTCCATATTTAAGAAAAGCTATACTTGCTCTAGAGGCAGTTCAGAGAAGGTTCACTCGGTTGATTCCGGAGATGAGGGGGTTGACTTATGAGGAAAGGTTGAGTAGGTTGGGCCTCTACTTATTGGAATACAGAAGAATGAGAGGCGATCTTATCGAAACATATAAGATTGTGAGAGGGCTTGATCGGGTGGATGCGGGGAGGATGTTTCCACTGATGGGTGAGACTAGAACTAGGGGGCATAATCTTAGAATAAGGGGCTGCCGTTTCAAAACTGAGATGAGGAGAAACTTCTTCACTCAGAGGGTAGTAAATCTATGGAATTTGCTACCTCAGAGAGCTGTGGAAGCTGCGACATTAAATAAATTTAAAACGGAGATAGACAGTTTCCTAGCTGATAAGGGAATTAAGGGTTATGGGGAGCAGGCAGGGAAGTGGACGTGAGTCTAGGTTCGGATCAGCCATGATCCTATTGAATGGTAGAGCAGGCCCGAGGGGCCATATGGCCTACTCCTGCTCCTACTTCTTATGTTCTTATGTATGACAGGAAGCCATGGAGGTCTTGGCAATGGGTAAGGTTGAAGCCCTTGGGGACAACAACGGTATGCTCATTCCTAACCCTTCTCCTCACATCCCACTTCTTCCTCATCCCACATCTTATCACTTACAAGCTGCTGATGCTGTATGCATGCATATCTTGCTTCCCCTCCCTCCCCTCACCATAACCCAACTCTTGTGCCTTTCTGCTTTCAGATAATCAAGAACAAGCAGCAGCCAAGCCTTTCCTTGAGGCGATGGAGGAGAGCGAGAGGGGAAAAGAAGAAGACACGGCGTCACTGCATCTGTCACTCGCAGACACCAGCTCAGAAACTGGCACTGCGCATAATTTAGAGGCTAGTGTAGATGTGGGATCTGCACAGGTTAAAGCACCGGACACGAGTGGGCTGTAGCAAGGCCGGGGAATAGGGTAGCCAGGTCCCCGGAGGATGAGTTCGCGCGCAAGTTCTGCTGCACATGACTCAGTTGAGGACCTTGATGTGGCAGCCTTCAGAAGAAGGGTGATGCGCATGCACACCGAATCGCTAGGTGCAATGGTAAGCCTGCCAGAGAGCCTCTTGGCAATGTCAAGGAGCGTGGAGGAGTCCGCCTATATCATTGCATGGGGCTTTGCGCAGAGCCTGGAGCCTATGATTTCCAGCCTGGAAAACTACCAGAGTGACCATGTCAACTCAGACACGATGCTGCGCGTGATGGGTAATGTCGCGGCTGCCATTGCAGCACAGGCGGAAGCGACCCAACGTCTTAGTGCTGCAGCGGAAGTGCAGACAGCTGTCCTGCAGTCTCAGCTTGCTGCCACTCAAGCACAGACTGCTGCCATCATGGCTGGGTTTACCACAACGGGGCTTGCAGGGTGTTGCAGCAGGCCAGCAATCTGTGCTCCAACAAATTGCTAGGGATGCTGAGCCACTGCCCCAGGGAGTGACAGTGTGTCTGTAGAGCAGGAACCTACTGTCCTCTCTCAGGATGACAGCATTCCTACTCCCACCACTGCCACTCCATCATTGCCCTTGCCGCTCCCTGTCAGCCAGCCAGCCCAGACTGCTGCCACACATGCCGAGGTGGTACAGTCTACAGCCGGGCCTTCTAGGTCCAGAGATGCTCGAGGTTGTCCTGCAAGGCCATCTGAAGTTTCCCCCACAGAAACTCAGCAGCCTTCCACCAGCCATACTGCAGCCACTGGGGGATCACTTCGTAGGAGCACTAAAGCAGGAAAGGGCACCCGAATGACAGGCGCTAAATGATTACACTAGGGTGATTAGTTAATGTGGTATGTGTGAATTGATTGTTGATAAAATTAATAATTCTGTTTGGAATCTTTGTTTTGTGGTGGCTCTCATTTCAGCTTTGTGCCCAAGAGGATGCTGTGATATTCCATGACAGAGGGATGGTATGATGGGGATGTGGTTGATGGGGATGTAGTGAGCAACGGGGATCTGGGGTTCCATTCACTGGAATCGGAGTCTGATGAGGTGTTCACGGACAGCCAGTGCCGAAGGGGGATTTGCTGCCTGCCTCCTCCCTTCCTCCTTGTCTTTCTCCTCATCTTCCTCTACCTCTTCCTCCTCCTCTTCTCCCTCGTCCTCTTCCTGAGGCGGTCACACAATCCCTGCTGGCAAGGGCTGCGCCCTCATGATGGCCAAGTTGTGAAGCATGCAGCAGACCACCGGGAAATGGGACACCCGCTCCAGCGAGTACTGGAGGGCTCCTCCCGAGCGGTCAAGGCAGCGGAACCATTGCTACATTAGTGCGATGATCTGCTCGATGATGTTCCTGGTGGCAGCGTGGCTCCCATTATATGAGTGCTGGGCACAAGTGTTCGGGTTGCGGAGGGGAGTCATGAGCCAGGTGCAGAGCGGATAGCCCTTGTCTCCAAGCAGCCACCCTCGGGTTTGATGTGGTGGCTGAAAGATTGCTGGCACATTGGATTGATGCAGGATGAAGGCATCACGACTGCTGCCAGGATAGCGGGCATTGACCATCAGGAAGCGCTGGGCATGGTCTCACACCAACTTCACATTAAGTGAGTGGTAGCCTTTGCGGTTACAGAAGATCTCAAGATTGTTATACGGTGTCCACAAAGCCACGTGGGTGCAGTCGATGGCGTCCTGCACCATGGGGAAGCCCGCTATCCTGGCAAAGCCACATGTGCGCTTCTCCTGCTTCTCTGCTCAGAAAGAAGAAAACGTAGTCCCTTCTCCTGGTGTAGAGAGCATCAGTGACCTCCTGAATGAAGCGATGGATGGCGAACGGTGAGATGTTAGCTGTGTCTCCTGCTGCAGACTGGAAGGATCCGCTGGCAAAGAAATTGAGGGCTACGGTGACCTTGAAGGCTACTTTGAGAGCTGTGGTCGCCCTGCTCTCAGGCTGCAGGTCTGGTTGCAGGAGGTGACAGAGTTCTGCGACCACCTCCTAGGCAAAGCAGAGCCTCCTCGTACATTGCTCCTCGTTTAAGTGGATATAAGAGATGTGTTCTCAGAAGACCCTAGGTGGTAAGGCCTCCTGTTGAGAGCCCTCCTGGCCTTCCTCCTCCTCCCTCTGTGCGCATCTTCTCGTCTTCTTCGCTGCCTCCGCTCCCTCTCCCGAAGATACTCGAGCGTGAGGTCGACTGCCAGTAGAGCCCCCATGACTGTGAGTAAGTGCTGTGAGCAGAAGCCTTTAAATAAGAATGAAGGCGTTCTCCACTTGCCCCAACACAGCCTGTCACCTTAGGGCCTTGAGTGAGGTTTATAATACTGCTGGAGTTGCAGAAGGTTCCACAGAGCCATTCAAACTGAAGAAACATGTCAGCTACAAGTAGTTGCTGATGATCCCTTTAAATAACGCTGCTGGAGCCTGCTTCCTGCTTGTCAACCCTTGCTCAGCCGGTTGCAGTTAAGGCACGAGCGGTGAAGTTGAAAATGGCAGATCGGGTGTCAAGTGAGCGTTACACACTCACTGACGTCACGATCGGCATAATCTACATAATTTTCACGAGCGCAGACATTGGCAGCGCTGCCGCCCAGCTGAAAATGGCCACCGGCAGCAGACAGAAATGCGGCGGCCGCCATTTTTTTCCGCGAATCAGGCAGTAAAGGCTGGCACTAAACCCCCGAATTTTTAGCCCATAGATTATTAAAATTAGACAAAATTACTTCTCGTGTCCATCAAGTCCTTACACAAGTGGCTTGCTTGTATGTTAATCTAATGCTGTGCTGGTGCTGCTGGCTCCTGGCAGTAATTCGGAAGTCGGCAGTAAGACCAAGGAAATCTTGCCTGATTCCCTAAGGCCAGCGGCTGGCAAACTCATTTCTAGCGGGATCTTCCCAGCTGACAGGCTAAGTGAAGCTGGCAAATTGATCTGCGCTCTTGCCATAGTTTGTGTGAGACCCATGCACCATGGAACGAAAAGGCAGGAGCACTGCAATATAAAAGCAGCTATATTTTTAAAAAGAAAGAAAGACTTGCATTTCTATAGCGCCTTTCGTGACCACCGGATGTCTCAAAGCACTTTACAGCCAATGAAGTACTGTCACTGTTGTAATGTGATAAATGTGGCAGCCAATTTGTGCACAGCAAGCTCCCACAAACAGCAATGTGATAATGACCAGATAATCAGTTTTTGTTATGTTGGTTGAGGGATAAATATTGGCCCCAGGACACCAGGGATAACTTTGAAAGAGTGCCATGGGGATCTTTTACATCCAACCTGAGAGAGCAGACGGGGCCTCCGGTTTTTCATCTCAGCTGAAAGATGGCACCTCCGACAGTGCTGCACTCTCTCAGCACTGCACTGGAATGTCAGCCTAGCTTTATACATAGATACATAGATACATAGAAGATAGGAGCAGGAGTAGGCCATCCGGCCCTTCGAGCCTGCTCCGCCATTTAATGAGATCATGGCTGATCCTCCAATTCAGTATCCCGTCCCCGCCTTCTCTCCGTAACCCTTAACCCCTTTTGCCTGTAGAAATATATCTAATTCCCTCTTAAATATATTTAATGAGCTGGCGTACACTGCCCTCTGTGGCAATGAGTTCCACAGGTTCACCACCCTCTGAGTGAAGAAATTCCCCCTCATTTCTGTCCTAAATGGTTTAGCCCTTATCCTTAAATTATGTCCTCTAGTTCTGTTCTCACCCGCCAAGGGAAACATTCCTTCTGCATCTAGTCTGTCTAGACCTGTCAGAATTTTATACACTTCTATGAGGTCCCCTCTCAATCTTCTAAACTCCAGTGTGTACATCCCTAAACTACATAGTCTCTCCTCATAGGTCAATCCCGCCATTCCTGGTATCAGCCTGGTGAATCGCCGCTGCACCCCCTCCATGGCAAGAACATCTTTCCTCAGATGAGGCGACCAAAACTGTACACAGTACTCGAGGTGTGGTCTCACCAGTGCCCTGTACAGCTGCAGCAAGGTATCCCTGTTCCTGTATTCCAACCCTTTTGCTATGAAGGCCAGCATACCGTTTGCCTTCTTGACCGCCTGTTGCACCTGCATGCTCGCCTTCAGTGACTGGTGTACAAGAACACCCAGGTCTCTCTGTACTTCCCCCTCTCCCAATTTATTGCCATTTAAATAATAATTTGCCCTCCCGTTCCTGCACCCAAGGTGGATAACTTCGCACTTGTCCACATTATAGTGCATCTGCCATTTATCCGCCCAATCACCCAGTCTGTCCAAATCGCTCTGGAGCTTCCTGGTCTCCTCCTCTGAGCCCACCCCCCCTCCTAGTTTAGTGTCGTCTGCAAATTTGGAAATGCTGCATCCGACTCCCTGATCCAGGTCATTCATGTAAATTGTGAACAGCTGGGGACCCAGGACAGATCCCTGTGGTACCCCACTTGTTACTGCCTGCCATTCAGAAAATGAGCCGTTTATTCCAACTCTCTGTTTTCTATCTGACAGCCAGTTCTCTATCCACGTCAATACTTTCCCCTTTATCCCATGAGCTTCAATTTTCCATGCTAATCTTTTATGTGGGACCTTGTCGAAGGCCTTTTGGAAGTCCAGGTACACCACATCTACTGGCTCTCCCCCATCTATTTTACCAGTTACTCCCTCAAAAAATTCCAATAGATTAGTCAAGCACGATTTACCCTTTGTAAATCCATGTTGACTCTGTCCTATCCTGTCCCCATTTGCTAAGTGCTCCGCTATTTCATCCTTAATGATGGACTCCAGCATTTTGCCCACAACTGATGTAAGGCTTACAGGTCTGTAATTACCTGCTTTTTCCCTACCCCCCTTTTTGAATAGTGGGGTAACGTTAGCTACCCTCCAATCCATGGGCACTGTTCCCGAGTCTAATGAATTCTGAAAAATCATACTTAGTGCATCCGCTATCTCTAGGGCCACCTCCTTCAGTACCCTAGGATGCATGTTATCAGGCCCTGGGGATTTGTCCGCCTTCAATCCCTTTAGCTTCCTTAACACCATATCCTTAGAGATATTGATTTGCGTCAGTTCCTCCTTTGCCAATGTCCCTATTTTTCCCGATATCCCAGGGAGGTTTTTTGTGTCTTCCTTCGTAAAGACTGACCCAAAGTATGCATTTAGTTGGTCTGCCATTTCCTTATTTCCCGTTATATATTCCCCCGTATCTGACTGCAATGGACCAACTTTGGTTTTCACCAGTCTTTTCCTCTTGATATACTTATAAAAGCTTTTGGAGTTAGTTTTTATATTTTCCGCCAGCTTGCTTTCATAAGCTATTTTGCCCCTCTTGATTAAGCCCTTTGTCCTCCTTTGCTCTATCTTAAACTGTTCCCAATCTTCCGCTCTGGTGCTTTTTTTGGCTATTTTATACGCCCTATCTTTGGATTTTATGCTGTCTCTAATTTCCCCTGTTATCCACGGTTGAGTCACCTTTTTAGATTTCCTTTTATGCCAGATTGGTATAAACAATTTTTGCAATTTTGTCATTCTATCTTTAAATGCTTGCCATTGTTTATCTACCTCCAGTCCTCCCAGTCTTTGGACCCACAACTTTCTAACTTAGAAGCAAGTGTGCTACCCACTGAGCCACGGCTGATGCTAAGGATTTTCGGATTTTACTTATCACTCCCTTTGCAAAGTCACACTGCACACACTCACACACCCCTTCAGTGTTATTGGTAATACCCACACACCACACACATTGATCAATACTGTCTATCTTGAATACACACAAGCACTGGCCTTGAGAAGTCAGCAGCTGACTCTGGCTTACATCTCTTCCCAGTGAGGTCGTTCTCACAGATGTATTGTTATTATTATTAGTATTTTTTTTTAATGGTGCCTGAGGCCTTTTTGGGGGGAATTCTGTACACATCACTGGAGTCTATAATTTGGTGGAGCAAGTCTTGAGACAGGCGTTTGCTGGATGAGGCAGCTCTGGTTACGATCAAACAGATTTTGCCTTTAGACCCCCTCCAGCGATCTCTTGGCTTCGCTTATATTCATAGCTGAAGACAACAACAATTACAGAGGAGAATTGCAAGCAGCACCATTGATCCTTTAAGAGAACAGAAAAAGTCACTTATCAAACCACGAGCAGAGAAAAGTGCTTTGATAGAACGTTTGTTAAAGAACCTCAAGGTAGTCGTCTTTTTTCTGGTTCTCTTGATATTACAGTTACTATTGATTAAAAACAGCAATAAAAGCTCCTTTCAAAAAGCAGTCTAAATCTTTGCAAAATTGAGTTTTTTATATATTCATTGCAAAGTGTCTGTTGCCATTTGGCAAAGCTCTTTATGCAGATACAATAAAAAATGTTGTACTTTATCAGTGAAAAACGCGCATAGATGTAGGTTTTAAGTGAGGAACAGTATTCCTTTTACTGGCTGTGCAGACTCGCACCATATCTTTGTTTAACATCCTGTCATGTTTGCACAATGGCCTACATTAATCATCATTAACTTAATAAAAAATGACCATGGGGTAATTAAATTGCAAGCTGATGGAAGCATTGAAGAAGTTGCCGTACATGACTACAGTGGCCCGCACTCGTACCCGCTGTGTATTTGCATTACAGATAAGCACACGGACCAGCAAGACCCATAGCAACAGTACTAAGGTTGTCCTGCTCAATGAAGACAGAAGACACAATTTCCAATCTGTCCACAGAGAGCATTCGTCAATGATGTAGCTGTTTAAGTAGTTTGCGAACATGTTACCTAAGGGATTTGTTAGGTGCTTTACGGCTGATTATGAATGTTAGATGTTTGAGTTTTTAATTCCAAAGCGTTACAGCAGAGGAGGAGAGTCGATGAGTTGAATTAAAAAAAAAAAATATTTTGAGATGTGGGCACCGCTGGCAAGGCCGGCATTTATTGCCCATCCCTAGTTGCCTTGAGAAGTTGAAGGTGAGCCACTTTCTTGAACCGCTGCAGTCCATGTGGTGAAGGTACTCCCACAGTGCTGTTAGGGAGGGAGTTCAAGAATTTTGACCCAGCGATGATGAAGGAACGCCGATATATGTCCAAGTCGGGATGATGTGCGACTTGGAGGGGAACTTGGAAGTGATGGTGTTTCCATTAACCTACTGCCCTTGTCCTTCTAGGTGGTTAGACAGCTTTGTCCTGGATGTTGTCCAGCTTCTTAGGTTTTGTTGCAGCTGCATCCATCCAGGCAAGTGGAGAGTATTCCATCACACTCCTGACTTGTGTATTGTAGATGGTGGAAAGGCTTTGGGGAGTCAGGAGGTGAGACACTCGCCAGAGAATACCTAGCCTCTGACCTGCTCTAGTTGCCACGGCATTTATGTGGCAGGTCCAGTTGAGATTCTGGTCAATGGCGACCCCCAGGATGTAGATATTGGGGGATTCGGTGATGCTAATGCCGTTGAATGTCATGGGGAGATGATTTGACTCTCTCTTATTGGAGAGGGTCATTGCCTGGCACTTGTGTGGCACGAATGTTACTTGCCACTTATCAGACCAAGCCTGACTGTCGTCCAGGTATTGCTGCATGAGGACACGGACTGCTTCATTATCTGAGGAGTTGCAAATAGAGCTCAACACTGTACAATCATCAACGAACATCCCTACTTCTGACCTTATGATGGAGGGAAGGTCATTGATGAAGCTGCTGAAGCTAGTTGCACCTGGGACGCTGCCCTGAGGAAATACTGCAACAATATCTTTGGGCTGAGGTGATTGGCATCCAGCAATCACAACCATTTTCCTTTGTGTTAGGAATGACTCCAGCCACTATAAAGTTTCCCCCTGATCCTAACTAACTTCAGTTTTACCCCAGAGGGCTGTGGAGGCTCAGTCATTGAGTATATTCAAGACAGAGATCGATAGATTTTTGAATATTAAGGGGATCAAGGGATACGGGGATAGTTCAGGAAAGTGGAGATGAGGTAGAAGATCAGCCATGATCTTATGGAATGGTAGAGCAGGCTCGAAGGGCCAAATGACCTACTCCTGCTCTTATTCTCACTAATACAAAATCAAAATACTGCGGTTGCTGGAAATCTGAAATAGAAACAGAAAATGCTGGAAATACTCAGCAGGTCAGGCAGCATCTGTGGAGAGAGAAACAGAGTTAACGTTTAAGGTCGATGACCTTTCGTCAGAACTGGAAAAAGTTAGAGATGGAACAGGTTTTTTAGCAAGTGCAGAGGCAGGGAAAGGGGGAGGGGAGGAAAGAACAAAAGGGAAGGTCTGTGATAGGGTGGAAGGCAGGAGAGATCAAAAGACAAAAGGGATGATGGTGCGAGGCAAAAGGAGATGGTAATGGGACAAGTAAAGAAACAAAAGGTGAGTCTAGAAGAGGTGTAAATGGGAATGACAGAATGATCAACAGCTGTCATATGAAAAAATAGGGGCAGAGGTTATGGTCTGAAATTGTTGAACTCGATGTTGAGTCCAGAAGGCTATAAAGTGCCTAATCGAAAGATGAGGTGTTATTTCGAGCTTACGTTGAGCTTCGTTGGAACAGTGTAAGAGTCCGAGGACAGAGAGGTCAGAGTGGGAGTGGAGCGGAGAACTAAAGTGACAGGCGACCGGAAGCTCGAGGTCACACTTACGAACTGAATGGAGGTGTTTTGCAAAGTGATCATCCAATCTGCGTTTAGTCTCCCCAATGTAGAGGAGACCGCATCGTAAGCAGCGAATACAGTATACTAAATTGTAAGAAATACACGTAAATCGCTGTTTCACCTGGAAGGAATGTTTGGAGCCCTGGACAGTGGGAAGGGAGGAGGTAAAAGGGCAGGTGTTGCATCTCCTGCGCTTGCACGGGAAGGTGCCGTGGGAAGGGGAAGCTGGGAAAATGGAATAGAGTCCTTACAGGATGTCGTAAGAATGAGGCTTACGCGTGGTGAACTTAAAGTAAGCTTTAATCAACTAAAAAGGTGCTACATACAAAAGAGGTCTTACTCTATGCCTCTCCCGGATCCAACTGATCAGTCCAGTATTTATCCTGGACTAATCACAGGAAGTGATGCAATAAAGTTCGAGTCACAGGAAGCTGTATTGTGTTACCACATTCTCCCCCCCCAAAAGATTAGGAGGCCGGGATGCTCCCTCCATTTCGTAGCTGCCGGACGAGGGAGAGCCGCACCCGTTTGGGTTCTCGTAGCGGTAGAGGGCGCCTAGCCCGTTTACCCGCCGCGGGCCGTGGACCAGAGTCCGAGTGATCCAGCCCGCTCTGTGAGGGGTCAGGACGATCCTGACTGTGCACTGGTGCCCGAACGGGTGTCGGGCAGGGCTGTGGTAGATCCGTTTCCGAGCGTATGGTACGGGGTGGATCGTGGCTGCGCGTGCGAGCCCCGACGGGCTCATAGTCAGTTTGCCCCAGGTCGGCACGCTGGAGTGAGGTACCAGCCGGCGTCAGATCCAGATCGTGATGAGAGGCACCTGGCGAGCCCAGAGATGTGCCTGGTACAATATCATCCCCTGGTGTCCCTCTATGTTTCGGCGGGCAGGGAGCCAGATCCCGCAATGACACGGTAGATTCCTGACCGTCAGGATACCGAATATAGGCGTAGGTAGGGTTGACGTCAGTGAGCTCAACCTCATCTACCAGGGGGTCATTCTTAGACGCCCGGACATATCTTCGGAGTAGCACTGGTCCCGGTGCAGTCAGCCACGACGGGAGAGATATCCCATAGGATGAGCGACGCTGAAATCGAAAGAACCGTTCATGAGGCGTCGTATTTGTGGCGGTCGAAAGGAGGGACCGTGTGGAGTGTAATGCGTCTGGAAGTACTGCTTCCCATTGCTGGTTGGGTAGGCCCCGAGATCTCAAAGCCAGACGTACCGCATTCCAGATGATAGCGTTAAAACGCTCGACTTGCCCATTCCCGACCGGATGATAAGGCGTCGTTCTGCTGGCAGCAATATCCCGTTCCGAGAGATAGGCCTTGAGTTCTCCTGACATAAAAGAAGGGCCCCGATCCGAATGAACATAGGATGCCATGCCACAGAAAGCAAATACCTGCTCAAGGCAGCTGATAACCGTGGTTGTCAGCATATTGGGGCAGGGAAAGGCAAACGGAAAACGGGAATACTCATCGACCATGGTCAATAGATAAGTGTTGCGAGTTGAAGAGGGCAACGGCCCCTTAAAATCGATGCTAAGCTGTTGCATTGGCTGGGTCGCATGTATGAGTATACCACCCGAGGGGCGGAAAAACTGAGGTTTCAATTCCGCACAGACTCTGCAGTCCGAGCACATCTTCTTTACATCCCCGGTAGAGAATGGGAGATTTCGGGACCGCACGAAGTGTAGCATGCGAGTAACGCCTGGATGACACAACCCATCATGGATGTCTACGAGCGTAGAGGGTGCCATGGCGGAGCAGAATGCTCGTGTGAGGGTATCCGGAGCCACATTCTCCTTGCCAGGTCGATAGTGGATGGTGTAACCAAAAGAGGCCAATTCCAGCTGCCAAAGCTGGATTTTATTATTTTTAATTTTGGTCCGTTTTCGATTATCGAGCATGAAGGCGACCGATCGCTGGTCCGTGATTAAGGTAAAGTGCTGGCGAGCTAGGAGATGAGTCCACTTCCGTACTGCCTCTATGATGGCTGTAGCTTCTTTCTCGACTGGAGGATAATGTAGCTCAGCCCCTTGAAAAGTCCTGGACAAAAATGCCACCGGACGACCTTCCTGATTCAGAGTGGCCGAGATCGCCACCTCCGAGGCATCACACTCCACAACAAAAGGAAGACTCTCATTGATGGAGTGAAGAGCCGCTTTCTCCAACTGTTTTTTCAGGAGGTTAAAGGCTGCAACAGCCGCTGTGTCTAGTGGGAATGTGCTGGCCTTCAGTAGAGGTTGGATTCGGTCCGAAAAGTTAGGAATCCATTTAGCATAGTATGCAAACAGGCCGAGGGCCCGGCGCAAGGAGGCCGGATTCTTAGGTGGCGGGAGTTCTTGGAGTGGGCGAAGCCTTTCAGGGTCAGGTTTAATGATGCCATTGCCCACACAATAGCCAAGGATGTTGATGGTTGGTTGTGACTCAATGGATTTAGCCGCATTTAATGTCAAATTACGGTGCTGGAGTGCATCCCAAAATCGTTGGAGATTGGCGTCATGTTCCCGCTGATTGCGACCTGCGACAGTAATATTGTCCAGATAAGGAAACGTATCCTTCAAGTCTTCCTGTTTGACCAGGTCATCCATTGCTCGCTGGAAGACAGCCACTCCATTAGTGACCCCAAAGGGGAGGCGACGAAATTGATACAGCCGTCCATTGGCTTCAAAGGCCGTATACGGCTTGTCTGAGACCTTCAAGGGTACCTGATGATAGGCACTTTTCAGATCATATGTTGAGAACACCGTGTACTCAGCCAGTTTATTAACCATATCATCGATGCGTGGCAATGGGTATGCGTCCAAGTCCATATATTGATTGATGGTCTGTGAATAGTCAATGCACAGCCGTTTCTTGTGAGGTTGTAGAGGGTTCTTAACAATAACGACCTGGGCGCGCCATGGCGACGAACAAGGCTCGATGATATCCTCTGCTAAAAGCCGAGAAATCTCAGCCGCAATAAAAGACTGGTCTTCCTGACTGAAACGTCGTGACTTTGTTATAATCGGTTTGCATCGAGGAGGGAAACTGGTAAACAGTGAGGGTTCATCCAGTGAAGCTGCTGACAATGCACAGAACGGTAATCGAGGTCGTATATTAGAAATAGTGAGTTCAGGTTTGGATCCGCCGAACTCAATGGTGAGCTTCTTATGCTGCTTTTGAAAATCCAGCCCTAAGATAAGATCACTACATAAGTCCTTGAGCACCGAAAGCCGGGTGGAGGGATACCTGTGACCATTAAGTGTTATTTCAACCATACAAAAGCCAGAAATTCTGGTATTAAGTGATGACTGAGCCATCGCAATTGCCTGGTCTGATGGGAAAACATGTAGCTTTAACTCTGCAACAATCTGTTCCCTAATGAAACTATCAGTGCTACCTGAGTCAATTAAGGCATCTAAAGTATGTCCATTAATTGATGCTTTTGTAGCTGCATGGAATAGGTTCTGAGGACAAGCAGCTGTAATTGGTGTCGTTGCACAAAGAGTGGCTGAAACTCTAGGTGTGTTTCTTCGAGAGAAAACCCGAGAGGAAGCACGATAGATTTTAGCCGGAACATCTTGATAGGCCCTTACCGGGGCAGTTCGGTAGGACTTAGCTTGATAAGCCCTCGTAGAGGCTCTTGATAGGCAAACCTTTGCAAAATGACCCTTTTTGTTGCAATGACTGCAAAACGCATTGCGAGCAGGGCAGAATTTCCGAGGGTGAAACTCATCACCACAAAAGAAGCATTTCTTAGATTGCCAAGAGGCTGCCACAGTGGGGTCATCATCCTCTTCATCAGTGAAGTCATCAGATTGATCGTCAGGGATAAAGTCCTCCCTAATAGAGTTCACCTGTGGCCTCTTAATTTGCCTGACTGTAGTTAAGGCAGCAGACCGAGGTCTGGGCACTGTATAAAGGTCTGCATTTCTTTTTGCCAGATCTAGAGAGCAAGCCATGTCATAAGCTCTCTGAAGCTCAAGTGTCTTACTTTCCAGTAGACGCTGGCGTATAAATGGGGAGGCAAGCCCGCAGATGAAAGCATCACGGATCATTTCTTCACGGTACAGCTCAGCTGAGGCCGCCTGAAAGTTACAGTCCATACTAAGTCTGCGAAGCTCTTGGAGGAATTTATCAATGAATTCCTCCGGCCCTTGTTGGGCTGTAGCTAGTAGATGTCTGGCATAGACCTCATTCGGTGTCTTAGTATATAGTCTTTTAAGCGTCCGAATTGCCTCCTCGTAACTGCCCCATTCCTCGACATACTGAAATACATTCGGGGTGACACAGTTGATGAGTATCCGCAACTTTGAGTCATCATCAGCCTTGCAATATTCGAGAAAATTGTCAAACGTGCGATACCAGTGTTTCCACACCTTACCAGCTGCTGGGGTGTTTGGGTCCAAGTCAAGACGCGATGGTTTAAGGATGTTTTCCATGATGGGTGATTCCCTGAATCCTTAGTTCCGAGTTCGTCCAAAAAGTTTGAGTGCGAAGTTTTTCAAAGTTGATTAAATTGTCGTAAGAATGAGCCTTACGCGTGGTGAACTTAAAGTAAGCTTTAATCAACTAAAAAGGTGCTACATACAAAAGAGGTCTTACTCTATGCCTCTCCCGGATCCAACTGATCAGTCCAGTATTTATCCTGGACTAATCACAGGAAGTGATGCAATAAAGTTCGAGTCACAGGAAGCTGTATTGTGTTACCACACAGGAAGCGGGGTGGGAGGAAGTATAGTCCAGGTAGCTGTGGGAGTCAGTGGGCTTGTAGTGGATGTTTGTCGATAGCCTATCCCCAGAAATGGAGACAGAGAAGTCGAGGAACGGAAGGGAAGAGTTGGAGATGGACCATGTGAAAGCGAGGGAAGGGTGGAAATTGGAAGCAAAGTGAATGAAATTTTCTAGTTCAGGATGAGAGCAGGAAACAGCACTGATACAGTCATCAATGTACCGGAAAAAGAGCTGAGGGAGGGGACCTGAGTAGGACTGGAACAAAGAGTGTTACATGCATCCCACGAAAGGCAGGCATAGCTAGGACCCATGGGGTTTCCATAGCAACACCTTTTCTTTGGGGGAAGTGAGTGGAGTCAAAGGAGAAGTGGTTTAATGTGAGAACAAGTTCAGCCAGGCGGAGGAGGGTGGTGGCGGATGGGGACTGGTTGGTCCCCTGTTCAAGGAAGAAGCGGATCGTCCTCAACCGTCCTGGTGAGGAATGGAGGTGTAGAGGGATTGGACGTCCATAGTGAAAAGGAGACGGTTGGGGCCAGGAGACTGGAAACTGTTAAAGTGGCGGAGTGCATCGGAAGAATCGCGGATGTAGGTGGGAAGAGACTGGACAAGGGGAGGAAAAATAAAGTCGAGATAGGAAGAGATCAGTTCCGTGGAGCAAGAACAGGCTGAAACGATGGGTCTACCAGGGCAGTCCTGTTTGTGGATCTTGGGAAAGAGGTAGAAGCGGGCTGTGTGGGGTTGGGGAACTATGAGGTTGGCGGCCGTGGAGGGAAGATCTCCAGAGGAGATGAGGTCAGTGACAGTCTTGGAAACGATGGCTTGATTTTCGGTAGTGGGGTCATGGTCCAGGGGGACATAGGAGGAGGTATCAAAGAGTTGGCCTTCAGCCTCTGCAAGGTAGAGGTCGGTTCGCCAAACAACAACAGCGCCACCCTTGTCAGCAAGTTTAATGACAATGTTGGGGTTGGATCTGAGAGAACAAGTTCAGAGGGAAGTAGGTTGGAGTGAGTGAAACGAGCAGAGAAATTGAGACGGCCATCTGTGGTGGGTAAAATTTTGGAGTCTATTATTAAGGAGACAGTAACGGAACATTTAGATAAACATAATTTAATAGGACAAAGTCAGCATGGCTTTATGAAGGGGAAGTCATGTCTGACAAATTTGCTTGAGTTCTTTGAGGACATAACATACAGGGTGGATAAAGGGGAACCAGTGGACGTAGTGTATTTAGACTTTCAGAAGGCATTCGACAAGGTGCTACATAAAAGATTATTGCTCAAGATAAAAAATCACTGGATTGGGGGTAATATTCTGGCATGGGTGGAGGATTGGTTATCTAACAGGAAGCAGAGAGTTGGGATAAATGGTTCATTCTCGGACTGGCAACCAGTAGCCAGTGGTGTTCCGCAGGGGTCGGTGCTGGGTACTCAACTCTTAACAATCTATATTAACGATTTGGAGGAGGGGACCGAGTGTAACATATCAAAGTTTGCAGATGATACAAAGATGGGAGGGAAAGTAGAAAGTGAGGAGGACATAAAAAACCTACAAGGGGATATAGACAGGCTGGGTGAGTGGGCGGAGATTTGGCAGATGCAATACAATATTGGAAAATGTGAGGTTATGCACTTTGGCAGGAAAAATCAGAGAGCAAGTTATTGGCCCGAAAATTAGACCTAATGCGGGAGAGTACGCACTGTGTACTCTCGCGTATTAGGTCCCGAAGTGCCGGTTTCCTGCATGCATTGCGCATGCGCGGGAAACCGGCACTTCGGGTATTGCAAAGGGGGCGGTTCCTAGGTGAACCGCGTGTGCACTACAGGTTGCGCGCACGCAGCACACTTAGTTTTTTTTTCAGGTTTGAACGCGCAGGTAAGTGTTGAAAATTTTACACATAAAGAAAGCAGGCGTAAGACCCCCTTTTAACAAGGTAAGTAGTTAATTAAGTATTATTTTAAATTTTTTTCAACAGGTTTATCTTTTTTAGAGACTTTAAAGAAAGGTAAGTTTATTTTTATAACTTTTAAAAAGAATTTACATTTTTTCAAAAATTTTAATTTTTGTTTAAAGTGGTTAATTTATTTAACTATAGTTATTTTATTAATGTGATGGCTTTTTTTTAAATTTAATTGAGGTTTAGCTGTTCTTTTGGGGGCTTGTTGTATTCATAGCTTTGACAGCTCTTGCTGTCAAAACTATGAATGAAAGCTGGTGTGCTGCCATTGGCTCTAACTGGCCCACGTGATCCCAGAGGTAGCATCGAACTAACTGCGCCTCTGGGACATGCACACACTGCGCGCCGGCACCAGGGAGAGGCCCAGGAACTGAAGTTCGTGTGGGCCAAAACCATAAAGGTAGGCGCGGAGTGCGATATCGCGGGGGATACTTACCCCCGCGGCAACCATCGAACTCCAATTTCTGGGCCATTATCTTAATGGCGAGAAACTGGAAAGTACTGCAGTACAAAGGGATCTGGGGTTCCTAGTGCAAGAAAATCTAAAAGTTAGTATGCAGGTGCAGCAGGTGATCAAGAAGGCCAACGGAATGTTGGCTTTTATTGCTAGGGGGATAGATTATAAAAACAGGGAGGTATTGCTGCAGTTATATAAGGTATTGGTGAGACCGCACCTGGAATACTGCATGCAGTTTTGGTGTCCATACTTAAGAAAAGACATACTTGCTCTCGAGGCAGTACAAAGAAGGTTCACTTGGTTAATCCCGGGGATGAGGGGGTGGACATATGAGGAGAGGTTGAGTAGATTGGGACTCTACTCATTGGAGTTCAGAAGAATGAGAGGCGATCTTATTGAAACATATAAGATTGTGAAGGGGCTTGATCGGGTGGATGCGGTAAGGATGTTCCCAAGGATGGGTGAAACTAGAACTAGGGGGCATAATCTTAGAATAAGGGGCTGCTCTTTCAAAACTGAGATGAGGAGAAACTTCTTCACTCAGAAGGTAGTAGGTCTATGGAATTTGCTGCCCCAGGAAGCTGTGGAAGCTACATCATTAAATAAATTTAAAACAGAAATAGACAGTTTCCTAGAAGTAAAGGGAATTAGGGGTTACGGGGAGCGGGCAGGAAATTGGACATGAGGCTGAGTTCGGATCGGTCAAGGCCCTGTGGGTGGCGGAGCGGGCTCAGGGGCTGAGTGGCCGGGTCCTGCTCCTACTTCTTGTGTTCTTTAGATTTGAGGTTAGGATCAGATCAGCCATGATCTTATTGAATGGTGGAGCAGGCTCGAGGGGCCGATTGGCCTACTCCTGCTCCTATTTCTTATGTTCTTATGTTCTTATGTCATGCCGGCAATTCTCAATGAAAAGATCTAGAGAGGGTAAGAGGCCAGAGGGAGGAGTCCAGGTTGAAGGAGAATTCTGAAAACAGGAGAAAGGGTCTGCTGTGTGGGGGAAAGGCTCCTGGCCAAAGAAGTGGGTATGGAGACCTTCCCCTCCCTCCCAGAACCACAATGGGTTTCCCCTTGTCCTCACCTTTCACCCCACCAGCCTCTACATTCAACGGATCATCCTCTACCATTTCCGCCACCTCCAGCGTGATCCACCACCAAACAAATATTCCCCTCCCCTCCCCTTTCATAGGATTACATAGGATATACGGCACAGAAACAGGCCATTTGGCCCAACCAGTCCATGCCGACATTTATGCTCCACTCGAGCCTCCTCCCGTCTTTCCTCATCTAAATCTATCAGCGTAACCCTCTATTCCCTTCTCCCTCATATGCTTGTCTAGCCTCCCCTTAAATGCATCTATACTATTCGCTTCAACCACTCTCTGTGGTAGCGCGTTCCACATTCTCACCACTCTCTGGGTAAAGAAGTTTCTTCTGAATTCCCTATTGGATTTCTTGGTGACTATCCTATATTGATGGCCTTTAGTTATGCTCTTCCCCACAAGTGGAAACACTCCCTCTGTATCCACTCTATCAAAACCTTTCATAATTTTAAAGACCTCTATTAGGTCACCCCTCAGCCTCCTTTTTTCAAGAGAAAAGAGACCCAGCCTGTTCATCCTTTCCTGATATGTATACCCTCGCATTTCTGGTATCATCCTTGTAAATCTTCTCTGCACCAGGGCCTCTATATCCTTTTTATAATATGGCGACCAGAATTGTACACAGTACTCCAAGTGTGCATAACTTCCCTACTTTTCATTCTATCCCTCTTGGTTTGCTTTTTTATGGCCTTGTTAACCTGTGTCGCTACTTTTAGTGATTTGTGTATTTGTATTCCGAGATCCCTTTGTTCCTCTACCCCCACCCAGACTCGCACCTTCCAACTAATAAGTGGCCTCCTTATTCTCCCTACCAAAATGTAATACCTCATATTTATCTGTGTTGAAATTCATTTGCCAATTATATGCCCATTCTGCAAGTTTATTAATGTTCTCCTGTAATTTGTTGCAGTCCTCCTCAGTATTGACTATTCCCCCAATTTGGCGTCAACCACAAATTTAGAAATTGTGTTTTTGATTCCACGGTCTAAATCGCTAATATAAATTGTGAACAACAGCATTTTGTTTTTCGGCATTCCGAAGGGACCTCATCTTTCAATTAGGCATTTTACAGCCTTCTGGACTCAACATCAAGTTCAACAATTTCAGACCATAACCTCTGCCCCTATTTTTTCACATGGCAGCTGTTGATCATTCTGCCATTCCCATTTACACCTCTTCTAGACTCATCTTTTGTTTCTTTACTTGTGCCATTACCATCTGCTTTTGCTTTGTACTATCATCCCTTTTGTCATTTAATCTCTCCTGCCTTCCAACCTATCACAGACCTTCCCTTTTGTTCTTTCCTCCCTTCCTCCCTTTCCCTGCCTCTGCACCTGCTTAAAATCTGTTACATCTCTAACTTTTTTCCAGTTTTGACAAAAAGTCATCAACCTTAAACGTTAACTCTGTTTCTCTCTCCACAGATGCTGCCTGACTTGCTGAGTATTTCCAGCATTTTCTGTTTCTATTTCAGTTTTACTAGGGTTGAATGCTGCCTTGATGTCAAGGGCAGTCACTCTCACCTGACCTCTGGAATTCAGCTCTTTTGTCCATGTTTGGACCAAGGATGTAATGAGATCTGAAGCCGAGTGGTCCTGGCGGAACCCAAACTGAGCATCAGTGAGCACGGTTATTGGTGAGTAAGTGCCGCTTGATGGCACTGTCGATGACACCTTCCATCGAGAGTAGACTGATGGGGCGGTAAGTGGTCGGATTGGATTTGTCCTGCTTTTGTGGACAGGACATACCTGGGTAGATGCCAGTATTGTATCTGTACTGGAACAGCTTGTCTAGAGCCACAGCTAGTTCTGGAGCACAGGTCTTCAGCACAACAGCCGGGATGATGTCAGGGCCCACAGCCTTTGCTCTATCCAGTGTGCTCGGCCATTGCTTGATATCAGGTGGAGTGAACTGAATTGACTGAAGACTGGCTTCTGTGATGCTGGGGAACTCAGAAGGAGGCCGAGATGTTTCATCCACTCAGAACTTCTGGCTGACTTAACTTAAGCCTGTAGAAAAGATCGGTAATTTTGCTGCATGACTCGTCACACTTGGAAGTGGCTGAGTTCACAGGCTTTGACCATCCACAAACTTTGTCTTAAATATCAGCATTGAATGGAATCTCAGCTGTGCTGCTAAGAAAGGATTCTGCAAACTGCCTTTCAGTAATTTCTGGCAGGGAAATATTTTTCTTTCCTGCCTTTCTGTCATGGAGACTTCACTATGGCCATTTAACGATATAAAGAAAGAAAGACTTGCATTTATATCGCGCCTTTCACAACCACCGGACGTCTCAAAGTGCTTTACAGTCAATGAAATAATTTTTGAAGTGGAGTCAGTGTTGTAATGTGGGAAACGAAGCAGCCAATTTGCGCACATCTCAGGGTTTTTGGGACCTAGGTGGACACTTCAGCAAGATGTGTCACCACTGCAGGCATGTGGGCATCCTGGTCCTGTATCCGGTCACCAACATCAGCAGGTATCTGAGGGGGCTTGGTGGAAAAGTGACCTGAGCTGTCAGCAGGAGAACGGACTGAAGCCACACCACTTGTGCTGGGTCCTGGATCTGAGTGCCCACTGATCGGATAGAGGGTAGACCTGATGGTATTAGCTAGATTCTGCAGATCTAGGCATCTTGGAAGTCGATTGCTATTATTCTCTCCAAACAGCCCGCCAAGGTCTGAAAGGCAGTGGTCAAAGCATCTATAATGGATATACTGACTGATCTGAAGGCCTCTCTGCAAGGGGAGGAGGGATACAGATATTCCTGTGGCCAGGTAGTGCTGCATTGTGTTCTTGGATAATGGCATTGAGGACGACACTGTACTCCACTATGACCCCTGCCTTCTATCTCAGGTCATGCCAGATGCTGCTAAGTAACTCCATGTGAGCGTGACACGCATCCAGCATCCTTTTTGTTTTAGGCCAGGGCTCTAGCGATCTGAGTCCACAGGCTCTGGCACCAGAAGCTGACTTCTGCGGAGCCTGTATTTCCCACAAATCACAGGTGAAGCAGGAGGGGTGAAGGGGTCAATGATTCAGCGTTCGCTTTAGAGCACAGAGAGAGGCCAATGAATGAAGCAGTGACCCCCCCCCCCCCCAATTAGTAAATGCTTTTTCATGAAGGAACTGTCCTGAACAAATTGTCTGCATTCCCTTTTTTGTTGTTCAATCATGTGATTACTCTTCTGCACTGCCAGCCAAGGTTTTATGATGGGCTGGATGTGAATTGATTTGCAGCTTTTCACGTAAAGCACAGTGGGCTAGTCATGTGTTCTACTTGGATAAGAACTTGACCAACCTCCTTGTGTTTGTAAGTCAGGCTGTACAACTTCTTAATAGAACCGTTACACTATAAAGGGTGTTCGGCTGACTGGGCTCTTGAAAATATTAACCATGCAGACAAAACAAGTCTTCTGTTTGGTTGCGAGCTGAATAAATCTTGGGCGCACCTCATGCAAGTAGTAAGAAGAAATGGTATGGAGTAGATTACAGCTTCATTATGGTTTACACAACTGCTACCTGCAAACTACGGGCTGATTGAAGGAAAAGCTACCAAAGCCAAGGTGCATCTTTGGGACCATTTCACGAGAGATTGATTGCTATGATTAGTCAACAACTTCATTAGCATTGCATTGTGTGACTACCAGGATGGTAATAGGCGAATTAGATGGACCTGGTTTTTTTTTGTGTCTAACAATTCCTACATTCCTAAGGCTGGATACGATCAGTATAATCCACAAATGGCTGAAACATTTATGCATTGCAGTCTGTTTTCAGAAGTAAACGGTGTTACCGATTTCAGATAACATGATAGTGGAGGAGAGAGTGAGTGGGAGAGAAAGCAGGGCGTGCAGTCTGACTCAGTCTGTTCTGTAATCCTTTTACTTTACAATATTGGATCTGAGTGTTTTGCACCTCACATGGTGCCTGATCTGGAGACAATGGTGGTGGGTCCATCAACAGCTTTGTAGTGAATGCAAGAAGCGAGTCATGTAGCAGTATTGGGTTTATGGAGGTAAATAGACTGTATAAACCTCAAGCAAGCAGTTAATTTTGTATGTCTGGGATGCCTCGAGTGAGATAGCAAGTAAGACTATCAAGGGCTTCTACCAACATGTCAGAATCACATTTATATTTGGAGCAAAAAATATCTGAGAGAACCGTGTGTGCTAATTAAAGCAGTTGAATCCTACGGCTCCATTGATGCTTCTACCTACATCCAGGTAGACAGGAATCGACAGACTAAGGAGATATTTTCAGATGATGAGGTTTTTTTGGCATTTTCAGTGACCACCAACGGATGATTCTTACCGTGCAGGCAACAGTTACGCCCACAGGATTAGAATGAACCTCCCGCAACAATTCCATTGTGTGAGGCAAAGGAAGCACCTGAGGCTTTGCTCAAGTATTTTGAACAACACAGGGAGTTTGATGTTTAAGACTTGGATGAAGTTCAGCTGCTGAATTTTTTTTTTAAAGAATCTGTTTCAGGTTGCCTGGTTTCTGCAAGAAACAACTATGACATTTTTAAACTAATAGCAGGTACTATACCAACATCTTTAAAATATGGAACATCAGTGGATGGTCAATGTAAATCAAATGTAAAAATGTAATATTCATTAATGGTAGGGCACATTTTCTGTCTATTAACTACAGTAAAGTAAAATGATACTGTAAAAAAATGCTTGTTACTATACACATGGAATTGGAATTGAATACACTTGTGAATATGTACTATAAGGACATGTTTATTTCATTATCGAAAAGAATGAAAGACTTGCATTTATATAATCGCCTTGCATGACCTCAAGATGCCCCAAAACATTTTACAGTCAATGAAGTACTTTTTGAAGTGGAGTCACTGTTGTAATGTAGGAAACGCGGCAGCCAATTGCACACAAAAAGCTCCCACAAACAGCAACATGTTAATGATCAGATAATCTGTTTTTTGTTATGTTGATTGAGGGATAAATATTGGCCAGGACATCGGGGATAACTCCCCTGCTCTTCTTCGAAATAGTGCCACGGAATCATTTACGTCCACCTGAGAGAGCAGTTTAATGTCTCATCCGAAAGACGGCACCTCCGACAGTGCAGCGCTCCCTCAGCATTGCCCTGGAGTGTCAGCCTAGCTTTATGTGCCCAAGTCTCTGGAGTGGGACTTGAACCCACAACCTTCTGACTCAGAGGCAAGCGTGCTACCAACTGAATCTTTCTCTCTCTGTCTTCATCTGCCTTTCTCTCTGTCTTTTTGTTCTTGTCTTCTTTCCTTTCAGGTTGGTGATACCAAATACACCAAACGGATGTCACCAAATACAATGTTGAAATGTGACAATTGGAAGTTCAATATTGTACAAGAGACTATTACAGGAAACTCTCGTTTAAACGGCACCTAAATATCCGAAATTCTCTAATAACCGGCAGAATTCATACTCCGAAAACTACAGTATACAGTCGTTTATAAGTTTTGTTTTACTGTTAAGTAATTAAAGAGTTATGGATTACCCTCAACTGGCAGTACTGTACTTAATCAAGTATCTTCCACCATCCATTTAACACAACATTCTGTAGGGGAGTACCCAATTATACTGCACATTTCTTGATTTTTTAATTTTTGTTTGTTAAAAATAGCCTCGGTAGATAACCCTCTCCGTCATCCGAAATTTTCAATCAACCGGCACCATCCCGGTCCCGTCGGTGCCGGATACCAAAGAGTTTCCTGTACCATAGCTGAGTGACATAATGGTAACAATCAAGTTGCATTGAGTTACACAATGACTTGATATATATTGATACAGTGGAGCCACTGGCTGTCTGAACCCATGGAGGTTGGGGGGGGGGGGCGGGTGGGTGGGGGGGGAAAGTGGAGTTGATGTAAAAGTTCAGCCATGATCTTATTGAATGGTGGAGCAGGCTCGAGGGTCCGTATGGCCTACTCCTGCACCTATTTCTTATGTTCTTATGGCTGACATTAGCTGAGCACCTCTCTGCTGACTGCCCAATTTGAAATGGCAGATCTTCATCCATGTTAATCCTGGGGGAATGGAACATTTTCCAACTTCTGTATTTCCAGTTCAGATTAAGCACAGCCTCAGGATTTGAATACATGTTGTAGATCCAAGTCCCATTCCCCTGGTTGTTGTAATGTGCAGGAGCTCCAGTCCAAAGTTCCAAATTAGAGGTCCAAATCTAGGGCTCAGATTGACCCCGAACAGAGTCATAAGGTGAAATAGAAGAGAGGTGTAAAAAGAAAATCGCATGAAAAAGGGAAGCTCAATTGTACCATGTTTAACTTACCAAGGTCCCCCTCCCCCTCTCCTGGAGGAATAGGCAGAAATCCTGAAAGAAAACTGGCACCTTACTTTAGAAAAGATGTCAAGGCCAGTGACAGGATGGAGAAGAGATTCAATAAAATGATAACAGGGATTAAAGGCTTTAGTTATGAAGATAGACTAGGTAAACTGGCACAAAGAAGGTTAAGAGGAGATCTGCTAGGGGTGTTCAAAATGATGAAGAGTTTTGATAAGGTTAATAGGGAAAAACCAGTTCCACTGGTCATTGAGTCATTAACTAGAGGGCATAAATTTATGATTATCACAAAAAGAATGAGGGGAGAGGTTAGGAGAAAATGTTTTATTGCTTAGGACACGGAATGTCCCACCAGAAACAATAATAGAAATAGAATCCATAATAATGGGCCAAAAATTCGGCCCTTCCCGCATGAGTACACAGTGCGTACTCACCCGTAAGACGTCCCGAAGTGCCGGTTTCCTGCATGCACTGCGCATGCGCGGGAAACCGGAACTTCCGGTCTGGTGAAGGGGGTGGTTCCTAGGTGAACCACGTGCGCGGTAGAGGCTGCGCGCACGCAGCACACTTAGATTTTTTTTCAGGTTTCTACGTGAGGGTAAGTATTGAAGAAACTACGCTGTTAAAAAGGAGGCTCAAGACCCGTTTTCAACAAGGTAAGTAGTTAATTAAGTATAATTTTAAAAAATTTTCAACAGCTTTATCTTTTTTAGATACTTTAAAGAAAGGTAAGTTTATTTTTATCACTTTTAAAAAGTATTTTAATTTTTTCAAAAATTTAAATTTTTCTTTAAAGTGGTTAATTTATTTAACTATAGTTATTTTATAAATGTGTTTTTTTTTTAATTTATTTTAAGTTTAGCTGTTCTTTTGGGGCCGATTTCAATTCACAGTTTTGACAGGTCTCCTGTCAAATCTATGAATGAAAGATGGTCTGCTGCCATTGGCTCTCCATGGCCCATGTGATCCCAGGGGTCGCATCGCACTAACTGCGCCCCTGGAACACGCAAGCACTGCGCGCCGGCTCTTGGGAGAGGCCCGGGACCCGAAGTTCCCGTGGGCCCAAAACACAACGGCAGGCGCGGTGGGTAAGAGCGCGTGCGATCCTTACCCCCGCGGCAAGCCGGAGAGGCGAATTTCTGGGCCATAAGCTTCTTTAGGGGAGGGGGATAAATATGCAAAAAAGAAGAATTTAAAAGGGAGAGGGACGAAGGCAGGGGAACGGGTCTAAGAATATTCGAGAGGATTATGAGAGAGAGCACGCGCAGATTGTGGGAGATAGTGGGTCTGATTTTTCACATCTGGCGCTGGCCGGGAGCATTTTGAGCAGCGCGCGCCTGAAGTTTGATCTGCCAGGACATTCACCTCGGTGACTGAGCTTCCCTTTTTGAACCTCATTAGAAACGTACGGGTGCACACTGGGCACTATTAGGCACAGGCCCGCAGTGAACAAGTAGTCGAAGACCTTAAAGGTGGCAGCATTAAAAGGGCTGGTGTCGGAGGAGCCCCAGAACCAGAACCTGCTATATTATTTCCTATTTTGTGGAATTCTGGCATTGAAGTCATGTTTTAAAGTGATCTTCTCACCTGTTTGAAAGTTTTTCAACGCTGGCTTTCTAGTAAAGCAAAAGTGATGGAAGCATTTTGCTTACAAATGACAGATTTCACAATTGATTTGGCAAAGTTAAACTTGCAGATACTGCAGCAGAAGACTTTCTTACATGTCTCTAATTGCATCATCAGTACTGAGAGATGCTGCTGTTAAACGATGAAAAAAGTCTTCAATAAGGAAAGATTTTGCAGGTGTTCCAACATTTTAAGCCAGCTAGAATCCATTGATGCCTGACAAAGCTTTGATTTCCTCTTCTCTTCTCATAGAAAGAAAGACTTGCATTTATATAGCACCATCCACACCCCCAGGACGTCTGAAAGCGCTTTGCAGCCAATTAAATACTTTTGAAGTGTAGCCACTGTTGTAATGTGGGATTGGAATGTACCATTCCCCTTTGAGCGTGTTCTTTCTCCTCCAACTTGGCATGTCCATAGAGCAATATGCACATCAAATTCAGTGTGTGGGGCACACATTTAATTGAAAACTCAACAATTGCGGTACCCCAAACAGGGGTCGGGGCGTCCCTGTCGGGAACCTAGGAAGGAGTGCGTGAAAGGGAAGCACCTTAGTTTCAAGTGATAGACTTAGTCATATTTGTTCAATGAAGCACTGCTGATAATCTCTTACTGTGGTATCTGTGCACTCGGAATGTGGAGGAGCAGGGAAAACAAATATGAGCATGAAGAATGATGGTGTGGGAGTAGGGAGAGAACACTGTGTGAGGTTTCTTTTTATTTAAGGTGGGATAAAGCAGTTGTATGGTCAGGGGGATGGAGGATTTCCCCTCTGTGATAGGGAAACAGTTGTTAGTGGCTCAGAAGAAGCCCAGGCAAATAACCTCAGCAGCTATCAAGGGGGCATGTGTTTGTCTCCCCTTGTCTGTCGTCAAATAAACTATATCGCCAAAGGAGGGGGAGGAGCATTGTACCAAACACAGCCTCCATCGCCAAGTGTAAAGAACTAACAACATTTTGCCACACACTCCTGAAGTAACAAAACTATTTTTTTTATTCAAAAAGTCTAAACTAAAGACCTATTTTGACAATACCAGCATGTTCCTGAAGCCTGATGATTCGATTCACTCCACGTGATATCAAGAAACTGCTGAGCGCACTGGATACAGCAAAGGCTGTGGGCCCCGACAACATCCCGGCTGTCGTACTAAAGACATGTGTTCCAGAACTAGTTGTGCCTCCAGCCAAGCTGTACGAGTACAGCTACAACACTGTAGAAAGTTGCCTAGGTATGTCCGGTTCACAAAAAAGCAGGACAAATTTAATCCGGCCAATTACCGCCCCATCAGTTTACTCTCAATCATCAGCAAAGTGATGGAAGGTGTCATCGACAGCGCTATCAACCGACACCTACTCACCAATAACCTGCTCAACGATGCTCAGTTTGGGTTCCGCCAGGACCACTCAGCTCCCGACCTCATTACAGCCTTGGTCCAAACATGGACAAAGGAGTTAAATTCCAGAGGTGAGGTGAGAGTGACTGCCCTTGACATCAAGGCAGCATTTGACCGAGTGTGGCATCAAGGAGCCTTAGTATAATTGAAGAAAATGGGAATCAAGGGGAAAATTCTCCACTGACTGGAGTCATACCTAGCACAAAGGAAGATGGTAGTGGTCGTTGGAGGCCAATCATCTCAGCCCCAGGACATCGCTGCAGGAGTTCCTCAGGGCAGTGTCCTAGGCCCAACCATCTTCAGCTGCTTCATCAATGAACTTCCCTCCATCATAGGGTAAGAAGTGAGGATGTTCGCTGATGATTGCACAGAGTTCATTTCCATTTGCAACTCCTTAGATAATGATAATGCCCGCATGCAACAAGACGTGGATGACATTCAGGCATGGACTGATAAGTGGCAAGTAATATTCACGCCACACAAGTGCCAACAATGACTATCTCCAACAAGCGAGCGTCTAACCACCGCACCACGACATTCAACAGCATTACCATCGCCGAATCCCCCACCATCAATATCCTGGGGGGTCATCATTGACCAGAAACTTAACTGGACCAGCCACATAAATACTGTGGCTACAAGATCAGGTCAGAGGCTGGGTATTCTGTGATGAGTGGCTCACCTCCTGACTCCCCAAAGCCCTTCCACCATCTTAAAGGTACAAGTCAGGTGTGTGATGGAGTACTCTCCACTTGCCTGGATGAGTGCAGCTCTGACAACACTCAAGAAGCTCGGCACCATCCAGGACAAAGCAGCCCGCTTGATTGGCACCCCACCCACCACCTTAAACACCGTTAAAAATAAAACAGATTAATTGTCATTTGTCTCATTTGTGATTTATGGGACTTTACTGCGTGCAGATTGGTTGTCGTGTTTTTCCACATAACTACTTCAAAAATAAGTAATTGGATGTGAGGTTCTCTGGCATATTCGGAGAGATGTGATAAAGTGCAATATGAATGCAAGTTCTTTTTTAAATGGAGAGAGCAAATTTCAGTAGAGCTGAATTCCGTCCTCTCCTCACCCAGCATTCACTCACTGCCCAAAAGGTATCATTGGAAATGAATCGACTGTGGGAACCCGCTATCATTTTTATCCACTCGAGCCGAGGGACACCGAGGCTGATTGTGGCACTTCCACCAGTTGGAGTGAGTTTCCTCACGGATCATACCTGTAACCTTACTGGCCCGCACGGCTCAGTACCGTACTGGACAGTGTATTTACCCACTGGGGAGCCAACATGAATTTAAAACGTTCAGCACGCCCTGCCCACTGAGCATAGGAGCACTAAACATACGTGTGCGTATGAGCAGTGCGCTCATGCACCGTCTTTAAAGGTGTTTTGTTTGCCTGAGGGGGGGGGGGCGGAGAGGAATTTTTATTCCCCTTATTGGCCTTGAGTTTTATTCTGTTTCTTTGCCTCTCCCAGGAGATTACATTGCTGCAAGGGGGGCGTGGGGGTGAGAGGCGGGGATGGGGTTTGTGGGATGGGGAGGAGGGGATAGGAAGTGTCTAGTCATGATGATTCAGCTGTCATGAGTGCAGGGCAGGCTTGATGGACCAGCCCGTCATTATCATTTCTTCGTAAGGTGAGGCGGGGGAAAGAAATTTGCAGCTAAAGCACGTGGGCCAAACAGACTCGGGAAGTGGCTGCAAGGACATCTTTAGGTTTGCGGGATTCAAAGCCTGAGGGAAAGTCGCCTGCTTGCTGCCCTGACCTGAAAAAGCACAAAGCTCAGAGGGACTTTGGGAAAGGTGCAGATTTGGGCCAGAAATTCGTCTCTCCGGCTTCCCGCGGGTGCAAGGATCGCGCGCATACTTACCTACCGCGCCTGCCGTTGTGCTTCGGGCCCACGAGAAATTCGGGTCCTAGGCCTCCTGCAGCTGCCGGCGTGCAGTGCTTGCGTATCCCAGGGGCGCAGTTAGTTCGAAGCGTCCCCTGGGATCACGTGGGCCATGGAGAGCCAATCGGAGCAGGGAATTTTCATTCATAGATTTGACAGGAATCTATGAATAGAGATCGGCCCCAAAACCTCACTAAAACTTCAAATAAATTTTTAAAAAAACATCACATTTTTAAAATAACTATAAATTACATAAATTAACTACTTTAAACAAAAATTTAAATTTTTGAAAAAATTAATTAAACTTTTTAACGGTGCTAAAAATAAACTTACCTTTCTTTAAAGTATGTAAAAAAGATAAACCTGTTGAAAAAATGTTTAAATTGTACTTAATTAACCACTTACTTTGTTAAAAACAGGCCTTGCACCTCCTTTTTCCCCGCGCAGCTTCTCCATACTTACCCTCACGGAAAAACCTGAAAAAAACCTCGAAGTTCACTGCGTGCGCGCTACCTCATGGGCAAGATGTTTGCTTGGAGCACAAAGTCGGAAAATGACCGCTTAAATGTTTTTACAATTTAGAGGAGATTTTCCACTCCCATGCAATAGCGACGCAAATGCACAACGGGCACAGGAGAAGGGGTGTTGGGAAGATGTAGCCCCAGGTCTGTGCGCTAAAAGTTGACTGGGAGAACACTGCCCGGTATTTTCTGATCAGCCCACACTGGGGGAGCAGGAAACCCATGTCGCTGGAGTGAATGAGACATCATACATTCCAAACCTTTGTAAGTAAAGTTGAGAGCATGATATCGTTGCTGTGCACCCATATAAACAAGCTTGCCATTGCCTCTCCAGTCTGTCGATACAGGCACGCTTGGGTAGGTTCTAGGTTTGATGTTAGGCGGTTCTTCTTTTCCCAGAGAATAGTGGGAGTGTAGAACAGGCTGCCAGCTCCTGCGGCGAATGCTGGTTCGCTGTGTTACACAAGCGAGAGCTGGGCCTGTTACTGGCTGGTCCGGATATCAACTCCTCCAAGAGGTAGGTACTGTGTAACATTAATCAGAGCCAATGCAATCTGGACTAGTTTCAATCGCCTGAGAGGAATTTTCCAGTTTCGCTCCTCCCTCTAATTGGCCTGGGTTTCAATCTGCTTTATCACCTCTCCCCGGAGATTACATGGCTCCGGGTGGGTGGGGAGTGGATTTACTGTAAAGCATTAGGCATTACAGTTGGATGGGATGGGATGGGTGGACCAGTAGGTCTTTTCCTGTCCATTTTTTCCCATATGTTCATATGTTCGTATACCCAACCTATTGATCTGCAGCCCCGAACTGCTTATAGCTATCACGTCCATTGCTTTTTTCAGGTAACAGTGAAGTAGGGCTTTTTGGCACATTCGGGATATTTATTGCTACCTTTCATTGCTTTTTCAGGTGGGTTCCAAGGGTGCCTGTATATACAGACTGAACAGCCAATGGCAAGTCATTTGCCCACAGAATCTGTTTTGTTCCCCGCACAAGGCTGAAGTTGCACAGGCAGCTATGAATAATTATTCAAATGATCTGACAGTGGAAAATAATCTGACAGTGCAGGGCAGTCAGTTCACTGCGATGCTGGCTAGCCCGGCTTCAGAAAAGGCCGTAATTGTGCCAATAGCGGACACATTTCCCCTTTAATTTACCATTCCATCGTATGAGCCGCTTGCTTGAATCTTCTGAACTCAGTGACTATTTTATTTTTATTTCAATGTTAATCACTGAGAGCACTGGAATCCTTTGAAATGTATAAGCCAGTTTCCCATCACCAACAGAAGGCTCACTTTTTAACAGTGAAAATAACATCTATTGAAGAAACCTAAGGCACACAGATAATGTTACCTAATAAGTGGCAGTCTAAAATTGCTAATTGTAGTTGTGGCACGCACTGAACATTACATGTAACTAAAGCGGTCTCGAGCAATGCAGTAATGCCCCAGGTTATGGCACTACTTGTCTTGGTGTTACTCGGAATTTACTGCAAAAACGTTGAAATTTTCACTGTCTATTAAATTTTGCCATGTTCATACAGGAACGGGAGTTGGTAATTTCAAAATTACCACACATTAAAAAGTCCAGATCAAAAAAGTCCTGTTAGCAAAAGTGAAAGCACATGGAATTGAAGGCAAGCGGGTAGGGAATTGGTTAGAATGTAGGAGACAAAGGCCGCGAAATCCGGGTGTACAGCGCCGGCCGTTAAAGCCAGTTTCGATGAAAAAATGTCAGCCAACTCGCTTGCGCCCGCTTCCGGCGGGTCCCGTGGCGGCCGCCATTTTGGGGAGGTCGGTAGCGCTGCCGTTGCCAGCGCTCGCTGCACATATTTAAATGAGGCAGATCATGACGTCAATGAGTGTGCAACGCTGATTTGACCCCGATTTGCCATTTTGGACGTCGCCACTCCATTTAACGCAATTTCCTAATCACGATCAGCTGACCAAGCATTCAGCAGCAGGAAGGACCTTCCAGCAGCGCTATTTCAAGAGATCATCAATAACTTGCAACTGACTTGCTTTTTCATTTTGACTGGCTCTTTCTAAGTTTGTGAAACTGTGTGGAGCTTTCTAAAGTTGCTTAAAATCGCTGAGGCCACAGGGAGTGTTGCTGTAAGTGGAGAATGCATTGATTCTCATTTAAAGGGTTCTGCTCTTACCACTTGCTCACAGACATGAGGGCTCTACTTGCAGCCCCCCTACATGCTCAAGTACGATAGGGAGATGGAGTGGAGGCAGCGAAGAAGAGGACAAGATGCTCGCAGAGGGAGGAGGAGGAGGGGCAGGAGGTCTCGCAACAGGAGGCCTTACCCACCTGGGGTCTTCCGAGGGCACTTCTCCTACCTGCACTTAAGCCAGGAACAGTGATTTAGGAGGCTCCGCTTCACCAAGGAGGTGGTCACAGAATTCTGCCACCTCTTGGAACCAGACCTGCAGCCTCAGAGCAGGGTGACAACATCTCTCCCAGTGGCTCTCAAGGTCACCGTCGCCCTCAATTTTTTCGCCAGCAGATCCTTCCAGTTTGGAGCAGGCGACATAGCGAACATTTCCCAGTTTCACTTCCATCGCTGCATCCGGGAGATCACTGAGGCTCTCTACACCAGGAGAAGGGACTTCATTGTCTTTTCTCTGAACAGAGAGAAGCAGGACAAGCGTGCATGTGGCTTTGCCAGACTAGTGGGCTTCCCCATGGTTCAGGGCGCCATCGACTGCACAGACATGGCTTTGCGGACACGGTATACCAATCCTGAGATGTTCCGTAACTGCAAAGATGACCACTCTCTTAATGTGCAGTTGGTGTGCGACCACGCCCAGCGCATCCTGATGTTGAATGCCCACTATCCTGACAGCAGTCATGATGCCTTCATCCTGCACCAGTCCGATATGACAGTAATCTTCCAGCCACCACATCGAACCTGAGAGCGGCTGCTCAGAGACAAGGGCTATCCGCCGTGCACCTGGCTGATGACTCCCCTCTGCAACCCCACCACTCATGGCCAGCAGTCATATAATGACAGCCATGCTGCCACGAGGAACGTCAATGAGCAGACCAACGGGGGGTGCTCAAGCAAAGGTTCCGCTGCCTTGACCGCTCGGGAGGAGCCCTCCAGTACTCACCGGAGTGGGAGTCCCATTTCGTGGTGGTCTGCTGCAAGCTCCTCAACTTGGCCATCATAAACGTGCAGCCCTTGCCACTATGGGTTCCGTGGCCACCTCAGGAGGAGGAGGAGGAAAAGGAAGAGGAGGAAGAGGAAGAGGAGGAAGAGGAGGAAGGGAGGAAGCAGGCAGCACATCCCGGTTCGGGCGGGCTGTCCGTGAGTGCCTCATCAGACTCTGGTTCCAGTGAATGAAACCCCAGATCCCCGTTGCTCACCACTTCTCCATCATACCATCCCTCTGTCACGGAACATCACAGCGTCCTCCTGGGCACAAAGCTGAAATGAGAGCCACCACAAAACACAAATTCCAAACATAATTCATAAGTTTATCAAATTCAAATCAAAAGAACAAAGTCAACTAATCACCCTTGTGCATTCCCTTAGTGCCTGTCTTTCGAGTGCCTTTTCCTATTCTAGTGCTCCTACGAGGTGCTCCCCCAGTGGCTGCAGCATGGCTGGTGGAAGGCTGTTGATTTTCAGTGTGGGAGACTTCAGATGGCCTTGCAGGATGACCTCGAGCAGCTCTGGGCCTAGAAGGCCCGGTTGTAGACTGCACCACCTCGGCATGGGCGGCAGCAGTCTGGGCTGGCTGGCTGACAGGCAGCAGCAAGGGCATTGGCGGAGTGGCAGTGGTGGGAGTTGGAATGCTGTCATCCTGAGAGAGGACAGCAGGTTCTTGTTCCACGGAGCCACTGCCACTCCTCCAGGGCAGCACCTCAGCATTCCCAGCATTCTGTTGGAGGAATGATTGCTGGCCTGCTACGACACCCTGCAAGCCCCTTTTGACACTCGTAAACCCAGCGATGATGGGCAGCAAGCTGAGACAGCAGGAGAGCAGTCTGCGCTTCCATTGCACCTGTGCTGCAATGGAAGCTGCAAGATCGGCCAAGACACCCAGCATCATCTTTGGGTCCACAAGCTCTCTCATAGAGTTGCTCATCATTTCCATCCTGGAAATCATGGGCTCCAAGCTCTACGCAAAGTCCTGTGCAATGTTGGAGCCGGACTCCTCCATGCTCCTTGACACTGACAAGAGGCTCTCTGGCAGGCTTGCCATTGCATCTAGCATTTATAGAGTCATTACGACACAGATGGAGGCCATTCAGCCCATCGAGTCCATGCCGGCTCTCTGTAGAGCAATCCAGTCAGTCCCACTCCCCTGCTCTATCCTTGTAGCCCTGCAAATTTATTTCCCTCAAGTGCCTATCCAATTTCCTTTTGAAATCATTGATCGTCTCTGCTTCCACCACTCTCGTCGGCAGCGAGTTCCAGGTCATTACCACTCGATGCATAAAAAAGTTCTTCCTCACATCCCCCCTATATCTCTTGCCCAAAACCTTAAATCTGTATCCCCTAGTCCTTGTACCATCAGCTAATGGGAACAGCCTTTCTCTGTCTAGCCTATCCAAACCCGTCATAATCTTGTACATCTCTATCAAATCTCCCCTCAACCTCCTTTGTTCAAAGGAGAACAACCCCAGCTTCTCCAACCTGTCCTTGTAGCTAAGATCCCCCATCCCTGGAACCATTCTGGTAAATCTTCTCTGCACCCTCTCAAGGGCCTTCACATCCTTCCTAAAGTGTGGTGACCAGAACTGGACGCAATACTCTAGTTGTGGCCTAACCAGAGCTTTATAAAGGTTCAGCATAACTTCCCTGCTTTTGTACTCAATACCTCTATTTATGAAGCCCAAGATCCCATATGCTTTGCTAACTACTCTATATGTCCAGCCACCGTCAAAGATCTGTGCACATGAACCCCCAGGTCCCTCTGTCCCTGCACACTCTTTAATACTGTGCCATTATGGGTATATTGCCTCTCCCTGTTCCTTCTGCCAAAATGCATCACCTTACAATTCTCTGTATTAAATTCCATCTGCCACTTGTCTGCCCATTCTGCTAGCCTATCTATGTCCTGTTGCAGTCGATTGGTATCATCCTCACTGTTTGCCACACCTCCAAGTTTGATATCATCGGCAAATTTTGAAATTTTACACTGCATTCCAATATCCAAGTCATTTATATATATCAAAAAAAGCAGTAGCCCCAGAACTGACCCTTGGGGAACACCACTGTCGACCACCCTCCAGTCTGAAAAACAACCATTTACCACAACTCGCTGTTTTCTGTCCTTAAGCCAATTTCTTATCCAAGCTGACACTTCTGTGTGCATGCCCATCACCCTTCATCTGAAGGCCGCCCCACCGAGGTCATCATCTGAGTCCTGTGCAGCAGAACTCGCCCTCCGGGGAGCTGGCACCAGAGCTACCCTTTCCCCCTCGCCTGGCTACAACCCACTCATGCCCGGTGCCTCACCCTGTGCAGATCCCACCTCTATATTACCCTCTAAAGTCCGCACACTGCCATTTTCTGAGCTGGTGTCTGCGAGTATCGGATCGCGTGCCGGTGTGTCTTCATCTTCTCCATCACTGTCTTCCACAACTTCAGGGACAGGCTGGCCAGGTTGCAATGCTTGAGTATCTGAAAGCAGAAAGGCACAAGGGTCGGGTTGTAGTGAGGGGATTGGGGGGGGAAAGCAAGATATCCATGCATACAGCATTAGCAGCTTGTCAGTGAGAAGAGATTGTGGGATGATGGGGAAGTGGGATGTGAGAAGAAGGATTAGGTATGAGCATACCGTCATCATCAGCAATACTTTCCAATTCTCTGCTCACCACGGACTCTGTCACAGCCCCTCCAATAATGTCCAGTACTACTTCCTCCAGGTCAGTCAGGTTGTCAAACTTTGCTTGGCCACTGTTGCTGTCTCTGATTGCGTGTCACCTTGGCCTGCAAGAAAAAGGGAAGTGTGTCAGTGAGTGTAGTGCAATGTGTTTGGGTGATGTGCCTGCCATAGTTGAATAGCTGCCAGTCTGTGCAAGGTGTGAGGTGTGGGTGTGAGTGTTGCAGCAGTGGTAAGTGTGTGAGGGCGGTGTGAAGCTATGATTGTGAGGTGTGAGTGGTGATCGCTAGAGATTGTTGGTAGTTGAATGATGGGGCTGTGGTGCATTGAGCAGTGTGTGAGGCTTTTGGTGCAGATGGTGGGATATGGCATCTGCTGAAGCCTTCACACACCCTGACCAGCTGTGTGAGGTCATTAAACTTTTTGCGGTACTGGATCCAGGTCCTGGGGACAACACTCGTTGCAGTGAGCGATTGAGCGATCTCCTCCCAGATCCTTCTTGTGGTCAACCTTGAAGGCCTCTTTCCCCCATGCAGGTCTAGGATGTCCCGGCGTCGTTGGACACCCAGGACCAAGGTCTCCAGTGCCACATCAGAAAAACGTTTCGCCCTTATTCTCGGGTGTTGCACCATGCCTTTCTTTCACCTGCCAATGAGGTGCTTCTGCAACCAAGCACCTCCCCTTTAAGTACTAGAGAGAGCCTAGGCAAAACTTTATTGGCCTGTAGACTGCACCCGATATTGCCCCACCTCCCCCACCCCGTTGAACGCTAAGCCAATCAGCAGCACGTTTAGCGCTGAGATCATTATAATGAGCAAGCAGCACGAATTTTGCATGCTGCCTGCATCACTTGGAACAGGCACAGGCAAATAGCGCTAGCCCATGACACCGCCCATTTTCTGGCCTAATTCCAGTTTCTAGGCCAGAAAGTAGGGATAATGGGTATGTACACTAATTGGCAGGATGTGCCTCATGGTGTCCCCTAGGGAATCTGTACTGGGACTTCAGCTTTTCATTATTATTTATCAATGACTCAGATGAAGGAATAAGAGAGCCATATATCGAAGTTTGCCGATGACACTAAGTTAGGCGGCACAGTCAGTAGTGTGGATGGGAGCAGAAATTTGCAAAGGGACATTGATAGATTAAGTGAGGGGGCAAAACTGTGGCAGATGGAGTTCAATGTGAGGAAGTGTGAGGTCATCCACTTTGGACCTAAGGAAGATAAATCAGAGTATTTCCTAAATGGCGAGAAGCTGGGAACTGTGGAGGAGCCGAGAGATTTAGGGGCCCAATTACAGAAATCACTAAAAGCTAGCGGACAGGTACAAAAAATAATGGAATTTTGGACTTTATCTCAAGGGGGCTGGAATGCAAAGGGGTGGAAGTTATGTTACAGCTGTAGAGAGCTTTAGTTAGACCCCATCTGGGGCACTGCATTCAGTTCTGGGCACCGCACCTCAGGAAGGATATATTGACCTTGGGGAGGGTGCAGCGCAGATTCACCTAAATGATACCGGAATAAAAGGGTTAAATTATGAGGACAGGTTACATAGACTAGGCTTGTATTGCCTTGAGTATAGAAGATTAAGGGGTAATCTAATTGAGGTGTCTAAAGCAATTAAAGCATTTGATAGGGTAGATAGAAATTATTTCCTCTGGTGGGGGGAGTCCAGAACAAGGGGGCGTAATCTTAAAATTAGAGCCAGGCCATTCAGGGGTGATGTCAGGAAGCACTTCTTCACACAAAGGGCAGTGGAAAGCTGGAACTCTCTCCCCAAAAAAGCTGTTGAAAATTTCAAAACTATGGTTCATAGATTTTTGTTAGGCAAGGGTATTAAGGAATATGAAACTAAGGCAGGTAAATGGAGTTGAGGTACAGACCAGCCATGATCTAATTGAATGGCGGTACGGGCTCAAGGAGCTGAATGGCCTCCTCCTGTTCCTCTGTTTCCTATGTTCCTTCGATATTGCTCATTTTACACCATTTTCCACCAAAAGTTACAATGACCCTGCTCTTTGTCTATCAGGCAGCAAGAGATAAGTAAAGTATGGCATCTTCCTGTCTGGAGGGATAGCATGAAAATATATATAATATAAAAAAAAGTGAGAAGAAAGTTGTGCTAAAATAATAAACATGATTAAGTGCACAGTCTCTTTAAATGTGTAATGGTTATCTCTTGTCTTTTATGTCTTTTATGTCCTGATCACAATTACAAACTTGTCAAAAATATGATTATTTTGTTGACCACACAGACCTACATTTCCCCTGATTGCTTCAATATGAGTCCCAGAGCTACAGTTACAGAGTTAGGCTCTTCCAAGCAGATACTTTAATTCCCTGCCTCTCCGCCCCACCCAGAGGATTACATTCAGCCTTGAAAGCTGGCTGGCAGCCTTGTAACAGCAACACAACAAATTCTGAAATAACAACAGAAAACGCTGGAAAAACTCAGCAGGCGAGGCAGCATCTGTGGAGAGAGAAACAGAGTTAACGTTTCAGGTCGAAGACCTTTCGTCAGAACTGGAAATAGCAGGAAATGGAATAGATTTAAGGCAAGGATAAAGCTGGGAAAAGGGGGAGGGGATGAAACAACAAATTCTGACACCGGAAGAGTGAGATGCAATTTAACGAGAGTCCTAGCTGCCGCTAGCAGCAGTCCTCGGGTTTCCTCTGAAGGGCCACTCTAGATGTTTAGATCGGCGTGTCCCTGCATATGTGCCGTATCGCTCTGAGTTTCAGGGGAAACCGGAGCACCCTATGTGCGCAGTGCGAAGCTCGACTCACCAATGGTGGGTGACTCCTTGCCCTCACCAAGGTCAGCCCACCTGGTTGCACGTTCGACCACATTACCTCACAAAGGGAAGTGTGTCTTGTCGCTGCTCCTCTTCCCCAAGCAGGCAGCTATCACTCCCTATGTGCCGCACGCAGTGCCCCACTACCACTCTGAGCAACTCTCCTCCATATTGTAGAGCCCCCAGGTGGGGTTTCAACATCGGAAGCAGCAGTTCAGCCTGCCGAATGTCTGCTCAGTTGTGTTCCTGCCTCTCGGATGTGCTTCATTGTAGGCTCTTTGTTGTGGCACAGGGGTTTCACGGCAGTGTAATGAACTATGCTTTGCGTGGACAATCTATATCTTCAAGGAGCCGAGCATTTAATCCGTCACCATCTTGGAACAAGGACAGAATCCATGATTTATTTATGTTGTGGGTGTCATGGGAACTCCCTGGAAACTTTGAATTTGCACACACTATTTTAAATGTTCATCCGGTGGCATCCTTTTCCATTAATGCACGCCACGAGATGAAGCACAGGATGGCCAAATGGATTGAGTTGAGTTCGCAACCTTGGTGTCATATTTGACCCTGAAATGAGCTTCCGACCACATATCCACACCATAACTAAGACCGCCTACTTCCACCTCCGTAACATCGCCTGTCTCCGCCCTTGCCTCAGCTCATCTGCTGCTGAAACCTTCATCCATGCCTTTGTTACCTCTAGACTTGACTATTCCAATGCACTCCTGGCTGGCCTCCCACATTCTACCCTACGTAAACTTGAGGTCATCCAGAACTCGGCTGCCCATGTCCTAACTCGCACCAAGTCCCGTTCACCCATCACCCCTGTGCTCGCTGACCGACATTGACTTCCGGTTAAGCAGCGCCCCAATTTCAAAATTCTCATCCTTGTTTTCAAATCCCTCCATGGCCTCGCCCCTTCCTATCTCTGTAATCTCCTTCAACCCCACAACCCCCCTGAGATATCTGCGCTCCTCTAATTCTGCCCTCCTGAGCATCCCTGATTATAATCGCTCAACCATTGGTGGCTGTGCCTTCTGTTGCCTAGGCCCTAAGCTCGAGAATTCCCTGCCTAAACCTCTCCGCCTCGCTACCTCTCTCTCCTCCTTTAAGACGCTTCTTAAAACCTACCTCTTTGACCAAGCTTTTGGTCACCTGCCCTAGTTTATCCTTAGGTGGCTCGGTGTCAAATCAACTCCTGTGCAGCGCCTTGGGATGTTTTACTGTGTTAAAGGCGCTATATAAATACAAGTTGTTGTTGTTGATGTCCTTGATCCTTAGAATGCTGTCCAGATAAAGTGTTGTCAGCCTCTTGCTGCTGCTGCATCCTGGCACTCATTTTAATGCAGTTACCAGCAAGTTAAAACAGGTCATCTGTGACATCAGTAATGCAGCAGTGAACAGCAGACGGACAGGAAATATGGTAAGGATCAGTCATTGCCTGGAAGGAGCCTGTGGCAAAAACAGTTGATTGGTATCATCACATTTACTGCCACTAGCAGTGCAGTGCTGACGCTGCTCCCTGATTGTATCGGCTTCCTGGAGATGTCATAGTTCAGACATGGCTTTCTTGGAGAGATATAAATTCCTCTTATATTGCTGTTCGATGAAATTGAGGCAACTTTTCTGCAGATGATACACCTGCTACCTGGAGTAATAGTGGATTCTATTGGCTGTCCTCCTATGGCCTCGTGTCTCTCTGGTGCCCCTCGACCTCATCCGCATCCTCTAAAATGTCCAATAAAGTGAAATTCATTGATACTTTCATGCCGCTGTCTGGATTGAAACATTTAAGTTGCCATTTCTAATTTCGCCTGCTCCATGCTGGACTTTTGAAAATTCTTAGCTATAATCCCAGGTTGCTAAGGGAATTGGGGGAGGAGATAGCAGAAGGGCTTACCATAATTTTCCAATCTTCCCTAGACGTGGGGGAGGTGCCTGAGGATTGGAAAGTGGCAAATGTGACACCATTGTTCAAGAAAGGGTGTAAGGACAATCCTAGTAACTACAGACTGGTCAGTTTAACATCAGTGGTGGGTAAAGTTTTAGAAACAATAATCAAGGAAAGAATGAACGGGCACTTGGAGAGGTTTAAGCTAATTAAGGAGAGCCAACACGGATTTGTAAAAGGCAGATCGTGTTTGACTAATCTAATTGAATTTTTTGATGAAGTAACAGAGAGGATTGATGAAGGGAATGCAATGGATGTTGTCTACATGGATTTTAGGAAGGCGTTTGACAAAGTACCACATAGAAGGCTGGTTAACAAAATTGAGGCTCGTGGAATAGGTGGGTCAGTGGCAGCTTGGATAAGGAATTGGCTTAAGGACAGAAAACAGCGAGTTGTGGTAAATGGCTGTTTTTCAGACTGGAGGATGGTAGACAGCGGTGTTCCCCAAGGGTCAGTGCTGGGGCCACTGCTTTTTTGATATATAGAAATGACCTGGATATTGGAATACAGAGTAGAATTTCTAAATTTGCCGACGACACCAAACTTGGGAGTCTGGCAAACAGTGAGGATGATACCAATCGACTGCAACAGGACATAGAAAGGCTAGCAGAATGGGCAGACAAGTGGCAGATGGAATTTAATACAGCGAAGTGTGAGGTGATGCATTTTGGCAGAAGGAACAGGGAGAGGCAATATACACATAATGGCACAGTTTTAAAGAGTGTGCAGGGACAGAGGGACCTGGGGGTTCATGTGCATAGGTCCCTGAAGGTGGCAGGACATATTGAGAGAGTGGTTAACAAAGCATATGGGATCTTGGGCTTCATAAATAGAGGTATTGAGTACAAAAGTAGAGAAGTTATGCTGAACCTTTATAAAGCGCTGGTTAGGCCACAACTGGAGTATTGCGTCCAGTTCTGGTCACCACACTTTAGGAAGGATGTGAAGGCCCTTGAGAAGGTGCAGAGGAGATTTACCAGAATGGTTCCAGGGATGGGGGATCTTAGCTACAAGGACAGGTTGGAGAAGCTGGATTTGTTTTCATTGGAGCAAAGGAGGTTGAGGGGTGATTTGATTATGACGGGTTTGGACAGATTAGACGGGGAAAGGCTGTTCCCACTAGTTGATGGTACAAGGACTAGGAGACACAGATTTAAGGTTTTGGGCAAGAGATACAGGGGGATTTGAGGGAAAACTTTTTTACGCAGCGAGTGGTGATGACCTGGAATTCGCTGCCGACGGAAGTGGTGGAAGCGGAGACACTCAATGTTTTCAAGGGGAGACTGGATAGGCACTTGAGGGAAATAAACTTGCAGGGCTACAGGGATAGAGCGGGGGAATGGGACTGACTGGATTGCTCTACAGAGAGCTGGCAAGGACTCGATGGGCCGAATGGCCTCCTTCTGTGCCGTTATGACTCAATGACCCTGTAATCTACAGTATAAAGGCCTTGATGTTTGGTAAACTAACTAGATCACAGACCCATGAAAATATGGGTTTACAAAAGTGCTAAGGGAACCGATTTTAGAAAGAAAGAAGAAAGAAAGACTTGCATTTATATAGCGCCTTTCACGATCACCGGACGTCTCAAAGCGCTTTACAGTCAATGAAGTACTTTTGAAGTGGAGTCACTGTTGTAATGTTGGAAACGCGGCAGCCAATTTGCGCACAGCAAGCTCCCACAAATGTGATAATGACCAGATAATCTGTTTGTTTGTTATGATAGCAAAATACTGCGGATGCTGGAAATCCGAAACAACAACAGAAAACGCTGGAAAAACTCAGCAGGCCAGGCAGCATCCGTGGAGAGAGAAACAGAGTTAACGTTTCAGGTCGATGACCTTTCGTCAGAACTGTGAAGAGCCGGAAATCAAATAGATTTAAGGCCAGAGTAAAGCTGGGAAAAGGGGGAGGGGATAAAAGAACAAAGGGGGAGATGAAGAGACATTAAGAGACATTAAGAGATATGCAAGGCTAGAGGTGGTGTTAATGTGACAGATTAAGGCTGAAAGAAGTGTGAAATCCACTGGCAGAATGAAGGACAGCTGCCAGCTTCTAGGAGGAAAAAAAAGGTGGGGGGGGCAAATAAAAGGATGGAAAAAATAAAATATAAATGTGATTGGAGCTGAGGTTATGATCTAAAATTGTTGAACTCGATATTGAGTCCAGAGGGCTGTAGCGTGCCTAAACGAAAGATGAGGTGCTGTTCCTCGAGCTTACGCTGCGCTTCCGTAGAACAGTATAATAGGCCGAGGACGGTGAGGTCAGAGTGGGAGTGAAGCGGTGAATTAAAGTGACAGGCCACCGGGAGCTCGGGGTCCCCCTTACGGACTGTTTGTTATGTTGATTGAGGGATAAATATTGGCCTCAGGACACCGGGGATAACCCCCCTGCTCTTCTTCAAAATAGTGCCCATGGGATCTTTTACATCCACCTAAGAGAGCAGACAAGGCCTCAGTTTAACATCTCATCCAAAAGACAGTACCTCCGACAGTGCAGCGCTCCCTCAGCACTGCACAGGAGTATTAGCCTAGCTTTATGTACTCAAGTCCCTGGAGTGGGAATTGAACCCACAACCTTCTGACTCAGAGGTGAGTGTGCTACCCACTCAGCCACAGCTGAAACTAGCAACAGGAACAGTAAAAAGCATACATGTGGTACTGTATGAAAATCAGTACAATGTTCTATTTGTTCAACACACATTTTCCAGATCAGCTTCCCAAGCATTCCCAAGCTGCCACTTTAAACGGGATGCTATTTTTCTTTTATTTCACACACTTACACCTTTCCCATATTTACAATGTTTCTCCCACTTTCTCAGTACAAACTGTAATTCCTTTTGAGTGACTCACCAATTCCTGGGTTAAAATTAAGCTATATAAGGCTTACACTTTGATGTAAGTTGATCATTGTTTGAGCTTCTTTCTTTAAAATGATGACTTCACTTTCCTTCTCTTGTATGTGGTCAGTCTACAGCCATTCCCACTGGCCCACTACTAAACTAAAGGCCTGAAAATATTGGCCGAGATACCTTTTACTTCAGCTCCGGTAGAGCTGCAGCTTACTAAAGTATGTACTTTATTTAACCAAGTGTAGAATTTGTTACAGTTTTCAGTTTTTGGCACTCTCTTCACCCTCAACAGTTTAATGGCAGTTCCTGTAGGTGGACCTTGTCCCCTATGATCTGGCAGTTATACCTTTTCTACAATCTGCCCTTGCAGGAGTGCATAAGCAAGGGGACAGCAATTACCCACCTTGCAGTAAACCCCTTACTGTACTTAACATGATCTTGTGCCATGTTGCCAAATCCTCATTGAAATGGCGGATACTATTTCACAAACCAGAGGTTTATTTAAAGTATACACACTAACATGAAGCACAATAATCAGTTCATAACAAAGGTACAAAATTTATAAACATAAGTACATAAGAATATTCATAATAGGCCAATTTCCCTTTATAAGGACGGCTTCTCATTGAACTCTTGAATCTCTCTTAATTTTGATAAACAATGGCTCAGAATTTGTGGTCAGGATGATGGCAAGCTGGTAGCGTCCGCTGTCATTCCGCCTTTGAAACTGACCACAACTTCGGGATTTGACGCAGGCACATGCGGGAATCCCGACGTTGTGGTCAGTCATTGACAGCATTGAAACTGGCTGCGCTGTGCAGCCACCCCCCCCACAGAGCCGGCAATCTGTGTAATCAGCCAAATCAGGGAAACTGACGAAAACTTCGGCTCTTCCGCAGTAATGACACTGTAAAATTCCCCACTAAAAGTTAGACCCAAAGGGATTAGGTGTAACTGGGGTTTTGATAGCGTTATTACTGCTAAGCAAATGTTAAGGGCCTGGAAAACTAATTTTAATTTTGTGCAGTGTGAAATTTGTCCATTTTAATAAAAATTAAAATGTTTGAAATTTTTGAGAAAAAAAAATTCAATTTTTTTTTAAAGTCTGCGGATCTTTATTTCAGGTTTGCCTTTTCTCCATGTGAGAACCCCAATCTTTCTTGTGCTCTCTCTAACTATTTAAAAAAGTTAGAATTTTAAGGGTTTACCCACTTCCTTGTTCGCTGTCTGTGAGAATTCTGCCTTTCGATTGGCTGCTTTCACAGCTTGGTGACATCACAGCAGCTCGCGCAAGGGGATCCCCATTAAGTTCCATTGAATTGAATTGTAGGTCAGAAAACTCAAACTTCTCGACACAGGGATCGCGAGATCCTTGCGTGGAGCGTACTTTGGGGCCAGCAGCGAACACCTTCACTTCGCTGCTGATTGCAAATTCCGGGCCATAGATATTTTTTTCTGCACAGTAAATTCAGCTTTGTTTTGCCATCTGAAAAACCTCTTGTATAAATGTGTCCTCAAGCAGGGAATGATATTGAGAGGGCAAAATTCCTCCTGTCAAGAATTTTATTGAAAAAGTAAGTTTGAATACTCATAGAAACATAGAAACATAGAAACATATGTTTCTATGTTTCTATGTTTCTATGAATACTCATGGGGGGTCGAGACAGGGTAGATAGAGAGAAACTGTTCCTATTGGTGGATGGGTCGAGAACCAGAGGACACAGATTTAAAGTGACTGGCAAAAGAACCAAAGCGACATGAGGGAAAACTTTTTTTACGCAGCGAGTGGTTAGGATCTGGAATGCACTGCCTGAGAGGGTGGTGGAGGCAGATTCATTCGTGGCTTTCAAAAAGGAATTGGATAAGTACCTGAAGGAAAAACATTTGCAGGGCTCCGGGGAAAGGGCGGGGGAGTGGGACTAGCTGAAGTGCTCTTGCAGAGAGCCGGCACGGGCTCGACGGGCCGAATGGCCTCCTTCCATGCTGTAACCATTCTATGATTCGGTGATTCTATGAGTACAAGACAGGAAATTCCATTTTTGTACTTAACTGATTTTTCATTATCATTATCAATAGGAAGATTTTTAGCTGCCCGAAACTCTTGTTCTGATCAAACAGCAGATTTTGAAAGAATTCGCATACTGGCCGAGAAATTGGTTTTGCTCCTGAAACCAGCGCGGCTGGAAAGCCTGCCCAAAGATAGAGGCTTGAGGCGAACTCCAAATTGGGTCTGGGGCTCAACCACATAAAACCAGTGAGCAGCAAACGCTAATCGGGCACCCCGATGCAGTCTCGCCAGTAGGGGCCCTGGAAAATTCAGCTAGGTAAGTCCTGTTGGGGGGGCGGGTGCGTGATGAATGTTTGACCTAAATTTTCATCGGTGGCCTCCAGCGGTCTCTTTAAGGCAACTGCAGACCCAGAGAAACTGATTGCTGCATGCTCCACCCAGGTTTTGCCGAATTTAGCAGCGGGGTCCTAACACAGGCATTAGGCCCTGATTGACAGATTCAATGGGCTCCAACATCTGTTTTAGCTGGGCATTGGAAGTCGTTGGCTGCTAATCCTCTTGTTCCTGGAAACTGCTCCCACCAATTCTAATTTTTGCGCATAAAAAACAGACACAATAGAGAACAACTTCTCCCATACTGCTTCAGGACTTGCTTTGGTGTCAAGACCAACTCTTCAGTTAACTCCTCAACATACAGGTTCCCAGACCTATTTAACAATACTTCACATGTACACTCCATTAACAATAGAAAACAGATGTAAATACTTTGCATACCTGTGTCAAACATACAAATATTCACCATGGGATTTCTTTTGATCTAAGTAACATCGCTGATGACTAAATTAAGGAAATAAACAAATTTTATCTTTTGATCTTGATATTTGTGAAACCAACACATTGGATTTTCCCGCAGAGCCTGTTTCTGGTTTATTGCAAGGTGCTATGCTGATCATTTGTGGGTTGCTGCCATTAAAATCATTGGGGTAGATTTTCGTCTTCATGTGGTAGCACGCTTGCCTCCGAGTCAGTAGGTTGTGGGTTCAAGTCCCACTCCAGGGAGTTGAGCACAAAAATCTAGGCTGACACTCCAGTGCAGTGCTGAGGGAGTGCTGCACTGTCGGAGGTGCCATCTTTCAGATGAGACGTTAAACCGAGGCCCCGTCTGCTCTCTCAGGTGGACGTAAAAGATCCCGTGGCACTATTCCGAAGAAGAACGGGGGAGTTCTCCCCGGTTTCCTGGCCAATATTCATCCCTCAACCAACATCACTAAGAAACAGATGATCTGGTCATTATCACATTGCTGTTTGTGGGAGCTTGCTATGCGCAAATTAGCTGCAGCATTTCCTACATTATAACAGCGACTACACTTCAAGAGTACTTCATTGGCTGTAAAGTGCTTTGGGATATCCTGAGGTTGTGAATGCGCTATAGAAATGCAAGGGGGAAATATTCGGTATCGCCCATTTTGGGGTGCTAATATCAGCCGGGCGCAAAGTTTAGCGCCTGGCGCTAATTATCGCCTCTGACTGCAAAATTTGCCTCTCTCGCCCCTGGAGGTGATTTGAGCGCTAAATCAGGCGCTACGCACCTCTCTTAAGGCGCTAACATCGGGGAGCGAGGCGCTACCTCAGAACGCTACTGAAGCTCAGGCGATGTCAGTCACCATGGAAGCTAGACAGACTGGCGCCGTCCAGTTCTTAAAGGGGAGGGGCCATCTTGCTGGCCAGCCACAACCTGCTCATTGCAGCCTTGAATCTCGGCCTGGAGTGACCTCTGAAGCAATTGTGTTGGAAGCACTGATGGATAGGCCCAGGGAAAGAGCTCGGCACTTAGGAACCTCAAAAGTTGTGCTGAGGGCCAAAACTCCTTAGGACAGCGTTAAATCTCTCCAAACGTCTCTCTCCCGCTCAACCTGTGTGTACCAAAAATTATGCCGACAAGAAAAGGCAGGAAGCGCCCGCCTTTAAATAGCGTTCCCCCAGCCTCTTCCCGACTTGAAAACGTTCCCCTCTACCTGTCGTTCCTAGCGGTAGGCGCTAAGGCAGGGGGCGTGACTCTATATCTGGTCCGGGGCGCTACCGGGGCGTTGCACGCTCGACTGATGTCACGATCTGTGGGCGCAGGAGATCGTGGCGGTAGTGTTCAGCGCCGCCGCAAAACAGCTGGTCAATTTCGCGAGCGGCGCTAAAATCGCCGCGCTCGGGCGCGCAGTTCCTAGGGCCCCGTTTGCGACCCCCCTGAGGCGCTAATGGGAGGCACTAACCAACCGAACTTTTTCCCCTCAAGTCTTTCTTTTATGTCTAATGTCCTTTCCCATATGCACAAATGAGCTTGAAAATGTTGCCTGCCTGTTTTCTAAAATCTTCAATCTATATGAATTGCAGTTTACTGAAGAGTAAACCTAACCTTCCTGCCTACTTGTAACATTAAAAAATAACTGGTATTCAGGTGTCAATGAGTAAAGCTCTATTGTTGCGGGGCAGAAAACGATGCAGAAACCAGCAGTCTAACCTGAGTCTGACAGGTTATGACAGGTGTCAGGACCAGTCTTAGACCAGACCTTCCTATCAGTAACAATACTCTGAGGGCTGGATTTTGACAGCGCTCAGAGGGCGGGTTTGGAGGTGGGTCCGCTGTCAAAATAGCAAAGATTGACAGCGAGTAGGAAATCCTGTCTGCGCAGAACTAACCCGACACCAAGCGGCGGGGGAAACAGTTGAGCTCATTAAATGGCTTGTTAGCAGCCAATTTAATGCTATTTTGAGCCTTCCTTATAATTTTACGTGCTCCCTCATGGGTTACCCGCTGCTCGGGGAACACGCCAGCTCACTCTGGCGTGAGTTGAGTCTGCTCTGATTTATCTGATAACCTGACAGCTGCAGAAGTGGTGTAAAGGATGCCATGTTGCAGATGTTCAGTTTCAGAGCTCAGAAACTGTTGGTTACTGCACTTGTAAGACATATAGGGGGAGAAATTCGGTATCACCCCATTTGGGGCACAATTATCGGCCGGGCGCAAAGTTTAGCGCTTGGCGCTAATTATCACCTCCGACTGCAAACTTGGTTTCTATCGCCCGTGGAGGTGATTGGAGTGCTAAATCAGGCGCTACACACCTCTCTTAAGGCGCTAACGCTGCGGAGTGAGGCGCTACCTCAGAGCGCTGGCGAAGCTCATGTGATGTCAGTCAGCAATGGAACACAGGCACACTGGCGCCGGCCAGTTCTTAAAGGGGAGTGTCGATCTTGCTCTCCATCCACACCCTGCTCATTGCAGCCTTGAATCTCGGCCTGGAGAGACCTCTACATCAAATCTGCTGGAAAGACAATGGAGTGGCTGAGAGTGCAGCCCCCACAGTCTCTTCTAAATCGATGCAAGGAAAATTAAATCAAATGAACCTGCAAAGTGCTGCTCAGTACCCAAAATTTCTCAACACAGCGTTGAATATCTCCAGAAGTCTCTCTCTCTCTCACTCAGAATGCATGGTGCAAAAATGTCGCTGACAAAAAAAGGCAGGAAGCGGTCACCTTTAAATAGCACTCCCCCAGTCCCTTCCCAACTTCAAAACGCTCCCCTCAACCTGTCGTTGCTAGCGGCAGGCGGTAAGGCAGGGGGTGCCACTCAATATCCACTCCGGGGCGCTACCGGGGCATTGCACGCTTGACTGACGTCACGATCTGCGGGCGCAGGAGATCGTGGCGGTAGTGTTTAGTACCGCCGCAAAATGTCTGGTCAATTTCGCGAGTGGCGCAAACATCGTCGCACCTGGGCGCTAGTTGCTTTGCGCCCCATTAGCACCTTAAGAGGGCACTAATGAGGCGCAAAGCAAACAAATTTTTCCCCCTATATAGAGATTTCTTTATCTTGCAAGTGTTTAGAGGCAACTGTATATCCAGTGGCACCTCATTGGAACAACCTCTCTCACCATTGACAGATCGCTTCTGTCATCTCACCTGCAGCTGCCATCTATTGCAGCAACATCAGTGCCCTTGAAAATATCAGACCCTGGTCCTCTGAATCCTTCTACGATCAGCCCCAACACCAACATCACCAGGCACACCAACATCACCAACAACATCACCAACCTTATCCGCCATCACCTGATGCTGCACTGGACACAGGGCATCAGCACCCGACAACATTGCTGCCCGGGAGGCCAGCGATGGCATCACCATGGCCAGATTTACTTCACTTGATGCTGTACGCCCTGGCTGCCACATGATGCGCCAGGTTGACATCATCCCACACCAGCACCATGAAGCATCCCTACAATGTCCAAGCCATTCCATGCACACTCATCACTTTAGCGGGTGGGAGGGGGGAAGTTATGTCTCAACATTCACTGGAACTCAGTAAGACACTTCCAAAGGTGCGCACAGATCTGTCCAATAAGGTGAAGTGTTGAATATATAGATTTTCACTACATGACAACACATTAACAGAAACTTCACATTGGCTAAACCTCTCAAGTGCCTACCCTTGTGTGTTGATTGTTGGTATGCTTGCAGTAGGATGAGGGTGAGTGTGAGGGGTGGCTAGTTAGATGGGGATGTGATAATGTAGATAGAGAGGGATGGGTGGAGGTGCAAGGTAAGTTGGTGTGAGTAAGGATGTGCAGGAGTATGGTAGGGAAGGCAGAGTGATGGGGATGCGATGAGTTGCACAGCAGGATGAGGTTGAGTGTGGCTTTGCAATAACCTTTCGTGATCTACTGAGATCATTGAAAGGTTGGCGCCACTGCAGCCAGGCACTCCTGACGACATCCTTGCTTGTGTCCTCCTGTGCAATGTGCAACCAGACTGTTTTGGTGTCCTGGGAAGGTTTCTTCCGCCCATGGGAAGGGAAGAGAATATCCCTGCGTGCTGTGACTCTCTCCATAAGCATATGGAGGGAGTCATGCGAGAGCCTGGGTGCAGCCGTGCACCTTTGTGCAGTGCTTGTCAGTGTTTGCAGCACCTCAATGCTGTAGAACACTGACAGCACAACTGTCAAAATGAATGTGGACATGGCCCCTTTAAGGAAACCGGCTGATGACGCGTCATCAAATGACGTCATCAGACCCGCTTCCTGTTAATTGGCCGGGAACCCTGCAGGGCGGAAAATCTTTTTCAGAGAGCGGCTGCAGACGGGAGCGGGACCGGAACCCGCCAACCAGCTCTCCCGCCGCCATCCCGCCTCCGCAGGGAAAATCACGCGTTAACCACTTAACAGAGAATCAGTCTGAACTTAGAGTAACATGTGAGGAGATAGTTTAAAATACCATGAAAATATTATTCAAAAGGTTTTATCACCCAACAAATTAAGTTTACAAATGTGTAACATGTATTCTAGCACTTCATAAATAATTAATAATAAGTTTTGTTATGAAATGTCAAAAAAGGTATCCATCTAGAATATCAGCAATAGTTTTACCAAAGCAACTGTAATATTTTCCCCTTATTTAAGTTATCATCTCTGATCATTATTCATAAACCTGTCTAATCTGATAAGTATTATTTCGGGGAATGGGTTCATAATTGCATATTTTTGCATTTCCTGAAAGAGATGGAATCTGTACTCTCCAATCTGCACTGCTGTGACCAGTGCCTGTGCTATAGAATATGTGTGGGAAAAAGAAACTTAACAGCTAATTTTGAAATGTTTTATAATTCGCAAATATTGTAGAAACGCCTAACCTTCCTAATGTCATCAAATATTTTGCCCATGGCACAAAATTACGAACAGAAACCTTGAAAGGGTTCATTGTGCATCAGAATGGTATCATATCAGTCAGCCCATGGGATTAGACAGGACTCCTCCTTTGCTCAGCTTATGAAGTCTCATTTTAAAACCATCAAAGGCTGTCCCTGCACAAATATGTTGCGCTTTGGGGGTTTGACTCTCGATAGTTTCCTCGGGTTCATTCAGTGCCTCAGAGCACCTCTGAAAGTCAGCCCCTCACTCTCTGCAGCCTGTAGTGTGACGTGACCCCACTCAATATCTAGGATCTTCCTCAGCTTTGGAAGGCGATAGAATAAACATTTCACTGGACTGTAGTTTAGGCTACAAATCACCAAACGCATTCGTTAAACGGTCAATGGATAAGTGAACAGAAGCAACGGCATATTGTACATTTACTGTATCCCTATTGAAAAATAATCAGTAAGATACAAAAAGTACCAGTTGTATCTGTTGCGCTAAACTGCAATGTGAACTGCACTGGGCGTAAGGGAAAAAAATTCCTTGGCCCGGCTCCACTGGTGATAGTGTGGGAGAGCAGGTGCCGGCAACCTAGGCTCCCAACGCCACTGGAGTAACCAGGAAAAGGCTGCAGCCACCTGTTTTGCTTAGGTCAGGCAGGTACCTGTGCGACTATGGGCATGATCATCAGCACCTAACCGTAGGCGGGCCGGGAAGAGCAGTGTTCCTTGTTTGTGAATCCCTCCATGGCCTTGCCCCTCCCTACCTCTGTAACCTCCTCCAGCCCGAAACCCTCCGAAATCTCTGCGCTCCCCCCCAATTCTAGCCTCTTGCGCATCCCTAATTTTCATCACTCCACCATTGGTGCCATGCCTTCAGCTGCCTTGGCTCTAAGCTGTGGACTTCCCTCTCTCAACCTCGCCGCCTCTCCACCTCTCTCTCCTCCTTTAACACCTACCCCTTTGACCAAGATTTTGGTCAGCTCTCCTGATACAGGAAACTCTTTGGCATCTGGCACCTACGGGACCGGATGGTGCCGGTTGATTAAAAATTCTGGATAACGGAGAGGGTTATCTACCGAGGCTATTTTTAACAAAGAGTCAGACTCCTGTCATTGAGGTGTTCGGACTTCCGACAGCGCCAAGAAGCCGAGTAGTGGCAGTTTGGAGAACTACTCCCACTGACTAACTCGGCCGTCGCCGGAGACTCGGACTCGGACTCGGTAACATTTCCGGTTATTGAGGTGTTGTTTTCGGAGTATGAATTTTGCCGGTTAATAGAGAATTCCGGATATTTAGGTGCCGTTTAAACGAGAGTTTCCTGATAACTTCTTATGTGGCTCGGTGTCGAACTTTGTTTGATAACGCTCCTGTAAAGCGCTTTGCGACATTATAACACGTCAAAGGCGACATATAAATACAAGTTGTTGCTGTTGTTGTTGCGTTAGAAAGCCACTTGCTGCCAAATCAGCCCCTTTCATACAGAGGCTGATATTACTCAAGCTGGCGATGTTCTGCTTGGCCCCAGGTGACAGGAGCAGCTTTCGCCTTGCGCAGGCCCTGTACAAAGGCTTGGTTTGGGGGCTGCTACACTTTACTGGACAGTGATACCGTATACAGCTAAAACTTGCTACAATTGCTGAAAGCAAAATTAAATGGTTGGATGAATGAAACGGACTCGGCCTCTGTTGCCGCAGCGACTGTGATTTTTTTTTACATGTCATGGTGCATCTATTGATTTTAAACGATGACAGTGCTGGAAGCGCCTGCATTAGCTTTAGCAGAGCCGCTGAGAGCCGGGAAGCGGCGAGTGCAGGAGGCTCTCCCCCTTAAACCGATTCTGGAACCCGCTAAAGCTGCCATTCTGCCGCGCTCCAAAGGACGTCAGGAAGTCTCGATCAATGGGGCTGCAGTACCACCACCACCACGGGGCCCCTAGTTGCGCGCGGTAACTCGTTACATTGCGTCAGTTCACTGGATCTCTTCGGTGGGGGGCCCCTGACTGGCTCTAATTGCCAGGCTCTAAAGCTGCCCCTGGCAGGTAGGCCTCACTTCCAGCACCTTTCACAACCTCAGGATGTTCCAAAGCACTTTACAGCCAATGAAGCACTTTTTGAAGTGTAGTCACTGTTGTAATGTGGGAAACGTGGCAGCCAATTTGCACACAGCAAGGTCCCACAAACAGCAATGCGATAATGACCAGATCATCTGTTCTAGTAATGTTGGTTGAGGGATAAACATTGGCCGGGATACCGGGGAGAACTCTCCTGCTCTTCTTCGAATAGTGGCCATGGGATCTTTTATGTCCACCAGAGAGAGCAGGGCCTTGGTTTAACGTCTCATGCGAAAGACGTCACCTCCGACAGTGCAGCGCTCCCTCAGTACTGCACCGAAGTGTCAGCCTAGGTTTTTGTGCTCAAGTCTCTGGAGTGGGATTTGAACCCATGACCTATCTGACTCAGAGGTGAGTGTGCTACCCACGGAGCCACAGCTTCGCCCCCCTCTGATGTCAGGGGCCATGTTTTGCCGGAATACAAATTGGAAGACTGCAGTGTTTGGAGTCAAACCTGGCATTTCCGAACCCCAATTATGGTCTTCTCTGGGCCTCCTAAATCTATCTGCCACTGGGGCTGAGGATTTTCAGCCCCATAGTCCATGAATATTAACCATTATGTGTTAGGCTGCTACCGATCACCCATGGAGTTTCTCTGGCCTTTCCCCGTTGGCTTCGGACAGTTCACCTAATTTCTACAAGCGAAGCTGAGAAAATCGCTTTAAAAATTGATCGTGGCAAAGAAAATTTAAATATGTGCCTCTTGAACTCAAAAGAGAGCTGCCAATCAAACATACAGACAGAGCCACAATATGCTTGTGTTTGTATTGAATGGCCTGACCTTTCCCTCAAGTACCTGAGCAGACATAATGGGCTGGATTTTCTTCCATACGCGTTTACTCTGGGCTAGGTTGGGGTAAAGCACAGCCAGGGTTCCTGCTTGTGATTGTTATCCAGTGACTCTTGCTGGAAACCTCAGGTGGTGTTAGCTATGTGGTCTACCTCAGGCAAATAGTCTGCCTGCACTCACTAAATAGTTGCATGCATGAGGAATAGCCACTTAGGCCAGAGGAGAAGCAGCACCCGCAGAACTGGACAATGAATCTTTCAATAAGAGAGAAAGGAAGACTTGCATTTATATAGCGCCTTTCACGACAACCGGACATCCCAAAGCGCTTTACAGTCAATGAAGTGGAGTCACTGTTGTAATGTAGGAAACACGGCAGCCAATTTGCGCACAGCAAGCTCCCACAAACAGCAATGTGATAATGACCAGATAATCTGTTTTTAGTGATGTTGATTGAGGGATAAATATTGGCCCAGGACACCGGGGATAACTCCCCTGCTCTTCTTCGAAATAGTGCCATGGAATCTTTTACATCCACCCGAGAGAGCAGACTTGGTTTAACGTCTCATCCGAAAGACGGCACCTCCGACAGTGCAGCACTCCCTCAGCACTGCACTGGGAGTGTCAGTTACTGCAGAAAGCAACGTGGTTCTGCTCATTCGTGAATCATGTCGTTACATTCTGTTGTAATGACTACTTCACAATAAATTATTTTGAACTGTCAGCAAATCTGAAAACTTCTTCAAAGCTCTATAGGGTAACAGTTAGTGTAATGATTTAACATTTCTGTTTAAAAAAATTACAGGGACCTGGGAGTTAATGTGCATAGGTCCCTGAAGGTGGCAGGACATATTGAGAGAGTGGTTAACAAAGCATATGGGATCTGGGCTTCATAAATAGAGGTATTGAGTACAAAAGTAGAGAAGTTATGCTGAACCTTTATAAACGCTGGTTAGGCCACAACTGGAGTATTGCATCCAGTTCTGGTCACCACACTTTAGGAAGGATGTGAAGACCCTTGAGAAGGTGCAGAGGAGATTTATCAGAATGGTTCCGGGGATGGGGGATCTTAGCTACAAGGACAGGTTGGTGAAGCTGGATTTGTTTTCATTAGAGCGGAGGAGGTTGCGGGGTGATTTGATAGAGGTGTACAAAATTATGACGGGCTTGGATAGGCTAGACGGGGAAAGGCTGTTCCCACTAGTTGATGGTACAAGGACTAGGGGACACAGATTTAAGGTTTTGGGCAAGAGATAAAGGGGGGATGTGAGGAAAAACTTTTTTACGCAGCGAGTGGTGATGACCTGGAATTCGCTGCCGACGGAAGTGGTGGAAGCGGAGACACTCAATGTTTTCAAGGGGAGACTGGATGGGCACTTGAGGGAAATAAACTTGCAGGGCTATGGGGATAGAGCGGTGGAATGGGACTGACTGGATTGCTCTACAGAGAGCCGGCAGGGACTCGATGGGCCGAATGGCCTTCTGCTGTGCCGTTATGACTCTATGGGGGAAAATTCAGTTGGTTGCGCCTCCCGTTAGCGCCTTAAGAGGGCGCTAATGGGGCGCAAAGCATCTAGCGCCCAGGCGCGGCGAAGTTTGCGCCGCTCGCGAAATTAACTAGACATTTTGCGGCGGCACTAAACACTACCGCCACGATCTCCTGCGCCGGCAGATCATGACGTCACTCGAGTGCACAACGCCCCGGTATCGCCCCGGAGCAGATATTGAGTGGCGCCCCCTGCCTTACCGCCTGACGCTAGCAACGACAGGTTGAGGGGAGCGTTCTCCAGTCATGAAGGGAAAGGGGGAGCGCTATTTAAAGGTGACCGCTTCCTGCTTTTTATTGTTGGTGCCATTTTTGAACTACGCATTCTGAGAGAGAGGGAGAGACTTCTGGAGAGATTCAACGTTGTGTGAAGGAGTTTTGGGTACTGAGCAGCACTTTGCAGGTTCATTTTGATTTGCCATTCCTTGTATCGATTTAGCAGAGACTGTGGGGGCTGCACTCTGAGCTCTTTGCCTGGTACTCTCCATTGTTCTTTCCAGCACATTTGATGTGCAGGTCTCTCCAGGCCGAGATTCAAGGCTGCAATGAGCAGGATATGGATGGAAAGCAAGATTAACCATCCCCTTTAAGAACTGGCCCGTGCCATTGTGTGTGTGTTCCATTGCTGACTGACATTACATGAGCTTCGCCAGCGCTCTGAGGTAGCGCCTCGCTCCTCGGCATTTGCGCCTTAAGACAAGTGTGAAGCACCTGATATAGCGCTGCAATCACCTACAGGGGCGATAAAAGTCAAGTTTGCAGTCGGTGGCGATAATTAGCGCCAGGCGCTAATCTTTGCGCCCGGCCGATAATTGCGCCCCAAATGGGGCGATACTGAATTTCTCCCCCTATGACTCTATGACGTCTGTCTATTTGATGTTAAGTAACCAATCCTGTGTAGATAGGTAAACTGTGTCGTTACAATTCAAGGTCTGCTGATAACTCACTCAAGCTACACTCTCGAAGCTGATAATGTCATCAGCGTGCCTTGATTTAATGACAACTTTGCAATTCTCTTCCAAGCATGCATTATATATAATGTAAGAATTATTTGAAGCTAAATTTTGCCTCACTGATGTTGCTGATATTTTGCCATTTCCAAAGCTTTCTTTACTAGCAGCTAAGAACATGAGAAATGGGAGCAGGAGCAGGCCATATGGATCCTCGAACCTGCTCCGAGATGAGATCATGGCTGATCTTCTACATCGACTCCACTTTCCTGCCCGATCCCCATATCCCTAGATTCCCTTAGTGACCAAATTTTTGAAAAAAAATAGTATTTTATTTAACAGCAAGAATTTGCGACTGTCCCAAGACAGCCCCAAGAGCATCTTTATCAGGAAGAAGGTAAACAAGAAGCTCTTCCTACATCATTCACATACAATACGGGGGGGAATTTTTCGGGGGTTTAGCGGGCGCGTTCGGTGCCGGATCAGGTGGGGAAAAATGTTTTTTGACAGTAGGTCGGGACCCCACTGTCAACTCGCTGCCACACGACTTTCCCAGATGTCAGGTCTGTCAGGGCTGAACAGACCCGACGCACAGCGGTGGGGGAGGCAATTCAGGTCATTATGACCTTGTTAACAGCCCATTAAAAAGTATTTTGAGCTCACCTTTAGAAACATAGAAACATAGAAAATAGGTACAGGAGTAGACCATTCGGTCCTTCGAGCCTGCACCGCCATTCAATGCGTTCATGGCTGAACATGCTACCTCAGTACCCCATTCCTGCTTTCTCGCCATACCCCTTGATCCCCTTAGTTGTGAGTGTTATATCTAACTCCCTTTTGAATATATTTAGCGAACTGGCCTCAACAACCTTCTGTGGAAGAGAATTCCATAGATTCACCACTCTCTGGGTGAAGAAGTTCCTCCTCAGCTCAGTCCTAAATGGCTTCCCCTTAATCCTTAGACTGTGACCCCTGGTTCTAGTTTTCCCTACCATTGGGAACATTCTGCCCGCATCTAATTTGTCTAAACCAGTCAGGATTTTAAATGTCTCTATAAGATCCCCCCTCATTCTTCTGAACTCCAGAGGATACAAGTTCAGTTGACCCAATCTTTCTTGATATGTCAGTCCGGCCATCCCAGGAATCAATCTAGTGAACCTTCGCTGCACTCCCTCAATAGCAAGAATGTCCTTCCTTAAGTTAGGAGACCAAAACTGCGCAACACCAACATTTTACGAGGTCGCCCACGGGGTCCACGCTGCTCGGGGATCACGTCAGGTAAGGGGGTCGAGAGTTGTATGACCATGGAATCATCTCATTACTTGACAGCTGCAAATGTGCTATAAAAGCTCCCATCTCACAGCTGTTCACTTTCCAAGCTCAGAAGCTGTTGCTTACTGCATTTGGAAGACAGGTTGAGCTTTATGCAGGTTGCAAGTGTTTGGAGCAAACTCTCTATCCAGTGTCACCTCATTGGAACAACCTCTCTCACCATTGACAGATCGCATCTGTCATCTCAAGTTCACCTGTCATCTATTACATCAGCATCGGTGCCCTTTATACTCTCTCACCTTCGTCCTCAGAATCCCACCATGATCAGCCCCAACACCAGCATCACCCAGGCACAGCAGCAGCACCAACAACAACACCAACCTTCTCCGCAATCAACTGATACTGCACAGGACACAGGGCATCAGCACCTGACCACATTGCTGCCCGGGAGGCCAGGGATGGCCTCACCATGGCCAGATTTACTTCACTTGACACTGTACACCCTGGCTGCCACATGATGCGCCAGGTTGACACCACCCACCAACACCATAAAGCATCCCTACAATGGCCAAGCCATTCCTTTCACACTCATCACCATTGTGGGGGGGGGTACCGTTATGTCTCACCATTCACTGCAACTCACTAAGCCACTTCCAAAAGGTGCACACAAATCTGTCCAAAAACGCAAAGTGTTGAAGGTAAAGGTTTCAATGTTTGACACCACATTAACAGAAACTTTACATGAACATTGGCTAAAACACCCACGTGCCTACCCTTGTGTGTTGTTAGTTGGTATGATTGGACTAGGATGAGGGTGAGTGTGAGGGGTGGCTAGTGAGATGGGGAAGTGATAATGTAGAGAGAGAGGGATGGGTGGAGGTGCAAGGTAAGTTGGTGTGAGTAAGGATGTGCAGGAGTAGGATAGGGAAGGCAAAGTGATGGGGATGTGATGAGTGGCACAGCAGGATGAGGTTGAGTGTGGCTTTGCAGTAACGTTTTGTGATCTACTGAGATCATTGAAAGGTTTGCGGCACTGCAGCCTGGTCCTCCTGACAACATCCCTGCTTGTGCCCTCCTCTGCAATGTGCAACCAGGCTGCGTTGATCTCCTGGGGAGGTGTCTTCCACCCATGGGAAGGGAAGAGAACCTCCCTGCGTGCTGTGACTCCCTCCATAAGCATATGGAGGGCGTCATGGGAGAGCCTGGGTGCAGCCGTGCACCTCTGTGCAGTGCTTGTCAGTGTTTGCAGCACCTCAATGCTGTAGAACACTGACAGCACAAATGTCAAAATAAATTGGCGCATGGTCCCTTTAAGGAAACCAGCTGATGACGCGTCATCAAATGACGTCATCAGACCCGCTTCCTTCAATTGGCCGGCAAATGCGCTGGACATGCTTAACAAGCCCAATCAACATAAAATCATTCTACAGAGTGGGCTGGAGTCAGCAGCGGGGTCGGGATCTGCCACTGACGTCGCCCGACACGGGCACGCTGAGGTTGGGGAAATTGCGGCCTACGTTGGTGTTGATACATTTCAAGCAGGAAATGTCAACCTAGTCTGTTGGTTAATTTTACAACAATGGAGGAGGAGCAAGTGTTGAAAATGCCACATTGGGCCAGATTTTGTTGTCAAGGTAACAGTGAGGCTAATGGCGCTAGTTGCTATGGCACAGCAACTTCAGCCGAGGGGCAGATGTGTGGTTCAATGTGAATATCCAAAAGTTGCTGTCTGAGATGCGTCATTCCGCCGTTAGCTTTGCATAAACAGAATCTCACTGACTGGCTCCCAATTGACATGCACTGAATGCCATGATATTGCTGTATTTGCTTGTCTGATACAAACTAAACTCACCACAGATATTTAGGGCTAGTAATTACAAGCGTAATTACCCTTTTAACAACATGATAAGAGTTTGTTACTGCCAATCAGCTTCCCTGACACCGAAAATTAACTATTATAAGTGTGGAGTCTCATTCCTTCAGGTTGTGAATTGTTTTAGGAGATTTTAAAAATGTCAAATTTTTAGTTTTACCTTTTTTTTTCTTACTTTTCCTTTCTGTCTCTTTTTTCTCTCTCTCTTAATCCAATCTTTCTTTCTCTCTCTTTATTTCTGTTTCTGTATCTGGTTTGACATTGAATTCACCCACTCTAATTCACCCTCCTTCTCAGTCCTTCCTCGGTTTATTTACCAATTTTTAAATCTCATTCGTTAAGGGGATACTCTCTTGGTTTCCCTGTTCACTCAGGTCTCAGATGCCCAGCTTTTCTCACTGCAACGTTATCAGCTCGCATTTTCAGTAACTGGTGGGTGTTAGCGGATTTTTTTGACATTGCTCCATTGGTAAATGGACTATTAGTACCCTCGTACTTTTCTTGGGTTAACCTTTTATTTCCTTTCCTCAGAGATTAGTTTGAACACTTCTTTGTAAGTGCTCTATTTTCACGTAGTATATTGTCTTTCCTTGCTCTTACCTTTGCCACTTGGAGTACTGTGCACAGTTCTGGTCTCCATATTATAAAAAGAATATAGAGGCAGTGGAGAAGGTGCATAAAAGCACACAAGGATGATAACAGGCTAAGAGGTCATAACTATCAGGAAAGATTGAACAGGCTGGGGCTCTTTTCTCCAGCTGTGTTAGCCAGTGGCTCAGTTGGTAGCACACTTGCCTCTGAGTCAGAAGGTTGTGGGTTCAAGTCAAAATTAGGCTGACACTCCAGTGCAGTGCTGAGGGAGTGCTGCACTGTCGGAGGTGCCGTCTTTCGGATGAGATGTTAAACCGAGGCCCCGTCTGCTCTCTCAGGTGGACGTAAAAGATCCCATGGCACTATTTCGAAGAAGAGCAGGGGAATTATCCCCGGTGTCCTGGCCAATATTTATTCCTCAAACAACATAACAAAAACAGATTATCTGGTCATTATCACATTGCTGTTTGTGGGTGCTTGCTGCATGCAGATTGGCTGCTACATTACAACAGTGACTACACTCCAAAAAAGTACTTCATTGGCTGTAAAGTGCTTTGATTGCAGTGGTCGTGAAAGGCGCTATATAAATGTAAGTCTTTCTTTCTAGGAAAGGGAAGGCTGAGGGGTGACCTGATAGAAGTTTTTACAATTATGAAGGGGCTCAATAGGGTAGACGTAGAGAAGATGTTTCCACTTGTGGGGAGTCTAAAATTAGGGGTCATAAATATAAGATAGTCGCTAATAAATCAAATAAGTAATTCAGGAGAAATTTCTTTACCCAGAGAGTGGTTAGCATGTGGAACTCGCTACCACAGGGAGTGGTTGAGGCAAATAGCATAGATACATTTAAGGGGAAGCTAGATAAGTACATGAGGGAGAAAGGATATACTGATAGGGTGAGATGAAGAGGGGTGGGAGGAGGCTTGCATAGACCAGATGGCCTGTTTCTGTGCTGTAAATTCTGTGTAATATATCACAGGTAAGATTCTTCTATTATGGGACCTTTTTCAAGCTACTTGCATTATGATCGATCACCATCTTGAAGACAAACTTTATTTATACAAAATATTGCTTATGTAGCATGGTGGTTGTCAAGGGTGCTGTCCTACACTCTTGTGATGAATGTGCTCTCATTTAGGCACAATGGGGGAGAAATTGGGTGTCTTTGCACCTCCCGTTAGTGCCTCGGGGTGGGGGGGGGGGCTTTGCGACCGGGCGCGGCGCTAGTACCGACGGCCGCGAGATCGAGCTGGAAGTTTACGGCGGCGGTAATCACTCGTGCCACGATCTCCTGCGCCCGGAGATCATGACGTCATTGGGGTGCGCAGCGCCCCGGCTGAGAAATTCACTCTCGCCCCCTGCCTGAGCGCCTGCCGTTAGCAACGACCGGTACAGGAGGCGGTTTGCAGTCGGATGAACGCTGGAGGAGCGCTATATAAAGGGGCCGACTTCCGTTTGTTTTGTTGGCAAACAATGCTGCCCTGTCAGTTTGACACAAGCAGACTGTAGGGGGTGGTGTCTTTGTGTCAGCTTTACCTCTGACTTCTGAGCGGTTCGAATCGCTCCCACTCCCTTGGTTCTAGACCTTGGACTTATTTGGGGGTTGTGATACAAAGGTGCAGCAGACAACTGAGTTTGATGAAAGAACTTCAATCTTTATTAAAAGGTAAGGCACAAATAATAACACTCTTATCACTTTAAAGGTGGGGAACACTTTGGTACAAGCGAGGGAAATGACAGTAGGACAATACTTCACCCCTCCCAACCCCACTTTACTAGCTAAGTTAGGTTTTGAAGGACATGGGATAATGCTCACCAATCCTTTGACAGTTGGGCTAAATCGCGGTTTTGGGGTTCGCTGTTTATGGCGGTTAGTGTCTGCCGTACCCCGTACGCGGTAGAGGACTTCACCTGGATGTCTGGTCAGTCTTCGCGAGTCCGCTGATGCGGTAGGATGTCGTTATGGATTTATCTGGTGAGTACCCAATTTCTTGAGTTCAGCAGTAGGGTTTAGAGTCTTTGGGGAAAATCTTACCCAGGGGTAAGTCAGGAGTAGTTTGTAGTGTGGAAACTTTGCGATTCTTCGGGTTTTCTTCCCTGGAGTTGGTCTTTGTTGGTCGCGGTGGCCTGCGATTACCCGGTCAGTTGGGGGTAATGCGCGGTTGTTGGTTTCGTGAGGCCTTTGGTTTCTGCGGTGGCTTTAGGCCTTGGTTGGTGTGTCGGTCGACCTCGTGGAGACGTCGGTGACTGGTTGCTGCTTGTTGCTCTGGGTGGCTGTGTTGGGGCCATGGTTGGAGGTCCATCGAGGTGGTGTTTTCGCGAGCTGGACTCAGGTGTGTCTGAGTGGTGAGCGATGCCGACTCGCTTCCAGCTCGGGCCTTCTTCTTGGTCTCTCCTCTTCTCGCTGGCTCTCCTTCCTTCTTCTCTCTCCTGCTTCTCCTCGTGTGTGCTTGGTGGGCCTTCAATTATACAGAATTGAAGTGGCCTTATCTACCCGCCAAATCTGTTTAGTTCATTGTCTAGTTTTGGCGGGCTCGTAAATCGGTAACGATTTACTGGCACGTTAACTGGGTTTTAACAAAAGTGAGAAGTCGCACAACACCAGGTTATAGTCCAACAGTTTTATTTGAAATCACAAGCTTTCGGAGCTGCTGCTCCTTCGTCAGGTGAAGGGGCAGCAGCTCCGAAAGCTTGTGATTTCAAATAAAACTGTTGGACTATAACCTGGTGTTGTGCGACTTCTCACTTTTGTCCACCCCAGTCCAACACCGGCATCTCCGCATCATGGGTTTTAACAGGCCTTCAATCTGACCCATTGAATATGGCCTTATATTCCCACCAAATCTGTTCAGTTCATTGTCTGAATTTGGCGGGCCTGCTACCAGTAACTGCTCTGTAAGTGTCAAATGGGTTTCTGGGATGGTTTGCATCCTGTCGATTTTCTTGGCTGATTGCTGGTGATGGGTTTTGTGTTTTGGGTTCCTAGGCTGATCTATAGCCTAGTCCTGGGTGCTCTGTATTATGCATGTTTCTTGAGGGGCCTTGTAATCGGTTTGATGGGACCTATTGTTTTGGGTAGGACTGTCTTCTCCTAGGGTCTATTGTCAAAATGTTAATGCATGCTGGGGCTTTGAGTGAGATCATCCCGGTTCCCCAGACAGTGCAATTAACTGCAATACCCAAACTGCTTTTACAGAGGTCGAGCCCAACTTCCTTCACAGCCTTTTCTCCCTTTACAGGCCCAGACATGTTTTTAAAATGCCAAAACTTGGTTTTGGTCTTAAATTCCTTATGTTAGGCCCAAATGCTTTTTTATCACTCTGAGGTAGTTCCAAAGTCCTTTTTCCTTAGGTTTTGGGGATCTGTAAATTTTGGAAACCCATTTGACCATTTTCAACTTGAAGGAGTATTCTGGCTGAGAAAAATGTATCGTTTTCATTTGGGTTACATTTGATAGTGCAACATTTCCATCATTTAATGGGGGCTGTACTGGCACTGGACCGCGCCCTCCAGCCTCACCATCGGAGGCAGCGGAGGCAGAGAGAAAGATTGCAAAACGTGGCCAGAGGAGGCCTTACTCTCCCAGGGTATTCCGGGAGCACTTCTCCTACATTCATCTCTCAGAGGAGCAGTTCCTTTGAAGGCGCCGCTTCAGCTAGGAGGTGGTCACAGAGATTTGCCACCTCCTGCAGCCAGAGCTCCAGCCTCAGCTCAGGACCAGGACGTCTCTCTCAGTGGCAGTTAAGGTCACAGTCGCTCTCAATTTCTACGCCAGTGGCTCCTTCCACGCTTCAACAGGGGATATTGCAATCATTTCGCAGTTCGCCATCCATTGCTGCATCCAGGAGGTAACAGACGCTCTCTACAGAAGGAGAAGGGAGTACATCTCATTCCCCATCACCAGAGAGAAACAGGATGGACGCTCACGTGGCTTTGCAAGGACAGCGGGCTTCCCCATGGTTCAGGGCGCCATTGACTGCACCCACGTGGCATTGCGGGCACCTCATCACAATGCAGAGGTGTTCCATAATTGCAAAGGCTACCACTCTCTGAACGTTCAGTTGGTGTGCGACCACAGACAGCGCATCCTCGCCGTCAATGGCCGCTATCCTGGCAGCAACCATGATGCATTCGTCCTGTGACAGACTGGTGTCCCAGCACTGTTCCACCCACCACATGGAGCTCGCGGCTGGCTGCTCGGAGACAAGGGTTATCCACTCGCCATCTGGCTAATGACACCCCTCCGCAAACCCAACACTCCTGCTCAGCACGCATACAATGACAGTCATAGCACCATCAGGAACCTGATCGAACACACTATTGGGGTACTAAAGCAATGGTTCTGCTGCCTTGACCGCTCTGGAGGAGTCCTGCAGTACTCCCCTGATCGAGTCTCCCTTTTCATCATTGTGTGCTGCATGCTGCACAACCTGGCCATTCTGAGGGCCCAGCCATTGCCACCAGGGATTGCAGGTCCACCTCAGGAGGAGAAAGAGGGACAGGAGGAGGACGAGGCAGAGGAGGAGGATGAAGAGGAGAAGGAGCAGCAGCAACGTAGGAGGGAGTCATTCAATCTTGCTTCTGCAAGGGCCATTTGAGAGCGCCTCATTAGACACCATTTCCAATAAATGATATATCACATGGCGTTTGCAAAGCACAACCACATCATTACATCCAGCTCGCAGTCCCTATCACCAGGCAAAGGTCAAATGAGAAACATCACAAAATGTGCAACGTCAAATTAACAATTTAATATTGAACACAACTCTCTCTTATGAAACACAACTATTCATAAAGAAACACAATAATATATTTACAAACCCATCAATTTATTAACACACACTACCCCCATTTGCTAATAAAGTATTCTTTACTCTCCCTTCTTCAATGATTTCCCTCCCCTTCTGAGTTCCCCCCTCCCAACCCTACTGCTCCTCCGTAATGTGGCCCCAGTGGCTGCAGCAAGGCTGGTGGAAGGCTGCTGAGTCTGGGAGCCAGAGACTGCAAATGGCCTTGCAGGACACCCTCGGCCAGCTCTGGGCCTGGAAGGCCCAGCTGCAGACTGCACCACCTCAGCATGGGCGGCAGCAGTCTGGGATGGCTGGGTTACAGGCTGCGGCAAGTGCAATGGCGGAGTGGCAGTGGTGGGAGCAGGAATGCTGTCATCATGAATGAGGTCATGATGCGGAGATGCCGGTGTTGGACTGGGGTGGACAAAAATGAGAAGTCGCACAACACCAGGTTATAGTCCAACAGTTTTATTTGAAATCACAAGCTTTCGGAGCTTACACCCCTTCCTCAGGTGAAGTAAAGAAATACAGAGTCGACAAAGTATATATAAATAGAGAACAATGCATGTGTAACTTACAATGTCTGCCATTGTAAGTTACACATGCATTGTTCTCTATCTATATATACTTTGTCGACTCTGTATTTCTTTACTTCACCTGAGGAAGGGGTGTAAGCTCCGAAAGCTTGTGATTTCAAATAAAACTGTTGGACTATAACCTGGTGTTGTGTGACTTCTCATTATCATGAAAGAGGACATCACCTTCCTGCTCAACCGACACACTGCCACTCCCCCGGGGCAGAACCTCAGCATCCAGAGTAATCTGCTTGAGCACAGATTGCTGGCCTGCTGCGGCACCGTGTGATCCCCGGTGTACAGTGGGTGACCCAGCGAGGATGGCAGCAGTCAGCGCTTGCATGGCATCAATCTGAGACTGTATGAGAGCAGTCTGAGACTGGATGCCACCAACCACTGACTCCAATACAGCACAAAGCCGTTGCATTGCTTCAGCCTGTGCTGCAATAGCTGCTGCCACCTCACCCATGACACGCGGCATGAGTTCTGGGTCCCCACGGTCTCTCTGCAAGTCGACCATCCTTTGCAAACTGCCAAGGATGGGCTTGATGGTTTGCGCAGAGATGAGTGCAATGCTGGAGGTGGACTCTTCCATGCTCTTAGCCAATGCATCCATGCTCTCGGGCACCCTTGCCATTGCACCCATGAGCTTGGTGTGCATGCCCATCGCCCTTCTGGTCATCACCTCCACATCGAGGTCCTCATCTGAGTCCTGTGCAGCAGAACTCGCGTGCGAACTCACCCTCCGGGGAGATGGCCCCCGAGCTTCCCTTTCCCCGTGGTGTTGCTGCAGCCTGCTGGGTCCCGGAGCTTCACCCACATCAGACCCATGTACTAGGCTCCCCTTCAGCGACCGCGTCACCCCATTATCGGACCTAGCGCCTTCGGGAGACACAGGCAGTGAGGCTCTGGCTTGGTCTTCCTCCTCCTCTCCCACGTCACTGCCACTGGGAGGCTGAGGGACTGGCTGGTTATGTGGTGGCTGATTATCTGAAAGCAGAAAGGCACAAGAGTGGGGTTAAGGTCAGGGGATGGGGGCAGGAAGGGAGCAAGGAATGGAGACAGTATACTTAGATGGAAAGTGGGAAAGGCTTGTGGTGTGAGGGGGAAGTGGTATGAGAGAAGAGGGAGAGCTGATGACCATACTGTTGTTGTCCCTAAGGGAATCGGCGTTTCTGACGGCCACAGCGCCCACGGCCTGGGTGGCAATGATGCTGCCCACTCACTCCTCCAGGTAAGGAGGTGCAGATCTGCCTCACCTCCTCCCGTTCGTACCTGCTTCCTCCTGTTGTGAGCAAGCTTGGCCTGCAAGAAAAAGGAAAGCGTGTGAGTGAGTGTGCAGCTGTGTGTTTGGCATATGTGCCTACCATAGTTGAATGGCTGTTAATGTATGCAAAGCGTGAGATGTGGATGTGACTTTTAGTGGATGGGCATAGTTGGTGGGTGAGTGTTGGGGATGTGGCAGTTTATACAGTGTGTGCACAGAGTGAGGTCGAGATGGTGGGATGTAGAGGTTTTTGAAGCATCTACTCACCCTGACCACCCGAGTGAGGTCGTTGAATTTCTTCCGGCACTGGGTGGGAGTTCTGGGGACCACACTTCTGGCCGACACGTGCTGGGCGACCTCCCTCCACATCCTCCTAAAGGCCTGTGGCAATGGCCTCCTGCCAGTGTCCGGGAAGAGCACTGCCCATCGGCGTTCCACGGCCGCGACCAGAGCCTCCAAGGCGTGATCGCTGATGCGGCGAGCTCGCTGTCTGGGCGTCAGATCAGCCATTAATTGCTTGAATGAAGGTTTGCAGCTCCTTGCAGGCCCAGTTCACAAGCAGCAATGATCAGAGTGAGGCTGCGCAGCACGATTGAACCTCCCCTTTAAGAACTGGAAGGCGCCAGTCCGTCTGAGGACTCTCTAATTGACCGCGCCGGAACTTGATTAGTGCTCTGAAGGTAGCGCCCCGCTCTGCGACATTAGCGCTCCACCTCCCTCTTGGGGCGCTAAAACCCAATTCCACGTTCGCCGACGCTAATAACCACCGGGCGCCAACGTTAGCGCCCAGGCGATGTTAGCGCCCCAAAATGGTCGATACCGAATTTTTCCCCCAATGGGGTTTATTTTCCGACTTCATTTTCCTGACAGGAAAGCTCACTTATCGAGGGCCTTATCATGTATGGAATTGTGTGCAGCAAATGTCTGAATTTCTGGTATGCACTGCCAGCAGCTGAAACTCCCCACTGGGAGCACAAAGTTAAAAATTGACCCTTGTAATTTGACATCTTTTAATTACTGTCATGTCTCTCAATTTCTGACTATGCCACTACAGGTGGATCTTGATGTTGAAGATGCTACTATTACTTTAAATGTAGCTTTCAAGGGGTTAACATTCACAGAACAGCAGAGCTTGGAAATGTAGATTAGGTTTCAGTAGACGAAGAAAATTAGTTTATAGATACCAGCAAACATTTCCACCTATTAAGGTGGGAATGTTTTTATTCATGTGAGCCCAACATTTTTTTTATTCGTTTATGGGATCTGGGCATCGCTGGCGAGGCCAGCATTTATTGCCTATCCCTAGTTGCCCTGGAAAAGGTGGCGGTGAGCCGCCTTCTTGAACCGCTGCAGTCCGTGTGGTGAAGGTACTCCCACAGTGCTGTCCGACAGGGAGTTCCAGGATTTTGACCCAGCGACGATGAAGGAACGGCGATGTACTTTCAAGTCAGGATGGTGTGTGAAATATAACTGTTAACAGGCAGTTTATTGGCACTAATCCCCTTCCCGCCTCGGGGAGGTGGGTCCCAGCACAGGTCGGGTACCTGCCTCCTGTGAAACTGGCATGGAGGTGGGTTGGGGGCAGGATAGGTTCGGGACCCCCGAATCTGCTATTTTCCCACCCCACACGCGTCCAAACCCGCCTCCACGGGCCGGTGAAAATTGAGCCCTAAGTGTAGGAAGTAGGATTAGTTACTCTGTTTACTTGCTGTCTGTGAAATAAAGCATCTTATTAATTCCCATCAAACTGTGAAGGAATAAGCCATATAACCTATTTAGAAAAATACACTATCTTATGAAAGAATTCTGGCCTTATTAAAACATGACAAACTGGGTTTGGAAATTTAGTAACCTAACTATGAAATAACTATGAAAGAATTCTGGCTATTGAGATAAGACAGTTGTTGACCCTGAATAAATAACCTATTGAAACAGAAGGTGCATGGCTCCGACAAGCTGACCTTTTGGGAACAAAAACAATGGTTCACCCTGGATAAGGTGTTTTAATTTAAACTTCGAAAAGATGGCACATAAGATAAGGAACATCTGCCCTCATAAAGATGACATAAAATAAGGAACACCTGCCCTTCACACCGTTTTATATGGTCAACCCAGAATACCTAGAGATGCGACAAGATTCTGGAATATTACAAGCTGATGTGGCAGTAAGAATTGCAGAGGTCAGCAGAAAGATGAATAGTGATAATTAACTTGCATCAGCAGAAAACCTTAAAGGAAATACAACTGAAAAGGGTATAAATATTGAAGTCTCAAATGGGATATCAGACTCGCTTTAATTGGGCAAAGCGATTCTCGACCACAGAGGTGGCTCTGTGGTCTCCAACTCTTTGTACCTCGGGGATCAAAGGTATTTGATATTGATGGATATCCTGTATAGAAAACTTTAAGAACTGTAATACTGTAGCAAAGTTAAGATTTAAAAGTAAGATTCTCTGTTAATAATAAGATAGTATTTTTTCTCTTTTTAGAACTGTTAACGTTGCGATTGACTGATTCACCAACTGTAAATTGCATGTCGGTTCTTTTAATAAATCTCTATATATTTTTAGAATTGTCTCCCATAAGTCTTCCGTATCAATAACTCGCAAACTCAATCTCTGTGCACTCTTTGGTGAAGAGTTACAGAATTCTGAAGGAGTTCTCTGGACCCTCATAATATCCGGAACGTTACAGTCTAGCTAAGCTTATTAAAAGCGCTATCTGGAGGACGGTAACATTCTCAGGTTGTTCCTTTCCTTTAGGGAGAGATAGCCCGGACCTTTCAGCCCAATTAAGCATCTTTCAGATTCGGCTACCTCAAACTTTAGTTGAAAGTGAACATCTGAGAAATACGCCTGATCCGGGATAGCCCCAAAGGGGCTAGGACTAGTAAATATCTCTTCAAAACTTCATCCCAGTAGAGTGTTTCTTAGTCCACCGACAAGATGATTGGAGGAACACACACGAGACCACGTGCAAATGACACAATATCCAGTTTAGATCACAAGGGAGTCCTGTTAACTCATGCCCACCTAGAGTTGGGTTTAGACTAGTCAAACTCATTTACAAAGGAGCATTACCACCATCAGCGAGAGATGTTTATCCCATCAGCCTGCTCCGAATTGCAACTGTTGAACACAGAGGTGAAAATACGATGTGATAACCCATTACAAGCGCCATTTTCTTGGTAAAGGATTTCAAATCCTACATAAAGCCCCAGCTATTTTAGAGCTCCAATATTGCTTCATAGTACTCATTTGTTCAGGTGTAAGGAGGAACACTCAATTCCATTCATAAACCACCTTGCATAAATATTTCTTGAGCCAAAATTTCATATTTGTCACTCAGTCGATGAACGAATATTTGATTTGGAATGTGAAGGTCGTGAAGGGATTTTCGTACCATTTAAAATTTATTTTTATTTAATTTTTTTATGAGGGATGTTATTACTAGCGAATGGAACATTTTTTTTTCACTTTTGCACCTACTGTTGACATCGAGCGCTCCTAGGAGAAATATAGTGGAGTTCAGATGGAGATTAAAGCTTCCTATACTCTCCCTCAACATTGTACATAATCCAAACCTCAGAACAGCACCCTTTACTTTTTTAGTGCAATCATTCATTACCCACACCGACCATTTTGTGGCTAATTTAGTACTAATTAGTGTTAAATTATGGGCAGCTTTGTGCTGGGGGCTTCTGCTAATAGGAATTGGGTTGAAACTACCAAATTCGTTTTAAATTGGAACATTACAACCACTAGAGAGAGAAAAACCTTTGTCCCATCAGTGTAAGATAGATTATGAGTTCTGGTCACGGACATGAAGGGCAGATCTCTGTGATAGGCCAGCTTCAGGCTTCCTACCTACTTTCAGGCAATCAATGGTTAGCAAGGTGGAGGTGGGAGTGAGTGACAGAGGCAGCTGGACTAGCCCCAGGCCAAGAAAGCCACTGAGGAGTGGAGGCTACACACTTTGAGCAAGCTCGAGGAACAGTACCTCATCTTCCGATTGGGCACTTTACAGCCTTCCGGACTCAATATCGAGTTCAACAATTTCAGATCATAACCTCGGCCCCGACCATTTTTATCCCCCCTTTTGGTTTGTGCCTTTTCCCTTTTTTTTCTCTCTCTCCCACATGGCAGCTGTCTTTCATCCTGCCAGCACATTTCACACTTCTGAGCCATCTTTTGTTTCTTAACCTGTCCCATTACCATCTCGTCTCGCCTTGAGTATCTCTTAAAGTCTCTACGTCTCACAGACCTTCCCTTTTGTTCTTTAATTCCCTCCCCCAGCCTCCAAACTTGCTTTTTCATCTGTTTCATTTCCTGCTTTTTTCTCAGTTCTGACGAAGGGTCTTCGACCTGAAACGTTGACTCTGTTTCTCTCTCCACGGATGTTGCCTGGCCTGCTGAGTTTTTCCAGTGCTTCCTGTTGTTGTTTCACTTTGAGCAAGGTTCGCTGCCGGGGGGGGGGGGGGGAGGTGGGGGGGGGGGGAGTGAGTGGCCCAGGAGGCTGTAGCAGGCGATGCTAATTGCTTTCAGTGAGAGGATTACAGGGGTCGTATAGTGGGGCGGTTATGTATATACACTTATCAAAAATGGAGAGATGTAAATTTTAAAATGGTAGAAATTTCAGGCTACTGACTGGAAGTGGGGGGGGCGCGGGGGTCGTTCCCGGAGGCTCAGGGAAAGACAAAGGCAGAGCAGGTAGGAAAACATAAGAATATTATAACATAAGAAATAGGAGCAGGAGTAGGCCATTCAGCCCTTCGAGCCTGCTCCGCCATTCAATGAGATCATGGCTGATCTTCTGCCTCAACTCCATTCACCGGCCCTATCGCCATATCCCTTGATGCCCTTACTAGTCAGAAATCTATCGACTTCTGTTTTGAATATACTCAACGACTGAGCCTCCACAGCCCTCTGGGGTAGAGAATTCCAAAGATTCACCACCCTCTGTGTGAAGAAATTTCTTCTCATCTCAGTCCTGAATGGCCTACCCTTTATCCTGAGGCTGTGGCCCCTGGTTCTAGACTCCCCAGCCAAGGGAAACATTCTCCCAGCATCCACCCTATCAAGCCCTGTAATAATTTTGTATGCTTCAATGAGATCCCCTCTCATTCTACTGAATTCAAGAGAATACAGGCCTAGTTTACTCAATCTCTTCTCATACGACAGTCCCGCCATCCCAGGAATCAATCTCGTGAACCTTCATTGCACTCCCTCTATGGCAAGTATATCCTTCCTTAGGTAAGGAGACCAAAATTGTACACAGTACTCCAGGTGTGGTCTCACCAAGGCCCTATATAATTGGAGTAAGACTTCTTTACTCCTGTACTCAAATCCTCTTGTAATGAAGGCCAGCATACCATTTGCCTTCCTAATGGTGGGAGAGAGAAGCAGAGCAGGACCCAAGGGGAGTCTCGCGAACGCAGTTAACAATAGAGGGGCAGCCAAAACCTAAAGATAAGGAGGATTATATTAATATGTGAAATTAAAAACAATAAATCTTAAATTTCAAAGCGGGGTGGAGGGGAGGTCTCGGGTTCACAAAATGGGGGCAGTCCGGGGCAGGGGAAGCCTACATTTATTTTGCGGGGCCCGGTGGGGCACTCCTCTTGTTCCTGGCATCACAAAGGAAAGACAAAAAAAATAACCTTTATCAGCTCTTCTGCTTCCCGGCGGGTCCAGGCTTTGGCCTGGCACGAGAGCTGCAGCGGCTTCAATCACCAGGTCCCAACGTGCATGTGTAAAGAAGGACCCCGCCAGCTCTGAACGGGTCTCCTTGCTTTGCTCCGTAGAACAGCTTAAAATCCCGAAAGGTGGGATCCGGCAGGTCACTAACCTGGGTCGATTTTAACGGCCCACCTGCTTTTTTCTGCCAGGCGGGTAGGGTTAAAATCAGCACCCCAGATTTTAATACATGCCATTGCATGTCAATTAGCAGTTAACTGTAGCTTTGGACCCGATGCCCCTCAACGTCTGAGATCAAACATAGGAATTGCTAGACTATAAAAAAGGACTACGGTCCATCTAGTTCGCCTTCAACCATCCCGGTAGTCACGTGGTACAACGGTAATGGAGTTGTTGACCAATCAAAGGCAGTCAACGGTGAGGTGAGATCTTCATTGGGCTCCCACGAGGTCCCCTGTGCGTACATCACTGGTTAGGTATTCATTGGATACTGTGGAGTTGGGGGAAGACTGGCCACTTGAAACTGGCTTGTGTCTGATGCTTTGTTCCGTCCATGGTGCTACGATAAGGAACCCATTGTGGGTGTGAGGCTTGCAGCAATGCTAAGTGTGTGAGGGTGCAGTGGAGCCTATGAATGTTAGGTATGAGTCCTGATTGATATAGATTGTTGGTAGGTGAGTGATGGGGGCGTGGTGAATTGAGGCGTGTCTGAGGCTAGTGGTGCAGTTGGTAGGATATGGCATTTGAAAAAGTATTCACTGACCTTGACCACTCATGTGAGGTCATTGAACTTCTTGCGACAAAAGGAGGGAGAGCTACCAGTCATCGTGGTCCATGTGGGAGAGAGTGATGTAGGTAAAGAAAGGCCTGAAATCCTGCAACATGAATTTAGGAGATTATGGGGGGAAAATTTGGTTGCTTTGTGCCTTCCGTTAGCACCCTAAGAGGGCGCTAACGGGGCGCAAAGCAACTAGCGCCTGGGTGCGGCGCCGCCTACGCCTCCTGTGAAATTCAGCGGGAGGTTAGCAGCGGCAGTAACCGGTAGCGCTTTGCGGCACTACGCCACCGGCGATGATGTCATCACCGTGTGCAGCGCCCCGCTCGCGCCCCGGCCGCAATCTTCGGGAGCGCCCCCTGACTTACTGCCGGATGCTATGTCCGACGGGGTCAGGGGGGCCTACCTGCGGCCGGGGAGGCGCTATTTAAAGGCGAGGTGCGGGGCAGCCATTTTTGTTGCTGGCCGCCTGCCAGCACCTGCCTCCGCTCCCGTCCCCGGCCTCCTGATCCCCCGCCTCCCCCCGCGGAGTGCCGGCTGCGCTCCATAAGCCCGGCACTTCTCTTGATGCCGGGCTCTTTTACCGGCACTCCCGATCCCCAGGGGCCCCGGGTCGCGCTGCGCAAGGCCTCTCCCCTCGCAGCACCCCAAGAGGGAGGCGGGGCACTTCCAGTAGCGCCCTGCTTCCCTCTTGGGGCATTACCACTCAATTTCCGTCGCGGGGGCGCTAGTTTTAGCACCCAAAGGGGAGCGCTACTCAATTTTTAGCCCCATGAAACAAGCTTAGGAGCAGGACCCCCACAGATAAGTAATCTCAGGTTTACTTCCCCCAACCATGCGCTAGAATAGGGAAGGACAAGAAATGCATGACCAAAGGAGCCACAAAAGTACCCTGGCCCGGCCCACTGCCATCCTGTGTGCACCTCATCTCCCCTCCCCTCCCCAGCCTGGACTGTCAAACAGCTCCGTGTAGGAGGCAGGAAGTCTCCCGCTCTCCCCAACCTACGATACCCATTTGGCGCCTGGAGATCGCTGGACTCGTGCATTTGTTGATGATAAATTGGTTGGAAGGGAGAACACAGCGAGGAGGAGTTATGGGCAATTTTCCAGAGTGATGGGGAGTGGTGTCCCACAGGGTCCAGTTCTATATTCCCAGAGGGAGTGGTGTCAAAATTTGCAGGTAATACCAAAACAGGAGGTATAGTTAATTCTTTAGAAGACCAAGTGAAGCTGCAAAGAGAATGAGCTAAATAGTGGCAGATGGAATTCGATGTCAATAAATGTGAGGTGATGCAGTTTGGCAAAAAAATAACATCAGCAATTATAGTCTGAATAGAAGGAAGGTGGAAACTTCTTAGGGCGCTAACGGGAGGCGCAAAGCAACCGAATTTTTAGGCCCAGGTGTGGTCTCACCAGGGCCCTATATAATTGCAGTAAGACGTCTTTACTCTTATACTCAAATCCTCTTGTAATAAAGGCCAACTTACCATTTGCTTTCCTAATTGCTTGCTGTGTACCTGCATGTTAACTTTCAGTGATTCGTGTACAAGTACACCCAGGTCCCTCTGAACACCAACATTTCCCAATCTGGATAGGTGGATGAATAAAAGGGGATGAAGAGATATGGGAACAGGGCAGATAAATGTGATTCGGACTATTTGCACATGTGGAGGTTTAAACAACTGGTTGGGAAGAATGGCACGTTCCTGTGTTGTAACTTCGATATATTACTCCTGGTGCTGTTTTCTGCTGCTCAGGGATTCCATCTTGAGTGCTTCTGAGAACTTATTTCTGCCAACAGATCATTTTTAAAGTGAAAATGCTAAGGAGGAAGATTTTGTGGCTGTATCAGTGTGTAATCCATCACTATGTCAATTAGGACATGGGTGATGGATTGCACAGCTGTATTTTTCATACTCTCAATCTCGAACCTCCTGTAACTGGTCCGCGCAATACCAAGTCTTGGAGTGGTGATGGGGCATCAGGCGAGCTGCTTGCTGCCAACATTGTGGAGGGTCTGCCACTTGCTTGCTGTGCTGTTCCTGTGTAGGCATAAAGAGGGACAATCATAACAGCAAATGCAGAATGAGGGTAATGTATACTCATCCTCCTATATGTTTTCAGATGATGTCGTCAAGGGGCAGCATGTAGAAGAAAGACTTGCATTTCTACAGCGCCTTTCACGACCACCGGACGTCCCAAAGTGCTTTAAAGCCAATGAAGTACTTTTGAAGTGGAGTCACTGTTGTAATGTGGGAAACGCGGCAGTCAATTTGGACACAGCAAGCTCCCACAAACAGCAATGTGATAATGACCAGATAAACTGTTTTTCTTTGTTATGTTGATTGAGGGATAAATATTGGCCAGGAAATAGTGCCTTGGGATCTTTTACATCCACTTGAGAGAGCAGACGGGGCCTCGGTTTAACGTCTCATCCGAAAGACGGCACCTTCAACAGTGCAGCACTCCCTCAGTACTGCACTGGAGTGTCAGCCTAGCTTGATGTGCTCAAGTCCCTGGAGTGGGACTTGAACCCACAACCTTCTGACTCAGAGGCGACTGTGCTACCCACTGAGCCACTAGCTGAAGGGACATGGATAGATCCTTGGGGGACTCCGAAGTAACGGTGCGGGAGCTGGAAGAGAAGTCAATGTAGGTGAGTCTCTGGCTATGAGTGGATAGATAGGAATGGAACAAGGCAAGGTCAGTCCCACCCAGCCGGACGACGATGGAGAGGTGTTGGAGGAGGATAGTGTGGTCAACCATGTCAAAGGCTGAAGACAGGACGAGAAGGGTGAGGAAGGATAGTTTACCATGGTCACAGTTACAAAGATGTCATTTGTGACTTTGATAAGGGCCGGTCAGTGCTGTGGCAGGGACAGAAACCTGATTGGAGGGGTTCAAATATGGAGTTGCGGGAAAGATAGGCACGGATTTGGGAGGCGACAACACGGTCAAGCACTTTGGAAAGGAAAAGGAGATTGGTGATGGGGCGGTGTTGGCAAGGACAGAGGGGTCACGGGTGAGGGTTTTTTTTGAGGAGGGGAGTGATGACAGCAGATTTGAAGGGGAGTAGTTTGGTACCTGAGGGGAGGGAACCGTTTACAATATCAATTAACATGGGGGCCAGCAAGGGAAGTTGGGTGATAGCAGTTTAGTGAGAATAAGGTCAAGGGAGCATGAAGTGGGTCTCATGGACAAGATGAGCTCGGAGAGGGCATAAGGGGAGATAGGAGAGAAACCAGAGAAAGATGCGAGTTCAGGGCTCGGGCAGGGAGGAACCTCAGGGGAAGTTTGGTCCGGTGGGCTAGGGGAAGGGAAGGGAAGCAGCAGAGGCAGCTGAACAGATGGTCTCAATCAAGCAGATCCGACATAGCCTGCAATAATTACTGCGATCGGGAGGGAGAGGAGTTGCACCGTTGCAGCTCCATGACGGTTTCTTCAAATGGGGTCACTGCCTCGATTGTAAGAGGTGCTCCTCCGGTAGCAGAGGCCTGCCTTCTGTTAGAAGCAGCTGTCTGCTGCGGCGGCGTTTGAGATGTTCATTATTAGCAGCATTATCAGGGCGTCAACATCAGCTGAGGCATCTCTCTCTCTCTCTATGTAATAAGAAATGAGTTACAGTGGATGTGAAGTTGCTGCTTCCATGCATTTGATTGTTCCAGGCACTTGTGCGGAGGGTATGTATATTGTGACCAGGGAATATGCCAAAGTGGTCTTGAGACTCTGCAGGCTTATATGATGTCGCTGGAGTCAGCACGTAACATGGGGTGATAGGAAACAGTAGGTTGCTGGCAAGGGCCAAGAGTTTTACACGTGCGTGAAGGGTCACACTTACTGATGAGGTCATTAAATTTCTTTCAACATTACATCCACGTCCTTTGGACAGTGCTGCTGTTGTTAGAACATAAGAAGTAAGAGCAGGAGTCGGCCACACGGCCCCTCGAGCCTGCTCTGCCATTCAATAAGATCACGGCTGATCATCGACCTCAACTCCACTTTCCCGCCCGATCTCCATATCCCTTGATTCCCCTAGAGTCCAAAAATCTATCTATCTCAGCCTTGAATATACTCAGTGGCTCAGCATCCACAGCCCTCTGGGGCAGGGAATTCCAAAGATTCACAACCCTCTGAGTGAAGAAATTCCTCCTCATCTCAGTCCTAAATGGCCGACCCCTTATCCTGAGACAATGCCCCCTAGTTCTAGACACTCCAGCCAGGGGGAAACAACCTCTCAGCATCTACCCTGTCAATCCCCCTCAGAATCTTGTATGTTTCAATGTTGATTGCCTCAGCCCGCTCCTGCCGTGCGACAACATTCAGGACATTTCTTTCCATAGTGAGGAAACAGGGTATTTCACCTTTGCTTGACTTCCTGCAACAGCAGATCAACGACTTCATCAAGGCAGCGTGCATTAATGCAACCAGCTCTTCTGACTGACATGGTGATGGATTTCACACTGTGGTGGGTGATATTGGACAACAGTGTAAAACAGGCAACCTCAAATCGGCCGCCCCTTATACACCTCTCCCGATTCTCATCTTCACTGAAACATAACATAGAACAGTACAGCACAGTACAGGCCCTTCGGCCCTCGATGTTGTGCCGAGCATTGTCCGAGACCAAGATCAAGCTATCACACTCCCTATCACTCTGGTGTGCTCCATGTGCTTATCCAATAACCGCTTGAAAGTTCCTAAAGTGTCCGACTCCACTATCACAGCAGGCAGTCCATTCCACACCCCAACCACTCTCTGAGTAAAGAATCTACCTCGGACATCCCTTCTATATCTCCCCCCATGCACCTTATAGTTATGCCCCCTTGTAACAGCTGCCTCTACCCGAGGAAATAGTCTCTGAACATCCACTCTATCTATCCCCCTCATCATCTTATAAACCTCTATTAAGTCGCCTCTCATCCTCCTCCGCTCTAAAGAGAAAAGCCCCAACTCCCTCAATCTTTCCTCATAAGACCTCCCCCCCAAACCAGGCAGCATCCTGGTAAATCTCCTTTGCACTCTTTCCAATGCTTCCACGTCCTTCCTATAGTGAGGTGACCAGAACTGCACACAATATTCCAAATGTGGTCTCACCAAGGTCCTGTACAGTTGCAGCATAACCTCACGGTTCTTAAACTCAAACCCTCTGTTAATAAACGCCAACACACCATAGGCCTTCTTTACTGCTCTATCCACTTGAGTGGCAACCTTCAGAGATCTGTGGATATGAACCCCCAGATCCCTCTGCTCCTCCACGTTCCTCAGAACCCTGCCGTTGACCCTGTAATCCTTATTCAAATTTGCCCTACCAAAATGAATCACCTCGCACTTATCAGGGTTAAATTCCATCTGCCATTTTTCGGCCCAGCTCTGCATCCTATCAATGTCTCTTTGCAGCCTACAACAGCCCTCCACCTCATCCACTGCTCCACCAATCTTGGTGTCATCAGCAAATTTACTGATCCACCCTTCAGTCCCCTCCTCCAAGTCATTGATAAAAATCACAAACAGCAGAGGACCCAGCACCGACCCCTGTGGCACACCGCTGGTAACTGGTCTCCAGTCCGAAAATGTTCCATCCACCACCACCCTCTGCCTTCTATGAGATAGCCAGTTACTTATCCAATCGGCCAAATTTCCCTCTATCCCACAACTCCTTACTTTCTTCATGAGCCGACCATGGGGAACCTTATCAAACGCCTTACTAAAATCCATGTATACGACATCAACTGCTCTACCTTCATCTACACACTTAGTTACCTCCTCAAAGAATTCAATCAAATTTGTTAGGCAAGACTTACCCTTCACGAATCCGTGTTGACTATCCCTGATTAAGTTGCCCCTTTCCAAATGGTCATAAATCCTATCCCTCAGGACCTTTTCCATTATCTTACCAACCACCGAAGTAAGACTAACCGGCCTATAATTACCAGGGTCATTCCTATTTCCTTTCTTGAAGAGAGGAACAACATTCGCCACTCTCCAGTCCTCTGGCACCATTCCCGTGGACAGTGAGGACACAAAGATCAAAGCCAGAGGCTCTGCAATCTCCTCCCTTGCCTCCCAAAGAATCCTAGGATATATCCCATCTGGCCCAGGGGACTTATCGACCCTCAGGTTCTTCAAAATTGCTAAAACATCTTCCCTCAGAACATCTACCACCTCCAGCCTATCCACCTTTATCACACTCTCATCCTCAAGAACATGGCCCCTCTCCTCGGTGAACACTGACGAAAAGTATTCATTCATCACCTCTCCTATCTCTTCTGACTCCATGCACAAGTTCCCACTACTGTCCTTGACCGGCCCTACCCTCACCCTGGTCATTCTTTTATTTCTCACATAAGAGTAAAAGGCCTTGGGGTTTTTCTTGATCCGACCCGCCAAGGACTTCTCATGCCCCCTCCTAGCTCTCCTAAGCTCTTTTTTTAGCTCATTCCTTGCTACCTTGTACCCCTCAATCGACCCAACTGAACCTTGTTTTCTCATCCTTACATACGCTTCCTTTTTCCTCTTGACTAGACATTCAACCTCTTTTGTGAACCATGGTTCTCTCACTCGATGAAAATGAAAATCGGGAGAGATGGATATGGTCCAAAGTCAAAATTAACCCTGTATTTTTAATGCAGCCACAAAATCTTCCTTCTTCGCATGTTTCCCACATTACGACAGTGACTCCACTTCAAAAGTACTTCATTGGCTGTAAAGCGCTTTGAGACGTCCGGTGGTCGTGAAAGGCGCTATATAAATGCAAGTCTTTCTTTCTTTCTTTACTTCACTTTAAAAATGATCTGCCAGAAATAATTTCCTCAAAAGCATCCAGAATGCTTGGCTATAAGTTTCAGGCTTTCAAAATGTTAAATTTTGTTCAGGTTCCAGTGTTTTCTTCACGTCCAGCCCCTTTAAACAACTATGAGTCTTTGAGGCCTGAGCAGCACACCAATATCCTGCACTATCATGACTGCGTCCAATCGCAGGCCTCAGCGCCCACCTACAGAATACCTGGTACAGTGAAATGAACCCAGGCAGGAAATTGGGGCGTTGCACTCTGACCTCACGGGCGCAGTGCTAATTCAGTGGGCGGCCCCCTGTGTGGAACGCTCGCCGTCATTCACCCCAGGAAAATGGGCCCTGGAGTAACTAGAGCATGGGTGTCAAACGTCTGGCCCATGCGGCAGATCCAACCCACGGAGCACCTTCACCCGGCCCGGCACTCGCGGTACCCGAGAGGAGTAGCTGGAGCAGAGTGACTGAGCAGGTGAGTGTGCCTGGGGTTGCAGAGACCCCTGAGGTCAAGCTGTGCGGCAAGTGGAACGTTGACGATGTTCAGGTCAATGGCATTTACCCGGTAGGATGACGTCGCTTTCCAGGAGAAATAATGCAAAGTGCCTTCACCACGGCTCTCGGGCGCTGCGCTACGCTACGAAACTTCTCCGCAAGGCCTGGTACATCATCGTGGGGCACCTGACCAACTCCTTGATGAAGCCCGGGCACAGCAATGGCAAGAAGCTGATGACCATGCACACTGTGAAGCCTGCGAGATTATCCACCGACGACAACCCACTGCCCTTGTTTCAAGAGAAAAGCTAATCTTTCCGAAAGCTATTTAATTGTTCTTTAAGCCGCGTCAATTGTCCTCGCTGTCACTTTTATACTCCTCTTAAACTGTGCAGTTTGTAACCCAGAACAGATGCAGCCCCAATTGGGTCAATTACCAGAGCATTCAACAACAACAACTTGCATTTATAAAGAAAAAAGACTTGCATTTTTATATAGCGCCTTTCACGACCACCGGATGTCTCAAAGAGCTTTACAGCCAATGAAGTACTTTTGAAATGTAGCCACTGTTGTATTGTGGGAAATGCGGCAGCCAATTTGCACACAGCAAGCTCCCACAAACAGCAACGTGATAATGACCAGATAATCTGTTTTTGTTATGTAGATTGAGGGATAATTATCAGCCAGGACACTGGGGATAACTCCCCTGCTCTTCTTCGAAATAGTGCCGTGGGATCTTTTACGTCCATCTGAGAGAGTTTAACGTCTCATCTGAAAGACGGCACCTCTGACAGTGCAGGCACTCCCTCAGCACTGCACTGGGAGTGTCAGCCTAGCTTTAAGTGCTCAAGTCCCTGGAGTGGGGACTGTGAACCACACAACCTGCTGACTCAGAAGCGAGTGTGCTACCAACTGAGCCACAGCTGACACTCTATATAACACCTTTAATATAGTAAAACGTCCCAAGGCGCTTCACAGGAGTATTATAAGACAAAAAATTTGACAATTTACCAGAGCATTCACACGAAATTAATTCTGTATTTCTTTGTGAACATGAATGGAAAGCCTACGTGCTTGATTTGTAGGCAACAGGGAGCTGTGTGAATGAATATGACATTTAAAGACACTCCAAAGCAAACCATCTAAGTACACAGGAAAGTTACGTGAAGATAAATTTTCCACATTAGCACAGTCGTTGAAAAAGCAGCAATCAGTGTTCACTGATGCTCGCCACATAGTGATGCCACCATTCCGATGAGCTCTGTCATTGTCCATGAAATTGCTGTGTCATCCACACCATTTCCTAAGGAGACTTTTTGAAGAACTGCATGCTAAAAGCTGCAGAATAGTGGGGGTAATCGTGTCTTTGGGCAATAGTGTAAAACGGGCGATATCAGATCAGCCACCCGTTAAACATCTCTCCCGATTTTCATTCCCATTGTCTTTTCTTTTACTTTTGTTCAATTTGCCATGAATCCGTGTCTTTGTCTTCAGGACCAGAGCAGTAAAAAAAAAAACCATCATGATCTCAGGTGGAAGTGGAGGAGGTCTGTTCCCCAACATAAGAAATAACAACAGAAATGCTGGAAATACTCAACAGCTCAGGCAGCATCTGAGGAGAGAGAAACAGAGTTAACGTTTCAGGTCTGTGACCCTTCGTCAGAAATCAGGTTTGGTCAAAAAAGGCTTCAAAACAGAAGGTGTGGAAAACATCTTTGTGGGGAAGGTGGACTTGAATGAGCCATTAGATGGCAGGTGGGGATTTCTTATACTCATGAAACATTTACAGGGTTATAACAGGTGGGAGGTATTCATCTATCACATTCCAAAGATGGGGTCCTTCCTGTCCCTCACAGCAGGTAGCTGGAGTTTTCCACCAAATTTAGCATGGGGGGGGGGGGGGGGGGGGCGGGGGAGGAATTGACTTTGCAGTAATTTGACCAGAATCCTAATCTTGACCCTAAACTCAATTTCCTGTCCGATTTCAACCATATGCAGGATTAGTTGGCAAAGGGACTATTCCATCCCAAATAGTTCAAGTGAAACCGTTACTATACAGTATGAGTAGAAGGTGTCATGGTCAGCGGTGAGGTGCTCTAAATCCTTCCAGGCTTGCGGCTGGCCATAGCTCATTTGTGACCTTGTCATTCATCAATTTTCTGATCATATCTTACCACAAGATATCCTTCAATCAACCTGAACACTGGACTTCTATTTAATTGCTTGACCTGCCCGACACTGCAACACTTGAATGGTTAAACTGTATAATTTGTATGGTTTGTTCGTGTATCGTATATTTATTTTTGTTCATCTGCTGGATGTCTTATAATCTCTTCTATCAAGCCAAGTTATTTTTGGCTTGGAAGAAAAACAAGTGTGGTCAACTCTGTGGAAGACACATCCTTAGCTTCTTGGCAAAAGTTGACTCTTTGCAAAGTCTCATAGCTGCTTCACTGTGTTTCTCTGTTGCTCTTTTACTCTTCTCCACACCACAGAATATCTTTGATAGATACAGAACTATGAATGATAGGAGGCTAGTGCAATGGCAGTCAGACATCACCAAAGATCTGATACCTCTACACTACACTATCAAGAAAAGAGACAATTCCCCCTCTGGCAGAATGAGCGGTCTTTCACTATAGGCAGAATAAATGGATGGATCTCCTCATACTCAGCTGCCAGGAAAAATGGTCAGATTTTCCACTACGTGACCACCAGATATGTAATATCCACAATCACTCCCACATCTAAACAGTCAAACAATCACACTAGACCACCAAGCCAGGAAAACAACATTCTTTGCTGTTCTGGCTCTAACCAGAGATAACAGCCACTCACTACAGCAGGAAACAAAGACACCACATTTTCTCCATCTGAAGTCTTTCAGAAACACCCCTGAAGTTGTCTAATTCAGGCTTCACGTCTGGAATTCAGGTCATCGTGTTAGTCATTAGTGGATGCAAGATTTGGGCTAATTATAGAGCAGTTACATAGAAGTATTTTTAATACATAGAATTTACAGCACAGAAACAGGCCATTCGGCCCAACTGGTGTATGCCGGTGTTTATGCTCCATGATCATGGCATCCCATGATTCCATGGCACTATTCAAAGAGCAGGGGAGTTATCCCCGGTGTCCTGACCAATATTTATCCCTCAACCAACATCACTAAAAATAGATTAGCTGGTCATTATCACATTGCTGTTTGTGGGAGCTTGCTGTGCGCAAATTGGCTGCCACGTTTCCTACATTACAACAGTGACCACACCTCAAAAAGTATTTTGTTGGCTGTAAAGCACTTTGGGACGTCCGGTGGTCATGAAAGGCGCTATATAAATGCAAGTTTTTCTTTCTTTCTCCACATGAGCCTCGTCTCACCCTATCAGCATATCCTTCTATTCCTTTCTCCCTCACGTACTTATCTAGCTTCCCCTTAAATGTATTTATGCTATTCGTCTCAACTACTCCCTGTGGTAGCAAGATCCACATTCTAATCACTCTCTGGTTTATATAGAAGCCAACTATCCATTACATTAAATATGGGAGGTATGGTCCATGATATGGTAAAGAAACAAAGAAAGCACTTGAATTGATATAGCGCCTTTTACAACCTCAGGATGTCCCAAAGCACTCCACAGCCAATGAAGCACCCCTGAAGTGTAGTCACTGTTGTAATGTAGAAAACGCAGCAGCCAATTCGTGCACAGCAAGATCCCACAAACAGCAAAGAAACAAATGACCAGATAATCTGTTTTAGGCTGTTGGTTGAGGGATAAATATTGGCCAGGACACCTGTGCACAGTCTGTGGAAGGAGTAGGATTGATAGGCTAAATGGTTGTGTCATGTTCTATATTTTCTTAATTTCTTAACTAAGCATCTTTTTATTCCTTTTGTTTCAGAGTTCTTTAATTTTAAGGGCTTCGGCAGTCTAACAAACATCCTGCAAAATCTGTCATTGCGGCGATCTTCAAGTAGTTCAACTGATGACAAGAAGAAATGATTGGGAGAGAATCATCTGGACCTCCAGATTCCCAAGGAGCTAGCACAGGAAACAGTAGATGATTTAGAAACTATACCACGGAGTCCTAGCTATGCCCGTTCAAATAAAAAGTGCACCTACACAGGCACAATGGCACGCCAGAACTTTAACAGGGCACAGCAACCAATCAAAACTCCCAATACTTCCGATGGACAGACTGGAGGGAGGAGTGGTTTGGGGCCTCTGCAATCATTGCCAAACAGCAACCAAATTGAACCACCAGCTAAAGGTGCCACAGCCGGACAAGCAGCTTAGGGATGTCCGCGTTCCAGTTGTTTGAAACCAATGTGCTCCCACTCTAAGCCATCAATGCCAAACTCCACCAATTCCTCAACCAAATCAGCTGCATTTCAAAATAAGAGTGATCAGACCAAACCAGTTGAACCACAAATCAAGGATATCCAGGGCACACCAAACGAGCCAGAAAATGGAGCTGGTCAGACCAAAGCACTTTCTGCTAAAGATGGGGCTGGACAGCTTAATCCAACACAATCAGAAATCATTGCTGGCAAGAGTGAGCTGATAGGTGACATAGGCACAATGGCACGCCAGAACTTCAACAGGACACAGCAACCAATCAAAACTCCCAATACTTCCGATGGACAGACTGGAGGGAGGAGCAGTAGATAAGGGAGTCAAGGGTTATGGGGAGCGGGCAGGGAAGTGGAGTTGAGAACAAGATCAGATCAGCCATGATCTTATTGAATGGCGGAGCAGGCTCGAGGGGCCAAATGACCTCCTCCTGCTCCTACGTCTTATGTCCTTATGTTCCTATGTCTTATGTAGGTGACAGGTATGATCACCTAAATTCATTAGTTCTCTGAATACTAGGATACCTGTGCTCCAGGCTCTGCTGAAATCCAACATGGAGTCCTTCCCAAGCAGCAAGTCCTTAATCTGGGCTGTTGTGGGACCCAAGAAGGGGAAGGGACATACCAAAGTATCTCGACATCCAGACAGGAGTAAGTACCCATGGATATAAGGCACACCATCCAGCGCCCCTGGTGAATGAAGAAGTTTAATGCTGAAGCGAATTCTTAAGCAGAGGGGAAAAAAATTGCAAAAACTAATAAACACGCTATTGGGAGACCGAGTGCGGCAATGCTGGCAGTAAACATTGATTTAGGCATCTGCACGTTTATGTGAAGGCCCTGACGTTGATCCTGCATAAGACAGCGTTTGATGGAAAGTGCATAAATGGGTCGAACTGCTGCGGCCATGTTTGAACTTAGTACAAATGTTGCTCTGTGAGCAGTCAAGGCCTCGCATCCTTAATATTTACGTTTGGAAGCAAGTGAGTCCTGATGGCATGTGGGCTTGAAATATACCGTTACTAGATACGTAAAGCTCAAGGAAATGCCAATAGCCTATCACTCTCTTGGGCCATACTTTACTGACTATATACTGTAGTGCTAGACTGTAGTTACATAGAAACACGTAGGACTTGTCTGAAGCTGACTTCGATAATGATAGATATTTGGAAATACTTTAATTTTTCTGGAGAAAGTGGCATCAAAGAATGATTGACTCATAATTTCGATTCACAGAGTGTCTTTGAGATTAAAATACATCTCTATGGTGATGTAAAATTTATTCAAAAATTCCCTTGTCCACCCCCCCCCCAAAAAAAAACATTCATCTTTCATATTCCTAAATTAAATTCATAAAAAGAGCTTGAATGTTTATGCAGAAGCTGAGATGGTCCTGCTGAGAGAAGATTTTTGACAGTTATTAAGTGAATTTGTTTCATGCTTGCGGCCCTGTTTAAAATTTTCATGCGGAATTGACAGTCTGCCACTGGTGCAGTGTCAACAAAGTCAAGGCAATTTTATACACTGCTCTATTTAAAGTAAAATTCAGCATAGCTATTTAAAGATAATCGCATGTAACTCAGCATTTAGAAAATATTGTGGCAGGCAGATTAAAACAGGAGCTGCTTTTGTTCTGTGCTGTTGATGTGCATATAAATAATGATGCATAATTTCTTTGAGGGCTGGAGGAGTTTTTTTTTTCTCTTGCAAAAGAAATACGGAGGCTTGGTATTTTTACTCTCGATGTTTTTCTTTCAGAATGCAGCGTATCAATTAATCTATTCTGAAAATATCAGTTGAAGCCAAAGCACATATTTGTAACCAATATTTGGTGGAACGCAGTGAAGTTAATGAAGAATTCCAACATCGGATTTTAAAAGGATGTATTCATAATCTAAACGGCCTTGATAATTAAAGTGTTTATGTATGGGTATAATCTTCCGATGAGAAGGAATAAGACCACTTAACTGACACAGGGACGATTTGATTGTGAAAAGACCATTAAAGTTCAAGAATTCTAAAGTTTTGTATTACAAATTAAATAGAAGATGTCTTATCTGCTGCCATTATCAAAATGATCTTAGTCATTAAGTATTACAAATCATTTTGTTCTGTATAAAATAAGAATTAAGACCACATACAACACTTTAATAATCATGGACAATTATTAACACTTTTTAAAGTCTCTGGCCTCAATATTAAACTCCCCCCCCCCCCCCCCCGCCCCCTATGATGGGCGGGAGAGGGTCAGGGGTTAAAAATTTAAAAACGGGGAACGCGTCCCCAACCCGCCGTGTACAGGCCTGTTGCCATTGTTACGGCAGAGGATTTCATGTCGCGCGAGTGTCCCATCTTGGAGAGGCGGGGCACTTCATTATAATATTTAAATTAGGCTCCCACAGTGCAATTGGGAGCCTAATTTAAATTTAACAGTTGCCCAGGGGTTGGGAAACTCGGCAGTGAAAAGGAGGTGGGAGCTGCCATCTCCCCAAGCTAAGTGCCTTTTTCAGCACTCTGTTTTTTTTATTCATTTATGGGATGTGGGTGTCGCTGGCAAGGCCAGCATTTATTGCCCATCCCTAATTGTCCTTGAGAAGGTGGTGGTGAGCCGCCTTCTTGAACCGCTGCAGTCCATGTGGTGAAGGTGCTCCCACAGTGCTGTTAGGGAGGGAGTTCCAGGATTTTGACCCAGCGACGATGAAGGATCGGTGACGTACTTCTAAGGCAGGATGATGTGTGACTTGGAGGGGAACTTGGAGATGGTGGTGTTCCCATGCACCTGCTGCCCTTGTCCTTCGAGGTGGTAGAGGTCGCGGGTTTGGGAGCCATGAGGAGCAGGAGTGCTGAAACGAGCACTTAGCTTGAGGCGTGCCTTCTGCCTCCCCTCTGTTGTTTGCGGTCTGTCTTGCCCTCCTGCCATAGAAACATAGAAACATAGAAACTAGGAGCAGGAGTAGGCCATTCGGCCCGTCGAGCCTGCTCCACCATTCAATACGATCATGGCTGATCATCCAAATCCAGTACCCTGTCCCTGCTTTCTCACACAGAATCCCCATCGAGCCTGCACCGACACATATCCCACCCTATCCCCGTAACCCCACGTATTTAATTCCCCCTAACATATCCCATCCTATCCCCGTAACCCCACATATTTAATCCCCCCCTAACACTAAGGGTCAATTTATCATAGCCAAATCAACCTAACCCGAACATTTTTGGACTGTGGGAGGAAACCGGAGCACCCGATCGCAGACCTCCCCACAAACACCGTTCTCTCACTCCCTACCCCCACCCTCCAGATTGCCGGGCACTGTCCCCAAGGCAGGAAACAGAAGGAAAAAAATTGTGATGAGGTCCTGCCGTTAAATTCGGTAGGACCTCCGCATCCCCGGCCTTGCCAGTTTTTCCCTGCGCTACCTCGCTTCCCCGCACACTCCGCGCCTCCCCATATATATCGGGGTCTCTGCGTCAGAAGCCTTATTCCAGGACTTGAGGTCATAGAGTCATAGGGTCATAACGGCACAGAAGGAGGCCATTCGGCCCATCGAGTCCGTGCCGTCTCTCTGTAGAGCAATCCAGTCAGTCCCATTACCCCGCTCTATCCCCGTAGCCCTGCAAGTTTATTTCCCTCAAGTGCCTATCCAGTCTCCCCTTGAAAACATTGAGTGTCTCCGCTTCCACCACTTCCGTCGGCAGCGAGTTCCAGGTCCTCACCACTCGCTGCGTAAAAAAGTTTTTCCTCACATCCCCCCTGCATCTCTTGCCCGAAACCTTAAATCTGTGTCCCCTAGTCCTTGTACCATCAACTAGCCTTTCCCCATCTAGCCTATCCAAACCCGTCATAATCTTGTATACCTCTATCAAATCACCCCTCAACCTCCTTTGCTCTAATGAAAACAAATCCAGCTTCTCCAACCTGTCCTTGTAGCTAAGATCCCCCATCCCCGGAACCATTCTGGTAAATCTCCTCTGCACCCTCTCAAGGGCCTTCACATCCTTCCTAAAGTGTGGTGACCAGAACTGGGCGCAATACTCCAGTTGTGGCCTAACCAGCACTTTATAAAGATTCAGCATAACTTCTCTACTTTTGTACTCATAATCTAAATTAAAACTTCAGTGCAGTACTGAGAGAGTGCTGCATTTTCAGTTACTGCCTTTCGGAAGAGACATAAAACTGAGGTCCCAACAGCCTGTCCAGGTAGGCGTAAAAGATCCCATCGCCCCATTCTGAGAAGAGTAGGGAATTCTCCTGGTATCCTGGCCAAAATCCATCCATCAACCAACACAACCAAAAAACAAATCAACTGCTCATTGAGCTCTCATTTGCTGTTGCAAATTGGCTGCTGTGTTTCTCTACATAACAACAGTGAATGCATTTCAAAAAATAATCCACTGCCTTTGGCCCATCCTGAGTACATGAAAGATTCTAAAGAAATGCAATTTTTCTTGCATTTTTGAATTTTTTTCATTAATTGGTTTTAAGTTCCTTGCCAGTGACCCCATACTTTAAACAGACTTTACAGTATGAGTAAATCTGGAACTGGAACCCTTCTCCCCTCCAATCTTTATGCACACACACACGTTTTTGTTGCACTTCCGGGAAAGTTACGGTGTGGGACCAGCTCCCAGGGAATTTGCGGCCTTTATTTTATTTTGCACTTTTCCTCATTAAACATTTCCTGATCTTTCGTTGTTTATCTTATTGGTTTGCTTTTTTATTTTCCCTCATTTCCCTTCCCTTTCCACCTTAAACATTGGAGATTCTTCAGTTCGGAAGGTTTTGTCTTTCAGTAATGTATCCCGTACATAACATACTGGAGTTCCCGTGGGCAGTGCCTTCATCGCTGAGTGGCCGGACCTGGTTCACACCTCACTGTTCACACCGGCCACGTATTAGTCATGACAGAGAAACAGCGCAGAGGGCAACCACTTCCTCACAGGAAAGGAGGGAAGCAAAATCGGAGGGAGGCACCTAAAGACGCACTTTTCATCTTAGTGCCCATTTTATAATGTAACATTGGCAAAGCCCTGTGAACGGAACGCCTGTCATGGTATGTGGCACAGGGAGATCAAGCAATGGGATGGAGAGAAAAATAATTTCAGAAAGCACCCGTGACAAATTATAAAAATAACGCCAACTGGCATTTATGTGGCACCTTTAAAGTAGTAAAATGTCCCAAGGTGCTTCACAGGAGCGTAATCGGACAAAAAAGGACCATGCAGTGGCTGTCATCCCTATCATTGTCCAGAACTCCCCACTCTTCGAATAGTTCTGGTTCTTCACTTGCCAGATAGATCTCAGTGCCTTCTGCCGCTGTACTGAAAGCAATGAGCAGCAGGAAGGGCCAGGAGCGGAGGTGGAGGCTGCTGTATGCTCAGATTGCTATTGACAGTATTGATTTCTAACTGGTAGTAGCTTGAATTTACTGTCTGGATGTGAATCAGGCTCTCCAACTGCGGTAGAGATTTGCACAGGTATGCTCACATGCACTGGACTTATTAAACTAGGCTTGACACCACACTGGAGTTGTACTCCTGGCTCCCCACTGTACTGAAGACTCTGGAGCTGCACTGTTACTTTTGCATCATGGCAAAGTGGAAATCACTTTGCAACCACACAAAAGTGGCAGTACGGGGCTACGGTAGCATAGTGTTTATGTTACTGGATGAGTAATCGCAGAGGCCTGGACTAATGATCCAGGGACATAAGTTCGAAATCCCACCACGGCAGCTGGGGAATTTGAATTCAGTTAATTAAATAAATCTGGAATTAAATAAAACTAGTATTAGTAATGGTACCAGCTATTTTTAGTCAGTAATGGTGACCATGAAACTACCAGATTGTTGTAAAAACCCATCTGGTTCACTAATGTCCTTTAGGGAAGGAAATCTGCCGTCCTTACCTGGTCTGGCCTATATGTGACTCCAGACAACTGCCCTCTGCAGTTCAAGAAGGCGGCTCTCTACCACCTTCTCAAGGGCAATTAGGGATGGGAAATAAATGCTGGCCTTGCCAGCGACGCCCACATCCCATAAATGAATTTAAAAAACGGAGTGCTGAAAAGGCACTTAGCTTAGGGAGATGGCAGCTCCCACCTCCTTTTCACTGCCGAGTTTCCCAACCCCTGGGCAACTGTTAAATTTAAATTAGGCTCCCAATTGCACTGTGGGAGCCTAATTTAAATATTATAATGAGGTGCCCCGCCTCTCCAAGATGTGTTTTTTGATGAGGTAACAGAGAGGGTTGATGAGGGTAATGCAGTTGACGTAGTGTACATGGATGTCCAAAAGGCGTTCGACAAAGTGCCACATACAATCATAGAAATTTACAGCACAGAAGGAGGCCATTCGGCCCATCTTGTCCATGCCGGCAGACAAAGAGCTATCCACCCTAATCCCGCTTTCCAGCACTTGGTCCATAGCCTTGCAGGTTACGGCACTTCAAGTGCATATCTAAGTACTTTTTAAATGTGATGAGGGTCTCTGCCTCTACCACCCTTTCAGGCAGTGAGTTCCAGACCCCACCACCCTCTGGGTGAAAAATTTCTCCTCAACTCCCCTCTCAACCTCCAACCAAATACTTTAAATCTGTGCCCCCTGGTTTTTGACCCTTCTGCTAAGGGAAATAGGTCCTTCCTATCCACTCTATCTAGGCCCCTCATAATTTTATACACCTTAATTAGGTCTCCCCTCAGCCTCCTCTGTTCCAGAGAAAACAACACCAGCCTATCCAATCTTTCCTCATAGCTAAAATTCCCCAGTCCAGGCAACATCCTCGTAAATCTCCTCTGCACCCCCTCTAGTGCAATCACATCCTTCCTCTGATGTGGTGAGCAGAACTGCATGCAGTATTCTAGCTGCGGCCTAACTAGTCTTTTATACAGTTCAAACATAACCTCCCTGCTGTTATATTCTATGCCTCGGCTAATAAAGGCAGGTATCCTGTATACCTTCTTAACCACCTTATCTATATACCCGCCCTGCTGTATGCCTCAGAGACATGGACCATGTACAGCAGGCACCTCAAAGCACTGGAGAGGTACCACCAACGCTGCCTCCGCAAGATCCTGCAAATCCATTGGCAGGATAGGCGCACCAACATCAGTGTTCTTGCTCAGGCCAACATCCCCAGCATCGAAGCTTTGACCACGCTCGATCAGCTCCGATGGACGGGTCACATTGTCTGCATGCCCGATACGAGACTCCCAAAACAAGCACTCTACTCGGAGCTCTGACACGGCAAGAGAGCCCCAGGTGGGCAGAGGAAACGCTTCAAGGACACCCTCAAAGCCTCCTTGAAAAAGTGCAACATCCCCACCGACACCTGGGAATCCCTGGCCCAAGACCGCACAAAGTGGAGGAGAAGCATCCGGGAAGGTGCCAAACACCTCGAGTCTCTTCGCCGGGAGCAAGCGGAAGCCAAGCGCAAGCAGCGCAAGCAGCGCACGTCAACCCAAGCACCCCGCCCACCTGCCCCTTCAACCATCGTCTGCCCCACCTGTGACAGAGACTGTAGGTCCCGCATTGGACTCATCAGTCACCTGAGAACTCATTTTTAATGTGGAAGCCAGTCAACCTCGGTTCCGAGGGACTGCCTAAGAAGAAGATCTACCTGTCTGCTACCTTCAGGGATCTGTGCATAATAGGCTCACCAGCAAAGTTGAAGCCCATGGAATAAAAGAGACAGTGGCAGCATGGATATGAAATTGGCTAAGTGACAGGAAACAGAGAGTAGTGGTGAACGGTTGTTTTTCGGACTGGAGGAAGGTATACAGTGGTGTTCCCCAGGGGTCGGTTCTAGGACCACTGCTTTTCTTGATATATATTAATGATGTGGACGTGGGTGTACAGGGCACAATCTCAAAATTTGCAAATGACGCAAAACTTAGAAGTATAGTGAGCAGTGAGGAGGATAGTGATAGACATCAGGAAGACATAGAGAGGCTGGTGGAATGGGTGGACATGTGGCAGATGAAATTTAACACAGAAAAGTGTGTAGTGATACATTTTGGTAGAAAGAATGAGGAGAGGACATATAAACTAAATGGTACAATCCTAAAGGGGGTGCACGAACAGAGAGACCTGGGGGTATATGTGCACAAATCGTTGAAGATGGCAGGGCAGGTTGAAAAAGCAGTTAAAAAGGCTTACAGGATCCTGGGCTTCATAAATAGAGGTATAGAGTACAAAAGTGTGGAAATTATGATGAACCTGCATAAAACACTGGTTCGGCCCTAACTGGAGTATTGTGTCCAATTCTGGGCACCACACTTTAGGAAGGATGTGAAGGCCTTAGAGAGGGTACAGAAAAGATTTACGAGAATAGTTCCAGTGATGAGAGACTTCAGTTACGTTGATAGACTGGAGAAGCTAGGGTTGTTCTTCTTGGAGCAGAGAAGATTGAGAGGAGATTTGATAGAGGTGTTCAAAATCATGAGGGATCTGGACAGAGTAGATAGAGAGAAACTGTTCCCATTGGCAGAAGGGTCAAGAACCAGAGGGCACAGATTTAAAGTGATTGGCAAAAGAACCAAAGGTGACGTAAGAAAAACTTTTTTACGCAGTGAGTGGTTAGGATCTGGAATGCGCTGCCTGAAAGGGTGGTGGAGGCAGACTCAATCACAGCTTTCAAAAGGGAGTTGGATAAGTATCTGAAGGAAAAAAAATTGCAGCGCTACGGGGAAAGGGCGGGGGATGGGACTAGCTGAGTGTCGGCACGGGCTCGATGGGTCGAATGGCCTTCTTCCATGCTGTAACCATTCTATGATTCTATGATTCTATGAATTCTTCTTCCCCACAGATGGTCAATGTGTACCAAGGCAAATTGATAAATGGGCATGGTGAGAGGTGGCAGACCATGTGAATGCCATCAGCATTTTCTTCGGGACCTGGCTATGGTGCAGAAATAAATGCAATTATCTCAGCAGGAGTACCAAGGTAAGACTCCCCTTCACATCTTTCATACATTCTGCATAGCCCTGCAGGGCCCTCAGCACTTTCAATCTTTCCCTGCCTACTTGCGATGTTTGCCCATAAGTCAGCAGGGAAGATTTCACTGCACTTGAGGGTGGAAAGACTGGGGAGATTTTGGCCATGCCTGTTAATGTAGGGGAGCATGGATTGTTCAGCTGAAGTGATCTTCAACGAGCTTCTGCCAAACAGTTCTGGCTGCCGGCAAACGTTGGACCGCTCCTGCTTTCTCGTCATCCTCTATCATCAATGGACTCTCCCTTATCATGCTGAAGGCCCTAGTTGAATGGTGGCTCCATGTGTTGTGCAGAGCAGTTATACAGCATGCAGCAAACCACAATCATACCAGATATTCTTTCTGGGCTGTATTGCAGGATGTCACTGGACCTGTCCGGGTCTCTGAACCGTCGTTTGATGACTCCGATGGTCTGCTCACCGAGGGCTCTAGTTCACCCATGGATCTGATTGTAGCGGAGGTCCGCAGCCAAACGTGGGTTATTAAAAGGAGTCATAAGCCAGGTGTGCAGGGATAGCCCTTGTCTCCAAGCATCCAGCTTTTAATTTGCTTTGCAGGAGAAAATAGTCATTGGATGGACGATTGACACAATATAAAAGCATCGTGGCAGTGCCAGGAACGTTGGCGCATACCAGTTGGATATTAATACAGTGGAATCCCTTGTGATTCATGAAGGTAGTCGCATTATGCGAAGTAGCCCGCAGGGTGACATGAGTACAATCAATGACACCGTCGACTCGGGGGAATCCTGCAATCTGTACGAACCACAGAACTCTATTCTGCTGTTTCCGAATATCAAGGGAAACAGTGATGAATGTGCTGGCTGTAGCAAACAGGGCATCAGTCACCTGTTGAATACAAGTAGGGATTGAAGACTGACTAAGATTGCTGATATCCCTCGGAAGGGACCAGAGGTAAATAAGTTCAGGGCTGCAGTCACCTTGACTGCTACAGGTAATGCTGAGCTTATGCAGCAAACCTCTTGCAGGATGTGGCACAACTCTGTAACTATCTCTCTCTCTCTCTCTCGAGAATCAAAGCATTCTTATGCAGGGTTCCTCGGAGAACTGCAGATATGTTGTCCTGCGCCTATGAACTCTGTTCAGAGGGCAAGCATTCCTCCGAGCCGTCTCCTTCTATTTGCACACCCTCCAGCTCTGTTTGTTTATTCCTCTTACTCCTCCTCATTCACGTCCTCCTCCCAGAGCCCTAGAAGAACCCCCATTAAGGAACAACTGCAAAACCAGAAACCCCTCAACTGTCAGAACCTACAATAGCAACACCAAGCACTTTCAAAAAAAAAACCTAACTGCTGCAGAGAAATGTCGACAAAATCTCTATACAGCTTTACCTGAGAACAGTTAAATCGCGTTTGAAGTTGCCACCTCAGGTCTTGTATGTCCCATGGTTGGTGGGCGGGAGTGGAAGGGGCCTTAGTCAGGAGGTAAGGACGGAAAGTTGCGTCAGCATTGTAATGACATAATTTGACCCTGATTTGAATATATTGCTGAGGCCTGTTTCCTCCCCCGTTTCCAGCAAGAGCTCTGGTCACCAGGATTAATGTCCCCCAGATAATCAGGCGAGCTATAAAAGCAGCGGCAATTGGGCAGAGGGAGCAGAAGTTTTATTTTCTACCTGCTACTGCCCTAAATGGCAAGAGACTAGAAACTGTGGCGGGGCAAAGGGATTTTGGGTGTCCAGGCCCACGATGCACTCAAGGCTCGTGCACAGGTACAAAAAGTAATCAAAAAGGCTAATGGAATGTTGGCCTTTATCTCAAGAAGGTTGGAATACAAATGGGAGGAAGTTATGCTTCCGTTGTGCAGAGCCTTGGTCAGATCCCACCTGTGGTACTGCCTTCAGTTTTGGGCACCGCACTTCAGGAAGGGTGTATTGGCCTTAGAGGAGGTACAGAACAAATTTACCAGAATGATACTTGGGCTTAAAAAAGTTAAATTGTGCGGGCAGGTTGCATATACTTGGGTTGCATTCCCTTGAATTTAGAAGTTTGAAGGGTGATCTAATTCAGGTGTTTAAATTATTTGACACAGAGCAGCTATTTCCTCAACTGGAGGAATTCAGAACTTGGGGGGCACAATCAGAGATAAGCCATTCAGGAATGAATTCAAGAAGCATTTTTCATCCAAGGGGTAGGGGAAATGTGGAATTCTCTCCGCCAAAAGGCTAAGGGGGAAAAATTCGGTTGCTTTGTGCTAACGGGGTGCAAAGCAACAAGCGCCTGGGCGCGGCGCCGCCAACGCCTCCCGCGAAATTCAGCGGGAGGTTAGCGGCGGCGGTAACTGGTAGCGCCCCGCGGCGCTGCGCCGCCGGCGATGACGTCATTGACGTAAGTAAACTACTAGGCACTTGGTCTAAGCATTAAACAAAGCTTTAATCACCTGTTTTACAACATGGAGGTCTAGTTGTGTCCTTCACTAGTTCCTGTTAAGAATGTCCTGCGCAAGCTGGGCCCGTGCCCGAGTATTTATACTCTCCCTGGACAGCGCCACCCGCAGACCACTCAGTATTATTTCATAAGACTTTCTTTCATGAATGACAGATTCATGTCAGTCATCGTCGTGTGCAGCGTCCCGCTCGTGCCCCGGCCGCGATCTTCGGGAGCGCCCCCTGACTTACCGCCGGACGCTATGTCCGACGGGGTCAGGGGGGCCTACCTGCGGCCAGGGCGGTGCTATTTAAAGGCGAGGTGCTGGGCAGCCATTGTTGTTGCTGGCCGCCTGCCAGCACCTGCCTCCGCTCCCGTCCCCGGCCTCCTTACCCGCCCCCCCACCGCAGAGTGCCGGTTGCGCTCCAAGAGCCCGGCCCTTCTCTTGAGGGCCGGGCTCTTTTGCCGGCACTCCCGATCCCGGGGGACCCAGCTGGGCCCCGGGTCACACTGCACAAGGCCCCTCCCCTTTAAGAAGGGGAGGAAGGCCTGCAATACCGCGGCGCGATGTGCCGCAATATTCCCTCGCAGCGCCCCAAGAGGGAGGTGGGGCGCTTCCAGTAGTGTCCCGCTTCCCTCTTGGGGGGCAACCACTCAATTTCCGTCGCGGGGGCGCTAATTTTTCTGGGGCGCTAAAAGTAGCTCAAATTTTAGCCCTAAGGATATTGAGTCAAGAGAAATTTTCAAGACTGAGATTGATATATATTCGTTAGGTAAGGCTATCAAGGGATATGGATCAAAGGAATAGTGGAAATGTGGAATTCTCTCTGCCAAAAGGCTAAGGGGGAAAAACTTGGTTGCTTTGCGCTAACGGGGCGAAAAGCAAGAAGCGCCTGGGCTTGAGGGCTGAGGTACAGATAAGCCATGATCTAATTAAATGGTGGAACAGGGACTGAATCGCCTAATCCTGTCCCTATGTTTCCTATGTTCTCTAAACAGGGTGGTAAGGAGATAAAAATCGCCCCAAATCTCTTAAAGAGAACATGGGAGAAAATCTGGAAAAAATGTATTTTAAAATTATAGAAACAGAAGAAAAAGTATTTTAAAATTATTTTATAAAGAACATTCATTCATCCTCAAGCTCGCTAGCGAATTACTTTTATACCTGAACCGTGCAAGATTAATATATGAAGCCTAATAAGGGCAGCAAAAAACTTTCTCTCCTAGAGAGCAGAAAATGAAACTAATCTTCTCAACAAAATCATACCCAAATCTGGTTTAATAACAGTAATAAGCCTCTGAATGGGGAACAGTAGCTTATTTCCAATATTAAAGAGATCAGCCTTTATCTGCTGACAACAAAAAAAACCCACAGAGCGGAGTAAGACCAAAAGGGAGTTATCATTCCTCTCATTTCCTGTCTCGGACAAAAGAGCAGTGCCTGTTGGAGCTGATAGGTGTTTGATCAAAGAGTCAGTTGTTATCAAGAGTCCAGCCAGACAGAGGAGCCTGATTACTGCTGGACAAGTTAACTGCTTTGATCAGTGTGGAGTCTGACTGCCGGCTCTGTTTGTGCACAGGGTGAGGAGGGGAGGCAGAACAGTCAAAGGAGTGACAGAAAAAAGTACTATCGCGCACAGATAGGAGATAATTGGGATATTATGGATCCAGTAAATGGTAGGGAAATGCGGCAAGGATGCACAGAATTTTTTTTTTTACATTTAAGCAACACTCTGTCTGCCTGCATACTGAGCTTCTGAAATGTCTCTAATGCTGCAGCTTATTATCATTTTATCTGTTATATAATCTTTAAACAATGCATTCCTTCTCCAGACAGAACTCAGTTTAATGTTACGTGTTCATTTATTATGTTTTAATTAAATACAGTCCGGTAAAGAAATGTGCAATAGTTCGGTCATCATTTAAAATATAACTGCTCCGATGTTGTTTATCACGACAGAAAATTGTAGCTAAAATATGTGCACTTTTTGAAGATCTTAAGACTGTTAAAGTTGCCCTCTAAGATGCCTGTGCGTCATTTGTGACCTGTGGCACAACATCATGCCACACATCAGGGTCAGAGGTTGTTTCAAAATTGGTAAAGCTGCAGATGAACTGATTATAGGGCCAGAAATTCGGCTCTTGTCGGGTGAGTACGCACTGTGTACTCACCGTAAGGCCACCTGAAGTGCCGGTTTCCTGCATGCCCTGCGCATGCGCGGGAAACCGGAACTTCCGTTCCCCTGAAGGGAGGGGTTCAGAAGTCGAACGCGTGCGCGGGAGAGGCTGCGCGCACGCAGCGAACTTCAGGTTTTTTTTTTCAGGTTTCTCCAGGAAGGTAAGTATGGAGAAGCTGCACTTTTAAAAAGGAGGCGCAAGGCCTGTTTTTAACAAGGTAAGTGGTTAATTAATTACAATTTAAACATTTTTTCAACAGGTTTATCTTTTTTAGATACTTTAAAGAAAGGTAAGTTTATTTTTAGCACCGTTAAAAAGTATAATTAATTTTTTCAAAAATTTAAATTTTTGTTTAAAGTAGTTAATTTATTTAACTTATACTTGTCTTAAAAATGTGATTTTTTTTTCAATTTATTTGAAGTTTAAGTGTGGTTTTGGGGCTGATCTCTATTCATAGATTTGACAGGTCTTCCTGTCAAATCTATGAATGAAAATGCCCTGCTAGGATTGGCTCTCCATGGCCCACGTGATCCCAGGGGATGCTTCGAACTAACTGCGCCCCTGGGATACGCAAGCACTGCGCGCCGGCAGCTGCAGGAGGCCCAGGACCCGAAGTCCTCGTGGGCCCAAAGCACAACGGCAGGCGCAGTAGGCAAGTACGCGCGCGATGCTTGCACCCACAGGAAGCCGGAAAGCCGAATTTCTGGCCCAATATATTGTAAATCAGAACAATTTAAAAAATATAGCTAAAGCTCTTCCACCTTTTTCTATTCCAATTTGAGAAAGAACACAGTTTTATATATATATGTATATATATATGTATATATAAATATACCGTTTTTCCCCTTCACTCCTTTAGGTTCCCCTCCCCCATGGCAGATTCCTAGTTGGAGCACGTAGGCAAGAGACTTGTCCCCAGATCTCTTCCGGATCCGCTCTGTTGCTGGCGGCTGGGAGGTGTGTAAGAGCAATCCTCCAATTTTCTCCCGCTCCCCGTGGAGAGTCATCTCGCGCCTCTGAAAGTCTGGGGAATTTGGGACCTCTCTCTGGGAAATTACGATCACACGGGACAAAAAAGTAATGAACTTACAGCAGGATAACTGGTTGAAAACCTGAGGATTTAACTTTGGATCCTCAGGAGAATTGCATCACTTTGAGGTGTCACAGCAGCTGGAATGAATGCTGACTCGGTGAAAAATTGTTTAACATGATGATTGTGGTGATGACTATAGATTTGGTTTTAGTGCTGCATTTTTTAAGCTCCTGAAATAAAACAAGTAAAAGCTGGCAATGTGTTTTTTTTTAATTTTGGAGAGTAATTTCTTTCATGCTTATTAAAGTAAAGGATGTCAGCACTGGAGAATTGAATATTTTTCCAATTTTGTCATCCAGTATTTTTTTTTATTCGTTCATGGGATGTGGACATCGCTGGCAAGGCCGGCATTTATTGCCCATCCCTAATTTCCCTTGAGAAGGTAGTGGTGATCCACCTTCTTGAACCGTTGCAGTCCATGCGGTGATGGTACTCTCACAGTGCTGTTAGGGAGCGAGTTCCAGGATTTTGACCCGGCGACGATGAAGGAACGACGATATACTTCCAAGTCAGGATGGTGTATGACTTGGAGGGGAACTTGGAGGTGGTGGCGTTCCCATGCACCTGCTGCCCTTGTCCTTCTAGGTGGTGGAGGTCACGGGTTTGGGAGGTGCTGCCGAAGGATCCTTGGCGAGTTGCTGCAGTGCATCTTGTAGATGGTACACACTGCAGCCACGGTACGCCGGTGGTGGAGGGAGTGAATGTTTAAGTTGGTGGCTGCTTTGTCCTGGATGGTGTCGAGCATCAGATATAGCATGACCAGATGAAGTGTAAAACTTTCTCTACACTGGTCAGCCTGGCTCAGTTAGTACCGTTCTCGGCTCGGAGTAAGAAGGTTGTGGGCTCAAGCTCTGGTCTAGGTTTTGAGCACATACCAGTGCAGCACTGCACTGCATTGTCGCAGGTGTCGTCCTTCAGATGAAATGTTAAAACAAGGCCCCCGTCTACCTGCTCAGATCAACATGATTGAAAGCACAACTGAGAAATCTCCCGGTGTCCCAGTCAATAGTACTCTCTCAAGCAATATTAACAAAAAAAAATTAACTGGCCATTCATCTCATTGCTGATTATGCAAATAAAATGGCTGCTGCATTGGCCTGTATAATAGCAATCACTGCACTTCAAAGCACTTTGAACATTTTTGAGAGCTGAGATAAGCATCTATACAAATCCACATCTTTCTTTCAATGCCTCACCAAAGTGCATCAGCAACCAAAATATGAGCTTTATAGCTCCTATAACAGAGCAAATGTACTTGACCAAACGGGACAGGGGAAACAGACATTGAATAGAGATTAGAAATGCTAGTAGAGGTGACTGAAGATGTGGTCAAAGTGGTTGTTTTTGAAGGTGGGAAGTGAAGTAGCAAGGTGCAGGAGTAGAATACGTTTGTGTTGTTGATGCGCTTTGATGAGGCACCGAAAGAAACACCCCAATCCCCCCAACAGACATTCTTCTCCTCAGTTTGGGTTGGAATTTGAATCCAGGTGCCAGAGGTGAAAGGGCAATGTTCTCACCCACTGTGTTACTGGAGTGCAGGGGGGGTGGGGGGGGGGGGGGGGGGGGGGGTGGCGGGTGGTGGGGTGTGATTTGTAATTTTTTTCAGTTAAAATTGTTGGGGCCAAAAATCTTCAGCCCGTCCAGCGCACTCTAGACATAGCTCCAGCAGGGGGGCCATAAAGACCTGGAGATATCAGGGCTTGGTTTTACCCAGCAGTTTCCATGAGGGCCAGCAAGGGGTGAAACCCCTGCCGCTCCAAACAAGCACAGCATGTAGGAAGGGGGCAAGTGTAGGATGATGGGGACTCTCTGGCCTTGCCTGGTCCGGCCCTCTGAGCGGTGTAAGCGGGGCCCACCTCAGGGGTCAGGCCTGATTGAAAGAAAGAAAGCATTTGCCAAAATAATTTTGGCCTCCTTGAAAAGGCATCACTCGCCACATTTTGTAGCCCCCTGGAGCCGAGCCTACCCTCCCACCCACTTTTATTTAAATTGAGTGACCACTACCTAATCCTGTGAACTTTTGGCGGAGGTCGCAGGTGAGTTGATCTGTGCACTTACACCGGAATGTTGGAAAGAAAGCCTTGCATTTATATAGCGCCTTTCACGACCACCAGACGTCCATAAGCGCTTTACAGCCAATGAAGTACTTTTGAAGTGGAGTCACTCTTGTAATGTGGGAAACGCGGCAGCCAATTTTCGCACAGCAAGCTCCCTCAAACAGCAATGTGATAATGACCAGATAATCTGTTTTTTGTTATGTTGGTTGAGGGATAAATATTGGCCAAAACACCAGGAATAACTCCCCTGCTCTTCTTCGAAATAGTGCCCATGGGATCTTTTACGTCCACCCGAGAGAGCAGACGGGGCCTCGGTTTAACGTCTCACCCGAAAGACAGCACCTCCGACAGTGCAGCACTCCCTCAGCACTGCACTGGAGTGTCAGCCTAGCTTTATGTGCTGAGTCCCCGGAGTGGGACTTGAACCCACAACCTTCTGACTCAGAGGCGAGTGTGCTACCCACTGAGCCACTGGCTGACACAAAGTGCACTATATTGTACTGAGCAACATAATGCAGAGGAGGCACCTCAGGAACCGGGATGGTAGAGAATCACAGATAAAATGCGGTGGGAGTTGTGTCTGAATGGTTTCAAAGTGATTGCATTGCTCTCTGCCTCTTATCACCCAAACTGACAGTTCAACCTGTTCCCGTGAGAGCCATCATGTTTGATGCAGAAGGTACAGCGCTCACTCCCTGCTACCCGCTGACATATACAAGGCAAAAAAAACACCCAACCCTCAAGCAAACATGTCAATACTAATTAGAAATACGTAACAAATTGTATCGTCTAAGATATAATACAATTCAATTCGAAACAACAGTGAGACAGATTCAGGTTACATTCTGACATATTCTTAAAGGTTAACATCCTTAGAGAGGAATATATGTCTTGTTTCTGTTCCTGTACATCACTCACTTCCGTTAAATAAGTTCCATTCTTGCAAATGCAATTGCAATAATTTCAGTATCTAGTTGATTATTAATCCAAGTTTTATCCTTTTTTTTTTGCAGTAACAGAATCTCGGGGTGAAATAGCGATCACGAAAAACGTGCGTTAACGAATCGGCAGCCTGTTTAACACACCGCCCAATTTTCTCTTCCATTGAAGTCAATAGAAAATAAAATCTAGCTCACGATTTGCTATCGCTTATTTTGCGTTACCGCCCAACACCAATTTCGCCCCCCTCAGTCTTTATTCTGTTTTTAAGGCTGAAAACCCTCTGCAGCATCATTATAGGCAAGCGAGCAGACTTCCCTTGGCAGTGTTTACAGGGATTCTCCTGTGTGGGCACAGTGGTGATGTTGAGCTGCTAAACTGGCCTGTGCCACTAAGGTCACTGTGGACATCCAGGTAATTGGGGCTGTTTCATCGGGTGAATCACAGGTCAGTAAATCACTTGTAAATCAGGCTCCAGGTCAGAACCCAGGATGCAAGGCCCAGCTTTCTTTCTCTCTGTAACAAACTGTGATGTACACAATCCAGCCAAGAGGCGGCCTAATTACCTGTAAAGTTAGAAAGTTAGGTCAGGGAACTGCTATCACCCAGGCGGGCTAGTTCCCTGTCCCTGACCGGATGTGCGCCCACCCAAATTTAGGTGGCATAAAGAAGCAACTGGCATTTACAAGGCACCTTCCACATCCTTAGGATATCCCAACGCATTTCACAGCCAATTAATTACTATTGAGCTGTAGTTGCTGTTGTTGTGCAGGCAAATGCAGCAGCCAATTTGCGCATGGCAATCTCCCACAACCAGCAATGAGATAAATGGCCAATTAATCTGTTCTTGGTGGCGATGTTTGAGGGATAGCTCCTCTACTCTTTTTCAAAATAGCGCCATAGGAATTTTTTTACATCCACCTGAACAGGTAGCTAGGGTTTTCGTTTTACATCTCAGCTGAAAGACTGTGGCTCTGGCAATGCAGCACTTCTTCAGGACTACAATGAAGTGTCAGCCTACATTACGTGCTCAAGGCCTTGAGTGGGGCTTGAACTCACAATCTTCTGACTCAGAGGCAGGATTGCGAGCACTGGGTCAAGTTGATGCGGGACACATATTATAATCACAGGCATTATAGAAGGATTCACAGAAAGCTTATTATTCAGCTGATTTTTTATTGCACTGCGGACGACTGTTTTACCTTTGTGCTTTGTGCTACTGGGCTCCCATTTCCCCCTCCTGCACAACTCAAAAGAGACCACAACACATTGGAATAGCCCTGTATCTTTGCTTTTTGTTGGAAAACAAGGAGCGGCAATGTGAGCAATAGAAACAAAAAGTGCTGGAAATACTCAGCAGGTCAGGCAGCATCTGTGGCGAGAGAAATAGAGTTAACGGGCTGGATTTAGCGGTAGGGGTCAGCGGGCACGATCGGTGGCGGGTCGGGTGGGAAAGTTTTTCTTCCCCAGCGGGTCGGCACCCTGCTGTAAACCCGCCGCCACGCGCCTTTCCCCGATGTCGGGTCTGTCAGCGCTGAGCAGACCCGACACGCAGCGGCGGGTTCACACGGGGGACCCAATTCAGGCAATTAGTGGCTTGTTTAGAGCCACTTAAGAATGAATTTCAGCTCACCTTCTGCATTTGGCAGCTCGCCCACGGGGTCCACGCTGGTCGTGGACCATGTCTGTCAAGTTGAGGCGGGAGTTCAGTGGCCATTGAATCAGCTGTTGAGTTGACAGCTTCAAATGTAAAGTAAAAGCTCCCACCTTACAGAGATATCTTCCCTCGGCCACAAGCTCCTCCTCACTGCATTTCCACAACAGATTCACCATGCTGCAAATCTTTACACAAGTCTCCATCCAGTCTGATCTCATTACCTCTCTCACCATTGACAAATCGCTTCTGTCATCTCTACTTCACCTGCCATCTATTCCATCGGCATGGGTGCCCTTTATACTCTCTCACCTTGGTCCGCAGAATCCCACCACGATCAGCCCCAACACCAGCAGCACCAGGCACACCAGCAGCACCAACAACACCACCAACCTTCTCCGCAATCACCTGATGCTGCACAGGACACAGGGCATCAGCACCTGACCATATTGCTGCCCAGGAGGCCAGTGATGACCTCACCATGGCCAGATTTACTTCACTTGACACAGTACACCCTAGGTGCCACATGATGCGCCAGGTTGGCACCACCCCATACCAGCACCATAAAGCATCCCTACAATGCCCAAGCCATTCCTTTCACACTCATTACCATTGCAGGGAGTACCGGTATGTCTCACCATTCATTGCAACTCACTAAGGCACTTTCAAAGGTGCACATAAATCTGTCCAAGAATGCAAAGTGTTGAAAATAAAGGTTTCAATATTTGACACCACATTAACAGAAACTTTGCATGAACATTGCATAAAACACTCAAGTGCCTACCCTTGTGTGTTGTTAGTTGGTATGATTGCACTAGGATGAGGGGTGGCTAGTGAGATGGGGATGTGGTAATGTAGATAGTGAGGGATGGGTGGAGGTGCAAGGTAGGTTGGTGTGAGTAAGGATGTGCAGGAGTAGGGTAGGGAAGGCGGAGTGATGGGGATGTGATGAGCGGTACAGCAGGGTGAGGTTGAGTGTGGCTTTGTACTAACGTTTCGTGATCTACTGAGATCATTGAAATGTTTGCAGCACTGCACCCAGGTCCTCCTGACCACATCCCTGCTCGTGTCCTCAGACTTCATACATATTCATGACGTATTTCAGACTTCCAGCATCCACAGTATTTTGCTTTTGTAGCAATGTGAGCAAGAGTGGAAAAGGGACAGTCAGTAGCAGAAACAAGAATGAACTAGAGACTGTGGCGTGCAATAGAGAAATTGGATTGAGGTGGCCTTGTACTTCCTTGCAATGCATCATTGGATGTCCCTGCAAATGGTTCTGTAATTTAATTGAGGTGTTTAAGATGATCAAAAGAGTTGATAGAAACTATTTCTCTGGTGGGGGAGTCCAGAATAAGGGGGCATAACCTTAAAATTAGAGCCAGGCCGTTCAGGGGTGATGTCAGGAAACACTTCTTCACATAAAGGGGAGTGGAAATCTGGAACTTTCCCCCAAAAAGTTGTTGAGGCTGGGGGTCAATTGAAAATGTTATAACCGAGATTGATAGATTTTTGTTAGGCAAGGGTATTAAGGGTTACGGAGCCAAGGAGGATAGATGAAGTTAAGATACAGATCAGCCATGATCATTGAATGGCAGAACAGGCTCGAGGGACTGTATGGCTGACTCCTGTTCCTATGTTCCCTATCCAACGCCGGCTGGCTGGTCCTGCCTATCTTCTGTCATTTGAAAAGGGTGGGGGTTGCTGGATGGCCTTGACATGATATCGTCCTGAGAGACAGCAGCCTCATCAGTGTCTATACCACCATGTGCCCCTGCTTCTGCGCACTCCCTCACCGTGTCTCATGATCTGCTCTGAAGCTGAACTCCGGGCAGCAGAGAGGATTGCGAATTGTTGAGTAATGGCTCTTTCAATCCAATCTCACAGCACATTGAAGCCAGACAAGAAAGCCTGATGTACATTTAAGCCTGGAGCCTCCAGATTAACAGTATGAGTATTCCTGAGAAATACTCCCACTGTGTGAAGGAACTCACACAGTTAAGAAACAAAGACTTGCATTTATATAGCACCTTTCATGACCACCGGGCGTCCCAAAGTACTTTTTGAAGTGGAGTCACTGTTGTACTGTAGGAAACGCGGCAGCCAATTTGCGCACAGCAAGCTCCCACAAACAGCAATGTGATAATGACCAGATAATCTGTTTCAGTGATGTTGATTGAGGAATAAATATTGGCCAGGACACCAGGGAGAACTCCCCTGCTCTTCTTCGAAATAGTGCCACAGGATCTTTTACATCCACCTGGGGGGGCAGACGGGGCCTCGGTTTAACATCTCATCCGAAAGACGGCACCTCCAACAGTGCTGCGCTCCCTCAGTACTGCACTGGAGTGTCGGCCTAGATTTTTGTGCTCAAGTCCCTGGAGTGGGACTTGAACTCACAACCTTCTGACTCAGAGGTGAGAGTGCTACCCATTGAGCCACCGTGGACACAGTTGCCACGTTTTACCTGGTAGATTGCAGTTACCTCCCAGCTAGCAGGTTCCTGCTCCTCAATTGCCGCTACCACGTGCTCGCTCTCACTCTTGTTGTATGATGTATCTGCTGCTCCCTCCTCACATGTTCTGTCTAATTTTCCTATGGTGACGTATGCAACGGGTGGACTGAGTGATGCAGGGCACTGTGAGGTGCTAGCTTCTTCCATTTCACTAGACAAAAAAAGAAAGAAATTGCATTTATATAGTGCCTTTCACAACCTCAGGATGTCCCAAAGTGCTTTACAGCCGATGAAGTACTTTTTGAATTGTAGTCACTGTTGTAATGTCGGAAACACGGCAGCCAATTTGCCTTCAGCAATATCCCACAAATAGCAATGATAATGACCAGATAATCTGGGTTTTATTTAGTGAATGTTCATTGAGGGAGAAATATTGGCCAGAACTGCCCTGCTCTTCTTCAAAATAGTGCCATAGGATTTTTACATCCACCTGAGAGGGCAGACGGGGTCTCGGTTTAACATATCATCCGAAAGACGGCACCTCCGACAGTGCAGAATTCCTTCATTACTTCATTGATGTGTCAGCCTTGATTAGGTAGTAGCTGCTTCAGTGTAGCAATTTGGCTTGTTACATCTACTGACTTGCACATTGATATTTCCCTATTTGTTATGGGAAGCGTTTCCAATCAATGCCTCTCCCAGATCACCCATGAACACTGTGTCTACAACTCCACACCAGTCATGTAATGATTGGTGAAGTTACCTCAATCCTTGAGCTGGCCATCTGAGCACTGACAAAATTCACTGCCATTTTGGACTCTCAGATATACCGAGACAGCCTTGGGAGTTGTAGTTTCATTCTGGTTGTAAATATTAGCAATGACTGCGATACGGTATCATATTTTCTGGTGCAGAGTGTTTTTTTTTAAATGAGGGCTCAGTGGGTAGCACACTCGCCTCTGCGTCAGAAGGTTGTGGGTTCAAGTCCCACTCCAGGAACTTGAGCACATAAAATCTAGGCTGACACTCCAGTGCAGTGCTGAGGGAGTGCTGCACTGTCAGAGGTGCCGTCTTTCGGATGAGACTTTAAACCGCGGCCCCGTCTGCTCTCTCAGGTGGACGTAAAAGATCCCATGGCACTATTTCGAAGAAGAGCAGGGGAGTTCTCCCCGGTGTCCTGGGCCAATATTTATCCCTCAACCAACATAACTACAAAAACAGATTATCTGGTCATTATCACATTGCTGTTTGTGGGAGCTTGCTGTGCGCCAATTGGCTGCCACATTTCCCACATTACAACAGTGACTACACTTCAAAAGTACTTCATTGGCTGTAAAGCGCTTTGAGACGTCCGGTGGTCGTGAAAGGCGCTAGAGAAATGCAAGTCTTTATTTTTTCTTTATATACCTTGGCATAATTCAAGGCTGTGTTACAAGTTGATGTTGTTTGACAATCCAGCATGTGATTTAACCCCTTGGGCCAAAGAGGGATATTAATACTTTAACAGAAAGAGGAGGAATCTGGTCTTTAACTGCTGCACTATACTCGTGATCAGCAACAATAAACACAACAGTTGGAGACAAAAATCATTCCTTTCTTTCCTGAGGACAATTATTGATTTCCACCTGTTACATGGAAAGAAACTTTCTTTCTGCAGCAGAGAGCTACATAACCTTAATTTAGTCAAACCTTTCTGCCGATGTTAAAACCACGAGATCACAGTTTGAATGATTTCTGAACAGCAGGAGAATCCTGAGAACGGGAGAAATTTTCCGGGACCCGCATCACTGGCGATTTTCTGACAAGCCACCCCTGTGTGCCAAGCCCTGATAGGGCTGCAGGCTATTGGAAAACTTACTCCACTGTTTTATACCCACGAACAGAAAATTGCAATATAGACCTTGCCTATTTTAAAAGAAAAGTTGTGGGCCTAGAAATTCGATTCAGCCCGAAAACGCGTGGTGCCACCGTGGGCCAAGGTTAACGGCCGTCCGTAAAAAGAGCGCAGGTCGCGCCGATATTTCGGTGCTGCCCGCTGAGTTAAAAGAGCGCAGCACAAAATCTCCTGTGCATCGCACTCTTTCAGGCCGTAATATCAGCAGGAGGCTGAAGGTCGCGTCTAAAGGATCGGTGCAACATTCTCAGGCAGGCACTTAGTAACAGTGCTGTTTGGGATAATTTGGTGTCGGTTCCTGGGTCAGGAGTTAGAGTCTGCTGATGGCCCCTTGTAGGGTTGGAGCATTGTCCGTTGTGGCGCATTAGGAAGCGTTTGCCTGTCCACGGCTCCCCTCTTACTTTCTCAGGCATTTGTCTGGGTCTTGTACTGGGTTCCACAAATGGGTACCATACTGCCTGGTACTCCCACCTTCGCTGGCTGCCATAGGTCCACAGATATTTCACCCAGATGTTTGCTGTCTGGAGGTTTTGTGCTCCACCATGGTGCTGGAGGGGGAGGGGGGAGGGGATGCTCCACCTTGCAGCGAGCAGTGACAGGGCACTAGCCTGCATATCACACAGGGGATTCACTCCTTGGTGAGTGGCTCTTAAAGCACAGGCTCAGATCTGGAGGGACTGTGACTGGAAACACCACATCAAGACTGTGGCACAGATGTCGTTAAACCGTTGCATGAGAAATCAATGGAAATAAATTTTTAGAAAAGGGAAACATGAACCTCATGGTCTCGAGTTTACTGGTGTAAATCGTGCAGAAGAGAGTTCAATTACATTTTTTAACAACAAGACTTTTGAAGAACTCTTGGTGAGAATAGTGTTAAATCTTCCTTAATTCTTGGCCTTTTAAAAACAGATTTCAAAACTTTGCATATTATTTTATCAGCTCCTAAACTAGAAAACCCAATGTATAAAATTTAAGGAAATGCAGCTTTGATTTTTTTCCTGAGATTATTACAACTGTAATACAGTGTAGTTTATTTCAAAAGTATTTACCACTTGTAATGTTTGACTGACCAGGGGGGAGATTTGATGCATCTCATTGGAAGCAGTTTTCATTCCAATTACATAGTCTGAGCTCTCCATAGTTACCAGTTATCTCGGCAGCTTTTTACTGTACGGTTTATAGCTCACCACCGCTTTCTCCACGTGCTGTCAACGGCCGCACGCACGGGTGTGCTTTGGAGAGGGCGCTCAGAGGAGCGGCGACGTCCAAAATCGCTGAGCGTGCATCAATTCGCCGTTGCACGCCGACTGACGTCACGCTCCTGGTAATTAAAATACTCGCGGCGAGTGCAGGCAACAGCAACGCTGTCGACCAGTCCAATATGGCGGCTGCCGCGTTCCGTGCTGGAAGTGGGAGGAATCGAGGCGACCTCCATTTTTTCTTCAAAACTGGCCTTAACGGCTGGCGCTAAACGTTTGAATTTCTAAGCCATGGTTTTTTTTAGTCATTATGCAACGGCTGTGCTAACTAGAGCCAGCATTTTTTTAAAATACTCATTTTCGGGCTATGGTCGTCGCTGGCAAGGTCGACATTTATTGCTAATTGCCCTTGAGAAGGTGGTGGTGAGCTGCCTTCTTCTTGAACCACTGCAGTTCGTGTGGGGAAGGTACTCCCACTGTGCGGTTAGGGAGGGAGTTCCAAGATTTTGACCCAGCGACGATGAAGAAACGGCTATACATAATATATAATACATAGCGTAGGAGAAAGAGTAACAAAGAAAATAGTAACAAAGCATCCAAAGGTATGTGGCATTCGTGACCAGTGCTATTGTATTAAAAGTTTTTTTGGCAGTCTATTAACGGATAATAATAGATTCAGGTTATGTCTATCTATATAAATAAATGTCTTGGATCTAGCGTATGCCCATAATGCATGGGAGAATGAATGTCACACTTCAAAGTGTCATTTGGAAAGTGACACACATTTATCACATTTACTGCTAGATTCCCACAACCACTATCTATTGCTCTAATCATACTGATATGCTCAAACATAGACAGGCGGTGAACCCTACTAATCACAAAGCAGTCGACAGATAGGGAAAAACATCACAAACAACCAACCCACACAAAAGAAGCCAATCAAATGACGATCATGTCAAAGCCCGCAATTAAGGAAGCAGCAACTGTAACAAGATGAGATCTATTTTTTTTAATATTTGGTCTCGGGATGAAAGCAACACTGGCAAGGCAACATTTATTGCCCATCGTTAGTTGCCCCGAGGGCGTTGGGAGTCAACTATATGGCGTGAATTTGCATGTTGACCAGTCAAGGGAATGTCGGCGGGTTTCCTTCTCTGAAGGACCTGAGTGAGCCAGTTGAGTTTTTACAACAATCTGCCAGTTTTTATGCTCATTGTTCTGGTGCCAACCCACTAATGACCAGATTTATTAAATTCAGTTTCATAAGTTGCCATGGTGGAATTTAACCTCATAACCTTTGGGTTGCTAGTCCAGTACCATAATCGCTACACTACATCACTTGAACAAATCTTTCTATTTTTTGGGCCACCAGTTTATTTCCTAAGCTGGCCACCTGTACACAGCTAGCAAATACTATTTCTAACATAAGAAATGCACAAAAACCTAAATCATTTGCAAAATTACTGAAAGTTATCCCTAAAATAGCCCAAGTCATGTTGGAACTCTGGCCAATATATTTTGCCTTGCACACTCATCCTTTTACTGCTCAAGAATGAGAATAAGATTTGGAAACAAGTGGACAGACAGACAGCACAATAAGGAAAGGGTGTGTGAGCCTTGTATTCAGAGAGGGAAAGAGTAGAAAACAAACAGAAAAACACCGGAACACCACATAAAGAGTAGGGAAGGGCTCACAATTACAGGAAGAGAAGAATGATTTTGTTTTCATTTATTTTCTGTGAGCAAAAGCAGAGGAGATCAACTGCAGTATATAATGCCCCTAATGTAATACAGTTGGCATTATGAAATAGTGTATGCTCTGACTCACTATGAGCAATGCCATAGGAGATCTACTAGTTATAGATAAATGTTGCATACAGTCTGAAAGTATCTGAAAGGTAGACTTCTTTGTCTCCAAAATTGAAACAACCACTCAGATGCCTCAGCCTCTTAATGTCCCATTTTCTCCTCCACTCCCCAGTCGCTGGGTCAAAATCCTGGAACTCCCTCCCTAACAGCACTGTGGGAGTACCTTCACCACACGGACTGCAACGGTTCAAGAAGGCGGCTCACCACCACCTTCTCAAGGGCAACTAGGGATGGGCAATAAATGCTGGCCTTGCCAGCGACGCCCACATCCCATAAACAAATAAAAAAAGTCCTTCTCTTACCCCAGAATGCCCTCTTATTTCCTTCAACCTTCATCCAATTTATCTCCTATATGGGTCTCAACATCAATGTTGAAAGAAAGAAAGACTTGCATTTCTATAGCGCCTTTCACGACCACTGGACATCCCAAAGCACTTTACAGACAACGAAGTACTTTTTGAAGTGTAGTCACTGTTGTAATGTAGGAAACGCGGCAGCCAATTTGCGCACAGCAAGCTCCCACAAACAGCAATGTGATAATGACCAGATAATCCGTTTTACTGATGTTGATTGAGGGATAAATATTGGCCAGGACACCAGGGATAACTCCCCTGCTCTTCTTCGAAATAGTGCCATGGAATCTTTGACATCCACCTGAGAGAGCAGGTGGGGCCTCAGTTTAGCATCTCATCTGAAAGACGGCACCTCCGACAGTGCAGCACTCCTTCAGCACTGCACTGGAGTGTCAGCCTGGATTTTTGTGCTCAAGTCTCTGGAGTGGGACTCTGAACCCACAACCTTCTGACTCAGAGGCGAGGGTGCTACCCACTGAGCCACAGCTGACACTGTAATGTTCCCTGTAATTTTGTTTGGCACTGCAATGCTCACAAATATAATTAATCGTTTCCTCTCCAAAGGCACAGTTTGCTTTACTTTCGAATCTGCCATCATCACACCCTTCTCAAAATGCACCCACTGGGAATTTCTTCTAGGGTATTCCCAATCGGCAGCTCTAACTTCGGTGAAAAACCTGGTTACACATCTGTTAAGGAGATTTCTGGTGATTATTGTAACTAAATCTGTGTTCATTTGTCCCGCTACTCTCTATTTAAGTCTCTTCAGTCTGGCTTCCATTCCACCACAGCACTGAGATTGCCATGGTCAAAGTAACCAGTGACATCTTCTGTGGATTGCAACTGTGGTGTCTTATCTCTCCTTGTTCTTCTCAACTTATCTGTTGCTGACTACTGCATCCTTCCCTTTGCCACAGCACCATCATTTCAGTTTCCATTCCTGTCTGTCCCGATGTAGCCAGCATAATGAGAGGCGATCTTATTGAAACATATAAGATTGTGAAGGGGTTGGATCGGGTGGATGCGGGGAGGATGTTCCCGATGATGGGTGAAACTAGAACTACGGGGCATAGTCTTAGAATAAGGGGCTGCTCTTTCAAAACTGAGATGAGAAGGAACTACTTCACTCAGAGGGTGGTAGGTCCATGGAATATGCTGCCCCAAAAAGCTGTAGAAGCTTCATCATTACATAAATTTAAAACAGAAATAGACAGTTTCCTAGAAGTAAAGGGAATTAAGGGTTACGGGGAGCGGGCAGGAATTTGGACATGAGTCTAGGTTCGGATCGGTCATGGCCCTGTGGGTAGCGTAGCGGGCCCAGGGGCCGTGTAGCCTGATCCTGCTCCTATTTCGTGTGTCCAATTCTGTTAGGTTCAGGAGATGGTTCTGTGATAGTAGATTGGCGGTTAGGATCAGATCAGCCATGATCTTATTGAATGGCGGAGCAGGCTCGAGGGGCCAATTGGCCTACTCCTGCTCCTATTTCTTCTGTTTCTTATGAAACCTGCAATGATTTCTCCAAATGTGCCCACATAGGCACCTCCAGCATGGCCCAAGTTTTCACCCTTAGTCCCCCTCCCATTCCTCATATTATGCTTCCCAGAAACAACATCTATAAGCATGGTTCTGATGAAAGGTCATCGACCTGAAACATTAACTCTCTTTCTCTCTCCACGGATGCTGCCTGGCCTGCTGAGTTTTTCCAGCGTTTTCTGTTGTTATTTCGGATTTCCAGCATCCGCAGTATTTTGCTATCGTTCTAGAAGCATGGTGTCAGCTTCAATACGTATGCTGATAACAGCCAGCTTTAACACTGCTACTACTCTTGACTCCACACTCTTTGTACACTGTCTAACCACCTGTCTGATGAATAGCCCAACACTTCTTCCAACTAAACATTGCAAGACTGAAGCCCTGCTGTTCGGGTCTCACCAGAAACTCCGCACTGTGCCTTCTGATTCCAAACCCCCTCTCCAGATGCTTGCTGAAGCTTATCCCAACAGTGTGCAACTTCGATATCCTGTTTGACCCTACACTCAGGTTCACACACCACATCCAGCCCATTACCAAGTCTGTCTACTCGTTACTCCACAATATAGCTACCTTCATCTCTACACCTCGTACCCACCAGAGCTGAATCTATACCTTCAGCATCTCCAGGCTCAGTTTCTCTAACGATTTCCCCATTGACTTTTCAAACTTGCACCCAAAATAAATTCCAACTCATCCCGGACTTCTCTACTTACATCCTATCCCATTCTAAGTCCTGCTCACCTACCAACCCCATCCTTACTTGAGGCAGAGAGGATGTTTCCCCTTGTGGGGAAATCTAGAACTCGGGGACATAGTTTCAGAATAAAGGGTCGCCCTTTTAGAACTGAGAGGAGGAGGAATTTCTTCTCTCAGAGGGTCATAAATCTGTGGAATTCTCTGCCGTGGAGGCTGGGTCATGAAATACATTTAACGTGGAGATAGACAGATTTTTGCAAGATAAGGGAGTGAAGGGTTATGGGGAGCGGGCGGGGAAGTGGCTTTGAGCCCAAGATCAGCCATGATCTTATTGAATGGCGGAGCAGGCTCGAGGGGCCAAGTGGCCTATTCCTGCTCCTATTTCTTATGTCCTTACCTCCCACTGACTCAAAATCCTCGTCCTTTTCCACAAATCCCTCTTACCCCCACGGCCTCACTCCACCTACCTCTGAAACCTCTCAACTATTGTGCATTTTCCTTTCCGCCCTGCCACTTGTCGTAAGCTTCAAACCCTCACAGCCCCCTGTTCCAGTTTACTTCATGGACGAGCAGTTTGAAAGCGCCGATGCATTGCTTAGCCGTACATTATAGTTTTCTTCAAAATCTGACGATTTGGTTGTTTAAATAAATCATTTCAGGAAGGCGGAATTCACCAAGAAATTAAATTAAATGTATTTTTCCGATGGAAACTACACCGCAAAATATGCAGCATTTAAAAAAAGAATTTGTAGCTTAAGCTTTACTTCTCATTTCAAACACAAATAAAGCAAATACTTTGCCTCTAATGCATCTAAATCCAAAGCCCCAATTTTAGTCGAACCCGTTTGGTGGGAACGGGATGGTTAGGATCGGATGCCCGGTCATATAATATAATACAGAATCATCTGTTCAGTTTAGAATTGGAGCTCTTTGTGAATTGTCCTGTTGTGACATTATTTTCTTAGTAACAAGGTATGACTTTTAAAATCACTCCTTTAATTGATAAAATGATCAGGTACACTCTTGTATTGTATTGATTACGAGCGGTAGTGAGCCCAAACAGCGGGGGCCTCCTTCAAACACATCATATTTTTTTTCTCTTTCCCTCGAGGATTAAAGCTGAACTCTGCTCTTTACAAAGAAGTGCTCATATCTGGTCAGTAAACAGGTATTGTTTTTGTTCTACTTATCTATAAAGATCTGGAAAACTTGAAGATTTTTACTAAATTGCTTTTTAAGTGTTTACTGACTGGAGCTGTCAGATTATGATCAGGGCCCCAGAGTCAGGAGGGTAAATGGAATTTTGACCATTGGAGAACTCTGCACGAATGGCATAATTGTTATACTGTGCCAGACAGCCTTTAAAAAAAAAAAGGATTACAGAAGGTCTACCCAGGAGGAAGGAATGTCTAGGGCAATATAGATAAGTCCCTGATGGTATATATATTTTTTAATTACTCGATATATGTATTTTTTTTTATGGGATGTGGGCGTCGCTGGCAAGGCCAGCATTTATTGCCCATCCACAATTGCCCTCGAGAAGGTGATGGTGCGCCGCCTTCTTGAACCGCTGCAGTCCGTGTGGTGAACGTACTCCCACAGTGCTGTTAGGGAGGGAGTTCCAGGATTTTGACCCAGCGATGATGAAGGATCGGCGATATCAGGATGATGTGTGACTTGGAGGGGAACTTGGAGGTGGTGGTGTTCCCATGGGCCTGCTGCCCTTGTCCTTCTAGGTGGATGTGGTCGCGGGTTTGAGAGGTGCTGCCGAAGAAGCCTTGGCGAGTTGCTGCAGTGCATCTTGTAGATGGTACACACTGCAACCACAGTACACCGGTGGTGGAGGGAGTGAATGTATGTTTAAGGTGGTGGATGGGGTGCCAATCAAGCGGGCTGCTTTGTCCTGAATGGTGTCGAGCTGCTTGAGTGTTGTTGGAGCTGCACTCATCCAGGCAAGTGGCGAGTATTCCATCACACACTTTACAAATATTCCATTATCCTGCTCATCATTTCTTGTGCATGATCACCTTTAATTCAGAGTATCTTGATTCCTGTGACAGTGGATGTCAGTCACCTTGTTACACAACCGGCACCTTTCCGCACAAAGCCAATGGGCTAGAAAACCTCAGGCTGAGCACAGTCGAGGCAAGACGCAATGGGGGTGAAATCGGTCTAGGACCGTTCCGTAAAACGGGTGCTAGCGAATCGGCAACCCATTTTACACTCTGCCCCATTTTCTTTTCCTTTGAAGCCAGTGGTTAAAGGAGGAGAGAGAGGTAGCGAGGCTGGAGAGGTTTAGGCAGGGAATTCCAGAGCTTAGGGCCCAGGCAACAGAAGGCACAGCCACCAAAAGTTGAGCGATTATAATCAGGGATCCTCAAGAGGGCAGAATTAGAGGAGCGCAGATATCTCGAGGGGGTTGTGGGGCTGAAGGAGATTACAGAGATAGGGAGGGGCAAGGCCTTGGAGGGATTTGAAAACAAGGATGAGAATTTTGAAATCGAGGTGCTGCTTAACCGGGAGCCAATGTAGGTCTGTTGGTTAATTTTTGTTGGAACAATTCAGCCTTGCAAAAATGATCCCCTTTGCATGAATACATACTTTGGCACTTAATTATTCCACATCAGTCCTTCTAAGAAGTTAAAAGGTATTGAATAAATGGGATATTCCGATCCCTACGGGTGGGTACGCCCTGTGTACTCACCCGTATGGATATCTGCATGCCTGAAACCGGCATTTCCCAGTGCATGCGCTGAAAACCGACATTTCCGATCTGTCAAGAATCCTCTTGACAGATCCTCCAGCTGCCCTGGAGAAGGGCCTCTGCGGGCGGAGAGTTCCGCTTTCTGGAGACCCTCCGCCCGCAGAAACCCTTACAATTCTTGCGCCTGGTAAAAGCAGGCATAAGGACTGCTTTTACCAGGATAAGAGTTGAAAAAAGTTAAAAAAAAAAAATTTTCACTGATTTATCATTTAAAAATACTTTTAAAAAAGGTAAGTTTATTTTTAGCCCCGTAAAAAACTTTAAATTATTATTTTCAAAAATGTAAATTTTGGTTTAAAAAGTTAATTTATTGTAATTTCAAGTCATTTTAAAAATGTGATTTTAAAAAAAAATTTATTTAAAGTTTTACTATGTTTTGGGGTGATCTCCATTCATATATTTGACAGGTCTTCCTGTCAAGTGTATGAAGGGAGATTCCCTTCTGTGATTGGCTCTCCATGGCCCACGTGATCCCAGGGACGCTGTGATCTACCTGCGACTCTGGGATACGTGGGCCCTGCGCACTTGGAGTTTGGAGAGGCCCAGCATCGGAATTGTGCGCGTCCCGGGAGCCCTCAGGTCAGGGCGCAGATTTTTCCAGATCGCAGGCCTCCGCCCGCAGGAGGCCTGCGATCAGAATATCTGGGCCATTAAATGTTCTACTGCTTGTAGAAGGGCCGCCGATTCGCTATCACCCATTTTGTGGTACTTCCCCAGGTAAATTTTATCCCCAATGGTTGATCTAACCATATGCTCTGCATTGCTTTATACTGTACGTATGCTCACCCTTTGACCTGTGATGTATCTAGGTTAGAATCTGCAGCGCCTTTAGTGGTTCTGGCCCGGCATATTACTACAGTGACATTGGCATCACAAACGCAACAGAGCATTCAGGAGTCTTACTGTTGCCTGTAAATAAATGAAGTGTCTGTGTTTGTGCCTGCAAAGAAAGGTTTAACGAGGAGCAAGAGAATGTCTACAGCAACACAGCAATTACTTGCGTATTCAAATGCTCGCTTCTACAGTTCATTACGCCGATAGTTCTGCCTATCGTTTCTTCTCCATGCCCTTTATTTTAGATAAAAACAACCTAGTTATTCCAGGACTGTTGCTCTAGTTATTGCCTGGCAACATGATAATGCACAGCAATGAAACTGACAATGTGCTGCAGGGAATTATCAAGCAACAGTCTGCATTACACTCTCCTTTTTCAACTTCATTCATATTTAATGACAATTCACTCTGTTTGCATCATAACAGGAAGTAAGAACAACCTCCAAGGGTCAAAGATAAAGGAATGCTAAGGGTGCCATGAATACATTTTGACGTTACCCTCATACCACCTTTAACTTTAACCTTTGAACTCACTCCGACTCCCAGATTATGTCATCAATAGAGTAAGTATCCATAACAACATAAACTAGACAACTGACACCATAACTATTACCCTGTCCTTGTGAAGTCAATGAGGCTATAATATAACATTCAAGGTTGGTATTTGGTTATGTTACAGTGGATCAAATATTATTAATTGATCCACTGTGACATAATCAAATATCAACCTTGAATGTTATATTCGCAAATAATGTCATAATAGGTCAATCACTGATGCCAAAACAGTTCCAAGCCACTGACTGGAACAATATATCCTAAATAAAGTCCTTCTATCACAGATAGTGCACACTATTCAACCGATCAGCTTACAAAAATTGACTCCTACCTATCTTTTCTTTTTCCCCACAGTGCAGACTGTGGTAAGAAAATCCATCTATGAATCTTGCTTTGACAGTTGCCTTCACAGGGGAGAGGGTGGGGAATCTTCCTGTGTGATCCTGCCTTGAGTTGGGTGGGATCACAGTGCACAATAATGGAAAATTCAGGTGGCGAGGCCGACCATCCCACCGGGACTTTCCCTCCCCCTTCTACTCCTTCCCCGCCTGCCACATTCCATTGATGTCAGTGACGTTACTGGAATGGCAGAAAGACAAGGGGACTAAACATGTTTGTTCAAGTGAGAATTAAAGAAAAAAAATCTTTATTTCTTCAGAAAAAACCCACATTCATTCATTTTGTGAAGCCATCGTACAGTCCAATCACATGCAGGAGGAAACACTGGCACATTGAGGTTGCTGGTACAGCTGTGTACACACTGGGATAATATACTGTTTGTAGGTAAAATATTTTTTGATAACGCTACCCACCCTTGGTAGATGAGACCTAGCAGAATGTAGCCACAAGGGCATGTTCCTACACACATTCTGGTCCTGCCCCACCCTCCAGCTCTTCTGGACAGAGGTGGTGGAAGCCACGGAAGCTTTGACAGGTCTGGCCATCCCGCTGAACCCAAGCCCGCGCAAACTCAACCTACTCCCGGCTGGACAAGCAACCCCGCTCACTTGCAAGCTCACACGGGTCTCACTCCCGACAGCAAGAAAATGCATCCCCCTCTGTTGTGGCGCAGTCCTAAACCCTCTACAATAAATAAATGGTTTAGGCGTATGTGGGACATTTTTGCCAGTCAGAGAGAGTAATGCATGGGCTGCACACAGAGCTGAGGAATCACCAGGAGATATGTGGTTGCTTCCTGTGGGCCAGCCTCCCACCCGAAGTTTCTCCAATCAGGCCAGCCTGAGGACTACGTACAGAGCAGAGAGACCCAGGTCGCCTGCATAATGCCTTCAAGGACTGATTTCCGTTATAGCCAGATGAAGAACCTCACCCTTTTCCTGCAAATCCCCAACAACCCCTGACAAAGGATGGCCCAGCCTCGTTACCGAACACTCCTTACTGCATCCATCTGCAAGTACTGCGCAATGTGTACTATAGTATGTATGCTGTATGAAATCATGTTTCTTATTATGGATTCTTAGGCCGGGAATTTCCTCAGGGGTTCTCAATTCGCCACCATAACTTCAGCAAAAGATCGGCGAAAACCCGGTTGCCATTGATCTTCTGCCAAAGTTCCAGTGGCCAAACAAGACAACCCCCAAGGAAATTCCTGACGTTACAGTTTGACCACAAATGACATTGAACTGATTTTCTCTCTCTTCTTGAACAAAGGTCTTACATTAGCTGCTCTGCAGTCCCAAGGCACAATTTGCATATTTAAAATGTCCAAAAATGTGCGGGTTAGGTTGATTTGGCTATGATAAATTGACCCTTAGTGTTAGGGGGGGATTAAATATGTGGGGTTATGGGGATAGGATGGGATATGTTAGGGGGAATTAAATACGTGGGGTTACGGGGGTCGGGTGGGATATGTGTACTGTGGGGATTAAAGCAGGGACAGGGTACTGGACTTGGATGATCAGCCATGATCGTATTGAATGGTGGAGCAGGCTCGACGGGCCGAATGGCCTACTCCTGCTCCTAGATTCTATGTTTCTATGTCTATAAAAGGAGGAATAAAAAATTATGGCCAGATCTGTGCTACCTCACTTCTGATATCTTTCAACAGCTGAAGGTGCATGCCATCAGGTGCATATGACTTATCCACCTCGAGCTCTGCTAATTTGTTTTAGCGCTAATTCATTTTCTACAGTTATCACTTACTTTTACTCGATCCCGGGTGCTCCACATCACAACACTTCACTTTGGAGGACACTGTCTCAAAAAGAACCAAGAGGTTGATCAAGGGATCTTGCCCTTATGAATCCATGCTGGCTGCCATTTGACTCGTTTATCATGATACAGGTGAGCCTCAAGTCTACTCCTGATAGTTAATTCCATTCCTTCACCCAGTATTGATTTGAGATTGGTGGGTCTGTCGTTATTCGGGTTCTTTTGGTCCCCTTTTTTGAAACTGGGTCCCACGTTAGCTTCCAATACAAAAGGCAGCTCTTGTTTCTCTCTCCACAGATGCTGCCTGACCTGCTGAGTATTTCCAGCATTTTCTGTTTATATCCCATGTTAGCTTGTTTTTGTGCTCAGTATTCGGAAATCAAAGTAATGAAAAGGCTGGTGTAATAATGAGGTGCTGTTTCCAGCTGTCTGTCACATGTTTTAATACATTATATTGTATTAATAAATACGCTAATACCATTACTGGAAACTAGTTGTGTAATCAAATCTTGTGGCAGAACGTCAATACCTCATCAACTTTTATTTTTATTATGCTGACAGAATTTCCAATCTGGGGACCTTTGATCCTTTCTGTACTGTCCAATTGGAATGCCAATCATCCATTGAACACTTAGGGATAGAAATTAGCCAGAGCACTATTTTAACAACACTTTGGTTAACATGCTCTGGTAAAATTCCTAAGTGTACACGGTTAACACCTTTACTAAAATAGCGCTCATAGGCATTTTATTTGAACATGTTAACTAACTTTCGTCAAAAATAGTATTCGACCCAATTTCTGCCTCTTATTGAGCTATAAAGCCTAGAAATTACTGTTTGCCAATATTCACAGGTAGGTGCTGAACACATTCTTATGAATTTCCTTCATTCTCTTGTCTGCTATTTTAACAGAGGGATTAATCCATTTTAAATAAGTGGGTTACACCTGCGCTAAAATAGCAGACAGAGGAACGTCACATGACCTTGTGTCACATAAGAACATAAGAAATAGGAGCAGGAGTCGGCCATTCGGCCCCTCGAGCCTGCTCCGCCATTCAATAAGATCATGGCTGATCTTCTACCTCATATCCACTTTCCTGCCCGATCCCCATATCCCTGGATTCCCTTAAGATTCAAAAATCTACCGATCTCTGTCTTGAATATACTCCATGACTGAGCCTCCACAGCCCTTTGGGTAGAGAATTCCAAAGATTCACCACCCTCTGAGTGAAGAAATTTCTCCTCATCTCAGTCCTAAATAGCCAACCCCTTATTCTGAGACTGTGACCCCGGTCACATTCATTCACTTATATCACCAACAGGAATTTCTAGGCTATGTCATATATTGACATATAGCTGGACCATATGCCTAGATAATATTAATTATAGTTGTCACGAATAAAAAGACAGTGCAATTAAAAAAACTGTCTGACATTGGATTATTAATGGGCCGGATTTTCCAACCCCCACGGGTGCATACGAGCTGTGTACGCACCCATAGGGGCCTCGCAAGTGCCGGGTTTAGGCGCGCGAGGCGCATGCGCTGAAACCCAGTATTTCCGTTCTGTCAAGAATCCTCTCGACAGATCCTCCGCCTGCCTGGGACAAGGGCCTCTGCGGGTGGAGTTCCGCTTTCTGCACAACTTCCGCCCACTGAAAACCTTTAAAAATCTTACGTCTGGTAAAAGCAAGCGTAAGGCCTGCTTTTACCAGCACAAGAGTTTAAAAAAATAAAAAATGTTTTCGCTCATTTATAATTTAAAAATACTTTTTCTTAAAAGTTGTTTATTTTTAGCCCTGTAAAAAACTTTAATTATATTTTACAAAAAATTTAATTTTTGTTTAAAATATTTAATTTAATGTAATTTTAAATAGGTGATTTAAAAAAAAAAAATATTTAATGTTTAACTATGTTTTTTAAATGATCCCCATTCATACTTTTGACAGGTGTATGCATAGAGACCTGTCAGAAGTGTGAAGGGGGATTCCCTTCTTTGATTGGTTCCCCATGGCCCACGTGATCTCAGAGACGCTTGCGAACCGCCTGCGCCCCTGGGATACCTGGGCCTCTGCGCATTTCGGAGAGGAGAGGCCCAGGATCGCAAGCCTCGGGACCTACGGAACCAGCAGGTAAGTGCCTAGATTTTTTCCGATCGGAGGCATCCGCACGCACGAAGCCTCCAGTCGGAAAATCTGGCCCCATATTTTCAATGCGTGAATTTGAATTCATATATATATAAATCTTTACTTTAGTAACTCTCTCTCACAAGATAAATACAGATGAGGCAGTCTATTTAGCCCATCTTAGCTCATCCATCCAGGAAGACCTTACAGTCCCACCATCACAGCATCCAACGGTTTCCTAAATGAAAGGGAGAAAGTGGAACACAGGCATTTTGGCCGCATGACACAGACGCCAGAACTGGCCACTATATCATGTGGATACGATTTAAATCTTCCATCTATCTTTTTCCACAGTTGTCAGCTCAGTCTGCATCAGCAAAACCAACACACTGAATTCATTTGTTACACCAATAAATAAGGAGAAGCTCCAGATAGACTGTATGAATTTCACCAAATACTGCAAAGGGGGTCATTTCTGTGTGGGCTATCGTTTCTGACTTTTTGGTCATAAAAATTAAACCATGACAAATGTTCCGGTCACGCCTATTATGAACTGGCACCGAAATGGGCAGCCATAAAACTGAAGCATCACAAAACTTGTTAAATTTTTGTTGGAGCAATTCAGCCTTGCAAAAATGATCCCCTTCGCATGAATACATACTTTGTCACTTAACTATTCCTTCTAAGAAGTTATAAGGTATTGAATAACCTTAAATGTTCCAGTAGAGGCAGTTTGCAGCTACATCCAATCTCTGTTACCATCGCTTTGTTGTGTGTGAAGATCAGGCCCGATTCGTTCATTTGTTTTCTAGATGGTTCTTGTTCAGTTTAATTTAGACTTTTGGTAACTTTCTTCAACTGCTCAAGAGGTTAATCACTCAGTTATCTACAATGTACCATTATAGTCAAATCTGACATATGCTAAAGAATCTTGCCAGATACCGTACCATGTTTATACTACAGTATATAGGCCAACCATCACCATTTTATGCTAACAACCAGAATTTTAACCCATGTATCTGTTTGTGATATGCAACAAAACAAAAACAAAAAAAAATCAGCTTTTCTTAAACTGAGGTTTGAACTTATCAAATCAATTTGAGAGTGGGACTGGAGATTATCAATCAATCCATCAAATTGGCTGGAGGATGGGACTGGAAACGAACAAAATCTATCAGATGCCATTTTAACTGCCAGGTCTCATTTAAATCCCGTTGATTGACTTACATAAGAACATAAGAACATAAGAAATAGGAGCAGGAGTAGGCCAATCGGCCCCTCGAGCCTGCTCCGCCATTCAATAAGATCATGGCTGATCTGATCCTAACCGCCAATCTACTATCTATCACAGAACCATCTCCTGCATCTAACAGAATTGCACACACGAAATAGGAGCAGAATCAGGCTACACAGTCCCTGGGCCCGCTCCACTACCCACAGGGCCATGACCGATCCGAACCTAGACTCATGTCCAAATTCCTGCCCGCTCCCCGTAACCCTTAATGCCCTTTACTTCTAGGAAACTGTCTATTTCTGTTTTAAATTTAATTAATGTTGTAGCTTCTACAGCTTTTTGTGGCAGCATATTCCATGGACCTACCACCCTCTGAGTGAAGTAGTTCCTCCTCATCTCAGTTTTGAAAGAGCAGCCCCTTATTCTAAGACTATGTCCCCTAGTTCTCGTCTCACCCGTCATCGGGAACATCCTCCCCGCATCCACCCGATCCAACCCCTTCACAATCTTATATGTTTCAATAAGATCGCCTCTCATTCTTCTGAACTCCAATGAGTAGAGTCCCAATCTACCCAACCTCTCCTCATATGACCACCCCCTCATCCCCGGGATTAACCGAGTGAACCTTTTTTGCACTGCCTCGAGAGCAAGGATGTCTTTCCTTAAGTAAGGACACCAAAACTGTATGCAGTATTCCAGGTGCGGTCTCACCAATACCTTGTACAACTGAAGCAATACCTCCCTATTTTTATATTCTATCCCCCTAGCAATGAAAGCCAACATTCCATTTGCCTTCTTAATCACTTGCTGCACCTGCATACTAACCTTTTGAGTTTCGTGCACCAGGACCCCCAGATCCCTTTGCACTTCAGTACTCTCCAGTTTCTTGCCATTAAGATAATAAATTGCTCTAGGATTTTTCCTGCCAAAGTGCATCACCTCACACTTTCCAGTGTTGTATTCCATCTGCCAAATCTCTGCCCACTTACTTAGCCTGTCTATGTCCCCTTGCAGGTTTTTTATGTCCTCCTCACTCACTACTTTCCCTCCCATCTTTGTATCATCTGCAAATTTTGATATGTTACACTTGGTCCCTTCCTCCAAATCGTTAATATAGATTGTGAAGAGTTGGGGACCCAGCATTGACCCCTGTGGAACACCACTAGTTACTGATTGCCAGTCTGAGAATGAACCATTTATCCCAACTCTTTGCTTTCTGTTAGATAGCCAATCCTCTATCCATGCCAGAATATTACCCCCAATCCCGTGATTTTTTACCTTAAGCAATAATCTTTTGTGTGGCACCTTGTCAAATGCCTTTTGGAAGTCTAAATACACTACGTCCACTGGTTCCCCTTTATCCACTCTATATGTTACTTCCTCAAAGAACTCCAGCAAATTTGTCAAACATGACTTCCCCTTCGTAAAACCATGCTGACTTTGTCCTATTAAATTATGATTATCCAAATGTCCTGTTACTGTTTCCTTAATAATGGACTCCAAAATTTTACCTACCACAGATGGTAGGCTAACCGGTCTATAGTTACCAGCCTTCTGTCTACTTCCCGCCCAGAACTGGTGGGATGTTGGCGGGAAGCAGTGGAAAATTGTGCTCGGCGTTTGGGGGTGGGCTCAGCTTCCGGGGCCGCCGCACGTTCGGGAAGGGGAGGAATCCGTGCAGGGAAGGCCTAAACTACCCTAAGCACCAGCCCACACACAGCCACTTCCTCGCGAGGTACAGACAACCGCCTTGAATTTCCTCGCGGTTCTACCAATCTCCCACCATAACTTGGATGGAGATCCTGGTGGAAACTTGGATGGAGATCCTGGTGGAAACTGTAAACGGCTGGGAGGGAGGAGGGGGCGGGGGGGGCTCTGCCAGTCTTCTGACGAAGTTGTGGTGGGTGGTCAAGAGAACCCTCCCCATGGAAATTCCAGGTGAATGAGTGGGACGCGAGGCCACTGGTGACTTGCTGAGCGGAGGTGATGAAGAGGGAGAGAGGTGGAGCTTCACGAGGACCAGACTATCGGCCCAGCGTGCCGAGTGTCTCTCGGAAGTTAGCTCAGTCTTGGTTGTTTCCTGCTTCTCCATTCCAGCGAAGGATGGCACACCCCTGGATCATGTTGAGAAGTATCTAGAATACATGCTCATATTTCAGGAAAGGATTACACCGAATTACAAGGATGTTTTACACCACACGGGGGTGAAATTGGACATGGACGGGGACTCAAAACAGGCAGAATCACATTTGCTGACGGTTGTAGGAGTTGCCCGATATTCAGTTCTATCGAGGTCAATGGAACTACATATCGGGCGGAGAGTATAACGGGCTTTGACTTTTTATTACGAATCTGCCATAGAAGCGGGGAAGAGCACCAATGTCAAATGCAATGGTCATCGCAGTAACATAAAGTATAAAATCCAAAGGCGAAAGAATCGATGGAATGAAAATCGTGGGTGCCACACACCTGAATTCCCAACTGATGCTGCCTGTGCGTAAAGTACTGTGTTGGGAATACTAATGGTGAGAATTTATCCCTGAAGAAGCATAAGAGCAGAGGCAGATGAGACCCAGCTTTAGGAAGCTGTCTGTAAATCCATTTCTTGTTAAGCAGCAAAGTTGCTGAACAGATGAACAAATAGTCAGCAAAAAAAAAACACAGAAATAGCAGCAAACAAACATAGCAGCTCGGGCAGACACATCTTCTGACAGCTCCAGGGTTATTTGCAATTTCTGAAGTAGTCTCTGGCTGTTTATTCTGGCAAGGCAAATCACTACGCATTACATTTTGGACATTCAGCCAGTGCTCATAATAAGCAATTGAAAATCTCAGAATGGGCCATATCTATGGGAACAGGTCAGTTGCTATCTGCTCCAGAATGCTCCATCGATATAGACACGCAAAAATACATAATAGGCCGGGGTGGGTAATAACAGCAAACTGACCGCAACTTTAGAATTGTCAGACTGTTTGTCTGACATCCAGTTCTGGATGAGCAAAAATTTTCTCCAATTAAATATTGGGAAGACCGAAGCCATTGTTTTCGGTCCCCGCCACAAACTCGTTCCCTAGCCACTGACTCCAACCCTCTCCCTAACATCTGTCTGAGGCTGAACTACACTGTTCGCAACCTTGGTGTCATATTTGACCCTGAAATGAACTTCTGACCACATATCCACAGCATAACAAAGACCGCCTACTTCCACCTCCGTAACATCACCCGTCTCCGCCCTTGCCTCAGCTCATCCGCTGCTGAAACCCTCATCCATGCCTTTGTTACCTCTAGACTTGACTATTCCAACGCACTCCTGGCTGGCCTCCCATGTTCTACCCTACGTAAACTTGAGGTCATCCAAAGCTCGGCTGCCCGTGTCCTAACTCGCACCAAGTCCCGTTCACCCATCACCCATGTGCTCGCTGACCGACATTGGCTCCCGGTTAAGCAACGCCTCGATTTCAAAATCCTCATTCTTGTTTTCAAATCCCTATTTGGCCTCGCCCCTCCTTATCTCTGTAATCTCCTCTAGCCCCACAACCTCCCCCCACCCCGCCCCCCCCCCCCCCCCCCCACCGAGATATCTGCGCTCCTCTAATTCTGCCCTCTTGAGCATCCCTGATTATAATCGCTCAACCTTTGGTGGCCGTGCCTTCTGTTGCCTAGGCCCTAAGCTCGAATTCCCTGCCTAAACCTCTCCGCCTCACTACCTCTCTTTCCTCCTTTAAGACGCTCCTTAAAACCTACCTCTTTGACCAAGCTTTTGGTCACCTGCACTAATTTATCCTTATGTGGCTCAGTGTCAAATTTCTTGTCTTGTAATACTCCTGTGAAGTGCCTTGTGACGTTTTACTATGTTAAAGGCGCTATATAAATGCAAGTTGTTGTTGTTGATGATGTTGATGTAGCGCATCCTAATGCAGAAATCCTGTCATTCACTGCTCCAACACTGGCCCCATCCCCCCATAGTCGCCAATCAGTGTAATCAGGGGAAAATCAGTGAAACTGCCAAAAGCTTGGGCTTTTCCGCGGTAATATCGCTGTTAAATACCCCATTAAAAGTTAAACCCGAACCCGAAACGTTGAATCTGTTTCTCTCTCCACGATGCTGCCTGACCTGCTGAGTATTTCCAGCACTTCCTGTTGTTATTTCAGATTTCCAGCATCTGCAGTATTTTGCTATTGTATTAGTGTTTGGTTCACTGCCACTTCTCCTCTAGGAATGCCCACCTTGAAGAAGTTCTGCTCTTGTCTCCGACAGGACCTCTCCTTTTGCCTTGCACCATCATCCCTTTTGTCATTCAGTCTCTCCTGCCTTCCATCCTATCACAGACCTTCCCTTTGTTCTTTCCTCCCCTCCTCCCTGCCCTGCTTAAAAATCTCTCCTCCCCAACCTTTTCCAGTTCTGACGAAGGGTTCAACCTGAAACGTTAACTCCGTTTCTCTCTCCACGGATGCTGCCTGGCCTGCTGAGTGTTTCCAGCACTTTCTGTTGTTGCTTCAGATTTCCAGCATCCGCAGTATTTTGCTATTGTAAAAGTTAAACCTTGCTGGATTCGGTGTAACTGGGGTTTTAACAGCGTATTGACTGCTAAACAAACGTTATGGCCCTGAAAAACGAATTTTAATTTTGTGGAGTGTCAAATTTCTCCATTATAATAAAAGTTACAATTTTTTAAGAAACTTAAAAAAAATTGTACTTTTTTAAAGTTTGTTCATATTATTTCAGGTTTATCTTTTCTCCAATGTGAGAGCCCCAATCTTTGTTTTGCTCTCTAACATTTTATAAAAAGTCAGAATAAAAAAGGAGCTTCTTCACTTCCTGGTTCCCTGTCTGTGAGAATTTTGCATTGCGATTGGCTGCTTAGACAAGCTTGTCGACATCACAGCAGCTCGCGCGATGGAATTCCCACTACACTGCGCTGTTCTCAATTGAACGCTGGAAAAGCCAAACTACTCGGCACAGAGATCGCCAGACTTTTGTGGAAAGCTTTCATCGGGGCCAGCGGTGAATGCCTTTGCTTCGCCACTGATCACAAATTAAGGGCCATCGACAACACACAATGTAAAATGTATCAGGGTACATTGGTATTAAAGGAAAGGACAAGTCAGTTAGTATATTGTAACTGTTACTGATGGCTTTTAACTCCATTAGTTGCAGTATATGAGAAGATTAGGATGTCTTACAGTATTTCTGTGCAATTAGAGAAGGAGATTAATCAATATGATCACCGACAGGTATATTCATCTGGATTCTTTTGGATTCTGTACCAACGAGCTCCTATAACTCAGCATGTAGAGGAATCTGTTATGAAACACATGCCCTTAGGGCGTTGTAACTGTAAAAAAAGAAAGAAAAGCAATAAAATGTTAATCACAAAATGACAGAGAGTTATTTTGCTGAGTGTCTAGCAGTGTGGACTATTCGTTTTGTATGTCTGAATGTTCTTACAATACAAGATAAAAAGATCAACAGCACTGTGATTCCCAGAAAAGTAGTGAGAACAGTTTCTGTGTCCTTGTAGTATCAAATAAACTACCCTCAGAAACATATATTCCTGGTACTTAATTGTGTTCCAACTGCAATTCCATAAAAGACAGCTGTCGGAAACATTTTAAATCATGAAATCACCCTGGCCAAACAGGAATGACATTTACACCAGTCAGGGGACACTTTGAACAACAGAGAATGGCTGTGAATACATTCCAATAAGGATAACTCTTGTTTTATTACACATGTAGTTCTGTTGGGCCCCCGGCACCGGCCGGAATGTTGGCCTTTATTGCAAGGGGGTTGGAGTATAAAAGCAGCTAAGTCCTGCTACAACTGTACAAGGTATTGGTGAGACCACACCTTGAGTACTGCGAACAGTTTTGGTCTCCTTAGTTAAAGGAAGGATATACTTGCATTGGAGGCAGTTCAGAGACGATTCACTCGGTTAATTCCAGAGATGAGGGGGTTGACTTATGAAGAAAGGTTGAGCAGGTTGGGGCCTATACTCATTGGAATTTAGAAGAATGAGAGGTAATCTTAATGAAACATAAGATACTGAGGGGGCTCGACAAGGTAGATGCAGAGAGGATGTTTCCCCTCGTGGGGAAATCTAGAACGCGGGGGCATAGTTTCAGAATAAAGGGTCGCCCTTTTAGAACTGAGATGAGGAGGAATTTCTTCTCTCAGAGGGTCGTAAATCTGTGGAATTCTCTGCCCCAGAGAGCCGTGGAGGCTGGGTCATTAAACACATTTAAGGTGGAGATAGACAGATTTTTGCAAGATAAGGGAGTGAAGGGTTATGGGGAGCGGGCAGGGAAGTGGCTTTGAGCCCTAGATCAGCCATGATCTTATTGAATGGCGGAGCAGGCTCGAGGGGCCAAGTGGCCTATTCCTGCTCCTATTTCTTATGTTCTTACGTTCTTATCCCAATTGTGTTGAAATATGGAGCTCCCAGCTGGTTCTGGGCCTGACCCTGAAAGATCACCAGTACGGGATGGGCAATTGTTTGCCCACATCGCTTTTAATGGGAGAAAGACTCAGGAATCACAGTTAAAGGTTCCTTATGAGACCTGAAGGGAAGGTTAAAAGAAAGACTTGCATTTATATAGCACCTTTCACGACCACCGGACGGTACCTCCAACGGTGCAGCACTCCCTCAGCGCTTTACAGTCAATGAAGTACTTCTGAAGTGGAGTCACTGTTGTGATGTGGAAAACGCAGCAGCCAATTTGCGTACAGCAAGCTCCCACAAACAGCAATGTGATGATGACCAGATAATCTGTTTTTTTTTGTTATGTTGATTGAGGGATAAATGTTGGCAAGGACACCGGGGATAACTCCCCTGCTCTTCTTCGAATTAGTGGCCATGGGATCTTTTACATCCACCTGAGAGAGCGGACGGGGGCCTCGGTTTAATGTCGCATCGGAAAGACGGTACCTCCAACGGTGCAGCACTCCCTCAGCACTGCACTGGGAGTGTCAGCCTAGATTTATGTGCTCAAGTCCCTGGAGTGAGACTTGAACCCACAACCTTCTGACTCAGAGGCGAGTGTGCTACCAACTGAGCCATAGCTGACACACAAAGGGGTACCATCCACTTAAAGGTTGGTCACAAAAGTTTAATCAGGCTTTAAAAAAAGATTGTATTTTAAATGCATATTTGCGCTTTTCCAAAGGCCACTTGGGGCAAAAAAAAGGGATTGGCAAAACTCAATGGTTGGCACAAAACAAGAACATATGAGTCAGTAAACCCCTCTTTGATGGTACCCCAGAAATCTGTCGACCAGTCTAGGGCACCCTAACCAGAAGACAGAGGAAAGACTAGAAAAACCTTCCCACCTAACCTCGAAAGCAGAAAGCTAAGGGTAGAATCTTACACAAAGACATAAGATAGTAAACCAGTATAGAGAAAGAACATCTGGAACACTGCTTAAAACTAAAACTGCGACAGTTGGACAAGGAGACACATGCTCAAACTAGCAAACGGCAAATTTAGGACTGGTGTGAGGAAGTACTTCTTCACAGTAAGATTGCTTAACATGTAGAATTAGACTTCTAGGTAAGATAATAGAGACCAAAGCCCTAGATCATTTTAAGAAGGGAGGATTGTAGGGTTTTCTTTTCATGCTGGATGAGCTGATTGGCCTTCCTCATCCCTGTCTGTGATCTTGTGAAGTCTAGATAAATGATCGGCTGACTAAATACAGATTTCCAGTGCATCAAACAGATTCCTGTTCTAAACTATTGTAAAGATTCCTTGATTCATTTAACACTTAAAATACATTATCCTGACCTAAACATCAGATGTATCCTTATTATCCACTTTGAATATCCCAGAAAGACTTTCAATGAGTGAAAATTACATTGTAGAAGTTTAACCATTATAGTGAGAGATATTTTTAAATTCTGCGTTTTTTTTTAGCAAATTAGATTAAATTACTGAGTGAATATTAAATATGTAAATATATGCAAATGTACGTTTTTTTCCACAATGTATTGAAACTTTGATATATGTAATATTTCTTGTCAATCTAGTGCACAAAATGAACGCAACAAAAGGTCCTATTATAAGAAACAACAATTAGATGAACCATCAGTTAATCTGTTGGTATTTTTACTGCTGTTAGTTGAGAGAGGAATGTTGGTAAGAACTCCTCGATCTGCCTTGAACAGTTCCGTGAATCTTTCACATTCACCTAAACAGGCAGAGATCACCTCGGCTGAACGTTTCACCTGAAAGTCAGTACACAACTAGTAAAGCTGGAAAATAAATAATTGAAGGGTGTTTGTTTACCATTCGCTGCAAGTTTCCGATCTAAATGATCAGGGCTTATTCGCCAACCAGACACTCCCGGCCAGGAGCAACGGACACAGGGATCACTGCACGGGAACTCGTGGGCCTGCAGTTCCTGATTAACTGGAAATCAGGCATAGCAGGCTTGCGATTTACCAACTTGCACTCCCTGCGAGTGCTACTTCTTGCTGGGAGCATCCAATCGGGGAATCAGCTTTATGAAGCTGTTGTCAACAATGCTGATCGTATGCCCCTTTTTTTTTTATTCGTTCATGGGATGTGGGCGTCGCTGGAAAGGCCAGCATTTCTTGCCCATCCCTAGTTGCCCCTTGAGAAGGTGGTGGTGAGCCGCCTTCTTGAACCACTGCAGTCCATGCGGTGAAGGTACTCCTGCAGTGCTGTTAGGCAGGGAGTTCCAGGATTTTGACCCAGCGACGATGAAGGATCGGCGATATACTTCCAAGTCAGGATGGTGTGTGACTTGGAGGGGATCGTGGCGATGGTGGTGTTCCCATGCGCCTGCTGCCCTTGTCCTTCTAGATGGTAGAGGTCGCGGGTTTGGGAGGTACTGTTGAAGAAGCTTTGGCAAGTTGCTGCAGTGCATCTTGTAGATGGTACACACTGCAGCCACGGTGCGCCGGTGGTGGAGTGAGTGAATGTTTAAGGTGGTGGATGGGGTGCCAATCAAGCGAGCTGTTTTGTCCTGGATGGTGTCGAGCTTCTTGAGTGTTGTTGGAGCTGCACTCATCCAGGCAAGTGGAGAGTATTCCATCACACTCCTGACTTGTGCCTTGTAGATGGTGGAAGGGCTTTGGGGAGTCAGGAGGTGAGACACTCGCCGCAGAATACCTAGCCTCTGACCTGCTCTTGTAGCCACAGTATTGATGTGGCTGGTCCAGTTAAGTTTTTAAAAGGGTGCAACTAATAAAAACTTAACCGTAAAGGAAAAAGGAAACATCAAACTAAATAATAACAAGGTTCTGGACATCCACAACACACTCCAGTCCCAGCGGTGCCCACCGGTCGCGGAAGGTCTCAGGTGTCCCGGCGGACACTGCGTGCTCCTTTCACATGGCCGCCCGTGAAAGAGAGCCAGAGTGACCATCCCCACTTGCACGCATCCGATCTGAACCTGTAGGTGGCCAACTTGGCCAGACCCAGGAGCAGACCCACGAGGAGGTCCTCCAAATTGCCCGGCCCCCTCCGCAGCGGGCGACCAAAGATCAGGAGCAAGCGACTGAAGCGGAAAATCCTACAGCACTTGGTATTCCCATCCAGGCACTAACCAAGTCTAACTCTGCTTAGCATCAGGAGATCAAACGGGAGCAGGCGCGATCAGGCGCTGTGGATCTCGGCATGCTGAGTGTCTGATTGTTGTTTCAAACAAGTCATTATAGAGGATTAGCGAGGCCACCTTCGAGCATTGCAAACACTTTTTATCTTCCTGCTTTCAAAACAACACTACCCACCAGGTACATGGTACATACTCATGTGACTCGGCCAACGTTGTCTACCTGATACGTTGCAGTAAAGGATGCCCCAGAGCATGGTACATCGGCGAGACCATGCAGACACTGAGACAACGTATGAACGGACACCGCGCAACAATCGCCAGGCAGGATTGTTGCCTCCCAGTCGGGGAACACTTCAGCAGTCAAGGGCATTCAGCCTTGGATCTGCGGGTTAGCGTTCTCCAAGGCGGCCTTCGAGATACACGAAAATGCAAAATCATCGAGCAGAAACTGATAGCCAAGTTCCGCACTCATGAGGACGGCCTCAATAGGGATATCGGGTTCATGTCACGCTACAGAACGTGACTTGATATCGTTGTCTGTCTTTCCAGTTTTTAAAAAAAACAAACACAAAAAACAAACCCAAATGGAGAGGATATGCAGACAGCAGGTTTTGACACGTTGGACCCCCTGGGACACATCTCATTGTCTTGGCTGTGCTCTTAGTGTGTCTTTGATGTAAGGAAAGATTGTATCTCTGCATTTTCTCTGTGTTTATATTCTGTGAATTTTTGTAGATTCACTCACAGTAACTTTACCTGAAGAAGGGGCGATCGATAGCTCCGAAAGCTTGTAATTTTAAATAAATCTGTTGGACTATAACCTGGTGTTGTGCGACTTCTCATTTTTGCTTTCAAAAGGACCTTGATATGCTGGAGACAGTTCAGGGTAAAAATATCAAGGATAATTCCAGGGCTCAGGGCTCTAAGTTATCAGACACTCATAGAACGGAGTTTGGTTTTCACTGGAGAAAAGAAGATTCAATGGAGGCGAGAGTATCAACCTTCTGAGTATATGCTGGTGGTGAGGAATCCCTCCCGCGGCCAGCACATGTCGGAAAAGTGCAGGCAATGAACGGCTGTGATTTTCCCTTATGTGCTGGCAGCAGGGGAGGTTTCTCACCACCAGCACATGCTTGGCAAATGACCTCCATCATCCAGGTTTTCAAAGTACCGAGAGGAATTGAAAATATAAGCGCAAGCAATTTATTTAACTTCAGTTGAGAATAGAATTAGACATTACATGCAGAAAATTAACAAGCCTGAAGCAAGACTTGAGACAGGAAAGACAGACAGACAGAAAGACAGACAGAAAGCAAGAAAGCCAGCCAGACAGACAGACAGAAAGCAAGAAGACAGCCAGACAGACAGCCAGACAGACAGACAGCCAGAAAGATTACTTCACTTTATATCCAATGAAGTAATTTTGAAGTGCAGTTACTGTTGTGATGCAGGGAAATTAACCCCTCCCTCCCCCATGCCCCCACGACCCACCAATGCTGTAGTGGATATATAAGGGTTAATTTTCCGAGACCCTGTGCCACAGACGGGTCGTTGCATGCAGCGGGCATCTTATTGGAAAACTGCAGGTCACTGGCCACTGCTTTCTGTCCGTGCACCACGACTCTCCAATAAGCTGCTCGCTGTGTGCGCGAGGCCCTTCTGGAGATACAGGGTTTTGGGAAATGTGCAGAACAAACTCCCATACATCGCAGACTCTCAGGTGAAATAGCTGGGAGTGAGAGAAAAAAAAACACAGCTGCCCATTTGTATGAATGTGAAAATCATCCTGACTTTGTAGCTCAGTATAAAAGTGACACAAGAAAGTGCAGCATAGAGAAATGATGTAAGATGCAGTTATGTAGACCAATTGTGTCATTATCAAAAGAAAATGGACTAAAGCTTGAGCAAAAGACACACCAGAATAAATGCACCCAGATCAGAAAGAACCAAGCTGCCACTATAAATCCACGCAGCAATAGAGTCAATTCATTTAAAGCCACTTTGAACATGTCACGTAGAGCACAGAGCAATAGCCTGCAGTTCTTACGCTTTCTGTAATGTATATTTAAATTGCATGCAACCATGAGATGGATTAAGATCTTATTAGAAGAATGAGAGAATATCTCACTGAAACATATAAGATTCTGAGAGGGCTTGACAGGGTAGATGCTGGGAGACTAGAACTAGGGGGCATAGTCTCAGGATAGGGGGTAGGCCATTTAGGACTGAGATGGGGAGGAATTTCTTCACTCAGAGGGTGATGAATCTTTGGAATTCTCTGCCCCAGAGGGCTGTGGGTACTGAGTCATTGAGTATATTCAAGGCTGAGATAGATTTTTGGACTCTAGGGGAATCGAGGGATATGGAGATCGGGCGGGAAAGTGGAGTTGAGGTCGATGATCAGCCATGATCTTATTGAATGGCAGAGCAGGCTCGAGGGGCTGTATGGCCGACTCCTGCTCTTTCTCCTAATTTGTACATTCTTACGTTCTTATGTTAGTGTCTAGATATGGATTTTGGTATTTCTAATCATCGAATAGAAGTAATTTCAGCTAAAAATTAATGCTGTGGAATAGTGTTAATTTTTAAAAGCAGTTTTCATTTGGTTAAAATTAACTAAAATGATCTAATACCATCTCTTTAAATGTTCCTTTTCACCAGTCCACATGTGTAAGTGGAGTAACATTTTCTCCGGATCAGTATCCAAATCAGCTGGTGGATTATCCGGAAGGGTCATCTGTAAACTATAACAGGTAAAAACTGCGCTGGGATGGAACTTGTAGCCACTGCTCTGACCTGAAAGAAAGAAGTTGCAAGGCTTCTTCGGCAGCACCTCCCAAACCCGCGACCTCTACCACCTAGAAGGACAAGGGCAGCAGGCGCATGGGAACACCACCACCTCCAAGTTCCCCTCCAAGTCACACACCATGCTGACTTGGAAATATATTGGCCGTTCCTTCATCGGCGCTGGGTCAAAATCCTGGAACTCTCTCCCTAATAGCACTGTGGGAGTACATTCACCACACGGACTGCAGCGGTTCAAGGCGGCGGCTCCCCACCACCTTCTCAAGGGCAATTAGGGATGGGCAATAAATGCTGGCCTCGACAGCGACGCCCACATCCCATGAACGAATAAAAAAAAAAATTATACAGCTCCTTTCATGACCTCAGGACGTCCCAAAGCATTTTGCTGCCAATGATGTACTTCTGAAGTGTAGTCACCAATGTTCCTTCTTACCTTTTTTTCGGTGCATGGGGCCTTTAACTGGCTGCGCGGCCCATTCAAATTTTCGCACGTGCGCGGTTCCTCCCATATAATAGCCGATGAGTGGCCTGTGTGGGACCTTCAGACCGTGGCCGCGCGGCTTAACGGGAACGTTGGTAGTTACCGTTATAATGTAGGGAAACGCGGCAACCAATTTGTGCACAGCAAGCTCCCACAAACAGCAATGTGATAAATGATCAGATTTTTTAGTGATGCTAGTTGAGAGATAAATATTGGCCGGGACACCCCTGCTCTTCTTTGAGGTAGTGCCATAGGATCGTTTATGTCCATCTGAGAGGGCAGAAGGGGCCTCGGTTTAACACCTCATCCGAAAGTTGGCACCTCCGACAGTGCAGCACTCCCTCAGCACTGCACTGAAAAGTGAAAGTGTCAAGTAATAAGCAGTGAAATAAAACTCAAAATTGGACCCAATATCACTTATGTTCAAGCTACACGATTAAAAAAAAAAGGGTAAATCTCTTTATTTCCTCTTTCCCCCCCAGTCTTTCCTGACTCATGCTGGGGGTACAGTTCTATGACCACTCATATCCCTTCGGTACCTCAGCCAAGGTCTCCATGTGTCATCTTAGAGAGTGAATGTTGGGAGGCTATTCAACTGTGAATAGTATTAAAGCCAAGCCCAATATTGCTCTCAGCTGCTGTCCATACACGTCCATTTTCCAGCAGGGGTCATTCAATAGAAATCAGGAGCATGAATTCTGGCTGATCTCACCTCTCCACAGCCCAGGAAATTGTAGTGGCACAATTGTTACCCCAGCTGAGATTAGCAAACTCAGCATAGACTAGGAATCAAATCTGGCACTTTCTGGTCTGTATGCCTTAATACAACAAGAAGCGTGACAGTAGGTAATTTTACATTTGCATAGATTCTGAAGAATACCACTCTAAAGATGCATCAAAGAAGTAATACATATTGTGCAATAACACAATAGGAAATAATACAACAGCTTTACTGGTGTTAATACAGTCCCCGCCACTTATAGCGGGCACGATCGTGTGAATGCGATTTGCCCGCTATACATGATGGCCGGTATAACCTGGTAACATTAATAAAATTAAAAATCATTACTGTTAGTTGCCCTTCAGTGGCCTTGAACAGAATTTGTATATGCAAAATGGCAATTTGTTTGAAAATATTTATATTCCATTAAGTGTCAACTGTGGCTCAGTTGGTAGCACACTCGCCTCTGAGTCAGAAGGTTGTGGGTTCAAGTCCCACTCCAGGGACTTGAGCACATAAAGCTAGGCTGACACTCCAGTGCAGTGCTGAGGGAGCGCTGCACTGTCGGAGGTGCCGTCTTTCGGATGAGACGTTAAACCGTGGGCTACACGGTGGCATAGTGGTTAGCACTGTTGCCTCACAGCGCCAGGGACCTGGGTTCAAATCTGGCCTCGGGTGACTGTGCAAACTCCACACAGACATTCTCCCCGTGTCTGCGTGGGTTGCCTCCGGGTGCTCTGGTTTCCTCCCACAGTCCAAAGATGTGCGGGTTAGGTTGATTTGGCTATGATAAATTGACACTTAGTGTTAGGGGGGGGATTAAATACGTGGGGTTACGGGGATAGCGTGGGATATGTGTCGGTGCAGGCTCGATGGGCCGAAATGGCCTCTATCTGCACTGTGGGGATTCTGTGATTCTGTGAAACCGAGGCCCCATCTGCTCTCTCAGGTGGACATAAAAGATCCCATGGCACTATTTCGAAGAAGAGCAGGGGAGTTATTACCTGGTGTTCTGACCAATAGTTATCCCTCAATCAACATCACAAAAACAGATTATCTGGTCATTATCACATTGCTGTTTGTGGGAGCTTGCTGTGCGCAAATTGGCTGCCGTGTTTTCCACATTACGACAGTGACTACTTCATTGGCTGTAAAGCACTTTGAGACATCCGGTGGTCGTGAAAGACGCTATATAAATGTAAGACTTTCTTTAAGTATTTTACCTCACCAACCAAATTTCTGTCAAATCCCAAATCAGTTTGCATCATTGCTCAGTATCAGTGGAAAGAAAAATAAAGAAGCAGAACCAACAGAGATTCAGAAAAAAAATTCATGTACCACACAGTACTCATTGGGTGACGGGGAGTTAGTGGCTGTGACCTAGTTTGAAGGTTCAGGCACTAACCGACAGCAATCAATGGAGTTGCTGTCTTGTAATTCACTTCCTCCAACCTACTATCTCCTGCGTAGTGGATGTGGCTTTGGAACGTTTTTCTGTGATACTAAATCTGCATTTTAAATTGTAGAAGAAATAGATGTCTAAGGGAAGTGAAGTCTGCGAACTGGCGAGTAAACACAGCTGTTTCGACCCAAAAATAAACAGAGCACGTCAGACACTATCTTTGAAATTGACGTTAATGCAAATGGGTAATGATTATGGCTTTCTGGCCGATATAAGCGACGGCCCATTTTAAACGTGGACGTTTTAAGTGGCAGGACGGTAGTTTTAATTGGGAAGCTGTGACCAGCAGCACCTCACAGAAATTAGTCTTGAAACTCTTCCCATTCAATTATTTATGACTTACCTTGACGATGGTATTTTAAGTGGAACATCTCAGCTTAGGAAGCAATGTGGAAAGTAGCATATCCTGAGGAGGGGGTATATCATTCAAAGATCATGATCCTCCAAGAGCACTGGACCTTCAGCAGGAGAATTGAGGCTAATTTGCAGCATCTGCCACCTCCATCTCCTGTGTGTGGCACAGAGGTGCTATCCTGTATCCTGCACAGAACTGGGACACTGGCCAGAACCAGGCATGTGTGGAGATCCGAATGCAACTTAACCTCCTTGAGCTAATAGGTGTATTTTTACACAGCCGCACTGCCAGCAAGAAGCCTCACTGTTGGCAGCGCACAATGGAATTCGGAAAATCGTGGGCACCGCACATCCGAGTTGTCAGCATGAGTTGCCATCGGGTGAGGCTCACCATGGGCAGCAGAGGCTTGTTCCAAACCACAGAAACTCTCTGCTAGCAGCAATACCTGCTTCTTCCAGCATAAGGAAATCACTTAAGAGGAGAACACAAGGTAGACCACAGTACTTCTACGTGCACTTCAAGAAGAAGGTGAAGAGGCACATCATGATAAACAACTGAAATACTGGTCAGGCCAAGGCACAAATAGGGTTGATCGCCAGTCAAGGGACTAGTAAAAGGGAGGTGAGATGGCATCATTTTGCGCCATAGATTCTGCCCTTTTTTTTTTAGCTCCAACCTTTTTCTGGTAGACGGGACCAGGGGCAGATCTTCTACCATGTCAAGAGGACATATCAGGTGGTGTTCCCAGGCAACCCTAGGAATTCTGCTCTTTACACCAACAATTTGTATTTATATAGCACCTTTAACATAGAAAAAGATCCCAAACAACTTCACAGAGGTGTAATCAATTAGCGGGCACCGAACCAAAGGAGGAGATATTAGGAGGGGTGATCAAAAGCTTGTTCAAAGAGGTGGGGCAAAGCAGGTCTCCATGCCACTCACATTTCTTTAACAATAGGCCAGAAATTTGGCCCTCCACGGGTGAGTACGCGCTGTGTACTCACCTGTAGACCTAACAAAAGTGCCGGTTTCACACATGCACTGCGCATGCGGTGGAAACCGGAACTTCCGTTCCCCTGAAGGGAGGGGTTCAGAGGTCGAACGCGTGCACGGTAGAGGCAGCGCGCACGCAGCGAACTTTGTTTTTTTTTTCAGGTTTCTCCGGGAAGGTAAGTATGAAGAAGCTGCACTTTTAAAAAGGAGGCGCAAGGCCTGTTTTTAACAAGGTAAGTGATTAATTAATTACAATTTAAAAATTTTTTCAACAGGTTTATCTTTTTTACATACTTTAAAGAAAGGTAAGTTTATTTTTAGCACCGTTAAAAAGTATAATTAATTTTTTCAAAAACTAACTACTGAAAACAAAAATTTAAATAACTTATAGTTATTTTAAAAATGTGATTTAAAAAAAAAAATTATTTGAAGTTTAAGTATGGTTTTGGGGCCGATCTCTATTCATAGATTTGACAGGTCTTCCTGTCAAATCTATGAATGAAAATGCCCTGCTAGGATTGGCTCTCCATGGCCCACGTGATCCCAGGGGACGCTTCGAACTAACTGCGCCCCTGGGACACGCAAGCACTGCGCGCCGGCAGCTGGAGGAGGCCCAGGACCCGATTCCCTCGTGGGCCTAGAGCACAACGGCAGGCGCGGTAGGTAAGTACACGCGCGATGCTTGCACCCACAGGAAGCCGGAGAGCCGAATTTCTGGCCCGATATCTTCACTCCCCACGAAGGAAAAGGTGGTATACAACCACCGACAGTGAACTCCAACTAGGGGAGGAACACCGAGGCTGAAAACTCAATCTTTACAAACAGGAAGCTCTGCAAATAATAGGAAAACAAACAGGAGGACACGGCAAGGTTGGAGGGGAGATGGCACCAAAAGTTTGGTAAAGGCAGGGCAAGACTCCTTATAAAGCACACAAAGCTGACACTATTTATAAGTATTACCATGCCCTTATACTCACCCACTATATCTTTAAGCTTTTCTGCGCTTTACGTCATTGGGGGTGCTGTGGAAGAAGACGCTGGCAATGATGATAACCACGCAGACACTTAGAGGCACAGCCCACTGCCATTTCTACATCTTCAGTTCCTGCCACTTCATCACCATCTCTGTCATGGCGTCTTACCTGTGCAAGCACCAGACTAAAGTGGGGGGGGGACGCACCATGGCCCTGCTGGACCACCAGGGAGTGGGGTGTCGGGAAAACAGCCCAGCGCTCAAGAGGAGTGCCAGGCTGACCGATCGCGGCCGACACCCCGCATGAAGAAGCGGAAGGGGGCAGATGTTGGCAGGAGGCCCTAAAAAAAATGGCCGCATGGCACCTGCCCTTTAATTTGCGCCGCCGCGGCCGCAAAAACACCACCTGGCCCTGTCGGACGTATCGCTGAATTTCGCGGGAGGCGTTAGCGACGCCGTGCCCAGGCGCTAGGGGCTTTGCGGCCCGTTAACGCCCCCGGGGGGGCTAACGGGAGGCGCAAAGCAACCCAATTTTTCTCCCATAGAGTCAGTGGAGTTAATTTCCATGTCAATGTTGGAGATGATAGAGAAGTGGGACAAGTCCATCACCCACATCTGTAACAAATTACAAGAAGTTTTCCATGGCATGTAAAACACCCTGGAGAGAACGACAGTCCAAGCATTTCTGCAGCAATAAGGCACTAGAAGGAGGGACTGGTGGCTTCCAGAGTGACAACTACCGTTGCTTCAATAAATGCTTTCAAAGGCCTTTCAAGACCTGACTGGGACTATTCAGTCTGTAATGACACTGACCAGTAACGCCTAGGAGCCTGTGCCCTGTACCAGTGGGCTGCAAGCAATGATCACAGATGTCACTGTCCCTCCAGAGAGCGTCAATAAGCCTACGTCCTTCAGGCTCTCTTTCAATGCCTGCACACATGGGTTCTTCAGACATGGGCGCAGCATCCCTTTGGTACTGTGAGAGAAAGTCTGCCAGGAGCCGATCCTTCTCAGACAGCAGCTTCCCTGAGACGAGAATCACCTCAGGCTTATGTAGCTCCGGGGGAAATCATCCCAACCGTGCAACACTCAACCTCATCTCACTCAGGGAGCACCTTATAGAAGCAGCAGACTAGGAACTAGAGCAAGTAGGGTCATTAGCACATACAGTGTTAAGTAAGTTGGAGACAGGGTGAATGGATTTTCAGTTACTTTTTGGTGAATGTTGGTAGGTATAGTAAACACAGATTGACCGCATAGAATTCCGAGTGCATTTCTGATAATTTTATCCATACCCACCTGCCCAGGTAACTGACAGATTGGATTGGGCACCCATGTTACACCCCGCCCGATTTCATATTCCATTGACTCCAATGGAAAGCAAAATCAGGAGGAGTGTAAAACGGATGCCTAGTCCAATATTGTCAGTTTCCTGCTGAACAAGTTAGGTTAAAATTACCCCCAGGTCTGTGTGTCCTTTGCCAACTTTTGGGAATTGGATGATGACAGGGGAATTGTAGACTTCTATGTTATGAAGAAAATAGGCAGCAATCTTTCCCAGTGAGGGACTTTGAAAGGACGTGCAGGGAGACTAGGAAGGCATGGAGTGCCCTCATTTGGAGTGTCAACTTTTATTCATTGAAGGCACTGGGCTATAAGTTGCGTCCTCCTTTCTCTGGCTGTTGCCGTCCTGTTCCACATCCTCCCCTTCCTGTGCATCCCCTGCCTGCTGTGGGGACAGAGGTGCTTCCCCTGATCTTCATCATCATCCCCTTCAGCATGCAGAAATAGCAAGGCTTTCTTTACTGTAGTATGCAGGAATCTACAATGAAGCTCCCATGGGCCTGTATTGCACCAGCAATCTGAAATGAGACTGGATAATGACTATATTCTGCTCTATGATAATTCATGTACTGGCATGGGCTTTATTATATATGCTGTCTCTGTCTGTAGAAGCTTTACTGGTGACACAAGCCATGACAGTAGATGTAGCCCTGATCATGAACTAACCATTAACTAATGGTTGTGAAGGCTGGTATGATAGAATGTCGCATGATGTAAGCATCATGACAGCTTCCTAGGTATGGGGCATTCACATGCAGGATAAGATGATTGGCATCACTTGCTGCACATTAATCGAGTGAAAGCTTTTCCTGTTCATCAAATTTAAAGGGGGTTGTCATACGGGACAATCAATTGCTCCTTGTACTTGTGAGAACCATGACAGTCCTTAAAATAGGATAACTCTTTCTCTCTTTGTTTTTTTCAGTTCCATTGACAAAGATATGAATTATGTGGCCCGCCTGAATAAAGCATCAGTGACATTCTTGATGCAGTGTGAGCTGCTGCCAGACTAATGTGGCAAAAATTACCAGATGCTGCCTGGAAGGATTCAGCAGCAAAGAAATTCAAGAAAGTGGTGACTTTGACTGGTGCTGTTTTCCTAGTGGAAGTGGATTTCAGGCCTTTAGGCAGCAGTTGACGTTTCTTCCCAATAGCCTCTGGCAGGGGGGGGGGGGGGGGGGGGGGGGGGGGGTGGCGTGGAGACAGAGCTTTCTGATGCACTGATATTCAGACAAGTCAAAGGGCTAAAAAGTCACGACCGCCATGAGAGTTGCTGGTGTCACCAGCAACTTGGGTTAACGGCCGCTGAAAATGGACGAAGTGCTACCAGAGAAAAATTTGCGCTGGGGGCTAAAGAGTTTTAGCCCAGCGATAACTTACCATGTAATGCCCTCTTGATGACATTAGTGCAAGCATGGGAGTCGAAGTTCCTGTCCAGGAGAGGCATTCCAACTTCCAACAGCCTCTGGAAGTGAGGCTATAGAGTTTGCTAGGCATTGTGGGAAATTAAAAGGGCAATGCATTAAAAGGGCAATGTCTTCTGAACTAATAAAAATTAAAATGAAGTGAAAAAATGCAATTTTCAGCCCTTCCTGCCTTAAAAAAAAATTAACATTAAAAAGAAGTCCCAAATGGGAGTCTTCAGCACTTAAAGCTGAAATGGGAAAAGTGCTTCAGCAAGCCAGGGAAGGGCACCCAGGGTCTCGCAAGCAACACTCCAGCTTTGTGCAGGGGGGTCAACACTGCAAGAGAGGTCCTCCACCTACAGGGGCCAGGAGGCCCTCCAGAAAGAACAATGTGGGACCAGATCACCGAGGCTGTCACTGCCAGCAGTGTCGCCCCCACCACCTGGCTCCAGTGCCCAAAGAAGCTTCATGACCTCAGACCACTGGTCAAGGTCAGTGAATGTATCTTCAAAAGCCGTCTCCTACCAACTGCACCACTAGCTTCGCACACTGCTGAATGCACGACTCCCCCCTCCGAGGTGGAAATTGTGGAAAATGGTTTGGATTGGTTAACCACGCCCACTTCAATGCAGTGGGCAGGCTCCTGGTGGGCCTTAAAGGGGACTGGCTATTACTTGAGAGGACAATTCTGCTGCATTGACATTTTGGCATTTTTGAGGCGATAGGCATTACTGTTTTACTCTGTTTACCACCCCGAAAACCACCAGAAAATGGATGGTAATTCAGAGAAAAATTCAGCCCTATAAATACATTGCTGGACACTTCTCTGGTCAGTATTTCTAGTGAAATAAGTATCTTCAAGAAGAACATTGACAATTCTACTAGAAATAACAAAATATTGACAAGAGGAAAAATTAATGAAGTCATGTAAAAAGTGGCTACATCAACAGATCAATTTCTCCCCCCCCCCCCCCCCCCAGAGTCAGTTAGATGGGCTGAGTGGGCATTTTCATTTATAGCTTCTTATGTTCTTTAGATCCTGTTATTATATCTAGTATAGTATATTAGTGATCTGTATGGCAGTTCTGCTGATCTTCACCACATATGAGTGAGTACTTAATACAGTTGTACTGTCATATTCCATTCCAGAAGTAATGTCAACCTTAAGCTTATACTCATTGTAAAATGAAGATCAAACTGCATTCCATCGCAGTGGAGTTCCTTAATACACAAAGATATCTTAACAGGAAACCTCAGGCCTGAGGGGATTTTGATCCAGCATTGTCTTTCATGCCTGTATTGCAATAATCCATCAAAGGGATTACTCTGCCTTCCAGCCATTGTATCTTTGTAGTGTGAAACCTAGACTGGGCTAAAGACTATGATCTTTTATGTTACTTTGGTTAAAAAAAAAAGTTTCAAACATCTACAAAGAGACCTCAAGTAGAACAGTTCTAATCCAGATCATGTTAAAAGCATTATGATCGGCAATGATGTGTTACAAAAGTCGCATATATGGAAGAAGGCCTCAGAGAACACAGGTAAAGCCGCCCCTGTGTAACTGTTTAATACTTGAATGGTTATTTATTTAAATTACAATTATGGGGAACTTTTTGTTTAAGAAAAATACTTAATCTGCAAGAGTGTGTTAGCAATGTGCCAGCTCCGTCATCATTGAGGATGGGGATATTCCTGGAGCCTCCTCCTCCCGTTAGTTGTTTAATTGTCCACCACCATTCATGACTGCATGTGGCAGGACTGCAGAGCTTTGATCTGATCCGTTCATTGTGGGATCGCTTAGCTCTGTCTATAGCATGCTGCTTCTGCTGTTTAGCATGCATGTAGTCCTGTGTTTCAGCTTCCCCAGGTTGGCACCTCATATTTAGGTCATTGAAGTCCCTCACCCAGAGTACATTCTGTGCCCTTGCTACTATCAGTGCTTCCAAGTGGTGTTCAACATGGTAGAGTACTGATTCATCAGCTGATGAGGGAGGGCAGTAGGCGATAATCAGCAGGAGGTTTCCTTGCCTGTGCTTGACCTGAAGCCATGAGACTTCATGGGTCCAGAGTCAATGTTGAGGATTCCCAGGGCCACTCTTTCCTGACTGTATAACACAGTGCTGCCACCTCTTGTGGGTCTGTCCTACCAGTGGGACAGGAGGAATCTGGGATATTGGCTGAAAGGTATGATTCTGTGAGTATGACTATGTCAGGCTGTTGCTTGACTAGTCTGTGGGACAGCTCTCCCAATTTTGGCACAAGTCTCCCAGGTATTAGTGGAGGAGGACTTTGCAGGGTTGATTGGGCAGGGTGTGCTACTGTCATGTACGATGCTGGTGCTGAGGTCGATGCCGGGTGGTCCGGCAGTTTTATTGTTATTCGTAGTGATTTTTTACAACTGAGTGGCTTGCTAGGCCATTTCAGGGGGCAGTTTAGAGTCAACCACATTGCTGTGGGTCTGGACTCACATATAGGCCAGACCGGGTAAGGACAGCAGATTTCCTTCCCTAAAGGACATTAGTGAACCAGATCGGTTATTATGACAATCCTATAGTTTCATGGTCTCTATGACTAATACTAGCTTTTTGTTCCAGATTTATTTAATTAACTGAATTTAAATTACCCAGATGCCATGGTGGGATTTGAAGTCACACCTCAGAACCATTACTCGAGGCCTACTGGATTACTCCTCCAGTAAGCTAACCATTATGCTACCGCTCTCTCAATGTGGAAAACTGCCCAGCTATGTCCTATCCACAAAAAGCAGGACAAATCCAATCCAGCCAATTACTGCCCCATCGGACTACTCTCAATCATCAGCAAAGTGATGGAAGGTGTTGTCAACAGTGCTATCAAGCGGCTCTTACTCACCAATCACCAGCTCACCGATGCTCAGTTTGGGTTCCGCCAGGGCCACTCGAGTCCAGACCTCATTACAGCCTTGGTCCAAACATGGACAAAAGAGTTGAATTCCAGAGGCGAGGTGAGAGTGACTCTGCCCTTGACATCAAGGCAGCATTTGACCGAGTGTGGCATCAAAGTGCCCGAGTAAAATTGAAGTCAATGGGAATCGGGGGAAAACTCGCCACTGGCTGGAGTCATACCTAGCACAAAGGAAGATGGTTGTGGTTGTTGGAGGTCAATCATCTCAGCCCCAGGACATCGCTGCAGGAGTTCCTCAGGGCAGTGTCCTAGGCCCAACCATCTTCAGCTGCTTCATCAATGATCTTCCCTCTATCATAAGATCAGAAATGGTTCACTGATGATTGCACAGTGTTCAGCTCCATTCGCAACTCCTCAGATAATGAAGCATGTCCATGCCCGCATGCAGCAAGACATTCAGACTTGGGCTGATAAGTGGCAGGTAGCATTCGCGCCACACAAGTGCCAGGCAATGACTATCTCCAACAAGCGGAAGTCCAATCATCACCCCATGACATTCAACGGCATTACCATCACCGAATTCCCCACGATCAACATCCTGGAGGTCACCATTGACCAGAAACTTAACTGGACCAGCTACATAAATACTGTGGCAACAAGAGCAGGTCAGAGGCTAGGTATTCTGCAGCAAGTGTCTCACCTCCTGACTCCCCAAAGCCTTTCCACCATCTACAAGGCACAAGTAAGGAGTGTGAGGGAATACTCTCCACTTGCCTGGATGAGTGCAGCTCCAACAACACTCAAGAAGCTTAACACCATCCAGGACAAAGCAGCCCGCTTGATTGGCACCCCATCCACCACCATAAACATTCACTCCCTCCACCGTGGCTGCAGTGTATACCATCTACAAGATGCACTGCAGCAACTCGCCAAGATTCCTTCAGCAGCACCTCCCAAACCCGCGACCTCTACCACCTAGAAGGACAAGGGCAGCAGGCGCATGGGAACACCACCACCTGCAAGTTCCCCTCCAAGTCACACACCATCTTGACTTGGAAATATATCGGCTGTTCCTTCATCGTCGCTGGGTCAAAATCCTGGAACTCCCTACCTAACAGCACTGTGGGAGTACCTTCACCACACGGACTGCAGCGGTTCAAGAAGGCGGCTCACCACCACCTTCTCAAGGGCAACTAGGGATGGGCAATAAATGCTGGCATTGCCAGCGACGTCCAGATCCCATGAATGAATTAAAAAAAAATAGGTTTATGCTGAAAAACCTTGTCTTGTGTAGCACATGTTCCATCATCTAAAGTGAGCTCTTGTAACATATATATACTATATCCAGAGGTGCTTCGTTTTCCTGTACTGGAGAGGTAATTATCAACTCTTTGATTGATAGGAGATCCAAGAAAGTCCAAGAACCCTGGACTAAGCATCTTTAGAACACTTTAAACTCACACAATATGACCCTACAACAAACAATAGGCTCTATTATCTATTAAAAACTGAGCGTGGTCTCCATATTCTTCAAGTACTGTATATAGTGCTGTAACATAATGTTATGTGACACATTAAAATTTATAGGTTGCCACCTAACATTATGTGAAAGGGTCACCCTTGCAACCAAGCAGTTTAACAAAGAAATCTGAAACAGTCATGGAAAAAAATGAAGAACACACGATGACTATAAGAATGTTTGAATTGGAAAGGGGCTCACAAACAAAATGGTAGAAGCAAAGAGAATTGTTTCTGGATGCGGCCGAGCCCGGTATCAGAAAGGACGCTTATGATAAACTGGCAGCAAAACACAAAAAAAATCCTCCAAATCCATCTCGCCCACATGGAAATGGAACAGGAATGAAACGCTAATGAAAAGTCAGTCTCCACATAAACATATCGGGCCGGATATTCCGATCCCTATGGGTGGGTACGTGCTGTGTACACACCCGTAGGGACATCGGAAATGCTGGTTTCAGGCATGCCAAGCACATGCGCTGAGAACCGGCATTTCCAATCTGTCAGGAATGCTCATTTATCATTTAAAAATACTTTAAAAAAAGGTAAGTTTATTTTTAGCCCCGTAAAAAACTTCAATTATTTTTTTCAAAAAATTTAATTTTTGTTTAAAATATTTAATTTATTGTAATTTCAACTAATTTTAAAAATGTGGATTTAAAAAAAAATTATTTAATGTTTTAAAGTGTTTCTGGGTGATCTCCATTCATATATTTGACAGGTCGATCTGTCACGTGTATGAAGGGAGATTCCCTTCTTTGATTGGCTCCCCATGGCTCACGTGATCCCAGGGACGCTTGCGAACCGCCTGCGCCCCTGGGATACGTGGGTCCTGCGCATTTTGAGTTTGGAGAGGCCCAGGATCGGAAGTGTCCTGACCTTGGGAGCCCTCAGGTAAGGGTATAGATTTTTTCCAGATCGGAGGCCTCCGCACGCGGGAAGCCTCCGATCGGAAAATACGGGCCATTGTGGAAGAAGAGGAAATGGGTGAAACCCGATGGCTGCTTAGAAGAATGAGGCACAATCCCTGATGAAGCAGGAACCAACCAGGTCAACAGCCATTAAGAAACCTTCCCCCTTGTATAAATCAGCACCCCACTCCCCACCTGCTCTGAAAACCAACCCTTGAGAGGCAAATTACCAATGGAATCCTCCTCCTCCCCGCTCCAAGAATACAATTGGCATCTGACACCCACTGTGACACAAAATAACAAGCCACACCCCACCGAGCCACAAATAGGCAGCTTCCCTCTCCCCCTGTTGAGGCAGTCTACTATCTCCCTCACCTCTCTCCTCCCATTACCCTGTCTGCCCTCCATCTCCCTCCCCATTTTCTCTCCCCTCCAATTCCTACTCCGTTGCTCCCCCCTGCTCCTTGTAGCCCCTCCTCCTCCCTCTCTCAACATCCCCTCCTCCTCAGCGATTTTAACTTCGGCCCGAGCTGGGAAGCCACCTCGGCTTTCATAAGAACATACGACGTAGGAGCAGGATTCGGTCATTTGGCCCCTCGAGCCTGCTCTGCCATTCAATAAGATCATGGCTGATCTGATCTTGGCCTCAACTCCACTTCCCTGCCCGCTCCCCATAACCCTTGACTCCCTTTCCCACCAGGTGATACCAGCGTGAGGACGGTAGGGAAGCTGAGATTTACCCTCCAGGTAAATCTTTTATTTTCCTTTGTGGAGCTGCCCCCTTTAGAAAGATGTCAACCCATCTTCTCCCATTCTCACCATATTCTTCAATTCCTTCTCTATCCAGAAATGTATCTTGTTATCTCTTAAATTCATTTATATCACCCACTTCAATGGCCTTCCACAAGTAAATTATCTGATGATCCAGATTATTTGATTATTTCCAATGACTTTCACACCTTGTCAGAGAATTGTGCAATTTTCTACTCTTTACACCTTATAATTGCAGTCCCTGAAATCTGAGATCTGATTATGTGTGTCAGCAGCTTCATTTTAATCATGTAGTTAACAGCTTGTTAGATTACTCTCTGATTTTCACAGCTGAAGGTGAAGAGGCATAGTCAGATATATCCTGGGGACAGTGTTGAAATCTAAAGATTTCTCCTGTTTTTAAAACAGGCCAGTGCTTTGTGAGACAAAAATTTGTTAGAGAAAGTTAGGTTTCAACATGCGTCCTTTTATCTAGAAATAACATTTTACAGCCATTTCACTCTTCCTGTGTTTGTTTTGGAAGCATTACCATATTCGAAAATGATGTAAGCTGACACATGAGCCTAAGTCTGAGCCAACCCCATGCCCCTCAACACCTACACCAAGCCTGTCAGGCTAGAAACAAAATCATATCCCTTTTTAAGAAACACATTTTCCTTTACTCCCCTGCTGAAGGCACTGATTCTTGCTGGGATACTGTTCCAAGGGTGCTGACCACCCTCCACTGTGTTTATTGCTCATGCGTGTCCAGGGCAGTGAATGTCAGCAGATTATTCATTCAAGACAGGCGTCACAGCCAAAGAAAGAAGGAAGACATGCATTTATATGGCGCCTTTCACGACCACCGGATGTCTCAAAGTGCTTTACAGCCAATAAAGTACTTTTGGAGTGCAGTCACTGTTGTAATGTAGGAAACACGGCAGCCAATTTGCGCACAGCAAGCTCCCACAAACAGCAATGTGATAATGACCAGATAATCTGTTTTTGTTATGGGGATTGAGGGATAAATATTGGCCAGGGACACCGGGGATAACTCCCCTGCTCTTCTTCACAATAGTGCCTTGGGCTCTTTTACATCCACCTGAGAGAGCAGATGGGGCCTTGGTTTAACGTCTCATCTGAAAGACGGCACCTCTGACAGTGTAGCACTCCCTCAGCACTGCACTGGAAGTGTCAGCCTAGATTTATGTGCTTAAGTCCCTGGAGTGGGACTATGAACCTACAGCCTTCTGACTCAAAGGCGAGTAGTGCTACCAACTGAGCCACAGCTGACACTGTGAGCCTGTTGCCAGAGCCGGGAGGATGCGGGGGCATGTCGCACTTGGCACTCTGGTATTCAGGAGCACTGGGGTTGGGTGGAGGACTGGGGTTAAGGAGCTGTTCTGTTAGGGAGGCAGGGCAAAAAAAAAAAGAAGCCACCACCAACACAGATAGCAACTGTGGCTGCTTGGGAGCACAGATAGCATCCACACCAGAAGCAGATATAGCAGCAGTGGCCATAGCAGGAGTATAGCAGGATGTTACCTGGGCTGGAGCATTTCAGCTATGAAGAGAGACTGGACAGGCTGGGGTTGTTTTCCTTAGAGCAGAGAAGGCTGAGGGGGGGACCTGATTGAGGTGTACAAAATTATGAGGGGCATAGATAGGGTAGATAGAAAGGAACTTTTCCCCTTAGTAGAGGGGTCAATAACCATGGGGGCATAGTTTCAAGGTAAGGGGCAGGAGGTTTAGAGAGGATTTGAGGAAAAACTTTTTCACCCAGAGGGTGGTTGGAATCTGGAACTCACTGCCTGAAAGGGTGGTAGAGGCAGGAACCCTCACAACATTCAAGAAGCATTTAGATGAGCAATTGAAACGCCATAGCATACAAGGCTACAGACCAAGTGCTGGAAAATGGGATTAGAATAGATAGGGCTTGATGGCCGGCACAGACACGATGGGCCGAAGGGCCTCTTTCTGTGCTGTATGACTCTATGGGGGAAAAATTCAGCTGCTTGCGCCTCCCGTTAGCGCCTTAAGAGGGCGCTAATGGGGCGTAAAGCAGCTAATGCCCGGGCGCAGCGCCGCCCACGCCTCCCGAAAAATTTAGTGGCAGGTTAGCGGCGGCGGCAGCCGGTAGCGCCCTGTGGCGCTGCGCCGCCGGCGATGACGTCATCGCCGTGCGCAGCACCCCGCTCGCGCCCCGGCCGTGATCTTCAGTCGCGCCCCCTGATTTACCGCCAGACGCTATGTCCGACGGGTTCAGGGAGGCGTACGTGCGGCCGGGGCGGCGATATTTAAAGGGGAGGTGGCAGGCGGCCATTTTTGTTGCTGGCCGCCTGCCAGCACCTGCCCCCGTTGCTGTCCCCGGCCCCCGTGAAGCCCCCCCACCGTGAAGTGCCGGCTGCGCTCCAAGAGCCCGGCACTTCTCTTGAGTGCCGGGCTCTTTTGCCGGCACTCCCGATCCCTGGGGGCCCAGCTGGGCCCCGGTTCGCGCTGCGCAGGGTCCCTCCCCTTTAAGAAGGGGAGGAAGGCCTGCAATACTGCGGCACGTAGCGCCAGGATATTCACTCGCAGCGCCCCAAGAGGGATGCGGGGTGCTTCCAGTGGCGCCCCGCTTCCCTCTTGGGGCGCAACCACTGAAGTTCTGGCGCAGGGCCGCTAATTTTTTCGGGGCGCTAAAAGTCGCGCCCCGGCGAGGTTAGCGCCCCAAATGGGGCGCGACTCAATTTTTACCCCTATGACTCTATAAATGGCAGCCGAGGCTGCATCTGGAACCTGACCACTCAATGTTCCAAGGAGAAAGAAAAGAACGTGGAAGAACCAGCACTGCGATACTGAGGTCAAGCAGACATAGCTGACTAAGGTAACCACATGTCCAAAGAAAGATTGGAGCTAAAGCTCTAGTTTAAGTATCCCAGCTCCAGGACCAGTGTAGAACCCAAATCCTGGGCCCTTGGCAAGGAGTAGGCCTGAAAGGAGATTTATAACATTATTTTTAATTCTAATTGCCACTAAAAGCCTATGTAAAAAAAAAATTGACCAATTTGGTTGCTAATTACAGATGGATAGATTGTGCTAATAGCCCAAAAATTCGGCCGTTCCCGGTTGAGTACACAGTCCGTACTCACCCGTATTATTCATTCCCGAAGTGCCGGTTTCCTGCATGCACTGCGCATGCGTGGGAAACCGGCACTTCCGGTCTGGTGAAGGGGGCGGTTCCTAGGTGAACTACAGGCTGCGCGCATGCAGCACACTTAGATTTTTTTTCAGGTTTCAACGCGAGGGTAAGTATTGAAGATTCTACGCTAGTAAAAAGGAGGCGTAAGACCCCTTTTGAACAAGGTAAGTAGTTAATTAAGTATAATTTTAAATTTTTTTCAAGAGGTTTATCTTTTTTAGATACTTTAAAGAAAGGTAAGTTTATTTTTATAACTTTTAAAAAGTATTTTAATTTTTTCAAAAATTTAAATTTTTGTTTAAAGTGGTTAATTTATTTAACTATAGTTATTTTATAAATGTGATGTTTTTTTTTAAATTTATTTGAAGTTTAGCTGTTCTTTTGGGGCCGATTTCAATTCACAGATTTGACAGGTCTCCTGTCAAATCTATGAATGAAAGATGGTCTGCTGCCATTGGCTCTCCATGGCCCACGTGATCCCAGGGGTCGCATCGCACTAACTGCGCCCCTGGAACACGCAAGCACTGCACGCCGGCTCTTGGGAGAGGCCCGGGACCCGAAGTTCCTGTGGGCCCAAAACACAACGGCAGGCGCGGTGGGTAAGAGCGCGTGCGATTCTTACCTCCGCGGCAAGCCGGCCACGCGAATTTCTAGGCCAATATGTTTAAGCACAAAACTAATCAGAATCAAAGCCCACTTCTGGGAAATTCATGCACACTATGGGATCATTTTTACTTTCAATGGAAATGAAAATTGAGCAGCTTCTATAACAGGCTGGCGATCAGCTCGGCCAGTTTATCACCCAAGCTGTGAAGTTGAAGATTACTCCCATGGTCTCTTTCTTACCTGTTTGAGGACTGCAATACCACTCAAGAACATAGGAAATAGGAGCAGGAGTCGGCCATTCGACCCTTCGAGCCTGCTCCGCCATTCAATAAGATCATGGCTCATCTTCTACCTCATCTCCACTTTCCTGCACTATCCCCATATCCCTTGATTCCCTTAATATTCAAAAATCTCTCGATCTCTGTCTTGAATATACTCAATGACTGAGCCTCCACAGCCCTCTGGGGTAGAGAATTCCATAGATTCACAACCCTCTGAGTGAAGAAATTTCTCCTCATCTCAGTCCTAAATGGCCGACCCCTTATTCTGAGGCTGTGACCCCTCGTTCTAGAAACATCCTTCCAGCATTTACCCTGTCAAGCCCCTTAAGAATTTTATAAGTTTCAATGAGATCACCTCTTCTAAACTCTAGTCTACTCAACCTCTCCTCATAGGACAATCCTCTCATCCCAGGAATCAGTCTCCTGAACCTGTGTTGCACTTCCTCTAATGAAAATATATCCTTCCTTCTACATCAAATTTCTAAATATAAAATTCACAGCTTTATTGAGAGCATGAATTAAAAATGTCCTGTCCTGTGTATTTCTCCAGTTTAATTTTATGTCTATGAATAGAAATGTACAGAAAGTCATTGGCCCTGAATTTGCGGTCGGAGGCTTCCCGCGGGGAAATGCCTCCGATCCGCGAATAAAATGCCCGCGTACCTGGTCCGGAGACTCACGGTCCTGGGCCTCTCCGGGTACCCGCAGGTAGAGGCCCACTATCCCACAGGCGCACGCAGTTCGCAAGCGCCCCGAGATCACGTGGGCCGGCATAACCAATAAAAGAAGGGGATCCCCATTCATAATGAATGGGAATACCCAAAAAATATATCTACACATCAAATAATTTTTTTTTAAATGACATATTTAAAATCAATTAAAATGCCATTTAAGTAAATATTTAAAACAAAAATTTAATTTTTTGAAAAATAAATTTAAATGTTTTGAAGGGGCTAAAAATAACCTTACCTTATTGCACAGTTTTTTTAATGTATAAATGATTGAAAAAAATGTGGTTTTATGTTTTTTTAAACTCTTATGCTGGTAAAAGCAGGTCTTACGCCTGCTTTTACCAGGCATAAGAATTTCACAAGCATTCGCTGGGCAGAAGTTGGGCAAATAGTCCAACTCTCCGCCCGCGGATGCCCTTTTCCCGGAGATGTGTTGGATCTGTCAAGAAGATTCTTGACAGATTGCAAGTTCTGGGTTTACGTGCACGTGCTTTGCACGCGAAAACCCAAAACTTGCACGGCCTTTGCAGGCGCGTACACACCTCATACGCGCCCGTAAGGGCTGCAAATTACTGCCCATTGTTAACTGTACCTGGATCAATTAACCATGTGTTCTAAGTAATTCATTGTTAAAGATTCAGATCTTAGTCACTCATTTCAGGGAAAACCAATGGGAATTTGAACAGTTTTGTCCAGTTTTTTTTGCTTCGCTCGCACTAGCTATCAACCAGACTCTAACTCTGAGAAAGCATTTAGAAGCTGAGCACAAAGAGTGCTGACATAACATTCTTCAATTTGATCCAACTCTACCCTTTCCCCTCCCTCTCCCACAGTGTATTGCAAAGGCTGGCTCCTAATCATTGCAGTGACAGATTGGCATACAGACAACCTTAGCCCGTGGCAACTCAAAGCCTCCATTTGCTGCAGTACAGGACCATACAATCTTCAGCATTTGTGCCACTTTAACAAAGTGAACATTTTCCCTGCATCTTTATTTGAAATTTCCAAATGCAGACTTGAGGGGATAATTCCACAGCAGGGAGACACATTCATCACCTCCATCCTCTGCCCCGCAATCCGTATGAGCGTTGGGGGCATGAAATGATCCCGATTGGTTCCATTAATGACAAGGCTAAAAGATCTTGGCGCAAGAACCTCTTTGGTCGTTACGTGTAGCGACACCGTGAATATGTTTGTGAGCATTTTCTCAGTTCGTTCTTTCTAGTGAACGTATAACAACTTTACTAAAAGTATGATTTTTCTAATGATTTGCTGGAATACAAAACAGAGGAAATCTTCACAAACACATGTACACTGTCACTACACACGTTGACCAGAGGAATTCTTAACCCCTTGGAAAAAATTGAGTTTGATATTGTAATACGTATATTCGGTAAGCATGTTAACATAACCTGTAGAAAAAGTGCATGCACTTTTTGCTTGTTCCTTTTTCTTACTCTGTGGTCATAGATCCAGCCAGTTCCACACTTCTAAAGAGCACACCCAAATCACCATGAAAGCAATAATAGAAAATGGTTAATGCTTTGGGGCACCATTACAGTACAATATCTATAGTGCTGGATTCTAGTGCACTCCAACACAAAGGAAACACCTTGAAAATAGAATTTCAAAACAGGTTGTGGTTATGGTTTATTGATTCAGCAGGTATATAAATGGGTTTGCATATTTATTCAGGTTCATGTTACTTTGATGTAGCATCGGCCCAGATTTTGCAGAGGAATAACGGCGAGGCTATCAGCGCTCACCATTATTATGGAGTAAATCGGACAGCAACTTCCGGCGTCCGCACATACACATTTAAACGTGGAAATCAGAAAATTGCCGTCTGATTTGCCCTGCTCCTCCACAAGCTTTGGTAAACTGGTGCCTCGCCGAGAGACCCATTGAAACACATGAAGGGCCTGTAGTTGCTGTACTTAACCACGAGTTACCCACTAAACATGCCACAAAAAGCTAGGGCTTGTCCATTCAAGTGTAGTGAATTTTTAACAGTGCGCTAATTCTTAATTACTACCAAACAAGCTCTCTGACACTGAAAATTAACTTTTACAAGTGCGGAGTCTCATTCCTTCAGATTCCAATTATTGTTGGATATTTTTAAAAATGTAAAAATTAAAATAAAACTTTTTTTTTTACTTTTTATTTCTGTCTCTTTTAGCTCTCTCTCTTAATCCCATCTTTCTTTCCCTCTCTTTATATTGCTTTTGGTACATGATCTAATATCGAATTAAACATTCTAACTTACACTTCCTGGTTCTGACTCTGCATGCCTCAGTAAGGATTCTTCAATCTGATTGGTTGAAAAGACACGCTGTTCTGCTTGCCCTGCTCACACAGGTCCCAGATCCCCTGTAGAGGGCGCTGCGCCGGAGCGGACTCCCAATGACCGTAAATTGTTGCACAAACGCCCACGAACAGTCTGTGGGCAGCTGCAAGCGTAATGAACAACGAGCGCCATTGATTCGCTGGTGACCGCAAAGACCAGCCCATTATGTCTATTGAAAGAATATCAAGAGACTTAATTGAAGCGGAGAAATAAACAGTCACACACACACACACTAACATCCTCCCCAGTACAAATATGTCACTTGTTGAGGAAGCTGAATTGGGTTCTGCAGCAACTGTTTTTTAGGCACTATCCGGCAACCAAATGTTCAAAAATGGGGTCCGAGATGCGCACGCACACTTCTGACAGGAAGTGCACAGGACGCCATCTTGGGAAAGGGGTTTGTGACACTGATTTAACGCCAGGGCTGCCATTTTCAAATGTCACACTCCAGTCAGTGACCCGTCTTAACCTGGCACACCTGAGCATGACGATAAACAAAATGACGGCCCACCCCACCAGCGCAATTTAAAGGGATCGTGAAGTACTTACAGGTTAGTTGCTGGATTATTTCTTCTGGCTGCTGGTGCAATTGCACGTGTTTTTGGAGCTTTCCTATACCTGGCTACAGGGAGTGGTCTGGCTGGTGCCGAAGTACTTTTCTGTTCATTTAAAAGTTTGTGCTGAAACATGTTGCTTCCAGACATGGGTGGCCTGGCAGGGCTTCCTCTGGGAATTGATTGGGTGAGGTTGAGGAGAGGCCACTCAGAGCAGGACAAGCTGCTAGAAGAGGGAGGAGGAGGGGGGAGAAGGGCTCTCAGCAGGAGGCCGTATCCACATAGGGTCTTTAGGGAGCAATTGTCTTACTCAACTTGAGAGAGGAGCAATAGAAAGAAAGAATGACTTGCATTTGTATAGCGCCTTTCACAACCACCGGACGTCTCAAAGCGCTTTACAACCAATGAAGTACTTTTGAAGTGGAGTCACTGTTGTAATGTAGGAAACGCGGCAGCCAATTTGTGCACAGCAAGCTCCCACAAACAACAATGTAATAATGACCAGATAATCTGTTTTTGTTATGTTGGTTGAGGGATAAATATTGGCCCCAGGACACCGGGGATAACTCCCCTGCTCTTCTTCAAAATAGTGCCTTGGGATCTTTCACATCCCCCCCTGAGAGAGCAGACGGGGCTTCGGTTTAACATCTCATTCGAAAGACGGCACCTCCGACAGTGCAGCACTCCACTGGAATGTCAGCCTAGCTTTATGTGCACAAGTCGCTGGAGTGGGACTTGAACCCACAACATTCTGACTCAGAGGCAAGAGAGAGAGTGCGGCCCACTGAGCCACAGCTGACACTTGCATGAGACGTCATCACTTCACAAAAGAGGTTGTCACTAAAATCTGCCAACTGCTGCAGCCACATCTGCAACCTCAAAGCAGGGCCAGGACAGCATTGCCTGTGGCTATGAAGGTGACCGTGGCTCTTAATTTTTATGGGTCTGGCTCCTTCCAGACTGCTGCTGGAGATATTAGCAACATCTCGCAGTTTCCAGTACACTGCGGCATAAGGGACATCACTGAGGCTCTCTATACACGGGGAAACAGTTTAATCTTATTCCTTCTTGCCAGAGACAAGCAGGCGGAGCGAGCATGAGGATTTGCATGGATTGTAGGCTTCCCCATGGTGCAGGATGCGATTGACTGCACGCACATTGCCCTGCATGCGCCTCATGTCAACTCAGCCGTTTTCATGAACCGAACAGGAGTCCACTTCCTCAATGTGAAGCTGGGGTATGACCACAGGCAGTGCATCATACACACGATAGGGATCATTTTTACCGACAATGGAAATTAAAATTGAGCAGGTTCTATAACGGGCTGGCAATCCGCTCAGCCAGTTTATCGCCCAAGCGACGACGTTGAAGATTTTTTTAAATTCGCTTATGGGATCTGGGCGTTGCTGGCAAGGCCAGCATTTATTGTCCATCCCTAATTGCCCTTGAGAAGGCGGTGGTGAGCCGCCTTCTTGAACCACTGCAGTCCGTGCGGTGAAGGTACTCCCACAGTGCTGTTAGGGAGGGAGTTCCAGGATTTTGACCCAGCGACGATGAAGGATCGGCGATATACTTCCAAGTCAGGATGGTGTGTGACTTGGAGGGGAACTTGGAGGTGGTGGTGTTCGCATGCGCCTGCTGCCCTTGTCCTTCTAGGTGGAAGAAGTCGCGGGTTTGGGAGATGCTGCCGAAGAAGCCTTGGCGAGTTGCTCCCATGGTCTCTTTCTTACCTGTTTGAGGACTGCAATACCACTCAAGAACATAAGAAATGGGAGCAGGAGTCGGCCATTCGACCCTTCGAGCCTGCTCCGCCATTCAATAAGATCATGGCTGATCTTCTACCTCAACTCCACCTTCCTGCACTATCCCCATATCCCTTGATTCCCTTGGTATCCAGAAATCTATCGACCTCTGTGTCTTGAATACACTCAACCACTGAGCCTCCACAGCCCTCTGGGGTAGAGAATTCCAAAGATTCACCACCTCTCTGAGTGAAGAAATTTCTTTCTGCCTGCTTTTGGAAACTGCCTTTTTTGCAGTGAGCACAAATGAAAAGTGCTGGGAAGAGCCCCAAATCACAACACGCATCAAATGCGCAGATGTATACCATATGTATAAACTGTTTGTAAGCAGGAGGACGTCAGTGATAACCAGTTTTTGCCGTCCATCAAACTATTTTGTCAAGAGCAGTGAAATCTCCTGTCGTAAATGCACTTTTCATAAGAACCACAGTCTTCATTATCTTTCGAAGTTGTCACGAGCTCTCAGTAGCAAATGCGAGATTGCACAATGACATCCAGCGGACGCTGTGCACATTGTCAGATCGCTCGGCCGTGCTGCGATTTCCCCGCAGTGAGACTTTGCTTCTCTTAAAACCCGATCCCTGAATGCCATCTCTTTGAACGGCTCTTGTTGCAAGAAACTGCTTTGAAGCTGCTCGCTGCAAGCAGAGTTCTGACATTTAACTTCAGCTCCAAATTACCGCCTTGCCCGTCTGAAAGGAGCATTAGCCCCGAGTCACATTCCCACCGCAGATTACGAGCGACTAAAACACAGGCTTGTTCTTCTGGTGTCTAATTCCAGTCAATCAGGCGGGGGGTTTGGTTCTACCCCTGCCGCACAACATCCTGCTCAGGTTACCAAATCTGCTTGGATCACGTGAGAGCTGACCAGTGATTTGTTTCCCATGAGCTGTGGACTGCCATATTTACAAATCACTTATTCATAATAGAGTCAAAGCCTGCAGTTTATGACTGAACCCCATTTTCTCACTATCTCCGAGCATTTCACTTTAACAAAGCAGCATGGAAAACTGCAGAGCTATTACTTAAGTGTCAAACCTGACAGTTGGAGTTTGATAATAATTGTACAAGATATAATCATTTCCCAGTACTTCGACTGATCAGTAGCTTCTTTTGTTTTTTAATAATCCTGTAATCATGCTGTAATTTTTTTGACTGGAAGGCTACATCATTATTACCTCAAGTTCTACCTGAAGGAGCTTCTTACTCCAAACTGCCTAATTTTTAAATACCATCCCCCTGGTATTTTAAACTTTCACAACTGCGGGCAATTTGCCTGGATAAATGTTGCCAATTATCTTCATAATCTTGAAAACTTTAATTAGGTCACATCAAAAATCTCTTCTTTTCCCCCAAGAAAACAAATCAAGTTTCCTTAAACTTTCCTCCTAACTTCAATTCTTGACACCTGGTTGGCAGGGGGTTGCGGGGGTGGGGGTGGGGGGGATGGTGGGGGGGCGCGGGGGATTAGTGGTTGTAGTTTGTCTTTGTGCGATCGTGTAAAACGGGTGATATCAGATCAGCTGCCTGTTATTCATCTCTTCTGATTTTCAATTCCATTGACGTCAATGGTATCATTGCTGCTCGTGCCTGTAAGCTCACCAGAGCAGCATTATCCTTCTTCTGATTGGTTGACCGAAGTGTACTCAGTGTGACAAATCCAATCTTTTTTGACTTGTAATTTCTCCTTCTAGTAATACAACCCAGCCTCTGATTTGTCTGTTTTTCTTACTGCAGCCAAACATTCGACTGAAGACTGCAGGTGAAGACCCAGGTGGGCAGAGGAAGCGCTTCAAGGACACCCTCAAAGCCTCCTTGAAAAAGTGCAACATCCCCACCGACACCTGGAAATCCCTGGCCCAAGGCACATCAAACTACAGAGAATGTCAGTGTTTGACAGCTTCACAGATTCTGCCATTTTCCCGGCAGTCCCGCCTCCATACCCGCCTCCCCAGGGCTGGCAAAATCCAGCCCATAATAACAGTTTCAGGCAGGAGAAGACTTCGGTCCATCTCGGTCACGTGTCCACAGTATTCCCTAGGTGCACTTCTGATAACCCTGAATCCTATTTGTTGACACAAGCCTATCTCATTCCCTCTTGAAACTCATTATGCTTTCTTGTTCCACCAACTGTGCTTGAGTTATTGGAGCAGGAGAGATCTTGAGGTTTTGGTGAATAGTTCACTATAACCTCCCAAGCTGTTAAAAACCACAAGCAGAATGTTGCAATGCATAGAAAGGGGTATAACGTATAAATCCAGAGAGGTCATTGATAAAAGTAGTAAGGGTCTCAAAACTGACCCCTGGGGTACCCCACTGTAATCTTATTCTATGTTGAAATGTTTCTCTATTTCCTGGTTTTAAGCTAACTTTACCTTTTATCTCCTACTCACTTTAGTCACTAGTCGCTGATATAGATCGTTGTCGAAAAGGTTTCTGAAGATCAAAGTATTTAATATCAACTGCCTGCCCATCATGTCAGTAATGTCATTATAACTCCTTTAACGTCTTTCTTTTCCAAGTGTACACCTGCTAGATCTCTCAATTTCATTTCAAAGACTTTCCCTACAACAGATGTTAAACGTATTGATCTATAGGACTAGAAGGTAAATCGCGCCCAGAAATGGGACTGCAGGGGGTAGGGCAGGGCAGCGCTGCATGCACCTGGTCATGTGCTCACAATGGCCGCGTGAAATTGGTGCTGGCTGCCCATTATCAGGACTCAGGCGTGCAGTCAGCACTAATCATTGTCTGCGCGCCTGTTTGGGGTGGGAGGCGGGGTGGCGAGAAATCAGGCTTCACTGATGCCACTTAAAGACAGCCAGCGCCTCTTGAAGGGGAGGTGCATTCAGGCTGTAGACAGTGGGGAAGCTTCACAAGTGGAGAGATGGCTGCAAGAGGCACCCAGGTCCACTGATACAACGGTGGAGAGGAGAAGAGAGACCCTTCCCCCGGGGGGCAAAAAGCAACACCTACACGGTCAGTGGGAACAGGTTGCTGAGGAGCTCCATGCCAGGAGCTTAGCTCCCAAGACATGGCTGCAATACCATAACAAATTCAATGATCTCAGCAGAGTTATTATGGTAAGAATCTTACCTCTCATATCAATTACTCTCTCCTCACCCTTGCACCACCTGCAGCCTCACTACTCACAACACTTCACTGCCCCGCTTCCCTTCACTCTCCTACAATCACTGCACCACGCTTATTCACAATATAGATTCAAAGCTCAGTGGTGGCTCTAGCTGGCCCATGGCTCTGGCTTTAGCAGACTTCCGCAGCTGAGAGCGGGTTCCTAAGAGCAGTCATGAGCTGAGGGTGCAAGGCATAGCCCTTGTCCCCAAGCAGTCAGCCTCTCAGTGGCTCAGTGGGTAGCACACTTGCCTCTGAGTCAGAAGGTTGTGGGTTCAAGTCCCACTCCAGGGACTTGAGCACATAAAGCTAGGCTGATACTCCAGTGCAGTGCTGAGGGAGTGCTGCACTGTCGGAGGTGCCGTCTTTCGGATGAGATGTTAAACCGAGGCCCCGTCTGCTCTCATCAGGTGGACATAAAAGATCCCATGGCACTATTTCAAAGAAGAGTAGGGGAGTTATCCCTGGTCTCCTGGCCAATATTTATCCCTCAATCAACATCACTAAAAAACAGATTATCTGGTCATTATCATATTGCTGTTTGTGGGAGCTTGCTGGGCGCAAATTGGCTGCCGTGTTTCCTACATTACAACAGCGACTACACTTCAAAAGTACTTCATTGGCTGTATAGCGCTTTGGGACATCTGGTGGTCGTGAAAGGCGCTATATAAATGCAAGTCTTTTCTTTCTTTTGCTGTGCAGGGGCAAAGAGGGGAATAGAGGATTGACTCAATTCAAAAGCAGAAGGTGGCAGTAGCAATGACAATGGCATCGGGCTCTAAATTTGCCCCCTATTTACATTTATGCATGAGATTCCTGTCTGTTTCAGGCAGTTGCTCTGGCCACCCAAAAATCATAACTGACGTCAGCTAAATGGTAGCTGGTTAATTTTGGTAATGTTACCATCCCATACCATGAAAATGGGGCGGTACCAAGTCGAAAACTGTCACCAGTATCTTGTCTCTCCTTATAACTATAGATTTCCATCCCTGGCATTATCCGGGTGAATTTTTAGCTTTATTGTCTTTTCTATAACGGTGTACCCAACACCGCACAAAATCGTCTCTTCTTCTTAGGCAGTCCCTCAGAACCGAGGATGACTTGCTTCCACACTAAAAATGAGTTCTCAGGTGACTGATGAGTCCAATATGGGACCTACAGTCGCTGTCACAGGTGGGGCAGACGGTGGTTGAAGGGGCGGGTGGGTGGGGTGCTTGGGTTGACGTGCGCTCCTTCCGCTGTTTACACTTGGCTTCCGCTTGCTCCCAGTGAAGAGACTCAAGGTGTTCGGCGCCTTCCCGGATGCTTCTCCTCCACTTTGTGCAGTCTTGGGCCAGAGATTCCCAGTGTCGGTGGGGATGTTGCCGTGTCGTAGCTCCGAATAGAGCGCTTGTTTTGGGAGTCTCGTGTCGGGCATGTGGACGATGTGGCCCGTCCATCGGAGCTGATTGAGCGTGGTGAAAGCTTCGATGCTGGGGATGTTGGCCTGAGCGAGAACACTGACGTTGGTGCGCCTATCCTGCCAATGGATTTGCAGGATCTTGCGGAGGCAGCGTTGGTGGTACGTCTCCAGTGCTTTGAGGTGCCTGCTGTACATGGTCCATGTTTCTGAAGCATACAGGAGGGCAAGTATCACTACTGCTCTGTAGACCATGAACTTGGTGCTGGGTTTGAGGTCCTGGTCTTCAAACACTCTCTTCCTCAGGCGATCGAAGGCTGCACTGGCACACAAAGTGCTTTAACTGTGGCTTAGCCAATTTTCTTCTACAAGTTTATCATTTTTTTCTTTATTCCTGTACTCTGCGCTCCTGTTTATAAAACTCAAAATGCTGTTGGCCATTTTTATGGATTTATCTATCTGCACTGCCACTGTCAGAGAATTATATATTTCAACCCCTAGGTGTCTCTTTTCATCCACATCCTTCATCATCTTTCCATTGAGCATATACTCATATTCTTGAATTTTCCCCCCTCAGTGTGTTACCTCACACTTATCCACATAAAACTGCATCTGCCACATGTCTGCCCATTCCACTAACCTGTCTAAATCTTCTTGACATCTTTTGCAGTCCTCCTCGCTGCTTGACAAACCGTTACCTTGTGTTCATGGCAGAAACAATTACCTGCGCTCCGATTACCATTATCTCCTTCTCACACCGCTGCATTCTTCCTTGCTGTCCGTGTTTGCACTGTCTCCTCATGAATACCAGCAGAATTTGCACGTTAATCAACAATCTGTTCAACACCTATTCTTAAAAGTAAGATCTGAAGAAGGATTGTACCTGAAATGTTAATCTTTCCCTTTTAGGCGCTGATGGGGTTGCTATGCTTCTCCATCTTCTTTGTTTTTATTTTGAACGTCTCAAAGATTTAATTTCTTCATTCCTACTTTAATTTTCCTTTAGTTACACACAATACACACAAATATGAGGAGTTCAGTTTAAAATGACAATATTCAGAATATTAATAGCCACTGTTGTGTTTTATTGATCAGGTTGCCTGGTTTACAATTGTATTAAATGCATTTTCACTGAGTGGATTAATCAATAAGAATAACAAATAGCAAACAGTTGTCTGGTTGATAATGTGATGCATTTAAGTCGACCAAACACAAAACTGCATTTTACCAGATGGTAAAAGTAACGTTAAAAGCTGTGCTGGTATCAAAGACTAAACAATTCAACAGACAACATAGTATTCAAGATACAGGAGATGCACACTTGCAGGGTCATTAGAGGAAGAATAAAGTGACATTTGCAACTTTTCCATCGACACATCCATTAAGGCAACATCTACAGGATAACACAGCAATATCTACTAGATCACAAAACATTATCAACTGAATAACCAAATATTTTCTACTGGGTAACGGTACATTGTCTTCTACATGACATAACATTATTTACAAGACAACAAAATATTATCGACTGAATAATGTAGCATTATCCAAGGAATAACACATTATCTACTGGTTAACTCACCATTATTTACGAGATAGTGCAGTATCATCTACTGGATAACATAACATTTAATTCACCAAAACATAAAGGGGGCAATTTCCCCCAGATACTTTAGGTGCTAAAGAACCTCCGAGGTGGCCAAGATGAGGTCTTAAGCTGAAACGCGGGCTTAGCCCGTGTTTAGCGTAAGACGTCATCTTGGTAACGGAATTGAAACTTGCGCTAAGGACAGCCGTCTGGAGGATTGGGGGCTGATTGCCACTTAAATTTCCTGCTGGCACTCATTAAGGAGGCTGTGTGGCATTTTGGTGGCTAACGTTGGCCTAACCTCCTCTCCTAACGGCGATCAGCTGTTTGGAAGTAAACTAGTCGTTGCTGAGGATTTTGAGTGCTACTTAAAGTTATATCACCTTTTACTATTCACTTGCTCATGGAGGTTTGAAGAGGACTTTTGAAACACATCTGGAGACTTTCTGGAACACTTTGTCAAGACTTCACCAACACTCGAGCAACATTTATTCTGCAAATTACATAGGATTACATAGGATATACGGCACAGAAACAGGCCATTCGGCCCAACCAGTCCATGTCGGTGTTTATGCTCCACTCGAGCCTCCTCCCATCTTTCGTTATCTAACTCTATCAGCCTAACCCTCTATTCCCTTCTCCCTCATATGCTTGACTAGCCTCCCCTTAAATGCATCGATACTATTTACTTCAACCACACTGATTTTCTGCGGACTTCACCTAAAGAGAGTGAGTGCTGTGCTACTCCACCTTATTGGACACAATATAGGAGTCACCAGGAGAAAGGGAGTGCTGGGTCATGGGCATCTTGATAAGGGTCTCCCTTGGTCTGCAGGAGGAATGGGAGGAGGAGATGAGGCCAGGCGGAGCAGCACCAGCTGCTGCAGGAGAGAGGGACAGGAGGGCGAGGTGGACTCCTTCCTCCCTGCGGGTACAGGACATCCCTCCTCCTCTGGACCTCACTCACTAGGACCTCTGGTGCCACATCCAAAAACCTGTGCGCCCTCTCAATCGGTCCCTGAGCCATCCTGAAACTTGCTGCTGTCAGCCAGCACACTCCACACTTTCAGTGGAAGTGGGTGCGTGGAGCCCACATATACTGCTCCATGAAAATTGGGTCTAATCAGCGTTTGAATGCGAAACCTGCAGGTGTCTGTTTAGCAGCTGCCGGCAAGCTCAAATGATGATAACCAAGAATTAGGACCAAAATAGCTTGCTAAAACCAGACTTTCAAACAGGCGTATCTTATTAGCACAGCCCCCATTTAGTGCCTATTTTCACCTGTTCACCAAAAATAACCCCCAAAATATTTTTGTTAGGTAAGGGTATTAAGGGATATGGCACTAAGGCAGTTAAATGGAGTTAAGATACAGATCAGCCATGATCTTACTGAATGGTGGAACAAGCTCGAGGGGCTGAATGGCCTCTGCCTGTTTCTACCTTTTTATGTTCCTAAATAATTAGTATAATCCCCGCTACATTTGGCCAACACATAGTAGCAGCAAAACGTTTTATTTTTTAAATGATTTGATTTCCTGTAATATATTAATTGATATTCCTCGGGCAATTCTGAACATTATGATCATTGATTATTGTTTCAAAAATGCACCCACCATCTACTTGTTTTTTTGATCCAAAAGATTTTTAATTATCCGGAATTTGAATTGAGCAATTGTATTAAAATGGCACAGAAGGCTTTATTAGCACAATTTCAATTTAAATACTCCTATTAATTTGAATTAACCGTCTTCAAATTAATAGGAGTAGACTGTGGTATTTTGATGAGACGTGATGGCTTTACTCAAATGTTATGCCTGTAAATATTACCATAATAAATTAATTAGATGGGTGAATATATTAAGAAGGAAAACCAACAGTGATTAAATAGAATAGTGACAGTGAAAAAAATGCATTGATTTTATTCGGATGTCGGACATTCGAACATATAGTAGCAACTTCTGTTTTTGACACAGATAGTCACCATGCAATGTATATATTCTAGTGCAACCATTTTCAGTGTGTTATTTTCCTACAATTTCTCCATTAAAGTGGGTGAAGTGAGAGCTAATTTCTATTCAGTAGCTGTTTAGCTAGACCTCCTATTGGTAACAGTGTGATTAATGTTATGAATATTAATAAGACCCAAGGGTTTACTCTAACACTAATTATTTTTTATTTGGTTTCAACAGCAATATCAAATATTTCAGAGGAAATCAATTCCTCAGCTAGTTCATCGTAACTGAGGGCAAAATAGGAAGTGACATACTTCAGTCTTAATCATTTTTGTATAAGTTAGTCATTCAGAAATTTGAGGGCAGGAACGTACAGTCTATCGTGTAGGCAAATGAAAGGGAAAAAGATTTCAAAAGAAAATGCACAGCTTTGTTTCCTAACTTCCAAACACTGTATATAAAGCGCTATGCCAATAATATAAGTGTTGCCAATCTGGATTTGAAGACCAATTAAATAATAACCGCAAGGCCTAGAGGGACAGTATAAAGGTTTGAAACCAAGTAATTAAATAAAGACTAAGATGAACTAGTGCTTGCTATCCTCTCGTGAGGGGCCTCTGAGCTATTGTTTTTAATTGTATTCATCAATTATTTTTCTATTTTTTGAAATTCAAAGGAAGGTCCAGCATGGTGATAGGCTGTGAGGCAGTACAGCAGAGTCAGAGTATGTGTGATCATGATCTCAAATCACTCTCTATCCTGATCTTGACATCAGGGAGACATGGGGGGAGGGTGTATCAATGCTGCTTCAGAACCTGACATAGAGTAGCATCATCGAGCGTCACAGCACAGAAACTCATTCAGCCCATCAACGAGAGCGGCGTTGGCAGACATCCGATTGGGAGTTCCTTCCCCCACCCACTTTGTTGCACATGAATCAAGTGTGCTATGGGACACCTAAAAAGGGAGGACATTCATTGTTTTAAAAGTACAGATATTTTTTTTAATGATTGCGATTAATATAGGAATAATTTTGCCAATGTTCTGTTGAACTTTAGAGTCAAGTTCAAGTTATTTCAGGCCGCGATTTTATTAATGGAGGCGGGTTGAGTGCGGGAGAGCTGGTTTCTGGCTTCCAGTCCCTCCCCCAGCTGCAACTGGTCCACAGACGTGATTTTCCCTTGATTGACCTTGTTAAACCCGCCTGGCCATTTAACAGGAAGCAGGTCTGATGACATCATTTGATGACGCGTCATCTGCCGGTTTCCTTAAAGGGACCACGCACAATTTTATTTTGACAGTTGATTTCTTAGTGTTTGACAGCATTGAGGTGCTGAAAACATTGACAATCACTGCACAAAGGTGAACTCTTGCACCCAGACTCTCCAATGACTCCCTCCATAGGCTGGAATAGATGGCAGCTGCAGGTGAGGTGACAGAAGCGATCTGTCGCTGGTGAGAGAGGTTCTCCCAATGAGGTGGCACTGGACATGGATTTAAAAACTTGTAAGCTAAAGAAATCTGTAAATGTATTAAAAATGCAGTACCCAACATTTTCTTCGCTCTGAAACTCACCAGTGCAACATTGGATCCTTCACACCACTTCTGCAGCTGTCATCAATCCACAAACATTACAGCAGACTCACAACACGCCACACTTACCTGGCGTGATGTCCGGATGTTGGGAATCCCGAGCCAGAAGTGTCAAAATCCAAAAACAGGCTGAAAACTACTGGCAAGTACCTGTTAATAGGCAAGTAATTGCCTTTAATCCGCTTCCCGCCGCTAGGTGTCGGCTCTATTCGCAAATCGGGGACCCGACACTTGGGAAAGCTGTTTGGAGGCGGGTTGACGGTGGGATCGGAACACGCCATATATCAAAATGAATTTAACCTCTGACCCGCCTCCAAACCCGCCCTCTGAGCGCTGGCAAAATCGCGGCCTGGGTTGCTTCTGGCTGTTACAAAATCCAACAGTGCTGTCCCTATGTTTGAGGTTATCTTGAGGCAGATGGCACATCTGGGTAACTGTATCCTGCTGAAAGTGAGCCTTCGGAGGTAGCACGCCTCAGTCCTCGCCAGGTAGCTGTGCCTGGGGCTGTAGATATGATGGGTGGCGTAGTGGAATGTTTGCTTAGGGCCCCTCGATACCTCTGGCAGCCCTTCTCTGCTCCGGTCGCTCAGTGCAACACAGGAACAATATGTAAGAACTGCAGTTTCATGTGCTCGCTCCTTGAGTGCCAATAATGACAAGGTTTGCTTTGTTTATATCGTTACTCGTACAATTTGGGCAAGGAAACGCACGGTCCACTGGAAGGCCCTGTAGCGATTTTAACTCTACTACTCAGTAGGCAAGAAATGTGCACGGGTTCACTACTCTGGGAATTACTGCTTCCAAACCAGCAGAAGAAAGCATCCTGGCAACAATTGCCAGGCTGCAGTTCATAAAGTCCATGCCAACCGTAGCAATTGCTTGCAGTCTCCTGATAGTAATCCTCCATTATTTGCTGTACTCCTATTAAATAATTTATTACGGTCACCCCACGCATGCAGTTCAAAATCTAATATTGGCCCTGAATTTCCGATCGGGGGTTTCCTGCGGGCGGATGCCTCCGATCGGCAAAAACTATCTACAGACCTACCTGCTGGTCCCGGAGATACGGAGGCTTCCGATCCTGGGCCTCTCCTCTTGGAAATGCGCAGAGGCCCAGGTATCCCAGGGGCGCAGGCGGTTCGCAAGCGCCCCTGGGATCACGTGGGCCATGGGGAACCAATGGGAGAAGGGAATCCCCCTTTATACTTTTGACAGTTCCGTACGCACAGAACTGCCAAAAGTATGAATGGGGATGACTGCAAAAATGCACCAACACACTGAAATAAATAAATAAAAACCACTACATTTATATAATTAATTAAAATGGCATTTAATTAAATATGTTAAACAAAAATTAAATTTTTTGAATTTTTTTTTAATATGTTTTAACGGGGTTTAATATAAACTTACCTTATTGGACAGGGTTTTTAATTTATAAGTGAGTGATAAAATCTTATTTTTCTATTTTTTAAAACTCTTATGCTGGTAAAAGCGGGCCTTATGCCTGCTTTTACCAGGCGTAAGAATTCTATGGCCTTTCAGCAGGCGGAAGTTGAGCAAATAGCCCAACTCTCCACCCGCGGAGGCACTTTTCTTGGGCATGCGGACGATCTGTCACGAGGATTCGTGACAGATCGCAAGTTCTGGGTTTCAGCGCGTGCGCCTCGCGCGCCTAAACCCGGCACTTGCGCGGCCCCTACGGGCGCGTGCGCACCTCGTACGCACCCGTGGGGGTCGCAAAATAGGGCCCAATGTAAAATTACTCTTAAGCCTTCATAGACAATCTTGCAGTTACTTAGCATCTTTAACACAGAGAAACTCTCCGGGGCAATTTTGCAAAGGACAGAAAGAGGAGTAGCCGCCACACTTTGAGAAAGTGTGGATGACATTGGTTGAAGTCTCCCAAATGAGTGAAGCCCCACAGTATCATTATTTTTAATTAGGCGTTGTTCAGCTTTGTTAAAATCAGTAATTAGTGCATTTGCTTGGGTCTGCCTCTGAATACCTTCCTCAACAGATGTTTTTAATCCACTAGCAGGAGTTGACTAAGGTGGCATAAAGCCCACGCTGGAAAATAAGACTTGAGTCTGGATTTTAATCTAACGCACCCGGCGAGGATTAAAATTGGGCCGGGTGTAAATTGGGCATCTAACCTGGACGGGCCCTGCCGTTGCTGAGTACATCAGGTTAACATTGGGGGTTTGGTGTGGGCAACATACGGGGCTGATTTTTCATCTCCATTTTCGGGCGAGAACAAGGCGGTAGAACAGGGAAAATGGCCGTGCGTTATTTACTGACCCGCTCCCACTATCGATCTGCTTGCCACTGTTTCCGTCTAGTCCTGGAAAAGGCCAGCCAGAGCGCCTTCCTGTTTCAGATTAAAGGTATACAAATCGACATCTTATGGCGCACGTAGGACCTCGATGCAATGTTCACATAATGATGTACGGAGCTGCTGACACACATGCCTCGCCCATTGGTGCCTTGCGTAGAGCAGGACCTTAAAGGAACACCTACAGGCCACTCAAAGAACAGTAAGTAAAGCTTTTTTTTCAATGAATGTAGGATCATTTTCCCACTCGCTGACGGTCCCTCCGTAGCCACCATCCATCTCCCTCCCAGGGTTGCCTCGCCAACAGAAATGAATTTCTAACTGGATGGTGAAAAACAATTGCAAAGCAATTACAAAAAGTATTAGAAGATTATTTCTCGGAGAGTTTTCCAGAATGTGCACAGGTTTAAAGCTCTGTTCTTCATTATTAGCTCGGCAAACTCCACACAGCTTGTGTAAGGTATTTGTAGAGACCTGAACGACAACATTCAAAGCCCATAAAAGTTAATGACTGTGTTTAGCATGGTTGAAAAGAGAAAGCGTAGGCAATGTTTTTACTTTCAATTGCTAAAATGTAATATAGCAACTCCCGGATACACATCTTAAATACCTGATTACCGCAGATATATAGGATTGATGATGAGGAGTGCTGGTTTCCTGTAAAAATAAATGACAGAGTGACAACAGACCACCTAACCCATAAACATGAGGGCGAAGTGTGTTATGCTAGTCCAATATAGAGACAGTTTATTTTCCGTATAAAACAGTGCTTTCTGCTGTTCGCCTTATTTTGTTTTAGGTGTATTTTTGGGTGAAGGGGTTGAAAAGCAAATGTTGTTTTATTTATAATGCTTTATTTTGTCAACAGTTTGTATTTTAATACTCCTCCAGTATTGTGTAAGTACACTTCCGCTCAGGGAGTGATGTCCCAGCCATCTGCATCTGCGTGGGTTACTGTTGGACTTCATGTCTGGCAGGGGTAGTCTGAACCTAACTGGACGCTAGACTGTGGTGTATTTGCAGTGCTATCTGAATGGTAATACAGCTCTAGGACTGCGGGAGCCGAGGTAACGATGAGACAGAGAGGCCCAGAAAGAGAAGGGGCAAGGTATGGGACATTGAGAAAGAGTTTGGACGTGTGCAGGCGGTTCATTGAGAGAGAGAAAAAAGAAAGACAAAAAGCAACGGGTAACAGCGTGGAAGGGAAGGGACAGAACAGTAGAATGTGGAGCCAAGCAGATGAAATGCTGGTAAGGATTGATGAAAAGCAAGCTTGTGCTCCCGCCAGCACAAATAAAATAGTCCTAACCAACACATAAACCACTGGAACTAAGCTGTCATTTCTCAAACCACACGTGTGGTATTTTAAAATCTATAAAACCACAAAGTTAGTTTTCTCATTTCTGTGACTGCAAAATAAGATAGATAGGATCATGTTCAAAGCTGCTTCAGTGACACTTTCCATTGAAATTCCTGGCCAATTGTTTTGGTTGTCTCTCTTCCAACCTGTTTCTTTAATTAATACTATTATAACCAGCTAAATATCTGAAGAATTTACTGCAGATTTTATATTCACCAGTGCCATCAAAAGGCACCTAAAATAAAAGCACAGTCCCAATTTTGCGACTTTACATAATTGGAATTGTGCAGGCTTGTGGCGGGGTCAGAGGGAGGCGGTGGGCTTGCCCCCTTCTTTGAATGGGTTACAAGCAGACGGCAAGCTTACCCAGAGAGTTTGGCCTAACCAGCAGCAGCTGATTAAGGGCTGCATCTCACCATAAAGCGGAAATTGTGGTGGAGACAGAAAAGTGGGCTAATTAGACTTGACTATTCCAAAGCACTCCTGGCTGGCCTCCAACATTCTACCCTATACTTGAGGTCGTCCAAAACTCGGCTGCCCGTGTCCTAACTCGCACCAAGTCCCGTTCGCCCATCACCCCTGTGCTCGCTGACCTACATTGGCTCCCGGTTAAACAGCGCCTTCGATTTCAAAATTCTCATCCTTGTTTTCAAATCCCTCCATGGCCTCGCCCCTTCCTATCTCTGTAATCTCCTCCAGCCCCACAACCCCCCGAGATATCTGCGCTCCTCTAATTCTGCCCTCTTGAGCATCCCTGATTATAATCGCTCAACCATTGGTGGCCGTGCCTTCTGTTGCCTAGGCCCCTTTGACCAAGCTTTTGGTCACCTGCCCTAATTTCTCCTTATGTGGCTCGGTGTCAAAAACGTTGTCTTATAATACTCCTGTGCAGCGCCTTGGGATGTTTTACTACGTTAAAGGCGCTATATAAATACAACCTGAATATTAATGAACAGAAATAATTTCTCTTCGTGAGGCCATAGAGTTGATATGAAGAGCCCTGATATCCACATGTGTACCACATGCAACGCTTTGTAAACGAGGGGACCTTGGCACCCAGTGAAAGGGCTACCTCCTAATCAGCTGCTGCCTCCATTCCACAGGAAAATTTATGTAAGTGTTGATCCCTGGAATTTCTCGGTAGAGTTTCTTGGCCACTGGTTCCATCAACTGAGCCATCGGTATTCTTGGAACAATCAGAACAAAGCTCAGCAAGTGTACATGAGGGATTGGCCTCCTAACGGGAGCTTCCTAATGGGTGCAGACCAGAATCAACCACACAAATGCATGCAACATTGCACACAGCAAGGATGCCCACGCTGCACTTTAATCCCATAACAAACTGTCATGGCAATCAAAGTGTGAACAACACAATAGGTATCTCTGATGAAGAACTATCAACTCTAACTTCCAGAGAGGAAGGAACTCTTCATGGAGTTTACACCTCGTGGAAGGAGGATATACTTTTTTTACATTGACAACTCCAATAAGAACAGTATCAGGGATTTGTCAGAGACTGAATTAAAAATGATTAATGTTGAGACATGAATGTGATGTGGGTGCCCTTATTAAATAAGCAATTAACTTTTACTCTGCTACTGAATTACTGGCAACACTTCTGCTGATCTTCGTCTTTATTCAAAGATCATACTGGATTTTACTAAGATAAAGTGGCATGTTTAGACTAACATGGCTTAATTCAATTACTGCAGAGCACAGTGTAGAGAAAGCGCAGACACATCAAATCTCATATTAGTATGGTCTGAAAATTATAACCTTGTTTTCTTTCTGAACATGGCGCATAAATAGTTATGCAATTCTGAAAGCATTATTGTGTCAATCAAGTTACTGCCATAAATACATATTTATTACTTGGGCTTTAGAATTGATTTTTATGACAACTCATTAAATGTCATAAATATTCAATAAGCAATCTAACCTCGGAACCCAATGAGCAACCAAGTCACAAGTGGGTTGTGAAAGTAAAGTTGCATGCTGAATATTTATGTTACTTAGTGAGTTTATGCTGGGCGTTCTAGTTAAAATGCGTTTAAAACATATCATTATTAATGCACCTTTGTTTTAAACTTCCAGGCTGGACGCTGTTGCTCCAGTCCATTATTAGAGTTGCTTCCAAAAGCTTTATCCACTGTGCTCAAGTCAAGTTTATTCCGAGGGTCCCAATTTTTTTTGCGTGTGAATGATTTTCAGCTGCAGTCTCTGCACTCCGAGCTAAACCCACTGGGTTGTCTTAATTTAATATGCTCCCGGCCTGGACTTGACCTCCCACTGGGAACTGGCTCAGTGAGAATGGGAGGGGAGACAATCCAGCTATTGCTGGAGCTCTTAAACAGCGGTGGCTGCCATTTAAAGGGGAGTTGTTAATTGGAAGCAGGAAATAGAGCAGCGACAGCAGGTAAGAACCTCATAGTTGGCTCATGCAATTTTGGAACCGCAGCTTGACAAAGTTGGCAAAGGAGCGTTGTCCTGTTTGGCACTCCATTTCTGTTACTGTACTCACTCAATTATACACTCAAGCACAACTTCATGACAGGTTTATTACCATGTACCGTACTATTTAAAGGAATGTTTTGCAGACTGCATTCTAAGCTATATTTTTTTTGTACAGAAGTTCCCCTAAGCCCAGTCAGTGCTCTCAGTTGCACGGAAGATGACAGCACTTCATAGCACCCAGTGTCGTTCACTCCCCCTGTTGCAGTATCCAGCACAGGTACATCCACCTCAGGGGGCTTAGTCAGTCAGTTTGAGGTGAATTACAGAGGATGATTGAGCAGGGGCATGTGCTGGTGAAAGCGGAGAAGCAGGAACCTTCTGGCTGGAGGACCAGCTTCTAAGCTGCAAACCCTTTGGATTTGGACCCATGAGAGAAGGTTGCTATCCGAGTCCAATTGTTATCTACAATTATTTGGGTTTGTCCAAACTACCCTGCATGGAGAGGTGGTGTGAATAGGCAGCCTGTTCTGATGTTTCCTCTTCCTTCCCTGACCCCTCCACTTGCTCTTCCTCACTTGTGAATACTGTTTTCACTGGTGCTTCTTCCTCAACCTCACTAACTATCTGCTCCAGGCAACCAGTGGCTGGGCTGGTGCTGGCTGCAGGAGAACTGCTTGATGCAAGTTGTGTAGCTTTGCAGGAAGACTGTCAACCTGTCCTGGGATTTAATCTAGTGAAGACCTTACAGGAAAAGAAAAGGACAGCACTATAGTGCATCCCCAAGATAATGCTGACAAATACGGGCAAGTATCTGAAATAGCTGCTTAGCAAGTGTAGGAAGAAGATAGGGAGTGTGGGAAATATGTGAAAGGAAAGAGGATACCTGTTTGGTGATGGCACTCCTCCTCCAAACTTGGCATTCCCGAAGCCATCCACCATTTCCCTGGGGAAGAGAGCAAGGGCTCCTCTGCAGGTTTGTCTGAGTCCTCTTCTGGTGATTGTCTGCAGCCTTGACCTACAAGTAGAACACAGTGCAGAAAATCAGAGGGACTCATTACAACCCCAAACTGCAGCCCCAAGCCCACAACATCTCCTACCAGTGGTCCGGCCTTGTGTTTGTGAAAGGTGTTGTACGAAGGTAAACATGTGGTCTTCAGCCTGTAGCCCCTAATTCTGGATGGCAAACTTCCTAGGGTGAACTAGGCGACACGCACGTGAAATCGAGTCCACTTACCTTGGACTCTGCGGACTCCAGAAACTTCTTCTGCATTCACTTCTGGGTCCTTCGGACCAGGGAGACAGCATTGGCTTGCTCGGCCACCTCTTTCCAGGCAGCTTGAACTATGGCCTTCACAGGAGGATGAGTCTCTATCCCAAACTGAGCCACCCTTCTGTGCTGCACCTCTTTATGACAAATTTAGAAGCTTTGCTGCCTTAAATTGGATATTCACCATCAAAAGCCCAGTGGAAGAACATGAATCTAAAAAGCTGGCGTATAACAATACAAGGAGACATGGGGTGGCGGGGGTTGTGGGGGTGGGGGAGAATTACCCTAGTGACATAAGCTCCTTTTATACTGTGAGAAGTTGGGTGCTAGGGTCATGGGTTGTGTGAGACCAAGGTGTCAAGAACTGACGCCCCCACTCAGTGCTGTATAAAAGAACTAATGGGTAGCAACCTCAAAAACTTTTTTTTTGCACTGCATTGCACATAGCAGCCAGAGCAACTACTCTGCCACATATTCAGGGGATAGCGTGGATGAATACTTAGCATTAACAAATCTAAAACGTGAAGCAGGAGGATTGAGTTGGGTGCACCTTAATAATCTCCCTGAGAGTAGTTGCGATAACCTGGGAGTTAATGGGGTGATTTTCGGCAATGGCGTAGATCCGGCAGGGGCTTAGGCAAGGCGCCCGCTCCGCCCGTCTGATGCGGTTGGCGGGAGGCCCGATCAGTTTTCATGCTCGGGCCTCACTTGCCGCTAAAGGGCAGCGTTAACCGCGCTGCTTATGGGCAGCTTACCATTTGGGAGGGTGGGAAGTTCTCAGGAGCGGCCGATTGTCAGGGGCACCTTTAAAGGTGGAAGCATTGGGAGCAGCAGTTTTCAGTAGCAGGGGAATTTTAGCAGCACCAAGGAGGCGAAATAATGGAAGTAATAAAGGCTCAAAACACACAAGGAGCTGGAGAAAAAATAAATGTCAGATCAGCTTCCAACTTTCCCTGATGGCAGCTAAAGACCCCTTCAAATATGGCTGGAAATGGTCACGTCACGAATTGTATTGCATATGGCGTTGGGGTCTGAACTGCATCATTTGACCCCTAGTTGTAGACATTTCTGCACAGCTCGCCTGGTTCCAGCCACCTAAATTGGGGTCCAATGGGAAGAGGCAGACTCCAGCAATAAGTCGACGGCACTTTTCAATTTTCGTCTGCTATTCTCAAATTTACAGACGTAAGCAAAGCAGGAACATAAGAACATAAGAACATACAAAATTGGAACAGGAGTAGGCCATACGGCCCCTCGAGCCTGCTCCGCCATTCAATAAGATCATGGCTGATCATCGACCTCAACTCCACTTTCCCGCCCGATCTCCATATCCCTTGATTCCCCTAAAGTCCAAAAATCTATCGATCTCAGCCTTGAATATACTCAAAGACTCAGCAACCACAGCCCTCTGGGGCAGAGAATTCCAAAGATTCACAACCTTCTGAGTGAAGAAATTCCTCCTCATCTCAGTCTTAAATGGCTGACCCCTAATCCTGAGACTGTGACCCCTAGTTCGAGACACTCCAGCCAGGGGGAAACAACCTCTCAGCATCTACCCGCGGGATAAAAATCAGCTCCAGTACCTTTAAGCAACACATTGACCAATCATTGATGAGTTTATATTAATGAGAGCGTTTTAAATTCAGTTATTAATGGTGTGATCCAAGAGGAGTTTGTCTCCCATACTAATATAAGAAATGAATTAAAAAAGTTATTGAAGAGAAAGGTTTGCTTCTTGTCACAATCCTTTCGACAGCCCTTTGTTGTGAGAAATGCTCTTTTGTTTCCAAGAAAATTACGTTTGATTGCTAACTAAAACAGTTCCGTCTAACTGAGACATTGCCTTGTCTTTAATTGACCATTTTCCACTCTATGGTCAGAGTGCTAAAAGTCACATTCAATTGCCTAGTTGAAGTGGCTAATTTCCATTTAGAGTGGTAAATTTGAATAATTTCAGCGAGCACTCTGTAGGACTAACTTATTACCTGCAGTAAATTAAGCTGGAGTGGGTCAAAATATTCAACCTTGCTTGCTTGGCATTAAATGTGGATGGTTAACGCTGCATAACTTTCAAAAGTGTCTTTGCATCTGACAGGCTCAATATCTGATCCTCAGAGCACTGATACCACAAACAGCATAAATGAACTTTTTTTAAAATTTGTTCCTGGGATGTGGGCGTCGCTGGCAAGGCCAGCATTTATTGCCCATCCCTAATTACCCTTGAGAAAGTGGTGGTGAACCGCCTTCTTGAACCGCTGCAGTCCTTGTGGTGAATGTACTCCCATTACCTAGCACAAAGGAAGATGGTTGTGGTGGTTGAAGGTCAATCATCACAGCCCCAGGACATCGCTGCAGGAGTTCCTCAGGGCAGTGTCCTAGGCCCAACCATCTTCAGCTGCTTCATCAATGACCTTCCCTCCAACATAAGGTCAGAAATGGGGATGTTCGCTGATGACTGCACATTGTTCAGCGCATTCATATCTTCTCAGTTAATGAAGCAGTCCAAGCCCGCATGCAACAAGACCTGGACGACATTCAGGCTTGGGCTGATAAGTGGCAGGTAACATTCGCACCAAAGAAGTGCCAGGCAATGACTATCTCCAACAAGCGAGAGTCTAACCACCTCCCCTTGACATTCAACGGTATTACCATCGTCGAATCCCCCACCATCAACATCCTGGGGGTCACCATTGACCAGAAACTTAACTGGATCAGCCACATAAATACTGTGGCAACAAGAGCAGGTCAGAGGCTAGGTATTCTGCAGCGAGTGTCTCACCTCCTGACTCCCCAAAGCCTTTCCACCATCTACAAGGCACAAGTAAGGAGTGTGATGGAATACTCTCCACTTGCCTGGATGAGTGCAGCTCCAACAACACTCAAGAAGCTCGACACCATCCAGGACAAAGCAGCCCGCTTGATTGGCACCCCATCCACCACCTTAAACATTCACTCCCTCCACCACTGGCGTACCGTGGCTGCAGTGTGTACCATCTACAAGATGCACCGCAGCAACTCGCCAAGGCTTCTTCGGCAGCACCTCCCAAACCCACGACCTCTACCACCTAGAAGGACAAGGGCAGCAGGTGCATGGGAACACCACCACCTCCAAGTTCCCCTCCAAGTCACACACCATCCTGACTTAGAAGTATATCGCCGATCCTTCATCGTCGCTGGGTCAAAATCCTGGAACTCCCTCCCTAACAGCACTGTGGGAGCACCATCACCACACGGACTGCAGCAGTTCAAAAAGGCGGCTCACCACCACCTTCTTAAGGGCAACTAGGGATGGGCAATAAATGCTGGCCTTGCTAGCGATGCCCAGATTCCATAAGCGAATAAAAAAATGGTGCTGTTAGGGAGGGTGTTCCAGGATTTTGACCCAGCGACGATGAAGGAACAGCGATATATTTCCAAGTCAGGATGGTGTGTAACTTGAGGGGAACCTGCAGGTGATGGTGTTCACATGAGCCTTCTGCCCTTGTCCTTCTAGGTGGAAGAGGTCGCGGGTTTGGGAGGTGCTGCCGTAGAAGCCTTGGTGAGTTGCTGCAGTGCATCTTATAGATGTTACACACTGCAGCCACGGTACGCCGGTGGTGGAGGGAGTGAATGTTGAAGGTGGTAGATGGGGTGCTGATCAAGCGGGCTGCTTTGTCCTGGATGGTGTCGAGCTTCTTGACTGTTGTTGGAGCTGCACTCATCCAGGCAAGTGGAGAGTATTCCATCATATTCCTGACTTGTGCCTTGTAGATGATGAAAAGGCTTTGAGGAGTCAGGAGGTGAGACACTCGCCCCAGAATACCCAGCCTGTGACCTGCTCTTGTTGTCACAGTATTTATGTGGCTGGTCCAGTTAAATTTCTGGTCAATGGTGATCCCCAGGATGTAGATGGTGGGGGATTCGACGATGGTAATGCTGTTGAATGTCAAGGGGCGATGGTTAGACTCTCGCTTGTTGGAGATAGCCATTGCCTGGCACTTGTGTGGCGCGAATGTTACTTGCCACTTATCAGCCCAAGTCTGACTGTCATCCAGGTCTTGCTGCATTCGGGCATGGACTGCTTCATTATCTGAGGAGTTGCGAATGGAACTGAACACTGTGCAATCATCAGTGAACATCCCCACTTCTGACCTTATGATGGAGGGAAGGTCATTGATGAAGCAGCTGAAGATGGTTGGGCCTAGGACACTGCCCTAAGGAACTCCTGCAGCGATGTCCTAGGGCTGTGATGATTGACCTCCAATAATCACAGCCATCTTCCTTTGTGCTCGGTATGACTCCAGCCAGTAGAGAGTTTTCCCCCGATTCCCATTGACTTCAGTTTTACTAGGGCTCCTTGATGCCATACTCGATCAAATGCTGCCTTGATGTCAAGGGCAGTCACACTCTCACCTCACCTCTGGAATTCAGCTCTTTTGTCCATGTTTGGACCAAGGTTGTAATGAGGTCTGGAGCTGAGTGGTCCTGGAGGAACCCAAACTGGGCATCAGTGAGCAGGTTATTGGTGAGTAAGTGTCGCTTGATAGCACTGTCGACAACACCTTCCATCACTTTGCTGATGATTGAGAGTAGACTGATGGGGCGGCAATTGGCCGGATTGAATTTGTCCTGCTTTTTGTGGACAGGACATACCTGGGCAGTTTTCCACATTGTAGGACAGATGCCACTGTTGTAGCTGTACTGGAACTGCTTGGCTAGAGGTGCGGCCAGTTCCGGAGCACAGTCTTCAGCACGACAGCCGGGATGTTGTCAGGGCCCATAGCCTTTGCTGTATACAGTGCGCTCAGCCGTTTCTTGATATCACGTGGAGTGAATCGAATTGGCTGAAGATGGTGGGACCTAAAGAGGAGGCCGGTATCATCAACCACACGGCACTTACAGAATATGTTTCTTCACTGTCGTGTGAAAAATGATCAAAACTGGAACCCCGAGTCAATATTTTGCTTTTAAATTGACAATTGTTTTTAAAAAAAAGATTTGAAACAGCAGTAGTGTAGTGTCGGCGGCAGTGTTCCTGCAGCCCGAATCATACCGTCTGTATTTTTAAAAATGTCACTCCTCTGGTACTCTGATTCCGACGGTAACTGATGGGACACTAATGTCCACTCACTTCAGCGAGAATTAGTGTGAAGTGCTTTATGTGCAGCTGCGACCAGTTTTTACTGGGCTATTTCTTGCCCCCAGGAACAGAGGGAAAGTTATATTTTATTGCCGAGCACTGCCACTCCCACTGGAGCAATTAGGGAGTGAAACTGTGCAGGAGCCGCACCTTGCTGGAGGTTCTGAATGTTGATGCAGGAGTGTTTCGGACGCTGCAGACCCAACTGCTCTCTGGACAGTTACAGCGAGTGTATAATGTATGTACACAACCGAAGAAAGGGATGGATGAATTTCAAGGCAATTACACAATCAAGGGATGCAGATGAAAAAGCTTATAGCTCCCCCAACAGCTTGGCATGTTGAACCAGTGTGCAGCTATGCTATAAAAGAGCAGGTGAGTCCCAGTTCAATTCACGGTCCGTGCTGAGTTCGCTGGGAAGGTGCTACAATCAGCCTCAGCACCTCTGGGCCAGAGAGAAGAAAAATCAACCTCCTTGTTATAAAGAATGACTTGCATTGCTACAGTGCCTTTCAGGACCTCAGGACGTCCAAAAGCACTTTACAGCCAATGAAGTCGTTTTTGGAGTGTAGTCAGTGTTGCAATGTAGGAAACACAGCAGCCAATTTGCGCACAGCAAGCTCCCGCAAACAGCTGTTTTAGTGATGTTGATTGAGGGATAAATATTGGCGAGGTCACCAGGGATAGCTTCCCTGCTCTTCTTAAAAATAGTGCCATGGCATCTTTTCTGCTCCTATTTCTTATGTCCACCTGAGAGAGCAGACAGGGCCTCGGTTTAACATCTCATCCGAAAGACGGCACCTCCGACAGTGCAGCACTCCCTCACTAGAGTGTCAGCCTAGATTTTTGTGCAGTCAGTAGTGTGGGACTTGAACCCACAACCTTCTGACTCAGAGGTGACGGAGACACAGCTGACACACTCCAGATTCTGATCACTATACAGTGTCCGCTGGCAGATTGGATAATGGCCACCAAGGGGACTAGAACCCATGAAACAATCAGTTCAGGAGAGGATTGGGAAGGGGGAGAAAAATTGCCTGAGAAAAATTGGCAAAAAAAAAGAAACGTTGATTGCTTCAATGACTCATGGGTCTGGATTTTGAATGACCCGTGGAGTCGGGTTTGGAGTCGGGGGGGGGGTTAAAGTTGCAGATTCGGGGGTCCCGACCCCATCCCGACTCCAACCCGCCTCCATGCCAGTTTCTCTGGCGGCGGGTACACGACCTGGTCTGAGACCCGACTCCCCGAGGCGGGAAGGGATTAGTGACAATTAACTGCCTGTTAACAGGTAGTTAACAGGCAGTTTTTTGCATAATACCTATTTTAAAAACAAAAGTGTGGGCTTCCCGACAGGTGGCAACCACTCCAAGTTATCGGGTCGGGCCGTGGGTCTGCAAAGGGTTGGAGGGGTCGATATGTCCGGTGGGCAGGTGAGTGACAGGTGCATGTGTGCAGAGGTAAGTGTGTAAGGTAAGTGCTAAGTGTTGAAAAAAGTTTTACTTACCTTAACTTCCTCCTGCAGGTGCCAGCCCTTCAGTTCTCGAGAGTTAGAAATCTCACCGGCACAGAAAGCAGGAAAGCCGTGGACCTGTCAAAAACAGCAGCCTTCTGTTTTCTGTGCTGGAATGATTTCTAACTCAGCCTGAAAGGAAGGACTGAAGTTAGAAATCATATTGTGAGTGTTTGACAGCTTCACAGAGCTGTCAAACGCTGATATTTCATCTGTCAAAAGCTCTTGACAGATGAAATGTCAGTCTGTGACGTCACCTGTTGCCGGGTGGCCCTTAATTGGCCTGCTGAGCCCACTGGGCGGGCTCAACAAGGTCAATCAAGGGAAAATACAGTGGGTTGGCCACATCTCGATGGAGGCGGTTTCACAAGCCAGAATGTGTGATTCCCAACACCAACCCGACTCCAACTTCAAAATCCAGCCCATTGAGTTTACCGGACCGAGTCATATAGAGCAGGAAAGTCGATGGCCTTGCTAAGTTAACTGTTCTCAGTCGGGGTGGTAGTAGGGGAGCTACAATTGGCCTCAGCGTCTGAGGTTGGGAGGACAGGAGAATGATTGTCAGAGCTCTCATTCTCGACCAGTATCCAGAAACCCTGCTGGAAGTGCACGCCGCGGATGACCAGTGAGGATGGGATCAACCTCGGGTGTGGTGCTTCCATGGTCGAATAGCCTAGTAACTCAATGTCGAAAGGTCATTCATGCACAATGCCAACTTTGGCGAGGTGCCAAAGGTTTCCACGCCCCATCCAAAAATTATACAGCACCTTTGGGGTGGGGGATGAAAATTGCTTTAGAAACTGGCAAGGAAAAGAAAGAGAAAGCTAACAATGTAATTTGAACCCAGATAAATGACCTGTAGCTCATCTGCCATATTTTGTACACAATACGTAGGATCTATACAAATACTCCATTGTCATCTGACCAATAAAGTTATGGCCAAGTTTTCAGGTTATTTATTTACATCCTACCCCTCAAATGTTTCTCCCTCGGCCTCCATCCTGAAGGCGTGACTTATGAGGGGTATGGGCTACTATTCCACAGGCATTTGCCCCTCTCCTTCACCCAGGCTATCCTTCTCCACATGTGTGCGCAGGTGGTGAGCGTCAACAGGCCATTCAACCATCGGAAGCATCACGGTATTTGTCCCCGCCTGACATCTACTCGCACACTTTCCACCACAGGCCACGGGACAGCAATCGGGAGCAGGACCACCCGGGCGGAGTTTTTTGTGCCACCTTTGCGCAGGTCGCTCAGTATCCATCAGCGATTGAACCTTGGTGCCTTCCTCGTTTGTATTGGTGTGTAGTACTCTTGGGGGAGAAATTCACTATCGCCCCGTCTGGGGCGCTAATTTTTTAAAGTTTGAAAAGTTAGCGCCAGGCGCTAACGATTTCAAACTTTTGAAAAATTCGCCGTTTGCACTCCAAGAGCACAAGAACATAAGAAACAGGAGCAGGAGTCAGCTATTGAGCCCCTCGAGCCTGCTCCGCCATTCAATAAGATCATGGCTGATCTGATCTTAGCCTCAACTCCACTTTCCCACCTGATCCCCATTACCCTCGACTCCCCTGTAGCTCAAATATATGTCTATCACTGCCTTGAATGTATTCACTGTACCTGTACCTGAAGAAGGAGCAGCGCTCTGAAAGCTCGTAATTTTAAATAAAACTGTTGGACTATAACCTGGTGTTGTGCGACTCCTCATTTTTGAATATATTCAATGACCCAGCCTCCACAGCTCTCTGGGGCAGAGAATTCCAAAGATTCACGACCCTCTGAGAGAAGAAATTCCTCCTCATCCCCGTTTTAAATGGGCGACCCCTTATTCTGAAACTATGCCCTCGTTCTAGATTCTCCCACGAGGGGAAACATCCTCCCTGCATCTACCCTGACAAGCCCGCTCAGAATCTTATATGTTTCAATAAGATCACTTCTCATTCTTCTAAACTCCAATGAGTATAGACCCAACCTGCTCAAACTTTCCTCATAAGACAACCCCTTCAACTCAGGAATCAACCGAGTGAACCTTCTCTGAACTGCCTCCAAAGAAAGTATACCCCTCCTTGAATGAGGAGACCAAAAGAAGGAAGTGTAGCACTAAATCAAGCGCTCCACTTTCTTCCTGGAGTGCGAGCGGCAGCAGGCGGGGCGGAGACTTCAGCAGCGCTCCACACTGGGCCGTGCAGCGCTGCCGCATTCAAAGGCTCCTTCCCCCCCTTAAAGGGAAGGGCCATCGCTGCAGACTCTGCAATAGAAAAATTACCTACCTGGACCCCCAAGGCAGCTGCGATCCCGCGCGATCAGCAGGTCGTGGGCAGGAACCCATGAAAAAAACTGGAACAAGAAAGGTAAGTATTTTTTTACTTACCTCGGCCACCTCGCCCTTAATCATCGCCCCTGAAGCGGCCGTCCGCCCAATGCACGCCTCCTGCAGCTGTCGGTGTTTTCGACCGGCGCTGCTGCAGAGGGCAGAAGTCAATTTCGAGTCCGGGGCGCTACCGGGGCGATGCGCACGGCGATGACGTCACGATCTCCGGGCGAAGGAGGTCGGGGCGCAACGCCGTAGCGCCGCCACAAAACTCCCGGCGAGTATGGCGGGAGTCGATGTCAGCGCCGCGCCCGGTCGCAAAGCCATCTGCGCCCCATTAGCGCCCCCCGGGGACACTAACGGGAGATGCAAAGGCACCCAATCTTGCCCCCCTTGTATTTTCCCACGGGGCCACACTTATCTATTAGTTAAGATTTACCTTGTAATAACGGTGTGCACCAGATGAAAGCATTTGCCTTTTGCTTCTGGAGCTGGTCGATGAGAAGGTACCAATGAAGGGGCAGAACAGGCCAAACTTGCAGAGGGGTTGGGGCAAGCTAATTTGCACCTCATTTACCTTTTTAGTGGAATTAAGTTCCATTACAAGATAGCTTCAACTCATCACTGTGATTATTGATTTAGTACTGGCTATTTAACACTATATAGAGAAGTGATTTGCTCCCTGCCCCTAACAGCAGAGGTGGTAGTTTGTATTACACCAGAACTGCAAGACGCCGCTGACACTGACATTCCTGGGTTCAACCCTAACTTCATAATTCATTTCTTGGGGTTAATTAAGCTTTGAGGTGTTAAAAGGAGGAAGTATTTGTTTCCCTTCCCCAGCCACTTTCTAGCTCTGTTATCTTCAACTTTACGGACCGCAACAGGAGCCTCACATTTTTCATAACCTCAAATGAGACTTCTTTAATGGCAATACCATTGACTCTGTGTATTTATTATCCATTACATCCAGTTAACGAACACGCTGATGTATGCTCACTCTCAGACTCGCCTTTGCCAAGGAACCTCCTCTCCTGCAATCTGCTATCCCTTATCCAGCTATTCCTTCAGAGAGCACTGTCTCCGGTTCCACATGTTCACACCTGGAAGTCTACCATCTTGCTTGGGGAAATGTATTGACATTACACGCAAGTGGAATTTCGGTCTACCCTGCCAATTTTAGAAGCTATCAATTGTTCGATGAGTGTCTTCTGGATCGATAAAAAAGACTTGAAAGATTCGTAGTTAAATCATGTTTGTTATTTCTTAGGATGTCCTAAACAGTTTTACATCCAATGAATGACTACTGAAATGTAGTCACTGTTGTTATAGCTGCTAAATTTTGTGTCGTAAGATCTCACAAACAGAAAATGAGATGAATGATGGTCCAAAAGTGGAATTTAGTGCATTTTTTGACTCATTGAAGTGAATTTCTCCACTGAGTGCTCACTTTCATAAAAGCAGACCTCAACAATGCCAGGTGATTGGGCCAAAGATGCACCGATAGTATAATCTGTCACTGAGCTCCAAATGGTCTGGATTGAACCAATGCTATGATATGTTGCTATACTCTCTGAGTAGTTCAACATGCTTGTCACATTAACAAGATATTATTCAACACTTTGTTGAGGCACTTGCATGGCATAAATCTCCACTCCCAATGAACAGTAAAAATATTATGCAGTGCTCAGAAATACAAGTTTTTAATGATGCAATGTTTAATGGGCCTTGCATAATTATTGCTATTAAGTAGGGCTCTTTGAATTCATCATTAGAATGATCTTTACATATTTTTATTACGTTTCTGCCTCAATGAAACCAATTCCTTACTGCAAAGTGCATTGCTCAGAGCAAGCCTGTTTCTCTTTTAAATTCCCAGAATCACACGGACCAGTTTTTGCTGTGTTAGAAGGAATTGCTTTCAATAAACCCCTGCGGCTAACAGTGCAAGGATTTGATTTCTCGGTCTATTCACAACAGGTGCAGCGAGCTATTATTTTTCTGATTTATAACAGTACTGTGGATACTTATTATATTTTTCACTGCCTTTGAAACATGCGGTTTTATGCCCTTGCTATGTTGCTTCAATGATTGCTTGAAGGAAATCTCAATGGAGCAATGAAGAAACACAGAAGTGTTTCACATATTTAAGCAAAGAGCCAAGAAGGAAATACATCAAGAAACACACATGGCAGTAGAATTTGCTCTGGTTACTGACTAATACATGTGTTGACTAACCAATTAGCTCAAAGGACCACTCAATGACCACCAATGACTAACTAGCTGACTACTGCCAGAGCAATTCTGAACCGCATCCAAAAATAACACAACCGTCAAATACTTTCACTTTTTCTCACACTGTGCTAAGAATACATAGGCCGCAATGTGTTCTATGCTTTATTTTGTTTGTCTTCTGTCATAACATAAGATACTTAATTAACTGTTGTGTGTTCTTTCAAAATATGTGAACCATTTCAGCAACTTCAGCCCAATATTATTGTGCCAAAGTTACCTTAGGTGGTCCTTGCTGGTTTTGGCTTCATCCATGACTAACATGGGAAACTGTACCACATATTCATCATGTCAAATAAAGTACTCCCTTGAGTTAATTAGAACTCCAGTTTGATACCGTTATCTTTCAGTTGATTTAGGGTAGGACCATTCTTACCTCACATGAACTGCTAGAATACAGTGACCAGTTTAATATGACAACATTTTCTGTATTCTTTGAAGACAATTCTGGAGCAGTTTTATTTTTATGCAACTCTTTAAAATGTGAAGGGATTCACAACTGTCCTGATACAGAAGTGTTTTAAGTGGGGTTGTTCTCCTTGGAGCAGAGAAGGCTAAGAAGAGATTTGGTAGAGGTGTTTAAAGTCATGAAGGGTTTGATAGAGTAAATAAAGAGAAACTGTTTCCAATGGCTGAAGGGTCGATAACCAGAGGGCACGGATTTAAGGTGATTGGCAAAGGAACCAGAGGCGACACGAGCAAAAACTTTTTTACGCAACGAGTGGTTAGGATTTGGAATGCACTGCCTGATTGGGCGGTGGATACAGATTCAATAGTAGTCTTCAAAAGAGAATTAGATGAATACTTGAAGGAGAAAAATTGCAGGGATATGGGAAAGAGCGGGGGAGTGGGACTGACTGGATTGCTCTTCGAAAAGAGCCGGCGCAGACTCGATGGGCCGAATGACCTCCTTCTGTGTTGTAGTATTCTATGATTCTATGATTCTACTGTATTAAATCCCTTTATCATTTTAAACAACTCGATTAGATCACCCCTCAACCTTCTGAACTCCAGGGAATACTAACCATGTTTATGCAGCCTGTCCTCATAATTTAACGCTTTCAACACTGGTATCATTCTGGTGACTCTGCGCTATATAGCGCAAGTAAGACTAGTCTAAATCAATTTAGGAATCCGGGCTGGAAATGGGCACAGGAGCCTCATATTAATACTTAAATGAGGCCTGCACTTCCAGGGTCACCTAATAAAAGGCCCTGGCCTATTTATCAGCGGCTCGATCTAGATTAGTAAATTGGTTATCGTTGTGCCCGTTTAACGCCTGTAAAACAGGTGCAACAATGTTGAGTTTATGCCCGATGTGTGAAGCCTGACATGCATGCGATTTGTCATTTTTAACAGATGGGTCTAGTGAGGGTCAGTCAGAAATACAAACCAACAAACAGGAAAGATTCACATTCCTGCCGAACCCAAATATTCCCATTTACAACGATAGCAAATCAATTGCTATGCAGGTAGAACTATATACAGTGCTGAGTTATGGATACTGCTTTTTTGTACCTCTTCGTTAATATTTCTGTCTGACTTAGTAGACATACCTTTTGATAATGAATGCTGTTGTTTTTGAGTTATGTCGACTGGGTATTTTATACGAATCAGAGTCATTTTCATATTGTCTTACCACCCCTAACATTGTACCTTGGATAGCATTTTCTCACCCTCCTACAACATCCACTTTTTTGCAACAGAATTATACATTTCGCTTTGGAGGATCCTCTTTACACCAGTAGATCTACCTTACCCTCCTATTGCTTTACACCAGTAGATCTACCATAGCCTCCTATTGCTTTACACCAGTAGATCTACCATAGCCTCCTATTGCTTTACACCAGTAGATCTACCATAGCCTCCTATTGCTTTACACTGCCAACATGAGGGCAGAAATTCGGGTCTCCACGGGTGAGTACGCGCTGTGTACTCACCCGTAGGGCCACCGGTAGTGCCGGTTTCGCGCATGCACTGCGCACGCACGGGAAACCGGAACTTCCGGTCTCATGAAGGAAGGGGTTCGAGGGTCAACTGCGTGCGCCGGAGAGGCTGCGCGCACGCAGCGAACTTCGGTTTTTTTTCCAGGTTTCTCCGTGAGGGTAAGTATGGAGAAGCTGCACTTTTAAAAAGGAGGCGCAAGGCTTGTTTTTAACAAGGTAAGTGGTGAATTAAGTAGAATTTAAACATTTTTTCAACAGGTTTATCTTTCTTACATACTTTAAAGAAAGGTAAGTTTATTTTTAGCACTGTTAAAAAGTGTAATTAATTTTTTCAAACTTTAAATTTTTGTTTAAAGTAGTTAATTTATGTAATTTATAGTTATTTTAAAAATGTGATTTTTAAAAAAAATTTATTTGAAGTTTAAGTGAGGTTTTGGGGCCGATCTCTATTCATAGATTTGATAGGTCTTCCTGTCAAAATCTATGAATGAGATTCCCTGCTCCGATTGGCTCTCCATGGCCCACGTGATCCCAGGGGACGCTTCGAACTAACTGCGCCCCTGGGATACGCAAGCACTGCGCGCCGGCAGCTGCAGGAGGCACAGGAGCTGAAGTCTTCGTGGGCCCGAAGCACAACGGCAGGCGCGGTAGGTAAGTATGCGCGCGATCCTTGCACCCGCGGGAAGCCGGAGAACGAATTTCTGGCACATCGGGATATCTTGAAAAAAGCAACTAAACAATTATCTGCCTTGTGATTATTTTTTCCACGCCACACAGGTTCGGTTTGTATTTTATTCACTACTCTAGCCCTGTTTGAACTCCTACACTTCCTTACCACCAGCCTCCGTGCTCAAAGCAATTTCTGCTACTTTTTAAAGTAAAAAAGAAGACAGGCATTTCTGTTGAATTACATTTGAACTAAAAACACACACCATTCCGTCTCTGAGCGCTTCCACCTATCAAACTACTTTCCTCATCACCAAATGTTATACCTTCATACCTTCGTACATCATAAACAAACTGCATAGTGACAAGTTCCGATGAAAGGTCACCGTCCTGAAACGTTAACTCTGTTTCTCTCTCTCCACCTATGCTGCCTGACCTGCTGAGTGTTTCCAGCATTTCTCTGTTTGCACAGTGACAAGATTGTTCCCTGCCTAGCTACACATACTCTGAATGTATCTGCTTTTAAAGCTCCCTCACTGGCACCACCTGGAAATGCATTATATAAAGGAGACAAAAATGCAAAACAGATATAGCATTTGCTCAAATACATCTTTTTACACGTGCCAAATATGGCAGCGTTTGAATGGAATATCAGGAGTGGGCCGCTTCCGGCTTTGCCGGTAACTCACCCTGAATGATAACTCCCCGCTGAGCTGATGACACCCATTTACATCAAGTATCAAATAGATAATGTGGTAAAAGTCTGGTGCATTTACCACTTTAACAATTATTGGCAACTTTCAACTGAAACCTGACTTACGATATTAAGTAGCAATTTCTTACATGTTGAATGTTCGTATCGATGGAAGAGTTCCAGAGAGTCATAGAAACATAGAAGATAGGAGCAGGAGTAGGCCATTCGGCCCCTCGAGCCTGCTCCGCCATTCGATGAGATCATGGCTGATCATCCAAACTCAGTACCCTGTACCTGCCTTCTCCCCATATCCCTTGATACCTTTAGCTTTAAGAAAACTCATTCTTGAATATATTTACTGACTTGGCCTCAACTACCTTCTGTGGTAGAGAATTCCACAGGTTCACCACTCTCTGGGTGAAGAAATTCCTCCTCATTTCTGTCCTAAATGGCTTACCCCTTATCCTTAGACTGTGACCTCTGGTTCTGGACTCTCCGACCATCGGGAACATTCTTCCTGCATCTAGTTTGTCCAGACCTGTCAGAATTTTATATGTTTCGATGAGATCCCCTCTCATTCTTCTATACTCCAGCGAGTATAAGCCCAATCGACCCAATCTCTCCTCATATGTCATTCCTGCCATCCCAGGTATCAGCCTTGTGAATCTTCGCTGAACTCCTTCCATGGCAAGAACATCCTTCCTCAGATAAGGACATCCTTCCTCAGATAAGGAGTCCAGGGCTACTGAAAATCTATGGGCCTTTGATCTTGGCCTAAATTCTGGGATCGACCTGCTGGCAACCTCTACTGCCTACCTCAGTAAAGTGTGTAGGGTTGGGGGAGGGGGGGGGGGGTGCTGCGGGGAGGGTCCCTAATTTTAATAACCCAGGCGGGTGCTTGCACCACTGTCAGTTCAACCTTAAACCCAAATATAATTCTAGTTCAAGCAATAAGAAAAGAAAGACTTGCACCTTTCATGACCACTGTCAGCTGTGGCTCAGTTGGTAGCACACTTGCTCTGAGTCAGGAAGGTTGTGGGTTCAAGACCCCTACTCCAGGGACTTGAGTACATGAATCTAGGCTGACACTCCCAGTGCAGTGCTGAGGGAGTGCTGCACTGTTGGAGGCACCGTCTTTCAGATGAGACGTTAAACCGAGGCCCCGTCTGCTCTCTCAGGTAGGATGTAAAATATCCCAAGGCACTATTTCAAAGAAGAGCAGGGGAGTTATCCCTGGTGTCCTGGCCAGTATTTATCCCTCAATCCACATAACAGAAACAGATTATCTAGTCATTATCACATTGCTGTTTGTGGGTGCTTTCTGTGCGCAAATTGGATACCGCGTTTCCCACATTACAGCAGTGACTACACTCCAAAAGTACTTCATTGGCTGTAAAGTGCTTTGAGACATCCGGTGGTCGTGAAAGACGCTATATAAATGCAAGTCTTTCTTTCTTTTGTTGCTCATCCCAAAGTGCATTACAGCCAATGAAGTACTTTTTGAAGTGGAGTCACTGTTGTAATGTGGGAAACACAGCAGCCAATTTGCGCACAGCAAGCTCCCACAAACAGCAATGTGGTAATGACCAGATAATCTGTTTTTTTGTTATGTTGGTTGAGGGATAAATATTGGCCAGGTCACCAGGGATAACTCCCCTGCTCTTCTTCGAAATAGTGCCATGGGATCTTTTATTTCCACCTGAGAGAGCGGACGGGGCCTCGGTTTAACGTCTCATCCGAAAGACAGCACCTCCAACAGTGCGGCATACCCTCAGCACTGCACTGGGAGTGTCAGTCTAGCTATATGTGCTCAAGTCTCTGGAGTGGGACTTGAACCCATAACCTTCTGACTCAGAGGTGAGGGTGCTACCCACTAAGCCACGGCTGACACATAAAAAAATCACCACTCTGTATCAGGAAACTTATCTAAATAAATTGATAAATATTGCAGTTCTAATATACATAATGCATTTATAGATTTTATTTTACAGTTTCATTACACTTATCTGCATATTTAGAAAAGTTACAAGTTAGAAGAATCTTAGATTGTGCAGATTTCATTACTTATCTTTAGCATTTATGTGCAAATTAAATATTATTTCATTATATACCAGACTCAATGAAAGAGCTTTTGCTCAGGGATGATGTCAATTCTAAGCATTCTTTCCTAGCTATTAAGACCTGACCTATTGAGCTTTGTGATACTGTAAGCTTAAAAATAGTAACTTAGGGATTTTTATTGGAATTTCCCAGCATCTATCCATGTTTACATTACCTCATAGGGAGTCAGTGCATTACTTCACACTGACTTCTCAAAAGCCATGAGGAACAGCACCAGTGTCACAGCTGGAGAGAAAAATATAACATTCACCCACTGTGAGCTGCTAACCTTTTACTCATCGATTCACTGATCTTGCCAAGGTGTGAGCTGACAAGACTGATGAGAACTAAAAGTTGTGCTCTTTTGGTGGGTTTTAATCATTTGGGAGGTCCCGAATATGCTCCTGTATGCCTCTCCAGTTAGATTGATATTGGAGAGACCTCAAATCAAATTTTTTTTAAATCGAGCCATAAAAAGACTACTGTGGGGAATTTCCTCGGAGCTGCTCCCCCTCCGGTGCCATAACTTCACCGGAAATGTGACGGAAAGTCCTTTCACACCAGCACCGAGAAAATTCCCAGACTTTAAAAAAAAAAGTCGGGGCCTTTTTGTTACTAGTTCTTCAACATTCCCAGTGCAGAGCACTAATAGTTACCAAGGTTGTAACATTATCCCATAGGTAGAAGAGAATATATATATATATATATATGGCCCAGACTTCAAAAAACCAGGTGGGATGTTTGCGACGGTGTTACTGACACTCAACTCCTTAAAACTTAGTAGAAGATAAGATTTGTCATTATTACAAAAGCAAAATACTGCGGATACTGGAAATCTGAAATAAAAACAGAGAGTGCTGGAAACACTCAGCCGGTCGGGCAGCATCTGTGGAGAGAGAAACAGAGTTATCGTTTCCTCTCGATGATCCTTCGTCAGAACTGGAAAAAGTTAAAGATGTAACAGGTTTTAAGCAAGTACAGAGGCAGGGAAAGGGGGGAAGGATGGAGAATTAACAAATTACCACCCCATTTTGCCGTACACCATCATACCTTTTGTCATTTAATCTCTCCTGCCTTCCACCCTATCACAGATGTTCCCTTTTGTTCTTTCCTCCCCTACCCACGTTTCCCTGCTTGCTTAAAACCTGTTACATCTCTAACTTGTTCCAGTTCTGACAAAAGGTCATCGACCTGAAACGTTAATTTTGTTTTTTCTCTCTCCACAGATGTTGCCTGACCTGCTGAGCATTTCCAGCATTTTCTGTTTTTATTTTGTCATGATTACCTTCGATGCTGTCTTCAGTGTAAGAGCTGTGTGCACTCAGTAGAGCAGTCTGTAAATTGAAATGATAGAAGGGAAGAATAAAGAATAAATGATCATACCTTGAGGTCCTACAGTAATTGAGACAGCTGAGGTTGTTTGAAAAGGGCTAGCTTTATTTTTCTCGACGCAGAAAAGTTGTCCAAACCTGCTTATATTGCTCCATTGTTGCAGTGATGATATCATCACGCCAGGTGCTGTTTGGAAATGTTTCCAGAGGGAGCCTGACAGGTGAGATACACTGCTTTCTCTGATTTCTCAGTGGTGATCGGGTTATGAAGTCATTTTCCCTGTTTGTGTATTTTTGTCCCCCAATTTTCTCCCTGCCCCCTCTTGATGGTATAGCCTCATGCCAACATGCAGTTCTGCAGAAACAAGACAGATACAGGTTCATCCTAGTTCATCCATCCAAAAGGGCCTATAGCCCCTCCCAATAAGAAACTCCAGATTTGGAAATCTAATGTTAAAATTTTTTGTTTCTATTTGCATTGAGCTCTTTAATGAGCTGCTTTACTTGGATGGCATCTTTCCCAGATTCGCTCTTCCCTGAACTTAAATGACCTGAAGCAACATCTGCTGACATCACACTGCTACATGTGACTATTCAAACAGGTCTTTGTATTTTCCAGTGTGCTAAAACCTACAGCGTGCCAGACATGCACAATGGGAGAAAGAAAGTGATACATAGAGGAAGGCGAGAAAGTGTGAGAGAGTAAGAAACATATAGAGTAGGGGAGACAGAGATAAGAGACTTACACAAAGGGAGAGAAAGAGTGAAAAAAAAATCCTAGACAAACACAAAGATACAGAGACAAGTAAAAGTGTGTGAGGCATACGGAGGGAGGGAAAAATGAGGGTGACAGGAAGAGTGAAAGACCAACAGACAGAGAGATTGACACAAAAGAATTAGAGGGGTTAATTTTAACCCCCAAAAATGGGTAGGTTTGGGTCGGGTGGGAAGCTAAAATTAAAAACATTTCAAACCTAAACCCAACCCGCCTCGAACCCGCCCACTTCCAGTTTTAACGGGGGCGGAACAGAGGGTGGGCGACCAATCTGCTCTCAGAAGACGGGTCCTTCATTTCAATACTTTAACATTTTCTGTTTCTCTTTCAGATTTTCATCATCTGCAGCATTTTGGCTTTTTGTTCTGTTTCTTTCTTTTGCGAAACAACAAAAGTATTGCTTAGCACTGCCAGCATGTCAGTACATCGTTAGAGACTGGCGAAAAGAGAAATTACAGAGTGGTAGAACTCAACTTCAGCAGGGGCGCAAAAACGGGCATACTGGTGTAAGATTCTCAAAATTCACAGATCCCCCAAAACTCGGAGAAAAACCCTAAAGAAAAGGACTTTGGACTCTTTTCTAACCACTTCAGGGTGATAAAATGTATTGGGCCTAACAGAGGGAGATTCAAGGTCAAAAACCAAGATTTGATATTTTAAAAAGGCATGTTTGGGCTTGTAAAGGAAAAGGCTGCAACAGGAGTTGGGATCAACCTCTGTAATAGACGGTTTGAGTACTGGAGTTAATCAAACTGTCTGGGGAACTGTTTAACGTCACTCAGCCCCTATCAGACAATTTACATTCTAACAATAGACCCACGGAAGAGCAGTCCCCACCCAAATTACAGGACCCATCCAAAACATGCATAAAACAAATCACCTAGCCCCACTCCATAGAAATCTCAGGCCCAGTCAGGAAACTCAAAACCTGAGCACAATGACCACAATCAAGTAAGAGCTCAACAGCTCATGGAACCCTCCCGAAACCACTTCACACATTCATGAACAAGTTACTATTGACGAGCCCGCCAAAATCTTACAATAAATCGGGACTGATTTGGCACGCAGATTAGGAGGCCCCAATTAGTATAATTGAGGGCCTATTTTCTCAAGAAGGAAGTTCAACGGTTCAGCAGTTACACAGAAGTTCACCAAGTTCTCTTCAAGCTCTGCAATTCTCAGGAGTTCATCGAGTTCGAAGAAGTTCACCATTCTAGAGGCAGATCAACACCAAGAAGAGACCAGAGCAACAGTTCCAGTGACCATCAGACACCTCGCGGCAACAAGGGCCTTACGAAACAACCAACCGAATATTACCACCAACCAACCGGGTAATATTGGGCCACCGCGACCAAAGAAAACCAACTCGGGAGAAAACCGAAGATTCGCAAGTTTTCCACTCTGCAATCTATTCCTGACTTACCCCTGGGTAAGATTTTTACTTAAAAAGACTCTAAACCCTATCTCTAACAGAAGAAAAGTGGGTACTCACCTGATAAATCCAATACGCACCCTACCGCATCAGCGGACTCGCGAAGACTGACCAGACACGCAGTCGAAGTCGTCTACCGCGTCCGGGGTACGGCAGGCACCAACCAACACACCCAGCGAACCCCGAAACCGTGAACCAGCTCAACTGTCAAGGATTCGTTTGGTGAGCATTGTCCCTGTCCTCTAGAGCCCAACTTAGCTAGTAAAGTGGGATTGGGAGGGGTGAGGTATTTTTCTAATGTAATTTCCCTCGTGTATATCGAAGTGTTCCCCATTTTATTAGAGTGTTAAGATTATTGTGTTATATTTTCTCTCTTGAATAAAGATCAAAGTTTCTTGCACCAAAACCAGTTGTCTGCTGCACTTTTTGTCACAACCCCCAAATAAGTCCAAGGCTCTAGAACCAAGGGAGTGGGAGCGATTCGAACCGCTCATAAGTCAGAGGTGAAGCTGACACACACCACCACCCCCTACACTGGATCGCCCGCCCAATTTACAGCCCGCCTGACTTTCCTTTCAATTGTCTTCACCACGTCCAGCCATGAGACTTGATAACACAGAGTGGTAAGTTAGAGACGGATTACAAACTAAAAGGGTATTACGTAGAATTTACAGCACAGAAACAGGCCATTCGGCCCAACTGGTCGGTGCCGGTGTTTATGCTCCACACGAGCCTCCTGCCACCCTACTTCATCTAACCCCATCAACATATCCTTCTATTCTTTACCCTCTCATGTACTTATCTAGCGTTCCCTTAAAGGCATCTGTGCTATTTGCCTCAACTACTCCATGTGGTAGTGAGTTCCATGTTCTTACCACTCTCTGGGTAAAGAAGTTTCTTCCAAATTCCCCATTGGCTTCACCAGTGACTATTCTACATCCAAAGCCCCAATGTACATTAGACACATCTCAAATTTATGACTTATACGTTTAATATTTCATATAAGGGTAGAAGTTACTGCTGGCAATAATAGCAGATGAATGCTTAATGTTTTCGTATGACATTCCCCTGTCCTCTATTTTAACAGAGAGATAAATGGGTCAGTGCTTCCATTAAAATAATGGACAGACTAATGCTAAATGTTCATCCGCTAATATTGCCAACTGTTAATTTTACCCTGTAATGAATATAAGGTACGTTGTTGCCTTATTTCTGTGTCTTCATGCCAGGATAAATGAATTGCGTTGATGATGACCTTTCGTTAAAAGAGAATCAGGGGGCATATTTTCCAGCTGGTAGAATTGGTCCCATTGGGGTGGAATGTGTATGAGGGTTGGGGAATTGGGCAGAGATCCCTTTTGCCGGATCCCTGCTTGATTATCACAGTCTGCAATTTTCCATTGTGAGGCACAGAAATAGGTTGTAGTGCAATTTCCACACTGTTTAGGCCAGGTTCACGCTGTACATTCTGCTTTCCCATCAGGAGTGGATGGAAAGGGAAGCTACATGTGTGATGAAGCTCTTACTAGGGCTTTTTTAGTGTCAGCTGTGGTATGGTGGTAGCACTCTGGCCTCTGAGTCAGATGGTTCTGGGCACAAGTCCCACTCCAGAGACTTGAGCGCAAAAACCTAGGCTGACACTCCAGGGCAGTACTGAGGGAGTGTTGCACTGTCAGAGGCGCCACTTTTTGGATGAGATGTTAAGCCAAGGCCCCGTCTGCCCTCTCAGGTGGACGTTTGAAGAAGAACAGGGGAGTCCTTCCCTGGTGTCTTGGCCAGTATTTACCCCTCAACCAACATCACTAAAACAGATTATCTGGTCATTATCACATTGCTGTTTGTGGGAGCTTGCTGTGTGCAAATTGTCTGTCGCGTTTCCTACATTACAACAGTGACTCCACTTCAAAAGTACTTAATTGGCTGTAAAGCGCTTTGGGACGTCCTGAGCTCATGAAAGCCGTTATATAAATGCAAGACTTTCTTTCTATTTTGTATTTTCTTAATTTAAATTTGTCCTATAGCTTTTTAGGGCTGGCTTTTATTTTTTTGTCACAGAATGTTTTTGCATTTTGATATTTTTACAACATTTATTTTGGTACCCAAACAGTAGGAAACATGTATATGTAGAAACAAGAGCAGTCAAATACTGTGCAGAATCTTCAGAAATCTGAATGTAACTGAAAGATTTATAAGTGGTTTTAGTCACCCCTAACTACAATAGTTAATAAGAACATAAGAAATAGGAGCAGGAGTAGGCCATTTGGCTCTTTGAGCCTGCTCCGCCATTCAATAAGATCATGGCTGATCTTCTACCTCATCTCCACTTTCCTGCACTTATCCCCATATCCCTTGATTCCCTTAAGATTCAAAAGTCTATCGATCTAATGGATAAAGCAGGGCAAGATTTTTTTTAAAAGGCGTGCCATGAAGATCAGCAGACATTAATGCTGGACTACACATACCTGGCATTATGCCAAAAACCGTATTTCAAGGTCCCAGAACACCTACCTCACAATGGTTGAGGATAACGTATTTCAGCATCTCCGGGTCAGCATGGAGCCAGTTTGCACATATGCAGCCAAGCTATTCCATAGAGATAATTACTACCGGTGCAGTAAAGGTGACTATTAATTTTGCACCCTACTGGAGTATAGGTATCGGTATAGGAAAGCAATGAAACAGCTGAAAGGTTGTGTAAGAACTTAGCATAAACCAATTGTAAATGTGTAGAGAGTTGACCTACAACGCTTTGCAGCATGCGTACATAAGCCTGGTAAATGGCATTGCCGTGTAGCCAAATCTTGGGAGATTCCTTTATGTGCTTGTTCTTCTAGGTTCAGCATGTAGTGCACGCAATGTTGACCCAGGCCGACACCTCTTGCCTGACATTCTGGACTGCTATCCTCCAGAGAGGGTGCCCCAGAGTGCAAAAAAGAAGACATCCCTTCTTCTACCCACTCAGCAGGACTGTCACTTTGCCAGCCATCAGCAGGGGGGGTTTAAGGCGTTGGCCCACTCCACCACTTTCACCATTCACTTGATTTTGCCAGACTCTCCTTTTGCTCCAGACCGTTGGAATCGGAATAACTGATGCATTTAAGGGGAAGCTAGATAAATACATGAGGGTGAAAGGAATAGAAGGTTATGCTGGTAGGGTTAGATGAAGAGGGGTGCAAGGAGGCTTGTGTGGAGCATAAACTCCGGCACTGTCCAGTTGGCCTGTTTCTGCGCTGTACATTCTAGGCAATTTCTATTTGATTATTTGTGTTCCAAGAATTGCAACATTTCAACTGAGGACATTTGTTTTTTTTTTATATTCTGTCTTTTTGCACCGAGATCCCTCAGATTTACACACCTTCCTCAACTGAGAAGTTATAACAAATGCTGTGAAGGACATCCAGTCCCATGATAGCCACCGTATCAGCATGCTGAATGAGACTGTATTTAACTCTCTGTCAAATATGATAATGTGACCCACTTAAAGTAAATTTCGATAATGAGATTTTAAAATATTTTTGGTTCATGAGGGCAGAAGTTACATCATGAGATGTCTTCACGCTGCGAAATGAGGTAACCTCACAGACGATAAATATTCTGTTACTGTAATGATTTGATAATAATTAGAGGATAATTAATGAGAATTGGATTCAGCGCCATTTATCATGAGCAAAAAAGACATGAGTTATGTAGCCTCATATCACAATTGTAATAAACAGGGTATGGACTTTCTCTCTGTCAAGTATGCTGCTTGTACACCCAGATTATTTTCTTTCTCTTTGCTGCTATGGAATCACGAGACGCAGTCAGCCTTTACGTTGAACTTTCTCGCAGGAATTGATCTTCAGAAGGTTTCACTGTGTAAGGCCATTCCTTCATGCTTGTGACCTACTTTAGTATGTCTCATTATCAATCTTCCCCATAGAAAAGAAATAATATTTTACTTTTACAGGCAAGTAAATAATTATATCCATATATTATATAATATATTAGATTGGAGAGAGGATTGGCTAACTAACAGAAAACGGGATAAATGGGTCATTTTCAGGATGGCAATCTGTAACTAGTGGGGTGCCACAGGGATCAGTGCTGGGGCCTCAATTATTTTCAATCTATATTAATGACTTGGATGAAGGAAGCGAGTGTACTGTAGCCAAATTTGCAGACGGTACAAAGATAGGTGGGAAAGCAAGTTGTGAGGAGGACAGAGCCTGCAAAGGGAAATAGATAGATTAAGTGAGTGGGCAAGAATTTGGCAGATGGAGTATAATGTGGGAAAATGTGAAGTTATCCACTTTGGTAGGAAGAATCGAAAAGAAAAATATTATTTAAACGGAGAAAGACTACAGAATGCGGCGGTACAGAGGGATTTGGGTGTCCTCGTACATGAAACACAAAAAGTTAACATGCAGGTGCAGCAAGTAATTAGGAAGGCAAATGGAATGTTGGCCTTTATTTCAAGGGGGATAGAGTATAAAAGTAGGGAAGTCTTGCTACAACTGTGCAGGGGGCTGTTGAGACCACACCTAGAGTACTGTATACAGTTTTGGTTCCCTTATTTAAGGAGGGCTAGCCTTGCATTGGAGGCAGTTCAGAGAAGGTTCACTAGGTTGATTCCTGGGATGGAAGGGTTGTCTTATGAGGAAAGGTTGAGCAGGTTGGGCCGATACTCACTGGAGTTTAGAAGAATGAGAGGTGATCTTATTGAAACATATAAGATTCTGAGGGGGGCTTGACAGGGTAGATGCAGAGAGGATGTTTCCCCTCGTGGGGGAATCTAAAACGACGTGGCATAGTCTCAGAATAAGGGGTCGCCCATTTAAGACGGAGATGAGGAGGAATTTCTTCTCTCAGATTGTCATGAATCTTTGGAATTCTCTACCCCAGAGAGCTGTGGAGGCTGGGTCATTGAATATATTCAAGACTGAGACAGACAGATTTTTGAACAACAGGGGAGTCAAAGGTTATGGGGAGCGGGCAGGAAAGTGGAGTTGAGGCCAAAATCGGATCAGCCACGATCTCATTAAATGGCGGAGCAGGCTCAAGGAGCCTGAATGGCCTGCTCCTGCTCCTATTTCTTATGTTCTTATACCTCGTATAATAAAATAGTAATTCTGCATTACAAAATAATGCTGCCATTGTAATGAAATTATCTACTCAAGATTGGATGCTTCGCAGCAACTATAATGAGATAGCTTAAAATGCCACTGATTTAAAGGGCCCAACTTCACATTTTAATGCAATGTCTGGGTTTAGATTAGCAGTGATGTTTGCCAGTGACCCAGTTATCAGAAGTAACGTTCTCTGTATACTCTGTGATAGATTGCTGACAGTGGCTCGTGGTTTTTTCTCCTGTCACGTACAGTGCAGAGTATTGTCTCCATCTGTGCTCTCCGCAGCTTTCTGTAGTGTTGTACTAACACATGAGATAAGCACAGCTCTCAATTGATGGATTCTGTGTGGGAAAATGCTGTAGACCAAACTGAGGGTATCTAGTGCAAACAACGCTCATCATGCAAGGGCTCAGGGGGGTCAAATAGATAAAACATGAAACCTGAATTCAACCCGAGTCCAGGACTACCTGTTTATTTGGTGCTATTAAATATTAATTTCAACAGCGCTGTGTTAAAAAAATGGTAAAGTGCTTATATGGTGAGAAGCCCAAGTTCTTCAGTTGTACCATGGCAAGAGATTAAAGATAATCACTGAAACCGAGGTCCGAAATTTAACTGGGTTGAACTGAACTAAAATTCTAACTATTTGGAGATTTACCCCAATTACTTTTAGAGGTCCCTGTCCCCTTAAAATATGTGGTTCGCAGAGCCAGAAGGACACTTCCTCTCTCTCCCCCAACCCCCTCCTCCATGCGAAGTGGCATTTTCTGCGCTTAGAACTTTCTTTTTACCTCCTTGGATGCTGAGGCCGTGATTTCTCCAGCCGTGGCTAGTCCGGTGCGGCTGGAGCAGACAACGGCCTCAAACTCCGCTCCCGTCTTCATCCCGCCCCCTCCAAGTGATTTTGCCCAGATTGGGCTTGTTAAGCCCGCCCTGCGAGGTTCCCGGCCAATTAAAAGGAAGCGGGTCTGATGACGTCATCTGATGACGTGTCATCAGCCGGTTTCCTGAAAGGGACCGTGTCCGCATTCATTTTGACAGTTGTGCTGTCAGTGTCCTACAGCATTGAGGTGCTGCAAACACTGACAAGCACTGCACAGAGGTGCACGGCTGCACCCAGGCTCTCCCATGACTCCCTCCATGTGCTTATGGAGGGAGTCACAGCACGCAGGGAGGTTCTCTTCCTTCCAATGGGCAGAAGAGACCTCCCCAGGAGACCAACGCAGCCTGGTTGCACATTGCACAGGAGGACACAAGCAGGGATGTTGTCAGGAGTACCTGGCTGCAGTGGCGACGTGAACCTCGTGGAAAACTTGGGAAAATGGTTTGTACCTGGTAAAATGCTGATTAAATTGCTTTAAACACCCTCTTAACTATCTCGATTGCTGCTTAGTGCCGTGTCTGCAAAGCGCAGGCAGAGCCGCACTGGAGAAACTCACAGGGAGGCGGGTTCAGAGTGGGATACCGCCCCCGCTGTCAATCTTTTTGATTTTGACAGTAGACCCACCTCCGAACCCACCTTCTGAGCGGCGTCAAAATTCAGCCCAAGGTGTGGATTTGGGAGAACCTCCTGACTACCTGAGATAATGATAGTAATTCTTCAATTGGTGGGAGTGGCTGTGATTGTTTCATCACGGTTGTTTGGTGATCTTTGTTCATTTTCACTGGCAGTCTATTTGGATGGTGTAGCTTCTGACCTCCTGATGGTATATTGACCAATATATAAATGGCAGTCTAGGGACAGTGTTATAAATGCATAAAGGTCCTTCTCTGCCTAACTCAGGAAAAAAAAACCATGATCCTTGGATGTCTTGTGAACAGATTCCTGGTCACATTGTGGAGTAGGGCAGTATCTGACGCCTGTCAATCTACTGACAGTTCTTTTGCTTTTATTCAACTCTTGTACATTGACCCCAGTATCTTTAGGCAAGGCAACACTAGCACGTAGAAATATGCTCAAAAATCTTTGCATTCGGATGAAGATGGCTCAATTCCGCCCATCAGCTGAGTTCTTCTTGTGTCAGCTGGGTCTCGAGCTACAGTGCCTTGCAATAGTGGAGTCTTCCACCTCAGGAAAAGAACTGAAAACTGGCAATAGCTAACAGCACCTTGACCCTGGAGCAAGGACTTCCTGTTTCATTGAGAAATAAACTTGGAAGGTGGTCATGCAAATATACTTGGCATGTGGAGCAAGAAAGTATTTCTAAAATAGTTTTGATGCATACATTTGTTTTGAATATTGGATATAATGTCATTTGATTTCCATTTCATCGCACAAGTTATCCAGCCACGCAGGTAAACCTGGATGCTCAATGACTGCAGGCTGTGCATTTAGAACTAGCATTGATTGCTGCCTCAGCCTCATAGGATGAAGTGAGATCCTAATGACATTTTCTTTGCAGACGCAAAGGTTCAGAGATCTGATGCAGATTGAGTAACAATCACGATAAATATGAAAGGTTTGGCTCCTAAGCCATCAGAGGGAAGGCACTGAACAGAGGGCAATGATTTCTCCACAGGGAGAGACCAATTTGGAGACTGAGTCAACCTGGGCTGCTTACTCAGTAGCATTAGCAAAGATGTAGGATCAGAACATCTTGCTTCTCCCGCTCACCTCTTCCCATTCGGGAATGGCCTTCAGTACAAAGAAGAAATAAAAAAACGAAAAGAAGAATGGCCACAACCTCCTATTATTAAATGGTTTTGTATGAAGCCTACCATCACAGTGAAGTAAAATATGTTTTAACAGATGCAAAGAGAATAGTTTTTGCCGCTCTTGACAGATCCCACTGAATTTTTTAGGAGGGGAGGGGACAATAACCAAAAGAGTAAAAGCCTCCTCATATCATTAAGTATTTCTATTGTCTGATGCAGGCATTGGGGAATATAAAAAAACAGTGAAGCTTTAATTGAAAGTAAGGTATAAATCACTGTCTATTCAAGAGGAAATATTCTTTTATCTCCTTTCTCTTATTTTAAACAATGGTTGCAATTTGTAACAGAATCTGCTATTTTCAATGAATCAAATGATCTTCGAACAGTAGTATTGCACAAGTACAATTGTACACCATCCTTGCAAAAGTTAAAATCCTATATTCATTGATTCTCAAAGGCAGACACCTTATTAATATTCAGGTGAGGGGATGATGCCACGAGTGACACATGAGCATGCTCTTTTTTTTACATCATTCCCACTACCAAGGACTTTAAAAATATTGCCAACCGAGGCAAGAGTAGATCTTTTCACTCCAAATCTTCTTGGCCTGCATGTGGCCTCTGACCACTGGGGAGATTAAGTAAGTATGATTTTAAAATGTAATTTTAAAATGTATTTTATTTCTGTAATGGATTTTCAAGTCATGCTCCATTTCCTGCAGAGGTTTCAAATGTGCTGTAAGGAAACTGGCATCAGAGAGAGACTGCCAATCCCTAAACGTTTCGAAAATTGCTTGGTTTCCTGCCTCTTGTTTCTTTCTCTCCCAGCTACAAAGTGAGGTGAGTGCCACAGCCAATGCAACAAAGAAACAGAGAAATAACATGCATTAAAATTATGGTCATAATGATCAAATGGATTTCACAGCTTCTCCCCTGACAGAACCTCTGACCAGTGACTGAAGTATCATCTTTAAAATGATCCTAAGCATTATCCTAAGATAATCTGCATTTTATTCTCCTTCTAGTTCATGTTCTCCATTGCAATTTTTCTTATCTTTTTTTATTTTACTCAGACTGTTATAGTCAGTGCTGCTCTAAATTTGCCTCTCTTGTTCCTCCTAAGCTCTTAATGTACCATCCTACCACGCGCTCTCTCCTTCCTGCATCCTCACTGTGTTCCAACCTAGCCTCACTGCCCCATCTTCAACTTAAAAAGTATTTTTCAAAGCTGTGGAACTCCCGACCCCCCTCCGTCTTCTCTTCATCCACAGTCTACGGAGTTTAAAATCCAAAACTTGGCATCAGCTAATAACCATACTCCTCTCCTGTGCCTAGAAATTGCGGTAGAGCAATACTGGAGAGCAGCAGGGTATTTGCTTACCGCCCATTTCAACATGTTTGTCCAACAGCAGCAGCATAAAAGGACAACATGATTCAATAGAACTGCTGGTTTCCCAGAGGGTCATTGACTGTGGCTATGTTACCATTACAGGCCCCTATGCGTGACACTGTCCTCAAAGGGAATTTTTAAAATCTCATTGTGGACACGGTATGCTACCGCCAGCACAGAATGATGCAGGCCAATGCCTTGTTCCCAGAAGGCTCTCATGTTGCCTTCATTTTAATACAATTAACTTTGCTACTCTCGTTTGAAGAGGAACGAAGAACAAAAAGGGCATTGAATGAGGAAAACTAAAAGGGAAATACAGTGAAAAAATGTTTTGTAATTCAAAGAGAAATGAATTCGAAATTATGAGAGGTTACGATTAAGTAAATTGGGGGAAACTATTTCCACTCTTCGGTTAGTCGTTAACTAGCGGAATTAAATGTCAGGTCATTGCCAAAAGAGCAAAGGGAGGGGTTAGGAGAAATATTAGTGCTGAGAGAGTTCTTAGGAGATGGAATGTTCTACCAGCAGCAGCGTTGGAAACAGAAGCTGTAACAGCTTTTAAAAGGGAAGTGGATAAATGTTTGAAAAAGAACATTTTAAAAGGGTATGGGTAACGGCAAGGGAATGGCCCCTAGTGGATCGCTCGGTCAGAGAGCCAGCACAGGCGCAATGGGCCAAAGGACCTACCTCTGCGCTGCAAGGCTCTATGGCACAGATATTTGTCTTCAGCGTTGGACGTTATATATCGGCTGAGTGGAGCGCAGAAGCAAAAATCTGCTGGGGAGGATTGCACTCCCCTCACATAACATGCTGGATTTTCCTTCCAGTCATTTCAAGGGAAGAAAAATCAGCGGGTTCCTCCCCATCAAATTTCCTTTTCTGCATTCTGCCCAGGTAATGTTTGACGCCCAGGCCACAAAGACAAGTACTTATCCCTATGATTCTATAATTCTCGGATCATAGGATCATACAGCACAGAAGGAGGCCATTCAACCCATCGTGCCTGTGCCGGCTCTTTATAAGAGCTATCCAATTAGTCCCACTCCCCTGCTCTTTCCCCATAGCCCTGCATTTTTTTCCTTGTCAAGTATATAGCCAATTCCCTTTTGAAAGTTACTGTTGAATCTGCTTCCTTTCAGGCCGCGCATTCCAGATCATAACAACTCGTTGCATAAAAGAAATTCTCCTCATCTCCCCTCTGGTTCTTTTGCCAATTATCTTAAATCTGTGTCCTCTGGTTACCGACCCTCCTGCCAGTGGAAACCATTTCTCTGGAAAAATATGTTGAGAAATAATTGCTAACTACCCAAACGTTCTATGGCTAGCTTGTATGTAATAAAAGAAACAATTTCAAAGGTATAATTCATGAGTTTAGATAACAACTATAGCTGCTAACCGGCTAAGCTTCATTCGTGCTGTTGTGATGTCAACTGATGTCCTTGATAAGATTCCTGCCTCCTAATTACTTGTTATATTCATTATTTTCTCTATATCTATTAGTCATTGATTTTCTGGTCATCCATCGCAAAATAAACTTGCAGTAATGATGTCCCAGTCATTAATATTTCAGTATGAACATTATCACATCAAGGGCATCGCACAACCACAGTCTGCTGTTGACACACAATGAATTCAAACTGGAATAGCAGCCCACCAACATCAAATTAAAATAAATAAGCAATTAAAAAAAATAAAATTATTCCTATAACTTAATGTCCAGATTCAGAATATAACCTGTCGAAACATCACTCTTGTGGGTTATGACTTTCTGGTAACTGTTTGTTTAGCATAGGCTCTTTTGCTGAGAAAGGTTATTGATCCTAGATTTTGAGTGGAGACCTGCACAGAAAGAAGGAATGCACAAACAGCTCTTTTACTCTGAAGCAACTTTATCTGTAATATTAGCTTTTAGCCATTTGGCAGGAATGTTCTCCGACAGCGACAGACCTATCTAAACAAAAGTGATAAGGCTGAACCACAAACATGCTTTGTCATATAATGTCACTGGCTTCCATCTAATCGCTTACCAGAAAAATGAATAGGTGTCATTCCCAACAGAAAAGAATATAGATATGAAAAGAAAAATCAATATATTAAATCTAAGACGTTTTCAGGTGGCCTCACTGACACTGTTTGATCACCGAAAGAAAGACTGTCAGCAAAAAAAAAACGTGGCTTGCAATATTTTGACAATATTAAACGTAGAGTAATGGATGGTGAGGTTGAGCTATAGCTGTGCATAGAGTCCCTGATTAGCTTGGGAGCGATACTTGGGCAAGTGAGAATGCCTTAGGTAACACAGGCAAACTCAGCAGATTTTTTTTGATTTTTTTATTTATTCTCGGGTTGTGGGCGTCCCTGGCAAGGCCAGCATTTATTGCTCATCCCTAGTTGCCCTGAGAAGGTGGTGGTGAGCCGCTTTCTTGAACCGCGGCAGTCCATGTGGTGAAGGTACACCCACAGTGCTGTTAGGGAGGGAGTTCCAGGATTTTGACCCAGCGACGATGAAGGAACGGCCGATATATTTCCAAGTCAGGATGGTGTGTGACTTGGAGGGGAACTTGGAGGTGGTGGTGTTCCCATGAACCTGCTGCCCTTGTCCTTCTAGGTGGTGGAGGTTGTGGGTTTGGGAAGTGCTGCCAAAGAAGCCTTGCTGACTTATTTGGTGACTAAGTGACTTACTTATTTAAACTAGTGGATGGGGTGCCGATCAAGTGGATAGCTTTGTCCTGTATAAGAACATAAGAACATAAGAAATAGGAGCAGGAATAGGCCACTTGGCCCCTCGAGCCTGCTCCGCCATTCAATAAGATCATGGCTGATCTTGGGCTCAAAGCCACTTCCCCGCCCGCTCCCCATAACCCTTCACTCCCTTATCTTGCAAAAATGTGTCTATCTCCACCTTAAATGTATTTAATGACCCAGCCTCCACAGCTCTCTGGGGCAGAGAATTCCACAGATTTACGACCCTCTGAGAGAAGAAATTCCTCCTCATCTCAGTTCTAAAAAGGCGACTCTTTATTCTAAAACTGTGCCCCCGCGTTCTAGATTTCCCCACGAGGGGAAACATCCTCTCTGCATCTACCTTGTCGAACCCCCTCAGTATCTTATATGTTTCAATAAGATCACCTCTCATTCTTCTAAATTCCAATGAGTATAGGCCCAGCCTGCTCAACCTTTCCTCATAAGTCAACCCCCTCATCTCTGGAATTAACCTAGTGAATCGTCTCTGAACTGCCTCCAATGCAAGTATATCCTTCCTTAAATAAGGAGACCAAAACTGTACGCAGTACTCAAGGTGTGGTCTCACCAATACCTTGTACAGTTGTAGCAGGACTTCCCTGCTTTTTAACTCCAACCCCTTTGAAATAAAGGCCAACATTCCATTTGCCTTTTTGATTACTGCTGTACCTGCATGCTAACTTTTTGTGTTTCATGCACAAGGACCCCCAGGTCCCTCTGAACTGTAGCATTTTGTAATCTCTCTCCATTTAAATAATAATTTGCTTTTTTATTATTCCTGCCAAAGTGTATAACCTCGCACTTTTCCACGTTATACTCCATCTGCCAAATGTTTGCCCACTCACTTAGCCTGTCTATATCCCTTTGCAGGTTCTTTGAGTCCTCTGCACAACTTGCTTTCCCACCCATCTTTGTATCATCCGCAAACTTGGCTACATTACACTCGGTCCCTTCATCCAAGTCATTAATGTAGATTGTAAATAGTTGAGGCCCCAGCACCGATCCCTGTGGCACCCCACTAGTTATCGTTTGCCAACCGGAAAATAACCCATTTATCCCGACTGCTTTCTGTTAGTTAGCCAATTCTCTATCCATGCTAATATATTACCCCCAATTCCGTGAGCTCTTATCTTATGCAGTAATCTTTTATGTGGCACCTTATCGAATGCCTTCTGGAAATCCAAATACACCACATCCACTGGCTCACCTTTGTCCACCCTGCTCGTTACCTCCTCAAAGAACTCCAGCAAGTTTGTTAAACATGATTTCCCTTTCATAAAACCATGCTGACTCTGCTTGACTGCATTATAATTTTCCAAATGCCCTGCTACTGCTTCCTTAATGAAGGACTCCAGCATTTCCCAACGACAGATGTTAGGCTAACTGGTCCATAGTTTCCTGCTTTCTGTCTCCCACCTTTCTTAAATAGGGGTGTTACATTTGCGGTTTTCCAATCCGCTGGGACCTCTCCAGAGTCCTGGGAATTTTGGTATATTGCAACCAATGTCGAGCTTCTTGATTGTTGTTGGAGCTGCACCCATCCAGCAAGTGGAAAGTATTCCATCAGACTCCTGACTTGTGCCTTTTAGGTGGTGGAGAGGCTTTGGAAAGTCAGGAGGTGAGCCATTAGCCGCAGAATACCCAGCCTCAGACCTGCTCTTGTAGCCGCAGTGTTTATGTGGCTGGTCCAGTTGAGTTTCTGGCGACCCCCAGGATGGTGATGGTGGGGGATTCTGGAGTCTATAGCCGTCATTTACAGTAATATTAGGGAAGCTTTTTCTTCAGCGCAGGCATAAACAGAGCATGTGATAGTTTCATTGGAATTTGCACCAGTTTCCCACCTCAGAAGCTGCCCAGGGCCAGTCAGTGACCCCCCCCCCACCTCCACTGAAGTACAAACTGTCGCCCTAATGGTATTAGGGACAGATTGCACAGCACCCTTCACCTGGCTTTCAGATACTTGGGGATAGGATATCGGCAGCTATCTTCCGGGACTTTCAGGATCCAATAAGAGCCATTAGGCCAGTTAGCCTGCTGATCAGTGGACGCAAATCCAGGGCCCATTGCAGAGGTGATGGCTGGTGGTGATTTTCATGGACAGCAGCACATGGCTTTGCACCTCAGAGCACCATACAAGTGGCACATAGGAGGTGACATCAGGCTACCCAGGCACAAGCTCCAGAGATGCAGCCAGCAGCAGCTCCTTCCCAGCACTAAACTACCTCGAGTCAGCTCCATGAGCCAGTCCCAATCAGTCCATTTGTGTCACAGGAGCATCCAACCACATCTCATGATACCAGCTCTCAGTTGCACCTAGGAGAAGCAGTAGAATAGGAGAAAGAAAGGCACATTTAGACACCCAGGGGAGGCACAGTTTGAGGAGAGAGTAGGTTGGCTTGTGTTCACTTTTGAGTTGCTTGTACTAAAAAAGACTGTGCACTTATTTTGTTCTCAGCAATTTATGCAGATTATAGTCCTATCTAGACTTGCAGGTCTATGCAAGAGGCCTGATGTGACTTGATGATATAGGATGGATGTTGGGTTGAAGAATTCGTAATTTATATAAAGATGGGGGATAAAGAGCAATGATAAAGAGAGACTGTTAAATAGATGAGAACACTTCGTTGATAAAGCTCTGCTGTCCCTTGAAGCCCTCAATAAGGAGTCCTCCAAGTGATGGTCCTCCTATTGCTCTATTCCACTTTCTTCTGCCTCCAAAGCATCTCGGGCCACCTCCCAGGAATCTCCATATTCAGGCCTTTTTGGATGGTGAAGCTGTGCAGAATTCTGGAGGGTACATCTTCTGGAGCATATTGCAGAGGCTCTCCATCTACTAAGGCCACAAGAAGTGCCTCTTCGGGATACTTATGATCATTCAGTGGCATGTGACTGTTTGTAGCTTTCCTCGGCTGCTGTTCTTGCAATCTCAATGGGTTTGTTATCCATGGCGGCATGGGAATATGCCTCGTCACCCAATCGCCATCCATGCACTTGAATATCTCTCTTAAGAGCTCAGGAAGGGCAGAATTCCTGAGGATGAATGAATCATGACACTTACCAGCAAATCTGGCAACAACATCAACAACTGGCATTTATATAGCACTATAACATTACATCATTACATAAATTTAAAACAGAAATAGACAGTTTCCTAGAAGTAAAGGGAATTAAGGGTAACGGGGAGCGGGCAGGAATTTGGACATGAGTCTAGGTTCGGATCGGTCATGGCCCTGTGGGTAGCGTAGCGGGCCCAGGGGCCGTGTAGCCTGATCCTGCTCCTATTTCGTGTGTCCAATTCTGTTAGGTTCAGGAGATGGTTCTGTGATAGTAGATTGGCGGTTAGGATCAGATCAGCCATGATCTTATTGAATGGCGGAGCAGGCTCGAGGGGCCAATTGGCCCACTCCTGCTCCTAATTCTTATGTTCTTATGTTCTTATGTTCTTATGTAAAAGGTCCCAAGGCGCTTCACAGGAGGGTTGTCAGACAAAATTTGACACCACAACAAGAACAATAGTAACTTGCACCCGGAGCATCTTAAAGGAGGAGAGAGAGGTAGAGAGGTGGAGAGGTTCGGGGAGGGAATTCCAGAGCTTAGGGCCCAGACAGCTGAAGGCACGGCCGCCAATGGAAGAGCGAATGAAAATCGGGGACGCAGTCACGTGAAGAATTCTTGCACCTAGTCGGACATAATCAGGACTTCCAGGAAGTGGTGCCCTGTTCTATTAAGAAAGCTGAGTGGGTTTACTGCCAGGATTGCAATGCTCCGTGGTGTCATCTGTTGCACCTTGCGCTTTGTGGAACCCAGCAATGCTGTCACGCCAAACTGGACGAATTCCACAGCTCTTCTAAAATGTGTGAGCGAACTGACTAGTGCATGCCTGGATAGCACCCTGGATGATATTACACAGATTTCCCCCCCTTGGATGCTTCAAATGGGGCTGTGGCAAACAAATTGAGTCCATTTATCGCTTTCCCAGCCATAGGCAGAACTGGTGATCGTGGCCACGAGTCTTTAGACTTGCTGAAACACACTCTTCTCATGCAGAGCTCTCAGTGACATCTTCAAAGGATCTCCACCTTTTGTGTAGGGCGGGGAGGGGTGGTAATAACTTGTAGGGCGCCTCCTCTTCAAATGGAGCCTCACTCTCCTTTCCTCCTCCTCCATTAAAATTACAAGCAGAGGAATGTCTGACATGAATCTGTCATTCATGAAAGAAAGACTTATGAAATAATACTGAGTGGCCTGCGGGTGGCGCTGTCCAGGGAGAGTATAAATACTCGGGCACAGGCACAGCTTGCGCAGGACATTCTTAACAGGAACTAGTGAAGGACACAACTAGATCTCCAGGTTGTAAAACAGTTGATTGAAGCTGTGTTTAACGCTTAGACCAAGTGCCTAGTAGTTTTCTTACGTCAATGTCTAGTGGGAATCCTATATCTGGTACTCAGAACGTCTTACGGTGGTGAGGGGCAAAGATTTACTACTGGTCTCAGAGGTCCTCAGGCTGTCTGAGGCACGTCCAGCACTATCCAACCTCAAAGCGAACAACAACAAAAATTTAAGAGCTCTTCTGTTGCTGTACCAAACTCTATTGAATGTTCTGACGAAAGCTCATCGACCTGAAACGTTAACTCTGTTTCTCTCTTCACAGATGCTGTCTGACCTGCTGAGTATCTCCAGCGTTTTCTGTTTTTATTTCTATTGAATGTTTCTTTAGCCTGCAGGCTCCAAAATAAGTCACTTCTGGCAGTCTCAGCTGACAATGACAACAGAAACGCCTCTTTTATTTAATTCTAAGTTACTCTTGGCGCATTGAAGGCACAAGTTACTGATTTGGGGAAGTTCAACACTGGTCACTTTCGTTAATATATCTTTAAATGATCCTCCAGCAGCATGGTGTCAGCTATGGTTTAGTGGTAGTCAATCTCATCAGAAGGTTGTGGGTTCAAGTCCCACTCCGGAAGATTTGAACACATAATCCAGTCTGACACTGCAGTGCAGTGCTGAGGGAGTGCTGCTCTGTGGGAGTTGCCATCTTTTCGATGAGACGAGGCCCTCTCAAGCAGTCATGAAAGATGCCATGGCACTGTTTCGAAGAAGAGCAGGGGAGTTCCCACATTATCGCATTGCTGTTTGTGGGAGCTTGCTGTGCGCAAATTGGCTGCCGCGTTTCCTAAAAGAAAGACTTGCATTTATATAGTGCCTTTCACGACCACCGGACGTCTCAAAGCACTTTACAGCCAATGAAGTGGAGTCACTGTTGTAACGTGGGAAACACAGCAGCCAATTTGCGCACAGCAAGCTCCCACAAACAGCAATGTGGTAATGATCAGATAATCTGTTTTTGTTATGTTGGTTGAGGGATAAATATTGGTCAGGACACCGGGGATAACTCCCCTGCTCTTCTTCAAAATAGTGCCATGGGATCTTTTACGTCCACCTGAGAGAGCAGACGGGGCCTTGGTTTAACATCCCATCCGAAAGACGCTGCACTGGGAGTGTCAGCCTAGCTTTATGTGCTCAGGTCCCTGGAGTGGGACTTGAACCCACAACCTTCTGACTCAGGGGCGAGTGTGCTACCAACTAAGCCACAGCTTACACGTAAATTACATCAGTGACCGCACTTCGAAAAAGTACTGCCTTAGCTGTAAAACACTTTTGGGTGTCCTGAGGACGTGCAGGGCATTGTATAAATGCAAGTCTTTCTTTCATTGGCACGCAGATCGCAGGAAGCCCCGGACAGCAATAGAAACTAGACGCATAGAAAGCCAGTGGAAATGGCAACCCCCCCCAAAATTTGCAAGCCTCAAAGAAGAAAATTGCCATCGCAGTGCTGGAAATGGCGTGAAATTTCAGGGCCAGGATCTTTACGATCGACCTACTGCAGCGGTCAAAAGAAATTTTAAACCTTCCAAAATCCAGTGACTGTTACTATAGTGGGCACAATACAGGTGGACAGGAACTTTCTAGTCGTCATAGCTACAATTCTCTCTTCTCTTAGGCAGTCGCTCGGAACTGAGGATGACTTACTTCCACATTAAAAATGAGTTCTCAGGTGACTGATGAGTCCAATGCGGGACCTACAGTCTCTGTCACAGGTGGGGCAGACGGTGGTTGAAGGGGCGGGTGGGTGGGGTGCTTGGGTTGACGTGCGCTCCTTGCGCTGCCTGCGCTTGGCTTCCGCTTGCTCCCGGCGAAGAGACTCAACGTGTTCGGCGCCTTCCCGGATGCTTCTCCTCCACTTTGTGCAGTCTTGGGCCAGGGATTCCCAGGTGTCGGTGGGGATGTTGCACTTTTTCAAGGAGGCTTTGAGGGTGTCCTTGAAGCGTTTCCTCTGCCCACCTGGGGCTCTCTTGCCGTGCCGGAGCTCCGAGTAGAGCGCTTGTTTTGGGAGTCTCGTATCGGGCATGCGGACAAAGTGACCCGCCCATCGGAGCTGATCGAGCGTGGTCAAAGCTTCGATGCTGGGGATGTTGGCCTGAGCAAGAACACTGACGTTGGTGCGCCTATCCTGCCAATGGATTTGCAGGATCTTGCGGAGGCAGCGTTGGTGGTACCTCTCCAGTGCTTTGAGGTGCCTGCTTTACATGGTCCATGTCTCTGAGGCATACAGCAGGGCGGGTATCACTGCTGCTTTGTAGACCATGAGCTTGGTGCCGGGTTTGAGGTCCTGGTCTTCAAACACTCTCTTCCTCAGGCGACCGAAGGCTGCACTGGCACACTGAAGGTGGTGTTGGACTTCGTCGTCGACGTCTGCTCTTGTTGACAGTAGGTTTCCGAGGTATGGAAAGTGGTCCACGTTGTCCAAGGCCTTGTCGTGGATTTTGATAATCGGGGGGCAGTACTGTGTGGCGGGGGCAGGTTGGTAGAGGACCTTTGTCTTACGGATGTTTAGTGTAAGGCCCATGCTCTCGTACCCTTCGGTGAAGGTGTTGACGATGGTTTGGAGTTCGACCTCCGAGTGAGCGCACACAATTACATAAACATATTTGCACGAGTTACGTGCGAGTGTAGCTCCAACTTCAGCACCAGTGGTCTCATGTAAATGAGATGGCGATGCTGCTGCAGGACATGCTGAGGCCCACTTAAAACAGAAAGGCTCAGGGGTCCGTCAATGGCTTCAGCTGGTTAACTCAGTCAGTAGCTGAAGTCACTGGTTTTATCTATGGCCTGTGCTGAGTTATCTGATCTTTTTCTTTTTATTCGTTCATGGGATGTGGGCGTCGCTGGCAAGGCCAGCATTTATTGCCCATTCCTAATCGCCCTTGAGAAGGTGGCGGTGAGTCGCCTTCTTGAACCGCTGCAGTCCGTGTGGTGAAGGTACTCCCACAGTGCTGTTAGGGAGGGAGTTCCAGGATTTTGACCCAGCGACGATATACTTCCAAGTCAGGATGATGTGTGATTTGGAGGGGAACTTGGAGGTGGTGGTGTTCCCATGCGCCTGCTGCCCTTGTCCTTCTAGGTGGAAGAGGTCGTGGGTTTGGGGGGTGCTGCCGAAGAAGCCTTGGCGCGTTGCTGTAGTGCATCTTGTAGAGGGTACACTCTGCAGCCATGGTACGCCGGTGGTGGAGGGAGTGAATGTTTAAGGTGGTGGATGGGGTGCTAATCAAGTGGGCTGCTTTGTCCTGGATGGTGTCGAGCTTCTTGAGTGTTGCTGGAGCTGCACTCATCCAGGCAAGTGGAGAGTATTCCATCACGCTCCTTACTTGTGCCTCATCCAGGTTGTTAATATGAGTGCCCCGCGGGGCGTTGGTTGGGGGTGGGGAATATGTCAAGGAGAGTGGGGGTTGGGGAGGTTAGGAAGGACAAATACAACATATTTTAAGTAAATCACTTCTTTTGTGTATTAATCCTGAATATGTGCAACATCATTGTTGCATATTGACACGCAGAAAACTCTCAGGCCGGAATTTTTACCTTTGTGTCAGGTCGGGTGCGTGTGGGCCGCATAGCGGGCCGGGAAAGCGAAGTTCTGAGCAGTGCGTTGCTCAGTGCGCCTTTAACTTAATGGCCCCAATTGAAAGACTCATACGCGTTTCCCGACCCTATTAAATGGTGCAGGTCTGATGACGTCATCGATGACTCGTTTCCAGCACCGATATTTAAAGCAGCCTTGCACTCAACTCATTTGAAGGTTGCTATAGGAGGGTGGAGCCTGACAAAGAAAGGCCACAGTACTCTTATAATGTTGAAGGATGGTAGCCAAAGGCAGAGGGCTGCACCACGCTTCTCTGACTCATCGCTGCATACTCTGGTGGAGGCTGTCAGAGCACACAGGGAGGTCCTCTTCCCTGCTGACAGGCAAAGGAGATCTCAAGAAACAAAACGAGCCTGGCTGGATATAGTTGAGGAGGTCAGCAGCAGGGATGTGGTCAGGAGGACCTGGATACAGTGCAGGAAACGCTTCAATGATCTCATGAGGTCAGGAAAGGTGAGTGCAATGTCTCACTCACCTACATCCTGATGCGCCTGTCACCACATCCCCATCACTCTGCCTTCCCAAGCCTACTCCTGCAGATCATTCCTCACACCAACCTACCTTCCAGGTCCACCCATCTCTTTCTCTCTATGTACATACTCACATCCCCTAACCATCCCTCACACTCACCCTCATCCTAATGCTATCATAGCAAGTAACACCACAGAAGGAGGCCATTTGACATTGGTACCCCACTCCCTCATAGTCACCCTCTACAGATGTAACCCATCCATTCCTTACACACTGATACATCACTCTCACTCAAACTTCTCTTCTTTCCCTTCCTGCAGGAGAACAATAGAGAGAGGGAAACAACGGAGGTGGCCCTCCAGTCTTCTCGCACCTAACAGCAGCAGGAGAGGGGGCTCTGGAGATCTCGGGAGCTCAAGAGACACTGGCGGTGGGAGACGGAGAGAGGGGGACATCCCAGCAACCTGGTGACAGGATCACATCTCATACAGCCACATGGTATACAGCAATCACCCATATGGTGACTGATGTCAGCAGCCAGTGAAATGTCATCATGGTAACGTTACACATTCTTATTATAACACTTCTAATTCATCTCTTTACTCTCCCACAGGTCCATCAACTTCTCCCCGCCACTGTCCAACTGAGGAGGAAGACAGCTCCTCAGAGGAACCTCCAGCCTCTGAGGGTGCAGTGTCAGCAGACTCAAGCGCACCCAGCACCAGCACCAGCACAGATACGCACACCTCGATGGGTCCTTTGCACCATAGAGTAGAATTGTCACCTGGTGTCTCACAATTCACAAGTGAGCAAGAGCAGATGATGGAGACAGGAACAGCAGTGGAGACTCCTCGCCGGAGGGTGCAGGACGGTCCAAGCTCTGCTCAGCTGCATGCAGACGCTGAGCCTCGGGGGCCATCCAGAAAGAGGGTGATCTGGAGGGGCAGCAGCAATTGCATGAGGCTCTGGCAGGTTTTGCAGCGGTGATGTCTGCAAATGTGTAGAGAATGAAGAGTCCATCTCCAACATGAGCACCACCATGTCGCAAGCAATGGTGACGATGTGCTGTTCCATGGAAAGGATGGCCACCTGCATGGAGCAGCAAATGCGCCACTCACAAGAGCACATGCTAGCTGTGGACAACAGACGGAAGGCACTCATAGACCTCCTCTCAAGGAGGGATGTAAACGTAGACTTGGGCCTTCATCGCCCCACTGATGTGCAGTATGGTGCGCGCCAGCTCCTTGCTAGCAGAGAAGTGCGGGTGGCCCATGAGAGGGATGATGGTGAGAGAGGACATGAAAGTGGGGGCTCCTCTCAAAGCGCTCACACTTCTCCCCCGTTGCCTCCCCCTCAGTCAGAGCCCCACATGATTCCTCGGATCCCGATGGCCGAGTCTGCCCCTGCACAGTTGCTGGAGGAGCGGACTTTGGCAGTGCCCTCACAGGCTCCAAAATCCAGAGTACGTCCGCCAAAAGTGTCTAACCACTCACAGCAGGGAAGTGAGCAGCCTGTCTCTACCTCTGCTGAAGCCACAGGGGTTGCACCTCATAGAAGCACTCGCAAAAGAAAAATGACACAAAAGTAGATGCACAAGGTTATGCACATGGGTGTATCAAAAAATGTTAGTGCTAAGTTTCAGTTATTTTGATAACACACACAAATGTTTTTCTTTGCACCACTTTTGGGTCTTGTCCATTTTTGCCTCAAACCTTGGAAGTGGCTTTGTCACCTGGAGCGAATGGTGAGACATTATTTAACCTCGAGCATTGGGGCTTTGGGTGAGAGGAATGGCTTGGTCATTGTAGGGCTGCTTTATGGTGTTGCTGTTGGTGGGGGGGAGGGGGTTGGCACAACTTAGTGCAGTATGTGGCTGCATTGGAGCAAGTTAAGTAAATCTGGCCATGATGAGGCCATCCCAGGCAGCAATGTGCGCCATCTCCATCTCAGGATCCTCCTCCTCCTCATCTTCCACCTGCTCCTCCTCCTCTGAAGAGGCTGTGCGCTCTGCACCTTGCTCCTCCTGCTGCTCCAATCCTCGCTGCTGCGCTATGTTGTACAGCGCACAGCAAACGACAATGATTCTGGAGACCCTGGCTGGTGCATGCTGAAGGGCTCCTCCAGATCTGTTGCTTGCCTATTGCTTGCTCTATGACACATCTGGTGGAGATGTGGCTCTCACTATAACACTCCTCAGCCTCATTGCTTGGCTTCCTCAACGGTGTCATCAACCACGTCTTCAGTGGATAGCCCTTGTCTTCAAGCAGCCAGCCGGTAAGTCTGTTTGGAGGTGCGAAAAGATGAGGGAGGGTGGACTGGCCCAGCACGAAAGAGCCATGACAGCTGCCAGGGAATCTGGCGCACACATGCATGATGATCTTTTTATGGTTGTAGGCGAGCTGCACATTGAGGGAGTGGAAGCCTTTGCGTTCACAAACACTCCTGGGTAATGATGGGGTGCCTTGATGGCCACATGTGTGCAGTCAATGGCGCCCTGCACCCGTGGGAAGTCAGCCAGAGCCGCAAAGCCGAGCACCCGCTCGGTAACACTGGCCTCATCAGTGGGAAAGTTGATATAATTGGCTGACTTGTGAAACATGGCGTCCGTCACCTGGGTGATGCATCTGTGGGCGGCCGACTGCGAGATGCCGCAAATGTCTGCTGCAGATCCCTGGAAGGAGCCTGAGGCGAAGAGGTTGAGGGCGGAGGTGACCTTGACAGCCACTGATAAGGAGTGTCCAGCAGAACCTCTGGGCTGGAGGTCTTGCTCCAGCAAGCTACATGGGCAGAACTTTCAGAGGTGAGAATGGGTGGGTTGGAGTCGTGGGGGTGGGGAGGGGGTGGGAAGTGAAAGTTCTACAAATGTAAAACTAGACCCCAATCCGCCTGCAGCCCGCCCACTTTCACCTTTCACTCGGCTGGGATGGTGGGGGAGGGGGGAACGGGCTGCCAACCCGCTGCCAAGAGACGGGTTGACAATGTAAATATTATAATGAGGCCTGAAGCCTCTACTTTAACCTGATTTGCAGGCTTTACTGCAGGCGGCCGGGGATCCCGGGGCTCGAGATTCCTGGTGGCTACAATGAGGTGGTTTCAGCCCCGGGGAGCAATCCCTGTGGGCCAGGAGGTGTAGGAGTGCTTCCTCCCGGCACTCCAAGCTCCCCCACCATCAGCCCGCTCCCCTCTGGATCAGGGATCTGAAACCCCCCCCGCCGGGCTTGGAACCCCCCGACCCTCCCGCAACCATCCTGGGCCCAGCACTTACCTTGACCTGTGGCCTCCTGGTCCACGTTCCCCGCACAACTGGAAGCCAGCCTGTCAATCAGGCTGACTTCCAGGCGGGGAACCCACCCTTATCCGTTGCACGCACGCTGTGGAGTTAAAACTTCGGGTTTCCCACCGTCTCTCGGGTCCCGCCGCACCATGCGGGTGGGACCCGGGAAAACCCAGCGCCAAATGTCTGTGATGACCTGGTGCGGTAGCCTGAGCCTCCTGGAGCACTGCTGCTCAGTCATGTCCAGGAAGCTCCTCCTCTGCCTGTATACCCTGTGTTGGGGGTATCGTGTCCGGCGCGCTGCAGCCCTGTGGTGCCCCCCCCTATCTCCTGTGGAGCATCAGGTCGTTGAGGAGAAAGCTGTTGTTGTGGTTGCTGCTGCTGGTGTAGCTGGTGTTGTTGGTGGTGGGGACCAAGGTGAGACAGTATAAGCGGCACCCATGCTGATGTAGTAGATGGCAGGTAAAGTGGCGATCAGAGGGCGATCATAGTGAGGAGCAATATGGTGAGAGTAGCTTCCGAGGTTTCAAAAATGACCTGCAAGCTGCAGACACCGAAATCTGCGGACAAAATGGAGTGAGCTAGAGCCTTTCCATAAGGTGAGTGATGAGGTGCAATGTTGCAGTACTTATGTGCTTTTCCCAGCTGTCAATGAATGAACTCGCCAATGGCCACTGAGCTTCCGCCTCCCCTTCACAGGCGAGGCACCCAACCTCCGTGAATCCCGTGCTCCTGCAGTTAAACTCAAAAGCTGGCGTTAAAATCACTCTTAAGGGTCCATCAACAAGCACTTAATGATTTCAGTGAGGTCACCCGCCTCTGCAGATCGGGTCCATGTCACGCCTTCAAACCGCCCGAGTTAAACGTGCCAGGCGGCGGGATGACGGTGGGTTCCCGACAAGCTCGCTATTTCCGGGATTTTTACTGCCGACCCACCCCCACACCTGTACGTTTGGCAATGGGAAAATTCCGGCCTTAGTCAAATAGCTCAACATAAATGATAGAAAATAAAATAATAAAATTAAAGTTCTGATGACAGGTCATCGACCTGAAATGTTAACTCTGTTTCTCTCTTCACAGATGCTGCCTGACTTGCTGAGTATTTACAGCATTTTCTGTTTTTATACTAAAATTCACCAATAGACTTTGGAAAATTGGAGTGTTTATATAGTTAGTATGTCTGATATTTCTTGGAAATTGAAGTGTAGCCCTAATGTTTTAGGGAGCCACAAAATGTTCTTTTTACTGTTGTCCAATTGTGATAAACTCCAGTTTCTGAATACTGTAATAGGCATCTAACTTTAAATGTAATTAAAAATACCAAATGATTTATTATCAGACTTGGCTTCTCAAATCACAAGTGAAATTCCTGATGCCAAAGTAACGGCTAATCACAATCAAGCAAGCAGTTTAGTCAAGCAATGACCCATGAATACAGTAACAGAATAATTGGATGCTATTGCTAAACAAAGACGCAACTTCAGTGCATGGTTATGTTACAGCGGTATGTATGATAATAGATGCTGCATCTAACAGGAAACTCAGCAAAACATGGTAACCGTGGGAGAGCTAAATGAACATAAGAACATAAGACGTAGGAGCAGGAGTCGGTCATTTGGCCCCTCGAGCCTGCTCCGCCATTCAATAAGATCATGGCTGATCTGATCTTGGGCTCAACTCCACTTTCCTGCCCGCTCCCCATAACCCTTGACTCCCTTATCGTTTAAAAATCTGTCTATCTCCACCTTAAATATATTCAATGACCCAGCCTCCACAGCTCTCTGGGGAAGAGAATTCCAAAGATTCACGACCCTCTGAGAGAAGTAAATCCTCCTCATTTCCGATTTAAAAGGGTGCCCCCTTATTCTGAAATTATGCCCCCTAGTTCTAGATTCCCCCACGAGGGGAAACATCCTCTCTGCATCTACCCTGTCAAGCCCCCTCAGAATCTTATATGTTTCGATAAGATCCTCTCTCATTCTTCTAAACTCCAATGAGTACAGGCCCAACCTGCTCAACCTTTCTTCATAAGACAACCCCTTCATCTCCGGAATCACCCTCGTGAACCTCAATCACAATGAGTCTGTCATTAAGGGGAAACGTCTTTCTTTTGCATTAGTGGATTGGGTTTTTAACAGTAACTCAGGAGGATTTGAAAAATTGGGGAACAGCTCTGCTCAGAAGCTGAGGAATGGATTAACCCACGAGAAATGCCTTGTTGCTGAGATGAAAGATTTACTCTCCACTGAGTCAGAAGGTTCAAGTCCCCCTCCAGAGATTTGAGCACATAATCTAGGCTAACACTTCAGTGCAGTACTGAGGGACTGCTGCACTGTCGGACGTGCCGTCTTTTGGATGAGAGTTCTCCCAGGGGTCCTGGCCATCATTGATTGATCCCTCAACCAAAACCTAAAACAGATTATCTGGTCATTTAGCTCATCGCTGTTTGTGGGACCTTGCTGTGTGCAAATTGGCTGCCGCATTTCCTACGCTACAACAGTAACTACACTTAATTGGCTTTAAAGCACCTTGGATCATCCTGTGGTCATGAAATGTGTTATATAAAGGCAAGTTCTTTCTGTCTTTCTTTATTAGAGTTGGATAACATTAGATGCAAATTGTTTAGGTTCTTCCCACTTCAAATATAAAGGATTCCCAAACTTTTGTCGGAATAAACTGTCCAAAAGTGCTTTGAGTGATTAAGGAAGCTGCCCAATGTTAATTCTGTTTCTTAAAATGTCTGGGGAAATTGTCAAAAATCAGAAATTATTTTTCCTTTCTGTTGTAACAAGCAAATCATTATTACTGTGATGCGTGACCAAAAAAAACCAGATTTCTAAAATTACCAATTTATTCTTATCGATTAGAATCAAAAGCCATTAACTGTGAGGAAAATTACTTATCAGGGATTTCAAAGCTCATAGATTTGGCTACTGGCGCTAGTTTTGAGGAAAATTCACGGAGAGTAGATAAAAATAAATAAAGTTTTCGGGAGGGAGGGGCAGTACATGTAACAGTTGTTTAATTACTTGCAATTCCACATTTCCACTCAGTGTTAATGACCGGCAGTAATGCTTACCATCAGAGTCGTTAAGAGCCAATTGAGCTCGTAACGAGGTGGCAAAACCCAACCAATTAATGTTCAGTTACAGTTTTCAATCATTAAATTCCAATGTTAAATATGGACAAGCTGAAGTTGGCCTTAATAATACCAGAGCACCATAAGGGAGGTGTTGCAAGTGCATGATAGACAGATTTTTGAACGATAAGGGAGTCAAGGGTTATGGGGAGCAGGCAGGGAAGTGGAGTTGAGGCCAAGATCAGATCAGCCATGATCTTATTGAATGGCGGAGCAGGCTCGAGGGGCCGAATGACCTACTCCTGCTCCTACGTCTTCTGTTCTTATGTTCTATTATGTGCAGATTGCTCATGTGACAGGAGTTGCACACCAGCAGGATGATTTACCCAACAGGAAAAGATAAAGAACCAAATTAATCGCAGGCGATATAGGCAAATGGAAACGGCTTAGATTCTTCACCAAGTACAACTGAGGAACTAAATTAGAAAATTAGGAGTAAGAAAGGAAGGCACGCCAGCTTTTTCATCCAAAGGGTAATAGGCTTCTGGAATGAGGGAAAGTCATTTAAATAAACACTATAAATGGCTTAAAGAGGCAGCTAGATGTGTCTCTGGAGAGAAAAGAGCTGAAGGGATATGATATGGAGCCAGGCAAGTAGGTTTGAGAAAGGATGAACTTGTTGAGCCTAATGGCATTTTCCTGTTCCTTAAAATCCTAGGGGTAGAAATTAGGTCGCGCCCCATTTGGGGCGCAAATATCGTCTGGACGCAAATATTAGCGCCTGGCGCTAATTATCGGCACTGACTGGAAACTTCACTTTTACCGCCCCGGGAGGTGAGTGGAGCGCTAAAGCAGGCGCTGCACACCTGTCTTAAGGCGCAAAGGCCGAGCAGTGAGGCGCTAACTCAGAGCGCTGGCGAAGCTCATGTAATGTCAGTCAGCAATGGAACACACACACAATGGCACGGGCCAGTTCTTAAAGGGGATGGTTAATCTTGCTTTCCATCCACATCCTGTTCATTGCAGCCTTGAATCTCGGCCTGGAGAGACTTGCACATCAAATGTGCTGGAAAGAACAATGGAGAGTACCAGGCAAAGAGCTCAGAGTGCAGCTCCCACAGTCTCTGCTAAATCGATACAAGGAATGGTAAATCAAAATGGACCTGCAAAGTGCTGCTCAGTACCCAAAACTCCTTCACACAACGTTGAATCTCTCCAGAAGTCTCTCCCTCTCTCTCTCAGAATGCGTAGTTCAAAAATGCCACCAACAATAAAAGACAGGAAGAGGCCCCCTTTAAATAGCGCCCCCCCCAGCCCCACAGCGATTGATAGCGTTCCAGTCTTCTGGTCGTTGGAAGCGCCAGGCGGTAAGGCAGGGGGCGCCACTCAATTTCCGCTCCGGGGCGCCACAAGGGCGTTGCACCATGGAATGACGTCACAATCTGCGCGCGCAGGTGGTCGCAGCGGTAAGTTTTAGCGCCGCCGCACAATGTCAAGTTAAGTTCCCGAGCGGCGGAAACATCGCTGCGCCCGGGCGTTAGCGGCTTTGCGCCCCATTAGCGCCCTCTTAAGGCGCTAACGGGAGGCGCAACCAACTGAATTTTTACCCCCTAATGTTTTAATAGAAGAAAGACTTGCATTTATATAGCGCCTTTCACGACCTCAAGACGTCCCAAAGCACTTTACAGGCAATTAAATACTTTTGAAGTGTGGTCACTGCTGTAATGTAGGAAATGCGGCAGCCAATTTGCACACACAAGCTCCCACAAACAGCAATGTGATAATGACCAGAAAATCATTTTTTGTGATGTTGATTGAGGGATAAATATTGGCCAGGTCACCGGGGAGAACAGCCCCTGCTCTTCTTCAAAATAGTGCCATGAGATCTTTTACATACACCTGAGAGAGCAGACGGGGCCTCGGTTTAATGTCTCATCCAAAAGACGGCACCTCCGACAGTGCAGCGCTCCCTCAGCACTGCACTGGGAGTGTCAGCCTAGACTTTTGTGGTCAAGTCTTAGGGAATGGGACTTGAACCCACAACCTTCTGACTCAGAGGCGAGCGTGCTACCAACTTTTAAAAAAAAATGATATTATTTATTGAACATTAAGAATATTTACAACATCCTGATCATTGCATTGTATCATTCAAATCCATTCCGCCGCTCTGCACAGCCATTCCTCCACCACATATTAACATCAAAACCTGAAGTTTAATTTGTCTCCCATAACATATATTAATCGATTGTACTTTAAAAATTGATCGTAAAATACTACCTTTAAATTCCTTTCTGAATAAAACATCCACAGAGCCTTATAATGATCTTTTAGTTTATATTTAAAATACACTTTTAGATTGATTCTCCTCCCCTTAAAAAACAGAGCATTCCTTCTTTGCACAATCACGAATCTAGCCAAGCTGAACATTAAATTAATTGCCGCTCTGCTAGACTCGGGCAGACTCTCCTGCAATCCCCATCTTAAAATTGAGTCCCACGGCATTCCCATTCTCGCTCTTCGGTCCCCACCCAGCAAAAAAACCTCACACAACTGTCCAACATAGTACTTAAAATCATTTAACTGCGGACATAACACCAGTAAATGGGACAGAGTCTCATCCCGTGTCCCACACACTGGGCAAGTTACCCCTTCCACTTGTCCAATCTTACATAAGACCATCATGGTAAAAATCCGGTTATGAGCCAAATTGAAATCCAGTTCAATCCACTCTGGACATTTAAAATTCGGCCACACTCCCTTCCAAATCCTGTTGAAGTCCAGCTATGGGTAGATACTCTGCCAAAACTCCTGACCAGCAGGTGTCTTGAATCTCCATTTTCTAAATACCTCATAGAAATCTCGAGTATTACAGTTGTCAAATTGGACCAACTCTTCCCCTTTCTCCAGCAGAAAGCTTGGAAAAGCGGGACGCATTTTACTTCCTTTGGAGATTTCCGCATTTATTTCTTCCATCCAATCCTGTGGCATTGCCCTCACAATCTTCTCATACATGATCCCTATTGCTTTTTCCTCTACCTCCTGATCCTCCTCCCATACCATGTCCCTCACTATCGCTTCCAGCAACCAACCTGGAATTACCTCATATAATACATCTTTCACACATATAATACCAGCTTTTATAAAAGCTTGATTAAATAATACCTCTCCTTCAATGTTGACCCACCTGTTCAAAAATAAGGGCTGTTTTAAAAACTCCTCAGCACCCTTGGGCATAAACTGCACACTTTTTAAAAATTGGGCCCAAGTTTCTACAACCCCCTTATAAAACCTAGAGAGAGGTTTAATCAATTTCAAAAACATATTATTGTATTCCCTATACAATATCCCCTGCCCTCCTATCCCACTTCATTTTTTAAAAAGAATGAAGAAATTAGTGGTAATTATTACAGTTTAGAACGGCTTCTATCTAGCCTACAGCTTGTATCAACTATCGAGTAATATCTAATTTTGAGAACTTTAAATGGTTAGTTCAGCGTATAGTTGGCTGCAGGTGACTTATTTAAATTGGAAAGCTCTGGTAGCAATGCTCTGTGAACGTTTAACAGATTAATATTTGTAAATCTGAGAATTCTAATTTAATTAAGGCCGGAATTCTCCCGTTGCCGTGGGTGCGGGTTGGGAGGCGGGTCAGCTGTTAAAATTGCTGAAATCGGCAGCGCATCGGGAGCCCGCCGTCGGCCCGCCTCCTCGCACCTTCAACTCGGGCACGTTTCCCAGCTCGCCACGGACCCGATCGGCAGAGGCGAGCGAACTAATTCAACTCATTAAATGCTTGTTATCAGACCCTGAAGAGGGTTTTTAACGGCAGCTTCTGAATTTAACGGCCTGAGCACGGGAAGCACGCAGCTCGGGAACCTCGCCTGCGAAAGGATGTTCCTGCCATGGAGGGAAGTGCAGCGAAGATTCGCCAGGCTGATACCTGGGATGGCAGGAATGACGTATGAGGAGAGATTGGGTCGATTGGGCTTATATTCGCTAGAGTTTAGAAGAATGAGAGGGGATCTCATTGAAACTTGTAAAATTCTAACAGGACTAGACAGACTAGATGCAGGAAGGATGTTCCCGATGGTCGGAGAGTCCAGAACCAGGGGTCACAGTCTAAGGATAAGGGGTAAGCCATTTAGGACTGAGATGAGGAGGAATTTCTTCACCCAGAGAGTGGTGAACCTGTGGAATTCTCCACCACAGAAGGCAGTTGAGGCCAAGTCATTGGCCCAAAAATTAGTCTCAGTACGCGAGAGTACGCACTGTGTACTCTCGCGTATTCTGTCTCCAATTGCCGGTTTTCTGCATGCACTGCGCATGCGCTGAAAACCGGCACTTGGTGATTTCAAAAGGGGGCGGTTCCTAAGTGAACCGCGTGCGCGCTACAGGCTGCGCGCACGCAGTGCACTTAGTGCTTTGAACGCGCAGGAAGATTTTGCACATAAAGAAAGGAGGCGTAAGACCCTCTTTTAACAAGGTAAGTAGTTAATTAAGTATTATTTTGAATTTTTTTCAACAGGTATATCTTTTTTAGAGACTTTAAAGAAAAGTAAGTTTATTTTTATAACTTTTTAAAAGATTTTAAATTTTTTCAAAAATTTAATTTTTTGTTTAAAGTGGTTAATTTATTTAACGATACTTATTTTATTAATGTGATGGTTTTTAAAAAGAATTTAATTGAGGTTTAGCTGTTCTTTTGGGGGGGTATAGATTCATAGCTTTCACAGCCCTTGCTCTGAAAACTATGAATGAAAGATGGTGTGCTGCCATTGGCTGTAACTGAATCACGTGATCCCACAGCTCGCACGAATTAACTGCGTCTGTGGGATACGGAAGCACTGCACAGCTGCTGTCTAGAAACTCAAGTTCGTGGGAGCTCAGAATGAAAAGGCAGGCGCGCAGTGAGATATCGCGGGGAAGCCTTACCCCCGCACGAAGGCTCCGTCTTTAATTTCTGGGCCATTAAATATATTCAAGAAGGAGTTAGATATATTTCTTAAGGCTAAAGGGACCAAGGGATATGGGGAGAAAGCAGGTACAGGGTACTGAGTTTGGATGATCAGCCATGATCGCATTGAATGGCGGAGCAGGCTCGAGGGGCCGAATGGCCTACTCCTGCTCCTATCGTCTATGTTTCTATGGAAGCTGAGTGGCCATTGTGCGAGTCCATTGATTGACAGCTGGGAATACCAGATAAATACACACACCTTACACATCATTAGTTGCCTAAGGAAAGGCTGATGCTGACTCCATTTTTTGCACAGATTTAGGTTTCAGGAGTTTGCAGGTCATTTCTGCAACCTTGGAAGCCACTCTCGGCACATTGCTAGTCAGTATTAGAACATTAATGGATTGGCCCTCTGATCGCTATTTGACCTGCCATCTATGACATCAGCATGGGTGCCGTTTATACTGTCTCACCTTGGTCCTCAGAATCGGACCATGATGAGCCCCACCACCAACAACACCAGCCACACCAGCAGCAACCACAACACCAGCCTTTTCATCAACAACCTGATGCTCCACATGAGAGAGGGCGGGGGGGGGGGGGGGGCACCCCAGGGCTGCAGCACGCTGGGGGCGATACCCCCAACACAGGGTGTACAGGCAGAGGATGAGCTTCCTCAACATGACTGAGCAGCAGTGCTTCAGGAGGCTCAGCCTGTCACGCCAGGTCATCACAGACATTTGCACATTGCTGGAACACGACCTCCAGCCCAGAGGACCTAATGGACATGCCTTACCAGTGGCTGTCAAAGTCACCACCACCCTCAACTTCTTCGCCTCGGGCTCCTTCCAGGGATCTGCAGCAGACATTTGCGGCATCTCGCAGTCGGCTGCCCACAGATGCATCACCCAGGTGACCGATGCCATGTTTGACAAGTCAGCCAATTATGTAAACTTTGCCACTGATGAGGCCAGTGTTACTGAGCGGACCCTCAGCTTTGTGGCTCTGGCTGACTTCCCACAGATGCAGGGCATCATCGACTGCACACATGTGGCCATCAAGGCACCCCTTCATAACCCAGGACTGTTTGTGAACCACAAGGGCTTCCACTCCCTCAATGTGCAGCTCGTCTGCAACCATAAAAAGATCATCATGCAAGTGTGCGCCAGATTCCCAGGGAGCTGTCATGACTCTTTTGTGCTGCGCCAGTCCACCCTCCCTCAGCGCTTCGCACCTCCAAACAGACTCACCGGCTGGCTGCTTGGAGACAAGGGCTATCCACTGAAGATGTGGCTCATGACACTCCTGAGGAGGCCAAGTACTGAGGCCGAGGAGCGTTATAATGAGAGCCACCTCTCCACCAGATGTGACATAGAGCAAGTAATAGACTTACTGAAGATGCGCTTCAGATGCCTGGACAGATGTGGAGCAGCCCTTCAGTGCGCACCAGCCAGGGTCTCCAAAATCATCGTCGTCTGCTGCACGCTGCACAACATAGCACAGCAGCGAGGATTGGAGCTGCAGGAGGAGCAAGGTACAGAGCCTCCTCCTCAGAGGAGGAGGAGCAGGTGGAAGATGAGTAGGAGGAACAACCTGAGATGCAGATGGCACCAGCAGCGGTGTACATTGCTGCCTGGGAGGCCCGGGATGGCCTCATCATGGCCGGATTTACTTAACTTGCTCCAATGCAGCCACATACTGCACTAAGCTACCCACCCCCCCACCCCCCCGCCGCCCAGTAACACCATAAAGCAGCCCTACAATGACCAATCCATTGTTCTCACCCAAAGCCCCAATGCTCGAGGTTAAATAATGTCTCACCATTCACTCCAAGTGACAAAGCCACTTCCAAGTTTTGAGGCAAAAATGAACAAGACCCGAAAGTGGTGCAAAGAAAAACATTTGTGTGTGTTATCAAAATAACCGAAACTTAGCACTAACATTTTTTGATACACCCATGTGCATACCCTTGTGCATCTACTTTTGTGTCATTTTTCTTTTGCGAGTGTTTCTACGAGGTGCAACCCCTGTGGCTTCAGCAGAGGTAGTTGCAGGCTGCTCACTTCCCTGCTGCGACTGCGTAGACACTTTTGGCGGACATCCTCTGGGTTTTGGAGCCTGTGATGGCCCCGCCAAAGTCTGCTCCTCCTGCGACTGTGCAGGGGTAGACTCAGCCATTGCAATGCGAGGAAGCATCTGGGGCTCTGACTGAGTGGGAGGCAACAGGGGAGAATTGGGAGCACTTTGAGAGGAACCCCCACTCCCATGTCCCCTCTCACCATCATCCCTCTCATGGGCCACCCGCACTTCTCTGCTAGCAAGGAGCTGGAGAGCACCATACTGCACAGCAGTGGGGCAATGAAGGCCCAAGTCAACGGTTACATCCCTCCTTGAGAGGAGGTCTATGAGTGCCTACCATCTGTTGTCCACAGCTAGCATGTGCTCATGTGATTGGCACATTTGCTGCTCCATGCAGGTGGCCATCCTTTCCATGGAACAGCACATCGTCGCCATTGCCTGTGACATGGTGGTGCTCATGTTGGAGATGGACTCCTCCATTCTCTGCACATTAGCAGACATCACCGCTGCAAAACCTGCCAGAGCCTCATGCAATTGTTGCTGCCCCTCCAGCATCATCCTCTTTCTCGATGGCCCCCGAGGCTCAGCGTCTGCATGCAGCTCAGCAGAGCTTGGAGTGTCCTGCGCCCTCCAGCGAGGAGTCTCCACTGCTGTCCCTGTCAACACCACCTGCTCTTGCTCACTTGTGAAGTGCGAGACACCAATTGACAACACTGCTGTATCTCGCACAGGACCCACTGAGGTGTGCGTATCTGTACTGGTGCTGGGTGCGCTTGGGTTTGCTGACGCTGCACCCTCAGAGGCTGGAACTTCCTCTGAGGAGCCATCTTCCTCCTCCAGTTGGACAGTGGCGGGGGGCAGTTGATGGACCTGTGGGAGAGTAAAGAGATGAATTAGAAGTGTTATAATAAGAATGGGTAACGTTACCATTATGCACATAATGACATTTCACTGGCTGCTGACATCAGTCACCATATGGGTGACTGCTGTATGCCATGTGGCTGTATGAGATGTGATTCTGTCACCAAGTTGCTGGGATGGGCCCCTCTCTCCGTCTCCCACTGCCGGTGTCTCTCATGTTCCTGAAATTTCCAGAGCTGCCTCCTCTGCTGCTGTGGATGTGCAATTAATGGTGGGCCACCTCCGGTTCTCTCCCTCTCCCTGTTGTTGTGGACTCCCTTCTTCTGCAAGGAGGGAAAGAAGAGAAGTTTGAGTGAGAGTGGTGGAATGAGTGTAAGGAATGGATGGGTTACATCTGTAGAGGGTGACTATGAGGGAGTGGGGTACCAATGCCAAATGGTCTCCTTCAGTGTTGTTACTGCGTATGATTGCATTAGGATGAAGGTGAGTGTGAGAGGTGGTTAGTCAGATAAGGATGTGAGTACGTACATAGAGAGAAAGGGATGGGTGGACGTGCAAGGTATGTTGGTGTGAGTAATGATGTGCAGCAGTAGGCTTGGGAAAGCAGAGTGATGTGATGGGGATGTGTTGACAGGCACATCAGGATGAGGGTGAGTGCGGCATTGCACTCACCTTTCTTGACCTCAGGAGATCATTGATGCTTTTCCTGCACTGTATCCAGGTCCTCCTCACCACTTCCCTGTTGCTGACCTCCTCAGCTATATCCAGCCAGGCTGTTTTTGTTGCTTGTGGAGATCTCCTTTGCCTATCAGCAGGGAAGAGGACCTCCCTGCGTGCTCTGACAGCCTCCACAAGAGTATGCAAGGAAGAATCAGGGAACCGGGGTGCAGCCCTCTGCCTTTGGCTATCCATCGTTCAAAGGTTTTAGCTGCACTGTGGCCTTTCTTTGACACCTTTCAACCTCCTTCAAGTGAGTTGAGTGCAAGGCTGCTTTAAATATGGGCGCTGGAACGAGTCATCGATGACGTCATCAGACACACACCATTTAATAGAGCCGGGAAACACGCATGACTCTTTCAATTGGGGCCATTAAGTGAAAGTCGCTCTGAGCAGTGCGTAGCTCAGAACATTGCGTTCCCAACCCACTGCATCACCCGCAACCACCCAACCCGACGCAAAGGTGAAAATTACGGCCTAAGTGAGCAAAAATAGAGACAGGTGAGAGGTATCCTTATCACCACATTGCTCACAGGTCAAAATTAAATAGAAAAGTATGCAATTTAGCGTTCACCCATCAGCCCTGTGCTCGCTGACCTACATTGGCTCCCGGTTAAGCAACACCACGATTTCAAAATTCTCATCCTTGTTTTCAAATCCCTCCATGGCCTCGCCCCTCCCTATCTCTGTAATCTCCTTCAGCCCCACAACCCCCCGAGATATCTGCGCTCCTCTAATTCTGCCCTCTTGAGCATCCCTGATTATAATCGCTCAACCATGGGTGGCCGTGCCTTCTGTTGCCTAGGCCCTAAGCTCTTGAATTCCCTGCCTAAACCTCTCCGCCTCGCTACCTCTCTTTCCTCCTTTAAGACGGTCCTTAAAACCTACCTCTTTGACCAAGCTTTTGGCCACCTGCCCTAATTTCTCCTTATGTGGCTCGGTGCCAAATTTTTTGTCTTTTAATACTCCTGTGAAGCGCCTTGGGACATTTTACTACGTTAAAGTTGCTATATAAATACAAGTTGTTGTTGTTGTTATTTTTTTTTAAACTCCCATTAGGAACATAGGAACTGGAGTAGGACATTCAGCCCCTCAAGCATGTTCTGCCATTCAATGCTGATCATGGCTACCATTCATGGTTGATCTGTGACAAAACTCCATATACCCACCTTTACCCCATATCCCTTAATACCTTTGGTTAACAGAAATCTATCAATCTCAGATTTAAAATTAACAATTGATCTAGCATCAACTGCTGTTTGCAGAAGAGAGTTCCAAACTTCT